>CM061225.1:100146352-101611462 GCA_030844895.1 Ambrosia x helenae
ACCGTGACCATAAACGTATTGAAAACACCTTTAAAACTGTTAAACCGACCGTGCCAGACAAGACCCGACATCCCCATTGGTGACCCGACATCCCACGTGTTAGATAAATGCAAGACATCATGCAACATATGCAATTAAACACTTAGCACGCGCAATAATTCATCTAGTCTAGCATAACATCCGTTTAACGCACAATCAGGTCCGAATACGTCTTACAAGTCATTGGGTGTATCCCGGGGTTCCTATCATGTTCCTAGGTGTTAAATCATGTTCCGGGATGTCAAAACGTGTTTACGACAGCAACACACGCGATTAGGAAACCTTCATGCGATTAGGAAAAGTCAACTAGTGAGTAGAAGGGAGGGTATAGGCGAGTAGGCTCTACTCGCATGAAGCTATAGGCGAGTAGGCTCCTACTCGCATGAAGCTTCAGGCGAGTAGGGCTCTATTCGCCTGATGCTCTGCTGTTGCGCGTTTTCGCGCGTTAAACCCTCCAAATCAGATCCGAAACATGTAAAAACACCCAATATCAAAACTAAACTATTAACCAACCCTTTTCAAGCAAAAACCCCCAATTTACCTCTGCTCTAACGGGCTCGGTGCGATTATTTCCAAAATGGCAAAGTACTAGGTTTCACCAACCAACCTTATCTTCCTTAAATGGAAACAACCAGGTTTCATCTCCTACAAGTTTCAATTCATCATTCCTATGTTATATCATCATCCTAACATGATTTCTAACTAACACAATCAAGCAATGAATCACATCATACACCCTATTCTTCAAGAATTACCCAAATGGGTCAAAATGCATACTTGCACCTAAACATCATATCAAGGGCTTAAACTCATAGATAATCATCCTAACACCTCCTACATATCAGAAGTACAACAAATTCATGGAAACATTCATGTTATAATTACCAACAATCATCATATGCACAAATACTTCACATATAGCAAGTATCATGGTGTAGACTTGTTTTAGAACTCTTTTCAAAGGGTTTTAAAGACATAAACTTAACAAAACAAGGTCTGGACTTTTGGGGAATCAAAACAACAACTTTACAAAGGTGTAGGATGAAGAACACACCTTGGATTTTATCAAAGAAGGGTGTATAAGCTTGGTGATGGTGTGTTTTGAAGCAAAGCAAGCTCCAGAGGTGTTTCAAGTGTGTGGGAGGCTTGGGGTCAGTTAGGGTTGCACAAATGGTGTTTAGGGAGTTAAGGGTTCTATTTATAGGTGTTTTGACCCGTGTGCAGCAGTATAGGCGAGTAGGCTTCCAGATCAGGCGAGTAGGGACCCTACTCGCCTCTATTCATGCGAGTAGGCCTCCTACTCGCCCCAAGCATCCTGTACTCGCCCCTAGTACACGCGATTAGGGGTCCCCCAGGCTCCTAATCGCCTATAATGTGCTGGAATGGGTTTTTGGCGCGTTAAACACTATTTTAACATATATAAACACGTATTCACATACCGATAAGTCACATAATGATTCCAAACATATAATGCATGATAACTAACACGTTTACATCCGTTCACCAATTCCCGGGACTCGAGACTCGTGTGTGCGTTAGACCCGGCGATTCCACGAATCGCCGATCCTTGTACCCATAGTTGTGGACCGACTCCCGATGACCCCGCGGATCATCATAACGACCCCGATGATTCCCAGAATCATCATGCCGACTCGACTGACCTCGTTAAGAACGTAATATGCATGACTCGCTAAGGTAGACTTACTAGTTTAGTCAACGTTACTAACCTGAGTTTGCCGGGTGTCACAACCACCACCACCACGGTCCAACACCACCACCACCTACCACCTACCACCGTCCACCCACCACCACTACCACCACCGTCCACCACCACTACCACCACCCAGCACCACCATCACCCACCACCACCACGGTCCACCACCACCACCACGGTCCACCACCACCACCCACCACGGTCCATCACCACCACCACCCACCACCCACCACCACCACCACCGTCCACCACCACCACCCACCACCGTCCACCACCACTACCACCACCCACCACCACCACCACGGTCCACCACCACCACGGTCCACCTACCACGGTCCACCTACCACCACCCACCACTGTCCACCACCACTACCACCACCCACCACCACCACCATCACCCACCACCACCGCGGTCCACCACCACCACCACAGTCCACCACCACCACCACCCACCACGGTCCATCACCACCACCGTCCACCACCCACGACCACCACCACCCACCACCGTCCACCACCACCACCACCCACCACCGTCCACCACCACTACCACCACTACCCACCACCACCACCACCCACCACCACCACCCACCACCGTCCACCACCACCCACCACCACCACCCACCACCATGGTCCACACCACCACGGTCCACCCACCACCACCACCAGACTGTTGTAAAAACTCAGTTTGTTTAAATTTAAGTTTATTTCAGCAGCCTGCAGACGTTAACAAACAAACAGTCTTCTTCTTGCAGACTGCAGACCTTTGGTCCACCCCTTCTCCTGCAGATGTCTGCAGATGTGATCCGCAGACCGCAGACCTTTTCCTGCAGAAAAAACAAACAGCACCTAAATCTCCTTTGGTTAAAACGAACTACATGTGACATTGTGACCCATAAGAGTTAACTCTACGCGTTTATACGATTATAAACCAAACATTTTGTTTTAATTTTTAGAATTATATTAAAAGAAAAACAAACTTAGGGGTTGTTTGGTAAGACTCTTAATGAGGCTCTGAACCATTCAGCACTGAATGATTCAGCATTTAGCGCGCTTATTTCAGCTTCTGAATGGAATTGTTAAAGGGTAAATCATTAAGATTTGAGATGTTGCTGAATCATTTAGCACCGAACCATTAAACACTAAACTAAGGTGGACCTTATTGAGGCTCTTCTATCAATGTGGGACAATAATACTAACCATTAAGAGGTCCAACTTAATAATTCAGCACTTAACCATTCAGACCTCTTAATAATTCAGCACTTAATCAACCAAACAAACTCTAAATTTTTAGATTGGTTTATATAATAACTAGATTATATTATTAAAACTACAAAACTCGCCCCATGCTTGACTTTTTAGTTTTTAATTGTAAAGTGGTCCTGTGACATGGTGCTCTCTATAAGTGGCTACATTCATTTGCGGGTCAAACATTCCAACTGATAAAGAAATGTAACGTTAATGTACTTTTGAATTGTCCAACACTTGTAGTCTAGTTGGTTGAGGGCCTAAAGTTTTCTATAAGAGGCTTGGGTTCAATTCCCACTAGCTACATTTGGAGGACATTGGTGGAGGAGAAATGAGGGATGACTCGGCAATTGGCTTGGGTTCGAGTCCTGATCCCGACCGGTTTTACCGATTATTTCACTGTCGTGCCTTCGGGCGGGTGAGTGGTCGGGTTTTCCTGGGAATTGGTGGCAATTGATGGCCCGGGTACACTCGAGTACCTGATTCGCCAAAAGGGTGCCCGAGAGTGCTCGTAAATTGATTCGTTGACCGTTAAAAAAAATGTACTTCAATTTATCTGTATTATCATCTCACTTCTTTTTTTTTTTTTTGGTGCAGATGAAGGAAAATCTTTTATATAAAAATAGTATAATTTGTAGTTTATTTTATGATGGATTTTGAGTTTTGAATAAATCAATGGAATTTTCTCGATAAATTCATGCGAAAGTCAAAGCTAACAACTAGTTGATCGCAAATCAGTTAATGTGAGGTAGCCTACTTGATAAAGGCACATGCCTATTTGAGAGGAGGTCTAGGATTTAAACTCAGCAAATGAGTAGTTTAAAATTATTGGTGTAAACAATGACGGAACTTGAATTATTATTTTTTTATGGGGGCTGAAAGTCACAAAAAGGGTAAAGACGGGGCACCCCCGATCCCAACAAAGCTTCGTCCCTAAGTGTAAAGTAGAGTTTGAGTAACATTTAACGTTAAAAAAAACCAAAAATAGAAAAGCAGAAAATAAAAAACCTAGGTGATCGTTAGCCTAAAGTTTGGTGATTGCTCGAACCATGGGTAAGAATCTAAGATTGGTGTGGTTTTCTATTATTAGAGTTTAGATTTTGTGTATCAGTTGAGTTCGTGTGTAACAAATTCGTAGCAAGTCATGTTAAATGATATAAAAAGCTTTCTAGAAGTAACACAATATTCCATCATATTCCATCAATTATGATTAAAGAATGGGTTTGGAATAATTTTAGGTTAATTTAGGTCGAAACTTTTATAGTTTAGTGGCCACAATAAAAATCACGGCCATACCTCTGGAAGCATGGATATGACTTTTGGAAAGTATAATCATGCTTTCACTAGTATAGCCGTGAAATGATTTTGCTAAAGCTAATTGTTTTTGTTTTAAGCATTGAAAAAGTAAAACTAAGGGTGTAAAAAACCAAAATAACAACAAAACTAAACCGAACCAAATGAAAAACTAATGGGACGTCGGTTAATTGTTTTGAAAACCGAAAGTAGCACGTCGGTTATGGTTATCAATGTTTCGATACCCGTCATAACTGAGTTGCAGCATAGAACACAAACTCAAAAATAATTATATATATAACTTATATATAAATAAAAATATTTATTGTTTAAAATTAGTGAAAATCATATTCACAGATTATATATATGGAAGCTTTATTTTCTAATATTAGCCTTCCAAAACATATTTTACATTGAAAGTGTCATTTTTAAGGATAATTGTCTTTAATATGCCTTTTTTTTTTTTTTTTGTACAACTAGTCATGTCTATAATTTGAATATGCGTTTAATCATATTTTGGTACGAAAAAACATGTAGATTGTAGTTGGATGTATTTGACGTGCTGAATACTGTAATAAAACTGACTATTCGTACAATTAAACGGATCCAGAGGCTGATACGTTACTTTTTATGTGATCAATTGGACCAAGGTCCTCGTATTCCCAGTATGTTGTTTGTTCTCTAAACTTATTTTTTTGGTCCTTTAAGTTCCTCGATAGATATAAAATGTCCGCTCACTCTTACCTTTCTGTCTTGTGATATGGCTCTATTTTTCTTTGAAATGCTAAAAACATCAAAAGATTTTATAGGAATATGCTATTTAAAGTAACGTGTATATATCAAAAGAAACATATCTTTGAGTATACTTATAAAACGAACCTGCATGAAGTATATGTTTAGATTCTTCTTTTAAAAAGTTATGATTAATTTATAATTAGTATGTTGATCTAAAATGTCTAGTGGTTAACTATTTTGCGTTGTGTATGTGGACTATGCTTTAATGTGGTCCATCGGTGAGAAAGCACCACTAGCGGATATATACAGATATATAAAGAATATAAAGAATAATCTCAAGTGGGTATGCTAATTGAAGCTTAAGTGGAGGATTATGTTAATACTTAAAACCCTAAATGGATGAGGAAGTTTATATGGAATAAAAAATGATGAGATAAAATGTTTGAAGTTGCTTCAGATTATCTAATTATTAGAGGAATTTTAGATGTTACACAAGTACTAATATGTTTTGTTCATTTTACTTCAAATAAAAAACGCGTTGGAGACTATAACTAACAAATCTCAATATATAAAGTTGTCATAACAACTTGAGTTATAAAATGATTAACTAGTATGTTATTAAAAAAAAATGAAAGAACACGAACTTGAAATATATAAAATGATAAAATTGTCATAACAGCATACTATTGGTTTTTTGTATTCATTTTCTTACGTTTTTTTTAATTTATATAAATTTATAATTGATGACGTGTGTCCTAAAACGACAACGTTTAGACCCCTCGTCGAAAAGATAAGCAAAATAAAATTGATTAAGAGGTTGTCTGACTTAGTGGAGCTGATATAAGGCAGCTTACCTGCCATATGGAAGCCTCAGGGCAGAAAGTAAACAGTAAAAAGTCTTGGAAATGCAAAAAGGGGATTTTGGCTTATTATCATGGCAAAAGACAAAACACCACACAGCTCCAAGCTTTGCATTGGAAATGATAAAAGCTGAAAATATCCTAAAAGGGTAAAGTCTCACTGCAGGGAACTAAAAGAGGGTCAAACACATCCAGGTATGGTAAGGAAGCTACCCTGAGGGAGCTCCTGGGCAGAATTCCACTGCCTATATAAGGAGGCCATTGGGTAGACATTCCACACACACTTCTCACTTATTCTCTCTACTCTCATACTCTCTACTTCATTATTTCCCAACTCCAAATGAATACATACTTATTCTCACGCCGGAGTCCAAACGCAGGAGGCTCCCTCCTGCGTTAAGGCTAACGGTGTCTGCTACCTTTGTGCAGGTCCTTCCAGGAACTTGAAGACCTCTGATCCCACAACTAAATCTAAACCTAAACTTAAAACCTGAATCTCAACATAACATACCTTTAACCTATAATCCTAAGCATCTCCTAACCTAATACCGGTCATTTTCCTTGTTGTAGCAACAAGTGGCGCCCACCGTGGGGCTGTCGCTACTTTGAACAAAACTGTTGAGAGTTCCTACAGTCCCATTTGTTCCTAAGTAACCTCCTTTTGTGATGACTGGTGGAGATAACCGCCTAGGAGGGGGTCTTTCAGAAACTCCGGCCACTAGTCACACCTCAGGTGACGCTTCTGGCCATGAAACACCTGGAACGGACGGACATCAAGTCGAACCGTCTCTAGGAGACATGCTCAACTTCCAAACACCGCCGTCCTCAAGGGCTGTTAACTCGTCTCCTAGGGACGACTTGTTGTTGCCAGTTGAACGAATGGACATCACCCCGGAGGGAGTACGAAGAAACTTCTTGCAACTCCGAGACCTCCTGAACGGTTACGTGCGAGAGGAAAGGTCCAGAGGAGTAAGAGTCAGGTTGTCTTACGACGAAGAGCCTGTTGTCACCCTCTCACCTGGTCCTCCGTTGCTGGGAACCACTACCTCACCAGCAACCCGACGTGCCAACACAAGTCCTCATCCCTACCTTAACAATCAAGGGGATATTTGCTCAGGAGGAGGAGGTCCTAACAATTCTGTGCTCTCCCCGGGGACCTCAACACTACTCCCCTATGAAGAAGCTTTGAGGTCGTTACCTCTGGCCAGCAGTGCTGTGGCTGCCTCCCTTGCGGGAGCAGGAAGTCTTGCTGGAGGATCTGTTGTCCCTCCAGGAACGATGTATCCTAACTACTCGCAGCCTCAATACTCGCCCTATGTACCACCTTACTTCCCCACATGGCCGGGAGGGTATCCTTGGCAATATCCACCACCTCTGAATCAAGTGCCAGCAACCCCCCTTGCGGGAGGACAGGGTCTGGGAGCCTCTCAACCCATGGTTCAAACTCCCATGGCCGAAGCTAGGGGCGAGGCTACACCTTCAAAGCCGTACCGACCTAAGTCGTTAGAATGCTTTGCCGAGCATATCGCTCATTTTGATTTCCCCAACAAGATCAAAATGCCAGCTAATGTGAAAACATACGACGGCACGGAGGACCCTGATGATCACTTGAACGTCTTCTCTGGGGCAACGGCTGTAGAAAAATGGAACGATGCCGAGTACTGCCACATGTTCATGCAAACCCTGGTAGGACCAGCTCGTCTATGGTTCAGTGGCCTACCGGCTCGGAGCATTTCCTCGTTTGATGATTTAAGGAGAGGTTTCACCTCAAACTTTAACCCCCTCAGGAAGTGCACCAAAGATGCCGCCATATTGCACCAAATCCAACAAGGGGAGCATGAAAACCTCCGTAGTTTCATCGAAAGGTACAAGAGGGAAGGTCTGCAGTATAGTGGTGCTACCGAGAAGATCCGGGTGTCAGGATTCATGGGGGCCATCCGTCCCAAAAAGTTGCTAAGAAGGTTCCATGAAGATGTCCCCCAAACCATGGAGGAAGCGTTCGAGAGGGCAGAAGCCTTCCTCAGGGGAGAAGAAGCATTGACTCGACAGGATTCCAGGAAGAGGGATCGAGGGAGCTGGAGAGACAGCTCGACAAGCTCCCGAAGACCTCCTTTCCAACCCTACAATGAAAAACGATCAGGAAGATCCTTCGACAATCAAAGAAACGAAGAAAGGAGACGATCCCCAAGGTCAGGAAGATACCACGAAAGAGAAAGACAAGTTTTCACTGTTCTCTCCAAGACCCCTCAGGAGATACTCTCCACGGAGGAAGTCAAGTACACCTTTTGACCTCCCAGACCTTTGTCCAAGCCAGCTAACAAGAGGGATGCCAGCAAGCATTGTGCCTTTCATAATGATACAGGGCATCACACGAACGATTGCTACCAGCTGAAAAAGAGGATAGAAGAGGCTGTTAAGTCCGGGGAGCTGGCTCACCTGATCAAAGACATCAAAGGAAGAAGGGATGAAGGAAAGAAAGACAAGGAGGTCAACATGGTCCGTCTTGAAGGATCCCAGCAGGCAAAGAAGGCTCGCACTGAGCCTTGGAACAAACAGTACATCTGTCTTCCTCCTGCTCCCGATGAACTGATCGTCACACCGGTAATAGTGGAAGCTGAACTGGATGGCTTCCCTATAGATAGGGTGTACATGGACTGCGGAGCCTCATCGGAGGTGATGTATGAACGATGCTTTGAATCCTTGAGCCCGAAGATCAAATCCTAGCTCAAGCCATCGGACGCGTCCTTGGTGGGTTTCTCGGGGGAACGAGTACATCCCTTAGGGAAGCTCACACTTAGCGTCTGTTTCAGGGATGGAGACTTGTCACGAACAGAAGAATTGACTTTCTTTGTTATCAGGTACCCTACAAGTTACATCGTCATCTTTTCTCTGTCAAAGACAGAAGAGTTGACTTTCTCTGTTATCAGGTACCCTTCAAGTTACAACGTCCTTATTGGAAGAATGGGAATCGCCACCTTCGGCGCGGTAGTATCAACAACACATGGTCTAATGAAGCTCCCCACTCCTAATGGTGTTGCGACCCTGAAGCCGACAGCAGAGGCTCTTTTGATAGCCTCCGTGGAAGAAACCAAAGGCCCCAGGGGGCCAGAAACGCCAAGCAGCGGTCCCATCCGGGAAGTCAGCATAAACCCTGCCTATCAGGAGCAGACCATCAAAGTAAACAATCTGCTTCCTGATAAGATTACGTGCGAACTAATAAACCTTTTGCAGGATAATCAAGACATATTTGCTTGGTGCCCCGGGGATATGACTGGTGTCCCTAGAAGTATGGCTGAACACTCTCTTAACATAGCCCCCTCATACAAGCCAGTCGTCCAAAAGAAAAGAAGTTTGGCCCCGACCAGGAGCCAGGCTGCTTGTCAGGAAGTGGAGAAGCTGGTTGAGGCAGATATCCTCAGAGAGGTTCAGTATCACTCTTGGGTAGCAAACCCGGTCATGGTTGCCAAACAAGACGGATCTTGGAGAATGTGTGTCGATTTCAAGGATCTCAACAAAGCCTGCCCTAAAGATTGCTACCCCTTGCCCGAGATCGATTGGAAGGTAGACTCTCTCACTGGCTTCCAATACAAGTGCTTCTTAGATGCCTACAAGGGGTATCACCAAATTCAAATGAAGCAAGAAGATGAGGAGAAGACGGCCTTCCACACCGATAGGGGAATCTTTTGCTACAAAAATATGCCCTTTGGTTTGAAAAACGCAGGGGCTACCTACCAGCGGATAGTGGATCAAGCTTTCTCGAAGCAAATTGGAAGGAACATGGAAGCTTATGTAGATGACCTTGTCATCAAAAGCAAGTCGGGGGAAGCAATGATCCAGGACATCCGAGAAACGTTCGACAACCTCCGAAGAATAAATATGAAGCTCAATCCTGTCAAATGCTCCTTTGGGTTCGAGGAGGGGAAGTTTCTGGGCCATATTGTTGGAAAGCAAAGCATCAAGGCAAACCCGAGCAAGGTCCAAGCCGTCCTTGATATGAAGTCTCCTACCACAAAGAAGGAAGTGCAAAGCCTCAACGGTAAAATCGCTGCCTTAAAACGTTTCTTGCCTAAGTCCGCGGAAAAATCCTTGCCTTTCTTCAAAACACTCAAAAATTGTGTTGACAAGAAGGATTTCCGCTGGACAACCGAGGCAGAGGCTGCCTTCCTGGAACTAAAGAAACACATAGCTTCCCTGCCCGAAGTGGCAGCCCCTGAGGAAGGGGAAGTAATAACAGTTTATTTGTCTGCAGGAATGGAAGCAGTAAGCTCGGTGCTCTTGGTAGACCGAGGTAAAGAGCAAGTTCCCGTCTACTTTGTCAGCAGGGCCCTCAAAGATGCTGAAGTTAACTACACTCCCATAGAGAAGCTTGTGTTAGCACTTGTACACACTGCTAAGAGAGTTAGGCGGTACTTCCAAGTTCACCCAGTAAAGGTCATCACAGATCAACCCATACGATCCATCTTAGAAAAACCAGAAGATTCGGGGAGATTGGCAAAGTGGGCCATTGGTCTAGGAGAGCACAAGATAGAATACCTGCCGAGGAGAGCTTACAAAGGGCAAGTGTTTGCTGACTTTCTTGCTGAGTTACCCACCCTGCAGGCAGAAGAAGAAATGAACGAGGTTGAAGAACAGCCTGACCTCAAGGGGAAATGGTGTCTTTTTACTGATGGAGCCTCAAGTGTAGAAGGTTCCGGGGCCGGTCTTGTCATCAAGGACCCCCACGGAACCGAATACACTTATGCCCTCCGTTTAGACTTCCCCTGCACCAACAACGTTGCTGAATACGAGGCCCTCCTGGCCGGGTTGAGATTGGCAAAAAGAATGAAGGTACAAGAACTAAAAGTCTTCGTTGATTCAAATCTGGTGGTCAAACAAGTAAATGGAGGATACACAGCCAAAGAGCCCTCAATGATTAGGTATAAAGACAAAGTCAAAGAGTTCATAAAGGAATTCAAAGTCTTCACACTGGAACAGGTGTCAAGAACAAAGAACAAGCAGGCAGATGCCCTCAGCAAGCTGGCCTCCTTGACGTTTGCTCACCTAACCAAGAAGGTCCTAGTCGAGGTGCTGAAAGAACCATCCATTGATGACAAGGAAGTACAAGATGTTGTCACCGAAACAGACTCCACATGGATGACGCCCATCATGTCGTACTTGAAGGAAGGGAAGCTACCAGAAAATGAACAAGAAGCTAAGCGGTTGGTTATGAAGGCAAGGAAATATGTAATCGAAGACGACAAGCTCTACAAGAAGGGATACTTGACACCCCTACTGAGGTGTGTAGGCCCCAATCAGAGTAACTACCTCATCAGGGAGGTACATGAGGGTATATGTGGCATGCATGCTGGACCTCGCTCTGTGGTATCAAAACTCATGAACTTGGGCTATTACTGGCCTACCATGCACAAGGATGCCTTTGAGACAATCCGAAGATGTGAAGCTTGTCAGCTGCAAACACCGGTGAAGACCAACCCCAAGCATGACCTTGTTCCCATCATCTCGGCATGGCCCTTCTACAAATGGGGAATGGACATTGTGGGTCCCTTCCCACAAGCTCCCGGAATGTTGAAGTTCCTCCTTGTGTGTAACACCCCAACCGATGGCGGAAACATCGAGGTGTCACGTAGTGACGATTGTTCAATAGCTCATGGACTAAAGTGTAAATTTTAAATACATTGATTAAATAATTTATTACATTGAAATGAAATACAACGATTCTAACTGCCAACTAAATTAAAATACAATGAATCAAAATCTAAATATAAATCCGAAAGCTTAAAAGATGCATCTCAAAACAACCTGAAACATGTACAAAATAATTTGGTCAATACAAAAATTGTATTGGTGAGCATACCCGTTTGATATATATAGTATAAAAATAAAGACAATGTTTCGCAATTCATGTGTTGTATACCGTTTGCAAATATGTAATTAAGTAGTATCAGTCAAAACCAAACCTGAGAATAATGACTAACACATGACTAACAAACTGAATAATGAATTAACATGACAATGACCAAGATCCTCTCAAGAGAGTCTCAAGGGGTATACCATAGTACTATTCACTGAAATGCTAGGCCGCCCAGCGGTTAATGATTAAGCATAATACACACCAAATCACATAAGGCAAACACACATGAGAATTGCATTAAGTATAAGAAATAAAACTTGATTAATAGGTACATGAATCATCCCGAAACAGTAAAACAGTAAGAAAAGGGAAAGATATACTCACATTTATTATGAAGAACTTGCTAGAATTCAATGGGATCAACGAATTATGCGTGAACCTATATTTTTCATTATTAAAGTGTATGAGCAATGATTCGACTATATGATTCGAGGAGTTATAGATTTTATATCATTACAACAATATATATATATATATATAGATATAAATTTTTATAAGAAATAAGTTTTATTTTTATTTATATGAACTAATATTCAGGGTTAATAATATGTTTACTAAAAGTTGTAAATTTGGTTGAATTTTGCTAACGACATGTTAATATTAGTTGGTTGGTTAAAGCTTTTTACTCCTAACATAATATATAAATATATATATATATATATATATATATATATATTACTCTTAGAATTTAGAAAAAAAAACACATTTTGTATTATGTGAAAATAATTTGTTAACACTTAAAACGATTATGTCTAAATGTATAGCTAGGAATATTAATAATAAAATATAGAGCGGTGAATTGAAGAAGTGTGTGAGAGACATTCACTTGTTTCATGAATACATAAAAGCGGTATAGATGTCCAGTTAATGAATTTTTATTTTATTTAATTTTGTTTTTAAAAAAAAATTAACATGCCACTGTTGTGCGTGAAACATGTTTAAAATTTCAGAAAAACAAAAAAAATATTTAAGCATGCAGAATAATAATATTCTCTAAGTTTGTCGATGATAAAGATTTCGTTTACGGATTAAAATTATAAATAATAAAATAAGGGTTCTGAAACTATTACCTGGTGTTCGAAAAGTAACTATCAATTCACAGAAACGATGGATATGGACTGTGGTGACAGTGTGACGGTATCCACGACGACAGAGAGAGATAGGTGGTAGTATTGACTAAATAGACAGGCCAGCGGAGACGCAATTGCGAACATGACCATAGATTGAATCAAGAGGAATCAAGAGACTAATGAGAATATGACTATGATATAGAGATCATTTAATCATTATTGAATGGTGTCTTGATTGTCAAAAAAAAAAACTCACCAAGAGATATTGTAGAGATGAAACGTAGGAATAGGATTACTCAAAGCATTTAATTGTTCCATTTAGTATATATACATAATTGCCATGAATGACGTTAAAAAGAATGGAGTTGAAACATAAAACGAACATCATTTTCTTTAAAGATCTTGTAACCACTATCCATTTATTTAACTTAAATAAGTCGATTCATTATCATCATTTACTACAATTATTATAATTTACTAAATTGTTTAATAACAAACCAAAATAATATGATTAAATAAATTTTGACTTATAGTTAGTTATACGCTAAATTTCAAAACTGTTTCAAACGCCTTGTGATAGCATAAGACTTTTGTAATAAAGAGCTTAATTTGTTTTCCACAAACATTTTCGTCAAAACATATTTTTTTTTCTCTCATAATATTAATTAATAAGATTCAGATATTACAACATTACCCCAATCGTTATGTTAAATTACTATATATGAAATTTTCAATTATGTATTATTGTAACTTTAGGTCCCCAAAGTTATAATTAAAGTATTATAAAAACTAGGAATGTTACAGTCTCCCCTACTTTAGAAAATTTCGCCTCGAAATTTCTTTCAAGTGGAAGTTTCTATGAAATGAAAGGCTATACCAACTTGAAACACCCTAAACCTTTTTAACCGAAAATACACAACGGAAATACGAACCAGAAAATTTCTTGCTTGATAAAACATTCTTGTATGTTTTGAACCCATATCTACTAAATATTATAGGTGGTTCATACTTTAATTTTATTGTTTCTTATTACATCAAATACAACTCATCTTTATTAGTTTACGTGACCGTGACCGCGACCCCGTACAATTCGTGTCCTCACTCGACCTCCAACCATTTCTTGCTTTGTGAGCTTGACTAGACAACCTGCAACTACCACATAACCATTTCGTTAGTTCATTAAGTGACTTCATGCAATATTCACAATATGAAAATAACATCAACAATACTCAATGGTCATATCCAAACGCCTTTTTATAAGTTCGGATCCGGCCTCCGGATCCTATCCTCCAATTTCCATGCATTCATACTTACATACCTGCATCTTTATTACCATCGTCATAACAAAAAGATTAATAACACTAAAATATACACGCACCTACAAATCCCATGTACAAGTTATCTTGACCCGTCATACTATTCTTCCTTCATGTATTCTCAAGGACAAACATGACGTTTCCGAACCTATACTCAATCTACACATAACGACCAACCTTTACATACAAAACACTTTAACACATTCCCGGACATAAGCAAATATGCACACATTCTATTACACTAGCATCCAACACGTGATAATTCCACTTACCAAATGGTTTACCATTTGTGTGACCTTAGACAACTATACAATTCAATCTAAATGGTCATACCCATGATTGAATGTATCCATCTATATATCTACACACGTATCAATACATACATTTTACCATTCATTCTTATGCCATATTTGTTAATCTTGGATTTATTTCATGCTTAATTACTCTCACTTCATTTATCTTTGCTACCCATTTATCCCAACTACTATTATTGTTGTATGGTGAACTATACCCGTTCACCAACAACATCAATTCGCTAACCTTACTATAAATTACCATTTCATACTTGTTTCCCATTCTCTATTTAGACATAAACATACAATTACTAAACCAAGAGTTTGCATCATAAGTCACTTACCTTTGCCCGTAGGAGTGTTTTCGCCTTATACGCGTTTGACTTATAGTCTCAAGCTTTTCACCTAGCTCGAGATCATATCCACTCAAACCCGTGTGTTTTTAAAACTAGTGACCGTACAATCCGAGGACGTGATCCAAGACAGATATCGGAACATGTGGAACAACCCATGTAAAGGGTCATTTGGTGGGTATTCCTTCCGACTTAGAGCATCGGCCACCACATTAGCCTTGCCCGGTGGTACACGATGTCACAATCGTAATCCTTGATCAACTCTAGCCATCTCCGTTGCCTTATGTTGAGATCTTTCTGTTCGAAGAAATACTTGAGGCTTTTGTGATCGGAATATATGGTACATTTGACAAACATAAAATTTACCAAGTTAGTCACTTGGGTAAATTGGTAGAAATTTAACTAATAAAGAGGGAGGGGTTAAATGGGAAATGACACACACTTGAGGGATGGGTTGGGGAAAGACTAAAAGAGATAAGGTTAGGAGGGATTAAAAGAAAAAAAAAAGAAAGAAAGAAAAAGAAAAGAATAGAGAACGCAGAGAGAGGGAGGGAGGAGAAAAAGAGGAAGCTTCACCTCATCCATCCATAGCTGGAAATCAGAGCAAGGAATCATCCCCAATCCCTGCATGTTTATGAATTCATAACCATCTAGTGGCCCTAATACTATTGGTAAGTTGGTTACTACCAACTATGTAGTTTAATGAGTATGTTAGTCATAATTGTTATGTATGCATTTTGTGAATGAATTTGGTAGAATGGAAGTACCCTTAACGGGTCAAAATGGTAGGAATACCCTTAACGGGTCAAAATGGTAGGAATACCCTTAACGGGTCAAAATGGTAGGAATACCCTTAACGGGTCAAAATGGTAGGAATACCCTTAACGGGTCAAAATGGTAGGAATACCCTTAACGGGTCAAAATGGTAGAAGTAAGGATTTCATTGTGATTCCATGGACTTCTTGGGTCCCTTGGATAAGATGATCATATGGTTTATAACCTACTAAATGTTTGCTTTGTTGATTTGAAATAGGTAAAGCACATGAATGAAGATCAAGTCTCAAGCAAGGATGGGTTATGCACGCTCGCGTTCTTTTTGGGTTGGGTACCATGGTTGTGTTAGGATCTTTGAGTCTTTTAAAAACAAATGGTTAATGTTTTGTATATGGTTTGGATATGGGTCAAAGATTCGCATGGTAGCCAACTTAGGCTTTGTCTTTTGGTAACTTAACTAGTGTCGCCAAGGTTGTTGGCACGTTGTGAACTTGACGTTTTGGATATATATATATATATATAATGGATGTTTATATATTATCTACATGTTTTAAAAAAAAAAAACGAGCCTTACAAGTTGGTACCAACTTGAAACACCCTAAACCTTTCAAACTGAAAATACGCAGCGGAAATTCGAACCAGAAAATTTCTTGCTTTATAAAAACATTCTCTTATGTTTGGAACCCATAGCTACAAGATATTATAGGTGTTTCTTCTTTTATTGTTTGTTATTACATCAAATACAACTCATCTTTATTAGTTTAATGACCGCGATCCCATACAATCCGCGTCCTCACTCGACCTCCAACCATTTCTTGCTTGGTGAGCTAGACTATACAACCTGCAACTACCACATAACCATTTCGTTAGTTCATTAAGTGACATCATGCAAATATTCAAAATATGGAAATAACATCAACAATACTCAATGATCATATCCAAACGCCTTTTTGCAAGTTCGGATCCGATCTCCGGATCCTATCCTCCAATTTCCATATATTCATGCTTACATACCTGCATCTTTATTACCATCCTCATAACAAAAAGATTAGTAACACTACAATACACACGCACGTACAAATCCCATGTACAAGTTATCTTGACCCGCCATACTATTCTTCTTTCGTGTATTCTCTAGGACAAACATGACGTTTCCGAACCTATACTCAATCTACACATAACGACCAACCTTTACATACAAAACACCTTCACACATACCCGGGCATAAGCACCCATGCACACATTCTATTACACAATCATCCGACGCGTGATAACTCTACTTACCAAACAGTTTACCATTTGTGTGACCCTGCATAACCATACAACAATGAAAGTAGTTGGGATAAATGGGCAACAAAGATAAAACTTGAAACACCCTAAACCTTTTTAACCGAAAATACACAACGGAAATACGAACCAGAAAATTTCTTGCTTGATAAAACATTCTTGTATGTTTTGAACCCATATCTACTAAATATTATAGGTGGTTCATACTTTAATTTTATTGTTTCTTATTACATCAAATACAACTCATCTTTATTAGTTTACGTGACCGTGACCGCGACCCCGTACAATTCGTGTCCTCACTCGACCTCCAACCATTTCTTGCTTTGTGAGCTTGACTAGACAACCTGCAACTACCACATAACCATTTCGTTAGTTCATTAAGTGACTTCATGCAATATTCACAATATGAAAATAACATCAACAATACTCAATGGTCATATCCAAACGCCTTTTTATAAGTTCGGATCCGGCCTCCGGATCCTATCCTCCAATTTCCATGCATTCATACTTACATACCTGCATCTTTATTACCATCGTCATAACAAAAAGATTAATAACACTAAAATATACACGCACCTACAAATCCCATGTACAAGTTATCTTGACCCGTCATACTATTCTTCCTTCATGTATTCTCAAGGACAAACATGACGTTTCCGAACCTATACTCAATCTACACATAACGACCAACCTTTACATACAAAACACTTTAACACATTCCCGGACATAAGCAAATATGCACACATTCTATTACACTAGCATCCAACACGTGATAATTCCACTTACCAAATGGTTTACCATTTGTGTGACCTTAGACAACTATACAATTCAATCTAAATGGTCATACCCATGATTGAATGTATCCATCTATATATCTACACACGTATCAATACATACATTTTACCATTCATTCTTATGCCATATTTGTTAATCTTGGATTTATTTCATGCTTAATTACTCTCACTTCATTTATCTTTGCTACCCATTTATCCCAACTACTATTATTGTTGTATGGTGAACTATACCCGTTCACCAACAACATCAATTCGCTAACCTTACTATAAATTACCATTTCATACTTGTTTCCCATTCTCTATTTAGACATAAACATACAATTACTAAACCAAGAGTTTGCATCATAAGTCACTTACCTTTGCCCGTAGGAGTGTTTTCGCCTTATACGCGTTTGACTTATAGTCTCAAGCTTTTCACCTAGCTCGAGATCATATCCACTTGACCCGTTGACTTTTAAGCTTCTTGTACCTAGTTTACTTTCAAGTCAACATGCTGTGTTAGAATACTAATTTGGAACTTACCTATTCAAACATTAGTATTCATTCTACATCATTCAAACATGACATCAATACATTCAACAACTAGTTCTATTCAATAAGTCTTTCCATACACTACCCGTTCGACCCGTTAGTGAAAATACTTGCGTGAACTAGTTGGTAAGCGTTTATAGACACTTTTTGAATGCCACATAATACGTTATTCTTTCCCTAAAATCCGTACTCCAAGACTACTACAAGTGTGTACATTCTTACACCTTTTCTTATTAAAGATTACATTATAAATGTGCAGTGATTTTTCTGCGCAGCTGCTGTTCAAGGTCGTGTTTCCCCTTCTAAACCTCGAAATCAGATCTTGACTATCAAATACAAAATGTGCCTCATTCAAAGACCTTTCCAAGCATATAAAGAACACCTCCTAACGATTTTTCTATGATTTTATACGAATATTTTAAGATCAGGTCAGCAACTATATTTTATTTCCAAACAGCTTTCAAAGCTCCTGGACAGCCGTTTTAATTCACCTTTTTGACCCATTTAACAATTGTATTAACTTCTCATGATCAAAAACAATAACAATTTACTCGATAAGCTTTCCGAAAAGCTATAGAACACCCAAATCGGATAAACGGTTGATTTTATACGATTTATTCAAAACAGGTGCGCAACAATAATACTTCCAATCAGCTTTGTAAACCTTTGATATTATCAACCAAAGCTCAACTTTAAACCATCAAATCATGTTCATAGTATATTTTAAGCACCATAAACATACTAAGCATTATATGATACTAAAACCTCACCAATTCCTACATAAAACCTAAACCACATTGAAACTACACATGATTGAATGTAGGTGTGCATTAACTAATTATTCAAGCATTTCATCAAACACTTGGTGTGCATCCTAGTAAAGAATTCATGTCAAGCATATATAACCTCTTAATTCCATCATTCATTCATGAACCATGATTCTTTCTTATTAGTAACTAGATTATCTTTATCAATTATTATTCCAACACATTAGCATATAAACATAAGGAAACCAATAAGCAAAAGCTTGCATAATTTATGGTTTCATCAACTAATTGCATGTATAGAACACAAAATAACATTCACATTCAGATTTATGGGCTTGTATAATCATACCTTGCTTGAAGATACTTATCCTTTCTAGTTTATAGCTCAAATCCAAAATGCATCATCAAATATTTTGGATTTCATCTTCAATCTTGTACAAGATGTGGTATATAAGAACCCTAACCAAAATGGGTAATATAAATCTGATTTGGGGCTGCTATTTTTGTCACTCTCCCTTATTTAAATCAGATTTTATATAAGTTTATCAATTTGGCAATTTAAGTCCCTCTAGTTTGGGGTTTAGGCCAAATTTTGCCAAAACTTTCATTTACCTTCATATTGAGTTCCCATGAACATACCACATGCCAAATAAATCTTTTCCTACCAAATACATGCTAGAAATTACTTAAGTTTGGCTAATTTACAATCTTAGCCCTTAAAGTTTCGAAATTTCCATTTTTGTCCCAATTTCGCTTTTCTTTCGGTTTAACTATTTCTTTGGGTTTAACCATCTATCTAGTTTAGTTTTGACTTACCCCAAGTCAATTATTCTTACATTTGAAGTCCCTCTTGGTCAACACTTGTTTTAATCTAGTTGAATTAATTCATGCAATGAAACAAGTATACTAACAATTAGCAAATATACGGATTTTGGGGCGTTACAAGTCTACCCTCCTTAGAGAAGGTTTCGTCCTCGAAACCTCTTTCATTATTACCAGACCAATTTTACCCTTACGTTTTGTTTGTTACACATCCAAACGACATAATTTAACATATACTTGGTTTGTGGTGTGAAATTGTTTGCCATACATCTATGATGCATATCTCGAGCTCCTGGACATTGCTAGTCCTCGGGCACTCATTCCCATGTGTCAAATATCAAATTCTTGCATAATACTAGATCCCTAACTAACATAATCACTACATATTTATTCATTTAATTCATTCAAAATGTATACCATAACAAGAATCCACCTATGGCTTATACAAGGTCTTTATTCGTGATCCAGAGTAATTGTATACATTGTTCTTGCATTCTGATATTAACAACAAGATTTCATGCAATTGTCTAGCATAATGAAGCGATCATTATCATCTATCAACATATAAGCCACACTTGATCTTTTGTTCTTGCATTAGTCACCTAGTTACTCATCGTGAACTTACGAGAATATTTCACCATTAACATTCCTTCTAAATACTTCCATTAATGAATAAGAGGTTAGACCATGAACCTATGCACATTACGAACGTTCAATCATGGTTATAACTATCACAACGTGACTACTTACTTCATTCTCACCTATTCATACTTAGCTTAAGATTTAAATATAATTCTATAGTCACTACTGAACCGGTACACTACTATGTACACCCCCACCCCTCTACTTAAATTTTCGAGTCATATTATTTATGCCAATTTGTTTGTTAGTTCGTTTCATGTACTACTTACAATAGACACATATGCCCATTGCTTAACCACGTCGTGTCGAAGCTAAAATTTTCATTCATATTTTGACCTTTAAAAGTCAAACTTTCTAAACTATTTCATACATTATCTACCATGCATTCATACGGGGTACTATTCAATATACTAATTTCCGACTTAACAATCATAAAATAACCAAATTTACTAACCTTCCATTCACGGCGTTAACCAACTATCCATATGTCAAATTGACATGCTCCTTCACAAGTCCATGTCATACCTAGCTTGGTTTAGTTCATTCACATGACGAGTTCCAACTCGTTAGCATTATATCACTTGTCCCATAGATTTCATCATATCCAATATTCAACCATGCGTATCTACATAATCATTAATTAGACATATCTTTTACATTCATAACAATTGACTTTTAATAGTCAATGCAAAATTTCTTTCAGTGGCAATGTCTAATTATATACTCCGTATATTTTATTCGCTATTTTGCAAATTTTCTACAATTTGACTTTCCAAAGTCAAAGTACCATATCTTACTAATTTATAATAATTCTTCATTGCATTCTTGCAATTCATAACATTCATTCATTTCTCGTATATCAAGGTACGAATCCTTCAAAAGATCAATTATTCATTCGTTTCCATGGGTGGGTAAGCATTTCTATAGGTCAAAACAGGTTGTAAGGGGCTTTATTTTAGGCTAAGGCGTCGACCATGGCATTTTCGTCAGTGACGGCCAATGGTGCCGTCAGTGACGCCCCCTGCAGATTTATTGAGCCCAAACTACATTTCTATGGCAACATTTTTATGGAACTGACCTGAGCTCGCATCGGGGACCCTATAATCAAAATTTGGAGCTCAAACATTCTTACATGTCCAAACTTAAATTCCTTCCCTTCCAAATCATCCCCAATTCGTCCAATCATCCCTAATTAATCTTTATTTCTATTAAGATTGTGTTTTCAAAGTCCTTTACCCATATTCAACATGCATTCCATATATATGCATTTTATATTTCACGCAATATACATATCTAAACTAAGTTACTAACACTATGCATTTACATTGTTCATACATGACTTGGTTAGAGAAAAACACATTCTCTTCTTCATTCCTATCCAAATGACCCTTTACATGGGTTGTTCCACCTTTACACAAAGGAGTCATCATTTACCCCCCCCCCCCCTTTTTTTTTACTTGTGCATCTTGCCACAAGGTCAATTTCCATACTTTTGACTTGTGCTTCTTGCCACAAAGTCAATTTCCACACCTTTGACTTGTGCATCTTGCCACAAAGTCAATTTCCACACCTTTGACTTGTGCATCTTGCCACAAAGTCAATTTCCACACCTTTGACTTGTGCATCTTGATACAAAGTCAATTTCCACACTTTTGACTTGTGCATCTTGCCACAAAGTCCATTTTCACACCTTTGATTTGTGCATCTTGCCACAAAGTCAATTTCCATACCTTTGACTTGTGCATATTGCCACAAATCACTTCGTGTCCACTTATCAATAAAGGTATACTACACATGTTCTACCATACCCACTTACCATTCATTCCATCCCATATGTGATTTTGTCAATTATAAGAATCCATAAGTATGGTAGGGGCTAATACATGGCCAGTGTATTAGTAAATCCTACCGTACACATGGCTTCCCATAATCACTACGTCACATTATGAGAAAGATGAATTTTAACTCATATTGTATTTCTTTATCCACCACTAGGCAACCTATGGGTTATCTTCTACTTGGATATTTATCCTCCCTACTGTCACACTTTTATCCACGTTTATATACTTTCAACTTTACATTACGTCTACATTTTACTCACTACTTGCAAAGCTAATAAGTCATACCTTTCATTCATTCCCCTCCAACGTATAATATACGTCTTCATGTACGCGCCAAGTTTGATTTGGGATTTCCTTCATCTTTCATTTTCCTAAAGTAGGAGTTTATTCTCTTCACCCTTAGATTAACGACCATTTCTTCTGTTCCACATGTTCCGATATCTGTCTTGGATCACGTCCTCGAGACCTCTTTGTCATCCACTTAACCTCACCCTAACAAAACATCACAATTAGTTATATTGTATCATGTGAACTAATAATAAATTCTACCTTAGGTCTTGATCGAGTCTCGGATTGTACGGTCACTAGTTTTAAAAACACACGGGTTTGAGTTCAAGTACTTATCTTTGTATACTTGATTCGCTCAACCCCGGGCTCTGATACCAACTTGAAACACCCTAAACCTTTTTAACCGAAAATACACAACGGAAATACGAACCAGAAAATTTCTTGCTTGATAAAACATTCTTGTATGTTTTGAACCCATATCTACTAAATATTATAGGTGGTTCATACTTTAATTTTATTGTTTCTTATTACATCAAATACAACTCATCTTTATTAGTTTACGTGACCGTGACCGCGACCCCGTACAATTCGTGTCCTCACTCGACCTCCAACCATTTCTTGCTTTGTGAGCTTGACTAGACAACCTGCAACTACCACATAACCATTTCGTTAGTTCATTAAGTGACTTCATGCAATATTCACAATATGAAAATAACATCAACAATACTCAATGGTCATATCCAAACGCCTTTTTATAAGTTCGGATCCGGCCTCCGGATCCTATCCTCCAATTTCCATGCATTCATACTTACATACCTGCATCTTTATTACCATCGTCATAACAAAAAGATTAATAACACTAAAATATACACGCACCTACAAATCCCATGTACAAGTTATCTTGACCCGTCATACTATTCTTCCTTCATGTATTCTCAAGGACAAACATGACGTTTCCGAACCTATACTCAATCTACACATAACGACCAACCTTTACATACAAAACACTTTAACACATTCCCGGACATAAGCAAATATGCACACATTCTATTACACTAGCATCCAACACGTGATAATTCCACTTACCAAATGGTTTACCATTTGTGTGACCTTAGACAACTATACAATTCAATCTAAATGGTCATACCCATGATTGAATGTATCCATCTATATATCTACACACGTATCAATACATACATTTTACCATTCATTCTTATGCCATATTTGTTAATCTTGGATTTATTTCATGCTTAATTACTCTCACTTCATTTATCTTTGCTACCCATTTATCCCAACTACTATTATTGTTGTATGGTGAACTATACCCGTTCACCAACAACATCAATTCGCTAACCTTACTATAAATTACCATTTCATACTTGTTTCCCATTCTCTATTTAGACATAAACATACAATTACTAAACCAAGAGTTTGCATCATAAGTCACTTACCTTTGCCCGTAGGAGTGTTTTCGCCTTATACGCGTTTGACTTATAGTCTCAAGCTTTTCACCTAGCTCGAGATCATATCCACTTGACCCGTTGACTTTTAAGCTTCTTGTACCTAGTTTACTTTCAAGTCAACATGCTGTGTTAGAATACTAATTTGGAACTTACCTATTCAAACATTAGTATTCATTCTACATCATTCAAACATGACATCAATACATTCAACAACTAGTTCTATTCAATAAGTCTTTCCATACACTACCCGTTCGACCCGTTAGTGAAAATACTTGCGTGAACTAGTTGGTAAGCGTTTATAGACACTTTTTGAATGCCACATAATACGTTATTCTTTCCCTAAAATCCGTACTCCAAGACTACTACAAGTGTGTACATTCTTACACCTTTTCTTATTAAAGATTACATTATAAATGTGCAGTGATTTTTCTGCGCAGCTGCTGTTCAAGGTCGTGTTTCCCCTTCTAAACCTCGAAATCAGATCTTGACTATCAAATACAAAATGTGCCTCATTCAAAGACCTTTCCAAGCATATAAAGAACACCTCCTAACGATTTTTCTATGATTTTATACGAATATTTTAAGATCAGGTCAGCAACTATATTTTATTTCCAAACAGCTTTCAAAGCTCCTGGACAGCCGTTTTAATTCACCTTTTTGACCCATTTAACAATTGTATTAACTTCTCATGATCAAAAACAATAACAATTTACTCGATAAGCTTTCCGAAAAGCTATAGAACACCCAAATCGGATAAACGGTTGATTTTATACGATTTATTCAAAACAGGTGCGCAACAATAATACTTCCAATCAGCTTTGTAAACCTTTGATATTATCAACCAAAGCTCAACTTTAAACCATCAAATCATGTTCATAGTATATTTTAAGCACCATAAACATACTAAGCATTATATGATACTAAAACCTCACCAATTCCTACATAAAACCTAAACCACATTGAAACTACACATGATTGAATGTAGGTGTGCATTAACTAATTATTCAAGCATTTCATCAAACACTTGGTGTGCATCCTAGTAAAGAATTCATGTCAAGCATATATAACCTCTTAATTCCATCATTCATTCATGAACCATGATTCTTTCTTATTAGTAACTAGATTATCTTTATCAATTATTATTCCAACACATTAGCATATAAACATAAGGAAACCAATAAGCAAAAGCTTGCATAATTTATGGTTTCATCAACTAATTGCATGTATAGAACACAAAATAACATTCACATTCAGATTTATGGGCTTGTATAATCATACCTTGCTTGAAGATACTTATCCTTTCTAGTTTATAGCTCAAATCCAAAATGCATCATCAAATATTTTGGATTTCATCTTCAATCTTGTACAAGATGTGGTATATAAGAACCCTAACCAAAATGGGTAATATAAATCTGATTTGGGGCTGCTATTTTTGTCACTCTCCCTTATTTAAATCAGATTTTATATAAGTTTATCAATTTGGCAATTTAAGTCCCTCTAGTTTGGGGTTTAGGCCAAATTTTGCCAAAACTTTCATTTACCTTCATATTGAGTTCCCATGAACATACCACATGCCAAATAAATCTTTTCCTACCAAATACATGCTAGAAATTACTTAAGTTTGGCTAATTTACAATCTTAGCCCTTAAAGTTTCGAAATTTCCATTTTTGTCCCAATTTCGCTTTTCTTTCGGTTTAACTATTTCTTTGGGTTTAACCATCTATCTAGTTTAGTTTTGACTTACCCCAAGTCAATTATTCTTACATTTGAAGTCCCTCTTGGTCAACACTTGTTTTAATCTAGTTGAATTAATTCATGCAATGAAACAAGTATACTAACAATTAGCAAATATACGGATTTTGGGGCGTTACAGTTGTAAAAAACACTTAGGTTTAAAAAATGCATGAGTCATGGTCTGGTAAAATTTAAAATGGTTGTCTAATATCTAAAGCAAAAGTTTCATAATCTTTTACATTTGACCCAAGGTTAGAAAGTTGAGAGTTTAAATGAGAAAGACTTTTTGGAATGTGTAACTGGTGAGGGACAGGGGTACTAATGAAGCAATCTCCCCTACTTTAGAAAGGTTTCTAACTGAACGTTATTAAGGACATATAACAGGATTTCGACTAACAGAGAGTGTAAGAGTATACAAAGTTTAAGGTTTTCTGTAGAGGTGGTCAAGAGAAAGAATCTAGGAAGACGAATTAAAGCTCGTGTAAGAACGTTCTTATCGAAAATGCTAGTTATTAGTCAACGATCTAATGAAGAGATAGTAATTGGTAGGTTCCTGGTCAGACTCCTAGTCCGCTCCCGCAGTATCGTTTATGCTTATATATAGGGTGTACCGCAGCTGACCCACCACACTCCCGATACATTGGACTCATACTGATTGTCTACCAACAACCTAAATAGAATTACACACCACCCTCATGTACCTGTAAACCCATGATTGCGTTCCGGACCGTAATCATCGATTTACCTTACACTAGGGTGTTATGCTTTTCCATAACCCTATCCTAAGTAATACTAGAAACAAATGCGTGCAATCAGGATATGCTAAGTAATTGATACTGCAATGAAACAATGACATGGTTAGAGGTCCTTCCCTTTCGGGTTTACCCTTTAACCATAATGAGAGTAACATGTAAGTAATAGACATCGTTAGAGGTTCTTCCCTTTCGGGTTCACCCTTAACTGGTAACTTCTGTTCACATCGTTGGGCTCTAAATACCTATATTGATAAACTCCGAGATTTACACCGTTCCCCTCGGATTAAATATGTACTCTAATCCGAGTCGTACGTGGGCACTGGCTTAGATCTCATACGAGTTATCAACTAGTATGTTCATTGGCCATGACGATGAACAAAATAATGTAAGGTATAACAGGGTTTTGCTCACAATAATAAAAAAATATATATATACATACCAAATATGCGTTCATGTAAGTATATAATTTATAGCACGGAACAGGTGTATAGTCTACGGGCATGCGAGTTAAAATCTAGTAATTTTACATATATGCGTTATACTATAAAAGACATTTAGAAACATTCGGTTAAGAGTGTATGTCAAAAGTTTTGCGACTGAAAGTGTGCAAGTGTAATAGGATAAATTTTCGTATACCAAAAACGTAGTTTGCTCAAACTTTGAGATATAGTTGAAAAGATAGTAGTAATGCATGAGGATAACTTTTTAGAAATCGAAGTGTGTTTTAGATTCAAACAGCTTCATTTGAAAATTTTTCATAAATACACATGTGTTTACGAGAAGTCGAGTTTGAAAACTGTTATAAGGCTTATTATTGGTTGCAAATTTCTCTCGAAAATATATATTGGATACGTCATATATGAAAACAAAAAATTTTACATTTGATATTTAAAATATGCAACGCAAGTTTGCAAAATGCAAAAATGAAACCGTTTTATGAAGTATGTGTAAATCTAATGTGTTTTAAAAGACCAAGATTTAAACTGACGTGAATGATAAAAGTCAATGCGACAATAGTGTAAAAGTCAGAAAGCATAAATGAAAATAGTGTAAGTTTTAAAGCGGATAAAAGTTTTAATAATGATGATGAAAAAAAATCCAAAAGCGAATAATTAATGAGTATATAAAACATCAAGAGATGGAACTTAAAACCCAAATGTTAAACAAAACTTAAGAGTCAATAATGAAAAACGGAAAAATGCACAATAGCGAAAGCTACTAATAGAGAAACTCAAAAGACATAATAACTTCCTTATAGAAAATTATGATAAGAGTTTCAAACAACAAATGAAAAATATATCAAAAATGTGATACTGAAAATATTTCTAATGAAACTGGTGACTAGCCAAAGAGATTGAAATATTATTAGTGACTTGTGGGGAGCGTACTTAAACCTATGAGTGAATGGTCATTTTTTTTTCCTGATTGCACATACCCCGTCACTGATAAATTTCAAAACCTTTAGCGAGACTTTAAAACGAGATGTAGAAACAGATCCCTGAGATGTGGATTTCAATCCTAACTCAAAGATGTATTTCAAAATTGAAAACAATTGAGGAATGAAACCAATCACTAAGTTAAGGATATCACCCCTAGCTTAGTGGTTAAGTTTCTTTTTGAAGGAAATACTCTTTGAGGTGTGGATGTCACTCCTATCTCAAAGGTATATTCCTAAGATAAATAACATACAGAGGAGTGAAACTAATCACCAAGGTATGGATGTCACTCCTAACTTAGTGATATCGTTTCGTTTGTGAAATACGAGTGTCTTCTTTTCTAAACAAAAAAACCGAAAGAATAACGAGAAAGAATCATAGCGAAAATATCTTGAAAGAAAATATAAGAAACGAGAGAAATATACACGAGAGGACTCGTGAAAGTAAACTTAGTTATAGTCTAGGCTAAAAGGCATTCTAATAACCTAATTCCCTATAACCATGGCTCTGATACCAATCTGTAACACCCCAACCGATGGCGGAAACATCGAGGTGTCACGTAGTGACGATTGTTCAATAGCTCATGGACTAAAGTGTAAATTTTAAATACATTGATTAAATAATTTATTACATTGAAATGAAATACAACGATTCTAACTGCCAACTAAATTAAAATACAATGAATCAAAATCTAAATATAAATCCGAAAGCTTAAAAGATGCATCTCAAAACAACCTGAAACATGTACAAAATAATTTGGTCAATACAAAAATTGTATTGGTGAGCATACCCGTTTGATATATATAGTATAAAAATAAAGACAATGTTTCGCAATTCATGTGTTGTATACCGTTTGCAAATATGTAATTAAGTAGTATCAGTCAAAACCAAACCTGAGAATAATGACTAACACATGACTAACAAACTGAATAATGAATTAACATGACAATGACCAAGATCCTCTCAAGAGAGTCTCAAGGGGGTATACCATAGTACTATTCACTGAAATGCTAGGCCGCCCAGCGGTTAATGATTAAGCATAATACACACCAAATCACATAAGGCAAACACACATGAGAATTGCATTAAGTATAAGAAATAAAACTTGATTAATAGGTACATGAATCATCCCGAAACAGTAAAACAGTAAGAAAAGGGAAAGATATACTCACATTTATTATGAAGAACTTGCTAGAATTCAATGGGATCAACGAATTATGCGTGAACCTATATTTTTCATTATTAAAGTGTATGAGCAATGATTCGACTATATGATTCGAGGAGTTATAGATTTTATATCATTACAACAATATATATATATATATATATAGATATAAATTTTTATAAGAAATAAGTTTTATTTTTATTTATATGAACTAATATTCAGGGTTAATAATATGTTTACTAAAAGTTGTAAATTTGGTTGAATTTTGCTAACGACATGTTAATATTAGTTGGTTGGTTAAAGCTTTTTACTCCTAACATAATATATAAATATATATATATATATATATATATATATACTCTTAGAATTTAGAAAAAAAAACACATTTTGTATTATGTGAAAATAATTTGTTAACACTTAAAACGATTATGTCTAAATGTATAGCTAGGAATATTAATAATAAAATATAGAGCGGTGAATTGAAGAAGTGTGTGAGAGACATTCACTTGTTTCATGAATACATAAAAGCGGTATAGATGTCCAGTTAATGAATTTTTATTTTATTTAATTTTGTTTTTAAAAAAAAATTAACATGCCACTGTTGTGCGTGAAACATGTTTAAAATTTCAGAAAAACAAAAAAAATATTTAAGCATGCAGAATAATAATATTCTCTAAGTTTGTCGATGATAAAGATTTCGTTTACGGATTAAAATTATAAATAATAAAATAAGGGTTCTGAAACTATTACCTGGTGTTCGAAAAGTAACTATCAATTCACAGAAACGATGGATATGGACTGTGGTGACAGTGTGACGGTATCCACGACGACAGAGAGAGATAGGTGGTAGTATTGACTAAATAGACAGGCCAGCGGAGACGCAATTGCGAACATGACCATAGATTGAATCAAGAGGAATCAAGAGACTAATGAGAATATGACTATGATATAGAGATCATTTAATCATTATTGAATGGTGTCTTGATTGTCAAAAAAAAAAACTCACCAAGAGATATTGTAGAGATGAAACGTAGGAATAGGATTAGTCAAAGCATTTAATTGTTCCATTTAGTATATATACATAATTGCCATGAATGACGTTAAAAAGAATGGAGTTGAAACATAAAACGAACATCATTTTCTTTAAAGATCTTGTAACCACTATCCATTTATTTAACTTAAATAAGTCGATTCATTATCATCATTTACTACAATTATTATAATTTACTAAATTGTTTAATAACAAACCAAAATAATATGATTAAATAAATTTTGACTTATAGTTAGTTATACGCTAAATTTCAAAACTGTTTCAAACGCCTTGTGATAGCATAAGACTTTTGTAATAAAGAGCTTAATTTGTTTTCCACAAACATTTTCGTCAAAACATATTTTTTTTTCTCTCATAATATTAATTAATAAGATTCAGATATTACAACATTACCCCAATCGTTATGTTAAATTACTATATATGAAATTTTCAATTATGTATTATTGTAACTTTAGGTCCCCAAAGTTATAATTAAAGTATTATAAAAACTAGGAATGTTACATTGTGGCTGTCGACTATTTCACCAAGTGGCCGGAAGTCAGGCCATTGGCTACCATCTCAGGGAAATAGGTGATAACTTTCGTGTGGGAACAAATAGTCTGCCGATATGGGCTGCCAGGGGAGATGGTGACAGACAATGGGAAGCAGTTTGCCAACAAACCCTTCAGCAGCTGGTGCTCCGAGCTAGGAATCAAGCAAGTCTTCAGCTCAGTAGCCTACCCCCAGTCCAACGGACAAGTTGAGCGCATGAACAGAAGCATTGTCGAAGGTATTAAAGCAAGGCTAGGAAGATGTGGCAAGAAATGGGTTGATGAGCTCCCGAGCGTCCTTTGGGCTATAAGGACCATGGAGAAGACAAGCCACCAAAGAACACCGTATAGCCTTGTCTTCGGAAGCGAAGCTGTCATATCAGCCGAGATAGGGGTAAGCTCAGGAAGAATTGCCCGACAAGACGCTCAACACAACCAAAAGGAGGTCCTACTCAACCTGGACCTCCTCGAAGAGTCAAGGGACCAAGCCTCTATCAGGGAGGCCAGATACAAAAAGAAGCTTGAAGCCTACTACAACACAAGGGTTCGAAAAGAGGCTTTCAGGCCAGGGGACCTCGTGTTAAGATGTAATGAAGCCAGCAGGCAGCAAGACGTAGGCAAGCTAGGTCCCCGATGGGAGGGACCTTATGTTGTCAAGGAAGCACACAAAGGGGGATCCTACAAGCTAGCCGACCCTAATGGCAGAATGATCCCAAGGCATTGGAGTGACAAACACTATAAACGACAAGTAACAGAGTCAAAACAACAAAACGTTAAACATAGCTAAGGCATCACCCCTAAAGGGGGAGCATTCCATTAAAAAGCAAACATAAAACGCCCCAAGGGATAAGTACAGTAGAGTCTGATTACAAAAGACATTCTAAAAACTTAAAAAGACTAAAACAAGGCTGGATCATGGAGTAGCAGAGTCTTCGGCTTCATTGGTGGCATCATCCTCACCGGTGGAAGCCAAGGCTTGGTTACCAACATCATCGTAAAGGCCATCAGTGTCAAGACCTGCAAATGGATCATCTTCGCTGGAAGGAGGGATGGACTCAACCTCCAGAGCTTGAAGGGGGGAAGGACTCTCAAATACCTGCTCCAGATTAGGAACCTTTGAAGAATCAGCAGGTTTTGCACGTTTAGAACTACCCTCCCCACCGTCAGCTCCCTCCAACATGATCATGAGAGGCCTCTTTGACACATAGGAGCTAAACACTTGATTGGCCACATCCCTTTTCAAACCCTCTGGCTCCAAATCTTGCAAGAAGGAGAGAGGCTGCTCAGAAGCCTTGGCAATGGCGGAGATATAAGGATAGGTGGCAAGCTCCATTGCCTTCACGGCGCTCACAAACTCTTCACCAGAAGAAGGCTTAAAGGATGGCAGCTCCTCAAGTCCCTGACCCTCCTGAGCCGCTTTAAAGCCAGCTTGAATCCCTCCATGACGACCAAAAGATATGGCTTTTGCATAAATATCCGCCAGAGGAGCATTAAACTCTTGAGAGTGCAGGAGGTTGGTAACAAAACAAGCTACCCCCTTGGAGATTAGCCACTCCCTTTCTTCAGTTAAATGGTCCACCTGGACCCGGAGCTCCGTTCCCACCTTCTCCACCGCAGCCAGCTCCTGCTTAACTGCCTCCCGTGCCAGGGCTAACCCTTCCCTCTCCTCAGCAACCTTCGCTTTCTCATCATGAAGACCTTTGAACATCTTCTCAAACTTCTCCTTCTCTAAGCCAAGCTGGGTCTTAGACACAGCCAATTCATGAACCAAATCCTTCTCCCGAGCAGCAAGCTTTGTCAATTCTTCCTTCGCCTTAACCAACTCGGCCTCATGCTCTTCATAAAACTCCTCCACTTGTTCTCTTCTCGCCATCAATTCTCCCCACCTTGCCATACCATCGGGGAACAAAGACAGAAACTGCCCGAAGTGATAATACATCTTCTTCATAACATCCTTATCCATCCATTCCTTGTGAAGCTCTCTTTCAGCATCAGGGACACAATGGTCAATCAGATCACGACAAACAGAAGCCTTCTTCAACAGATCAGTAGCTTTAATATCCCAGTCCGGCACAAACACTCCTTCACCGGACTCTCTCTGGACAGGAACATCGGAAACATCATCGACAGCAGCTTTAGAACTCTCACCTCCTTCGGTTTGCAACAATTTCGGACTAGCACCCTTGACAACAACATCCTTTGGTTTCCTGAAAACAACGTCGTCTTTCTTCGGAGAGGACAATGTGAGCTTGCCTTTCCGGGGACAGGAGTATACCCCAAGGCAGTGGAAATCAAAGAAGAATCCTCGTCTTCATCTCCAAAGACCAAGGGAACAGCAGAAGAGCTCCCCTGACCTGAGGAAGCAGTCTGAAGTCGCTTACTGGAGCGACGGGCGGTAACAGACTTCTCCCCTGATGGTTCCACAGCAGTAATAGATGACGTAACCACACTTGTATACTCCCCCTTGAAACGGACATGCTCAGTTTTCACCACCACATTCTTACCCTCAGCAACATTTCGAACCTTAAACTTCACATCAGCAATGTCATCCAGAGCCAGGAAGTCCAGAGTACTCATTTCTGCAAAAAGAAAGATGGTTAGATAAACACAAAAATGATAAGGATGCCAAGGAGGAGCCAGGGAGACACCTACCCTTCCCACCATGATATATCACCGGGTCAGTCCCAGGATCATCCCAGTTAACACTCAGGCCCACCATCACCAGGAAGTCCTCAGGGAAGGTACGAAGACGAGTAGGAAAACTACGGAGCTTCTCCAACAATACTTGGTCAAGAGTGTCAGGATCAGGTTCCTTCTCGTTTAGAGGAGCATCCGAAGACCTCCGAGGAGTTTTAAAAGGTAGAAAATCAGAGTTTAAGAAAAAGAACTTATCTTTCCAAGAAGAAACAAGCCCAATAACACTAGAAATGAGGGCTGGTTCACATTGAGTCTTCTCAATGGTAAACCAATTCCCATTTTTAGCCAACCTAAAAAACCGCCGGTACATAGCCAAGGAAGGCTTATGACCATGGCAACGACATACTATTTCGAAGTGCAAGATCCTAGCAACTCCGGAGGGGCATAGTTGATCAAGAGAGAGTTGGTGATACTCTAAAACATTCAGAAAAAATGTAGAAAAAGGATACCTAAGGTTACCCTGGTCAAACTGACGTGTATACACGGCCACCTTGCCAGGGGGAACATAGGTCACAGGGGTTTTCCCCTTCGGAACAGAAGGATCAAAGGACAATGGAATTCCGATCTCGGTACAGAACCGTTCAGCATCGGACTTGGATAGACGAGTGAACTGGGATCCAAGATCAGTTTTCGACATAATGAAAAACAAGTGTGAAAAGAGAGAGGGTTGCTTACCAGGTTTTAAAAGAGAAAATAGAGTTCGCCGGTTAAGGAGGAATCGTGGGAGAGAGAGAGCAGTTTTCCAAATGAGGAAGAAAATGGAGAATAAAAGAGGGGTTACCCCCTTTTAAAAGAATTTAAAATTTGAATTAATGGGCATTGGGCGGTTACCAAGGAGAATCGTCGCTCAGCTGTCCCATAGGGTGACGTCAGCCTAGCCCCTTGTCAAATCAACAGTCATCTCGGGCGGCTGATGGGACAGGCGTCTGCTCCCAAGGAAGTAATGATAGCCGATAATATTATTAAAAAAGAAGGCTATCATGACAAATACAAGGCCAGGAGCTTGCACGAAATTTAATGAAGGAAGAAATATGGAACCAACGCTCCCATGAGGGAGCTCGGGATCTAACAAATTACCCGGTACCAACATAAGCCTGAACAGCGTTGCCACCGGGGAAAACGACAATTTACAAGTCACAAGCACTTCTAACTTCTTTACAAATGCTTATGACTGGGGGGCTGATGACGTGTGTCATAAAACGACAACGTTTAGACCCCTCGTCGAAAAGATAAGCAAAATAAAACTGATTAAGAGGTTGCCTGACTTAGTGGAGCTGATATAAGGCAGCTTACCTGCCATATGGAAGCCTCAGGGCAGAAAGTAAACAGTAAAAAGTCTTGGAAATGCAAAAGGGGGATGTTGGCTTATTATCATGGCAAAGGACAAAACACCACACAGCTCCAAGCTTTGCATTGGAAATGATAAAAGCTGAAAATATCCTAAAAGGGTAAAGTCTCACTGCAGGGAACTAAAAGAGGGTCAAACACATCCAGGTATGGTAAGGAAGCTACCCTGAGGGAGCTCCTGGGCAGAATTCCACTGCCTATATAAGGAGGCCCTTGGGTAGACATTCCACACACACTTCTCACTTATTCTCTCTACTCTCATACTCTCTACTTCATTATTTCCCAACTCCAAATGAATACATACTTATTCTCACGCCGGAGTCCAAACGCAGGAGGCTCCCAACTGCGTTAAGGCTAACGGTGTCTGCTACCTTTGTGCAAGTCCTTCCAGGAACTTGAAGACCCCTGATCCCACAACTAAATCTAAACCTAAACTTAAAACCTGAATCTCAACATAACATACCTTTAACCTATAATCCTAAGCATCTCCTAACCTAATACCGGTCATTTTCCTTGTTGTAGCAACAATAATGGATGAAAGAATTGTTGAAATGAGTATTTATATGAAGAAAAAAAAACAGGATCTTAAAACAAAATTCCTACTGTATTTATGTGGGATAACCATTACATCATATAATGTAATGAATAATGTGTGTGTTTTTGTATTATGAAAGTTGTGTATATATCAACAATACATCAAGGCCTTTATATAGGCTTACATATCGAGCAAAATCGTTTGCCTACGAAGAAAGGTTTATTAAAAAGGAGAATTATACAAGGGGCTGCCGAATGTAAGCTTTGCGGGGAAGCCGAGGAAGACGCCGATCATCTATTAACCTCCTGTTATATCGCCTCTTGGATCTGGCACAAGATTAGTGTGTGGTGTAAAGTTCATCCTCTCTACGCCTTCACAGTACGTGATCTTCTGAAGTGGCACAACAGCCGTGACATTCCAAAGACTAAGCAACAGTGGCTGCGCATGGTTATTCTTGCAGGTTCATGGTCTATATGGAGAGCTCGTAACGCCGCAATTTTTCAAGGGAAAAGGGTAAATTTGGATGGACTTTTTGGTGAGATTCAAGCGATTTCGTTTAGTTGGGTAAATCACAAAGCCAAACCAGCTGGATGGACTTGGGAGACGTGGAAAACTTTTGACGTGCCGATTACGTGATTCATATGAATACTCCCAGCAAGTATTTGAATTAAGGGGTTAACGGTTTTTCTTGTGTTACGTCTAGTGTCTTATTAGTTGCATAACCATGTATTTACCGCTGGGTGCGAACTTCTTGTACATATTAATGGGTGAAATGAAATGTTTTATTTGCCGATCAAAAAAAAAAATATAGGCTTACATATGACTAACTCTAGCTAGGATTATGGAGTCAATGGTTGACTAAGTATAATATACAATATAAATACAATGAATAAAATCATGGAGTCAATAGTTGACTAAGAGACTTGACTTGATTTATGTTAGGGAGTCAATGGTTGACTAAGAAATTTGACTTGACTTGACTTGATTAAAGTTGTTAATACGCCCCTGCAAGATGGAGAATCCGTTGGAGACTCCAATCTTGGACCGAAAATATAGGAAGGGTGCACGTGCAAGCGGTTTGGTGAGCACATCCGCGAGTTGATCCTTGGAGCTGACATGAAGAACTTTGAGTTGCCCGGAATTGACTTGTTCCCGCACAAAGTGATAGTCCAGAGCGATGTGTTTCATGTGGGAATGGTAAACAGGATTTGCACATACATAAGTAGCTCCGGTGTTGTCACAGTAAAGCGATGGGGTGCTCTTAATTGGGAGCCCGAGTTCACCAAGTAAATTTTTAACCCATGAGAGTTCAGCCGCAGCATCAGCGAGTGCTTTGTACTCAGCTTCGGTAGATGATCTAGAGACGGTTTTTTGTCTAGCAGATTTCCAAGAGATGATATTGGACCCAAGATATATGAGATATGCTGTAGTGGACCGTCCCCCATCATTAATACCGCCCTAGTCCGAGTCTGAAAAAGCCTGCAAGTTTAGGTTAGTATTGCGTTTCAAGAACAACCCATGATGGACCGTTCCTTTCAAATAGCGGAGTACCTGTTTGAGAGCTTGCCAGTGTGATTATTTAGGTGAGTGCATGAATTGAGATAATTTATTGACGGCAAAGGAGATATCGGGACGTGTGAAGGCAAGATAATGCAAAGTGCCTACAAGTTGGCGGTAGGGAGTGGGATCGACTAGGGGAGTGGAGTCAAAGGAAGAAAGAGAGTCGGAAGTGCTTAAAGGATTGAGAACCTCTTTTGCACCATCCATTTTAAAGGTGGTAAGAATATCTTGAATATGGCGATGTTGGGAAAGAAATAGACCATCAGGCGTAGGAATGACTTCGATTCCTAGAAAATGATGGAGAGGGCCTAAGTCTTTGATAGAGAATTGGTTGCTTAGGGCTTGAACAAAGGAATCCATAAATGGATTATGATTGCCGATGAGGACAATGTCGTCAACGTACACAAGGAGGTAGCAAGTGATGTTGTTGAGGTTGTATACAAAGAGAGAGGGGTCAGAAATGCATTTTTTAAAGCCAAAATGAGTGAGAAAGTTGGTTAGTTCGATATACCAAGCACGCAGTGCTTGCTTAAGCCCATAGAGGGATTTTTTGAGTTTGCAAATGTGACGTGGGAATTCCGTATTGGTGAACTCGGGAGGTTGCACCATAAAGACATCTTCGTGAAGAGTCCCATGAAGAAACGCATTATTAACGTCTAGTTGACGTAAAGACCATCCTTTTGAAAGAGCAATAGAGAGAACTGTGCGAATGGTAACGGGTTTAGCAACGAGACTAAATGTTTCATGATAGTCTTTTCCATATTGTTGGTGAAACCCTTTGGAAACTAGACGGACTTTGTACTTGTCAATCGTGCCATTGGGTTTACGTTTGATTTGGAATACCCATTTGCAACTAATGGGAGTTTGGGTTGTGTGAGGGACAAGTTCCCAAGTGTTGTTATGAAGGAGAGCATTATACTCAAGATCCATGGCATGGCGCCAATCCGGATCTTTCAAGGCTTGAGTATAAGTGGATGGTTCAAGAGAAACGGGTAAAGGGTGAATGGTGGTAGAGTTGACAAAGTTGGAGTTGTAATACTTTGAGTTGAGTTTTGGTTGTCGACGAGGTGGTTGAGGGTTATGTGGAGGTGAGTTCGTGGGATCATCGGATGTGTTGGATGAAGACATTGGTGAACTGGGGTCGGTGTATTGGGAAGCGGTTGGGGTAGGGGTGGTGCTATCGGGTGGAGTCGGTGGGCGGGTTGGTAAGGGTGTCTTGATGGGCTGGGGTGTAGGGCCTGTTGTGTGGGAGGTTGGGTTGTTTGGGCCTGTTGTGTGGGAGGGTGGGTTGTGTGCAGGAGGTAGAGGAGGTGGGCCGTGGGTTTGTGGAGTAGGGGTTTGGGATTCAGGTGATGTGGGCTGTGGAGTAAAGGTTGGATGATGCAAGATGTTTGGGTCTGGAGTGGGTTGGTTAGAAGAGGAGGTTGATTGGGCCGATTGGTATGTGGATATGAAGGAGTCAAATGACATGTTTTTGGGGTTGGGGGTTGGTGGTTTGAGATGGAAAAATATGTGGGATAAATTCAACGTGGCGAGAGTGGTATAGTTTGTGACTAGTAGGGTCATAGCATTTGAATGCCGATTTCGAGGATGAGTACCCAAGAAATATGCACGCCGTTGAACGGGAGTGGAGTTTGGATGTAGCATAGGGTCGTAACCATGGGTAGCAAAGACAACCAAACGGTTTGAGTTTGGAATAAGTAGGAGCGGTTTTGAACAACATATCGTAGGGAGATTTGTTGTTAAGGATCGGTGTAGGCAAACGATTGATTAAGTGGGTTGCGGTTTGAAAGGCATGGGACCAAAAATGTTGTGGTAAGTGGGAGTAGTGGAGTAATGCGAGGCCGGTTTCCACAACGTGTCGGTGACGTCGTTCGGCAATACCGTTTTGTTCCGGTTTGTGAGGTGGTGTCGTGTAATGGGAGATACCTTGAGAGGCAAGATAAGGTGAAAGACCCACATATTCACCCCCATTATCAGTGAACAACGCAACAATGTTGGTTTTGAAAAAGTTTTCAACAAGAGATTTAAATTGTGGAAAAAGAATTTTGACATCGGATTTTTGTTTGATTGGGTATAACCAAATGTATTTGGAGAAATAGTCAACAAAAATGACATAGTATTTAAAGCCATCGATTGACGTTTTTACGGGACCCCATACGTCGGAATAGAGAAGTTGTAGAGGTTGATTGGCAACAAAAGAGTTTTTGCCAAAAGGTAGTTTGTGGCTTTTATTTAGGGAACATGAAGTACAATGAAAAGACTCATGGGTCACCTTAATAAAACGAAGTCCCAATTTAGAAAGTAAAGACTTGAACACTTGAAGCGATGGATGTCCAAGTATGTGGTGCCACATGAGAAGAGAGTTTGTTTGGGTGTTGTTGACTTGAGGAGACAATGAGATTGGTCCATAGTAGACATCATTGATGTTCACTCCCCGCATGAGGCGCGCCCCCGTGCGTAGATCCTTGACAAAAAAATGATAGGAAAAAAAATTCAACGGAAACACGATTAGTACGACAAACTTTGGCAACGGAAATAAGACTATTTCAAAGATTAGGAGCAATTAAAATGTTATTTAAAAGAAGTGGACGAGATTTTGTTGGAATAGTTGTTTGAGCAATATGAGTTATAGGGAGAGTTTTACCATCACCAAGCACGATCTTATCGGGTCCTACATATTCGGAAAGAACGGGAAATTGTTGGTTGTTGTTCGCGGTGTTGTTGGATGCACCGGTGTCCCACATCCAAGATGGAGTTGTAGCCGTTGGGTGAGGGGTGGTGTAGTTAACCACCGGGGTGTTGGTATTTTGAGATGAGACATTGTGTTCTCGTAGGAAGCGACTAAGTTTGCGACAATCTTTAGTGTCATGTCCGGGAATGTTACAATAGTAGCAATAGGTGTTATTGTTACGAGTCAGGCGAGTGTTGGTATTGGTAGTTCGAGGTGGCCCTTGGTTTCGGGTTGTGGTGGCGGTAATGTGGGTGATTTGTTTGGCCATGGTGAATCGAAAGAAGAAAATAAAAAGAAGCAGAATGCGGACAGAATGTGTCTGTCAAGTAGGTTGGGATCGAAGATGGCTCAAGGGAGCTTTTAGGCTCTGATACCATATAATGTATTAAACAATGTTGTGTGTTTTTGTATTATGAAAGTTGTGTATATATCAACAATACATCAAGGCCTTTATATAAGCTTACATATGACTAACTCTAGCTAAGATTATGGAGTCAATGGTTGACTAAGTATAATGTACAATATAAATACAATGGCTAAAATCATGGAGTCAATGGTTGACTAAGAGACTTAACTTAACTTGATTTATGTTAGGGAGTCAATGGTTGACTAAGAGATTTGACTTGACTTGATTAATGTTGTTAATACATCAAGTCATATCATATAATTTTAGAATTGTTAAACATATAGTCCCGTTAAAAAGTATTCTAATAAGTGAAAGGAGTTGAAAAACACATGATAAAATTACACAGATGGTGCCTGTGGTTTTCATGTAATAACGCCTTAAGGTACTAAGAAACTTTTTTAACTTCTTTAGGGCCCATGGTTTAGTTTTTGTAACGAAAATGGGAATAAAGGTTTGTTTTTGTAACAATGTTGGGTACTAATACTAACTATCGTTAAATTTTCTGTTAACTTTAGTTAAAGTGATTAAAATGTCTTTTTATAAACTAGAGGGACCATTATGTATTAAACTTCATTTACAAAACCTTTAGTACCCAAACATAAAACTTTAGATAAACCATAGGGACTAACCATGCAATTAACTCATTATTTTATTAAATGTATTTATTTTTAAGATTTATAATTAAATAAGTAATATTTAATTAAAACATATTGTTTTATTAAATATATTTATCCCATTAATTATAAAAATAAATCCAAGTTATTAGATTAATAGTTGTAACCATAAAGAAAACATTTAACTTAATGTTGGATGGACTTGTGTTATGGTTACAACTATTAATCTAATAACTTGGATTTAACTTATAAAAATGTTTTCTTTATGTGATTAAATTAAGTGTTATTTTTTACCAAAAAGATGCAAACCCAATTCAAGGAAATTAAAAAAAGATAGAAACAAACAGAAGTTGAATTTTTATAAATAAAAAAAAGAAAGATTTTTTTTCTTCTTCAAGAACTGGTGGGCTTGGTAGGTTTGGACCTACAAGGTAAAAATCATTTTTAAATTTATTAAAATCCATAAGTAAATTAATAACATTTAGAACGTTTTATCTATCTTAGAAGTGTATTTATTTTTATAAATAATGGGATAAATATATTTAATAAAACAATATGTTTTAATTAAATATTTTTTTTAATATTAAACTTCATTCAAAAAACGAGAAAGTCCTCAAACAAAGGATCACTCACAAACCAACTATAACATATACAGAGGGTACTTGACCCAATCAATCCATTCAATCTTATCTACATTCGATCTAGCCTTTAACCATAAGAATGACATGGCTTTAACAACTGCCACAACCTCAATAACCTTCGGTTCCGAATTGTTAAAAACTTTCTTGTTCCGTTCTTTCCAAATAGCCCAAAACGTCACCATAATGATACAACGAACGATCCTTTTCCCTTTACCCGCCACCGTAGAGAAGTTATGCCAGTACTTCGAATCATCAATAGTATTTAACATGGCTGGAAAAAAACGCCACCAACTCCAAACCTTGCTCCAAACCCCGAACGCGAAACCACATGAAACAAATACATGATTAACAGTCTCCTCATCAACACTGCACATCGGACATTCAATGCTCGACAACATCAACCTTCTTTTCACCAATTCCACGCGAGTGGGCAGTCTGTCTTTTTCCAGCCTCCAAACCAACATATTAACTTTGATCGACAACCAACTCTCCCATATCATAATCGACGAAGACTGACCAAATAGATTTTTTTGCATATCCGATTTTACCGCTGCCACTGAAAAACCGTTGCTAACATTATTATCCCACATCCAGCAATCCGCCTCCTCAGTAATCCTAACCACCGAAAGCATGTGCATCACGTCTTGAGCCTCAGATATCCCTTCAACTGAATGCCCAGCCAACTGCCATGAATCTTTAATCAAAGTCTGCTGTCCTTCTGTCTTTAATCGATCAGCTACCGTGATATTTTTTAACCTGTCTGCAGCGAAAAGAACTGGCCAACGCTTATATAAATCTTAAAAATAAATACATTTAATAAAATAATGAGTTAATTACATGGTTAGTCCATGTGGTTTCTCTAAAGTTTTATGTTTAGGAACTAAGGGTTTTGTAAATGAAGTTTATTACATAATGGCCCCTCTAGTTTATAAAAAGACATTTTTATCACTTTAACTAAAGTTAACAGAAAATTTAACAATAGTTAGTATTAGTACCCAACATTGTTACAAAAACAAAACTTAATACCCATTTTCGTTACAAAAACTAAACCATGGGCCCTAAAGAAGTTAAAAAAGTTGCTTAGTACCTTAAGGCGTTATTACATGAAACCACAGGCACCATATGTGTAATTTTGTCAAAACACATTGATCGAAATTACGTAATACACATACACAATCATCAAAAAAATAATAATAAGTGGCTTACATATATGTAAATCTTATAAATGAATCAGACATGCTCACTCACATAGGGATGACAATCAAACCCGAACCTGATGGGTAAACCCGAAACCTGACACATTTGGGACGAGTTTGGGGTCTGGTAATCGGGTATGGGTCCGGGTATGGGATTAGTTTTTATTTTTTTCGCGGGTTTGTGACGGGTTTGGGATTTGATGATATACCCATTTACCCGACCCGATTACCAGATAAAGTATACCCGTTTACCCGATTAAATACCCGATGTATTTTCCTATATATCTTTTAAAATATGTATTCATAACAATGTTGCAAAAGTCGCTAGGCGGCCCCTAGTCGGCTAACTGGGGAGTTGGGTGTACTCGGAGTACACGGGGAGTACTCGGGGAGTACTCGAACATGGTAAATATAAAGAAAATTAATTATTGGATAATATATATATATATATATATATATATATATATATATCAAAATAAGCATAATTCATGTCAAATATGCATGTTTTTAAAGATACATGTTTAAAATTCAAAGTTTTCCGAGTACAAGGCCGAGTAGGACGAAGATGACTGATTTTGACCACCGAGTACAGGGCCGAGTTGGCCGAGTACAAGGCCGAGTTGGCCGAGTAGCCAGAGTACAGGGCCGAGTTGGCCGCCGCCGACTAGTTTGGCCGAGTAGGAGAAAGTCGCCTCGGAGGTGTTCCGAGGTCCGAGTAGTCGCCGAGTACAAGGCCGAGTAATCCGACTTTTACAACACTGATTCATAATATATCTAATTGTCCATCTAGATTGTCATCTTCTTAAAAAAAAACACCAATTATTTGTGTATAATATCTGTTATCTATGTCTTTTAGTATTTTTATATCATCATCATCATCATCATACTCAGTTAATCCCACCTATAGCAAAGCTAAGGTAGGGTCTGAGGAGGGTAAGATGTAGACAGCCTTACCTCTACCCCTAAGAATAGAGAGGCTGCTTCCAGTGAGACCCCCGGCTCGATGTGGTTTGGTATCAAGCCTTGGACATAAGGCACAGAACACTTAGCAATCGGGACAAACCCGATCGGTGCGTGTACCCCTTCGTCTTTTGGTTATCCACGCCACCACATGATGCATGATTAACCGTCCGTCGTTTTAACGTTATTTTCACGAAATTAGTAAAATAACGTTAAAACCAGTGCAACTTTACTTTTGCCCCCCAAGGGCCACACATATATACATTATATGCGCACACCGTAAGTGGGGCGTTTTTATTTAACTATTTTATATTTATACATTGTAATCATTTACATACATATTTGATAATGCTAAATGTATTGGTTAGTAGTCACACAAGAGATATCGGGCAGGTTTTTAGTCAGATATACTTAATGGATAAGTTTTTTAAACTTAATGGGTTTACCCGAAACCCGCGGGGATACCCGATACCCGACGGGTAATTACCCGATACAAATCCAACGGGTTTTGGGACAGGTTTTGAGACGAGAATACCTAATCAGGTATAGGGTTGGGATTACCTAAACCCGTCCCAAACCTGACTCATTGCCATCCCTTCACTCAAATACTCTTCACTACGTGCCCTAATATATCTATACCAATAACGACAATCATCGTAAATCTTCCATTAAGCAAGTTTTATAAAATAAATGAAAAATAAAGTCGTTTTTTTTTTTGTAAACTAATCTATGGTACTTAGGCAAAATATTTTTTAATTACAAAAAGGTCCTCGCATGTGGAATGCTTATGCCCTCCACACATTTTTTCAATAAACTATAGAGGCCATCCACATCACCAACCAACCGAAGGCCAATTGAGTTTGGTCATATGATAGTTGGATCGTCTATGTTATCATCCATTGTTATTTTCCATTCATATGTAAATCATATCTAATCTTCTCCGAAATATAAATTATTATACATTTTTTTAATGCAATCTTTTTAAACTTTTCATTAAAACAAAATACGAAAGTTACATCATGATAGCAGGTAGACGGGCAACAAGCTGCGCCGCCACCCCTTTTTGAATTATACATTATAACTAAATAAAGTAAATCTCCAGCCCACATATCAAAATAAATAAATTAGTGGTGCTACACGGCTACACACTCATTATTATGTGTATACAATTTGATACATATTTGAATGGCTAGCTTGCACTGTTGCACACCCATTAATTCAGTCTCAAATCTATATTTATGGGACTTAAACTATCAACCTTAATATGTTGGACTTTGATACAACTAAGCTACAAATCTTATGATGACGGATTCATATATTTTCGTTAAAAGAATATATTTATAGTGCAAGTTATGTGTCGCTAGAAATGTAGTTCTTATACTTTCAATATAGTTATTATAGCGTTAGCTATGGGTTGCCAAAAATGTAATTGTCACTTCTAGCCTCTTAAAATTTGTTAGAAGTCTTATATACATTTCCTCTTTGTCACAAAAAAAAAAAAAAAAAGACTAATAATAATAATAATTGCACCAAAGTTGTCGAAGGCTCAAAGCGTACTTAAGGCATAAAGAGTGAGCCTTGGGCCTAGAGTTGACAATTTCAGACACGAACCCGAATACACGGCACGATCTTAACAGGTTTAGGTATGACCTAACAGGTTTCGTGTATATTCCTGTTAACTTTTGTGTCTAAACATGTTAAATACATGTTTACCTGTTTAGTACTTGTTACAACATGTTAAGGATTTTTTTTTTTTTTTTTTTTTTTTTTTTTAAATATAAGTTGTAGGGTGAAATACTAGAGTTATATGTTTTTACTAGGTGAAATATTGTTTCCTCTATTTTTACTACGATAATAATAAGATGTTTTCATAAAACATTATTTAGCTACTTTAAATATAAGCAAAATCATTTTTCACTATATCAATTTGCAATGTTTTATCTTTCTTTTTTTTATGAGAATTTATATTTAGCGTATATAATAGTGTAACTAGCAGGAACCCGCACGTTGCGGCGGGGCTGCACCCAGCATAACCATTTGGTGCGAACTTTAAAGAGTTGTTGTCTATACTCTATAAGAAAGATCCCCAATCTCACCACAAAGTTCACCTTTATTAGCTTTACCAAGAGTAAGTTCAACTCCATTTGTAATTTGCAAAAGTTCTTGATCAAATAACTAACCATCAAAGACCATTTAATAACTACAAGGTTTTAGGCCAATAAAAATGTAATATAGAAATCGGTGGGTATAATATAGAAGTATATAATTCCTGTTTTTAATACTAAAATCACAAATTTAGTGGCTAGGGTAACCTGGTGTGGTCTAAGTTGCCGAATCCGAAATGCGACCGGTTGTCTTTCAAATGCACCCAGCATAACCATTTGGTGCGAACTTTAAAGAGTTGTTGTCTATACTCTATAAGAAAGATCCCAATCTCACCACAAAGTTCACCTTTATTAGCTTTACCAAGAGTAAGTTCAACTCCATTTGTAATTTGCAAAGTTCTTGATCAAATAACTAACCATCAAAGACCATTTAATATCTACAAGGTTTTAGGCCAATAAAAATGTAATATAGAAATCGGTGGGTATAATATAGAAGTATATAATTCCTGTTTTTAATACTAAAATCACAAATTTAGTGGCTAGGGTAACCTGGTGTGGTCTAAGTTGTCGAATCCGAAATGCGACCGGTTGTCTTTCAAATGTTTATAAATTTGGTTTATAAATTCCCTGCCTAACAATACAAATGACTATGGTGATATCAAAATTTGAATAATGATCCACCCCTAAGACAAATTAAGGTAAACTGACTCTAAGGCCTTACCATAGGATTAGTTGCTTCAGGATCTTGCACAATGTTTGCAGAGGGCCATAAATATATATCTAACAAAAACAGAAGAAATAACATGAAAAATTGACTCTAAAAAATATGCTTGTAATACAACTTTATAAGCTTACTCTCACATAGCTATATAAATTGTGGTTAAAGTTGATTGCGTTTAATCCCATTGAATCCAATGCATTGAATTGGCATAAAGAGACAAACAAAGAAACATGGAATGCTATATACTTAATGATTGACGGTTTCAAAATTTAGAATGGGTATATGTCTTGCATTAGTGATTTATACCATTACCAATAAATATTGTACAACAAGGGCATAAAGGGAAGAAATGGGTAAAAGTTAGTGATTTATAGTTGTGTCTTTTAATATGCCATCTTAAAATGGTTGTGAAATGACTATTAAGGCCATCCAGAACCTATCTCTACTACCTTATTAAGGAGGAGAGATAGGTAAGAAGGTAATTTTACACAATTTTTAAGATGGGAGTTGAAGAGTCCCTTCACAAATTTTCAATATTTGGTCATTTTGTTCCCTTTATGCCCTTGTGTACAACCTATAATGCTCATTGTATATATGTGTAATGCATACTTCATATCCATTTCAACATGTAACCCCTTCATAACACCTAATTAAACCTCAATTCAATTTCAATAAAACCCAAGCTTTTCATTGAATCCTTCTACACATCTATCTATTTAATAATAACAAGCAATGTTTGTGATGATTCTATTAGGCTTTGTTGGAGCTTATAAACATTGTAGTAATTGGACATTTTTTGTCTTTTTTTTGTTTGTTGAATTGTATAACTCTTTAAAGCATGATGTCTAACCTCATATAATATATGTATTTGTTGCCAATAATTCTATCTCCTCTCTGTGTATTACAACTAACTAAAAGAAAACTTAATATCCTGATTTATGTATCAAATACTTTTAATTTAAAATTACCATTTTGGTAAAAAAAATATTTTTTAACTTGGGTTACCTTTACGTACTTAGTCACGTTTACATATATTATATACAGTAGTATAGATATAGATACTTGATTCTACTTGAAAATGCAAGTTCAAAATTGGAGCATTTCATTACAATATGCTCTGAGCCCACTCCATTCTTTTGACTTTTGAATTCTAAATTCCTATATAAAAAAGACAACATTTGTTACAAATGATTTGTACAAACTCTGTTGGCCCAAAGGCCCGTTACCATATCATTCTGATCAATATTATGTTGCTTTAAAACGATCTCATTTTGGTTCGGCTCACTAAGGATTTTGACAAAAATAGATACGGTTCGTTCTAATAAAATGGTCAATTTAGTTAAGTCATAACAGGATTTAAGAAACAATTTATCATCAATACACTTGCATTGAGCCATTCCTTACTAAAAATGTTCTTGTTCTTTAGAATATTCACTCTTAGTTTCTCACTTGGTTTCTCTGTATTAAAGAAAGATTGAAAGTCTATTTAAAATTTATCTATTATTATCTTGTTTTCTAGTTATTTTTGTTCCGCCTTTAAAAAAGTCATTTTTGTTCTGCGTAGTCTATTTTTTTTATGATTCAAAGTCTAACCAAACCTTGCTTAAATCTGTTTTATTATCCTGATTTCTATTTATATTGTTCTGTTTTTTCTTATCTAATTATTTAAGCGTGAGGCAACGCTTTTTATACTAGATAAAAAAGAGATGATTACGAAAAGGTAGAATAAAATAGAAAATTGGATTTCAGTAATCCAAATGATGACGATTTGCCGATAATAACTCATATTTAAGGTTGCAAATTCCAGGTGGATGAATTCATATCAGTGACCCGGTAGTTTAAGAACATGGATAGATGAGACATGCCTTACCACTACACCATGTTCTTTAGCCTTTAGGGAAAAAAAATATCCTTATACTTGACAAGTGCAATTTTCTCTCATTATATAACCTTTCAATTGTTTTCGTTCTGTTTGGATTTTCTTTCTTTTTTTTAAATGTGTTTTCTCCTTACTTATTTTTTACCTTTGATTTTCACCTTTTTACTTTTTACGCAAGATGAACACTGATGTATAAAGCGTTAAAACCAAACGTTGCAAATTTTAACACTAGTGATGTTTCTACATTTCAAACGCACAACAAAGCGCGGTAAATATTCACTAGTTAAGGTTGCAAATTCGAGGTGGATGAACCCAGATGACTGACCCAGTAAGTAGTTCATGGACAAAAAGGAAAAAAGAGAAATTTAAATATAATAATTTGTTTAGAAATTTAAAGAAAGAGGTCCCGGTTAACTTTCTTACAGACCCGACAGAAGGGAGGTCCACTTTACGCCCGGCTGACCTGCTAGTGTTTGGTTGGGAAGGTTGGAAACACGCATGCGTGGACCTTACGGGTGTGTCCCCTTTAGCGAGTTTCAGGGAGAGTGGGTTCGTGCCGCGGCAAACGGTACTTAGAGCAGAGTCGAACAAGGTGGCAAAGCATGCTAAAGCGTGCGAGGATAACCAACATGCTTTTGTCCCTTTGGCCTTTGACACTTTTGGCTTATTGGCACCGGAAGCGTTCAGGTTTCTGACGAGAGTCCAGTGTGTGGTCCACAACAACTTCTCGACTCCTCAGGGGCGAGGATTTGTTTTCTCTAGATTATGGTTCTCTATCCAGAAGTGGGTGGCGGCGCAGCTTGTTGTCCGCCTACCTGCTATTCTTACGTAATTTGCCATTTTTGTTGAAAACAAGAATTCTACGGATTAAAACATATATATAGGGAATATATTTCGTCATTTTCTCAAATAAAATGAAACATTATCGTCAAAAGTAATTAAAAAAATTAATAATCCATGGTAAAAGGGTAAGTCAACACCGACTTTCAGATTTCAATAACCAGCCCGTCGCCGAAGAAAAACAACTCGTGAATATGTTGAATCTAAGTGAGCCATGTGCGAAACCAGCGGTCAAATAATGACCACTTCAAAAGACATGTAAAACTCCAAACAGAAACAAGGTTTGATTTTTGTTTTGTTAAGTTATTATAATTGTAATATTGATTAACCTTTTCAAATTTAGGTTTCACTTCTTTATATTATTTAGAGGAAGAGTTGAGATGTAACTCATAATAAGGTGAAAGTGTTGAGCTAAAACAAATATTAACTGTAAATGAATCGAACTTTCAACTAGCAGTTTGTGAACTATTTGGCGAGAAATTCGTTTATGACCGTTTGTTTAATGAATGAACAAACATGACCAAGAAATTTCGTTTGGTTAGTTAAATAAACGAACACGAACAAAGGTCTCGTTTGTTCGGTTTCGTGAACGTTTGGTAATGTTTTCATGAACATTCGTTCATTTACGTTTGTTCATGTTCGTTAATTTATGTTCCTTAAAATTTTATTAGACTCATGAATCTCAACCTAAACAAGGCTATGATTTATATAAATATATAATTTTATGTTATTATTATATACTAATATACAGTTTTAGTTATATATATAAAAATAAATAAATACATAAAAATTAATCAATAGTAATGATTAAAGTAAACGAGCTTAACTGATGTTATAAGGGGGGACGGGGCGCTATCAGAATTGGTCACAGGTACCCCACTACCAGCACGGTAACACCGCCGCCACCCATGCTGGTAGTAGTCCCGTGAACCAAATCCTGGTTCTAGTTAACGGGCTGGTACCCGTGGTTTGTCTCCTCCCCTTTTGTCTTTTTCTCTATTTTATTTCTAGTAGAGTGTTGCCTCCAAAAAACTATTTCAGTGAAGTGAATCAGTAAAATGATGTGGTAATGCAAGATTGGTAGAAATCAGTAAAGTGGAATTTTTTTTCAGTTGAGTACCCCGTCCCCCCTAAGATTATTCTTGAGCCGGTTTTGAGCTTCCAACATAAAGACATAAATGAGCTAAGCTCAATTTACCTTAAGTAAAACGAGTCAAGCTTGAGCTCGACTGATTTACACTCTTAGCTCATAATTGAAAGATATTGACACATTAAACACAAAATCAAAATGTATATATTCACAAAGGTAAATAATAATTTGCAAATTAGATACAAAATGAAAAGAGCCTAGCCGATACAATAGGTTTCAAATTAAAACATGTCCTTAGGGGAAGGGTTGCTACCCTGTTTGTTTGTTTGTGTTTTTTTTTTTTTTTTTTTTCACTTCACTGATTTTAACCAATTCTGCACTATCACATCACTTCACTGATTTCTTTCACTGAAACAGTTTTTTGGAGGCAACACTCCAGTGATTCTTTACCCCACAATCAATTATTTGCACACATAATAATAATTAAGAAAATATATATCATATTTTAATAATAATAATAATAATAATAATATTATTATTATTATTATTATTATTATTATTATTATTATTAAAAAACTTCATTTTTATTTTTAGTCAAACCTCCTCCTCCTCCTTCTTCTTCTCAAGCCTTCTGTCCTTCTCAAACCTAATATTTACATAAACCATGTGTCCATCTCAAACCTCCTCCTTTTTCTTCTTCTTCTCCTTCTTCTTCTTCTTCCTCCTCGTCCCTCCTCCTTCCTCCTCCTTCTTCTGCTCCTTCTTCTTCTGCTCCTTCTCCTTCTCCTTCCTCCTCCTCTTCCTCCTCCTCTTCCTTCTTCTTCTTCATCATCTTCACCATCTATTGAGATCGATTGTTTCACATCTGGTAAGGGATGGTGGGATACAAAAAAAAAATATTTTATTCGCATTTACGGGTTCCAATCCGTTAACTAGAACCAAAAAAAGGTCCACGGATCCACTACCAGCTCGGGTGGCGGCGGTGTTACCGTGCTGGTAGTGAGGTACACGTAACCAAATCTGGTTGCGCCCCGTCCCCCCTTATATTATCGTTTGTGAAAACTCGATTATTATCTATTATTTTTTATAAAAATAAGATACTAGGTAGATAAGATCAAGTCTAATAGACAATTCAAACGAATCTAACTATTCAGTTCGATTCTAGATATGTAAATCCAAGAATTTGAAAATCGTTTTAACGAGGTAACATCTGAGTTACCTGTTTGTATTAATAGCTTGAGTCCTTGTGATAATTTTGGTGCATTTGATGTTCCAAAACTACTACGATTAGCCAAGATGTATCCACAACTTTAGATTTTAGAATTTTGTTATACATTTTTAACGACGTTTAAATTACTTTTGGCTTTTGGTTTTCTTTTGTTGATTATATAATTTTAGTATTATTATTTTTGGTATAAGAGTCGACCCGACCCGACCCGTGTCACCCGATGGATAAACAACCCAAGGGCTTAGAAATTCCGTACCCCATGAAAAAATTTTATGGGTCCGTCACTGCATGCAAGTGAGTAAGAAACAATACGTCCATCCCCTCCTATACATTATACATTTTTATATAGAGAGTCTGACTATATCAAGATCGGCCTATTTGTGTTATTTCAGGTTATCACTCACTCAGCCCACATTCGGTTGTGGTATTCTAGCAAAGGATTACTCTTGTGGTAACAGTAGTTTATCATCCTTAAACTGAAGTTTAGACTGTTTTTTCTTCTCTCACTATAGACATACTATTTCGGAAGACTCTTAATGATTTTATGGTTCTAATTCAATGAATCATGATCATGACACTAAGTTGCAGCCCAGTTGATATGCAGTTCATTAATTCGTTTTAATCAGCCCACCTGAAATGCAGTTCACTAGATTGTTTTAAGCAACCCACAATCCAGGTGACCCCAGAAATTTTTTGTGTATTATTGTGTGTGTAGAGTGACCCTAGTATAAACAATAATTTGCCCTCCACTTATTAGAGATTAAGCATAAGAACATTTGACCATCTAACATAGATCATACTATTTTGTCTTTTAAAACAATAACAATATGAAACAGGCAACTGTGCTATGCATGTCTTATAGCGAAAACATTTATCAAATATCAAGCAAAACAAAGAAACGACACTATATTCAAGCAATATCTAGGCGAAAGCGGGTTCAAATGATGTATGAAGATCTTTTACGCATTAATAATCAGTTGTTAACACAATAGTATCTCAGAAGCAGTTTTAGAGATCATCAGCAAATCAACCCTTGTACACCAAATGTTTCGGACTTAAATCATGTGCTCCCAATTGATGAATTCTACTGTAAAAAAAAACATATCATTATAGTCCTTACCATGGTCATCGTAATTGATGAATCCTAGTTGAGGTGAGAAAGTGGTGAGCCAATCAGGTTGGGTAACGGGTCAAAACTAGTAACTTTGAAGTTGAGTTCAAAAGAGGTTGGCTCAGACTGGGCCAACCAACAAACACATTTTCTTAACATTTCTTTCGTTATATAATTAAACAATATCTTAAATGTATTACAAAAACAATACTCCAGTATTTTTATAAAGCCATTTAGATTTTAGAAGTTTATTTTATTAAGAATTTCAAAGTTTTCGACACATTCGATCCATTCGGTGAAAAATGTAAGCAATTTGATGCATTTATATGTAAATGGTTCAAAATAACCACCTCTAACCATGGTGATGAAAAGTTACCTTACCAAATTATCCGAGACCTCGCACGTATTGGTCAAGAGTTGTGTTGAATAACTCGCTTCTGCACAAGCAAACACATAATAACATTTAGAGTAATATTGGACACTTTGATCCCGGTCAGTTCAGATAATCTTTGCATAACCATTCATCTATCGACTAGTGCATGTAAAGATTTACAAGTATACAAAAACCAGAAACTCTTTCTTTAATCTGTATAATCATGAAACATAAGCCAAATGATTCAATTTATTAAGTTGGGCAAATACCATAAAAAACCAATATTCTTTCTGTTTTTTTTTTCTCACAAAAGTCCCTTTACACAATTTTGGATATTATCATTACATGGCTTATTTGAGTTTCAAAGTAGATTAGGTGGAAATATTTCTGGATTTAACATTCAACCTAGAAAATGAAACGGCAAAGGAATCGACACTAGGGAAGAAGAAGAGGAAGAAGAACGAGGTATGTAATCGCAATTCAAGATAAGTTATAGGACATTCTAATCAAAGAAACAACTTACACCAACTCAATAGACGAGCAATGATGATGGTTACTATATCAATCACATAGCAACACATGAGCACTACTCTATTCGCTATAGTAGGGTAGGCGCTATGGTCGCTATTAACAACTATGTGACGTAAACAAACGCCATCGTTCAAAAATCAGCAAGTACAATGACTTTAATATGCAAAAACTAGGTAGAGGGATGTTTGTAAAAAAAAATGAAAGTATGTTGGTTTTTTTATATTTTCCCTGTGAAGCTAATATTACACCTAGAAGTTAATACACGTGTACTTTAATATGCAAAATTGTGTTTGTTTTATCATCTTAATTCAAGAAGAAATATAGGGTGTGCAGTATCATTTAAAAATTGAAGTCACTCAAGCTCTCCACATACCTACTGGCATCATCTAATTTTATTTATTTGTTAAGGACGTTACTGACCTGATTGGAGTTCCAGTTATAAACTTGGGAAGTTTAGCTAAAACTGATTATAAATCAAATTCCTTAATCACTTAAAAGCCCGAATAGCATGTAAAAAGCTAACCTAACAAAATACCAAAACATAATTGGACACCTAACCCTCTAATTGCCTTCTTCAAAGCTCAAATTTCAATCATCACTCACAAATTGACCATCCAAACACCTCAATTATTCACAAAAAAATGCACTTCAATCGGAAAAATCAAGTCCTTAATTGCATTGCATAAACACCTAAACTAATCCTCAACAAGCCAATGCTCAGTTGGCAAATACTAGCCAGGTTAACTATGAAACTACAGAATCATCAAATAAGGTCTAGAATCACATGACGAATAACCAAAAAAAAAAGAATGAAAAAAAACAAACCTAGATGGATCCATTTTAGCGGTAAGGATTTGAGAGAAAAAAGGAGACCGAACATGAGCTTATGGTCCTGATTGGAGTTAAGTGTACGGTTCCACTCCCTGTAAAGCAAACAGACACCGTTGCGGTTGAAGATGTACATCATATGCGAAGATCTGAGAGTTGTGGTTTGTGGTTACAGATTGAGATTGTTAGGCGATGGATTGTTAATCGACGATCTTTGAGGTGATGGAAACGATGGATGTGTTTTTGTTGACGGTGAATGATTCGGATCGTTAGGCGATGAATCATGAAAGGTGCAAACCAGGCCGATTGTTAAAAACCGAGCCTTCACGAGCCTGAGCTTGAACCCGAAATGCTGAAATATGACTTCAAGTCTAAACGAGCCCAAACAAATTTAAATTGTTTTTATATATGATAATACCTACTAGTACCTTACCAGAGCTCAAACCGAGCTTTTAGCTCGTTTAAAGTTGTTCTCAAATGACCTCGAGCTAAGTAAAACTTGAGCTCTTGAGCTTTACTTTTGAGTTGAGCTTAATCTTAAAATAGTAGGCTCAAACCAAGCTCGAGCTTCATAAAATTCATGACTAACCGAACTCCAGCCTAGTCATGCTCGGCTCGGCTAGTTTACACCCCTAGATGAAGCCCGAACCTGGGAAACCCGAAAGCTTTAAGACAAGTATTCGGAAGTGGGATTAGCTTTGAAAACTTTACAGGTATTGATTTATGTGATCTGACCTAATTACCCGATAATACATATCCGTTTACCTCAATCATATAACTTAAGTTATTTACTATATATTTTTTAAGAGCCTAGTCTAGTAATTCTTTCAAATAGTTTTATCATGTAGAAATGGTTTTTTGAGAAGGTGCATTCCGAAATTTCAACGGGTATTTTTGTATTTAAGTTTGAGCTCTATGAGTGCTATCCATTTTTTTTTTCTAAAAACGGCATAAATAAGTTTGTATTTAAGTTTGAACTCTATGAGTGTTGTCCGTTTTTTTTCTTCTAAAAACGGCATAAATACATTTATATGTAAGTTTATGAAAGAAAAGATTTGTTATCGTGGGCATAAATACATTTTTATTTAAGTTTGTGAAAGAGAAGACTTGTTATGGTGGACAAATGCATATAGACCAATGTTTTCATAACCGGATCAGACATTGAACCGGATGTCTTAAAGGTTTATTGGTCGGACTGGTCCAACCGGATTAAAGAACCGGATAATATATTAAATAATTTAAAAATATTTATAATAGATTTGAATATTAAAATAGTAAAAAGGATAGATAAGACACCGTTCAAAATGTATTAGTAAAAATCATATAACACACTATCAAACAAAAGATAGTCCTGCAAAAAGTAGGTTCTCTTCTACGTTTCCATCTTTGACTTTTAAGTCCATCTACTCCTCACTCTCTTTCTTATTTATCTTATTAGATCAATATATTGTCACAACTCATCACTTTTTCTCATTTCAAGTCCATATTTTCCTCATTTCAGGTCCATCTTTTCCTCACAAGTCATCGTCTTTTACAGATCCACAATAACGAGGGTTGGCATGTCTCAAATTCGGACTAATCTGGCTAAAAGGAGATGAATATTTGTCAGTTCCAGGCACAGATCCGACAGTACCAATGCAGAGCGCATAGCACCATTGATCATTCTTCATCTCCGGTCCGGTCGCTTACCACGGTTCCCCGGTCCGACCGCCGGTCCGCCGGCCAAACCACTGGTCCGATGCACAACCGGTCCTGTCCATCGACCCGGACCGGCCGAGGTACCGTTTCCCGTCCGGCCGGTCCAGGTCTGAAAACACTGGTATAGACTTGAAGATACCCTATAATTTTTAATCATGTTAAATTAAAACATGACGAGGCAGCGCCGCATTATATTGATATGATTGATCAAACAACATATGGGCATAGGTTTATCAAGGAACAGTTTAATGTAACACCAAGAATTGGTTGGCAAATAGACCCTTTTGGTCATTCAGCTATGCAGGCTTATCTGTTAGGAGCAGAGGTCATATATTCTGTTCTATTGTCTTTCGTAAAAAACTATTAATTTCAAGATTGCAGATGTACTTTTGTAAACGTAGAGTCTGTAAACCGCTAGTACCAATATTTGTTAAATGATTTAGGCTTTATTTGTGATTGTTTAGGTTGGATTTGATTCTCTCTTCTTTGGTCGAATTGATTACCAAGATAAAGCTAAGCGAAAAGCGGATAAAAATCTTGAAGTTATCTGGCGTGCCTCCAAGAGTCTTGTTCATCTTCACAGGTGCGTTTTAACTTTTAACGTCCAATATTATTATCATTAGTACTGAAAACAGGAAAAAGTTAATCTAGAAGAATTACTATCTAACGGTTTCATCAATCGTTACAGATTTTCGCAGGTGTTTTTCCCCAGAATTATGAACCTCCGCCTGGCGGTTTCAACTTTGAAGTCAACGATGATTCCCCAATCGTCCAGGTAGTTTTCTAAGCAAGATTTAAGCTTTATGAATGTTTATTTAGACATGTGACATAATTACATCTCTTATATTGAAGGATGACATCACCTTGTTTGACTACAACGTCGAAGAGCGAGTTAATGACTTCGTGGCTGCAGCATTGTCACAGGTGAGCTAAATGTATATGTTTAAACCAAAGATTTATTGAACTTTGACTTGTATTATCAGGCCAACGTTACTCGCACAAATCATGTTATGTGGACAATGGGGAAGACTTCAAATACCAGTATGCAGAGTCATGGTTTCGGAATATGGACAAGTTTATTCATTATGTCAATAAAGTTAGTTACTCTATCAATCTTTTCTATACTTTGCATTTATTTTCGGTTGATTTTCAAGACGATTTATTAGCATCTCTACCTTTTTGGTTTTGAGTTTTAACTACATATGGATGCAGGATGGTCGGGTCAATGCTCTCTATTCAACACCGTCTATATACACCGATGCTAAATATGCTGAGACCGACACCTGGCCTCTCAAAGAAGATGACTATTTTCCGTAAGTACAATCTGTAAGCCTCAACTTATATTATGACATTTCTAGTCTTCATTTCGCTAATAGCTTACTTAAGCACTATATCTGTTTTTTAGATATGCAAGTGACATAAACGCCTACTGGACAGGATACTTTACTAGTAGGCCAGCTCTCAAGCGTTACGTCAGAATGTTGAGTGGCTATTATCTTGTGAGTAACACATGTTTAAGTGTTTTTTTTTTAATTAAAATTATTATCAGGCTGCAAGGCAATTGGAAGTAATGAAGGAAGGAATAAAACAGGGCCCACTACAGACTATTTGGCTGATGCATTAGGGACTGCTCAGCATCATGATGCTGTTAGTGGTACGTCTCAACAACACGTGGCTAACGATTATGCAAAACGCCTCGCGATAGGTCATAAGGAGGCTGAAAAGGTGGTTGCAGAATCGATAGCTTGCATGGTATCACCGAAACCTGGATGTGCAAGTTTAGCAACCAATATTCAACAGGTGCATACTATATAGAAAAACGAATATCTGTTTGTATTTAACGATTCTTCTTCTCGGATTTTTCGTTAATTTCCAGTGTCCGCTTCTGAACATAACCAACTGCCCTCCAACTGAAGCCGATCTATCATCTGGCAAGAAGTTGGTAAGCGAGTTGCACAAATAAATGGCATAGAACTTTATGTTATATTATATTATGCATCCGTGTGTCGGAATTAAATGGACTATTGTCACTTTTACTTTAGGTGGTGGTTGTCTATAATTCGCTGGGTTGGAAGAGATCTGATGTTATAAGACTTCCGGTAAGTATTCGCATATTTGCCTTAGGTTTCATCTAATATTCCCTTCTTTTTATATTTTACGTATCGCTCATTTGGTATTGTATATATATATTTCACGTATTGGTCATTTGGTTTTGCAGAGGTAAGGTTTGCCTACATCCCCCCCCCCCATTCTCTCCTCAGACCCTACTGATAGCCTTGCTATTTGTGGGGTCCAGTGGGTATGGTCGTTTGTATACATTTTAAATCATGCATCTTTTATGATTAACAGGTTGCGAGTGAGAATCTTGCCGTCTATGACTCCAATGAGAAAGAAATTGAATCTCAAATTCTACCTATAATAAACGAATCCATATCGATAAGAAATTACTACACCACTGCTTATACGGGTAAACCACCAAGTTCAACGCCCAAATATTGGCTTGCGTTTACAGCATCTGTTCCGCCTTTGGGCTTTAGCACATACACCATTTCAAGCACAACAAAACCAGGTAAAATGTGTAATTATTTATCTAAAGTAAATTGATTTACATTTTGAACAACGTTTAACGATCAAAACTACTATGCAGCGTCAACTTCTGTAAAAGAAGAGTTCTGCATACATACTAAAACAGGAAAAGATGATATCGAAATAGGAACAGGAAACTTGAGGTTAATATACTCTGGAAATGAAGGAAAGCTTTCTCGTTATGTGAATACTCGAAGCTCTGTAAGTGCATTATCATTTTTAGTTCGATATTTGAAAGAGTCAATTAAGATACATATATTAATATTATGATCATTTAAATGGCTAATGTGTATCTAACCTGTCTGATATTGTGTTATGAAAGATTGATGCCTCTTTGAAGCAATCATATAGCTTTTATGCTGGATTTGATGGAACTACGGGGCTACAGGTAACTTTATTATAAGTTATAACTATTATTATGTCATTTCATTATCATTTTTGTTATGTTACCTAAAAATTGTGTATTATGTCATAAGGGTTTATTTTATTGTTTTAGGCTTCTGGAGCATATATATTTCGTCCAAATGGTACATATCCTATTGGATCTCAGAAGCAGGTATTTTTATTTTTATTTTTATTTTATTATTATTATTATTTTTTTTTTTTTTTTTGAGATAGCATGTATTCTATGATGTGCACCCTGTGCCAAAATAGTAATGTTAAATGATATTACAGAAAATAACAGTTTTGAGGGGCCAATCTATGATGAAGTACATCAGCAAATAAACAAGTGGATATACCAGGTAATACATGATTTGATTAACATCCTTTTTTTATTACTGTATATTTTTAATAATATTAATTTCAGGTGGGTCCCATCCCTATTGATGATGGAGTTTGGAAAGAGATTGCAACTAAGATCACAACCATCATAGAAAGCAATAAAACATTTTACACCGACTCTAATGGTCGAGATTTCATTGAACGGTATACTACAGGCTCATATTTGATCAAATATTTAGTATTTGGCAGATTCAAGACTATAGAGCTATGGCAGAACCATGTTGGTCGTAATTTAATTTACTTTTCTATGACAGATTCGAGACTATAGAGTTGACTGGGATCTTGAAGTGAATCAACCTATTGCAGGGAACTATTATCCTGTATGTTTATAACGTTTTCGTTAATTTCCATGGATTACACTGGTTCAACTCAAGCTGGATTACTTTGCAGATCAATCTTGGAATTTACCTAAAAGATGAAAAGAGTGAGCTCTCGGTTTTGGTAGATAGATCTGTTGGTGGATCCAGCATTGTTGACGGGGAATTGGAGTTGATGCTCCATAGGTACATCTTCCCTTGATGATGTCGTTAGTTCCCACAGTTAACAATTACACAACTTTGAATCTACCACAAACTATATATGACATTTATAATATGAGTAATCTGTTTTCGCAGGAGATTGCTATATGATGATGGAAAAGGTGTTGCAGAAGCTCTAAATGAAACAGTTTGTGTTGGTAGCGACTGTCGAGGACTAGCTGTAAGCATTTCTTGTTAGTCTTAATGGCAATATATATTGACTTATTAATGATTCAGCTTTGCTATTAGCATTGTTAGTTTCTTAAGTTAGGGAACTGGTGTGTACAGGTTCAAGGGAAATACTATCTTAGAATGGATCCGCTTGGAGAGGGCGCCAAGTGGCGCCGATCGTATGGTCAGGAGATCTATTCTCCACTTCTTTTGGCATTCACTGAGGAGGTGAAAGAAAAATACAATTTCCTTTTTTTTTTTGAATTCATAACTAGATCGCGTTTTACAGGATGCAAATAGAGAGACAAACTTCCAAGTGTCAAAATTTTCAGGGATGGAGTCCACTTATAGTCTCCCTGATAACGTAGTATTGCTAACACTTCAGGAGCTCGAAGACGGAAAACTTCTTCTACGTTTGGCACACTTATACGAGGTTCTTTATTTTTCCTTCACCTATATTCACTTAATCGTACCAAATTGTAAGTATATGTAGCAAAATGAGCAATCAAACATTTTTGGTAACATATCAGAACAGGTCAGTTTTTTAATTCTGGTTAGGTCGACCCGGAACACTCTTATCTTTATATTTTAGATATGAAGATTGAGACTATGATGAATTTTTTTTATAAAAAAGCTATAAATTTTGGAGATAGCGGTTGTGACTTAGATGTTAGTGCTCTAAGCAATGTATAATTTAAGAATTGTTAATGTGGGGCTATACCACGTGCTATAGATATATGTCTTTTAAAGGAGGGGTGCAACGTTCAATCCTTGACAAGATCTTTATATTTTAGAGTGACCTAATTAGAATACCAAGCAAACTTGGTTATATTTGTGTGGCATTTCTCCTAAAAAAATTTGAATAACTTAGCTAACTTAATCTAATATCCCATGGTTAGAAGATAAAAGGTGTCAACATAATACAAATTTAAAAGGAAAAAACTAAATTTTACGCACTTGCAATTATTATCCTTTGATTTTGTAATTTGTACTAGTACATTAATCAAACTTTTAACTTTAGTTTAGTCTTTATAGGCTATATGGTGTGGTACCATCTATCCCTAACTCGTTCAAATGTCACATCAGCATCACATCATTTTTTTCATTCATTCCCTCAAGCTAAGGAAATGGTTCCCCTTCCTTTAAAAAAATAATAGATAAATAAATAAATATAACCAATCACAGTGATCGGTGAAGAGTGTGAAATTTTACTGAAACCACTGAAAAATCTTCGGCTAGGGTGGTGTTCCCCTTCGGTTGCAGTGGCCACCTCATCTTCCCGAAGTATTCACCAAAACCACACCAAAGAGCCTAAAAAGTAAAGAAAAAGAAAAAGTACGTTCCATTGACTTCGGCCTAGAATTGTTAAATTTCATGCGGAAGCGATTTGTGTTTGGGTTGGGTTTGGTTTTAGCCCCGCCGCCATGGGCGGCTCGGTTTTTAGTCACCGACTTTCAAACCGGCAATGTGCTTTATATGTATAGGAGTATAGAGATTATAGAATATGGAAGATGTTGATAGAAATAATTTTTTGTGATTACAATACAAAAGATGAGCCTCTATATATAACAAAGAGATGCAAAATAAAAGGGAGACTAAAGGAAAGGTGGTAATGGATGAGTAATAATCATGGAGCTAAATCAGCAAGAGCAATAATCGTGGAGCCAAATCAGGGTACAATATTGCATAATATTCTATACTCCCCCTGAAGTTGGAGCGTGAAGATCACGAACGCCCAACTTGCCAAGCAATATTTTTTCCTTTTCGAACACTCCCTTCAAGTTGGAGCGTTTTCTTTTCTTGCGGGCTCATAAATTTGAACCTGACTTTTCTTCTTGCGGGTTTAAGAAACCCGACTTTTTTTTTGCGAGTTCAAGAGAACTCGACTTTTCTTCTTGCGAGTTCAAAGAACTCGACTTTTCTTCTCACGAGTTTAAAAAAAAAACTCGACTTTTCTTGCGAGCTCGAATATCTGAACCCGACTTTTCTTTTCTTGTGGGTTTAAGAACCCGACTTTTCTTTTGCGAGTTTAAAACCCGACTTTTCTTCTTGCGAGTTCAAAGAACTCGACTTTTCTTCTTGTGGGCTCAAAGGAACCCGGCTTTTCTTCTTGCGGCTCAAAGGAACCCGACTTTTCTTTTTATAATTACCCACAAACGCCTTTTTTTTAAACTACCCACTTGGTGGGCACCGCACTAATCCATTCCAAGTCACCACATCCCTGCCCCTACTTTATATATCACATGCCACCCCATCAAAAAGACGATCTGTTTTTTTTTTTTTTTAATAAAAGCATTCTAAAAAACAACTCATCTTGTCCCCTCCATCTCATTTCTTCATCAATTCTAGTCGCCTTTTTTTTTGTCTTTCAAATTCCATTACCAGGCAATTCCAAAGCTAAATGGGAACAGAAATTTGCATAGACTTCAACAAATGGAAGTTCCATTACCTACCAGCCCGACGACTGATCATGGCTGTAAGAATACGGTGAACCAGCGAAAAGGAGAGAGTTGGCTGCAGTCAACGACCGGAGTTACGGCTTTGGGGATGGCCACGGTTGTGGTTGTTTAGGGTGGTCCGATTGCTGTGGTTGTTGATGGCGGTGGCGGCGACAACTAGGCTTTGAGTTTTTGTTTGTAACAAATTTTTATTTGATGAGCAGGATCAGAAGCACTGCTTTGATACCATGTTAAATTTCATGCGGAAGCGATTTGTGTTTGGGTTGGGTTTGGTTTTAGCCCCGCCGCCATGGGCGGCTCGGTTTTTAGTCACCGACTTTCAAACCGGCAATGTGCTTTATATGTATAGGAGTATAGAGATTATAGAATATGGAAGATGTTGATAGAAATAATTTTTTGTGATTACAATACAAAAGATAAGCGTCTATATATAACAAAGAGATGCAAAATAAAAGGGAGACTAAAGGAAAGGTGGTAATGGATGAGTAATAATCATGGAGCTAAATCAGGGTACAATATTGCATAATATTCTATAAGAATTGATCCGGAATTCAAAAAGGAAGAAAATGGCTAGTGTCCCATCCTTTTTGTTCGATTGGACCATGTTCCATTGGATATAATGAGGACACAAAAGGGTCAAAAGATACAATTGATAAAATTGACCCTATATTTATTGTCATGTATTCTTGAATATGTTTTGATTATGTTATGAACCAGTTAAAATGCCCGCGCTACGCAGCGGGTTGTCGGTATCTATTCAGTTTTGTATGACACGGGTACTCGATATAACAACCTAACACAAGAGGAAATCGACTGAAAACGATAGAAATAAATTTACAAAATCGTTGTGGCGCACAAAGTTCATTTAAGAAAAAATTTGAAACATTTGTTGGAGAAAAAAGTTCTTGAAAAAATATTTAAGAAGTTGTGCTATGTTATAACTTACTCCTTGTCATTTACCAAATTTGTACCCTGGTTCTATCCCCTGGATATCCCAAATTTTTGTTTTTTGACCAAAAAAATAAAAAGCCTTAAGGAACATACTTGAACACATGAGGCTTGTGATTTGTGAAGGAACCACGAGTGGAACCAATAGATCACCACCACCTTTGCACTTCCTTCCCTAAAAATATATTCAATACGCTGAGAAAATGCTGGCCACCCAAAAAATTAGTCCAATCAGTAAATGACACATAACGAAATAACCAATAGCAAATTAATACTGTTCACCTCAAATTGAACACACTCTTTCTCTTTCTCTCTCTATATAGAATGTGTTTAAAACATGTTATTGATAATATTCTTCGATTACAATAACAAGACCCACCTTCATCTAAATCATTAAACTTAGACTGGTGGGTATGGGGGTCGGCAAGGGACCGGCAACGCCATGCCGCCCCGGGCTACACCGCCCCCCAGGGCCGGCAACGGCATGCCCGGCAATCCCTTGCCGTTGCTGTCGTGCCTTGTGATTGGTGGGTTGAGGATGAAGCCGGAGAGAAGGAGATCAGCCACCACACCCTTGGCCCGGCATGAGGAGCTCCGACAACGTCGCCGGTGACGTGGATGCAGAGGTGGCGGTCCGGCGTCGATGCCGGACCTCAACCACACCGAACAGTCTTAAACCACACATAAAACCCTAAATAACAAACAAAACTCAAATTTTAACTAAATGCCTAAAAAATTAACGATTATAACTACAAGATGGTAAATGATATAATATGGTGGGATCTGCCGTGGACATGACTACAGGTTTCGTCCTTGGAATGGGATGCAACAGGAAGATTGTGGCAGCTGGTTATGGTGCAAGGGGGTTAACAACAATAAATCGGATAGTTGGAAGTGTGAATCACAAAATTTTGTTCAAGAATTCACATTAAAGCAGGTTCGGGAGGCGATTATTTAGCAACCTTCTCAGTCAGTTCAGCATGGTTCGTTTAGGTGGAGTAAAATCGCAACTCCTAAGGTTAATTGTTTTGTTTGGCGAGCTTTGGAAAATAAGATACCAACGGCTGAAACATTATTGTTTAGAGGCGTAAATGTAAGAGATGGCTTATGTAAAAGATGCGGCGTCGAACTTGAGTCAGCAAAGCATATTTTTATCAACCGTATATGGGCTAGAGCATTGTGGTGGAAAATATGTGCCTGGTTGAAGGTCCTTGATCTTACACCGGTTACGTCCATTAACCAACTTATTGAGGGCTGCCGAAACCTAAGCGGATCAATCAAGAAAGTCAAAGTAATATATGCGGTCATATTATTTGGTAAAGTGTTTGGTTTAGCTTATTAATGTAAAATAACTAAAAACCAAAAATCAAAAGCCAAAAACCAGGATTTCTGACTTCTTAAAAACAGTTTTTTCAACTTTACTGAAAAGCTAAAACTAAAATTACTTTTGGTTTACACAAATAAATTATTGACTTATTGGCTTTTGAAAGAAGCCAATAAGTCAATAAGTTGTTTTGTAACTCAATCCCAAACACCCTCTACAAATCGATCAATCTAACACTTATATGTTTTCTAAACGTAATAAAAAAAAATGAGAAAACTAGCAAAATAGAGATCTGTCTTTTCTTTTTGGTTCCCGATTACAAAGGTAGAAACAAAACAATGGTATATTGGTATCTTTTCTTTTCATGGTTTCGTGCATGGTCGCAAAGGAAATAATCCATATATTCATGTTATCTCTTGAATTTAACAATGCCATACAATGAATTCTAACGAATTAGGTGAATTAAGGCTGTCTGTAATATTTGATTTTTGAATTATAATGATGGTTAAACTATATAATTAACAAACTGATGACGTGGGTCCTAAAACGGCAGCGTTTAACCCCTCGATGAAAAGATAAGCAAAATAAAGTTGATTAAGAGGTTGCCTGACTTACTGGAGCTGATATGAGGCAGGTCACCTGCCATGCGAAAGCCTTAGGGCAGAAAGTGAACAGTAAAAAATCTTGGAAATGTAAAAAGGGATTTTGGCTTATTATCATGGCAAAGACAAAAACACCACACAGCTCCAAGCTTTGCATGGGAAATGATAAAAGCTGAAAACATCCTAAAAGGGAAAAGTCTCACTGCAGGGAACCGAAAGAGGGTCAAACACAACCAGGTATGGTAAGGAAGCTACCCTGAGGGAGCTCCTGGGCAGAATTCCACTGCCTATATAAGGAGGCCCTTTGGTAGACATTACACACACACTTCTCACTTCTTCTCTCTACTCTTATACTCTCTACTTCATTATTTCCCAACTCCAAATGAATACATACTTATTCTCACGCCGGAGTCCAAACGCAGGAGGCTCCCTCCTGCGTTAAGGCTAACGGTGTCTGCTACCTTTGTGCAGGTCCCTTCCAGGAGCTTGAAGACCCCCATTCTCAGAACCAAACCTGAACCCCAAACTAAACTCAATCTTAAGACCTAAACCTTAATATAACATACCTCTAACCTATAATCCTAAACATCTCCTAACCTAATACCGGTCATTTTCCTTGTTGTAGCAACAAGTGGCGCCCACCGTGGGGCTGTCGCTACTTTGAACAAACTGTTGAGAGTCTCTACAGTCCCATTTGTTCCTAAGTAACCTCTTTTTGTGATGACTGGTGGAGATAACCGCCCAGGAGGGGGTCTTCCAGAAACTCCGGCCACTAGTCACACCTCGGGTGACGCCTCCGGCCATGAAACACCTGGAACGGACGGACATCAAGTCGAACCGTCTCTAGGAGACATGCTCAACTTCCAAACACCGCCATCCTCAAGGGCTGTTAACTCGTCTCCTAGAGACGACTTGTTGTTTCCGGTTGAACGAATGGACATCACCCCAGAGGGAGTACGAAGAAATTTCTTGCAACTCCGAGACCTCCTGAATGGTTATGTGCGAGAGGAGAGGTCCAGAGGAGTCAGGGTCAGGTTGTCCCTCCAGGAGCTATGTATCCTAACTACTCACAGCCTCAGTACTTCCCCATATGGCCGGGAGGGTATCCCTGGCAGTATCCGTCACCTTTGAACCAAGTACCAGTAACACCCCTGTAGGGGGGCCAGGTCCCGTGACCTCCCAACCCTTGGTTCAAACTCCTGTGGCTGAAGTTAGAGCAGAGGCTACACCTTCAGAGCCGTACCGACCTAAGTCATTGGAATGCTTTGCCGTGCATATCGCCCATGTTGATTTCCCCAATAAAATCAAAATGCCGCTAATGTGAAGACATACGACGGTACAGAGGACCCTGATGACCACTTGAACGTCTTCTCTGGAGCAGCTACTGTGGAAAAATGGAATAATGCTGAATGCTGCCACATGTTCATGCAAACCTTGGTGGGACCAGCTCGCCTATGGTTCTGCGGTCTGCCAGCTCGAAGCATTACCTCGTTTGATGATCTAAGGAGGAGTTTCACTTCAAATTTCAACCCCCTGAGGAAGTGTACCAAAGATGCTGCCATATTGCACCAAATCCAACAGGGGGAGCATGAGAATCTCCGCACCTTCATCGAAAGGTACAAGAGGGAAGGCCTGCAGTATAGTGGTGCTACCGAGAAGATCCGGGTGTCAGGGTTCATGGGAGCCATTCGTCCCAAAAAGTTGCTAAGAAGATTTCATGAAGATGTTCCCCAAACCATGGAGGAGGCTTTCGAGAGAGCAGAAGCCTTCCTCAGGGGAGAAGAAGCATTAACTCGGCAAGACACCAGGAAGAGGGATCGAGGAAGCTGGAGAGACAGCTCAACAAGCTCCCGGAGACCTCACTTTCAACCCTACAATGAAAGACGATCGGGGAGATCCTTTGACAATCAAAGGAGTGAAGAAAGGCGATGATCCCCAAGGTCGGGAAGGTACCATGACAAAGAAAAACAGGTTTTCACCGTTCTCACCAAGACCCCTCAGGAGATACTCTCCACAGAGGAAGTCAAGTACACCTTCCGACCCCCCAGACCTTTGTCTAAGCCAGCTAGCAAGAGGGATGCCAGTAAGCATTGTGCCTTTCACAATGATACGGGACATCACACAAACGATTGCTACCAGCTGAAGAAACGGATAGAAGAAGCTGTTAAGTCCGGGGAGCTCGCTCACCTGATCAAAGACATCAAAGGAAGAAAAGACGAAGGGAAGAAAGACAAGGAGGTCAACATGGTCAGTCTCGAAGGGACCCAGCATGTCAAGAAGGCTCGTACCGAACCCTGGAACAAACAATACATCTGCCTTCCTCCGGCTCCCGACGAACTGATAGTCACACCAGTGATAGTGGAAGCCGAACTTGATGGCTTCCCTGTGGACAGGGTATACATGGACTGCGGAGCCTCATCAGAGGTGATGTATGAACGGTGTTTTGAATCCCTGAGCCCAGAGATCAAGTCCAAGCTCAAACCATCTGACGCCTCGTTGGTGGGTTTCTCAGGGGAACGAGTACATCCCTTAGGGAAGCTCACGCTTAGCGTCTGTTTCCGAGACGAAGACTTATCAAGGACATAGGAGCTGACTTTCTCTGTTATCAGGTACCTTTCAAGTAACATCGTCATCTTTTCTCTGTCAAGGACAGAAGAGTTGACTTTCTCTGTTATCAGGTACCCTTCAAGCTATAACGTCCTCACTGGAAGAATGGGAATCGCCACCTTCGGTGCGGTAGTATCGACAACGCATGGTTTAATGAAGCTCCCCACTCCTAATGGAGTTGCAACCCTGAAGCCGACATCGGAGGCTCTTTTGATAGCTTCCGTGGAAGAAAACAAAGGCTCCAAGAGTCCGGAAGCACCAAGCAACGATCCCATCCGGGAAGTTAGCATAAATCCTGCCTACCAGGAGCAGACCATCAAAGTGAACAACCTGCTTCCTGATAAGGTTATGTGTGAACTAATTAACCTTTTGCAGGATAACCAGGACATATTTGCCTGGTGCCCCGGAGACATGACAGGTGTCCCCAGAGATATGGCTGAACACTCTCTCAACATAGCCCCCTCATATAAACCAGTCGTCCAAAAGAAGAGAAGTTTGGCCCCAGCAAGGAGCCAAGCTGCCTGTCAGGAGGTGGAAAAGCTGGTGGAGGCAGGCATCCTAAGGGAGGTCCAGTATCATTCTTGGGTAGCAAACCCGGTCATGGTTGCCAAACAAGACGGATCTTGGAGAATGTGTGTCGATTTCAAGGATCTCAACAAAGCCTGCCCTAAAGATTGCTATCCCTTGCCCGAGATTGATTGGAAGGTGGATTCTCTCGCTGGCTTCCAATACAAGTGCTTCTTGGATGCCTACAAGGGATACCACCAAATTCAAATGAAGCAAGAAGATGAGGAGAAGACAGCCTTCCACACCGATAAGGGGATCTTTTGTTATAAAAAGATGCCCTTCGGTTTGAAAAATGCAGGAGCCACCTACCAACGGTTGGTGGATCAAGCTTTCTTGAAACAAATTGGAAGGAATATGGAAGCTTATGTGGATGACCTTGTCATCAAGAGCAAGTCTGGGGAGGCAATGATCCGAGACATCCGAGAAACGTTTGACAACCTTCGAAGAATAAATATGAAGCTCAATCCTGTCAAGTGCTCCTTTGGGTTCGAGGAGGGGAAGTTTCTAGGCCACATCGTTGGAAAGCAAAGCATCAAGGCAAACCAAAGCAAGGTCCAAGCTGTCCTCGATATGAAGTCTCCTACCACGAAGAAGGAAGTGCAGAGCCTCAACGGTAAAATCGCTGCCTTAAAACGTTTCTTGCCCAAGTCCGCGGAAAGATCCTTACCCTTCTTTAAAACACTCAAAAATTGTGTTGACAAAAAGGATTTCCGCTGGACAGCTGAGGCAGAGGCCGCCTTCCTGGAACTCAAGAAACACATAGCTTCCCTGCCTGAAGTGGCAGCCCCCGAGGTAGGGGAAGTAATAACAGTTTATTTGTCTGCAGGAATGGAAGCTGTAAGCTCAGTCCTCTTGGTTGACAGGGGTAAGGAATAAGTTCCCGTCTACTTTGTCAGCAGAGCCCTCAAAGATGCTGAAATCAACTACACTCCCATAGAGAAGCTTGTGTTAGCACTTGTGCACACTGCCAAGAGGCTAAGGCGGTACTTCCAAGCTCATCCCATGAAGGTCATCACGGATCAACCCATACGAGCCATCTTAGAAAAACCAGAAGACTCTGGGAGATTGGCCAAATGGGCCATTGGCCTAGGAGAACACAAGATAGAGTACCTGCCGAGAAGGGCTTACAAGGGACAAGTGTTTGCTGACTTTCTTGCTGAGCTGCCCTACCTGCAGGCAGATGAAGAAATGAACGAGATCGAAGAACAACCTGACCTCCAGGGGAAATGGTGCCTTTCCACTGATGGAGCCTCAAGTGTAGAAGGTTTCGGGGCTGGTCTTGTCATCAAGGACCCCATGGAACCGAATACACTTATGCCCTCCGTCTGGATTTCCCCTGCACCAACAACGTTGCTGAATACGAGGCCCTCCTGGCCGGGTTACGATTGGCAAAAAGAATGAAGGTACGAGAACTAAAAGTCTTTGTTGATTCAAATCTGGTGGTCAAGCAGGTAAATGGAGGATACACAGCCAAAGAACCCTCAATGATTAGGTATAAAGACAAGGTCAAAGAATTCATCAAAGAATTCAAAGTATTCTCGCTAGAACAAGTGTCAAGAACCAAAAACAAGCAGGCGGATGCCCTCAGCAAGCTGGCTTCCTTGACATTTGCTCACCTAACCAAGACGGTCCTAGTCGAGGTGCTGAAAGAACCATCCATTGATGACAAAGAAGTACAAGATGTTGTCACCGAAACAGAATCCACATGGATGACACCCATAATGTCCTACTTGAAGGAAGGGAAGCTGCCAGAAGACGAGCAGGAAGCTAAGCGGTTGGTCATAAAGGCAAGGCAATACGTAATTGAAGACGACAAGCTCTACAAAAAGGGGTACTTGGCACCCCTGCTGAGGTGTGTAGGTCCCAACCAGAGTAACTACCTCATCAGGGAGGTACACGAAGGTATATGTGGCATGCATTCCGGACCTCGCTCCGTGGTATCAAAGCTCATGAACTTGGGTTACTACTGGCCCACCATGCACAAGGATGCCTCTGAGACAATTCGAAGATGTGAAGCTTGTCAGCTGCAAACACCGATCAAGACCAACCCCAAGCATGACCTTGTCCCCATTATCTCGGCATGGCCCTTCTACAAATGGGGAATGGACATTGTGGGTCCCTTCCCGCAAGCCCCAGGAAAATTGAAGTTCCTCCTCGTAGCGGTGGACTATTTTACCAAGTGGCCAGAAGTCAAACCATTGGCTACCATCTCGGGGAAACATGTAATAACCTTTGTATGGGAACAAATAGTCTGCAGGTACGGTCTACCAGGGGAGATGGTGACAGACAATGGGAAGCAGTTTGCCAACAAACCCTTCAGCAGCTGGTGTTCTGAGCTAGGCATCAAGCAGGTCTTCAGCTCGGTAGCTTACCCCCAGTCCAATGGACAAGTGGAGCGGATATACAGAAGCATCGTTGAAGGCATTAAAGCGAGGCTAGGAAGATATGGCAAGAAATGGGTCGATGAGCTCCCCAGCGTCCTGTGGGCCATAAGGACCATGGAGAAGACAAGCCATCAAAGGACACCGTATAGCCTCGTCTTCGGAAGCGAAGCTGTCATACCAGCTGAAATAGGGGTAAGCTCAGGAAGAAGTGCTCGCCAAGATGCTCATCACAATCAAAGGGAGGTCCTGCTCAACCTAGACCTCCTCGAAGAATCAAGGGACCAAGCCGCCATCAGGGAGGCAAGGTACAAAAAGAAACTTGAAGCATACTACAACACAACGGTGAAGAAAGAGGCCTTCAGGCCAGGAGACCTCGTGTTAAGATGCAATGAAGCCAGCAGGCAGCAGGACGTAGGAAAATTGGGTCCCCGATGGGAGGGTCCCTATGTCATAAAGGAAGCCCACAAAGGAGGATCCTACAAGCTAGCTGACCCTAATGGCAACATGATTCCAAGGCATTGGAGTGACAAACACTTGAAACGTTTCTATGTTTAATAGTTGTAACGTCTCTTTTGTATTACCAAAATCATGATCAATGAATGAACTATGTTTCAAATTATTAACTTGTCGCTTATCTTATCAAAGGGTGAGCCCCTCCTAACCAGGCTCCATGGGATCCGGCGCTATACCTACCCATGAAACGGGGATGAGCTCCCAGGCCACAACTGCTCAACAGGTAACAAGGCTGAATAACCTTCCTGTATACAGGGTGAGTCCCTAATACAATCCACGACTCCATGGGACAAGTCCTTGGAAGGAATACCTAAACCCATGAAAGAGGGTGAGCTCCTCACACCAAGACAGCTCCCACATGTTCACAATAGATATGAAACGGACATATCACTAAGAAACCGTTTGAAAAAGGTTTAAACATAAACAAAAAGCTGATAGGGTAAGCATTGCATCGGTTCCTTAAGGAGAAATGTTAAAGACATTGCAAACACTATAAACGACAAGTAACAGAGTCAAAACAACAAAACATTAAACATAATCAAAGCATCACCCCTAGAGGGGGAGCGTTCCATTAGAAACTAACATAATACGCCCCAAGGGCTGAATACAGTAGAGTCTGATTACAAAAGATATTCTAAAAACATAAAAAGACTAAAACAAGTCTAGATCAGGGGGTAGCAGAATCTTCGGCTTCATTGGTGGCATCACCCTCACCGGTGGAAGCCAAGGTTTGGTTACCAACATCATCATAAAGGCCCTCAGTGTCAAGGCCTGCAAAGGATCATCTTCGGAGGAAGGAGGGATAAAATCAACCTCCAGAGCTTGAAGGGGGGAGGGACTCTCAAATACCTGCTCCAGATTAGGAACCTTTGAAGAATCAGCAGATTTTGCACGCTTAGAACTACCCTCCCCACTACCACCAGCACCATCCAACATGATCTTTAGGGGCCTCTTGGACACATAGGAGCTGAACACCTCATTGGCCACATCCTTCTTGAGGCCTTCCGGCTCCAATTCTTGCAGGAAGGAAAGAGGCTGCTCAGAAGCCTTGGCAATGGCAGAAACATAAGGATAGGTAGCAAGCTCTATTGCCTTCACGGCATTCACAAACTCCTCCCCGGATGAAGGCTTAAAGGATGGCAGCTCCTCAAGCCCCTGACCCTCCTGAGCCGCTTTAAAACCAGCCTGAATCCCTCCATGGCGGCCAAAGGATATTGCTTTAGCATAAATATCCGCCAAAGGAGCATTAAACTCTTGAGAGTGCAGGAGATTGGTAACGAAACGGGCTACACCCTTAGAGATGAGCCACTCCCTTTCCTCGGTTAAACGGTCCACCTGGACCCGGAGCTCCATTCCTACCTTCTCCACCGCAGCCTGCTCCTGTTTAACTGCCTCCCGGGCTGAAGCCAACCCCTTCCTCTCCTCAGCAAGCTTAGCTTTCTCCTCGTTCAGACCCTTGAACATCTTGTCAAACTTCTCCTTCTCCAAACCAAGTTGAGTCCTAGACACAGCCAATTCGTGGACCAGATTCTTCTCCCTAGCAACGAACCTTTCCAACTCCTCCTTCGTCTTCACCAACTCAGCCTCATGCTCTTCATAGAATTCCTCCACATGTTCCCTTCTCGCCATTAACTCCCCCCACCTTGCCATGCCATCAGGGAACAAAGACAGAAACTGCCCAAAATGATAATACATTTTCTTCATAACATCCTTGTCCATCCATTCTTTGTGAAGCTCCCTTTCAGCATCCGGGATACAATGGTCGATCAAATCACGACAAACAGAAGGCTTCTTCAGAAGATCAGTAGCTTTGATATCCCAGTCTGGTACAAACAACCCTTCACCACGTTCCTTCTGGGAAGGAACATCAGAAACTTCATCAACAACAGCTTTTGAGCTCTCACCCCCTTCGGGCAGCCGCAACTTTGGACTAGCCCCCTTGGCAGCAACATCCTTTGGCTTCTTAAAGGCAACTTCACCTTTCTTTGGGGAGGACGATGGGAGTTTACCCTTTCCTGAGGAAGGAGTGTACCCCAAGGCAGAAGCAATCAAGGAAGTGTCCTCATCCTCGTCCTCAAGGTCCAAGGGAACCACAGAAGAGCTCCCCTGGCCCGAGGAAGCAGTCTGCAGTCGCTTGCTGGAGCGACGAACAGTAACAGACTTCTTACCTGACGGTTCCATAGCAGTAACAGATGATGTAGTTATACTTGTTACTCTCCCTTGAAACGAACATGTTTAGTCTTCGTCACCACATTCTTACCCCCAGTTGCATCCCGAACTTTGAACTTCACATCGGTAATGTCATCCAGAGCAAGGAAATCCAGAGTACTCATTTCTGCAAAAAGGAAAATGGTTAAGTAACACAAAAATAAGAAAGATACTAGAGAGGAACCAGGAAGACACATACCCTCCCCACCATGATAGATCATCGGGTCGGTCTCAGGATCATCCCAGTTAACACTAAGGCCCACTAACACCAAGAAGTCCTCTGGGAAAGTACGGAGACGAGTAGGAAAGCCACGAAGTTTCTCTAGCAGTTTCTGATCCAGAGTCTCAGGCTCAGGTTCCTTCTCGTTTAGAGGAGCATCCGAAGACCTCCGGGGAGCAGTAAAAGGCAGAAAATCAGAGTTCAAAAAGAAGAACTTGTCTTTCCAAGGAAAGACAAGCCCAATGACACTGGAAATAAGGGTGGGTTCACACTGAGTCTTCTCAATGGTGAACCAATTCCCATTTTTAGCCAACCTAAAAAACCGCCGGTACATAGCCAACGAAGGTTTGTAACCAAGGCAAAGGCATACTTTCTCGAAATGCAAGATCCTAGCAACCCCAGACGGACACAACTGATCAAGGGAAAGTTGGTGATACTCTAGAACATTCAGAAAAAAGGTTGAAAAGGGATACCTAAGGTTACCCTGGTCAAACTGACGTGTATACACCGCCACCTTGCCAGGGGGAACAGAGGTCACAGGGGTTTTCCCCTTTGGAACAGAAGGGTTAAAGGACAAAGGAATTCCGATCTCAGTACAGAATCGTTCAGCATTGGACTTGGATAAACGAGTGAACTGAGATGCGAGATCGGTTTTTGACATAATGAAAGACGAAGTATGAAGAGGGAGGAGGTTACTTACCAGAATTTATAGGAAAAAGGAGAGGATCGCCGGTTGGAGAGCAATCGTGGGAGAGAGAAGACGGTTTTCTAATTAGGGAATAAAGTGAAGAGGAAAGAGGGGTTACTCTCTTTATAAGGAATTTAAAATTTGAAATTAATGGCATTGAACGGTTACCAAGGGAAACCACCGCTCAGCTGTCCCATAGGATGACGTCAGCCTAGCCCCTTGTCATGTCAACAGTCGTCTAGGGCGGCTGATGGGACAGGTGTCTGCTCCCTAGGAAGTAATGATGGATAGCCATATTATTTAAAAAATAAGACCATCATGACAAATGCAAGGCCACAAACTTGCACGAAAATTAATAAAGGAGGAAAAATAAGACCAATGCTCCCATGAGGGAGCCCAGGGTCTAAAAAATTACCCAGTACCAACACAGGCCTGAACAGCGTTGCCACTGGGGAGAATGACAATTTACAAGTCACAAGCACTTCTAACTTCTTTACAAAATGCTTATGACTGGGGGGCTGATGACGTGGGTCCTAAAACGGCAGCGTTTAACCCCTCGATGAAAAGATAAGCAAAATAAAGTTGATTAAGAGGTTGCCTGACTTACTGGAGCTGATATGAGGCAGGTCACCTGCCATGCGGAAGCCTCAGGGCAGAAAGTGAACAGTAAAAAGTCTTGGAAATGTAAAAAGGGATTTTGGCTTATTATCATGGCAAAGACAAAAACACCACACAGCTCCAAGCTTTGCATGGGAAATGATAAAAGCTGAAAACATCCTAAAAGGGAAAAGTCTCACTGCAGGGAACCGAAAGAGGGTCAAACACAACCAGGTATGGTAAGGAAGCTACCCTGAGGGAGCTCCTGGGCAGAATTCCACTGCCTATATAAGGAGGCCCTTTGGTAGACATTACACACACACTTCTCACTTCTTCTCTCTACTCTTATACTCTCTACTTCATTATTTCCCAACTCCAAATGAATACATACTTATTCTCACGCCGGAGTCCATTTGTGTAGGTCCCTTCCAGGAGCTTGAAGACCCCCATTCTCAGAACCAAACCTGAACCCCAAACTAAACTCAATCTTAAGACCTAAACCTTAATATAACATACCTCTAACCTATAATCCTAAACATCTCCTAACCTAATACCGGTCATTTTCCTTGTTGTAGCAACACAAACAAACACAACCCATTTTCTTTCATATTTTTGTTAAATTCATAAAGAGCTAGCCATAAAATAATATCACTAGTAAAGTTCAAATACAAATTAGCTTAACCTACTAAACATAAGAAATGAATGGGGAGGAGAGTTTTATTTATTTTTTTTTTAATTTTTTTTCCCATCTGTTTAAACATACTTTGTAGATAAATAATATAAAAAAATTAGCGTAATTACTCTATAGTATTTTTTATATTTTTTTAGATTTAATAGTAAAATACATGTTTAAAAATATGGAAAAAAAAATTCAAAAAAAAAAGCCCCTCCTTCACTTCTTACGTTAAGGACTATTCGTAGGATAAGACCATTTGAACAAGAACCTTCCTTATAATATCTCATATCCATTTGATTATTTTTTTCGAAAGTCAGGATATTATTCCCAACCAGATCCAAGCAACAAGAGTGCTATAACAGAACTACAACCCAGGAATAAACAAAGCATAATTACAAATTTGCATCTACCTCAAACAACACACATGTCCTTTCAAGCTATAGATTTGAACTTTGACCTATTCTTCAATCCTAAGAACCTCAGGAAATAATGAACCTCTAATTTTCTTCTCCTCAAAGTCTCCAAAGTTGGCAACACTTTCATCTCAGCCATTCATCCAAAGATATTGCATTTGCTCAAGATTCAATTACACAATGTTAGAGAAAAGAAATTACCGGAAGCCTCTTCTTTAGCAAAGTTGGCAAACCCATCAAATACTTCAAAACATTTTATGTATACCTACGTTGAATTTAGAACACTAAATAATAATAATAATAATAATATTTATTATTATTATATTATTATTATTATTATTATTATTATTATTATTATTATTATTATTATTATTATTATTATTATTACCAAGTTCCAATAGGATTTCATCAATCATAAGTCAACTTTATCGAGATTTGAATACATGTGACCTCTTTTTTAATTCAATGTTCACTCCCTATCTATCGATATTCAAACACACATTTTCTTATGTCCAAATATCAATTAAGCTAGTCATTTTTCCATGAATTTCTTTTTATAAAAATAACAGTAAAATTTCTAATATGATTGTTTTTTATAGATCAAAAGAAACTTATGAGTTATAACAATCCATAAACTTTACATGCGAGATGTTTGTTACATGTTCCATGATTATTTCAATTTTTCACCATCATTTAATTTTCTAGCTTTTCAGACGTTTTGAGCTAAATAAAACTAAAAAAAAACGTCAAAAGGATTTTTTTATTAAGTTCATCTGCTACATATGTAACAACGTTGTTGTTTACTGTTATACACCTATTATGTAGAGATTTATTTAAAAAATCCTTTGGTGCTTTCTTTTGTTTTTTGTTTCTTTAGTTTTTCTACAAAAAAAAAAACTTGAAAATAGGCGTATTACATACCCTAAAATTTTTACAAGAAAATAGTTTGTGTGCATGAATTTTACAGATTTTCTCAACTCATAATTTTGAGTTTCCAAAATACAGTTTCCCTAGGATATTGCTATAAAAAGTTACATGTTATCCTATTATTTTGACCAAAAACTTTAGTTTCAAAATATTCAAAACACCCCAAGTCACATAAATATGTTATTTGTCATATCCTAACTCTATTATTGTTCACAAGTCAAATAAAAACACACCTCCTATTAAACCTCCATTATCATCAATTCATCTTCATCATCTACATACTCAGACAACAACCAAATCTCTTCATATCTAATGAACAAATCATGAAAAACCAAACCTCAACAAACATCTTATTATTCTCCTTCTTCCTCATGATCAACCATTCATTCAGTCAACATCCACAATACGAATCATGTGTCCCCAAAGATTGCGGAGATGGTAACAACATTACTTATCCATTCTTCATCCACGATATCCAGGATTCGGCTTGCGGGTATCCTGGATTCGAGCTCTATTGCAACAACAACTCATCCATTCTTCGGTTATCAGATACCAACTTCACAGTTAAGCGTATTCAGTATAAAGAAAGTCTTATTCGACTCCAAAACACCGCGTTTACATCAAACCGGTCTGATCATTGCCTGTCCATGATCAGGAACATCTCTCTTGATCCTAACCGGTTCGTAACAGAAAACACTACGACTAGGAAGCTGTATTCTATATCGAATTGCTCTAGTAACGTCTCTAGGGTTTTGGAAAAGTATAAGATAGGGTCATGTGATGAGTATGTTATTATTGAGGATGATGTGAACTTAGGGAGCTTGTTGGATGGTTGTGGTGTTGGTAGTAAGGTTGTGAAGATGCCTGTGGATATGGATGATGGAAGAGGGGGGAGTATGGTGGTAGACGGTGGGAACTATACCGCGGTGGTGGCTAAGGAGTTCGGTTTGCGGTGGCGTGCGGCGGATTGTGGTGTTTGTGAGAAGAGTGGTGGGAGGTGTGGGTTTAATAATACGGTTTTTCAGTTTAGGTGTTTTTGTCCCGATAGGCCACACATGGTGAGTTGCAAATATGGTAAGATATTTCTATTTTTGCCTTTTTGTTATTTTTTTAAAGGCTTAGTTTAGTGGAAATCCTTATACAACCCTAATCTAGCGGTCCTAAGTTCGAATCTCTACCCACACACCGGTGTCCTCTTTGCCTAAGCTCAAACCGTCACGGGAATTTTTTTTGTGGTGTGCATGGATCGAACCTGTGACCTACCCCCAGAATGGGAACCCTTAAGGGTTTTTTAACCGTTAACTCACACGGACACAGAGCATGTTTCAAATTAATCTAGATCATTGTCCATCGTAAGATATAGTCGTTAACCACTTGAAAATGAACATATCCTCAGTGAATATGCTTGTAAATCTACACGAGTGTTTGTCATAGACCAGAAATCTTCATAATTTAAGGATTAATATTTTTACTACAACAAAAGCCCTTTTGGTTGTTATGTTAACTTAGATTTCTACTTAGGGTTAGTAATGCATCTACAAAAGTAAGATAATGCATCTATCACACATGTAGTACTGTTTACATTCTTTTTAAAGTTTACATGTTACATTGTTACGTATGGTTGTAAAAATCTCGTCTAGGTGTCAATTGCTCAACGAGTAATCTCCGAGTACTCCCCGTCAAGGTTGATTACTCGACGAGTCACCTTCGAGTACTCCTCGACTATGGCCGAGTACTCGCAACTCATCAGTCAACCGAGTTGACCACTGCCTAGCGACTTTTGCAACCATACTTACGTGAAGCACAAAAAAATGAATATGTGAAATTAGCGCCGCACAGTTATTTTCTAACTATTTAGACACGTCTAAATCGGCCTACTTTTGACATTTAGGTTTATTAGTAACATAAAATAAATGTGACATTTATGTTTGTGACCTACACATTAAATGAACACATCATTAATGTGGGTAATTATTTTATTAATTATTTAGACAATTAGACGTGTCTAAATCGGTCTACTTTGACATTTAAAATTAAAAAGTAGGCTGGTTTGATATTAGTAGCTTTTGTCGGTATGACTTTTGTCTTAACTTCACATCAATATCCTAACGTGAACTATTAACATATTCTTTTTAAATTGATTTTTGTTTTGTTTGAATAGGACATAACTTGTTTAAATACTTGAAAGTTGTCATGCTACCCTAAAGATCTTTGCGACTTGACATCAACATGTGAAATTGTGAATATTTTGAAAACAAGTGGGTCAAGAATAGTTTGTATGCTTCTTTCGTTGGTCCATTTTGGAGCAATAAAGAGATGCTTGACTATTCAGTTTTGACTTTGATCTAGTCGCATCCAAATTTAGATGGCATGAGATGCACCCAAACTCAATCTTATCATGTTTACATTTATAGATTTCATTTGGTTGTATTTATATACCTCATTGTATTATTTGAATAATATGACTAAATTTAGACACTAATAATTATATTTATATATAAATTATGTATTTAGTAAATTCATGGGCAGATTTATGGGCTGTTTAGTTGATTAAGGGGCTGTTTGGTAGCCTCTTAATCAGCCTCTTAACCATTCAAGTCTGAATCATTCAGCATTCAGACTGTTTGTTTCAGCATCTGAATGGAATGATTAAGTGCTGAACCATTAAGCTAATAAGTGATGCTAAATGATTCAGCTCTTAACCATTCAGAGCCTCTTAACCATTCAGACCATCTTAATGATTCAACACCCCCTAAGTGTTGAATCATTAAGATGGGGTGTTGAATCATTAAGATGGTCTGAATGGTTAAGAGACTCTAATTGGTTAAGAACTGAATTATTCATCATCCCTTATTAGCTTAATGGTTCAGCACTTAATCATTCCATTCAGATGCTGAAACAAACAGTCTGAATGCTAAATGATTCAGACCTGAATGGATAAGAGGCTGATTAAGAGGCTACCAAACAGCCCCTTAGTGTTAAAAAAGTGGGCTTCTGAAAACCCACTCGGTTTGGAAATTTTAATGTTCATATATATATATATATATGGTAGGGTTTCTGTATGAAAATCGGTTTGTATGAGAAGTGTGAGAATGAGTAAAAATTTATATGTATGCATCATTTTTTTGGACGTATTCATGATAGTTTGGATTGTTTTGCTTAGATAAACACCAAACATAACAATTAATAATCGAAAACAATGTATTTTAGGTTTAAAACTTAAAACACTATGTCAAGAACATTTAAGCAGAGTGTTTTTAGTGATTACTAGGGTGTTTTATCTGTAATTTAAATTTAATGACTATAATACATTGGATTATGTTTTAAATTTTTGTATATTGTTGTGTTAATTAAGTGTTTTTCAAGCCAAAACAACGCAAAACATCATTACAAAATCAAAATATGATAGCTACATGTCAATTCTTAATTTTTCTCACACTTCTTATGCAAACCAATTTTTCTATAGGATCCTCTACCTATATATATATAAAGTAGAAGGAACTCATAAATAAATAGAGAAGAAAGCATATCAAAAAGTGTGAAGTGTTCTAGTGGTTCGTAGTGCTCTCCCAAACTACAAATACCAAGTTCAAGTCCCGGCTTATGCATTTTATTTGTTTTTCATCTTTTTTGTGTTTTTTTCTTTAATTTAAAACCCCCCATTAGTCATTAGTTAGGGTCTTTATTATGTTCCCGACTCGACCTGGATTGAAAATTCTAACGTATGATTGTGAAAAGTTGACCACACACAAAAGTGAACTCATAGTAAAAAAAATCCTGGATCCACCCGGTAATTTAGAGTTTGTGTTCTCTTTATCGAGAGGTTCGCAACTTGCAGAGGTATGAAACTAAGATGGAAGAATTTTCGACTCGATTTTTAATTTGATATCATAAGGTTAATGCTATTAGGGTTTTGTTATTTTGTGAGTGCCTAATATTATACATTTTAAGAATTTCATGTTCAAACACGTTTCTTTTTTTGCAACTAATTGTTTGTTTCTTTTTGCAGCACAAAAAATAAACCGTAAACTGATAGTCATTGCAGGTAATATGACTTATGTAATTGATCCCCTTGACTTGTTACATTCACTATACACCTATTTAGTTTTTTTGTTTTCGTCATGAACTTGTAGTTCTTACCGGAAGTGTGCTCATCATTGCACTCGCTAGCATCATCTTCTTCGTCCGACGTACCTACAAACATAGAGCTTCAAAGGATAAATCCCGAGAACTTGAAGATGCTAGTGCGTATTTTGGTGCGTCGGTTTTCTCCTACGCCGAACTTCAAGACGCCACTCAACATTTCGATTCTACCAAGGAAGTAGGCGATGGAGGTTTTGGAACCGTTTATTATGGTAATGACCTCTCATTTAAACACGATATTGTCAAAAAATTTGGTTTCTCATAAGTTTATACTTGTCTGAGCTCAAGCTTCAAATACCAAGCTAAACTAAATTCATAAGCTTACACGAGTTGTTGTTTATATCAATATATTTTTTTTATTTGATATAATAATTACATTTTAAAAATATTATAATAGACATATTTTATAACAAGTAGGAGGTGAGCAATTGTTGGTTGCTTCCCATCTACTTTTCTGTCTTTTATGTTGTCTGTATGGGATTTTAAGCCCTTGTTTTTTATTGTTTATATTGCCCACCTCGCCTTGAATAGGGGTCCCTTAGGTTTTTCTTGTTTTTTATTTGGGTTGGTTTGGATATGTTTATGGCTCCTAAAAGAAGGGATCGGATTGGTAAACTAGGAGGTTCTGGCCCTGGCTCAAGCAGTGGGCTTAGAGCATGCCCCTTCAGGCATTTTTATGAGTGTAAAGATGGTAAGCCGGGGTCTTCGGGGTTTTTTCCGCCTTCTCGAGCACATGCAGAGTCTGCATTTCAAGACAGAAAATCGGAAGGCGTCCTTGAGAGATGCAATATCTCAGGACTTGGACCATTTTATGGATGTTGGGGGGGGGGGGGGGCTTCAAGGTGGGGCCAAATGGCTATGTGGAAGGTGCATGGTGATGCATGCTCTTAGCAAAAGGTGTAATCATGGTGCTGATGACGTCTTCTCCTTCTCTGTGAATACAGGGGAGGTGGAAGATTTCATTGTTGGGATTCAGAAACCTTGTTATGTGACCGTTGATATGGAATCGGGTCCTTGGGGGGGGTTGTCGGGGGGACTAATCCCTCCTAGAAAAGGTTTTCTCTCTACCTATTCAAACTGTCAAGAGCATTCCCTCGAGCTGTCGATTGGTGTTTGCCCCAGCTTTGACAGGTGCCTTACGCAAGGTGGTGGCTTCTCCAGGGTCTGTAGAAAGTTGGGTCAAATTGCTTTTATTGTCGAGGTGTACCCTGTGGGTGGTCAAACCGTCCACTAGGCAGGAGCGGAGGTCTGGGAATAGGAAATCATTGTAGTGTAGTAGCATCCTGCAAGCGCTTTCGTGTGGAAAGTCGGTTCTGGGTTTGCATATTTGGTTTCTTCCCTTTTTGATAGCGAGAGGGAAGGTATTTTCTTTACCCAGGATGTAAGGGGGATTCAACCTTTTGAAGAGAGCCCCAATGTCAAACAATGCCTAAGAAAAGTTAGGGACGCTCACTTCACAACTGTTGTCAAGGTGTTGTGTTCCAATGGGGTCGCTCCTTTTCGGGACACCACCATGAAAGCCCTTATTGACAAACATCCGGTGATGCCTCCTCCGTCCTTACCCGCCAACTCTGACGTCATGCCCGCCCTTATTGTGGATATGGATTGTGTGCTTGGATGCCTCCGATCTTTCCCTAAAGGGACTTCCTGTGGGAGGGACGGTCTAAGGGCCCAACATTTGCTAGACGCTCTTACTGGAGAAAGGTCAGTGACTTCCACGGGGTTGCTCTCAGTTATTACTGAAGTCGTCAACCTTTGGCTAGGGGATTTGTGTCCAAGGGTTCTAGCTGAATTCATTTCTTCGGCCCCCTTACCCCTTTATTGAAACCTGATAACGGGATTCGGCCCATTGCAATAGGGGCCATTTGGCGCAGATTAGTTTCTAAAGTGGCTATGATGAAGGTTGGGAAGGAAATGGCTGACTACCTTGGGGACTTTCAATTTAGGGCGGGAACTCCCAATGGGGCAGAGGCGGTGCTTCATAGCGTGAACAGGTTCCTAAGCTCCTTCCATGTGGACGGGTCTTTGGCTATGCTCACGGTGGATTTTTCGAACGCGTTTAATATGATCGACCGCAATGCCCTTCTTCAAGAGGTTCATCAACATTGCCCGTCTATATATCCATGAGTCCAGTTCTTATATGCCCAGCCAGCTAGGTTGTATGTTGGTAATGATTGTATAGGGGCTACTACAGGGGTTCAGCAGGGGGACCCTTTAGGTCCCCTCCTTTTCGCCTTTGCTTTACACCCTATGGTTCTCAGGGTACAAGAAAATTGTAAACTCCCATTTCATGTGTGGTACCTGGACGATGGGACGATTATTGGTGATGCCACCGAAGTTGCTAAAGCCTTAGACATTATCCGGTTGGAGGGGCCATCCTTGGGGCTTCAGCTTAACATTAAGAAAACAGAGGTTTTTTTGTCCGTCTTGTAATGGGGTGAAACTTCGGGACGGGATTTTTCCCAGTGGGATTGGTAGGACAGAAAAAGGGGGTGAAGCTCCTTGGAGGATCCGTTAGCCGTGACTCTTATTTTATCCACGATTTGGCAAGGCAGAGAGCATCGCGCGCGGTTAAACTTATGAAACTCTTGCCTTGCCTTAGGGATCCCCAGAGTGAACTCCTCTTGCTCAGGTCTTGTATGGGAGTTGCTAAGTTGCTTTTTGGGTTACGGACCTGCCAACCCCCCCCCCCCCCATGATGGATGAAGCAGTGTCATGTTTTGACAAGGGTCTAAAGGAAGTCATTGAAGACATGGTGGTATGTGGTTGGGGGTGGGGGGCTTTCTTTGGTGACCTACAGTGACGGATGGCGTCTTTGCCGATGCGTATGGGAGGATTAGGACTCCTTTCCGCAAAAGATGTCGGGATGTACGCGTTTGTGGCGTTGCGAGCTCAGTCATGGAACCTACAAGACCACATCCTACGAAATAGCGGGGTTGTCGGCGCAGACTTGGACTACCTGCAGGCCCTTGAAAAGCTAAATGACTATCTCCAAGGTTTTGATATTGGCGGTTTTTCTAAAAAGGATACCCCCCAAGCCTCAGAAAACTTTGGCGAATGCCCTTTTTGGCAAAATCGCTCAGAGCCTGGGTGAAGTTTTTGGTTTGTCCCCCTGGCAGAGGGCAGTTATTGAATGCTTGCAAAGCCCCCACGCCCAAGATTTCCTGACTGTTATCCCGATCAAAGGTCTGGGCCAAAGCATGTCCGCTATTGAATACAGGGTCATTCTTAAATATCGTTTGATGATCCCCATGTACAAGGAGGATGAAATCTGTCCGATTTGCCGTAAGGCCTGCTTGGATGAATACGGGGAACATGCGATTCATTGTAAGGAGTTACCCGCTTTCAAATATCGGCATGATTGGGTTCGAGATATTATGTGGGACATTTTAAGACGGGCTGGGATCTCAGCCAAGAAGGAGACCCCTGTGAACTTCCTCTCGGATCCAGCAGAAGGGAGATCCACCCTACGACCAGCAGATCTCCTTGTCTTTGGGTCGGTCGGGGGAAGCATGCTTGTGTTGACTTGACGGGTGTATCTTCTCTAGTTGGGTTGAGAGATAGTGGCTTTGTAGTTGGGCAAGCGGTGCGGAAAGCAGGGGCAAAGAAGGTAGATAAACATGCTAAAGCCTGTGAGGAGAACCAACACGTTTTTGTACCCTTGGCCTTTGATACCTTTGGCTCATTGGCACCGGAGGCTATCCCTTTCCTGACCAGGGTCCAGCGGGTTATTCATAGTAATGTCTCGGCTCGGGTGGGCAGGGTTATGTTTTTAGTAGATTAGGATTTGGTATTCAGAAAGGGGTGGCGGCGCAGCTTGTTGCCCGCCTGCCCGCTATCTTGATGTAATTTTCTTAGTCTTGGAATAAAAATTTATAAAAATAATTAAATAATATATATTTTATATTCATAGACAAAATTTGAACTACATTTATATTAAATAATAATGTACATACTCGTGTGCTTTAGTCGAGCTCTATCGAGTTAAATGCGCCTCTTTGAGCTCGGCTGGGCTCATCTGTTGGAATCGTAGATCAAATCTGGATTAATCTGAAAATCATGTGTATCAATTTCATACATTCAACAAAAATAAAATTCTAATGGATATTTCAAGAAGCAATTTACTCAAAAATATCTTCGTTGATTTTTTTTAATGCAATTTTCAAAAAAAAAAAAAAAAAAAAAAAAAAAAAAAAAAAAAAAAAACTCTGATGGATATTTAAAGAAGCAATTTAGTCTAATTCTAATGAACTTTTAATGCAAGTTAAACCCAGGGGGCGCACCCTGCTCCCTCCTAGGGGTGCTGTGTACTAGAACCCTCGTTTCGCCCCTAAAAACCAATGAGGTTCATTCATATATGCTTAAAATTATAATAAGCTAAAATAAGCACGTATCGGACACTTTTCTAACTTGTTTGATATATATCATGAAAACCTTTGGTCAACATTGTTAATCAAGTTACACTAAGATAATCAACATCGTTTGCATACTTTTGTAGACCTAATAAATGTTGGATTTTATGTTGTTTTAATTACCAGGTAAGCTTCGTGACGGTCGAGAAGTCGCAGTGAAACGACTTTACGAGCACAGCTACAAACGAGTCCAACAATTCATGAACGAGGTACAAATCCTCACTCGTTTACGCCACAAAAACCTTGTATCACTCTACGGTTGCACCTCTCGCCGAAGCCGTGAACTCCTTTTGGTCTATGAATACATCACTAATGGCACGGTAGCTGACCACCTTCACGGTGACCGCGCAAAAGATAGCCCACTAACATGGCAAACGCGTATGAAAATAGCCATTGAAACCGCTAGCGCGCTTGTATACCTTCATGCATCCGAAGTCATACACCGAGATGTGAAAACTAACAACATTCTTCTTGATAATAATTTTTGTGTCAAGGTAGCGGATTTCGGGCTATCAAGGTTGTTACCAAATGATGTTACTCATGTCTCAACCGCGCCTCAAGGGACCCTGGCTATGTGGACCCAGAATACCACCAGTGTTATCAGCTGACATATAAAAGTGATGTCTACAGCTTTGGAGTTGTTTTAATTGAATTAATTTCATCAATGCCGGCTTTTGATATAAGTAGGTCTAGAGATGAGATTAACCTAGCAAACATGGCAATAGACCGGATCCAAAGATGTGCTCTCGACGAGCTAATAGACCCGTTTCTAGGATCTGACCCGGAAACCGAGAAAATGACTACATTGGTAGCGGAATTGGCTTTTAGGTGTTTGCAATTTGATTTGGAAATGAGGCCTACAATGAGTGAGGTGTTGGAGGTTTTGAAGGAGATTCAAGTGGAGGAAAGTGGTGATAATATTGTGGAATTGACCGTTGAAAAGTCCGAAATGCCACCACCGTCGCCAGAAAATGACGTCGTGGGGTTGTTAAAAGGGGGGATCACAGCGTCGCCGATCACTGTGACCGCGAAATGGCATAGTACTAGTAGTGGAGTAACTACATCAAACACCAGTGTGTGTAACTGAAGGGTTATGTAAACATTATAGGTTTAGTATTGTTGTTATGTATAAAAATTTTGTTATTTGTAACCATGAAAGTTAACACATGGAATTTTAAGTAGAGATATAGAAAAGGATCAAAACCAATCAATGGAAATCAAATTATATGTTTCAATCAGTTAAGCTATTGTATATTTATTCTACGGTTCTTTAAAATTTTTAATTAATAATAAAAGTTATTTAGTAACAATCTTTAACTTATATTAAAAAAAAAAAAAAAACTATAGAGGTTATTGATGAATGTATAGAATTGATTATAGAACCGTAAGTTCCTAACCTAAACAGGCCACGCCCAATTAGACGTGGCTCAACAAGTCTCCCAGTACAGTAAATGTAGTGTAAGCTACATTGCGTTGGACTTCGTTAATGGGTTAGTATCAAATAATTAATAATATTGAAAGTATAATAGTTATTATAGAAGTCGGTGACTTCATGATGGTCAAATATGTGATGGGCCATAAAAAACTTTGGCCTGTCAAGACTGAACTTATATGATCTAAAATATCTATATCTATACTACATTATATAGGGAGAGAGATGAGCAAATATGTTCAAAATGTCAAAGTTAAGATTGCATATGAAAAGGCATAAGTATAAATCACTAAATTTTACCCACTTTCTTCCATTTATCCCCCTACTCACAAACTCCAAAGTCAAATATTCTCTTTAAATGAACGTTGCAAACAATTGTCTGCCAAGGAACGAGGTGAAGTAAAAAACAAATTGAACCACTTGCATAGTATGTGTTGTAATGTCTAATTCTTGGTTTAGTATCGGAAACCTTTAAACTTACAAATGCATCGTGTTCCCGCCGCGAAACGACACCCTACTAGATGGCAAACAAAAAATAAAGACATTGTTGTGGGTGTGTCATGTGGCATTATATTGTTGGTTCAAAAATGAAATAAAAGAAATACATGAATAGAGATGAGTGGGCAAAAGTATAATTACTCTTTATATAACCAAAAGTTACGTAGATAATGGTGCAAAAACAATACAAATTTGCCCCCAGCTCACAAGAACGCCTCGCAGCAACGCGCGGGTTTCCCACTAGTTGTGGAATTAGATCCGATTCTGATCAGGTTCAATGTGGGGTGAGTGGTATTTTGAATTAATCAGCATCATACCTCATCAATGACCAGTATAATTTATCAAACCTAAGTAGTCGATCACACCAAAATAATTTGGTTAAACACGAAACATACACCCAGAAAAAAACGAGGAACATAAACCTTTAAAAAAAGGCTTTACCACATCTCCACAACATAAAGATGGACTTTTGTGTGTAAATTATGATGAGTTTCGAATTATGAAAGTCCAAGTTTAGGCCCAATAAAGCAATAAAGCTCCAGGCCATTTATCATGGGCCTTTATGGTAGAGGTGTTCAAATCGGTTTTTTTGCCCGAACCGGTTCCTGGCCGAACCGGTTTCGGTTCCAAACCGGTTCGGTTTTGGACCGGTTTTGTCGATTCGTAAGACCGGTTTCGGAGACCGGCTTCGGTTCGGTTTCGGTTTGTTTCGGTTTCGGTTTGTTTCGGTTTCGGTTCTTAATCAATTTTTTCGCGCGCATTTTAAAAAAAAATTAGGCCGATAAGAAAAAAAAACATAAAAATACGACTTTTATTATTTTTTTCGGTTTTCGAAATTAGAAACTAGGAAAATGAAATACATAAAAACATAATTCAAATTATTACAATCAATTTTTTTTAAGCTTCATCCGAACTACTTTGGCGCAACGAAGCATCGTATGCGAGTTCTTCGTCGATAAGGGTTCGCTTGATCCTTCTTCCACCTCTTCGTCATGTATTCTTCGTTCAAGTTCGGTTTGGTCTTCAAGAGATGTTTTATCTTGTATACGATCCACCGCATCCAAGTGATCTTTTAAGCATATGCACATCTCCAACGATTCGGGATTTAATTTTGTTCTTCGTATCGATAGCACCCTGCCACTAAGAGAAAAAGCCGATTCCGAAGCTACCGTAGAAGCTTGGACACTTAGTAGATCACGGGCTATAGCGGAAAGGATAGGAAATTTGGTTTGTTTTCCTTTCCACCAAGCCAATATATCAAAATTTTCAAATTCGATGGCGGTGAAAGTCCCCGTAAAATTCGAGCCTTTATACCTTCCAAGCTCGCTATTTGGGGCCTCAACCCTTTGTCTTTTAGCCGTTTAGTCTTTGACAATATTAAACAAATTAATTTTAAGGTTACCCCGGCTCGAGCTAGCACGACTTCCTTCCCCTCCCATTCCCATTTGCATTTGCAAGTTGGGACCATATTTTTCTAAATAAGTGTCATACAATATTTGGAAATCGTTATCAAAAGTAGCTTTCATGTGTGTTGCCCAATTTGGTTTTGAAATATATAAACGTAAAGCCATATTTATTCATCGATTATAGTATGAACTCCCGTAGCATTTAAGCACGGGTTTAAAGCCAACGCACACATAAACACATGTGGTATTTCTTCAAAATATTTTAGAAATTTTTCAACCATTGGGGGTATCATTTTCTCAAACAATTCATTTTTTTCATCAAAATCAAATATTGTTTGAACCATTAAATATAATTCTTGCAATGCTTCATTACTAGTTGGATAATAAACCCCCGATAGTTTTGTAGTAGCGTTTTTAAAAACCTCAAGAAATTCCGTAAGTTGTTCAATACAATCCCAACCTCGTTAGGAAATGCCGTAACTTGACCACGACTAGCAAGCCTATTTTGTTTTCTAAGTGAAAAGTTTGTATTACATGGTCTAAAACATAAAATATATTTTCGCCGGTGTGTGGATACTCAAATAAGTCAAACGCAATCGTACGTTTCATCATTTGCCACGTCGAGGGATCGATCCAATGAGCGGTGACGCAAAGGTACGATTCCGGTAAACCGTGAGGAGCCGACCAAACATCGGTGGTTAAGTTCACACTTGTTTGTAAGTTTTGAAAAAAATACAATTAAATCTTTTTTAGCTCTTTCCCATAATTTCAAACAATAACGTTTTAGAGTATGTCGACTTACGTGTTTATAACGAGGTTGGAGCGTGTCACGAATCAAGCTTGTCAAGTCGGGATCGTCGAAGTGGTTGAAAGGTAAAGCTTTTTGAATAACAAACTTCGCCATTCGGTCTTGAACCTTGTTAAAGTCGTAAAGAAAAAATCCCACCTTGAGTATTAATGGTCGTTTGCGAACCTTGGAGCGGATTTTCTTTAACAATCTTGCAATACTTAGCTTTATGATTTCTCAAGGTAGAGTTTGCGTTTGGTTGGAGAAAGATACCACACTTTCTACAACGCGCCTTTTTTTCTCCATTCGACAAAAGACACAAGTCGAAAAAACCGGTTTCTTGTCCAAATAATTCGGCGTTTCGTGTCATTTCAAGAATACTAACAACGGTGGGTTGTTTGAGAACCGGTTTGAGATGGGTTTGATGAAGCCATGGAATGTAGCAAAGAAGCAAAGCGAAAAAAACGAGCGAATACTATTGCGTTTTTTCGGTTTTTGGGTTCGTTTTTTGCGTTTTTGAGTGTTGTGATCAACCCAAAACATCTAAACCTATTTATACTAACTTGGGGTGGCAAAATGGTGATTTTTGGTGCAAAAAAAACGGTCAAAAACGAGCCCAACGGCTATATACGATTTTTTGGTTCCAACGGTTTAAACCGGTTCCAAACCGGTTCCTTTGATCGGTTCCTGAACCGGTTCCTACACGAACCGGTTCGGTTTGGTTTTTCTGTAAAATACCCCGAATCGATGCTGAACCCGGCGGTTTGGATATGAAACCGGACCGGTTCCTCTGGAAACCGGTTTTTATACGAACCGGTTTGTCCGTTCCGGTCCCGAAACCGGTTTTTTTGAACACCTCTACTTTATGGTCACAAGTCAAATAAGTTTTAAAATTTTGCTACATTATGGTATCATTTATACTACTATATAATGGGTTCTAGACGGGTAAAATAGTCATTTAATATTCATTTACAAGGCAACATTGTAATCTTATTAAGTTGTCAAGACATATTTAATAATTCAATTAAATCTCTAGTGATTAATAGTAGATTAATAATATGACTACTTGACCAAGATGATATTAACTCAACACCAATTCACTTAATTTTTACAACATTATATTTTTTTTATTTAAATTGAATGGGCAACCGAAGCGTTTAAGATAATCTAGTGAATTTATATATATAAAAAAAATCTATATGGCCAATTGTTCAAAGACCCTTTTGCATATCGACAAGAAGAAAAAACGGACGAAATGGCCGCATCGTAACCAACCACTCAGATTCGACACAATTATTACAATTGAATCATCGCTAAACCCATTTTATTAGCAATTCGTAACCACTCAACAACAACTGAGTTTGAAACCCAAAACCCACACCACCAAACAACCTTCGTCCCTCTCGGACGGAAATTTGGCAAGACGAAACCTACCATAAAAAACCTCCAACCATACTTCAAGTCACCACGATCCTCGAAATATATGGTCTGCGGTGGCAGTCGAAGGCGTGGTAGCGCCCGCTTTAGATTGTGGACCATGGCTCATACCAATCGAATCCGATCCAATGGACAGGATCGCTTTTGCAGGGGATCGGCTAACAGCGTCTGGTTTACAATTCAACAAGAAGACGACAGCTAGAAACCTAACTTGGATTTTGTGTTTATAATAATACACCCGTATAGGTGAATGTTTAATAGTATAATTAACACTATATTAATCTGAGTAAAAAAATTAATATGACATATTGGTTTCTGGTGATTGAGCTAGAAGATGCTAATTAATTTTGGGGATGTCATGTGTTCCTGTTAAAAGTTTTAAAAACATGATGTTTTATAAATTCCAAACATATTGCTTCGATGTGCTTATTTTTATCTATATCTCGATTTAAATTTTACTCAAAACCGAGTTGTGATTAGTATTAGAATGCTACAGATATTTACAGTCCTATCGCGTAGCGAGGGTTTCCAACTAATACATTAACATGGGTTATCTAAAATGGGATGAGTTATAAAATAAATGAGAATCGTAGAAAGCTAACATGGATGTGAATTTCCATCACAACCTAAAAACACGAATTGTATTTGACACAAAATTCTTGGGTTTGGGTTTAGCCTAAACGTGTTGGGTTCAGGTCAACCCAAACGGGTTGGCAAGTTGACTCATTTAACCTATTTATATTATATTATTATTATATTATTTTCGGTATTTTATGGCATAGTTATAATTTAAAAAGAAATTGATATAAGAATTAAGAATAAAATTTTACTTTTTTATATTAATTTAAAATTTTGTTGTTTAATTTTAATTTTTAAAAAATATGGTACGCGAAAATAATAATAAAATAAAGAAAATTCAACTAAGTGTTTGGGTCAACCCACAAATTTTCAGGTCGTGTTTAGGTTCCGGGTTCGAGTCATGTTCGGGATCGTGTAATTTTCAGGTTTCGGTCAAGTTGGACCCGTCAACCCGCGAACACGACCCGTTTAACACTCCTGAATAGATTGATATGTGTTCAAGGAAAGAACACATGGGAATGGTAGTTTTGTCCAAGAGAAAATAAAAATTATATGCCCGTGCTAAAAAACATAAACATGCAAGTCGATGCTATTTCATCCTCATTTTTTTAAACGTCCGTAACTTTTTATACGCCATCTAAAAAAAAATATACTATAAAATTAAGGGTATTTTAATTATTAATATGAGTACCCTATTGTTATACTTTTGAAAAAAGAAATTCCAACTCCAGTTGCATAAAACACAATGGACATAATGTATAACACAATGAGTATCGAGCTAAAAACGTAATGAACAATAGAGTATAACAACAACAACAACAACCGTACCCATTATAATCCCACAAATAGTCGAGCTACTAGTAGGGTCTGGGGATGGTGGGATGTAAGCAAGTCTTACCCTTATCCCAGGGGATAGAGGGACCCCGGCTCCAAAAACATATCTATCTATACTATATTATAAAGCATCTAGGAAGGATGACCGTAAAATTTAAGTAATTACAAGTGCTTATACTTATGGTACAATAGTACATGAGGTTAGGTTTTCCAGTATTTGGTTCTAATTTGTATGTTGTTTGATATTTGTTTGTTTTAAATGAAAGAAACACGAAGACCTTATGGAGAACCTATCAATGATCAATGGCAGTGGTGGCTTTCATTTTCAGTTGTGTGTTTACTATTTTATATTTTTGATTTTATATTTTGTTTGATTACTTATCCTCTTATATGCGGCACACACAAATAAATATGTCCTATATTCCAGGGAGAAAAAATAACATTTATATTAATTTATCCCAAAAATTGCAACATTCTTTTTTCCCTTACATCTTAAATTACTTATTTGTCAGTTAGGATTAAGTGAGGTTAATGATGATAATAAACACTCAATAGTAATGATAATAAACACTCAACAGTTTCTAAATTGATATAACATTAATCGTGAAGCTCTTCTAATAAATTTGTATGTATAAAAAATATGAATGAAAATAAAATACATAAATATTAAAACCCACAAAATGGTCTTAATCATTTATAAGAATTGTCTCGATTCTTGGTATGTCCTTCGGTTTAGGATATTTCATATTGTACCAAATGGTTTGGTTTACTTTCAATACCTATTGGGAAACTCCAAAGACACCAGTGAAGATGATTTTGTGTCTAAGGTTTGTTCAACTATACTATTATGATCTATGTTGCATAACTTTGTTATTGTGTGTGTCAGGCTGAGTTTAAATTCATGTTAATTGAATTAGTCATGTTTTGTTGTACTCTTTGTTCATGTAACCATTTTGTTTGATTACTTATCCTCTTATATGCGGCACACACAAATAAATATGTCCTATATTCCAGGGAGAAAAAATAACATTTATATTAATTTATCCCAAAAATTGCAACATTCTTTTTTCCCTTACATCTTAAATTACTTATTTGTCAGTTAGGATTAAGTGAGGTTAATGATGATAATAAACACTCAATAGTAATGATAATAAACACTCAACAGTTTCTAAATTGATATAACATTAATCGTGAAGTTCTTCTAATAAATTTGTATGTATAAAAAATATGAATGAAAATAAAATACAAGTTTTATACTTGGAGTATTATTATGCTAAGAAAATGTATATATAAATTTCATTGAAAGCTTTAAATGTAATCCTAATGAATTCAAAAAGACTAGGAAGTAAATATCAAAGTGAAAGTAAAAGTAAACATATATGAGTTATAGACTTAATAATTATGTGGTTAAAACCTCTTTGATTTCATAAAACCAAAAGCCCAAATAAATAAATAATACAACCTTTCATTTACCGATAAATAATTAGCCTTAAATATTCAGTTATTTTTCGAACCTATAAATTTTGATGTCAAGCAAGGGGAGGAAAAACCAATTATAGATCGTTGTTTGATTTCACATCCACTACCACATTTGCTTTACCCGGATGATATTTGATTGCACAGTCATAATCATTCAAGAGTTCAACCCAGCGACGATGTCGCATGTTCAATTCCTTATGATCAAATATGTGCGGGAGACCTTTATGATCGGTGAAGATGGTGCAGTTCGTTCCATACAAATAGTGCCTCCGGATTTTTAGTGCAAAAACGGATGCTCCCAGTTCTAGGTCATGAGTTGTATAGTTCTTCTCGTGAACCTTCAGTTAGCGTGAAGCATAAGCAAGTCAAACACACATGATTTTATACACATGTATATTCAGTACGCGCCCGAGACCTTGAACATAAGCGTCATACTACACAACGAAATCGCATGTACCCTCAGGTAGGGATAGAATTGATGCGCTGTAGAGTTTTTGTTTCAATAGTTAAAATGCAGATTCTTGGGCATACCCTACTTATAAGTGGTACCCTTCTACGTTTTTAGCCTCAAAATTGATCACATATTTATTCACAAGTCAAACACACATGATTTTATACACATGTATATTCATTTTGCATATTTTTAAAATCAATTAATAAAGCTTTTCCATTCAACAAGTTAAACTTTAAATTCAAAGTGTGTCATAAATTTAGACATAATTAAAAAAAAGCACTAATTCAAACTTTGGCTTATATTGCTACAGTTAATACATAAACCAAATGACTTGAGCAAGAGTAACATCATAGATAATCACAACTTTGCAAACGGTTTACAAGCATGGCATTTAATCTGTTGTGCTCCATTTCTATCAGATCAACAAACAACACCAAAATCATGCTAGCATTATGTTGTTGCAAAGAGAAGCCAAAACTCTAGCAAGGCTTGGAACAAGACATCGCTCACAAAATTTTCACTGTTACATGAGGTTAGAGGATATTATGATAATTTTCATATCAAGTTAAATTTCAGTTATTAGTCAACAACTGATTGGACCCAATGTTCATAACCGATTTACCAAGTTGAAATAATTGAAACCCATCGGTTTTTGAAATACCTTAATCAAAAGTTATGGTTATGACTCAAAACCAAATTGAGCAAATAACAACTTGTGCACACTCTGAAAATCACAAACCGAAGTTTTGTGGTCTCCGCCGCAACGCGCGGGCAACCCACTATACTACATTATAAAAGAGGCATGGGTAAATATGTCCAAATTGTCCAAAGTTAAGATGGCATACCAAGAGTTTCTTTACAAATTCTTAAATTTTACCACTTTTCTTCCCTAAATGCCCCTAGAAGATAATCAACTTTTATATGAAAATAGAACTCACCCAAACTAAATGAACACATGGGATAACAATATTTTTGAACAAATTTCATATAATGGCGATGAAAGATAACAATTTATGTTACCATAATGAATAATCTTATCTCAGCTAAATTTGTATGAGTTTTAAAACTTTTCCATAATAATACTTATATTATATATCCTTTTCATAGTTTAGGAGTTGGCTAGAAAGTGGGTTTTGTCTAAGAAGTGTAAGAAGCCATGTATGTGTGTCAAGTGGCATATCTATTATTTATAGAAAAGGGTATTTTAGTGATTAACACAATGTGGGACTATTAATTTTATAATAACTACAAATTTGGATAATTATAGAATCTGATCTGTAATTTAGAATTAGATGATTTTCATGAAAACCAACATTATGAATGTAAAACACAATTTATGATATAAAAACACTACATCAATAATTAACAGACATTAAAACACACCAACATAAAACTTATGAAGATAAAACACAATATTTTCAACTATAAGCCATTTCAAAATACGTTAACATGTAACTTATGATATAAAACAATACACATTCAGCTAACCATTCAAACACCAACATACAACTTATGAATATAAAACACCAAATCATTAACTAACAACCATTATAAAAATGATAAAACACTAACAGTTGTGATAAAACACTATGCGAAGAATAAACACGTGTAAAACACTCTGCGGAGTGATCGCGTGTCGAGTGCTAATCAAAAAATATTTTAAAAACAACTCCTTAGCTACAAGGACTGCAGTATAGGGAGTTGGGTTGTCGAACCACGAGGAGTATGTGGTTAGTGTTAATAGCAATTTTATCAATTAAACTAAATGATTAAACTAAATTAATTTTATAAAGTTGATTTGCTGCTTGCTTGCAAAAACAAAGTGATTGATTGAAAAGTATAAAAAAAACAATAATATAATGAAACACGGCCACTCCGGGTTTCTGATCCGGTAATTTTAAAGCTACTCTGTAATTAACCTAGTTAGGGAATCACATAGACATGATCCTGTTTAAATTGTTCAACCCAATTCAATTATCTTAACACTAAATACAAAATCAAATTATTCCTAGTGCAAGAAAACCAAGAAACGATGATATATTGTGTCAATGCGAAGAAACCAAATTGTCTAGATCAGTCAAACATACAATTGAATCCAAAAGAACTTTAAGATGTTCACAAAATTCAATCCAAACACTAGGTATAAAACAGAGTAAAACTAATAAAATAAGTGAATCATTCACCCGGAGAGAACCGCGAGAAGGCTAGCCACTCATCTTCATGATTTTAGCTTTGATTTCCATGTAAGCAGCCTTCGGCTGATCTTGTGCGTCCCAATACCTTTGACAGAGCCGCCGTCCAAAAGAATCCTCCAGGTTATTATGCCATCCCCTCTCTTTGCTTCCCACTTGCCAACGAGCCTCTTAATTTTTCATGGGCCATCCTTTTATCTTATTGGGCTAACTTAATGTCATTCATGTTAAAGCACAATTTGAATTAATATAGTCCATAAACCTTAATCATCATGATTTTCCTCTCCTATACAAATTTGTCATAGAACAAATAAATGCATCACCTATAACAATTTAACTATAATAATATACCTTCGTATTTAAACAGTAATTCATGGCATCATTGTAATTTATGTTTCTTTGAATGGTTGTTTTGTTCTTTGGTGCTGACAAACCACAAACCAGGTAATGGTTTTGTTTTGTTAAAACCATCAGATCTTTACCTTCGTTCTCTTATCACCTCTCCATTTGGAGGAATCACCTCCCGCCACCGCCACCGCCACGCTACAGTCTCCATTCACACCACCATTCCGATCAAGATGCATGCCCCTTTTTTCGAGTAGATCGATCTGACAAAGATTCCGATCCAGATGTGACATCCGCCACCTTCGACTTTCACCTACTTGACAATAATAGCCCTTCAAATATTTTCATTATAGTCCCTGTAAGTTTCTAGTTTTCAAATTTTATTTTTTAGAACAAACTAAAAGAATTTATCATTTAAATTTATTATGGATCGGGTATAGATTTTAATCAAATACGTATCTTGAAGCGTCTACACAAGGAATTTTATAAAAAATCAAGTTTTATAAAGTTTTAATAACATTTTGAGTTAACTTAGTTAACCAAGTTAACATTTTATAAAGAAAAAAAAATTTAACTTATTCTATATAAATAACTAAGTTTAAATGGAGGGACTAATTCTGCCATAACCCAAAACTTTAAAAAGAAAGCTGTTTCCCTCCCCTCACCATTCACGTAAAACCGGTGACAAGTCCGGTCACCGGTGATGTTTTCCGGCCAACCACAAAACGACCCCTTTTGAACGTTGAACTCCGAATTTAATGCAAACGTTGAGCTTCTCCATTATTGCGAACTGTTGGGACATCTAAATACGTTTCAGTCGCGTACCAATCATCAATATTGATGAAAACTTTGTGTAACCGTCGAAGTTATTCCGGTCACATTAACCAAACGCGTTTCAATCTTTTAATCTATAAATTAAACAACGTCTTACGTTACTGCACCTTCACACATTCAAAACCCACCTTGAAAACGTCAAAAAAAAACGCGTCCAGATCTCCTGTAGATCGGCTCTAAAGGTCCGGCTATGTTCACTTCGTTTTGGGGTCTAAACATCTTCGTAAGTCAAATTCATTATTACCATTTCGTTTCGTATACAGTTCCGATCAGAAACCCCATAGTTTCTGTGTTAATTCGTGAGTGGTTTGTGATTATTGAAACTAAGGGTTAGGGTTAGGGTTCTTGTTGATTTGGGGAAGATGATAGGATAGCTACAATTGTTAAAAAGAATTTCGTTTCAATTTCTTAAACAAAAGCAAAGTTGGTCTAGTGGTTAAGATGCACATGTTATACAGAAAGAGGCATGGGTTCGAAACCCATGGCCAGCCATTCTTTTCTTTTATTTTTGTTTCTTTTTAGCTAGTTTCCTATTTGCCATATTTAGATTGTATAAAAATTATTTATAATTCTTATAAGTTTGAAATATTTATAATAAATTCATTTTTGCTCCAAAAATTATAAAAATTTAGGAGTAGCTTCTTGACACCTCATAGAAAATTATCACACTTTTACTTTGTGAAAATTATTTAATTTTCGTTATTTTATTAATTTAAATTGTTTTAATCATAATTAATTGATAAAAAAAATTCATTTTTAATGATTTTAATCTCAAAATTTTAGGATAATTATTTCTAAGCATTTTAATCTGAAATAAAAATTATTGGTTCAGAAAACATTTATTTTTATTGATTTTCCTATTTTTAGTCATTTAAACATGATTTAATCTCATTAAATCAGTTTTAAATATAAAAAAGTTTATAAAAATTATGAGTAAATTATTTTCATTAATTTACATAAGAAAGCATCCAATTTCTATAAAAATAGTATATTTGAGTCATGTCTTGTATTATTAGCATTATTTATGTTTAATTAGACATAATTAAACATTTATTTATTTACACTATTTAAGCATCTATTTTATAAATATCTCTCTTATAAAATAGAAATGTCTTATGATTAAAAGTCTTTATTGTCATTGATGGATCCTTGAGTAACTCGTAACTATTTATTTCAATATTTATGATTATTGTATTTATTTACAAAAATTAGTTGAGTAATAAACTAAATTATTTTGTCTTAATTATTTGAACATATTTTTAACTAAATACTCAATTGATAATAATTATATTATTCAAACCACATTTACAATCTTTCATATATTATTTGTGATATACAACTTTTACATTAACGTGACTAATCATAAAAACTCTAATTCCCCAAATCGACTTAGCAAACCCTAATGCCTTAGACCCTAGATACCTTAGACTTTTTAGACATTTCCTTATTAGTATTCTTATACATTATAGGTTGAATTCCTCGGAATTCCCATTACTTAGCTCACGATCGCTTAAGTTGGATTTTGATCACTTTCGCAAACTGTGAGTATATCTTTCTCCTTTTTACTGTTTTACTACTTTGGGGTGACTCATGTACCTATATATTAATCAAGTTTCAATTTCTTATACTTAATGCAATTCTCATGTGTGTTTGCTTTATGTTAATTGGTGTGTCTATGACTTGTCAAAATCATTAACGCTGGGCGGCCTAGCTTTTCAATGAATAGTACTATGGTATACCCCCTTGAGACTCTGTTGAGAATCTTGGTCATTGTCTTGTTAATTCATTATTCAGTTGGTTAGTCATGTGTTAGTCATTCTTCTCAGGTTTGGTTTTGAACGGATATTACTTATTACATAATTGCAAATGGTACCGCACATGAATTGCTAAACACTTTTCTACTATATATATTTAAACAGGGTATGCTCACCAATACAATTTTTGTATTGACCAAATTATTTTGTACATGTTTCAGGTTGTTTTGAGATGCATCCTTTAAGCTTTCGGATTTATATTTAGATTTTGATTCATTGTATTTCAATTTAGTTGACAGTTAGAATCGTTGTATTTCATTTCAATGTAATAAATTATTTAATCAATGTATTCAAATTTACACTTTAGTCCATGAGCTATTGAACAATCATCACTACGTGACACCTCGATGTTTCCGCCATCGGTTGGGGTGTTACACCAGATGACAAACCTAGGGTCAGATTTCGTCGTCGCCGGTGGCCGTGTCTGGCCGCCTTTGGTGGCGTCTATGTTGTGGGGTGTGGAGATGTTGTGGCCGTGTTTGGTGGCATTTATGGTCGCCTTTGGCGACGGTAGTGTCGCCTGGTAGATCTGACCTGTGATCCTGTTTGCATGAATCTTTTACTGGCTCTATGTTGGTAGATCCAACATAGAGGTCGTGGGCTTGCAACGTCGTTGCCGGTGGCTTCACAGCCGTTCATGGCGGCGGCCCGTTGTAAGGTAAGTTGGGGTTTTGCCTGTTTAGCTCTTTTTAGACCTGATGTTCAGATCAAGGAAGAAGGGTTTCTTGTAACCCATGATTACGGAGTTTTTTTTTGTTGATAATTCTGGCAAAAAGGTTCTGTTTTTGTTGTTGTTGGGTTTTAGTTGTTTTGTGGGATTGATTATTTGTTTCGTGGTGGTTCATAATGATTGGGATTTTTAATTACATATTCGTTTTTGATGATAAATCTGATATTTTTGGTGTTTATTGTTAGTTTATATGGTTTTTAGGTTTGTCATGAGTTGGTGGATTCTAATCAGTACCTGTGCCATTTTTATGATTGTTTGTGTTGGCGATGATGAAAAAAGAGGGTTTAAGGCGATGATGTTAAAGAAGGGTTGATTGTATTGTTATGGCGAGGCGATAGTTTAGTCACAGCCACAATTGATCACCCTTTCTGAGTCTTAAAGTTGTTTCTAAAAAATGTGAGGCTATGATGCGTTTTGAACGGGACCGATTTATAAGGTGGCCAAACACGGCCAAAACAAACTCGGTTGCCGCAAATCCATCTTTGGTGCTATCAGGCTATGATGACCGAATATAGTTGGAGGTAAATTCGAGTTGGAAAATGGGATTCCGTAAGTTGGTATTGCAGAATTGATGGATGGCAAGTGTGTGATGTAGTTTAGCTTCTCCACTTGCAACCTCCTTTGTAGCCATGGCGATGTTATCCCATTTCCTCTCATGATAAAACGGGTCTGAGCCTAAATCGTTTGAAATACTGTTGTGCATTACAATGCTTTTAGCTCGGGAATCTTATATTTTTTAGACAATTTCTATGAAGTGGTGGTTGGCAGTTTACTGTTTCGGTTTGTATTCTTAATGGCGATGCCGCTACTGTCTTATTATCTGTGAATGGGTCAGTCTTCTTCCGAGGTTTTTAATTTTAATAACTTGCTGGCTATGATGTTGGCGTTTACGACGTGCTCGCCGATTGTGATGGTGCCTCCGCAGCGCAATCGATTGGCTGGCCGTTGCGCACCTGAGCCTGTTGAATGTGGCCTGTTTTCTTATTTGTACGATTTCCTTATTACAACATCAAATACAAAATTCTGTCGTTTGTTAACATAATATGCATCTGAAGAATGACAAGATAGAGAAATATTTATACTATGATATCCTTTTTTATTGGTTATTGGTGTTTGAATCCTACGAATCTATGATATCCCTTGCATCTAGATATACCTATAAGTTTCCAGCCACAGTTTCACTTCATATACACTGCATAGTTTCTATACACAACTCATAAATGGATAGCAAAGTTTAGGCATCTGTACAATTGCAGCAGTGTTTGGAATAATATCCGCAGTCACCGGATTTACAGCAGAGGCCACCAGAGTTAAGGTAACAATCAATATCATTAAGTTTGTTAACGTGGTAAGTTACTTGTCCCAGCTAAACGTGTCGGGTCAATGCAAATACATTTGTTCAATAATTTATGTTATTATTACTTTTAGCAATTGCTCTAAGCTGAATTGACACGTTACAGGTAAACTAAGTGAGGTTAAAACCATTTTGTATCTTGTGCAGGTTATACGAGGTAACAGCGTGGTGACTGTTGAAGCTCTAGAGCGAGTCAGCAGAGCCCAGTAACTGATGTTATGTTTATCCGGTTATGATGAGGCGTCTTATGGGAGTATAGGTGGTTACGATGAGGCGTCTTATGGGAGTATAGGTGGTTACAATGAGGCTCAGAGGACCTATATGTCGCCTACGCCGTTGTCGATTATGGTCCCTGCCATGATCCGATCTAAAGGTACACCCTTGAAATCTGATTCTATAGTAGTATTAGAGTGGTTCATGTACGACCCTTTGTAGTTAATACTTAATAACATGTAACAGTAGTGTCAATGAGGCATATAAACCAAAATCGTAAGAAATGAAAACCCTGTCATAAACTAAGATGTTTAATTCATGAAATTAAACTATGCAAATTAATTAAATAAAGGACTTAGAAAAATATAAAAGAAAAAAAAAGTGTTTGGACCATTGATAATATCCAGTTTTTGTAGGATTCACAAACTGTTTGACTATAATGTAAAATTATCTAAACATTCACTGATGTAGTGATGTAATGTTTATACTTCGCATTTAAGTTATGTGTTTTCTGTTTAGATGCATTAGTAATTAATTTTGATCATGGCTTCTAGGTACTTGGTTCTACAAGTTCTTTTGGCCCATTTGACCCATTTGACATGTTCTCTTTTTTCTAACCTTTTTCTTTTAAATAACACAATCCACTTGTAATATTTTTGTAAAAAAGTGTGTAGTTTTTGTAATTTTTAGTATATGCAACTACTTTTGGCTGACATGAGTTATTGTGGTTCCTATGGTGTGCAGAGCTAGCACCATCCTCATCGAGAGGAAAACGGCCTGCAGAGCTACCACCATCCTCACCGAGAGGAAAACGGCCTGCAGAGCCAACACCGTCCCCACCAAGGGTAAAACGGAAAAGGATAAAATATGATCAAGCTACAGTCTTGACTAACGAGTACGGTTTATTTAGGTTATAAAGTTATATTACTATTTATGTTCTTTTTTTGTTTTGTGATGAGGCATTTTTTGGCTGATGCAGGTTCATGAAAAAATCTATAGATGATGCTAGCGGTAGTGGTGTTCAAAATCGGATAATCCGAATTTCGGATATCCGAATTTCGGATAATCCGAAATTTCGGATAATCCGAAATTTCGGATAGTCAATATTGAGATCCGAATCCGAATCCGAAATTTCGGATATCCGAATTTCGGATATCCGAAATTTCGGATTCGGATCCGGATCATCCAACGGATAATCCGAAACTTAAAAAAATTAAAAAAATAATAAAAAAAAAACTATAAAAAACGTTCTCCTTTATGCCTAAAACGTGAACCTATTAAAAAAAAAAAATCGAAGTTAGATAAACGGAATTTGAACAAAAAATATATAAAAAAAAACTTATTATTTTGATGGAAGGGGGCTGTGGAGGTCGGATACGAGGTGGACGGGGGCTGTTATAGAGGAGAGAAGAGGGAGCAACAGCTATGAATTAGAGGAGTATGGACTTAGAGTTAGAAGGATTAAGGATTTAGGATTGTGTATCGTGTTATGTAGTGTATATAATATTATATATTTTTATATATATTTTTAATATTCGGATTCGGATAATCCGATTATCCGAAAATTTTCAAAATCAGGATCCGAATCCGAATCCGAAATTTCGGATAATCCGATTTTCGGATATCCGAAAATCGGATTATCCAAAATTTCGGATAATTCGGATTCGGATTTTCGGATTTTTCGGATTCGAATTTTGGATTATCCGATTTTGAACAGCCCTAGCTAGCGGTTTTAAAACGGAAAAGAAAAGGAGTATCTTCTTTTTTGGATGTTTATAGAATAAACAATGCCCTTAAGAAGGAAAAAGTCCTTTCTGACCCTGTAATTACTGGTTAGTTTTTTTCTTATACTTTGACTGCTAAGTTCTTTCACCATTGACATGAGTCCTTTATATTTTTGATAAATGCAATTATTTTTTTTACGAAATGCCTTACAGAATAACATATATCTGATGTTAAGATTTTGGATACTACTTAATTTTAATCCAAGACGATTTTGAGTTGAACTTTTGAAGTCAATGTGCAGGGCTGTGTGATAATCTTTCTGAATTGTTTGAGGATGACAATGTATCTTCAAAAGCTCAACTGATTAACATTGAACAATCTAATTCTGATGCTATGGAATTTGGATGTTAATGTATTGGGTTAGGCTGCATACAAACAAGTTTTTGTTTATCTACTGGGCTTTGTATTCGATTAAGAATAACGTTACAATAGCTATCAATTAGTTTAATACAGAAATTCAAAGCAACAGGTTCCAGATTGTTGTATGTTTCTAGCAACATCATGGCTTTGTGCCACTTTGGTTTCACCATTTTTGACTTCAAATTAATAAGACTTGGCTACTCATACTCTTTTGGTAAATGATAGTTGCAACTAATGCTGAAATTAATGTTAAGTAAACTGAGTAGACAAGGTATGAAGTCAATGGTTTTGGTAGATTCTTTGGCTAACTTTCTTCGTTTGAAATGATGGTGGCGCTGATGATGGAAACATCTTCGTCTAAGCCTGATCGAGTAGGTGCTGCAGAGATAGTGGTGGTAATTTACACCTAATTTGGGTGTCAGTTTATCAAACGCGCAACGCGCGTAGGTGAATACACCTAGTTACAATAATGGCCAAGTAAATTGTGTGTTGTATATCTTTTTTATTTTCTAACTCGTCCATTCCCCATGCAATCACAATGATTCATTAACAACACTTAATTTCTATAAACTTGATATATCAAGCTTTTCACATTTATTATTATAAATATATACATTTTAGTTAATTTTGTATCTAACCTACGAAATACAAAAACCTAGTAAAGTAACGCATTTTATGTCACTATCGGTGCATTTGATTAAAAATAATATAAAATAAAGTATGCTTAAAATGCACCGATCACGGAGAAATAAACACTGGTAAAACAATCTATGAAGAAATTAACACTGATAAAACACCACGCGAAGAAATAAACACTAGTACGTAAACCTTACAAACAAAATACATGATAAAAACACCATCTGATCGGAAAACATAAAGTGTTTTAGACTTCATCCATTTACTTAGCTATAAAATCAGAAAACATCCATAAATTTGAGAAAATGCTGATTGAATCAATGAGGAAAAGCGTTTCATGAATTTAGTATGTTGCACCACAATGTTTATCTGCATCCATGAATTTAGTTTATTGTTGTTTCCTTTAGAAGTGGAGTTTGAAATATGTAAATGAGCTTGAATGTAGCATTTATTATGCAACCGTTTTTTATTTAATTTCTTTTAAAACACAAGTGACTTTACCATAATACCCTTAGAGGTTCTAATTAATCAATAATTATAAAACACTAATTACATAAATGACACTCATTTAAATCACACCATTAAAAATCAAATCCAAGGGATGTAAACACTTCATAGACTTCTTAGGAAAACACTACTTTCTACATGAACCCCAACCCCTTTTCATATATATGCGTCTACCTAGCGGTAAAGTTGACGGGATGGTTCGGCTCACTGGCTATATTGGGCAATTTTTTAGTGGCTGGGTCAGGTTGGTCAAGTCTATTTACAAATTTTAATTTCTAAATAGACAGTGACCTTCATATGATAGTGTATACAATATCATATTATTACTACATGCTTTTGTCATGTAAATGAACTTTATCATTTAGCAAGGTGTCTTCAATGGCACGGTTATGTAGAAATGCAATGACCGGACAACTTACACAAGAGTGATGTTTATGTTCATATTGGTATGTTATAGTAACATATCTTTGGTTTATTAAGATTTGTTCAATAATGAGTACATGGTTTTTGTTATGAACTGCAATCAGTTGTAAGTGATGGTGCACGTTTCTTTTCTTTTCTTTTTACGAATACTTGTTAAAACATAGTGTGCACATTTCTATTCTTTTTGCGTAACTTGCGGCAAAAAAAACCCAAGTATCATAATGTTGTATTGCAACCCATTTGTAATTCTCGCTGCAACGAGCGGGTAAACCCGCTAGTCTAGCAATAGAGTCAAATAAAAGCATACATGCAATCAAATAAAAATCAAACATGGTGATAAACTCCTTATACAGACACACAAGCAATTAGCCAACGTTTGTTCCAAATAATAACAATAACAATAACAATAACAATAACAATAACAATAACAATAACAATAATAAATATTGACTTTTCCTAAAGGTCGTTAACCTTAATTATACGTCTCCACAAACTCATATCCTCGACCATGGCACATTATCATATGCCTTTTCGAGGTCAATGAACGCCATATGTAGGTCTCGCTTCTTTTCCTGTATTTTTTCATCAACCTCCTTAGAATGTGTATCGCTTCAGTAGTTGACCGCCCTGGCATGAAACCAATTTGGTTTACAGTAACCTGAGTTTCTCTTCTAAGTCTAGTCTCAATTACCCTTTTCTATAATTTCATAATATGTCCTAACAACTTAATCCCTCTATAATTTTTACAACATTGTGCGTCTCATTTCTTCTTATACAGGGGAATTACAACACTACTTCTCCACTAATCTGGAAAACAGTTAATAGCAGACTAAAACACAATAGACAACAATTTTAAAACACCATGAACAAAAAACTAACACAATGGACAACAAACTAAAACACATTGTAAAGCAGGAACGCAAAAACTTAGTTGCGTAAAACACAATGAAAAACATATTAATACACAATGGACAAAGTTAAATCATGTACAGACTAAAACACAATGTATTTATAATACACATATAGAGAGAGAAAAGTCAACAAATATAGTTTTTCCTTTTATTAAATTCCTCTAATTTAATATTTAATTTTTTCCCTCAAACTAATTTCAACTACCTAAATCTAAGATCCATAGATTAGAATCTTTCCTATCCTTCATATAAAAAGTAACACTTTTTATTTAATCCAGACCCTACCTAAAGTTTACAATTACAATATTTAACAGTATACAGGTTTCTATATTTATCTTGCAACAATTTATAATTATGAATCGTTTATTCTACATAGTCTAGCTTTGACATTATAAAAATATGATGGCTACTTTAGAAAAAAAAAAAAATATGATACATGATATATAGGACCAATAATCCACTTATATATGCATTTTTTTATCATCTCCTTTAGCATCAGGCATCCCTTCCAAGGATATCCATCTGATTTAAATTTCTTTATACTGTCACATTTATTTTGAGACACAATGTCTGATTACTGGCTCACATATAAAGAAGACATTCTACACAAGGCAACTAGGATCAAGTTTTCTGATGAGGTAGTTGATAAGTTTTGTATGTATGTAATCGAAAACATGATAAAGATTGATACCTGATAAGCTGGTCGGTCTAGCAACTGATGAAGACATAGAAGACACCATGATTTTGTCGATTTCTTATTCTGGTGTACAATTATGATGGGATTTAGGTATTCTTAAGAACACGGTTGAGAGAGAACGAGAGAGAGAGGGAGAGAGGAGATAAATGATTATAATGACCAAATATAAATAAATAAGATATATTTATTCTTACAAGGTCCACTTCTTGAACTCAAAGTCAATCTCGGGTTATGCTAACTACGTTATCCACATATGAGCTAAACCATAACTATGATTCCACCTGATATGAGCGATTACTAGTGTACAGTACGGATAGCCTAATGTAATTATACAAAAAGTGTAGAACATATTTTTTTCTTTTTGTTTGCATCCGTATTAAAAAAACGACATTATTAAATATAAAAAAATAAGATACAACTGTCAAACTATATCATATCATACAAATTATAAAAAAGGTATCAAGAAACAACATTATTTGTTAGTTTATTTTTACACTTTTCGCACTATTGTTCACATATATGTTAGCATCAGACATTGCATGCGATGCAACCACGTAGACCTGACTAGTGGCGGATCCAGAATTGTTTTTCAATGGGTTCACGGGTTTTGGATGCTCCAACTTCATAGAATCAGACATAAAAGTTTCCAGGTCGGTTCGGCGATTCGGGTCGAATTCAGAAAGTAGTTAAAGTTTCACAAAAGACTATTTTGAACTTAACAAATATCATCTTCATACGTCAAACTAATTGTTAGACTGAACGGATTGGGGGGAGGGAGAGGGGCGGGAAGGGGGGGAACACCGCCGCATTAGGGCGTGGAGAGTGGCGTGGGGCTTGGGGCGGGGGTGGCTTCACCGGCGTGGGGCTTGGGGTGGGGGTGAGGTGGCATGCTTTTATTGGTCAGTTTTTTTTTTTTTTTAACTTTAACACAATATAATATTATTTCCTTCCCCCCCTCCCCTCTTCCCCCCTTCCACTCCCCACAATTATTCCCCCCCCCCTCAAGGGTCCCACAAGTGCCACATAACGCTTCGTCCCCCTCTTTCCCCCCACCACTCCTTATAGTCTTACTCCATGTGTCCTACATTAACGGTGAACTTTGACTTCTGAATTTTGAAGTTTGAACACAATGAGAATTGAGAATAGTTATATACACAGACGAAAATAAACAAATTTGTATCATTCGAATGTTGAAAGTAGAATTTCAGTTGACCCTACTGCTATACCTTCAACCAACATCAACCTATTTTTCCGCTGAAACATGTTGTATTTTGTTATACATATGCATTAGATATAGAGAGTGAAGAAAGGTCGAGATTCTAGACATTACAAGTTTGCAGAAAAATGAAAGCAACCAAGCAGATAACTTTATGAAATGTGCTGATTTGTATCAACAAAAGTGGGGCAGCGACAGGGCGGCGGGGGCAGCGACGGAGCAGACAATTGGGACAACATTGTTTGTTGTATGTTATTTGGTATTTGGGAGTTAGGGATTTGGTAAGAAAGAAATGAAAGGGGCGCAGGGTACTTTAGAGGTGTTTGGGATTGAGTTGGGAGACTTAGGTTGAGTCAATCTAGATTCTAGTTAAAAAAAAAAAAAAAAAAAAACGAGTACAACATGTTTCGAACCAGTGACCTCCAATTTGAAAGGTGGGAGACTTAACCATTCAGCCACCAACCTGATATAGCAATGGGTTCATAGCCAAATTTCTTATGGGTTCATGGCTCATTTTTCCTATATATTTCTACTAAAAATCGAAACCCAATGGGTTCGCCTGAACCCGTACGTCGCTTACTAAATCCGCCCCTGGACCTGACCATGTGCGAATATAGGGTGAATCAGTGGATGGATGTAGTCCGAAACTCAACTGGCTATTTTTTGGCAAAACTATGTGCACTACTTACAATCCGTTGATGTTGCATTTAGAGATAGATGCAATAAAGAACAACAAAATAGAAAAACAATAACAAATTACAATTCCTTATGTTTTCCTATTATGACATGAATGTTGTTGGCATAGCATAGAAAGTAAGAATTGGACAACAGAATTTTTGTGAACAAAGGAGAATAATGCATCTATACCTTTTATTTATAGGCGAGTATGAAAAAATTTGAATTCAAAAATTTGTCGAATTAAGGACAATTACATAAAATGGAGGGAACGGCTATTGAGTAACCGTCACTAAACACAAAAACTGTCTAATTTAAACGGTTGAGATCGCTCTAAATCTTGATCGAACGGTTGAGTTTAAACCAAAAACAGTTTTTGATAGCCGGCGTCAATTGTATTTCAATTTTTCATGGACTTTTTTCTAAAACCGATATCCATATGATCTAACTTTCTTCTATAATATCACGATTATTATCGAGACACATTGCTTGGTTAGCTCACACATAAGAAAGACATTGTATATAAGGCAATTAGATCAAGTTTTCGTACTAGGTCCACCTTCTTGGATGAAGGTAAGAGTCAAGGATTATGATTTATTGTCCCTCATTGAACTAGACGTTAAACTAGTGTTCCGCCATCTGCACGGTCCACATATGAGCTAAACCATTAGTATGGTTCCACTTCATGGGAATGATTACTTAATGCACTTGTTTAATATATAAATCTTCATGGGACTTCTTTTTAGAACCGATAGTAGTGGGACGACCTATAATAATAAAGGGATATGATGACCTATAAACCTATATATAAACTTTCACTTTGTTCTTAAGACCCCTGTAGTAGAAGCGCTAAAGGGCGTGAGACACAAAAATAGCGCCCCCCCCCACACCATTACGGGAGCGTTATTGGGCAAAAGGGGGGGGGCTGTTTTAAAAATAACGATGTGCACTATATCTTGTTGCCAATCAATTGTTGCCACGTATTAAATATGAATTGTTTGTGTTTTATCAGGGTTTTTTTTTTTAATAAATAGCGCCCCTTTTTTCTTCCCCCCACTACACCCCTTTTTCACTTCAAGCATCATGCTGACTCAGCTGTCACATGAACTAATCAGAATCAGGGGCGTTATATTTAACCCCCTCCCCTACACATGGTATAAGCTAATGTGGTTTCATAAACTTTAATTCTAAAATCAAATGGTAATAGAATAGGCGTCTCATTGTAAAATTTTGAATTTCAACCTAACACTAGGAAAAAAGTGGATAGATCTAGCTATCATGGTGAGTAGGATGATCCATTTTAATATGACATGGCAAAATAAGTTAGGTTAAGTCGTCGCTATCATGTATGAACAATTGTCCAACTTATGAATATCAACCACTCATCAAACCTATGGGTCCATCCACCATTCAATGAAGATAGAACAAATATGTGCCATGAAATTAAGCCAAACTCTTGTCCACCAACAACCTCTATTTGAAGAAAATGCCAACTTGGTATCGAATGTAAATACTCATAAATTCAAAAATTAATATTGAATTGATTGATAGTTTATAGAAAATTGAATAAACGACACAAAAACACAAATTATGTCTTGACTAGTTTCTTTTGTAATATAAAACATATATAATTCTTGATTTTAAATAGGCAAACATCTACCATTGTTTTAATTAAGTTAAACAAGCCACCTGGGTTGTAGCCCAGTGGTAAGAGGCAAAGCCTTTTCAGGAAAAGACTAATAATCAAATCTGTTGGATATCTTAGTGTAATTGGATTGACTATTTGACCAATATGTTCATAATAATACATCATATAGGTATGGACCGTATGGTGGTGCGGAGTGCACGCCTATTTGAATTTATTATGAACTTAGGGGCAAAGCCCCTAAGGATCGGGGGTCCGGGGGCAGCGCCCCTGAAAGCAGGGTCCAAGGGGCAGAGCCCCTGGCTGGGGAATGTGGAAACCCTTTGAAAACTGCCTAAAAGACAGTTTCTGGCCCAATTGTTTCATTACGAAATTCTCTTCTTCTTGGTCAATCTCTCTGGTTCAGAAAATCTCAATCATAACATACAGAAACTTCTCAATCTCTGATTGTATCCGATTGAATATTCGATACAACCGTCGAATTGATTCAATCTGAAAGCGATCACGTGCCTTCAGAAAATTCTGTTATCCGTTTTGTTCGTTTGTTACGGTTATTCCCCAACAAAATCCCGGGCAAGATGAATATAAAGATAATTCAGCCATTAAAAAAGAGCTAAACAAAAATCTCAAGTGTTAAGAAATTATCTATATGGTCACTGACACAACTGTTTGTTCACCCGTCACGTCTAAGGTGCTGTTTGTTTTTCTGCAGGAAAAAGGTCTGCAGTCTGCGGACCACATCTGCAGACATCTGCAGGAGAAGAGGTGAACCAAAGGTCTGCAGTCTGCAAGAAGAAGATTGTTTGTTTGTTAACGTCTGCCGGCTGCTGAACTAAACTTAAATTTAAACAAACTGAGTTTTTACAGCAGTCTGGTGGTAGATGGTGGTGGTGGTGGGTGGACAATGGTGGTGTGGACCATGGTGGTGGGTGGTGGTGGTGGATGGTGGTGGACGGTGGTGGGTGGACCGTGGTGGTGGTGGTAGACCGTGGTGGTGGTGGGTGATGGTGGCGGTGGGTGGTGGGTGGTGGTAGTGGTGGTGGGTGGACCGTGGTGGTGGTGGACCGTGGTGGTGGTGGTGGTGGACGGTGGTGGGTGGTGAGTGGTGGTGGTAGTGGTGGTGGACGGTGGTGAGTGGTGGTGGTAGACGGTGGTGGTGGTGGTGGTGGTGATGGACCGTGGTGGGTGGTGGTGGTGGTGGACGGTGGTGGTGGTGGGTGGTGGTGGACCGTGGTGGTGGTGGTGGACATTGGTGGACAGTGGTGGGTGGTGGTAGTGGTGGTGGGTGGACGGTGGTGGTGGTGGACCGTGGTGGACCGTGGTGGTGGTGGTGGGTGGTGGTGGTAGTGGACGGTGGTGGGTGGTGGTAGTGGTGGTGGACGGTGGTGGGTGGTGGTGGACCGTGGTGGGTGGTGGTGGTGATGGACCGTGGTGGGTGGTGGTGGTGGTGGACCGTGGTGATGGTGGTGGTAGTGGTGATGGACAGTGGTGGGTGGTGGTAGTGGTGGTGGGTGGACGGTGGTAGGTGGATGGTGGTGGTGGTGGTGGTGGTGGGTGGTGGTGGTAGTGGTGGTGGACGGTGGTGGTGGTGGTGGTGGGTGGTGGACGGTGGTGGGTGGTGGTGGTGATGGACCGTGGTGGGTGGTGGTGGTGGTGGACCGTGGTGGGTGGTGGTGGTGGACTGTGGTGGTGGTGGGTGGACGGTGGACGGTGGTAGTGGTGGTGGGTGGTGGTGGTAGTGGTGGTGGACGGTGGTGGGTGGTGGTGGTAGTGGTGGTGGACGGTGGTGGGTGGTGGTGGACGATGGTGGTGGTGGTGGGTGGTGGTGGTGGTCGACCGTGGTGGGTGGTGGTGGTGATGGACCGTGGTGGGTGGTGGTGGTGATGGTGGACCGTGGTGGTGGTGGGTGATGGTGGTGGTGGGTGGTGGACCGTGGTGGTAGTGGTGGTGGACAGTGGTGGGTGGACGGTGGTAGGTGGACGGTGGTGGTGGTGGTGGTGGGTGGTGGTGGTAGTGGTGGTGGACGGTGGTGGGTGGTGGTAGTGGTGGTGGACGGTGGTGGGTGGTGGTGGTGGTGGACGGTGATGGGTGATGGTGGTGATGGACTGTGGTGGGTGGTGGACCGTGGTGGTGGGTGGTGGTGGTGGTGGACCGTGGTGGTGGTGGGTGATGGTGATGGTGGGTGGTGGGTGGTGGTAGTGGTGGTGGACGGTGGTGGGTGGTGGTAGTGGTGGTGGGTGGACGGTGGTGGGTGGTGGTAGTGGTGGTGGGTGGACGGTGGTAGGTGGTGGTGGGTGGTGGTGGTAGTGGTGGTGGACCGTGGTGGGTGGTGGTGGGTGGTGGTAGTGGGTGGTGGGTGGTGGTGGTGGGTGGTGGTGGTGATGGACGGTGGTGGTGGTGAACGGTGGTGGTGGACGATGCTAGGTGGTGGTGGTGGTGGGTGGGTGTGGTGGTGGTGGTGGTGGTAGTGGGTGGTGGTGGTGGTGGTGAGGAGAAGAGAAGAGGAGAAGACCTTAGAAGACTTTGGTCCAAGTCTGCACCAAGAAGAGGTCAGGAAGAGCTTTTGGAGTGAAATGTCTTCCGAAAAACAAACAGTCTGCCCGCCCAAACGTCTGCACGCGTCTGCACGACGCAGAAAAAAAGAGGTCAGAAGTGCTTCTGGGAGAAAAACAAACACCACCTAAATAGTGTAAGAATTATCATGGAAACTAAGAATAAATTTGAAAATTAGTCCATATGTGTTCGATCAGATTGGGTTACTGGATGACACTCGCACTACCATTTGGAACAAGTTTGTCCCTCGCAAGTTTAATATTTTTGGGTGGCGCCTGATCATGAACCGGATTCCTACCATAGCTAACCTTGTGATAAAAGGGTTAGATGTTCCTTTGGCGCTTTGTTTGTTGTGTGATTTTTTTTTTTTTTTTTTTGAGCAACAGAGATTTTATAAGACACCAACTATATCCAATTTACTTTACACTTATTCTTCCTACTTGAATACCAACGAAAAGAGAAATACGTAACATTGTCAAACAAGACTGCAAACTTAGACCGTCTCTTCAAGAAAATTGTATCATTATGAAGCCTCCAAGAGCCCGCCAAGCAACTATATAACTGTAGCCACACTTTCTTTCTTTTGCATACTTAATGGCGAATTCTCAACCCACTCCATGAGATCAGAAGGGAATCGCAAGGAATCACAAGACCGGCAACTTCACTTTTTTTTTTTTGAACGGCCAACAAATTGGAATCACTCACGGAACACTGGAGTATCATCGTGCCACCAGTGTTGCCACGCGATCATATTCCACCACCAAGTCACCAATTCAGGAGGCAACTTCACTTTTAACCACCCTTCAACCAAATCCTAAATCTTCTTAACAGATGTGCACTCACCAAAAACAAGAAAAAACGGATTTTGATCCAAACACAAATGGCTAATAGTAAACGGAATATCAATCATCTTAGCAGCCAGATTCATTTGAGTTGGCATATGATTCCCATGACCCTCCACCCACAAATATTTATTTTTCAAGGAAAAGATGTGAATTAATTAGTTTTCCTCGAAGCACTAGGAATCATAACTGCATCAATACACTCCCTAAACCCTAACCGAGAACGCAACTTCCCTTACAAAGGTTAAACCCACCAATCATTATCATTCTAAAGCGACACACTATCAATCAAATATTACATCTTAATAAACTGAGACATTTCAGCACCCCCGGAGCTCCCCACGCCACCATGTTCACAACTCTCGCCTACCCTTTGCAAAATCGAGTAGTTCTTAAACATTTCTAACACATACAACCTCAGAAACTTCTTAGCTAAAAATATTGTGGCACCAAGTATGATTCCAAAACAAAGGGGTGTTGGATCATTAAGAAGTCTGAATGGTTAAGAGGATTTAAATGGTTAAGTACTGAATCATTAAGGGGCTGTTTGGTAAGTGCTGAACCAGTAAGTGCTGAACCAGTAAGAGGTCTGAATGGGTAAGAGGTTCTGAACCAGTAAGTGTTAAGTCAGTAAAGTGTTGTTTGGTTGGACCTCTGAATAACTGTATGAAATGACTATTTTACCCTCGTATTTTTTTATAAAAAAAATATAATACTATCACTAAAATTGTACTCCTATATAAAACAAACACACCACTCACCAGTCATCATCCACCTACTTCCCCCTTTTCCTTTTTGACTGACATACACATACCAACTCCTTTTTTTCTTTCTTTAACCCTCACTCACAAACTGTAACGCACACACTCATTGATTATATATAGAGAGAGATCCGGTAGCGGCGCACGGTGGTGACGGTTGAGTGATAGAGACTGCAGAAGGAGATTATGCCGGTGGCGCCGGTGGCTCCGATGGTTAAGAGGAGGAAGGCGGAGCAGAAGTAGAGGAGGGTGGGGAGGAGCGGCGGTTGGAGGTCGGAGGAGGAGAGGAGGAAGGTTGGGGGCGGCTGGTGGTCGGAGTAGAAGGAGAGGAGGGAGAGAGGGTGGAGTGGGGAGGAGCGGCGACTGGCGGTCGGAGGAGGACGAGCAAAGGAGGTGGAGAAACAGAGAAAGAAGAGGAATGGGATTTGAGGGTAGATTTGTCTTCACCGCTTAACTGAATCATTCAGCATCTTCTCAAATCTGAACCATTCAGACTTAACTGTCCCGTTCAGAGGCTGGCTTTAAGGTGAAACAAACGCCCTGACCGCTGACCGATTCAGCACTTGGTGATTCAGAGGTTCATTCAGCCCTTACCAAACAGGGCCTAAGTGTTGTTTTGTTAGACCTCTAAATGGTTAGTCTTCTTGTCCCACATTGGTAGGGGAAGTAAAAATGGATTCATTAAGTGCTTAATAGTTCATCAACATCTCAAGTCTTAATGGTTCAGCCTTAACCATTCCATTCAGAAGCTAAAACAAACGCACTAAATGAGCTGAGTGCAGAATCATTCAGCATTGAATGATTCAGAGGCTCATTAAGAGCCTTAACAAACAACCTCAAAGTCTTATTCCCATTGTCAATCTTTTTTTTAATTGAATTGAAGGGAACTATACCTGATTCATTAAGTTTTTTAAACGCTTATAAAATTCTATGGCAAACACTACTGTCTTTAATCGAAGCAAATAAATCCGCTTCAATATTATTTTGGTAAAAAATTAACAAGTAAATTTTGTATTCCAAATTAGTAATGTGAGGTAGAGTGCTATGATATTTTTAATAAACTTGTTAATACGTAATTAATAATATCCTTAGAAAATTGTTGATCAATTGTAAAGATGAAACTTTTGACAACTACAAACCAATATCCTCATAATATTACTGCGATGGTAGATTTTGTTACAATGATATCCTTAGGATGAAATGAATGACGATAAAGGATACAATACAATAAAGGACACAAAATGTACAAGGAAAGCCCTTGATCAATTTAGATTGTCGGCATACAACCTCGGGGGGAGTTAAACGCCCCTGCCTTGTTGTTTTTATTAAAAGAAAATTATAAATACAACTTTGGAAACAATGGATCGATCGACTAAGTGTGTTACAAACAATGAGTGTGATGTGAGTGGAGTAGAAAAGTGATAGCTGAAAGAGGAAAGTAGTAAGTGTCCCTAAGACAAGTGATCGTCCATAGCCCCTATTTATACAAAAATGAAAGTTACTAACATCCCTAAAAATCTGGGATAACTTGTACTTAGTCGTCATAGCCGTTGCAAGTCCACATTTGTTCACACGTTGCCCAACGGTCAGCAATCACTACTCCGAGATTTAAGTAGGACCAAGTCTTTAGCTGGTTTGCTGAAGTAGACCATGCAATATAAATTAAAATTGCCAAGGACCGTTAGTCATTCTCAGGATACATCATATAAACATTACACAAATATATCATGAGCATAGCATCATCCTAGTCATCCCGAGAATGTATACTCAAAATTTCCAACACTAACAATTGTCCCAAAAAACTTAGAACGTTATGTCTTTAAAACACAACGGTCATAATTTTTTCCAACTAACTTCTGCAGGCTGACGTAAGCACATCAGAATGATTTGACAAGCTGCTAGAACCGAGGCAATTATAGCGGATTGGACGTTAGAGTTCTATCACTTATCACCTCTATATTTAGGGCTTTTCAATCCCTTTAAAACCACATCTGCATCATTCAAAAGGTACTCTTTGTTTCCCTTCTTCTCCTCTTTTAACCTGCATAAAGTTTTTACCTTTTTTTCGCATAACTTGATGGGATCCAAATGCACAAGGGTTGCTACCAGCTCCAAAATCCCTAGTGATTTCAGCCCTCAAAGTTTGCTCGACAAACTCGAAGAGGAGATATGTAATTTTAGTGACAAAGACATCTCTTCTCTTCGAGAGTCAGGGGTTTTTCCTAAATCTACTATTTTTCATCCATATAATCGAAACATGAAATCAGACTTTGTTTCCGATAAATGAGTTTGTTTTTTGCATATCCCTTTCTCTCTTGGCTTGAGATACCCATTCCCCCGGTTTATAAATGACTTTTTTCAAACCACTGGAATGTGTTATGCTCAAGCCATGCTCGAAGTATGGAAGATCTTAATAGTTCTGAATATAGTAGTCGAGAATCATAACATCTCTCTCAAAATTGGAAACCTCTCCATGGTGTAAAAGCCGAGAACACACAGATCTCACATATTCGTTCTTCAGTTGATACACAGGGATCCTCCATTCCTGAGTAATGTTGTCAAAAGAGAGAGATCCTGAAAGTCAAAATTCTTTTTTGTTAGACGGGACTCGATTCCGAAAGGAAAGAGTCTTCCAAAAAAATGTGGCTTAAAAGTGTTATATAAAATATTAAAATAAAAATTATTTTAATATTATCCTAAAAATTATGTTAATCTTATAAAATATTAAAATAAAAATGTGGTTTAAAAGTGTTATATAAAATATTAAAATAAAAATGTGGCTTCCTTACATGACCTCATCCCAAACAGCTTATGCATTTATAAAACTTGCCCAAACATGATTAACACTTTAGATATACCGTAGAAATAACCATCCTGAGTATGTCTCCAGTGTCATTCTTCCAAAGCATCTTGAAGCTTCCTAATATGACCTCATCCCAAACAGCTTATGCATTTATAAAATTGATTAACCATTATAATAAAAATCACGTCTCAACCAGAATTTATAAAAAACTTGGGATTAAATCAATCCTTTGAATAACTTGGGACTAAGCCATCACTTAGGAAAACTTAGGACTAAACCAATATTTAGGATAACTTGGGACTGAGCCAAAAACTTAGGATACTTAGGACCAAGCCAAATAATCATAAGTGACATGATAATGTCAAAACCTTAGTTTAACACGAGAGTGTTAAAACCTTAGTTCACCATCTTCCAAAATCCACGCGGTATCATCGCCGCCACCTTGTGCGGGTAGGCGTGCGGCTTGGTGTTTGCGGGTATTTGTAGCCGCGTATGATACTTGATGTGTGAAGGAAGATGACCATTCAACGATCATTTGTTGGTTGGTGTGGTATGTTATGAGGGTACTTGAGGTGTGAAGGAAAATGATCATTAAATGGTCATACACTAGTGCCCTTCCATCCTAACATCTAATACATATACTTAGCCTCCACCCTTGTGGTGGAGTGACATACGAAATGATAGGTAGAGCCAAGCCTTTTTAATGTGCCAGGTTCGATCCTTGATCCCATTGGGTTTTACTGATTCTCCATTGTCATGCCTTCAGGCAGGTGAGGGTCAGGTTTTTCGCAGAATTGATGGCTTGGTGAGTTATGGCTACCCAACGCTACCCGTGGGCGGGTACCTAAAACGTGTCATCACCGAGGAACATATATGATGCTTTTGTAATTAATTGGTGAATACCCTGGGTAATCATTCATTTATTATGTGAACAGCCTAATCTACAAATCGATGCAAGCAACAAGAGTAATTATAGACATTTATGTTAAAAGGAAGATGTTACATTAGACTTTATACTAAAAAAAATATTTTCAAAAGAATTTACTAGCAAATTAATGTTTTACCAAATTTTCAGAGTTTAATCATGTCAAAATAAATGATAACTCATAGATATTTAGGTTATTGGATTTTAATAATTAGGGCTCTAAACGAATCAACGAACACGAACAAGGTCTTGATCGTATTCGTTTGTTAAGGAAATAACGTGTTAAGCAAATAACATGTTCACTAAGGGGTTGTTTGGTAGCCTCTTAATGACCATTCAGAGGCTACCTCTTAATGGTTCATAACCTCTGAATGATTAAGATGTAGCTTTAAGTCTGAATGGTTAAGAGGCAACCATTAAGATGTTACCTCTTACCATTCATACTTAAGATTATATCTTAACCATTAAGAGATTATGAACCATTAAGATGTAGCCTCTTAATGACCATTCAGAGGCTACCAAACAGCCCCTAAATGTTCATGAACACTTGTCGAACGAATTTTTTTGTTCGTGTTTGTTTGTTAAGGAAATAACGTGTTCATGAACTGTTCATGAACACTTCACGAACGAGATTTTCTATTCGTGTGCGTTTGTTAAGGAAATGAACTTGATCGTTTTCGTTTATGCTTATTTGTTAAATTTAGGTGTCGGAAAAAAGCGAACTCAAACAAACACAAATTAAAGTAAATGAACACAAACAAACATTCATGAACAAAACCAGAGAGAAACTAACACATATTTTTCGAATAAAATCAACATTTTCTTATCAAAAACATTATCACCAAATTATATTAGTCTAATTACCCGAATATACTTGATATAATCTTGATCACATAATTAGCATAACATAATGTCTCATAAAATCATAAAAACTATCATATTAAACTTTAAATTCTCATTTAATCCAACTAAAATAATAGGTAATCAAAATAGGTGAAACAATATTAGTATGTGATACACTAATAATACTTAAATAATATACCAATGACAAATTTGAAGTACCTAAATTAAAAATATAAAGTTAAAACCCCTAATGAACTATCAGACACAAACAAACATAAACGAACATGTTACTGAATGTTCACGAACATAAATGAACGAACGTGGCTTCTATTCATGTTCGTTTGTTTAACTAAATGAACAAAGTTTCGTGGCTGTGTTCGTTCATTTATTAAACGAACAAACACAAGCAGACTTCCCACCAAACAGTTCATGAACTGTTCGCTGAACGTTTGGTTTGTTTATAGCTCTATTAATAACCCTGCTTGTTATCACTCCCAACTAACCACTTGATTATCACCAGTCCCAACTTGCAACTTATTTTTATCTGTCAATCCAAACTAACTGAACCGTAACTCAGTTACTTTTTTGCTAAGATGAAACTTTTTATTGACGTGACATTTTTGTGATGTGGCATGCTGACGTGGCAACTGCCACATCACTAAAAAAACACGCCAGCATAAAAAAACTAACTAGGACGGTTCAGGTAGTATGAGTGTGACATGTGAAAATAAGTTACAAGTTGAAAGTGATGGCGGTCAAGTGATTAGTTAGGAGTAGCATCGATTAACATGTGATAGTATTAAAATCCAATAACTCTACATATATAGTATATGTTGTTTTTTGTGTAAAGCACGTTTGTTAGAGCACTCACATTTGGTTTCCCATAATTTTGTGAGAGAAAACCCAATATTTTTTTATGGGGTTGTGAGTGGAGAAAATGAAGAATTTACTGTTTATCGGTGTATTTGGGGATATTTGGGAGTATTTTGGGGAAAATAATTTTCATGTGTTTATTATTTGATATTTGTTGAAAATGGTTGTGAGTGGAGGAGAGAGAAATTGTAATGATTTTTAGTAGGGCTGTAAACGAATCAAACGAACACGAACATGGTCTTGTTCGTGTTTGTTTGCTAAGGAAATAAGTGTTCACAAATTGTTCATGAACACTTGCCGAACGAGATTTTTTATTCGTGTTTGTTTGTTAAGGAAATAACGTGTTCACGAACTGTTCATGAACAATTACCGAACAGGGTTTTTGTTCATTTTCGTTTGTTAAGCAAATGAACGTGTTCGTGTTCATTTATCTTTATTTGTTAAATTTAGTTATCGGGCAAAAGCGAACACAAAAAAACATTAATGAGCGTAAACAAACACAAACATGCATTAATGAACAAAACCGAGTACAAACAAACACATCTTAGATTCCAAAAATTTTATCACGGACATTGTCCGACTAAAATATACTAATCTAATTACCCATACATACTTGACATAATATTAATCATATAATGTCTCATAAAAACATAAATTTATCATATTAAACTTGAAATCCTCGTTTAAGCCACCTAAAATAACAGTTAGTTAAAATAGTTAAAGTAATATTAATATGTGATACACTAATATATATTAAATAATCTACCACTAGGAAATTTGAAGTACTTAAATTAAAAATAAAAGGTTAAAAACCCTAATGAACTATCGAACACAAACAAACATAAACGGACATGTTACCGAACGTTCACGAACATAAATGAACGAACACGACATCTGTTCATGTTTGTTTGTTTAACTAAACGAACATAATTTCTTTTTTTGTGTTTGTTCATTTATTAAACAAACGAACTTCTCGCTGAACATTTTACGAACTGTTTGCTGAACATTTGGTTTGTTTACAGCCCTAATTTTTAGTGTAATATGTGGTTGTGAATAGATTAGGGATGAGGAACCTATTGTGAATGCTCTTACACACACTCGAGTACATGGTGTCATCATGTATCAGTTAGAGGCAAACTTCATAGGAGGAACATAGTCGCATGAATTAGTAGGAGGGAACATAGTTATTTGAACTAGTACTTTTTTCTAATAGCAAAAGTGAAAAGGTCTAAATATAAATCTATTAGTTGGGAGATATGATGTAAATTATCTTTGATGTAATTTTCCGTTTGTTAGTTGTTGGTGGTGGTTTAGTTGCCCTTTTTTTATGGATTTTATGGACTTTCATCTGTGTAGCGGGCTTGATGAGTTGGAGGAGGTCTTTCATGGTATTATTTTGGTGGCTTGTTGGTGTTTGTAGAAAGTTAGGAATGATGTCAGATTCTCTAATAATCGGTCAAGATAGAAGGAATTATTCAAGACATCAAGTCCCTCGTTTCTTTTATGTTTTCGAATAGGTCTAAATATATATCTATTAATTGGGAGATGTGGCGTAAACAAAAGGTATGTTTGGGATTGAGTTTAGAAACAAGTTATTGATTTACTGTTTTTTTTTAAAAACCAATAAATTAATAAGTTGTTTGACTTTGTTAAAAGTGCTTTTTGTTTTGAATTTTTAGTATGAGAGCATTCATATCCCCGTCATTAAATCTCCTCTATTAAATTATACTAAAAGAATACTACCCACCCCTAAATCTTCTCCCTTATAATTAAAATAATAATATTTTTTCATACTTTTATCATTATATTTTCTCTCTTCCCACTCACAACCACTTACAAAAATACTAAAATATATATAGGGGTGAACGGTAGTTTTTCATATATATGGGTGAACAGTGTTTTCTCTAAATATTTTCCCTCTCCCCCACTTATAACCACTCACACCCATCTCATATAATTTGAGGGAACCCCTCACATAATTTGGTTCTCGGGTTGTGAATGCTCCGAGTTAAAAAGTTGTTTTTAAAAGCCACAAAACATTACTCCTGAAACTGCTTTTGGCTTTTCAAATATCAAATTACCAAACTACCTACATTTTACTTATTTTTTGTTTATTTTACACGAACTACTTCTTTTCTTTTTTTTTTCTTTTTTTGTGTTAGTCGAAAGAAGAAGAAAGATTCAGTCCCTATTTTAAAGCTTTTTTTATTTTTTTTTTATTTAAGTGGAAAGTGCACTCATTTTATGTATTATGGGTTTTCCCCTTCTCCTATAAGTCTAATTTCTAATTTTAATATTTGATTTCCAAACAGTCATGTTTATCTAGAAAGACACCAAGTTATTGATAACCAATACTAACTATTAACATACTCAGGTGAATTTCGTTACACATTACATGTTCAATCAACTTTTGTTACGTCTTTAACTAAACATGATTAGAAAATATGTAAGCTAAGGTGTTAAGACATCCAAACACCAAAACCACCGGTGAAAAAAAAAAATTTGATCCTTCACTGATTTTAATATACTTTTATAAATCATAAAAGAAAGTGTATTATTCATAATTGTTGCTTAAACTATTGAAGTACCATAAACTTTCGCCTTCACCATGAATCATTAAGAGATCTGAATGGTGCTGAATCATTAAGTTGAACCTCTTAATGGTTAGTTTTCTTGTCGGAAGGGGGAGGAGGGCGGCGGTCAGGATGGAGGATGAGGAAGATAGGAAGAAGAAGATTAGAAGAAGAAAAGAGAAGAAGAAGAAGAAGATGAAGTAGAAGAAAAAAAAAAAGAGGAGACTCACGAGAGAAGGAAAGAAAAGAAGAAGAAGAGAAGGAGAAGAAGAAGAAGAAGAAGAAGAAGAGGTGGAAAAGACCCAAGAAGATATGGGTCCAAGTCTGCACCAAGAAGATGTCATTAACACCTTTTTTTATTGAAAGGTCTTCCTAAAAAGAAACAATCTGCGCGCTCTAAACGTCTGTCCGCGTCTGCGCGACACAGACATAAATGATCAGAAGCACTTCTGACAAAAAAACAAACGCCCCCTTAATGGTTCAATCTTAACCAATCTATTCAAAAACTGAAAAACACACACTGAATAATGAATTATTAGGAATTAGGAAGTGAATCGAGGCACAAACCCAAACTTAAACAAATAGCAACACTAAAAAAAAAAAAAAAAAAAAAAAAAAAAAAAATCCTTTTAGCACTTATTTGTATGTTTGGCAATTGGCATCAGTTAAAAGAGTAGAATTATTATTCCATCTTTGCCTACCCATCCATTTTCCTCACAGACATACACTGGTTTTCAATTCCATCTCTTCATCCCCCCATCCTTTTCATCCCCTCAAACCTCCTTCCCTTCCCTTCCATTTCCCACACCAAATCATATTATTATTATTATTATTATTATTATTATTATTATTATTATTATTATTATTATTATTATTATTATTATTATTATTATTATTATTATTATTATTATTATTATTCTTCATCTTCCACCAATTCGAATCTTTCGATCCCATCGTTTTAATCAATTTGAACCTTTCCCCCAAATTTATTTATTTATTAGGGGTTTTCAACTTTCCGGTTTAATCATATCCCCAATCGATATTATTCTCCATCCTTGTTTCGTTTTCATTTCCCATATTTCATCCAATCCGTTAGGGTTTTTGTAACAGAATCACAACCGATATTATTATATTAATATACTAATTCGTCGAAATCTACGCATTTGTAAATCGCCTTATTATTATTATTATTATTCGAAACAAATATATATATAAAAAGTTGTAAGTTAGGGTTTTACAGAATATGTTGGGAGCAGGATTACAGTTTGGACGGAGTCGTAACGGAGAAGACAGGTTTTATAATCCGGCCAAAGCGAGAAGAAACCGTCAGGTTCAGGATAATCTACGCCGAGCACAAAGTGACGTCACTCCGACGTCATCTGGACCTGAGAACCGAGCTGTGCTTAAACCGTTGAAACCGGTTCCGGTTGAACCGCCGGTGACGTCACCGGTTTGTAATCTGGAACGGTTTTTGGAATCGGTTACGCCTTCTGTTCCTGCTCTCTATCCCTCAAAGGTTTATTATTATTATTATTATTATTATTATTATTATTATTATTATTATTGTTATGATTTTTTTTGTTTATTTTTTTGATGCAGATTTATTGTTTGTTTATAGGATAGATGTGAATTGTTTTGAGATTTTGATAGATTATTAATTGACTTTTAGAAGGTCAACTCATTGATTTATAGATTAATAACCGATAGGTATGCCTTATAAGCAATATATACTTGGAAATCAAGGGATTTATTGAGTTGAATATGTAATTACTATAAAAGGAGTATATTTTTGCTTGTTGCTTTATGCATGGTTTACTGGAAAAGGGGTATAATTGCTAATGGTCAACTCACCAGTTTATAGGTTAATGGTTGATTGGGTATTGTCTTATAAGCAATGTATCCTGCAAATCATCATTTAAAAAACGGTAAAACGTGTTTGAGGCGCCCCTCATGGGATATGTTTGTACGTATGCCGGCTCTAAGGGCCTAGGTGGTAAGAAAACATGCACCTCATGGGGTTATGCGTGTTTTTTGATGTTTTAAACTTTATATGTCAGTTATTTTATTTATATAAGATAAGTTATATTTTTATATATTTTTTAACTCCGCCTCGGGCTTACTCCTCGTGAGGAGAACGGAAAACGCCTCGAGGCTCGATTCCCTTCTTTTAAACCTTGCTTCAAATTAAGGAATTTATGGTTGATTTGTGTGTTACAGAGAGCTATGGGGGGTTGGAGAAATTGTGATGAGTATCAACCGTATTTTGTGCTTGGTGATTTGTGGGAGTCTTTTAAAGAGTGGAGTGCTTATGGTGTTGGAGTTCCTTTGATATTGAATGATAGCGATAGTGTGGTTCAGTATTATGTGCCTTATTTGTCTGGGATTCAATTATACATAGACCCTTTGAAGTCTTCAGCAAAATCAAGGTATGCAGTTTTTGGATCCTTTGTTCTTGATCTTTGTATTTTTATTAAAATTATGTTGGTGATATTTTGTGGATGTATGCTTATAAAGGATGCTGAAAATTATCTTCTATGTTGTTGAATTGTTTCAACGTATACTTACTCATCTCTTGTTTTCATCTGAATGTATTGATTGGTTGACTTGTGTAGTTTTGTGGATGTTTCTTGATGGGAAACATAGTTTACCTTCAGTATGGCACTAAGAAAATTAATAACTTTGTATATTTATATACGTACACACTCACCCCTCAATTATCATATAAACTGTCTGTGTATTTTTTAACTTCACTTATAATAACCTGATTTAGGCTTAAAAATGACATTCAGTTTGCAGTTGGGTTGTGATTTATTGGTTGAGTCATTATGGTTATCTATTTTGTACTTTATTACACTTGTTTTGGTCTATATTTGCCTTTACTTGACCAAGTGTTTCAGCGCTAGTAATGTTCTTATTCTGTAGACATACACTAGTCTGATCACTGATGTTCTATGGTTGAGTTTTTGCTAGATCCAGACGCATATTATTATTATGAAAAGTCTTGTCATGTTTTTAGAGAAGTATTTCAAGCATAAAATTCCATTATATCGCTCTATTGTGTTTGAATGTGATTTGATTTTCTTTTCTATTAGACATTAATTTTGTGTTTTTGCTGTGATAGGAACCACACCGAGGACAGTGATGTTGACTCCTTTAGGGACTCAAGCAGTGATGTAAGCAGTGATTTTGACCTTCCAAAGAGTGAAATTACTCAGCGGTTGGATCAGTTGTCATTAAATTATAACCATGTTCTTCAGGAAGGCTTCTCCAGTGATGAGGGTGAATCTGCAACACCTCAAAGTTGTCTTTCATATGAGTATTTGGAGCGTAATCAACCTTGGGGTCGGGAACCTTTGACTGATAAGGTTTGTTTCTTGACAATGTCTAATGAAGTTATAAGATATGTTATGTGGTGTATAATTTCAAATTAACTCCATTTATCCGTTGCGTAGATTCTTGATCTTGCCCTTCGCTTCCCTGAGTTGAAAAGTATGAAAAGTTGTGACTTACTATCTTCTAGTTGGTTATCTGTGGCCTGGTACAATCTTTGTGACATGCGTTATATTTTTTACCTATTACCAATATTCATCACTTATGAAAGGTTTTCTAAGTTGATGGGCTATTTTGGTGCTTTAATAGGTACCCGATTTATAGGATTCCCATGGGCCCAACATTGAAAGATCTTGATGCTTGTTTTTTGACCTTTCATTCTCTTCATACACCAATCATAGGTTTGTCCTTTTCTATATAGTTTTTGTGTTTTATGTTGAATCTGATTATTTAATTAGTGCAGCTTAAAGTCACAAGTATCAATTTTTTTAAAGGAAAAAAAAAAAATCCTTTTTGGCCATTTTATTTCTTGATTTAATAAATAATCAGAACTTCTCAAACACTCGATTTGGTTTTAAAATGTGTGCATAAGGAGCGCATAATGCGCGCATCACTTTTTTATTGAAAAATAAAATAAAATAAAACAATGTGATGCGCGCATCACATGATGTGGTCTGAACAAGTCTGACCATCGATTGAGCAATGGGTTTGAGCATTTGAACAAATCTGACCATCGGTTGAACAAATATGACTAGAGATGATGGGAATATCTTATATTTTAGCTTTTTAAATTAACAAGTTAAATTATTATCTATAAATAGTTTTTTAGTGTTTTTTAATAACAAACGCCTCGACACATGATGCGCATGCTTCGCACATTGCGCCAATCTCGCATTGGCTTTTGGGATTAAACCACATTGGATCGCCACACGCTTTTTAAAACCAAGCACTCGAATAAAATGATCATTTGATGGTTACAACTTGCAACCTCAAACACCATCTCTAAGACTCCAACAGCCTGTTTTTACATTTGATTATTTTATTTTGGTTAATATCCTAAGTAGTTAATGCAGTGGGAAATCGAATGTCGGTCGAGGGCCGATATTTGATATATAGGTTATCGCGGTGGGATATCGGCGGGATATCGGTAGTTTCAATATCATGTAAAATTTTAATATTTATATATTAACATAATATAAAACCTAAACATAGTCATATATAATACTAAATTACTAATAGTAATATCCAAAGTCAAGACTCCAAAGTGTCGATATTTGAAATGTTATCTATATATAACCTAAAACATAATAATATATAACACTTACAGATTTTATGGCAGTCACAGACGAATGGCAGAACACGAAGGAGAGACAAATATGTCCACTTTAGGGTTTTGGAAGTGTTTTTGGGTAGTTGGGCTCTTAATATCTATGGGCTTATTCCAAAAAAACGATTATTATTGGCTTTTAGTGTAATTTGGCTTATAAAAAAAGCAAAACCTGGAAATGCGGCGCTATAACTGATATATGAGAATCAAAATATCGGTGGGATATCGGTAAATATCACCGATAATATCGGTACTGATATTTGCCACCGAATATCGGTGAGGGTCCGATAACCGATATCCCACCGCTATCCCACCGATATCCCACCGATATTGACTGCTTAGTTAATATCACACGAGAACTTCTAGTTCACATATCCAAGCATCACCATATATGCACCAAGAGAGATGATACTGGAATCAGAAGTGGCCACTAGTTTTGCTACAGCCTATTCTTGATTCAGATGCATATTATTAGGGAATACACATAACTTAAGCAATGAAAGTGAAACAACCACTTATTATAGCTTCAGATTTTTACCAATTATTTTAGATAAATTATTTGCATGATATGTTGATTTTAACAGATTGTCTGTGTGTGTTCAACTGTTCATATCAGAATTTGAATAATTGTTTATTGCAGGCAATAAATGTGAGCATCCGCCTGCTGTCACGCATTCTGGGGAGACGGGCGCCCCGAAAATCTCTTTACCAGTGTTTGGTCTTGCTTCATACAAGTTAAAAGCACCACTATGGATCAACAATGAAGGCGCGTTGCTGACTGATCTTTTGCAGGCAGCTGACAGTTGGCTGGCAAACCTTCAGGTCAATCACCCAGATTTTCTTTTCTTTTCTCGTAGATGACGACAATAATGATGTTTGGAAAATCTAAAAAAAAAAAGAAAAAAGAAAAAGAGGAAAAAAAAGGAGACTCGAATGCTGTAATACAAAAACGCTGAAAAACACAAAAACGCTGAAAAAAAAACGATGGATAAAAAAGAGAAATATAGAGATGGAATAGACGAAAGAGAGGCGAGACAAACCCTGGTTAAGCTAGGGTTTGGCTGCTTAATTTTATAAAAAGAGAAGTATGATGTTTCTTTAACATTTTGGTTTTTAAGTTATTAAAAAGGTATGAATGTGAGAGTGTGATATAAGCAGCAGGCTGTATTTTTTCCGTCCTGGTGATGTGTTTGTAACGTTATGGATTAGCATTAGTATCAGTAATAGCATTATGATTTGTAGTATGATGTTGGAGTTTGTTTGTAGCCTTTAATGTCTTTCTGTATTCTTTGTGTTTGTTTGACTGATGTTTGGTTACATCTGCTGAACACACGTAAATGAAACCATGCGTAAACATACACATACACACACACGTAACAAATTATTAAAAATCTATTTCGTTACACTTGAAATCATCTACATTTTATAGTAAGCTTTGTTTTATAGTATACAATCAAATTTGGAAGTTTACAGAACTAGTAAACAAAATTACAAATAATTTATTTTACGGTAAGATACGTGAGTGAGAGATCAAAATTTTCCATTCGGTAATGATTTGAACTTTTCCAATCGATGATAATTTGAACTAATGTGATATGAGGCAACACATTGTGTATATATCTTTTTACATATGTATTATAAAACTTTTCTAATTGGAAATGGTTTGAAGTGATGTGATATGATTATATGAGGCAACAAATATTGCGTATAGATGTGTATTACGACAAGTAGCGATGAAAAGAATTACGGTGGATGATTTGGTTAAAAAAAGAAGACTGAAAACTTGGACTAGATGGTGTTTTGTAGACCAATCATCAAAAATACTATTCGCACAATGTCACAATCTTGCAAATGTTATTTAGTAAATTCATGTATCTTATACTTGTAGTTTTTTTAACGAACAACAAAACCAAACTTTTATTCATCTCGACCGGCTAGTTACTGGCAATTCATAGCATACATCCATGCATTATACTCGGGTACAATAGAAAACTTTACACTAGTCTAGCTACATTAAACCTTTTACAATCCTCCCACGTTAACCCACCCGTTCTCGAACGATGTCTAACCCAAAAGTAGCTAAGGGTTCTTGATTCCTCTATTACTTTCAGTTCCATCGGTTGTTTTGCATTAAACACATATGCATTTTTCGTCCTCCAGATGCTTCAAAACGCAGTCAAAATGACTGCGTGTAAGGCCTTCATTCCAGCCGTAGAGAAACCCGAGTACTTGGGAATTTCTAGTAAATCTTATAGTTGTATATATCATGAAATTACACTTATATAATCATATTTAGTTGTAGAGTAGTTGTTTTTTCTGTAATAAATAAACCTATTTTTTGATCATTTTCTTTATGGTTGAGACTAGACATATCTCTCTGCATAGTGAGCATTGGCGAAGGTTTGTAGGGGCGGGGAGGGGCGGCCGACCCCCCCCCCCCCCCCGGATTTTCGCGCAGAAGTTCCGATTATATAGTATCCGTATAGAAAATTTTGAAAATATAGGGTTTCGACCCCCGAAACTAGTGACTTCTGAACCCCCGGTGACTTCCGACCCCCCGAACCTTCGGGTCAAACTTCGCCACTGATAGTGAGCGCACACCACCTATTAGTAAAAATGGAGACATGATCCGACCAATTTAGACAGAGGAAGGAATGCATATACAATAAAAAGTTAAAAACAATAGAGATTGTATGCATTAATCCTTTTGTTGTGTCATGAAACGCCTATCACATATTCACATGTATCCACAAGTGTGTCATGTTCTATTATATAAATTGATTGAAAGTGTACTCCACTATACATGTAAAATCATTAAGCTCCAATCATAAAGCTTTCTTTAATGTTATAATCACATAACCAACTAGAAAACAAATAATTCATTTAACCACGATACAAAATCGCTTATTCACTTTTACCCGCAAATAAAACTTTTCCAATTAATAATATGACCTAAACCAACGTTACACGCAACTTCGCATATATATCATTGTTAAAAATTAAAATATTTAAGGTTCAGACGAGTAAAAGTAGATATCTGACTAAGAAAGTAAGTAAGAATTCATGCATCTTATACTTATATGTGTCAAACGATTCTAAAAATAACATACCTACATAACTAGAAAAATACCATTTTCATATATTTTATATAATTTTGCTGATTTTTATCATACCAATACAGGTTGTAATATGTGTTAAAAATAGAAAATAAAAGAGAGCATTAAAGAATCAAAAAGTAAAAGCAAATTCAACAACAAAAAATATATAAAACAATTCTATTTGCATCAAGAGCAGATTAAAATTAAACACAATATTTTCAGGTAATTCATTAACCATGGCTAGACAAGTCATTAATCATGTTCAAACGAGTAAATAAGAATTCTATTTTCATCCAGAGCAGAATAAGTTCAAACCACTCATTTAAAAAAAAATCACACTTTCAAGACTACCACCACCTCAATCAAACTATGCAATGGTTGCTTTTAGCTCTGCTCCTCATCCAAACGTATATTATTTTTTTAGTATACATTTTCATTCTAATTCACATGATTAAAATTGTTGTTTTCTCATATTGTAGTAAATTAATTTATATGTTATACCATAACACATATTTTAACACATCACATTAGATTTGTCTATCATAGAAAGCTTTCGGAATATAATACAGTGTTTAATATTTATTAATCCTTATGGTGTGTCATGAAACGCCTATCACATGTATCCACAAGTGTGTCATGTTCTATTAAAAATTTGTTAATAGTCTATTCCACTAGACATGTAAAATCATTAAAGCCCAATCATAAGTTTTTTTTGATGCTATAATCATATAACCATGTTGAAAACAAATAACTCATTTAACCACAATACTAAAAATGTGAATTGCTTATTCACTTTTACCCGCAAATAAAACTTTTCCAATTAATAATATGACCTAAACCAACGTAACACGCAAGTATGCAACTTCGCATATGTATCATTGTTAAAAATGAAAATATTTAAGGTTCAGATATGTAAAAGTTGATACCTGACTAAGATAGTAATTAATAATTCGAGTTTTTTGATGAATTAGTGTATTTTTTCAAAGTTTTTGTGTCTTTGGTAGTTGTCAGACTTGAATTTGTGTTTTTGTGTTAGATTGCGGAAGTGATGATATGTACAATGAGTTGGACAAAAGCTTGTTCAAACGTGGAAAGTGTGGTCAAGTGTGGACAAAAGTTTTTGTGCCATCGTCGTTGCTTTTTGCTGAGTCACATTGTCATGTCAACCACTTCCGCAATCTTAGATTGCGGAAGTCCCTTTTTCACAATTTGAAATCTGACAACAACCAAAGTCACAAAAAGTTTAGGAAAAAACGCTATTTCATCAAGAAACTCTTAATAATTCATGCATCTTATACTCATACGTGTCAAACTATTCTAAAAATAAATACCTACATAACCAGAAAAATACCATTTTCATAACGTTCTACTTGTTATAAATAAGTTATTATGGTGACTATCCACATTCCAACTCCCATCTCTTTGTATCCTTTGTATTAATGTAAGAGCCTTATATATAGAGGCTTCCTTGTATTTCTTGAAAACACACTCAATGAATAAGACATCTTTATTATATCTATCTTCCTCTAATCTTTCATAGTTCTTATACTTTGTACGTTGGTTGCTAGTAGGTCGTTGTTTTACAACACGTTATCAGCACGAATTGCTTTAGAGTTATATGGCTACTCTTTCAACACACATAGGTATGTTTTTCTTGTTTCCAGAGTTAAATTAAGGTTAATTGCATATCTATCTTAATATGCTTTGTCTTTATTATTGTTTTATGTTGATCGGTTTGATATGGTGGGGTTTCCTAACAATCATGAATATATATTGTTCGCATCGGTATAAAACACACTTAGAATATCTTTGGATTTTCTCATCGGGAAATATTGCGGGACTACGCAAACAATTTTTGCTTAGGTGGTTGGCTTTTGATCTAAAAAAAAAGAAAAAAAAACAGAAGATGAAACGTTACAATGGGTATTTACTAAGTTGGATTTATCACAAGTAAATGAATATTCATTATTTCGGTTTTTTTTATAGCATCACTATGAAAAGTTTTGATGAATGATTGAATGGTTTCAACTATTAATTATTAATTATATTATTAATATTTATCTTGATTTATATTTTTTTAGTTAAGTTGCATGTCTTTAGTTTTGCTTTTACTCGGTTGATTATAATACCCTCATGCTTTTGACTATTAAGTTCTAAGCAATTGGTTTCACTCAAATATATAGACATAAGATATCCTCTTATTTCATGACAAACTAATACAAAAGTTATATATTTTCTTATAAATGATGAAAACACTTTATTTCATAAAGGTTGTACTATACCTTGTTTTATTTGGTAACATGTTATGACATCATGAAGTATATAATCCAACTTTATTTACACATTGTGTTGAAGAGAACATTATGGTACATTGTCACAAATTATACGATTGAATTGTGATCAACATTCGTTTATTATAAATTTATGGAAGCTTGTAAGAATTTTGACGATAAGTCGTAATGATTCGGTCATATAACTTCTTCTCAATTAGTGTTATGTGATGAGAAGATTATTTGTACAAGTTGATTTACAGTTTCCATTGCCATATCTCATATATGCTCTTGAAGTAGCAAGAGTATCAAAGAACATATAAGGTTTGAAATGACCACAATATATGAAAGTGGTCATTCTAATCCATTCCCTGAAGTGAATGTGTTGACATAATAATTGGTGTAAAGGTCGTGATCATGTACATAATTCAGGAAACTGTAATGGTGCAACCATGAAAATTATGTTAATATAATCCGTTCCCTGAAGTGAATGTGACATTATTGATCGATATAAAGATATTGTTTTACTTTATTTAAAGGACATGTGATGATATAATGAGTTGTATAAAAGTTGTGATCATATACATAATAAGGAAATTGTAATGATGAAATCATGAAAGTAATATGGTTCTAATCCATTCCTACAAGTGAATGCGATGCTATAATGACCGGTAATATTATATGACCCAGGCATTGAATTACTTCTCATTAATATTGTGTGAAGAGAGGTTTATTTATAAGGGAGGTCATATAAAACAAGTTTTGTTTGTCAAACCTCAAATATGCTCCCAAAGTAGCAATATCAGAATAACAGTATGAAAGGTCTGAGGTGATTTCATACCCATATGTTTGAGAAAATAATGATGGACCTTGAAACTTGTTTTGTTTACTACATTCTCTAAAGTAAATGTGATTATATAACAATCATTGAAAATTTCATGATCTTGGACATGATTGAGAAAATTGCAGTGATGGTTATGTTGATAATGAGATCGACCATCAGAAGTTATAATGATGGTCATGATGTGATCAACCATCAATCACTATAATGATAGCCAAGTTAATAATGAGATCGTTCATCAAAAATGCAATAATGATCATGTAACTAATGAGATTGACCACCACATGTGGCAAATAAAAGAGTGATTATATAACATGATGGTTTGAACATTGAAGTTACAATACATTCTTTCATATCATATGTTTTGTATTACATACGTGCAAGTAATAGATATTCGATCATAAACTAGAAGTTTAGTTTATGGATCATAATTATTTAATTAGTTGGCATGACCGGTAAGACCACACCGTGTCGGTGATGATGTGAACATAATGAAGAACTTAAAGATTCTTCAATCTGATACAAAGCATGTAATGTTTGCTCTTAAGCAAAGTTATATATTTGCCATATAAAGTAGGGTGAGTATCACTATATATTTTGGAATTGATGATTAAAGGATACGCATATCCCCACATGATACCATTTAGTATTTAAAATCGATGCATCGTCTAAATGGTTATCAAGTGCGCAACCTGAAGTTTGTGTTATATATGGCATAGCTAATAAGATATCAAGCACATTATTCCAAAATGACATATTTGGTGAATTCAATTCCTAAATATTGAAATACTAGTAGCTTATGTTCATACACATATTGCTTTCATTGAGATGATCACTAAAACGTCTATTATTGATTGCAACGTCAATGATCATGAGAGCAAAAGTTCATGTTTATATTTGATTTTACATGTAGTAACATTTATTCACATCAAGCCAATACGTGGTAATAGTTTCTCCCCATTATAGTTGGTTTTTGGTCAGGAACCAAATATTGCCCATCTAAGATTTTTGTTATGCGACATATATTGAAATTGATCCACCACGACGCACGGAGATGGGACCTGAAAAGGTGATTGGGAATATATGATGATTTATAGAGAATTCAACAAGAAATTTATTTACATCTCAATTAATTGATATCCATATCAATGGATTAACATTCCCAACATCAGGGGGAGTTAAAAGGCAGTTGGTAATAGAAATGAGTTAGAATGAAATATCATTGATCCTCGTACTAAACAATGTGAACCAGAAGTTCAAAGGACAATTCATTCACAGAGATTAGCGAATTAATTACCAGACACATTAACTGACCTAAATATGATGAATAGCTAATCAAGTCACATATACCAACTGCTAATGCTCCATTTAAGATGAGTGTCCAGGAAGGACAATCATATAGTGGTAATAAGGCTACTACATGCCTGAAGCGTGGTAGACTAGTCGATTCCAAACAATAAAAAAATCCTCAAAAAATTGGAGCAAGTAATAAAGATGGTCAAGTCGAGGTTATAGTAAAAAGGTCTTCTGAAGAGACATTAGACATGATGGTTCCAGAAGAACCTCAGGTACCTGAAAATAAAGAGATCTCGTTATATAGTATCATGTCTACGAAATGTATGGAATCGAAATAAAATCGACGTCGTCATAAATTTTATGTAATGTAGCGCTTGAAATGAGGATCAAGAAGATCTGCCTATGAATGAATGCAAAGAAATGATTGGCCAAAATGGAAAGACGCAAATACGGCAGAGTTGAATTCTCTATTGAAAAGGAAAGGTTTGGACCGGTAGTCCATACAACAAAAGTTGTAAAACATATAGATACGAAAAGGTCTTTTGTGAGAATCAACATTTGAAAAGAAAATGATATAAGGTAAAATTGGTGGCACAAGAATTTCACAAAGACCCATAACTGATTATGAGGAGATGTATTCTACAGTGGTGGATACAATGATTTTTCATAATGTTATTAGTCTGGTAATGTAAAGAGAGAATTGAAATGCGTCTAATAAATATCATGATGAAGGATTTAATGTGTCAAAATCTTGTAACGTAAGTTCTCGAGAACGTTATGATCGGAATAAATAGATTCAATTCTGAATATGTTATGTTTGTTATATGATTGAATTGAATATAAGTGGAACTCCTCATGAGTATCCTAAAGCAACTGAGTGCTTAAAATGTAATATGAAACATCATAGGATGTAATTATTGTGCACCAATACACCACAAGTGATAAGCCGAACATGGTGATTATGATACTTTAATGTATAAGAATGGTACAAAATATATTGAAGGAATAGATGTTATTGTTCTTCCAATTGAAAGTTAATGCACTCGCGTAATTGGTAAAGATGAAAAAATCCTTGATGGATTGATGATGTCTGCAGCATTGATATCAATACCTTAAGAAGTATTAGCTAAAGGTAATAAAATATGTATGAACTAAAATAAGGGGGTTGAGTGTTGTCAAACTCATGAGATATTCCGATAAAGAGCAACATAAGTTTGATAGTATTATCTAGTTTTTTTTTTATCAAAAGTTCTCTCTTAAAAGTTCACTCACAGTTTACAGCGATGATGTCTAAGCATTATCGAGAGACTCTGTAGAACTTTTTAAAGGGGGATTTTTGAAAGTCCTTGACATAGCGCACTTGTTGCTTGACCTACAATTCGAGTATATATGTAATGACATATTTACCAATCCATCAAAGTATATCTTGAAAAGATGGTGGGACATTTTACAATGGACATAGCTCATACTTAAAGTGCATTAAAGGTTGTCCAATTACTTGATATGAAAAATTATTCATTTCATCTCCTACCAAAGTAGAGATTTTCACTCTAAAAGTACCATAGTTAAATATATATGTACATTAGTATATGTCTTGCTAGTTATGCATGATTGTAATATCTTTCACTTGAACTTATCGCTACGATATAGCCTATGACAAGCAAGCAGACATTGGAATGAGTCAAAACAAGTCTTACAGGTATGAATAATGTTTGATTTTATTTTTCTAACCCATGGAAACAAGTTCGGTTAGTCTTGTAGATGTTGGGAATGTAACACAACAATAGTGGATCATATGATATTAATTTTCGAGATGGGGTACTAGAAAATCTCATATGAAGATTATACACCATTGCTAAACATAAAGGATTGTACTTCAAGGGATCGAGCGACATTTCATTGGCTACGGAAGCTTTAAGCAACTTTCAAGGAAGATTGACACATGTTACTAAAAGACTACATATTCAAATGAGGGGGAGTATCATACAAGTTGCACTCTTTTTCCCTTAACTAAGTTTTGTCCCATTGGGTTTTCTTAGTAAGATTTTTAATGAGGCAACATACCTGATCCAGAAGTATCAGGAAGAGTAATACGCTCTGCACTCTTTTTCCCTTAGCTGAGGTTTTGTCCCACTGGGTTTTCCTGGCAAGGTTTTTAACGAGGCAGCATCACCAAGCGTATACTACATTATTTTCTTTTATCACGTGGATAGTCAAGGGGGAGTGTTATAAATAAGTTATTATGGTGACTATCCACATTCCAACTCCCATCTCTTTGTATCCTTTGTATTAATGTAAGAGCCTTATATATAGAGGCTTCCTTGTATTTCTTGAAGACACACTCAATGAATAAGACATCTTTATTATATCTATCTTCCTCTAATCTTTCATAGTTCTTATACTTTGTACGTTGGTTGCTAGTAGGTCGTTGTTTTACAACACTACTTATTTTTATAGAATTTTGCTGATTTTAATCATACCAATACAGGTTGTAATATGCGTCAAAAAAATAATAAAAAATATAAAATAAAAGAGAAAGCATGAAAGAATCATAAAGTAAAAGCAAATTCAACAACAAAAAAAATCATTAAAACCCTTCCAATCTTCCATTATACACTGACTGCAACAGCAAAAATAATACTCATACTACTCATTAATGGCGGTCTCAATCTCCGTACTGGTCGCCGTTGTGTCTCTCCACCTCATGGCCTTTGTTCTCGCTATTGGAGCTGAACGACGTCGTAGCACAGTAATAATATTTTCTCTCTAAATCTCTACTTAATTAATTTAAACGTGTACTTGTTTATTGAACTGTTTATTACACTTTTGTTAATAATAATAATAATAATAATAATAATAATAATAATAATAATAATAATAATAATAATAATAATAATAATAATGATAATTAGGCGAAGGTGACACCGGATCAGTACGACGATTACAGTTTCTGCGTCTACGCTTCAGATGCGTCGACGGTGTACGGTTTGTCGGCGTTTGGATTGTTGTTGGTTAGTCAGACGGTTGTTAACGGCGTTACGAAGTGTTTGTGTTTTGGTAAAGGTCTTGTTAGGGGATTTTCGAAGACTATGGCGGTTTTCTTCTTTATTTTGTCATGGTGAGGTTTATTATTTATGTTTGCTTAATTTTGTTATTAATGAGTTGGTTAAATGCTTATGTTATATTGTGAAACTAGTTTTTATCCCGGGAGCGTCCCGGGTTGAAATATCTAATATAAAATAATAAAATATATTATTATTATTTTAAACAAATCTCTGCCGTAAGTTATCATATTTAAATATAAAAAAAACGAATATCTGCGCCGGGGTATAAATCTAGTGCCATTACAAATGAATTCGGAAGTTTGTAATCGATCATTCTAAAAAGAACTAACATGAAATAAGAAAAAAAAAGTTAATTATTGAAATATCGAACGCGTTAGTTTAAGGGTTATGTGATACGTTAAAAAATTCATGGGTATATGATCGGGTATGTAGTTCGGGTATTTGGGTATGTTGTTTCGGGTAATCAGGTCGGGTATCACCTAATCCCAGACCCGACCCAAACCCACAATTTTTTTTTAAACTAATCCCAAACCTGACACAATACCTGTCGGGTTACAAAAAATAGTCATTTTTTTCTCCGATTTTTATATAGCACTATGGTACTCGTTGGAAAGATAATAAAACGCTCGTTAATTTGGTGTAATTTTTTTCTTTAAAAAATCTCGTATATAAAAAGATATTTACGTTTAAAAGTTATGGTAGGAAACACGAGAGATAAAATAATAAAGGTTTAATATTTAGATTTAGTAGATTAGGTATTTAATGGATTAGGTTAAAGATTATAATAGATTAGGTTAAATCATATTCATTTCTTTTTTTTAATTGGTTTAGAGTTGCCACATCACATCCTATGTGGCATCTCTCAAAGGAGAGATTGCATAAGAGTATGACATGTAGGATTAATCCCTTTGCAATATATATATATATAGATTGTGATTTTAAACTCCGTGACAACCGAAGTGCTATTTATAAATAACTCTAAGTGCTGATAACAAAATAACTCATTGCATTATGTTGTTATCACACTTTGGTTCTCACGGTTTTTAATAGCGAGCATAGCGCTCGCTATAGCGTTTAGCATGAAAATAGCGGGATTATATGTTTTTTTTTGTTTTAATATAAATAGAAATAAAATATAGGCTATAAAATAGCAGGATTTTTATTTTATTTAAATATACATATGGAAACAGTAAAATACATATGTAACATATTTCTAAAATTTTCTTCTAGTGTATCGCTAAACATAAAATAGCCCCCGCTATTTCATTGCTATCGCTACGTAGTGTATAGGACTACAGGTAGCTTGTCGCTATCGTCTGCTATTTGCTATTAACAATAACAATTATGCTTTAGTTGTTCACAGTTATCTTAATTTAGAGTCTTAGACACTGTTGTTTAGTTTCATTTTGTGTTACTGTTGAAATTTTTATGTTGATAGTAATTGAATTGCAACATTTTTTTCTTCATTTATGCACAATATAGGCTTACGGACACTTGGCAGCTATTGCTTTTGGTTTAAGGTTTATTCTAGGTCTGTTGAATCTTATATGTGCATAATCCAATCTGGTACTAAATGATTGATGATTATCAAATGCAGTTTTTAATTTGATATGCTACTTGAAACGAAAAGGTATGATGTGATAGATGTCCGGTCAGTGTGTGATTTAAACGTGTCATAATCCATATCCGGACTACCAGATCCTTGGATTATTAGAATATTAGGTATGTTACGAATGTAATATTTGCCCAATTTCTGTTTCTGTAAATTTGATACATGCCAAATAGGAATCGTATCCAAAGAGTCACAATATACAATGTAGATATGAGTTGCATAAGGCTCTTAAACCTCCCAAATAGGCAGTTAGAAGCAAAAAAAAAAAAAAAAGGTTACTAATGTGAGTGAAAGTTTAACAACTTGAACTCTTACAAATAATATAGCTTTATAGAATATGCATGTGTTTGCAAGTTACACTAGAAACCATCAGGTTATTGGATTTAGAATAATGGTTATCAAATTAGCAATCACAGGCTTTAGACATGAGACATATGATGCTGTTCACTTTGAAAATATCCATTTGATGAGACTGAAAATTTGTTCAGACGTAAAACATTGCATTAATATTGCAATAATCTGTAAGTTTGGGCCTCAAATAATCAAACCATGTTGTTTTAATGGTAAAACATTGTTCTTGGCCTAACTTTTCTGTTATACCATGCTTTTTACATGGATATGTCATACATTCAACAGTTGTGCTATGTAAGTTTTTCAAGATTGTATCATGCAGAATTTATTGTCTGATTAAAGTTTATCTTATTTATGTTACAACTACCATACCGGTTGACACTTGGTTGAGTAAAAGTTACTATTAATCATTTAATTGTATTTAAATTGGAACTACTATATTGACTGACACTTGGTTAAGCTTTCCTATTGCTCTAATATTACATGATAGGTCCACCACCTAAACATGTTCTAGTGTCTAGTTTACAGACTTGTAGTTTTGTAATCACTGAAATAAATTATAGACCAGATTTTGCATGTCATTTTGGCTGCTTTCTAGTCAAGTGGTGTATGCTACATGTGTATGTTAATTGTGTCTGCAAGGTGTCTTTTGACCTTTATGAAAGATGTTGAGGGTTTTTAGTTATATGGTTGGTTCAGTAAATTACCTCTTTTGTCCATAGGGTTTGAAAAGGTAACAATTGTCGTCCCTAATGGGTCATACTTACAATACATGTCCCTCTTCAATGTTCTGTTATGGTTTGGTCTCTAACGGGACATAACTACACCTACTCGTCTAGTGTTGAGCGGAACATATTACATACGCATCATAAGGTTAATCTAAAAGAAAATATGAGGTTTTCAACCTTTTCATTTTCGATACATTTCAAATTAGTTCTGATAGTGTCTAACGAGCAGTTGTTTCTCATGATTTCAATGATTATTGATTAATAGTAGAACTGGCACCATTTACGTGTGAACGGGCTGATTTAGGTAGTGTTTTATGGGGCGAAAGTCGCTAAAAGTCTATTTCTTAGGCATATAGCCTCCTAATCTGTGTTCATTTTAAGAATTTTGTATTAGAGATGGAAAAAAAATGTTTGTGGGTCAACCAGGCCCAACCCATTTTACCAATACTGAAAATGACCTGTTTCTACCTGAATTTGCTTTGCGCTTTTATCTGACCCGCTTGTTTTGCCACCTTGAATCAAAAGCTCGGATTAGGCGTTGATTGGTGATTTGTTTCTCTTTGAACATGTGAACAACAGGGTATCTTTTCTTGGGGCAGAAGCATGCTTGCTTGCAGGATCTGCAAAAAACGCTTATCACACTAAATATCGAGTCATCTACGGTGTCGGTAATCTGTCATGTGAAACCCTACGTAAAGGTGTGTTTGCTGGTGCGGCCGCCTTGACATTCATCTCCATGGTTGCATCAGTTGTTTATTATTTGATCCATTTGAAGGCGGATACGGGTGGATGGGAGAAACATCAAAATGAAGGACTGGGTATGGCGTCTTTAGAGAATCAGGATCGCGGAAGCGCTGGTCAGTTTGAAAAGCTTTAAGTAAGTTACAGCGATTATAGTTATATAAACACGATCGTATTTTCGGAGAAAGAAAAAGAATCATGATAGTAAGATATGTTTATGCTTAATTAAGTTGAGATGCTAGTAACTACTTTTATCTATGTTATGTGTAAAGGTTTTCATTCCCTGTTTTCAGAAGCTTTTGATTGGCTAAATATGTAATGGGCTGGGTTGGGTTGGGTTGGGTTGGGCTGGAACAATAACCTTGATGTAAAAAGTTGGGGGTTCAAGCCCTGTCAAAGCCGCGGATTGGTGTAAAAAGTTGCTCAAAAAAAAAAAAATGGGCTGGTCTACGCGATTACAGACAGCTAGTTGAGACGTTATAAACAAGTAAAATTGGTTGAATGGGCTGAAAGTAAAGGTGTTACTGGTCGAGTTTGGTCCGTTTTAGCAATCATCTTGTGCTGAACCACTAATCATGATGTTCAGAAACGAAAGCCAGCCGGTTTCAACTGGTTGTTGGTTCGGTTTTGGTAGTTTAACCGTTTGAATTTGTATTTTTCTAGTGTATTAAATTTTCAAAAAAAAAAAAAAAAAAAAAAAAAAAAAACTTCATATAAAATAATAAGCATATTCTAAATCGAGAAATAAATATAAATACACAGTCCAGGGCCGGCCCGGAAAATTTAGGTGTTTGGACCGAGCTGCAAAAATTGTGCCCCTTAGCTTTAGCCTGTAACGAAATAAATAATGTAAACTATTTTTTTTAAGCTACGATTAAAGTAATATGAAATTGATGGATCAAATTTTATTTGTCACTTAGTTTGTAGTCTAACGGTAGAGGAAACAAACCATCTTGAGGGAGGTTGAGAGTTCGAATCTCACAAAGTATGAAAATATAAATGAGTGAAAGTTTGGAAATTAAAAAAAATGTTTCATAACAAAAATAAAAGTTAAAAAAGAAGTCAAAACCAATTGGTAAAAAGCAAAAACAACTAAGGGGCTGTTTGGTTGATTAAGTGCTGAATCATTAAGATGGTCTGAATGGTTAAGAGGCTCTGAATTGTTAAGAGTTGAATCATTCAGCATCCCTTATTAGCTTAATGGTTAAGCACTTAATCATTCCATTCAGATGCTGAAACAAACAGTCTGAACGCTGAATGATTCAGACCTGAATGGTTAAGAAGCTGATTAAGAGGCTACCAAACAGCCCCTAAGTATGAGCCATCTTCATTTCATCTTCTTCATCTTCTCTAGTCCTACACTTATTAATAAAACTGCAATTTTTTTCCCAAACCATTTCATTTTCTTCTTTAATTCTTAGTTTCCCTCAACATTTCTTTACTTTCTGTTTTATATAAACTACCATTCACTTTGATTAATAATTGATTAACAATTTTGAGGCTCAAACATACAAAAATCCATCAATTTAAGGAATCACTGTTAAGAAAACTTGGACTGCCAGAGGGTTAATGTGCCCTCGAAAAATTAGGCCAGGGCCGGGAGTCCTCTCTCCGCACCCCTTAAGAGCCGGCCATGACACGGTCGTTAGGAGTGTTAAACCACCTTGTTTCAATGGTTTAATCGAAGTTGCTTACGTTAAAAATACATAAAACCTATAAAGAAATAGATTGTCATGTTAATATAGATTTGTTAATAACAATTATCATTATAGTCATTTATTTATTAAATGTAATAAAAATGGTGTGAACTTTTACATAGTTACTTGGAGACATGTAACATTCTTTAGAGGGAAACTGAACCCTAAAAGACATTCCAAAGTCATCTCTTTCTTCCCTTTGGGAAACCTTTCTTATGCACAAAGCTTGGAACCTTTATTGGCTATAAATTCATCATTAAATATAGTTTTCTAGTGCATTGGCGACCATGGCGATACCTTATAGCGATTCAGATAATGACAACAAATGCTATCAAAATTACGACAACAAAAGCTATCAAAATCACGACAACAAAAGCTATCAAAATATGGCAAATTTCAAAAGATATTTCCATTCATTCATTGGAAATGGGCAGGGTATTTCCTAAACCATGTATCCCATTTTATTTTAATCTCATATGTATCATAATATTATACTGTGTTTTAAAATTTCATCATTATTATTAATCGACTTAGTTTTAAATAAAATTCATATTAAGATATAGATTAAAATAAATACATTATGAATCTAGTATTTAAGTTTATATAGAATTTCATGTACTAGAAGTTATTATAGATTTAAGGAGTTAATGGCCAAAATCGTCCCTGAGGTTTGGTCAGTTTTACCCCATCAGTCTAAAATTAAAACTTTTTACATTTGGGTCCTTCAGTTTTACTTTTTTTTTTTTTTTTGCCAAATTCGTCCCTGACACTAACCCAAATAAATATTAACGTTAAGTTGAGGGGTATTCCTAGGTTAGTGTCAGAGACAAATTTGGCAAAAAAAAAAAAAAAAGTAAATTGAATGACTCAGATGTAAAAAGTTTCAATTTTGAACTGATATGGTAAAAATGACAAAACCTCAGGGACAATTTTGACTATTAACTCTAGATTTAAGTGTCACCTATGTAAAGAGTTTTGGAGATTATGCAAAAAAGTTACTAATTTAAATTTACAACTATACCCCCTTGACTTCTATAAAATCTCTAAAATTGCACTCAAGTTATCTTTATAGCATTTACCACCCCTAAAATTTTGATGTCTGCTTGCAGTATCAGACGTCCTTCTATGGAGGAACACAAGATTATCAGCGTCAATCTTATTAGGAGTTACTGCAGTTTGGTCTCTTTTTGAGGTTTATGAGTATAACTTTGTCTCTCTCGTTTGTCACATCGCGATGGGCGCTATGTTCATCATCTATGTCACCTACACCATGGCAAAATATACTCAATGGTAACAACATGGTCAACTTTACATATGTTTAATTGATCTTAAGTTCAAAATTTATAAAATTCATTAAGTTTTGTCTTGATTAAATTTTCATCTAGGGATCTTCCTAATTTTGAAGAGATAACCATACCCGAATCGATGTTTAAACGCTTGTACAAAAAAACGAACGAATTGTTACTTAAGTTCTATTATACAGCAAGTGGAGAAGATTATGTTCATTTTCTCTCGGTACGTGTGGAACATTTGTTTAACGAGAAAGTAGGCATTTAAATAAACCAAACGAACACTAACAAAGATATGTCTGTGTTTGTTACTTTAACTTTAACAAAACAAACACGAACACTTAAGCAAACAAATTTTCATGTTTGCATGTGCTTGTTAAGAAAATGAACGTGTTTTAATATTAATGCACATAAACGAAGATACACAATAATAGACGAACTAAACAACATCCAAATTAAAGTTTAGATATCATTATTCATCATCAAATGACATTTTATAAGTAAACAACAATATATAATATAGGCTGCATGAGGAGATGGTTCTCAAACAAGTTGGACACAACTTCTTTGAATGAATATGTAAACAATCATTTACGAATGTATACAAATGAGACATAAGTTCATGTTTTATCGTTTAATAAACTAAACAAAAGTTTTCATTCATGTTCACTCATTTATTAAATAAATAAACTATCTGGGGAATTGTTCTGTTAGTTTACAGGCCTACCAGAAACGTTTAAATATTGAGTATGTATCGTTTTCCTTCTTGTAGACAATGGCAACGCTATGGGTGATATCGGTTATTGGAAGTCATTTCAGTTCTTTAAATCTCATATATCTTTGTAAGTTTCATGTTCCAAGTATATATGTTTTTTTTTTTTTGGTAGATGCTCAATGGTATCCGCGATCAATTTTTGGATTTGATCGTTCGATTGTTTTTTTTTTTTTTTTTTGTAGGTTTTCTTTGTGTTGCAACCTTACCAGCTCTATACGAACGACATGAGAGTGAAGTTAATTATCTTGTACACAAAGTAATCAGTGACATGAAAAGATTGTTGGAGGAGTTGAATTCCAACATTCTTAGCAAGATCCCGAGAGGACAAGTCAAAGAACATAAGTGACACTAAATTGTCAAAACAAGACATGTTATGTGTTATATGAGACGTGTATATATGTGTGTGTCGTTTTTATATACAAATTTATTTATTTTTTCATAAGGCTATTTACCTATGGAAAATTATGTTTAAGCCAAAAGAGTTGAAATAAATATATAGAGAGACTAAATCATTTGTGATCTTTCTCATACAATGCATACAAAGTAAACATAATTTTCTTGGTATCTACTGGTCCTAAATTTTCCTGAACGGATTCTCATGATTAAAAATTACTTTGATTTAGATGTTTAAAATTATGTAATGAGGGTCTTGATATGGTGGTAACCTTTGTTAGTTTATAAATAATAAACTTGGATATCTATTTATTATGAACTTTGTTATAAAACATGCATATATTATGAATAATTTGTATGTATGTAATAGGAATTATAAGGGTAATGTCTTAGGATTATGTATGTAATAGTTATAGTTAAGTTAGTCAGGCAAAGTGGATCACGTTCAAGAATTAAAAAGATGGGACAAATGGGTCGGACCATATCATCAACCTTCAAGCAAAGAGACAAGGGGTGAGCATCAACAGACAAAAGGCATGAAATGACAGATATAACCCCGACACTTTGGAAGTTATTTTTGGTGCCAAGAATCAATCGGTGGGAACCTTAACTGTCGTGTAGGAACAGTAACTAACATGCCGTTTCATTTAGTATATATAGGAATTATAGTGTTCATCTGTAATCACCAAGATTGTATTTCCAAATAACAATCCATTACACTTTGCTTTGTAAACGTTTCTATGTCCGACAAGTTCTATTATACTTTCTATTGTTTCATTCAACTTTAGTGTTTGTTGTTTCAATTTATCTGCTGCCATATCAATTAGTTATCCAATAAATCTGGTATCAGAGCCAGAAATACACAACAAACATCATTCGAAACCATAGAAACACAAAGTCCGAAACCATACTTACAACACAAATTCAGAAACATGTCTCAAACATCCAAATTTTTCATACTATGAATCAAGAATCCAAAGCAACGACAAGTATAAGACAAGAAGAGAAAGAAAGGTCGCTTCAAAGAAGAAAAGAATTGAAACAAGATCATGCTACTATTGCCACGAACCCGGTCATTTAATCGGTGCTTGCAACATAAGAGAAAGCGATGAAAATGCACAATTAATCAAAGATGCCATTGACACCGACATAAGTTACTATCCGGATGCAAGATTTGGAAGTGGAGAAGAATATATAATAGGATGCACCGATAAATAATCATGGAGAAACATATGGTATGTAAGTCCCGATTTGCAAAATCATATAACATGAAACATAGATTATTTTCTGAAAATGAAAAGATCATTTGGAGTAGAAAGTAGAATCAAAAACGATTTTGTGTTCATAAGGGGTATAGGCATGATAAACATCTCAGTAAATGATCAATTCTTGATCATACTGAATGTTTTTTATACAACGGACATAGAAGATAATATTTTGAGTCTCCCTTAATTAAAATTACAAGGATTTATTGTGAAGATAGAGGGAAATGTATGTTATCACCAAAACATGTTCAAGAATGAAAGTATGCAATTTAAGAAAATGAAAGAAGATAGAGATAACAAGGAGTCTATGTTAATAGAATTAGGAGATGATCATGAACATGAAAGGAGAATACTTGAATGAATATTTTGAGGAACTAACTATTGATGCCGAAAAGAACATAAAAAAGATAGAAAATACGGTTCATGATTTAGACATAGATTCAATTGAAAAGTGCATTCAATTCTTGGATATTATAGAAAATCTTGAATACCCATGGGCACATAGAGAATTATTAAAAGATCCATTTCTACGGATGGTAGCTTGGTTTTTGAATTTCTATTTGAAAGTCTCAAACCGACCTATACCACCTAGAGTAGAAAATGGAAAGAAGGTTGAGTCATATGATCTATACATACTAGTTAAGAAGGAAGGGGGATACCGACGGGTTTCTAAGTATAATATATGGGTAGTAATAGCAAAAGAATCGGGATTGGAATATGAGGACAAAGATATATTGCGGGTATTGTGTGCTCAATATCTAGATGTATTGGAATGGCAATATCAAGTGTACAAAACGACCATGATTGCTGCAAATCAAGAATCAAAGAACAAAATCGAATGCAGTAGTATAGGTAGGACATGGACAGTGCCGAGAAGAATGAAAATGCTCAACAAGGATTGAACATCAATGGAAGAAGATTATGCACTTTGCATGGGGGGAGATTGGAATGCAGCTAAACATTTGATTAAAAAAAAAAAGAAATTTCTATTTCTCAAGGGTTGAAAAGGCACTACAAAAAGCCATGGAAACTTTGCAAAGAAACTCAACACATCCAAGTTTGATTTAAGGGCAGGTGTTAATTTATAAATAACAAACTTGGATATCTATTTATTATGAACTTTGTTAAAAAAACATGTATATATTTGTGAATAATTTGTATGTATGTAATAGGAATTATAAGGGTAATGTCTTAGGATTATGTATGTAACAGTTATAATTAAGTTAGTCAAGCAAAGTGGATCATGTTCAAGGATTAAGAAGATGGGTCAAATAGGTTGGACCATGTCAGCAGTCTTCAAGCAAAGGTACAAGAGGCGCGCATCAACAGACAAAAGGCATGAAATGACAGATATAACCCTGACAGTTTGGAAGTTATTTTTGGCACCAAGAATCAATCGGTGGGAACCTTAACTGTCTTGTAGGAATTGTAACCGACATGCCGTTGCATTTTGTATATATAGGAATCGCAGTGTTCATTTGTAATCACAAAGATTGTATTTTTAAATAACAATCCATTACACTTTGTTTTGTAAATGTTTCTGTCCGACAAGTTCTATTATACTTTCGATTGTTTCATTCAACTTTAGTGTTTGTTGTTTCAATTTATCCGCTGCCGTATCAATTAGTTATCCAACAACCTTTACAACCAATAAACCTATTTTGGGGCTGGCAAAAATTTAATAAATATTTAAGTAAAAGTTTAGTCAACTAGATGCAATGATTTTCTCATAAATGGCTATGAATTCTTGTAATAATTTTCAAGTATTTGAATTTGGCATCAAGGAAATCCAGTAATCCTTCAGATGTATTAACTAAGTATTAAGTTGGTATATATTGACCAAAGACCAGTGATACAAAGTTGAAAGAAAGGATAAGAAGTTAAGAAATGAATTATTCCGTCCACACATGGATTTAATGAAAGTCAATATAACTAAAAAAATCTAAGTCAACTAGTGAGAAGATGATAAGAACCAAATCATATCTCTTCATCAGTTCATCTCACACACACACATAGAGAGGGAAAAGTATGGGAAGACAATGGAAACAAGTGGCTGGAAGACTGGTGGGAGAAGGTAGCATCCATGGAGGCTTTGAGGACCATGCAATTATTGTCTTCTGGTGTGTCATTGTCACCTTCTCCATCGTCACAACTCTCATATTCTCCTGTGCAGATGGTGCGTCCAAACGTGAGTCGCATCCTGCCAATAATGCTGCCGCCTGTGGCGGAGGATGTGGTGGTGGATGCGGTGGCGGATGTGGTGGTTAAGAACTCAATTGGATGTTTGAAGTTATATGTTGTATTAAAAGATTGTTGTAATGTATAATGTTTCAAATTGTGTTGACATTGGTGTGAACAATATATGCAACATGTTTCAATGAAAAAAATTGGAAACTTTTCTCTGACTTGTTTGTATTGTTTTATTTTACTTAGAATGGTAAGTAATATATGAATAGTGTTAATCTATTGGGTAGATGTTTATATCAATAGTCAATACATTGACTAAAATGAAAAGCAAGCAGTAGTTCATAGTGTGAATTCACATTATTAAGTTTCAACAATATGCAAATTTGAAAAATACTTACTTGAATATACAATATTAGTTCATAATTGAACACATCCTTCAAAGTACACAAGCAAAATTTTAACAAACTAGAAAATATATAAAAGAAAAAATCAATAAGATATATCAAATGATGTGTCTGGTTAATAAGAATAAAAAACGTTTATTTTTACTGTGTATTTTGTTTGGTTTATTATTATTATTATTATTATTATTATTATTATTATTATTATTATTATTATTATTATTATTTAGGTTATTTTAATTTTAAATATAACTTGTTTTGTTGAATTGTAAGGGGCTGTTTGATAGCCTCTTAATCATTCAGGTCTGAATCATTCAGCATTCAGACTGTTTGTTTCAGCATCTGAATGGAATGATTAAGTGCTGAACCATTAAGCTAATAAGGGATGCTTGAAGGTCTCCTTTCAAAAAAAAAATAAAAAAAAATAAGGGATGCTGAATGATTCAACTCTTAACCATTCAGAGCCTCTTAACCAATCAGACCATCTTAATGATTCAGCACTTAATCAACCAAACAACTCCTAAGTTGGGGGTATTTTGGGACATATTCACTACATGGTAAAATATTTGATAGATCCATCCATGGCCAAGTGGGCATCCACCATAAAAAAATAGTGTTATTTTTCATGTAAAACTCGTCTGCTCCCCGTGAAAATTTTCAAACACTCCCCTAAGACTTTTGAAACCGACCCTCAAAAAAATACAATTAGAAGCTCACAAAATTGTGTGAATGTTGGCCTAACCCAAATTATGAATCATGAATTGTGAATTTAGCCCGAACCAAATTGTGAATATGTGTAATTGTTAGCCCATAAAAGCCCATTGGTAAACATGTAAAACTTAAACCGAATAAAATTAAACCCTCTCCTCCCATCCCAACGCAAATCTATTCTTTGACTCCCTCCCCACCCCAGCTCAACCTGATCGTGTACTAGGCACCAACGTCCAGCCCTCCTCTGCTCCTTGTGGCCGTTATCGGGAGAGGGCCGGAATTCCGGCACCTAGTAACTAATTTCCCTCTTTTGTTTATTATTATTATTATTACTACTACTACTATTATTATTATTATTATTTTTGAATGGTGGGTAATTTTGAAATTTGATTTAAAAATTAAATCTAGGCATCAACCCATGTTAGATATTTATTTGTTTGGATCCTTGTGATAATTTTGGTGCGTTTAATATTTTGAAACTACTACAATTAGCCGAGATGTATCCATATAATTTGGATGATGAAGATAAAAGAAGACTTCTGGTTGAACTCGAGAGCTGCATTGATAATCTAAAAGCGAATACACTGTTTGCCAACTTGAATGATTTATCAATTCTTTTACAATTGACGGTTGAAGCAAATAAACACCTTAACTTTGTATTGGTGTATCGTTTATTGAAGCTAGCTCTCACATTACCCTCCCAACCGCGATCGAACGTTGAAAGATGCTTTTTGACAATGATGTTTGTGAAGACTGATGGTAGTTGTCTTTCTTTTACTGAATAAGACTTGTTTACGTGAAGCTAGAAGATGTTAGGCTAGATCTCGAAAAATGAAAACCCGAGGAGGACTACTTTAGATTTTATAATTTTGTTTTGCATATGTAATGACGTTTAAATTACGTTTTGGCTTTTGGCTTACTTTAATTGATTATATAATTTTAATATGATTATCATTTTGTATACAACTTGACCCGAACTGAACAGGGCCACCGGACCAAAAAATTATTTTATCGCGATAAATAAACGACCTCTATACGTTTCCGCCCCCAAGAAAAAAAAATGGGTCCGCCACCGGGTAAAATCCTAAAGTGTAGTTATGGTAATAACTTGCTAATTTATTGGGATTAAGGTGTGCAATCTTAACCTTTTGGAAGAGCTAAGCATGGTTCGGTTTGGTTATTGGCTAAAACCGAAACCATAACCGCACACTTTGGTTATAAAAAATTCATAACCGTTTGGTTTTGATTAATTGGTTATTGACGGTTAATTCGGTTTCGGTTAGTTTCTTATTTGTTTCTATAATGTGTGAGACATGCAAATTAATCGAGAAAATAAAACATACATAGTTAAAAGCTTGTAGAATTATCAATTATATATCGCTACTACATGCATAGTGAGTAACAAAATAAAAGTAACACATGTAGACACTTGTTGTGTGGAAGCATACATTCGAATACAAAGTGTAATGGACACCTCAACCTTGGCTAATATTTTAAATATTATATAGTGGGCCATGTAGGTTTCGGTTCGGTTTTGAGATATGGTTAACCGAACCACAATTTTCAGTTATCAAAAATTCAAAAACCAAACCATCGGTCATTGTTTCAGTTAGGTTATTTCAGTTAATTCAGTTATGGTTCGGTTAATTCGGTTTTCTACTCAACCCTATTAAGTTTTTGGATTCTTTCCCCTCAAACCTTAGCCTAAAAAAATGGCCCAATAACCTACACTACTACACCACAATAAGTGGTCTGGTACTCTGGTTTCCAGTCGAGGACTACCACAATAAGTGGTCTAAATGTGTAGGGGACCTTTTCGCCCATTCATTTATATAAATATAAATGTGATTTATGTACGAAAAAAATATTATGTATACTTCCAGAAACCATTTAAATTCGTTTCAAATCTAGTTTACTGTGTTTTCTGATCTAAGAATATGTGTGTGCATGTGTGTACATATAATATGAAGCATCAAACTAACAATTTGGATGCTGGACGAATTAATTTGTAGTTTTTAATAGATTAAGATCCTTGATCATTATCATTGATAGACATGCCTGTATATAATTACAAAGCTTATCTCTAAGAATGGTAAATACAATTACAATTGATTATAGATTCAAACTCATTCAAAGGCTATTAAATCTTGGTCAAAGCTTCCTGATTTATCTTGGCATATATCTCGGCTATTATACCCCCGCAGTCGAAGCGGGAGGCGAACGGATGCTGAGACTGGACCTGAAATCTTCAAATAGAACACGAGGTAGGCCCTTTGTAAAAATATCGGCGATTTGGTACCGTGATGGAACATGTAAAATGCGGACCTGTCCTCGTTGAACCTGTTCACGTACAAAATGTATATCCAGCTCAATATGTTTGGTTCGCTGATGTTGAAACGGGTTACCCGATAAATATATAGCACTGACGTTATCACAATAAACAAGAGTAGCCCGGGTTAACGGAAGAGACAACTCGATCAACAGATTGCGTAACCAGCATATCTCAGCAACGACGTTTGCAACGCCACGGTACTCCGCTTCTGCGCTCGAATGAGATACCGTGGGTTGCCGTTTTGATGACCAGGAAATTAAGTTGTCCCCTAAGTAGATGCAATAACCACTAGTGGAGCGTCTAGTGTCCGGACAGCCAGCCCAATCCGCGTCCGTGTAGGAGATGAGGGACGGTGTAGCAGTGGACGGTCCAAGTGTGAGACCGAAAGAAGAAGTGCCCTGAATGTATCGAATAATCCTCTTTAGAGCATTCCAATGGTCATCATGAGGTGCGTGCATGTGCATGCATACCTGTTGTACCGCATAAGTAATGTCGGGACGGGTGAAGGTTAAATATTGGAGGGCACCGGCCAGACTGCGGTACAGTGTGGGGTCATGAAATGGTTCACCTGACGTGGCACTCAGCTTTGCATTCGTGTCAACCGGAGTAGCAACCGGATTACACGTTTGCATTCCTGCACGGGTAATAATATCTTTTGCATAAGACTGCTGGGACAAGAACATAGTATTGTTGTTTCTCGAGACGGAGATGCCTAGAAAATAGCTAAGTGGTCCCAAGTCCTTCATGGCGAATTCACGCGAGAGGCTGGACATAAGGGTGGTGCGAAGCTGATCCGAAGATGTCACCAATAATATGTCATCGACATATAGTAATAGGAATGCTGTGTCCAAGCCATGGTGATAAGTGAACAAGGATGAGTCACAACGGCTATTGTGAAACCCCAAGGTGAGTACATAGTCCGTAAAGCGTTGTTACCAAGCCCGAGGGGCTTGCTTGAGACCGTAGAGAGATTTCTTTAATAGGCAAACGTGATCAGGATATTGTGAGTTCCTGAATCCCATAGGTTGGTACATGTAGACCGTCTCATTCAAGTTGCCATGTAAAAAGGCGTTGGTGACATCCAATTGGTGAACTGTCCAACCTCGTGATAGAGCAATAGATAAAACCTAAGCAGTCAATATCGGTGATATCTCGGTGATATATCGGTGCTATCTCGGTTATCGGTCATAAGGGCGTATATCGGTCACAAATACCGGTCCCTATCTCGGTTCCGATAATCTCGGCCAATATCGGTGATATATCGGCAGATATGGCTTCCAAAATATCGGTTGTATCGGTGAGAATATCGGTTGTATCGGTGAGAATATCGGTTTAGTGTTTTTTTGGCCCATTTTGATAGCAATTAGGTAGAACCATAGTTACCTAAATCGGGGTTCGCTCCGGTACGGTATACCCAAATTAAATCATAAATACCTATTTATAATTTTTATATATATATTTAATGTTAATTTTATACTTTTTTTACTATAAATTTATAAATTAAAATACCAAATGCAAACTAGTAAACATAGAGGAGGTTAAGTTTTTAAATACACAAAGTTATTTTACATTATTTTAAATAAAATGTTAAAAATTTAGGAAATAAATGTAAACTTATAAAAGGTAGAGGGGCTAAATGTTGAAATATACAAAACTTATTTAACCCTAATATAATAAACACACATGTGCAGCCGTCATCCTTATAATTTTTTTTTTGAATGATCCTGCACTCCTGCTTCTTCTTCCTTGTGCTCTCTTCTTTGTGTTCTCTTCCTGGATTCCAGCAGAAAACATTGTACCATTCGCGTTTTCAATACTATCCACACACCTATAAAATCGATCCCTTGAACGTACCACACAACGATTGGATCGATTGGAGGTCCGATTTCAGTCGCGTACCGGAGGCGATTTGGTACGTAACGACTTTCGATTTGGTACATCGCGATCCAGTACGAAAAACGCGGCTATGTGAGCGATTTAGGTAACTATGGGTAGAACAGAGATGTAATAGGGATGAGGATGAATATGAAGGTCTGTAAAAGAAAAGGAGATTGAGATGAACCTGTGCTAAAGACGACGGGAGGAAGAACCTACAATGGAGGAGAGAAGACAAAGTGACGGATGCTTTGTTTTTAGGGTTTACCAACATGTATCCTATTATTTCCTTTAATTCTTTTTAACTAAACAATATTTTAACTCTTAATGTTAAGTTTTGGTCAGATTTGACCCTAAAGATTTTTTAATTTTTTACAAAGTGTTTTACGTTTTATATATTGATCTTACTATTATTATTATTTTCATAATATGTGTGTGTGTATATATATATATATATATTAATTACCGATATCCCACCGATATATCACTGCTTAGGATAAAATTGTTCGAATGGTTGCTGGTTTGACAACCGGGCTGAATGTCTCACCACAATCTACTCCAACTTATTGTGTCCTGCCGTCACACACCAGACGGGCTTTGTATCTTTCGAGAGTGCCATCGGACCTGTACTTATGTTTAAACAACCACATGCTTCGTATTATATTCATGTCAGATGAACAAGGTACCAACTCCCAAGTTCGATTTCTAATTAAAACATTATACTCAGTAGACATAGCATCAAACCATACCGGGTTGTTCAAGGCGTCGGTGGGGTTTTTGGGTATAGGTTCAATAGTAGGTTTGGTGGTTGTGGCGGTTAAGTTTAGAGGTTGTTTGGGTTTAAAAATACCGCTCATTGAGCGAGTGTGGATGGTACGGTTGGGTGGTGGGGCGGTAGTGGTGGTTGAAGGGCCGGGTTGTTGATGGACGGTAAGGGGGGGGTGTCGGGGTTGAGCCAGCGGTTGCGGTAGGTAATGGGCCGGGTGTTAATGGTCCAGGTTGAGGTTGTGTGGGCTGTTGCGGTGAGGGAGCAGTGTGGATATTTGGGCTCGAAATGGGAGTGTGTGGGTTTGCGCCAGTATTAGGTGAGTGGGTTGGTGGGCCGGTAGGATTGGTAACATGTGGGCATAAATGGTGAGGGAAGCTAGTGTCTGACGGGAAATCATAAGTGGGTTGTGGTTCGATGGTTTGGGCAAATGGAAAAGTGGTCTCGTCAAAAGCCACGTGTCGTGAAATAATAAGTTGTTTAGACCGAAGGTCAAAGCAACGATAACCTCTGTGCGTAGGTGGGTATCCTAGAAAGACACAAGGACTAGACCGGTTTTCGAGTTTATGAATGGTGGTGGATGGGTGTAGCGGATAGCAAAGGCATCCGAAAACACGGAGATGGTCATAGGTTGGAGTGGAACGGTAGAGGAGTTCGGTGGGAGTTTTATTTTGTTTAAGTTTTGTGGGTAAGATGTTTAAAAGATAGGTTGCGGTTTCAAGGGCAAAGTGCCAAAAGTAGGTGGGGAGAAATGCATGAGCAAGGAGGGTTTGGATCATATTATTGATGGTTCGGATTTGGCGTTCAGCTTTGCCATTTTGTGAGGACGTGTATGGACAAGAAAGACGATAAAGAATGCCATTAGTGGTGAAATTTTTTTGGAAAGAGGAGTTTACATATTCACGACCATTGTCGCATTGTAGAGTTTTTATGGTTCGCTCAAATTGTGTTTTTATTTGGGAGGCGTAAGTGGAGAAGGTGGGAAACACATTTGATTTATTTATAATTGGGAAAGTCCACAAAAAATTACTTTAGTCATCTAAAAATAAAACATAGTATTTGTGACCTGACGAACTAATAATTGGGGAAGTCCAAACATCGTTGTGAATAATGTCAAATGGTGAAGATGTAAAATTATGAGAAGCAAAGAAAGGCAGTCTAATGCTTTTCCCAAAATACAAGACTGGCATACATTATTTGGAAACTTATTAAAAGAAATTGAAGTATTATTTTTTAATGAATTTAAAGATGAACGTCCTGGATGGCCAAGACGGTGATGCCAGACTTGATCGGAAATAGCAGCAAATGCAGTGGGATAAGTGGAGGAGGAACCGAGCACCAGAGGGTATAAATCACCGCTGCTGTTGCACTTGAGCATTGGGGTCTTGGTCTTGTAGTCCTTCACAAGAAAACCAAAAAGATCAAATTCAACAGACACAGAATTATCCGTTGTAAATCTACGCACAGAAATTAAATTTTTGACGAGCCTGGGTGAGTAAAGGACGTTTTTAAGTATAAAAGGTGGGAAGGGTTTGGGTAGGTATTTGGTGCCTTGTCCAAGCACTGGTATGGTTTCACCATTACCTACAATTATATTTTAAGAAATGCTAGAATTAGAAAAAGAATGGTAGTCACCTGATTCATGAGACATGGTGAATTATGCTCCCGTGTCCATATACTAGGTCGGGTCCTGGAGTGACATGGTGTACATTGCCTGTTCTATATCAGTTGGGCTATAAGCCGCGGTGTGGGCTTGGGCTTGGTTGGGTTTGGAGCCGAGGAGTCCTTAGGCCTGATTAGGAGTGTTGGAGTTGGGCCGGTTGGAGGTTGTGGGGTATGGGCAGGGTGGGTTGGGCCATGGCTGTTGTGGGTTGTAGTAGGAGAATTGAGAAGGCCACTGGGGTGTCCATGGAGAGAAATAGTTAGGCGGCCAGAAAGGTTGGTGAGGTGAGAACCGGCCACGACCAAAAGAGCCTCGTCCACGACCGTCGCGGCGGCCGCGTCCGCGCCCCTGGAGAATGACCGGTCATCAGTGGGTGGTACCCGGTTGGTTTCTGTTGTAGGGTGACGGGATGTTTGTGTGTGGAGGGCGGTGGAGGATGATTTGGAGGAGTGAAGGGCCTGTTCATTTTTGCGTTGTTCGACTTCGATAATTTTTGAACGGGCCTTATAGAAATTTGGGAGGGGTTCTTATGCGGATAGAAGGGTGGCAATACTTTCATATTGTGGGTTCAGGCCGGCGATAAGCTGAAGGACCAACCGGTCATTGTTGACGGGAGAGTCAACATTGGAAAGTTGATCGGCAATGGTTTTAAGCTCTTGACAATACGCAGAGACGTTCGGGAAGGCGTCTAGGCGTGTGTTGGCAAACTTGTGAAGAAGGTGGATAGCCCGGGCGGATTTGTTATCCTGAAAAAGGTCTTCAATAGCGGCCCACGCTTCATGGGCGGTGGAGGTTTTGTCAATGACGGTGTGTAAGAGGTCGTTGGAAACAGTGCTGTAGATCCATTGTAGAACAATGGCATCCAAGCGTTCCCATTCCTCGGATTTGGCAGAGGACTCGGTTGAAGAAGATGGTTCGATGGGACGTGGTGGTGATAGGTGATCGTTGACTAGAAAGGCTTTGCAGTGGATTCGGAAGAGAGTTGCCCATGAACTGTATTGAGACGACTCGATTTTTAGGAGGATCGGGATGTAGTTTTTGATGTTATAATAGCCGAGATATATGCCAAGATAAATCAGGAAGCTTTGACCAAGATTTAATAGCCTTTGAATGAGTTTGAATCTGTAATCAATTGTAATTGTATTTACCATTCTTAGAGATAAGCTTTGTAATTATATATAGGCATGTCTATCAATGATAATGATCAAGGATCTTAATCTATTAGTTTTTAAAGTTCCTAAAATCTAAAGTGTACACTAACTTGATTTGAAAGTTCTTGTCTTTTAAAACTATGTTCATGTACAATTATTGATTGACCGATCGATCTATACATACTTCAATGGAAAGGCTGTTATTTTTTATTGACTTTTTTGATTGTTGTACAAGCATGACTCTCTTGTCCATCTCATTCATTAATGAAAAAAATCAATAAAGTGGTCCAACTTTCATTATTAGTTCATTTGTTTCAATCATTTTTCTCATATCAAAATTGTAAAATAAATAAATTATTAAATACAAGTGAGAGTGCATGTTTAATACATATCAATTGTAGTGAGGGTGAGAAGAAACGTCGCGTTTGGATATCATGGGTTCCTCTAAAGTGTAATATATTTATGTGGCATTTACAGATGGATCGCATTTTAACTCGGGTAGCCTTGGCTAGAAGAAACGTGGGAGTTATAAACTCGGCTTGTGACTTTTGTAACTAAAGTCTAATACATTTGTTCACGGCTTGTGAGCTTTCTTTCGGGGTTTGGGCTAAAATTGGGAGATGGAGTAAGTTACAAAATATTGTCGCTACGGTCTATTTCAAGTGTGCAACCAAGCGGCGGGTGGAAAACAAGGAGGCAAAATCATACATGGTATTGTTATGGTAAAGTGTTGGGCTATTTGGAAGGCAATGAAAAGATTCTCAAAGGCGTTAAAGCTAAAGTGCAAGATATTGTAGCTAATGTTAAATCTTTATCATTTTTACGGTTAAAAAGTTGATATAGGTTCAAGGGCATTATTTGGAAGGATTGGGGGTATGTATCCATTGTATATGTTGTAGTTTTTTTGTGCTTCCTCGCATTGAGGTTTCGCGTTGGTGATTGAATGAATGATAATATTAAAAAAATATTGTAGTGAGGTTGAGGGGTGGTCACTCCTAGGGGTGTTCTTTGGGTTATTTTTTTTTAAGTTACGAGTTTTTTAGGTTTTTAGCTAAGAAAATTGACCTGATAAACAAACTATTTAAAATTTGGGTCGGCTGGGTTCAGGTTGTTCGGTTTTCGAATTAGATGTAATATGAAAAATGTTTTTTTTATATGATTATTTAAATTCTTTAGTAAAAATTACTTAGAGTAATAATAATTTGTAGTGAGAGAAAGAAAGATTAAAGGTTCATGTTTGCATCAAGTTTAAATTTTATATGATTATTTAAATTCTTTAGTAAAAATTGCTTATGTTATATTGTAAAAAAAATATTCATAGAAATTAACTAAACAATCTATAATGGCTGAGTGGTTTTTCAGATTACTTTCTTGCGGTAAGTATCATTTATAATAACTTATATATTTTATCGAGAAAATTGCAGTTTTCGTCCCTGTGGTTTGCCTAAACTAACAGGTTCAGCCCAAACTTAACACCCTGAGTACCTGTCGTTTAATTTTCTAACACTTTACGTCCCTGAGACTAACAGCCGTTAGTTGTTCCGTTAGTTTTTGGTGAAATGACTATTATACCCTTAATTTTTTTGGGTGAAATGACTCTTATACCCTCTCTTCCTTCTTCTCCAACCAACCCACCCACCCACCACCACCATCACCACCACCACCACCACCACCACCTGATTCTAAACATTATAAGGTGCAGTTATTGCGTTTAATCGTGGTTTAATTCGAGTTCAGAAGGCCTGCAATTCGGTCCAAAACTTTCAGCCTGTTCTTCTTCTTTTTTGACTGAATACGTATTGTAAGTGTTCTTTTATCATGCCATTTTGTTCCCCACCTATTTCCGATCAAAAGCCCCATGATTTCGGGCATTAATCTTATCAGATTCGGATTATTGTGTAGCCTAGGGTTAGGGTTTCTTAGTTGATGATATTGGAGATGGTGGAGGAGAGAGGAGATGGTGGTGGTGGTGGGTGGGTGGTGGTGGTGGTGGGTGTTGCAGGTGGTGGTGATGGTGGTGGTGGGTGGGTGGGTGGGTGGGTTGGTTGGAGAAGAAGGAAGAGAGAGTATAAGAGTCATTTCACTCAAAAAAAAATTAAGGGTATAATAGTCATTTCACCAAATACTAACGGAACAACTAACGGCCGTTAGTCTCAGGGGCGTAAAATGTTAGAAAATGAAACCACAGGTACTCAGGGTGTTAAGCCTGGGCTGAACCTGTTAGTTTAGGCAAACCACAAGGACGAAAACTGCAATTTTCTCTATTTTATCACTTTGTTTCCGGACAAATGAACAATTCTATAGGATTTTAGGATTGTTGATACATTAAACACATGCATTGTTAAATTGCTGCTTTTGCACGGAATGGTGAATAAAACTTTTTAACTAATGCAAACTCATTTATTTAGATCAACTTATAGTTAATAAAATCTATTTCCATGTCATTTTGACCGATCTTGTTCATCACATTGGATAAAAGAAATTTATTTATAAGGTTGCATAAATAAAATAAACATGTTATCGAACAAATGTTTAGAAAGTAATATAAATATCAAATAACAATAAGTGTTTTAATTTATATCGTTAATAAGAAAAAATGTTATGAGATTAAGTTGGTGGAAGATATAAAATTTTGTTACTGTGTTTTCCATAATTAACTAGTAAGAAACCCGCATGTTGCCGCCGCGGTAACAATTTACAATGCGATACTCAATTCTATTGTTTTACTCACTTTAGACTGAAACTGAAATTAAAAAATACAGTTTTGTTGATTATTGTATACCCAACCTATAGTTAGAAATGTTGATTAAAATTATTTTATTTACAACCATATCAAACCCGACAATTATGAATAGAAATATTAATTAGCCCATTAATTTTAAATTAAAGTAAACACCGTAAAAGGCTAAAGTTTAAAATGTAAAAATAGTTACAGTCGTACTTTGTGTCTAACAGGCCGGGTGAGTGAGCTTGATATATAATGTAAAACGAAAGGAGTTGAACAGTTAGAAGTCAGCCAAAATGTATTTTAGCATAAAATTAACTAAAAGAAAAAAAAGTCATACAATATGAGCATTTTTAACAAGTGTTTATAACCTTTTAAATTGCTTAAACTCATATTATACATAATAAACCTTTTACTAATTATTGTGAAATTATAAATGAGAGGTTATGATAAAAATTTACAAGTTAGTTTTACAAATAAGGGTAGTATTGAAAGAATTTTCAAAGACATTTTAAGCGTGAAGCAAAAAACTTTTCATATAACATCTTAAAAAATATATAAAATTACTGACTTAGCCATGTTTGATTGTTTGGCTCTTTATAATGCAGTATAGATATATTCATTTCTCTTTTTAAAATAATATTGTCGACATAATTAATTTAAGAAACGAGTATTTATTTCCCCAACAAAGTAGATCCAAGGAGGAGCTCATAAATGGCTAAAGTGGTGGGTAAGGTTCCTTCTTTGGCTCCCATTACAAACGGCTAGTTTCCAAAAACACATCTCCATGGTAGTATCTATTGATATTTTAAGGACTTCAATGAGTTGAAATCTTATTTTATAATCAGTACGAAAGTGCTGGTTTTATAGTTATTTAAATAGATGGATACAATATGATTAGCGACAATATAGGCTTCTTATTATAATAAGTTAGAGAAAAGATACGCTCTCTCATATTCGTTTACGAGTAAATATATATATATATATATATATATATATATATATATATATATATATATATATTTTAAAAAGTGAACTTCATTAGAAAAAGCGAAGAATAAGCGAAGCGCCCTCAAAGCAAGGACCTACCCACACACTACAACATGTGGTTATGCATGTGGGTGGAGAAAAACTAGCCTAGACCGGCTAAACCGACAAAATCATACACATACATGGGCATTGGGCGGTTCTTCACTAGGGTCAGACGGGGCCTCGGCCCACCCAGTTTTTTCGTTTCCTAGTGTAAATTTTAACGAAATTTTCCAAAAAATTTTATATGCATTGAGTCCGGCCCTACCAGATTTTTTGTTCAAGATCCGCCACTGTACACATATAGTTCACTTATTGACTACATCTAATATGGTCTTGAACGTTGCAACTAATGCTAGCAATTCTACTGAAATCAACACCTTTTGAAGCTGGTCATATGGTAAAACATATTGTTCTAGACAGTTATTTTAAAAGTACCTTAAATCTTAATATTTTTGTATTTTATAGTTTAAAATAATGTAGTATAGAATTCTAAATTTATCTTTCTTAAATGTTAATCTTGGAAAAATTACCAAAAATATAGGATTCTTTTTCCGTGTTCATCCTCATTGAAGTTCTAAGAAAAGGTCAAACGTACATATGTCACTTGTTAGATTTTCAATTTAACTAATGATTAGATAAATACGCTCTACTCATTATAAAAGAGTTCAGCTTAGCTTCAGGTACGAGTCAAGAACAGAAGAAGGGGATCGCCACAATTGATAAAACACATATTTAGTGTGTAGAAAAATAAAGATTCAACCGAAAACATATATTGTTCTGCTACTGATTTTATGTGTAAAGTGTATGTTTTCCCCCTATATGAGTTTTTGTATAGATGTGTGTTACATTATTTATAAAAATATGTAATATTAACCGGTATGAAGTGGTATCCTTTTACATACCTACCAACATCCAGATCAATCACTTTCCGAGCTCAGTTAGATTTCCATAAGCGAGGTGTTTGAAGGTCATCATAAAGAGCTCAATAACTATAGACATAATAATTAAGTACAAATATTAAATTCCTTGACACAACATTAAAAATTACATGTTCAAGCAATAAAACAGCATCCACCTGTCCCATGAAAACAATAATACTCTTGACCAATTTGTGTCTAACAACTTCGCATACGACATGCACCCTTATTGATACAATAAAACACATTTGTGGTGCAAGGGTCTAAAACTTTATTGCTTATAAATACTTACTCTCAAAAGCAAGATAGACTTTATTTTTTGTTTTTTAGAGGTAAAATGTCTCTAGTTTGCGGATAACATCACCAGAAGAAGAGGTGGACAACCTTTGCAGTCTGCAAGAAGAAGGGTGTTTATTTTTTAATGTCTATATACTGCTAAAATAAACTGGTGGTAGTGTACAGACGGTGGTGGACTAGTGGTGATGGTGGACAGTGGTGTTTAACCCTCTACAGACCTTAGAAGATCTTAAAAGTGGTTGGGCGAAGTCTGCACCAAAAACAGCTCACACAAACATTTTTTAATGAAACGTCTTTGAAAAAACAAAGAGTCTTCAGATGACAATGTCTGCGCTGGTCTGCGTGAGACAGACAAAAGAGCCTGCATAGACCTTTTTTAGAAAAGCAAACAGCACCTTACATTAACTTTAAATTATCATATCCGCTATCACATTTAGTATGCTCGATCTCTTAAGATTCATGCACTCTTACTTCATAGTTTGTTCACGATAGGAGTAGGATTTTTACCCGAGCCTAAATAATGTTGATACTCGAACTCGGATATAGTTTATGGATTAGTAATCGGGTAGGTTTAGGTAGAATTTGGGGAAGCTGATTAACCAGCATTGTTGTTGGTTCTCGCATGATTATATATATTTTTTTTCATCACTGCATAAAGTTTGGAGCAAATTTTGGGTGATGAAGTCATCATGATTTATTTAAAACCATATAACTTTTATATTAGGTACAATTTGATTCATAGTTGATAATCCAAAAATTCAATCATCTAATTATCTACTAAAATAATAATATAACAATAAAAAAATATTAAAAAAAATTATTGCTAACGTATATTTTCGTTTTAAAAAATTCTAGGAGACTTCACAAATCACTGGTTAGCTACCATTGTATGTTATTCTAATACTATATTTTTTTGCTATAGTTATTGCTATAACATTAATCGTTGTTTAAAAAAATATTTCTTTTATATAATTTGTTAAGGATCGACCAATATACTTAAATCCTTAAGACCGACTCTATATTTAACAAAATCTAACAGTGTTTAAAGTTCTTGTCGCCAATGAGTCAATGACAAGAACCTTTCCATTCAAAACGGTTAATACACAACAAGTTTCCTTAAGATCGATAACAACTACATAAAGGGGCAAAAAGCGTCGAACGTTTGTGTGGAATCTTGTATATCAAGGTCTTAGGCAAACAATACATTGTAATGTATATACAATAGGGGTTGTTTGTTTGGTCTAGCGTCTTGCTAGATCTTGGTGTGTAACGTTTTTCAGATGTGGAATAAAGTTTTTTTGCTGTTCGAAAAAAAAAAAATTCGATCACCACCCATCTATGTCGATTGACAAGTGTCATACAAATTTCTTTATTTCTATTTTTATTTAAAAAGATAAATTCAATTGTAATTTACCATTGTTTTCATCACCATGTACCATGAGCCCCTACAGGCCCACGCAGCTAAACGGTCATCTGTTTCTTGGCTGGGTTTTCCATGATGATCCCTCGTGAGGATGTTTCTAAATTATAAACTCAATCCCTGGACCCGCAGGTTGTAAAAGATCAAGACCGTTGGTTTGGATGACCAAATGTTGTTTCTTTTATCACTTGATTACTTAACTTTGTATGTTGGTGTCATCATTGATTAGTCAAAATTGTGGTGATCGTTAATATTAATCAAACTATTTAACAAATAGTCCATGAAATAATTGGATGCATTGTACGTGTGCTTATTATGATTATTACTTTACTAGCTTTAAAAAGTTGCTTATATATTTCTGCTAAATGATCTCTATTTGATATAGACGTTTCAACCATTTAGATTCAAGGAAATTTATCTATTTTTTTATATTATAAAAGGCACATACTTTATGATTAAACTACTAGCAATTTAATTTATTTATTTATTGATATAACGTAACTTCATATTAGAGTAAGTGTTAGGGGCCTGTATTGAAACTTTATGCGAAAATAAAATGTTTTCATGTAGCTGGTCTCTTTTTCACCCTTCACGCCACTAAGGTGTGTTGTGGGAGACTTTATTGGGACTAGGAATGAGCTGGGTATCATTATCGGCACCGAAAGTACCGATTCTAAAAATAGTTAAGATTAGGTATTGGTAGCGAAAATGCTCAGTACTGTACATGTATGAGTATTTATGGGTAAAATATGTATTGTGCGGAATCAAAAGGTACCAATCCGGAAAATGCCAAAAAGTGTGTACCGAATTGGTACGAAAACTCATTCAGTACGGGAAATTCAATAATAATTAAGTTTCGATACTCGGCATCATTTGCTCATCCCTAATTAAGACTTTATATGAAATGTGATAGTAGGCTTGGTAACTCTAAATGATTGGTTTATAAAATAACTAGATTATATTATTAAAATTACAAAACTCGCCCCACGCTTGAGACCAACAAATCTTAAATTATAACAGAGCTAACATTGTGTTAGTGCACCAAAACATCACAGCCACCAATAGAAAAATGTTGATCGTTTTTTTTTTTTTTTTTTTTTTTGTTATCTAAGTTAGTTAATTCTGTAGAAATATACTAAATAAAATATTTAAAATGCCAAATCTATATCAAAACAATGAAGTGTATATTAATTATGAAAATGAGTGACAGTGACTACGTTTAGAGACTGTATAAGACTATATGGTTATGGTGTGCCTCCTTTTTCTCCCAACTTCGCCAAGTGTCATATTAACGCCACATCATATCTCTCATTTTCTCTTTCAAAGTTTGAAAATGGTTTCCCCTCAATTCCCCCAATTCTCCCATTCCCCCTTTTCCAACGTTCACTTAAAATTGGCCAATGACAGAGCTCGGTGGCAACGGTGCTTTTTCCCCGTTTTCACCGAATTAAACTCGGGGAGGGGGGTGGTGTTTGCTCTCGGGGAAGACGCCACATCATATCCACCGAAGGCACACCAAATAGCCTAACACTAAGAGACGAGCCTTAACAAAAATTTAACTAAAAAGAAAAACTTAGAATATTTATAATTCAATATACAATTTTACTAGATTACAATACCGTATATTACACGGTTAATAAATATAATTTCTACATTTAATAATAAAAAATATGTTTTAAAAAATAACATATGAATTGTATGGTAAAATAAACCCGTATATTATAAAAATAAAGAAAGAAATAATATTTCTAATTAAAAAATAAGCAATACATAATTAACTATTCAATAATATATAGTAAAGATATAAACTTTTATTACAATTTCATTATTAAAATAAACTAGTATTTCCTAGAATCTTTTATAACAATATAAAGACATATCCTTAAAATAAGTCGAAAACTAACATTTATAAATGACTTATTATTTTATCAATCCACCCTACAAAATTAGAGAGAATTACACAGATTGTCCTTTAGTTATACATGAAATTGCATCCTATGTCCTTTTTTCAAATTTTTGACTCCTTATGTCCTTTGTTTTATACACTTGTTACACCCTATGTCCTTTAGGCCAAACCAAGTTAAATAACTCAGTTAACTTGCTCACGTGCCCCTCATGTGAGGGGCAAACCTGTCTTTTCACCTTAAAACATGATAAAACTTAAAAAAAAAAAAAAAAAAAAACCCTTCAACAATCTTCAACAATCAGACAAACAGGATAACCACCACCACCTCCTCCATACCTACCGCCACAGTGCTACTACCCACTGTAAACACCAACACCATACAGCCACCACCTTCAAGACCCGTCAGTCCGTCATCCTAACCACCACACATCCTTTATTAATCCGAACATCACCACCACCTATCAACACCATCTTAACTTACTACAACCAATTAACCCATACTTTGATCTAGCTAACCATTACTCAGAAAATAAAAGGAAAATAGAAGTGTTTATCTTACTGATCAGATCAGATCTCAAATCCAGCCGCCGTCTTCGTCACCATCTCCGATCACTTCTATCATCACTAGAAACCCCCAAATCAGAATCCTAGGGTACCTCCACCGTCTGTCACCAACACCCGAACCCTAAACCCTTGCTCACTATTAATCAACCACCACCATCGTCCTCAAAACCGGTTGGAATACCGTCCAGCCATCGTCGCCGTCGTTCTTTCCTCCTTTCCGTCTCTTTCTCTACACGACTCTCTCTCTCTCTCTACTACTCTAGGATATTATGGTGTGAAGGGGGGGGGGGGGTGGAGGTATCATCGGACAGGAAGGAGGGCATGGCCGGAGGTCCACGGTGGTGATGTAGGCGGAGGGTTGGTGAAAATATTGTTGGAAGAGTACATTAAAGGCATAAATTTTGCAGGATGATCATGTATATCTAACCAACAAGTCTTGATTTTGGGAATTTGGGAACAAGACGGTGGTGACCCACCAAATAGAAGGTTTTATGTGCTTTTATTTTATTTATTATTATTATTATTATTATTATTATTATTATTATTATTATTATTACACAAATTGTCCTTTAAAGAGGGTGAAAAGACATGATTACCCCTCACGTGAGGGGCATGTGTGCAAGTTAACTGAGTTATTTAACTTGGTTTGGCTTAAAGGACATAGGGTGTAACAAGTGTATAAAACAAAGGACATAAGGAGTCAAAAATTTGAAAAAAGGACATAGGATGCAATTTCATGTATAACTAAAGGACAATCTGTGTAATTCTCTCTACAAAATTATTAAAAAAAAAAAAAAATCATCTACAATAATATTCCCAATGTCTTGTAGGCAGAAACCAGCTTGACTTTACCTTTCTTCTATGCATTCCACCTCTCCAACAAGTCCATTCCCAATTCCACACACAATATCTTCTCTCTCTACCTCTCTCTTTCTCTCTCTACCCCCCCCCCCCCCCCCCCCCCCCCTGCAACTATTTCTCCTCTTCTTCCTTTTCACTTCCAAACTGTTCAAATTAATGTTTTGTGGGCACTTTCTTGAACCAATGACACCTATCTTTATTCTTTCAATCTTCTTAATATTACACAACTCTCACTTCACAGTTCATGTAACTTGCTTAAACAATGAAGGCTTAACTCTACTAACATTCAAACAGTCCATCACACAAGACCCTCAAGGCTCTTTAACCAACTGGAACCTTTCAGATGACACCCCTTGTTCATGGAATGGCATTGCATGCAAAGACCAAAAGGTAATCTCTGTTAGCATCCCTAAACAGAAGCTTTTTGGGTCCATATCCCCTGTTCTTGGATCTCTCTCTGAACTTAGACATATTAACTTAAGGAATAATATGTTAATGGGTCAGTTGCCTATTGATCTTTTTAATGCTCAAAAGCTTCAAAGTTTAGTGCTTTATGGTAATTCCTTATCTGGGTCTGTTCCATTTGAACTTGGTAGGCTTAGTTACCTTCAAATTCTTGATTTGTCTAGTAATTTGTTTAATGGGTCAATACCTATGTCATTGGGTCAGTGTAAGAGGTTAAGGACTCTTGATTTGGGTCATAATAATTTCACTGGGATAATCTCAGATGATTTTTTGTCTAATTTAACTTTTCTTGAAAAATTTAATATTTCATTTAATCAGTTTATTGGGTCAATCCCTAAAGATTTAGGGAATTTGACTAATTTGGAAGGAACTGTTGACTTGTCTCATAATTTGTTTAATGGGTCAATCCCTGCTAGTCTTGGTAATCTGCCAGAAAAGGTTTATATTGATCTTACTTACAATAACTTAACCGGCCCGATTCCTCAAACCGGTGCTTTGGTTAACCGTGGGCCGACCGCGTTCCTTGGAAACCCCGGGTTATGTGGGCCGCCTTTGAAAAGTGTTTGTAATCCTAACGATGCGAGTTCGCCTTCTTTGGTACCTAACCTGCCCATCAGTCCATCCGAGAGCAAAGAAACGGGCCGTAAAGGGTTGAGTAAAGGCGTTGTCGCTGCGATTATCGTTAGTGATGTAGTTGGGATTTGCTTGATCGGTTTGGTTTTGTCGTATTGTTATTCGAGAGTGTGTTTTTGTGGACAAAAGAAAGGCGGGTATGAAAAAAGAGGCGGTCAGGGTCAGGGTCAGGGTCAGGGGCGAAGCGAGTGTTTATGTTTTAGTGTTGATGAATCAGAAACGTTGTCGGAACATGTGGAACAGTATGATCTTGTGCCCTTGGATACTCAGTTAGGGTTTGATTTAGATGAACTCTTGAAGGCTTCAGCTTTTGTGTTGGGAAAGAGCGGAATTGGGATTGTTTATAAGGTTGTGCTTGAAGATGGGCTTACTTTGGCCGTTAGAAGATTAGGCGAAGGCGGTTCGCAACGGTTTAGAGAGTTTCATACCGAGGTTGAAGCAATCGGGAAAATAAGACATCCGAATATTGTAACTTTACGGGCTTACTATTGGTCGGTGGACGAGAAGTTACTCGTCTATGATTATCTCCCGAATGGCAATCTTGGCACCGCTCTCCACGGTATGTTTTTTAACTTAATATGTTCCTTTTTTGTGTTAATAGATTGCATGCGAGCGTTCGCCATTGTTAGACCAGGGGTGTCAATGAAGTCGGGTTGTCGGGCTTTTGGTGGGCGGGTTGAATTATTCATATCGAACACGACTCATATATTTATTCGTGTAAGAACATCAATCCCGAACCGGGATAAACTTAAAATCGTGTAACCTTAACACAACTCGTTAACCCATGTATCTAAACGTGTTAAATGGGTTGACAGGTTAGGTGGATAGTAATCAAGTTGTAAATGTGTTAATCGGGCTAGTGGGCTATCATAACTTGGTAAACGGGCCATAAACAAGTTGGTGGGTCGACCTGTTCATTAAACGGGCTTAAATGGTCAACTCGACCCATTTATTAAGCGGGTCACATTTGACAACCCAAAACCTAATTATTATTGTGTCGTGTCGGAAATTGCCACCTCTAATTTTGACTCTAAAAACTTTGTTTTCAGGGAAGCCCGGTGTGACATCTTTCGTGCCACTTTCGTGGCCAGTGCGGCTGAAGATAATGAGAGGAACCGCTAAAGGTCTAGCCTATCTACACGAATGCAGCCCGAAAAAGTATGTCCATGGTGACTTAAAACCATCAAACATTTTACTTGGTCTAAACATGGAGCCCGAAATCTCTGATTTCGGCCTTAGCCGTCTGGCTAACATAGCCGGTGGCAGCACACCAACACTTCAATCCAACCGAGTGGTCGTCTCAGAAGGCGCAACCACAACCGCCACGTCAGCTTCGGCTTCAATCACTCCCGCTTCTCAATATCAAGCACCCGAAGCTTTCAAAGTGGTGAAACCTTCACAAAAGTGGGATGTTTTCTCTTTTGGCGTCGTTTTACTAGAAATGATCACTGGAAAAGCGCCCATCGTGCAAGTCGGCCTGGAGGAAATGGATCTAGTTCGCTGGATGCAGTTGTGTATCGAAGAAAAGAAACCGCTTTCGGATGTTTTGGATCCGGGGTTGGAACCGGATGTGGACAAAGAAGAAGAGATAATCGCGGTTTTAAAGATTGCGATCGCGTGCACTCAAAGTAACCCAGAAAGGAGACCATCAATGAGACATGTTGCTGATGTTTTGGACAGATTAAGCCATGAATGAATGAACGTGAGCTCAGCAACGGTTGATTTTGTGTTTAAAAACATTAAGAACAAAGTTCTAGACAAGGTTCAAGTATTGGATTGGTTTTGGCATGTTTGGATAGTTGAAGGGTGTGAGATGTAAATCTTGTGAGGGAATGCTTTATTTCATTTCTTTGTTTTTGTTCTTTTTATCGATCAGTAGGATTTTTATTCTTTTATTTTAATGTATATTTTGTGAAGGGTAATGATGTCAAAATATATTCGGTTTTCATATGGTTCATGTAGGCGGCGGCGAAGCTTGATCCGAAGGTTTGGGGGGTCGGAAGTCACTAGTTTCGTGGGGTCGAAACCCTATATTTCCAAAATTTTCTATACGAATACTATATAATCGGAACTTCTGCGCGAAAATTCGGGGGGGTCGGCCGCCCCAACAACGTTGCGCCCCTGCATGTAGGGATAAACACACAAACCTAAATCCGAAGCATTTGGGACATGTATTTGAATGGGTATTTAGACACGGAGTTGGCTTTAAAAAAAATACCGGTATAAAACACATATGGTGTGATACGAACACAATTACCTAAACCATAATCTACTAAAATTAGTTTTTTTTTTTTTTTTTTTTTTTTCTAGTTTTCTTAGTAATAAAATCATGTGAAAACTAAAATCATAGAAATGTATTTGAAAACCCAATAGCCAATTTTACCAGCCAACCTAGTGGTTGCAATGGAGATGGGAATGTTTACCCACCTTATGGGGTTCCTGCCCTGGGAGGTCACAGATTCGAATCCCACTCAGAGTAGGGTTATTCTGAAATGAGGAGCTGGACCTTAGGGAAGGGGTACCAGATCTGAAGGGTGTGGGGTTTCGTTATAAGTGTCTACCGTTGACCGTTAAAAAAAAAGAGCCAATTTTAACAATTGGAGGGCTACTTGATGTCTAACGGGGTAATTGGACATGTTTTTACAAGGCGGTTTTGTTACCACCACCCTAGTCTTAGAAAAATAATTTTATAAAAATAAAGGAAAAACTTTTAAGAGTAAATAATATTGTAACTTATTATTAGTTTGTTACATGTCCATTATTAAGTCAATGGTCTGGTTGGATTTCAAACTACTCCAAAAATCAAACAATTGCTAAAACACATACATAAAATCAAACCGATAATTGATTTGAACCTAACCTTAAGCACTTGTCGAAAGTAATCCATTTTACATTTGAGTTATAGATTTCCACTTGTTTAGATTCATGAAATTTCATAAATACATTTTTACCTGTCTAAACCAGATTATATACGATGTCTTATGTTTTATTTTAACATAGTCATTAATGGGTTATAAAACATTTTATTCGTGGTGTGTTCAAATTATTATTGTAGTTGTTGTTATAGTATAAAAAGTTTGAGCTATATGTAACAAGATAGTTGAATATTTTGTCACGTCCCCCGTAGTTTATACGTCCTTTTCGACTATTTCACCTTTTAGTATTATATTATATTATATTATACCTTCTCTTTAAAATTGGATATACATTGAAATTCTTGTCGGAATCTAACTAATGTTAGAAAATAATAATTTATATATAAAAAACAGAACGTCGCCGTTGAATGGCAATCAAATGGTTGATTGAGACTAGGCTAGGGAGGCTCCACAATTAGACCACTTGGTGTGGGGTGCGGCAAAGGGCCGGCCTTGCCATGCCGCCCCGGGCTACACCGCCCCCCAGGGCCGGCATCGGCAAAGGCGGCATCCTCTTGCCGTTGATGCCGGGGTATTTATTGGTTTTTAATTGATTTTTTTATTATTTTTAATAATTCTGACCAATGAGGAGGCCCGTCATCATGGTGCACACCACCCCCTTTGAGGCCCATCATCAAGATGCCTCTCCTCTCACTCCTACGTGGCGGCCCATCATCAAGATGCCTCTCCTCTCCACACCTAATGGTCTTAACCCGTCATTCATGCCTCTACTCTACAAACCTATTTGCTTTTGGAATAACTATTTTTGTTACACTTTCTACATTCTTGTGTTAGACCACTCGGTGTGGAGGCCGGCATAGGCACGGCAAGCCTATGCCGGTCCGGCGTACACCGCCCCTCTCCCCCGGCAACGGCATGAACGTCTTCATTTTGCCGGGCTTGACGATCCTCCACGTGGATTTTTTTTTCCTTTTCTCTTTTCTTTTTTCCCTTCCCTGTCACTTGGTCTTCATCTTCATGTTTTTTTTTTTTTTTTTGAACCTGCAACTCTTGTACCGGAGGAAATCAGAGATCTAAGTATGATGCAAGGAAGGAATCGTAGGAAACAAGTGATTGTTTACTGAGGTTAATAATAATATTATTATTATTATTATTTTATATATTATTATTTGATGAGATGAAAAGGAAAGAAGGTTGAGGAAGTGCCACTGTGTAATATTCTTGATGCTACGTGTGCGTTAAGGTTATAAACGGTGTTCTGTCTTTGCCCTTGGTAACACTATAAAGGTTTCTGTTGTGATGATATTTGGGGCTTAGAATGGGTTTTCAAAGAGGTGTCAAGGGGTGTAGATTTTGCAGGTTCATTTTATTTAATTAAAAAAAAGAAAATAGCATTAAATGGTGTTGGGCCTCCTCCACACCCCTAGGAGCATCATCTCATGGATGCTCCTACCCCACGCTGACGTGGCAGGTGAGGTGGAGGCAAGGCATGGAAGTTGGGCCTCCTCCACACCTAATGGTCTTAGAAAAAAGAAACATACGTTAAAACTTAATAGTCAATAAAACTTTATTATTATTATTATTATTATTATTATTATTATTATAAAATAAAAAAAACAAAAAAAACAAAAAATTATTATTATTATTATTATTATTATTATTATTATTATTATTATTATTATTATTATTATTATAAGTTGTATGTTGATAAAGGTTTGTGAACGAAAAATCCACATAAGAGACACAAAGATTTATAGTGGTTCAGGTGACTCTTAACTAATTCATGTTACACTAGTGAGAATGCCCGCGCGTTGCAGCGGGAGCGGGTGCGTTTGTTTTGTTGCCTTCTTGTTGTTTGTTGTCGTTGGAGATTGTTGTTCCTTTCAGTTAAAGATTGCTCTTTTAACTGACTACTTGCCTATTGCCCATATATCTCATTAAGTGACAAAAAATGCAGGAAACTATTGCGAGGAACTAATTTTAAGAGACTAATATAACAAAGATTTGCACTAAAACTGGGAAACACCATCATTTGAGTTACAAAGAGTCATATACTATATTACAAAAACCGAAAATAGCAATGAAACATGGATCATACTTTGACGAATTCCAGGTTTACAAAACTATGGAATTCAATAACTGTTACAATTGCTAAAAAAAAAAAAAAAAAAAAAAAACGTACCTTACTTCCAAATGCATGAAAATGACCATATTCATGTGTAGCGTGGGTATGATGACATAAAGTGTTTCAAAATCCTTCTACAAATGGCTGCAAAAACTTTCAACACAACTTCTGCACCATTAACCAAACAATGACTGAAACCAAACCATAACCAATGATTAATCAGAGCAAATTTTGTGCATCCTTAGTCAACCAGCTTCACTAAAGCTTTTGCACTATAAAAAAAACAAACATCAAAAGAGTGACCAATTGACTAAAACCCTAAAACCTCAAAAGATATCAACCATACATAAAGATCAATCTGTCAACCAAACAAACTGCTAAAAAACACTTTTTCAAATATTAGTGGTTAGAAACTGATCCTTCTTGAGACAATCCCATTTTACTGTAAACGATGGAAACAAAGAATATCTAGAAGATTGTGCATCTAACAAAATACCTTTGGGTGATATCCCAGGCTTCCTTCCAGCTAATTCCCTTCAAAGCAATCAATATTCTCATCAGTTCTGGAATGCAAAGTGTAGGATGGGTATCATTCATCTGCACAGCAACCTCCTTTGGAAATTCTTTCAGCAGCACATTCTCTCCAGATCTCTTTTGAAAAGATTTGATGATATCTTGGAGAGAAGCAGAGCATAATGTGTATTGTTGTATTAGCCTGAGGGTCTTTCCTTCCAATGAATCATCCCCTAGATACAGTATATGGCATATCTGGTGACAGATGAAAATCGTATATTATTTTATAATATATAGGTAAAACTAATATCATATATAATACAAAACGCTTTTTAAATAAAAAAAGTGTGCAATTTAAGTTTTCAGAGAGGAGTTTGAAGATCTAAACATTTCAAAAGAGTATTTTATCATTTATCTGAACCTTTTCCGCATTTGCTTGGCTTTCACATGCTTTAGTGTGTTCTCCTGAATTAAAAGCAGACAAATCAAAATCAGCTGATGGAACTTTAGTAGACCATAGACGAATATTTAGAACGAATGGCCAAAGAATATCCTTTTTTTAGTGTACTTGCTGATAGCTAAGATGAACAATGAACATTACAAAGACATCTAGTTAAATTCGTAATTTAGCTTACATATCAACTTTCCAAAAAAAAATTATAGTTTAATATATCGTCCTTATATTCATCTCGTTAACCTTGAGCATGCACCTCATAGGGACTCTACGTATGTTTGCATGGGCATGTAGTAACATGAATAGTTAATTCAACAAAATTTTATGTTCATGTCGATTTGTTAAAAATCTAAACGAACAATTCACGAAGGTAAATGCACACAAACAAAACAAATATATGCGAACACATAACATAACTGAACATCAAGGTGGAAGGTTAACTGAAATTGGATATGATCTGAATCATGGCTATTCCTAGACAAGGGACCACAGCTTATTGTCGAACTGTGGTCGCCCTCCTCCCTTAGGATGAAACTTAACTGATCAGGAAGGAACTCAAACGGTAGGGCGAGGATGGAAAAGGTGAAAAAGGGTGACAATATATATGTTGTACATGGATAAAAAACACAATGTGTTCACTCAAAAGTTTTGATTATATATTATTCGTATAGAATTTTTTGGCATATGCGCCCCCTCCCCCGTTTTTTAAATTAATTATATACTTCGGAGCCCCCCTTTTTTTTTAAATAAGTTAAATCCCTTATGTTTAGATTGGTCCAAGTAGAGATTTTTTTATGTATAATTTGTTGTTTTCCTTCGCTAACCACTTGTTAGTTGGCATATGTTTAAGACCATGGGGAGTGGTCGTGTGGAGATTGGGAAGGTGACTGGGGATCCACGTGGACTTCAGTGACTCAGAGAACACCGCCCTCCAAACAAATCTCGGTGTCTTCGGTGGTATTTCCCCCAACTCCCTGATGAGTAATAATAATATTATATATCTATTACCCACTAATAATAATATTATATTGTACTAATAATATTTAAGTGAGGGTAAGAGAAGTAAGGGGGAGTATGAGGTGAGGTGAGGTATAAAATGAGGGAAGGGGGAAGCATCAACCAGACGCCATATCCTAAACAAATTATTTGTTAGAAAATGTATGCACACTTTACCGCAAAGTGTTTTCTCCTTCTAGAAATATGGAAGTTGACTTTAAGTGGATTTCATCCACATGTTAGTGCTTCACCAATGGTTTTAGCAATTAGTTGATTACATTTATTAAGTTATAATAATAAAATATAACATGTAATCATGAAGTATTAAATTGCTAAGAAAAACATAAAAAATATTAACAAAATCTAACATGTTTCGGACTTATGTTCGTCTAACACTAAAACGGTAAAGTAAAAGGATAACATAAAGCTCAAAAACTTACAACTTTTCCGGGGTAACTCCCATAATTGAAAGCAAAGAAGCGAGCTTCACACATCTATCGCGTGTTTCTTTACATGTATACGTCACATCATTATAAATTATAGACACGCTTTCCTTGTAAACAAATGCCGCTCTTTCGAGAAAGCTAGTAGGCGACAAAGGCACAAAATTAGCTTCACATTTAGAATAAACCTCCATTATAAGTAGAAGTTGTATGTTTTTTGTTCTCCTTAAACAATAACTTTGATCTATTAGCCATGATGTCACACATTACCACAATTATAAGTCAGACAGCTTAGATAATGGGTTTGACGTAATAAACAAAAAAAATCTTGTATTGACAATAAAAAAATAAAAGTGGGATTAAAATAAACAATTTTAACTATATCAGATGCTTTTCAACGATATTATCAATCAAATTTAGATACGTAATATTATTTACTATATAATAATGAGTTAAAAGTGATATATGCAAATGGAATAGAGTTACTCTTTTTAGAAATATTACTATGTAATAGTGGGAATGTCTGCGCGTTGGCCTTCTTTTATTGTTAGTTGTTTGAATAAACCATACTTGTATCTAAGCCCATAACCCCAAGCTGGATAATTTAATGTTGCTAAAGAGTCCAGAAAACAGGAAGCAAGCCTACCAAGCTCCTCATTTCCTAGAGCAGCATCCTGTGAATGTTTAATCCAAAAGGTTAATAAAAGGAACATACACCCAGAAATCAGAAAAAAAAAATGATACAACATCTGCACACAAACATGTCTATAAAGATAGGCGTAAAGTGCACCTAAATGCAAGTATATTGCAGAAAAAAATTCACCTGCGAAAGCACGTTCTCAAGTTTGTGGCCAACCTTCATCTGCACACAAACATGTCTATAAAGATAAGCGTAAAGTGCACCTAAATGCAAGTATATAACTGATTGCAGAAAAAAATTCACCTGCGAAAGGACGTTCTCAAGTTTGTGGCCAAGCTTGCTCAAAGCTTCTCCATAAGCACCACTTAGCTCTAAGTTACCAATTGCATTCAGTAGTGCTCTTCCCTACACCAAATGGTCATTAAACTTTGATAAATTGAATTATTGTTCCCAGATTTTCGATAGACTGATAAATACAATTATTAAAACATAAACGCAGCAACACCACATTTTGCAACTTCCTCAAGTGGAAGGAACAAAAGGAAATCAAAATAAGAAGCTTAGTTTACGGAAAGTAGTTCCTACTTCTAAAGGCGGCGGTACACATACGCATTGTATTCATGCACCTTCTCCATTCTCCAGACAAACAATTTCAACTTTCAATTCTTATATCATATTCAGTTATTCACAGTCATTCATTCAAAGTTAAAACATAATTATAATATGTTCCTCACTTCCAAATTCTAATATATCTTTGGTGATAGCTCATCCGGAATGCTGCACAAACAATTCAATAACATCTTCCAGTTTAACTTCAGTCAAACAGGGCATTTACAAACCCAAATGACGTCATATATCAACAATCAAACAGCTTAACATACACTCAACTCTTCAACTTAACTTAACTTAAAGTGACGTCACATGTCAAGAATCAATTATTAACTTGAACATTTACCAAATCAATCACCAATCAAATTCATCTCACACACACAATAATTGAGAAAATGTAGCACTCGAACCGAACTGAACCGTACCTTGCTCAAGAGTGACCAGATCCTTGGGCTTAGGCTTCACCTCACTCCGTACACAAAACCGTTGCTTCCTGTAACACGATTTAACAGCAGTGGTGAACACCTGATTACTGCCCGTACTTCACCTCACTCCGTACACAAATCTTGTAACCTCTTGAAGAGGAAAATTGCTTTGCATAAGAAGTAAGACGAAAAAGAAAAAAAACAAAGAAATAAATAAATAAAAATTCACCATTAGAATTGAAATAAGCACAAAAAACCACAAGCAAACACCATTCTAAACAAAAAACCCCTAAAATTATAAACACCATGCTAATACACTGAGAAGTATTATCATTAGCTTGTTTAGCCACAACCGCACCAAGAGTATATACACCAACCAACCCACATAACCACCAAACAACAAAGAAACGAGGATGAATGGTTGAGTTAATACCTGCTATGGTGCCTCGATGAAGGGTTTCCTGGGCATTAACATAGGCTGAAATCGAGTATGATCAGATAGGTTTCTCCTCAGACAATTACTTTCTGGTTAAGCGGGATTATGATGAGTGGGTAACTGATGAATGCTTCAATTGCTGGAACCTTTAATTTAGTTGTCTGATGATAACTGATAAGTAGAAGAGGGAATGGGAAGAGGCATCGATTAGTATGGTTAGGAGGGTAAAGATAGAATCAACTTATAGGTTTTAACTAAAAGGTCTATGTAAATTTACCACATTACCCTTTTAAGTGTCTTAATTGTCACCTTTATACCTATTATACCCTTATGAATTAAGCTTAAATATGTTGTACATGTTGCTTGTTAAGTTGGACGGCTATGAAAATTACTAAAGGGTACATCACTTTTCCTTTATAATGTATTATAGATTAAGTAACTTGTATCATAAAATTTAGTATTTAGTTTATAGTTAGGCTGGCAATTAGCCGTTTTAAATGGGAAATGTTTGATTGAATTGGGCCAACAAAGTTTGGTTTCCAAGTACAGGCCCATATAGATCTCCTCAAAGGAAGTATATGTTATGTTTAGGCCCATAGTAATACAAAATCAATTTATCGTGGCCTGGCCCAAAACATTAGACCCCAATGTAATACTGATCGTCTGATTTTGCATGCTCGTGTTCATTGATCGAAACCGAACTAACCGCACAAAACCAAAGCAAAAACATGAAGCACTGTAACTTTTTTCTTTCTTTCTTTTTTTCTTATTAAAAGTTATCATGTGCTTTACAGATGGGGCCGGTATCATATCAATACAGAAAGTACCGATCTTGAAAATCGTAAAAATAGGTGCCGGTACCGAAACTCGGTACGGTAATCAAATTTATGAATTAAGTAAAATACCGTAGCATAGCGAACTTAAAGTATCAGCCACGAAAAACATGAAAATTTGGTACCGAATTGCTCATCCCTACTTCCAAATATGGTAAGCTCCGCATATTCTTGTACAGTCAAACCAAATTTAAAGTTTAATTATATCACGTAGTTAGTTAAATTTAATTACGACCAAGGGCTTTTGTTTTCAGCGCATGCCCGAACCACAAACACTAATTGGTTAACAACAATAAAGAGATTGAAGTAAGAGAGGTAAACCTGGAGAATAAGAAGCGGGCTTGTTTTCCGGCAGCAAACCTGCAACGAAACAACACATATGAAGGGAAATCCAACAAAGAAGCACTGGCAACCAAAGGGAGAGGAAGAAGATGATGATATGGCAAACCTGTGAGAGTTTCGCAAATGAGATTCCTGGAGCAAGCAAGAGCCGAGTGTGTTTTTTTTTTTTTTTTTTTTTTTTTTTTTGCAGAGGAAAGTATTTAGGGAAGGAAGAGAGGCGGGAGACGTGGCAGGGAGAAGGCGTGAGGGTGTGAGGTGAGAACACGTGGAGATGGGGAAAGAACTATTCATGATCATTTTGTTTTGATATATAGTGTAATTTTAGAATAAAAAACAATATTTCGATTCTCAATTTTGTTCTAAATTTTAGTATAATTCTAGTTCTGATTCTAAAATTTTTGAATCCGGCTGTTACATATTTCGAGTTCTTAGAAAAAATTGATAGATGGAATGATTTACGTAATTGAGTCCTTGCCCATTCATTGATATAATCAGGTATTTATAATACAAATACAAGACCTCATAATGAGGAACAATATTATATATAATTACAATATAATCTATTCCATAAATATAGTTTATTATACCCTGCAGTCGAAGCGGGAGGTGAACGGATGTTGAGACTGGATCGAAAGTTTTCAAAAAGTGGACGAGACAAGCCTTTGGTGAAGATGTCAGCTATTTGATATCGGGAGGCGACATGAACAACGCGTATGTTGCCACGCTGAACTTGTTCCCTAACGAAGTGAATGTCCAATTCAATCTGTTTAATGCGCTGATGCTGAACTGGGTTACCAGAGAGGTAAACTGCACTCGCATTCTCACAATAAACTATGGTGGCCTTTATAAGTGGTTGATGAAGTTCAAGAAGGGGTTACGGAGCCAACAGATTTCAGCAATTACATTGGAAATACCCCGATACTCGGCTTCGGCACTTGACCGAGAAATCGTGGGTTGTCGCTTGGGAGACCAGGACAAAAGATTATTACCATAGTAGACGCAATACCCAGAAGTAGACCGACGTGTGTCAGGGCAACCAGCCCAGTCGGCATCAGTATAAGTTGTCAAAGATGAAGAAGGGGCCGGACCCAATGTGAGGCTGAGGGAGGCCGAACCTTGCAGATAACGAATAATGTGTTTCAGAGCATTCCAATGATCAGTCATTCATTGGCGCATGCATGTGCGTGCAAATCTGCTGAACAATGTAACTAATGTCTGGACGAGTGAAAGTGATGTACTGAAGAGCTCCCGCTAGACTACGATACAAAGTCAGGTCCTCAAAAGGTGTGCCAGATACGACACTAAGTTTCAAACTTGTGTCAACCAGAGTATCCACGGGTTTGCAAGTTTGCATACCCGGCTACCCGCGCGTCTAGTGTAACACCCCAACCGATGGCGGAATCATCGAGGTGTCACGTAGTGACGATTGTTCAAAAGCACATGGATGAAATGGGAAAAATACAAAAGTCTGAACAAAACATGAAATTTGAAATAAATTATTAAAAGCAAGCACTAAAATCCAATGCTATGGAACTAAGATCAAACTGCACCTGAAACATGTACAAAATAAGTTTTGTCAACATATGAAATGTTGGTGAGCATTCCTAGTTTTAATATATATAGTAAGTTGGAAAATGTTATACAATTCAAGTGCAAGCTACAGTGCATTTATGTAAACTATGTATCATACAAATGAGCGAAATCAATCATGTGACTGTATAAATGTACTAAATGAACGGCGGTGTACTTATCCAATAAATGGATAATAACTTAACAATGACCATGGATTCTCCGATGAAAAAGGGGGAGAATCACCTAGGTGGGTTGTCAATCCAATAGCGCTATCCAATGTTAAGGTCGGCTTGTACATGGTTAATGATTTCACTAAGTACAAATGTATTCTACATGTAATGTCTAAGAATAAAGCACGTATGTAAGCAAATGCACAATGTACTAGAATTGTATTGTAAAAATGTGAACTTGTATGTGTATTTTGTATAAGTGTACATGTAACACCCTAAAAGTGAATAAAGACAAAAAGGGGATAGGAAATATTCACTTTCGCCAAATGACTAGATGACTAAGCGAGCGTGAAAATGCGAGCTATCCAAAGATTCAACAACGAAACTAGTCCAATTTAGAAGAAAAGAAACCGAATAGGAAAAATATCAAGCTTCTAATTCGCCAATTACAAGAGCTTATAATCAAAGCTTCAAATGTAGAAGTAATATACTCTAGAAGAAAGGTATGAGGGAGAGTTTAATCGAATTGAAACATTCGATTTTAGAGGTGCAAAGTGTAATGGGTCATCAGTGGGGTTTTATACTAGTTTTGGATTCAATTAGGCTTTAAAATTGGTCAACACAATAAAGTAAGTTTTTAAGATGAATTGACTATTTGACTAGGACTTTGACTGAGACTTTGACTAGGACTTTGACTGTTTGACTGTCTTAGCGGACCGCGAGGGCTAAAAAAAATAATTTTTCTAATTTAATCAATTTTAAGTTATAGACTTGTTTCCTTCTGTTTCTAAATTGTTTTAGGACCGAAAATTAAGGGCTTTGAGTATCAAGGTCTGAAACATACGTGCTCGGGTGTAGATGTGAGTATAAAACGTGCATACTTTTACTTATAAAATTATAAGTTTTATTAAATTGTGAATTTTGGTCCTATTAAAATACGAGGGTTAAAAATGAAAATTTTGAAATAGTTGAGGAACCAATTATGCACATTTATGAAAAGTGAAGGGTGCAGGTTGTCACATCTAGTTATGTCACGAGCGTGTATGCCTACTGTGATACCATGATAGATGGAATGATTTACGTAATTGAGTCATGGCCTCATTCATTGATATTATTAGGTATTTATAATACAAATACAAGATCTCATAATGAGAAACAATATTACATATCTAACATCTAATAAACAAAACCTCCCTAGGTATATGTTAGGACAAAAAGGATTGAGGAAACCACTTTTGCAAACCTTAGTCTAATTCATACTTCTGCAAATTATTCTAAGTATAGAACTACTGAAGAAAGAAGACTGAAGAGGGATTCAACAAGTACTGAAGAAGAAAGATCAGAAGTTCTGAAGTCTAACCAGACAAGTTCACTAAAGACCTACTGAAGACAAACTACTCATCAGTAGTTTGTCATTCATCAACACTTGTACAAGAATCAGTCTGTCACACCCTCAAATTTCCACATGCGGGGTTTTACCGCGAGGCGCGTGACACACCAGGATCCAAGTCAACGGTCACAATAAACGACATCTATATGATAAGAGAACAACGTAAACTACCATTGAGTTTCAAAACCGTTCTAACACAGCGGAAGCAAAATGTATTATTACAACTTAAAAGTAAAACTCAAAGTCTGAAATGTTTAACAAAACATGCATATGATCCCTAGACGCCGTGAGACTCCGTGCGCCTATACTCAATGCTGCTACCTTAGCGACCTGAGAAAACATGCTAAAAAGACGTCAACATATAATGCTGGTGAGTTCACAGGTTTTAAGTTCACAAAACGTTTTCATGCGTAAAGAGTTTCATCAAAGTACCAAATGTGCAAAACCTTAAGTAAATAACAAACGTTTCCTTACTACTACGACTGTGTTGCCGAAACCATTACTGACAAACGTTGCTCAAGTTGCTGCCCATGTGCCAAGTGTCAAAGTAGAGACAATATGCACCCGCCTGGCTCCTAGCCGTCGGGTGGGGTTCGTCACGCCCGATAGATCTATCCACATTTCCCCCGTTGTGCCCCGCACATTCATGGTTTCAATAGGGACTTAGCGTTGCGTTTCGTCGTATAGTAATTAAGTGCCAAGCGCCAAGTGTCAAATGCCAAACATCAATGTTTAAAAGTGTCAAGTGCCAATGTGAAATATGCCAAGCGCCAAACGTGTCACGTTTCTTAAAAGAGTTACATTCCAAAATATGTCATGTTTTCAAAAGTGTTGCGTTTCCAAAAGTGGTATGTTTCAAAAGCGTTGCGTTTCAAAAGCATTGCGTTTAAAAGCGTTGCGTTTCATAAGCGTTGCGTTTCATAAGCGTTGCGTTTCAAAAGATAAACGTTGTATTTGTTAAAACGTGTGGCATGCTTCTCCCCCGAGAGAAAAGTGTATAAAAGAGGGGCCGTGAAACTCACCTTAGAGTGCGTCTTTTGATAACTAGAATTCCAACACGTGTATGATAATCCCAACTAATGACAACCTATCAATGAGTTTACATAAGTGTGATGACTATTAACCCGAAGGCTAACTAGTCCCCGATTGTCCAGATCTTGACTACGTGTGTTAAAAAGTGTGTTTAAACGTTAACCAGACATCCCGGGCCGACCCGACATCCCGTTGGTGATCCATTACATCAATTAGTCATGAACACAAGTTTAACACATAAGTTTCAAGCATAAAACACTTAGTTTGCATCAAAAATCTCATTCCGGACATCAGATGGTCGAATGTGGTTTTTCCCACGTTTTGTTCCACGTTCGCCCGTTTGAGCCGCGTTCGCCCGTTTTTCCCACGTTTTGTTCCACGTTCGCCCGTTTGAGCCACGTTCGCCCGTTTGAGCCACGTTCACCCGTTTTTCCCATGTTTTGTTCCACGTTCGCCCATTCGAACCAATTTTATTTCACGTTCGCCCGTTTTCATCAGCATTTTATAAAACGCACCAAAACACATCTAAACGGTCCGAAAACATCACGAAACATTACCAATCACAGCAGTCAACTATCATTAACATATTCCTACATAACCCTACCAATTTTATCCCGAAATCCGTCCGTTTTACAAGTTACCCGAAATAGCAAATTATGGAGATGTCACATCAAACGAATGCAATCTTTACCCAATTAGGGAACTTTATGAAATCAATCAATAATCAACTTAATATACTCAGATTATCATGAACAAGAAACCCCCAATCATATCCTTATCACTATCATCATGAACAAGCCCTAGATCTAGCCCAAAATCCCCAAAATGAACATAACATCATCAATAATCAATTTTAACCTATCTCAATCATAAATCATCATCAATAACAGTCCTAGATCATTGTTATAACATCTATACAGCAATCAATCATCAAACAATACATAACATCACATAAAACACCATTAACACATGTTAATTTGTATGAAAACTCATTGTTTATGAATAGGTTTTGTTTAGAAAGACATTAGGAAGGTTTTTATCCATGAAAACATGTTTGAATCAGATCTGGACTCGTGGGGTTTTAATGAAAACGAATTGAAATGCTTTAAAAATGATTTAGAATGAAGAACACACCTTAGATCTTTGTGTAGAAGATGTTTGTAGGTTAGATTATAGAAAACAAGGGCAAAAACTCCTTCCCCAATGTTTAAAGTTGCTAGAGAGTGTTTAGAGGCGTTTAGGGTTTGTGAAATGGTGAAAAATGACAAAGTGTGGTATTTATACTATGTCCACATTCGCCCCTTTCACCTGGGCGAATGTACCCTCCTTCGACCCTTTCACAGGGTCGAACGTACCCTGACTTGATCGAATGAAATTCTTTAAATTCCATATCCCAGGTTCGCCCCTTTTACAAGGGTCGAACCAGGAGTATTGTCCAGGTTCGCCCATTCGATTGGTCGAACCAGGACTCACGTTTTTCTAGTTTTCCAATTTGTCGTGTTTAACGCATTTTAACGCACCCTAACATACGAGCATGCAATCTTAGTCTATGTTTAACATATTTAAGCACAGATGATTATCTACACATCATTTAAACACATCTAAGCATATAATCCACCATACGACAATTAGTCTACACATACACTTAATTAGTTTATGTAATTCACCAACAACGGGACTCGTATCGTGTGTGTGTGTGTGTGACTAACCCAATGATTTCCCGAATCATTGAACCCTGGACAATACGGACTGTGTTCCGACTCTACTGACCCCGTCAAGTATGTTTAATAAACGTTTTTCGCTAAGGTAGACTTATGTGTTTATAAAATGTTGACCCAAACATGCCGGGTGTCACACATTCCACCGCCTTATGTTTCAGTAGTTTATTTGTTTATTATTACTTTATCTTTTTGTGCAAGTTCCAAGAATGCAACTTGTTACAAACTTGCTTTTTTGGCAAGGTTCATGTATTTGTAAGTCTATAAATAGATGGGTTCATCCCTCTGTTTTAGACATTGATTTTAATTGAAACTGAAATCCTTCAAAGCTTATTATTGTTATTTCCATTTCATTTACTGAGAATCTGTTTGAGTATTTATTGTCATTCACATTCAATACTTAGATTCTCATTAAACTTGTCTTTAGTTTTCAAACATCCAGGGGGAGTAATAACTCCTGTTGATAGTGTAACTTTACTTACTTATTCCGCTGTGCAAATCTGATTGAACTTGCTAAACACATAAGTGTTCACTAGCAAGCAAAACATCAAGAGCATTACTGATCCAACAGTACACATGGCACTCCCACATTCAACCTTCAATCTAGACACCTCCATATTGTGCCACATGGCACGTCCATGTAATTTATAAGATTTTAGTTTTTTTAAATAAAAAATTACTAGGTTATGTACCCGTGTGATACACGGGTAAAACAATTTAGATTATATATATAAATTTATAAGTATAATTAAGAAAAAATAGATTACATATTATACTGAAAATATAAAAAAAATGTATTTACGACCAAAAATATAAAATATCCATTAGCCTCTTAATAATTTCTTGTAAAAAACATTCATATTCACGTAAAACTATTTTCAAACGTTCGAAAATATATCTTCCATAACCCGGTTGCTAACTTGTAGACTTCAGATACAACAAAACAAAAATATCAAAAGTAATAAAAATAAATCTATTTAGGCTAAGATATAAAAAAAATAAAATTAATTTGAAAGTAATTCCTCATACATTAAACCATCTCAATCGAGTATCGTTCATTTTGAAATTTGACATCAAATTTCTTCTAAAGCCAAAGTATTTCTAACCATGAGTGTATAAAATGTATTTATTATATTTTATTTGTTAAAAATATTGTAAGAAATATAGTTTTAAACTTAGAGTGAAAAACCAAATATTAAAAAAAATGGTTAATTTAAGGTACACGATTTATATTTAAATTTAATAACATTTAACTACGCTATCTTAAAAAATAATTAATATTTTTTAATAAAGTTGACTTCGGTTAGTTAATAAATAAGAATTTTAACAATTATATTAAAATAAATGTATTGTTTTAAATAATAAAATGGGAGGTTTTATGAAGTAGTTCCATGTACCCCATGTATTGTCTTTTATTAGTATAGATAGAAAAAGATTAATGTTGATTGGTTTATTTCATTATTTGTTCAGAACAATATAAAAGTCTCACAAAAGCTTAATTAATTACATTGTGTTATTATTAATTTGTTTATTTGACTTTTGAAATATTGTTAACATCTAAAATTAATAATATTTGGTTAGCATATTTAACCTCTAAATAATTAACCAAAACCAATTATAATTAATTTGTCAAACATCATAATAAATGTAGTTTTAAATTTAGAATAACATATCAAATTTTAAAGAAGGGGTTATTTTTAAGGTACATGATTTAAATTTGAAGTTAATGACATATAAATATGTTATTTTAGAAAAGAATCAATTATTTTTATAATAATGCTTAATTCGGTTAGTTTTTTTTCAAGTGTAGACCAATGATAAACCTCTTGGCTAGCAACCCCCCGGATCGAACCCTTCCCCACACGCCGGTCCCTTTCAAACCTATTGGGTATATTTTTTTCCGATGGACAGCGAGACTCAAACCTGGGAACCATGCAAACGTGCAAACCCTCCCACCTCCCTAGTTGGACCGGACATCATTGGCGTTTTATTCGGTTAATTAATAAACCTTTTCAAAGTATATCTAATAGTTTATTTCTAATTTTGTATTAAAATATAATTATATTAATTGATTTACAAAAACATAAGATAAATATATATTATCTATATTAATAACAAAAATCATTTAATCGGGTTTTAGTGAAATCCGTTACAACTATGATTATTAATTATTAATATAATTACTAAAATTCAATTTGGTATATCTATATTTTGTTTTTGAAAATCAATTATATAATTATATTTAAATTTATTTCATTAAATAATAAATGGGAGAATTCATGAGGGAGTGCCATGTGTCACTCACGTGTTTTGTTTTATTAAGATATATAGGTAGATTAATTACTTTGGTCAAAATCGGTCAAGAATATTAAATATGTATTAAAAACAAAGTAATTAATAATTTTTTTTAAATAATCAGCTATTGTTTTTAAAATTTATGCATTTGATCTTGAAGTCTAATTATAACCTTCTTGTGTGTATCATTCATTCCTCTTAATGGATGGTTACAAAAGCTTTTATATTACAATTTTTTTAAGTTGACTCGACTGATCAAGATGAATGATTTAGACTTTTTAAGTTGACTCGCTTGATTATACATTCATGTAATGGCAATGTAACTTGGAATACACATAACTAGGGTAAATTCAATAAGTTTTAATTACACTTTGGTAAGTTGTTTATATATATACTACTAGATCTCTATATAGTCTTATGTGTTATTTTTGTTTTGGGTTTTGTTTTCATAACCATCAATGTGAGAAGGAATAGTAAAGAGAAGTATGAATTTGATTGAGCAAATCCACTTTGTTTGACCAAAGGGTTGAAGAAACTAAATGGTAAGTTGTCTATTATTGCATTGTTTTATGTTTAAATAATGAGATTGTTTATCATTGTTACATAATGTAGTAAAGTAAGCATTGACTCAGACTATTATGCAATTACATTATTTTATCTATTTAGTTATTTTATTTCCATTTTGTGAGTTAACTATTAGTTTGTTTCTTTTTTTTTTAATTATAAATGACAGGTCGTAAAATATAAATAGTGCTATAAGCAATGTGGTGCATAGGTGGCCATGCCATGAATACACTACAAATATAGAAGTACAATGTTATGTTAAATATATTGATGTTTTATTCATTTTTATACACCAGTAGCCATGTATATACTACAAATATTTAGTGATATTTGAATAACATGTGTATTCCTTACTTTTAAATTTTAATAAAATATTTCTATTATATTTTTTATAAGTTTTACCACTCTAAATAATTGTTAATTGTTGAACAGCGTGTACACGCGAACAATCACCTAGTAATTACAATATAATCTATCACATAAAAATAAAAAACAATTCTCTAACCAAACACAACCTATCAATTTTGAGCTCAACTTATCCGATTCCGACCGACAAACAGCGGTAGATCATGCAACTTGTTGCGATGGTCTTAAGTCTTAACCTTTGGAAATCTAGTATATTTCTTTAGGGTGATACTATTTGGACACCCAAAAAGTTATTTGGACACCCTAGGTATGCCTCGTATAGCTCTATACGAGGCATATACACTTTATTGTCCCCCAATCAGACAACATTCTGACAAAGAAAAAAACCCTATATTCCTCGTATTGACCAATACGATGCATATAGGGTTCACGTGTGTACTTTTCAGTCAACATGGCAGGCCAATTATTGGCCTCATATCCCTCGTATAGACCAATACGAGCAATATTAGTACGATGTCCGGTACGATGTAACATAAAGTAGCTGCCACTCGTACCCTATATTCCCCATATAGACCAATACGAGTCATATACACCCAAAGTTGATTATTTTCTTTCTTTCTTCTTCTTCCCTTCCTTTCTTCTTCATTTTTCAAACTTTCATTTCTTCTTCGTTTTTCAAACGACAATTTTTTTGCGGGCTATTTTTTTCTCCAAAATGGCATGGTGGGCTAATATTTTCGATGAATCCAGTATTCCTAATTCTCACGAGACGACAGGTATTCCTAATTCTGAAGCAGTGAATTCACAAGAGGTTGTGTCTGGTTACAAAAAACCATTGTTGCCAGACCTGAACGAGCCGTTCTATGAACCCAATGTTGAACATTCATACGTAGGGGAAACCTACCAGCACTACGAGCACGATGGTGAGTATGCGTACGTACCGCAGTACTCTTCGTACGACCCAAGACAAAACCCGCAAGTTCGAGAAGAGCAACCCCACAACTCGCATGTTTCAGACGAGCAACCACGGTGTTCGCAAGTTTCGTATGAAACTGAACAGGATTTCGTTTCCCGAAAAGATTTGGTTACGTGGGTTAAGAAAATGGGAAAAGATAACGGTTACGTCATTGTCACCCGACGATCCAAAAAAGTTGATAATATGGACGTGAAGGTTTGGCTAGTGTGCAACCGTGGTCGCGAGCACAAGAGTATAGCCACCGAGAGGAAAACAGGCAGCCAAAAAATTGGTTGCCCTTTTCTAGTGATCGGGTTATATGACGGGAAACGTGACGCCTGGAGGGTACAGGTGAGGAATGCCGAACATAACCATAATCCTGCTGAATATCTGGAGGGCCACGCGTACGCAAGAAGATTGTCTCCCGAACAATTAAATTTGGTGGAGGAGCTGTGGGCGCAGGAGATGGAGCCGCGTAAAATCTGGAAAACCGTAAAGGGACACTTCCCGGAGAGCATGTGTGTTTTGAAAGATATACACAATGCGTGTCAAAAGATTAGTGCTCTAAAGAAACGAGGTGGATCACCCATGCAGGAACTGGAAAACCTGCTGGTTGAGAAAAAATACACGTATTACACTCGGGAGGATCCTTTAAAAAATACGGTTGAGGACATTTTTTTTGTTCATCCTGTATCTTTCAAAATGTGGCGGGCGTTCCCGCATGTATTGTTGATCGACGCAACCTACAAGACCAACATGTACCGTTTACCGTTACTGCAAGTTGTCGGTTTGACGTCCACAAACCAGTCATTTTGTGCCGCTAATGCCATTCTTTATAAGGAACGTGAAGAAAACTTCATATGGGTCCTTGAGCATCTAAAGTCTATGTTGGAAGATTGTATGGAGCCGCGTGTTATTATAACTGACAGAGACCGGGCGCTTATGAACGCGGCTGACAAAGTTTTCCCAAACGCAAACAAATTTCTTTGCAGGTATCACATTTATCAGAATATTTCAAAACGCTGCAAGAAATCATTTACACACCCTGATTGGGAGGAATTTGCACGTTCATGGTCTACGTTATGCGAGTCTCCCACAACTCAAATATACGAATATAACATGAACAACATTTATAAAGCACTTGTTAGACATGGAAGGAAGCGTAAGTTTTTACTATTTTTATGTGTTTTAGGGTGTCTGAATAGATTTAAGGGTGTCCATTCTAATTATTATATATTTTGCAGATGTTTTTGATTATTTGTTTAATGAATGGCTGGACCAATACCATGAAAAATTTGTATCTGCCTGGACCAATAGATCAATAAATTTTCACCAAACTACAACAAATAGAGTAGAGAGCCAACATGCTGATTTAAAGAGATATCTTCCAGGCCCGAACAGTAACTTGACAAGAATAGTAGGGTATATCGATGATGTTGTAGTAAAGCAGGAATCCCATATAAGGAAATGTTTTGAAGATGATGATTATTATTATTATTATTATTATTATTATTATTATTATTATTATTTATTATAATTCAGGTACGATCCTTCCCGGCACAGCTCCTATGTTCCGTCTTCACCGCACAAGTTCGATGATCCTCGACACAGCTCCTACGGTCTATCGTCACCGGGCGATTTTGATAAAGCCCGACACAGCTCATATGTATCGTCACAGGAATCTAAAGAAACAGCTTCCATAGTAAAATCCAAGAAGTCTGCAATGCGACGCGGTAAAAAAGCAGAGTCACCTGTTGATCATGGGTTTCCCTTGATCCAAGAACCTGAATCAATGAACGTTGTCAGAACATATAAGGAACATATTCCAGAAATTTTTTACCCATATATATCCCGGATAAAGGATGTCAAGCCTGATGGTCATTGTGGCTATAGAGCGATAGCTGTGGGTTTAGGGATGGAGCAGAGCCAGTATATGTTTATTCGGCAACTAATTATAAATGAACTTCAAACCCACAAAGATATTTGGACAGAGATATTTGAAAGATTCTATACGTACGGAGAATATGAGCGGCAACTGCATAGAACAACCTTTATTGGGGTAGGAAGAGCACCCGAATCGAATTGGATGGAGATGCCTCATGCAGGACTCCTAATTTCTAACGCATTGGGAGTTATCGTTCACCTGTTAAGCGCTGCGCAAAGTCAGACTTTTTTCCCATTATTGGTTGGTCCAAATCAAGTGAAGGGCCCTCGTCAATTTATAACAATTGTATTTAATGGAAACCATTTTATCAACGTAGTACTATCAGGATACTATCCCATGCCAGCACCAAACCCCATGTGGAGTCTTTGCCGATGTGACGCAGCACGGGAATGGGAAGAATTGTACACGGAACAGATTGAATGGTATAAAGCGCTTAAAGCTAAGAAACGGGAAAATCCTTCAATTGAGAATGTTGGTTAATTACAATCTTTGAGTGGTGAATAAATGTAAACTTCTAAAAATATTATTTGAATGAATAAAATTACTTTTTATTCATTTTATGTGTTTTATTAGTTAATTTTCAATTTTTTGTATACTAAAAAAATTATGTATTTTAATAGTTACTAAAAAAAAAAGTATGTATTTTAATAGTTACTAGCTGAAAAAAAAAAAAGTGACAATATGCCTCGTATAGACCTATAATAATAATAATAATAATAATAATAATAATAATCAATAATAATAATAATCAATAATAATAACAATAATATATAATAATAATAATAATAATATTAATATTAATAATATTAATAATAATAATAATAATAATAATATTAATAATATTAATAATATTAATAATAATCAATAATAATAATAATAATAATATTAATAATAATAATGTATTTTAATAGTTACTAAAAAAAAAGTATGTATTTTAATAGTTACTAGCTGAAAAAAAAAAAAAAAGTGACAATATGCCTCGTATAGACCTATACGAGGCATATAAGGGTCCACATTTAGGCTGATATGAGGCTTGAACCCTATACGAGACCCTTATATTCCTCGTATAGACCTATACGAGGCATATAAGGGTCCACATTTAGGCTGATATGAGGCTTGAACCCTATACGAGACCCTTATATGACAAGTATTGTTCAATACGTTTCATATGCTGCCCTCGTATAGCTCATCGTATAGACCAATACGAGACACATGTCTGTCCATATCCCATCAGATCCAACTGTCAACCACTTGCCTCGAGATTTGATCATTATATGCCTCGTATAGGTCTATACGAGGCATACCTTGGTTCATATTATCCCCAATACGCAGGCTGTTGGTCTCATACGAGTCAACACATCCAGACAAAACCTCTCACCCACAGATCGACCCGACCCGAATCAAACACACCCGAGTCAAACAGAGCTGACCCGACCCTCTTCAAACACACCCGATTCATTGCCTGGATCTAAGGTATGTGATTTTTAGCTAATTTTATCAATATTAGGATAGATTGTTGATATTCTTGATATTGTTTGTTGATTAGTTTTTATAAACCGGTTTTCTTGTTTTTTTTTTGGATTTTTTATAAAATTTTGACTATCAATATGCCTCATACAAGCCAATACGAGGGATACCCGAATCGTTTTTTTTTTATTGTTATTATTATTATTATTATTATTATTATCCGAAAATATTTTTATTATCCGAAAATATTTTTATTATTATTATTATTATTATTATATATTATTATTATTATTATTATCCGAAAATATTTTTATTATTATTATTATTATTATTATTATATATTATTATTATTATTATTATTATCCGAAAATATTTTTTTTATTATTATTATTATTATTATTATTATTATTATTATCCGAAAATATTATTAGTATCCGAAAATATTTTTTTTTATTATTATTATTATTATTATTATTATATATTATTGTTATTATTATTGATTGTTATTATTATTCTTATTATTATTTATTGTTATTATTATTTATTATGTATTTATTATTGTAGCAATGACGATTGAAGTTCGAGATGATGATGATCCCCCGGATCCAACAATCGCAACTTTTGATGACTTTCCATATTTAGTCGAAAACGAAGTGGAGGCAGGTTGTCCTTTTTCGCTTTATGCATCGTGTCGAGATGATGATGATCCATCGGATACCGCAACATTTGATGACTTTCCTACTATAGTCGAAAACGACGTGCAGGCAGGTTGTCCTTTTTCGCTTTATGCAGCGTGTCGCTGCAGATGAACCTCGATGGGGAGGAAATAAAGGTCGAAACGACGCTAATAAGAGCTCCGGATCAGGTTCAAACTGCAGATGAACCTCGATGGGGAGGAAATAAAAGTCAAAACGACCGTGTCGCTGCAGATGAACCTCGATGGGGAGGAAATAAAAGTCAAAACGACCCTAATAAGAGCTCTGGATCAGGTTCAAATTTTGTATGTAGAACCGCCTCCTATGTGTTATAAATAGGAGGTTGGTCTTAGTTATTAAGGTTGACCGCTACGTCGGTAATTTTGTATGTAGAACCGCCTCCTATGTGTTATAAATAGGAGGTTGGTCTTAGTTATTAAGGTTGACCGCTACGTCGGTAATTTTGTATGTAGAACCGCCTCCTATGTGTTATAAAACTCATTTTGGTTTTAGTTTATGTTTTTTATTTGCATTTGTGAATACAACTAATAATAATCAATAATAATAATAATAATAATAATATTAATAATATTAATAATAATCAATAATAATAATAATAATCAATAATAATAATAATAATAATAATCAATAATAATAATAATCAATAATAATAATAATAATAATAATAATAATAATCAATAATAATAATAATAATAATAATAATAATAATAATAATAATCAATAATAATAATCAATAATAATAATAATAATATTAATAATATTAATAATAATCAATAATATTAATAATAATAATAATAATAATCAATAATAATAATAATAATAATCAATAATAATAATAATCAATAATAATAATAATCAATATTAATAATACTAATAATATTAATAATAATCAATAATAAAAAATAAATAAATAAATAATAATAATAATAATAATAATAATCAATAATAATAATAATAATAATATTAATAATATCAATAATAATCAATAATCAATAATCAATAATAATAATACCAATAATAATAAACATTAATCAATATTAATAATAGTAATAATAATCAATAATAATAATATTTTTTAAAGTTAGTTTAATATATTTAAAAATTTATAAAAGATAAAAAAGAAAAACACCTATGGGGTTTAGACAAGTCCAACTGTATAGAAACAAAGCCAACATCTTTAAAACCTAACAAAAGAAGCTAAACAAAACCAAAAAACCGAAAACGCATCCTGTCGGTGACAAAAACTGAGAATTTTTGTCACATTGGGTTGACAATAATAAAACTAATTTTCTGTAATTTTTTTATATTTTTTTAAGTTAGTTTAATATATTTAAAAATTTATAAAAGATAAAAAAGAAAAAGGAAAAAACAAAGGTATGCTTCGTATAGGCCAATATGAGTCATATAATGGGCCACGTATTGGGTTGATACTGGGCTGGCAACCAATACTGGACCCTTATATGATTCGTATTGCTCTATACGAGTCGTAGGGAGACCCATATCAGCCCCAATACGAGGCTCAGATCTGCCATACGAACCACACAAACACACACACAAACACACACACAAACGATCAAACACACCCTCAAACACGAACGTTGGTGGATCATCAGTGTATTAAGGTATGTTTTCTTTATTTTTTCACACGTATTGGTTAGATTTATTGATTAATTGATATAGGTTAGATTAGTGGGGCTTGAATTTGGGGCTGAATTGGGGAACTTAGATGGGATTCATGTGGATATGATGAATGAATATGCCTCATACAGGGCAATACGAGGCATATTCATTCATGAAACTTGATATTGGGGCTGAAGAAGATGAACAGATCTGGGTTTGTTTGTTGAAGATGAATGAATATGCATCATACAGGGCAATACGATGCATATTCATTCATTGTTTTTTTTTTTTTTTTAATTTTATTAATCTTTTACTTTAATAATAACAATAATAATATATATGCAAAAATATTATTAAAAAATATTTATTTTTAAAAATAACATTATTTTTTATAAATACCATATTTTTTTTAAAAATAACATTATTTTTTAAAAAATAACATTATTTTTTAAAATAACATTATTTTTTTAAAATAACATTATTTTTTAAAAAATAACATTATTTTTTTAAAATTTCATTATTTTTTAAAAAATAACATATTTTTTTAAAATTACGTAGTATGGCGGATATATTTGATGGCGAGGACGCGGACTTTGACGGGGAGGAGGGAGGAGGACCACCACCGCCGCCACCACGACAGGTTGACCCACTTCTGGGTCACCCGTACTTGGAGTTTCCTGCTGGCAGCAAGGCGTGGCACCGCTGTCAGAAGCTTAGGAGGATGCAGGTATTATTATTATTATTATTATTATTATTATTATTATTATTATTATTTATTCTTTATTATTTATTATTGTTATTATTATTATTATTTATTCTTTATTATTTATTATTGTTATTATTGTTATTATTGTTATTGTTATTAACATAATGCAGGTCGCGGCTCACAACTCCGTTTCTTATACTGCGTTGGAAGAGTTTGGTGAGCTGGCCCGGGCACGTGATATCATCGGCGTTGATACGCCCTGGAGCCGTATGTTTGATGGTGCCCATACTCCGACGTTTCGGGAGGTGACCGTGGAGTTCTTGTCTTCCTTTACTTTCACCCCACGACCAGCAGATCGACCAGAGGAGGACGATGATCCCGAGGATCCTTTCTTCGAGATCACATTCCGGCTTGCGGGGCAGACGTTCAGGATGTCCCTACGCTCGTTCGCGTGCCGTCTGGGGTTTTACACGGAGCCTGAGACGGATACCGCGTTATATCGAGATGTTATACGCGCGGCGTCTAGGCCTACGTTGCTTGGGTTTTGGGCGGTCATAGCTCCTGGTCGCCGGTTTCAGAAGGACAAGGGCAGGGTGACCGCCATTCGTGACCCCCTCCACCGATATATGCACCGGTTGATCGCTACGTCGATCCAGCCACGCCAGTCCTCCCGCGAGTGGTGCACGAGGACGGACCTCTTTTATCTTTACTGTCTATTATATCGGAGGTCGTGCGCGCTCGCGCGTTGTATGGCGGAGTGGTTTTCCTCGGCCATACACCGTCAGCAGCGGGGAGATTTATACGGTGGTGCGTATGTCACCATCCTCGCTCGTCACTTGGGGCTTCTGCCCGATGGTGACCCCCACTTGCGTCCTCCGCTCCAGCCATCTCAGTTGGATCGTAGGACGATCATTGGCATGCGCGTTACGCGCAAGTTCGCTGGGATGGGTCGGCGTTTTAAGAACGCCGAGGGAGAGCTTTTTGTGCCGGTGGAGTTACCGGAGGTCATCCCACCTTACCCTTGGGATATTGAGGAGGATATGGTGGAGGACGTGGATGGTCCGTTTGAGGTTGATCTGGAGCCAGAGGTAGAGGATGACCCGGCGCCTCGAGAGCCACCTCAGTACCCGGCTCACGTTTACCGGGGTGCCCCTGTTGATGTTGTAGAGAGGATGCGTCGTATGGAGCGCAGTATTCGTGATCTGCGTCGCGATCAGGAGGAGATGCGCCGTGGTCATGACGCTATTCTAGACTGGATGACGTGGCTGGCTGAGTCGGAGGCAGAGAGGAGACAGCAAGCAGGATTACCAGTCAAACCCCCACCAGCACCACGGCCACCACCAGCGCCACGTGGGCCAGATGATGCAGATCATTAGTTTTTTATTTTCTATGCTTCAGTTATTTTGTATGTATTCAGTACTATTATGACTTCTATTGTATGAACTTGTTAGTTGATATGTATATATTCAGTTCAGATATTTATGTTTGTGATGTTTATTTACTGTTGTTAATAGTTCTTGATCAGTTATTCAGTTACAAATCAACTTAAGTTATATATCTTTGTGATGTATATACAATAGCTACAAATCAAAACTATTTAAAAAATAGAAACAATGTTTAAAAAACAAACCCAACTTCGAAAATTATACGTTAAAAATTAAAACTGTTATTGACGTATTAAGAAGACTCAATTCAACTTCGAAAAATATGCGTAATAAATTCAGACTGATATTGACGTATTAAGAAGAGTCAATTCAACTTCTAAAAATATACATAATAAATTTAGACTGATATTAACGTATTAAGAACAGTCAATTCAAGGGGTGAAGATGATTATCTTTTTACCAGGGAATATAGTGGAGATTGAGATTAGCAACTTCATGACTTTTAATCATGTGGTTGTATCAGACTGATATGTATCAGACTGTTATTGCACGTTCAAAAAAAAAAAAAAAAAAATCCTCGTATTGCCCTCGTATAGCCCAATATTTGAAATATCAGGCCCACATATTCCAAAAACCCTAAGTATGAAAAAATTAAAAAAGTTAACCCTATATGCCTCGTATAGCTTTATACGAGGCATATAAGTACGAGGTTGCAGATGTACTTGCCTTGGAGTCAGTGTTTCCAGCTTTTTGTACCTTATATTCATCGTATAGCTCTATACGATGTGTGACCAGGGTGTCAAATTAGATTCCTTGGGTGTCCAAATAGCCTAAGCCTTTCTTTATCCATGTTTTTTATTACGTTGTTTGGTACAATCAATCACAAAAACATGGTATCTTTGATTTTAATATGTTAATAAAATTGTTATAATCTATTATATTGCATACAATTAAGATCGTTATTCTTGATAATTTAATAATAATAATAATAATAATAATAATAATAATAATAATATAAAAAAGATTTCGGCCCACAATACGTTAATGTAAATAATTACAATTTTGTTTCATAATAAACAGTGTCATTTAAAATTAGTTTAATCCACACATTGTTTTTTCTTGAATAATTGCTTACAAATTATTATTTTCAGTCGTATCATTTTCAATTATTCTTTTTCCTATGTGTCGGCAAAGAATCCAGTTCATGGTCTCGGAAACAGTTCATATACAATGTGTCATGTGAGTTTGATATAATAGTTTGATATTGTGTTTTTTTTTTTCGGTAATGACTTCATATTTCACCGATTTAACATCAACTAGATTGTAAGATTCTTTTTTATAGAAAGGGTAACTCTCATACCCTTTAAACCAATTTTAAATACACATTACACTTCATCACCTTGTCATCACTAGGTCAAAGATCCTTTAGTAACTAGATTGCATTCATCGTATAATTTAGCTATTTAAAACCTTGAGTTGATTGGGTGGAGCTCACTAGCTCAGTAGCTCGTATAATGATTGAACTAACTTTAGCTTGAAGGTAGATTTTTTTTTTTTTTTTTTTTTTTTTTTTTTTTTTTTTTTTTTAACGGCAAATTTCTTCTCCTTGTGGGACTTGAACCCATGACCTCTTCTTTAGGTATTCCTAGAAGCTTTGCTTCTACCATTGGGCCACCAACCCCAATGGCAGCTTGAAGGTAGATATTTCGTTAAAAAAACTTTAGGTGATTTGTCTCGTATACTAGACACGTCGCTGTCCAACATGAACAAACTACGCAAGTATAATGATATATATTTTTTTTAAAGACTTGAAGAGATATGTGCTAGGATGCGTGTACGCGTGCGCAATTACCTCACACGAGGCCACACCCATACATCAGCAATTAAGGAATAATCAATAGAAGCTTCTGTGGGGCCCACGCGAAACTTAATACATGATACTTGCAGAGAGAGAATGAAAAGGGCGTTCGGCCAATCAGAGGTCAGTATTCCCTACTCCACGATCTCCTGCTATCAGCAAGGACAGAAAGGGGGAGTGAAAAAGATATTCAGCCAATCAGAGAAGGACAATGCAAATTCTCTCAACGGTCTCACCCGTGAGACCCGTGCGAATGAGCTGTCAATCTCCATCAATTCGTGGGCTCGTACCACACACTATAAGTACCCTCTCTTCTTATAGAGAAGGGGTCAACAATTTTCACACTCAAATACACACACAAGTTCACTCTAAGTTTTGTAAGAAAGATTGGTTAAAATATTTGTCCATTTAATACTCGTAATTGTCACGCTAGCATTAATAAAATCTCTTCATTTCCCTTTATACATGAGTATTAGTTTGAATTGGTGTTTCTTCAAGACTTGAGCTAGTTAAAACACATTTACACCTGTGCATTTAAATTGTCTAAACTGCTAAATGAACAAACTATGGGATTACAATAGGAGTCCAAACTATTAAAACATGGCGTCTAAAATCACCTTTAAATTAACATATGCATTCTATACATTTGGTTATTTCGTAGCTTTGTTAAGTGTGAGATTTACTGAGTAAGGTTGTTGTTGTAGTATCCTATACACTTGGTCATTTCGTAGAGAAAAATCACTTTACAAATTACAAATGGACCAGTATTTTTGTAACTTTTTTCTTTCTTCATAAGATAGTATTAAAACTACAATGAGGAAGTTACATTGTTACTTGGGCTTCATTGGATGCCTTCTTCTTGCTCTTAAGAATCTAATATATTCTCTGATACTTTATAATCTTATAAATCCAGCCCACGTTGATTTTAAAAATGATGCACGAACACTTTTTATATTATTCAAAACTTTTAATATAATTTAGTTGATTTATCAAAAGAATTTAATATTTTTTTAGTTAATGCATCTAAAAATTCAATGACAACTTCTTCTGTTTTATCGTTCTCGCCACCTTGATAGTCTGTCTCCTTGTGCGAATAATTTTTAAGTAATACATATGCTATTTATTTAACTAGAAACTAGAACAACTTCACTGGGTTTATATTTTTAAGAAACATAATACTTAAACCTTCCTCAACAACACATAGGTCCAGTTGAAGTATAGATATTAAACATGTCAACCTTTAGAATAGTAACATAAGCTACTTAAACATCCCCACATCATTTATATTGTAACGTGTTGCTTCTTCTTCTTTCTTCCTTTTTTTTTTCTTCTTATTTTCATTTTAATTTAGACATACAAATGTATGGCTTGCAATGGAAAAAACTACATATGATATGCCATTGTTTGTTTTCTCTTCTACTCTTCCCCTTTTATATAGGATTTAGTAAAAAAGTGACTTATTAACTTATGACTTTTTAAAAATGAGTTTTTAGAAAAGTGTTTGGATTAGCTTATTATGTGGTGGGGAAAAACAATAAGTTGATAAGTTATTTTGTAAAAAAGTGTTTGGTTTAACTTATTTAGGTAAAATGACCAAAAAGGGTATAAAGAGGGTATATATAAGGATATAAGAATGACATGTAGGTAAATAAGCATCAATAAGTTATAAGAAGGTTTAAAAAGTCACTCATCCCTTACTTTTCTAAAACAATTTATCATAGACAAACAAAAAGTCATTTTCCTTTTGCCAAACACTTTTTTTTAACTTATTAATTTTTTGAAAAAGTTATAAGTTATAAGGAGGTGGAAATAAGGAGAGCCAAACATGCTCTAATATTCAATAGATATCTCAACATAAATCTGTTATATTGATTTATCTTCGGAATGACACACATTCTCATTACAAGGAAACATATCTTAATATCTACTATGTCTTTGTCATATCATACATTAGATATCCAACTACTTCGATCTCTAGCTCTTGTGTTTGCATTATTCTTACATATTAGCTTATAGTTATACAGATTTTCTACTATTCGAACCCTTTTATGGTTTAACTTCCTTATATTTTCTTTGATATTAGATGCAAACCTTCCCATATAATTCTTTGTTAAATTATAAAGATTTTTAGCATCTCACACGGGTTAGAGAAAAGTTTTATCTTTTCATATACATATTAGCTTATACTAATTTTCTATTTTTTATTCGTTTTATGTATCATATACCATTGAACAATATTAAAATACCTTAGATTAATTTAATTTTTTTGTTAGGATGCACCTAGGGTTGTCCAAATCGTTCGGCACTCGCCGGTCGCTTGGAATTTGCTCAGAAAATGATAGTTCGATTTTTCGCTCGGTTGTAAACGAGCCGATCGGCTCGGTTCAGTTTGTAAACAAGCCAAGCATGAGCAAAGGTCCGCTCGGCTCGGTTTGGCTTGATATAATTTTCATTAATTTATTATATATATATATATATAATCGTATACGTACACATTAATTACAATTATATTTATAGTTTTATGCATACCACTTTGTTGCGTTTGACTCAATATATGCATATATACAATTATATTTATAGTTACGAGTCCAGTCAACCAAATGATAACTTAACACTGAGTTTAATTGTAAAACATTAAGTAGTGAAAAGACGTGCTTGACTTCCTATTCCCTTAGTTGCCTGTCATCAATCGTCTCCCGCTATCAATCTACGCCATGGTGCGACAATCGTTCTCTGTAGTATGCTCATTGCATCACTGGCCTCAACCTGAGCCTCATTCTCGGACAACCGGACCTCAGACTTAGTGTCATCCTCGAACGGGCGAACCTCAGTTATCACTAGGCAGCGACAACATTAAAGGAAGTATCCCAATTTTATGGCTGTCCGAAAAAATCGCCGCAAGTCGATCGCTCGAAAAAATGTGCGCTCGAAAAATGTCCGCTCGATCGGCTCGATTGTAAACAAGCTGATCGGCTCGGTTCAATTTGTAAATGAGCCAAGCACGAGCAAAAGTCCGCTCAATTCGACTCAACTCGTAACCAACCCTAGACACACCCGAGTTTTTAATGGTGGTTTTTTTTTGTTCGGCTAGCGCAGTAGTCTCTTTTTTTGTTTTTTAGGAGCCACTGACAACTAAAGCGTACCCGGTTCGAAGCGGCGCCATGACGTCAAACTGGTTTGTTTTCATTCCATCCACAACAAATATCTATATTTGTTATATTGATATAATTAACATGTGTTTGTTCCTTTGGCTTTTGACATGTTCGGTTTCTTGCACTGGGGACGGTTCGGTTCTTGACAAGAGTTCAGCAGGTGATCCATAACAACTTTTCGACCCCATAGGTCGAGAATTTGTTCTTAGTAGATTAGAGTTTTCTATTCAAAAAAATGTGACGTACAACTTTTTACCTGCCTACATGTCATCGTTATGTAATTTGTCCTTTATAAATTTGAATATATTTTTTATTTTAGAAAAATCTATATCTATATCTATATCTATATCTATATCTATATATATAATAAACCAAAGCATTTTTATGACATGTCATAATATTATGCAATCTCTCTTTTGAGAGATGCCACATAAGATGTGATGTGGCAACTCTAGACCAATTTAAAAAAAGGAATAAATATGGTTTAAATATGATTTAATATAATCTATTAAATACCTATTCTACTAAATATAAATATTAAAACTTTATTATTTTCTCTCTCATGTTTCCTCTCATAACTTTTAAATGTTAATATCTTTTATATACGAGATTTTTTAAAGAAAAAAATTACACCAAATTAACGAGCGTTTTATTATCTTTCCAACGAGTACCATAGTGCTATATAAAAAACGGAGAAAAAAAACGACAATTTTTTTGTAACCCGACAGGTATTGTGTCAGGTTTGGAATTAATTTAAAAAAAATTGTGGGTTTGGGTCGGGGCTGGGATTAGGTGATACCCGACCCAATTACCTTTTTTTTATATTAGAATATGATAACTTATGGCAGAAATTTGTTTAAAATAATAATAATAATAATAATAATAATAATAATAATAATAATAATCTATATCTATATATATAATAAACCAAAGCATTTTTAATGACATGTCATAATATTATGCAATCTTTCTTTTGAGAGATGCCACATAGGATGTGATGTGGCAACTCTAGACTAATTAAAAAAAAGAAATAAATATGGTTTAAATATGATTTAATATAATCTATTAAATACCTATTCTACTAAATATAAATATTAAAACTTTATTATTTTCTCTCTCATGTTTCCTCTCATAACTTTTAAATGTTAATATCTTTTATATACGAGATTTTTTAAAGAAAAAAATTACACCAAATTAACGAGCGTTTTATTATCTTTCCAACGAGTACCATAGTGCTATATAAAAAACGGAGAAAAAAAACGACAATTTTTTGTAACCCGACAGGTATTGTGTCAGGTTTGGAATTAATTTAAAAAAAATCGTGGGTTTGGGTCGGGGCTGGGATTAGGTGATACCCGACCCAATTACCTTTTTTTTATATTAGAATATGATAACTTATGGCAGAAATTTGTTTAAAATAATAATAATAATCATTAATCATATATTGGCAGATGACATTTTTATAGTTTAAATACTTCTAATTTTATTCACTTTACTTAGATTTCTCAGCCCGGAACGCTCCCGGGGTATAAACTAGTACAATAAATATAACTTAAAAAATGAAAACGGTGATATACTAAAATTGAAAGAGGGACATCATGGGGCAGGTTGGCTTTTAAAAAAATTAAAATTACATTTTCGAAATACTCATAATATTTTTGTTTGCATTGCAAAACTCCAAAGCTAATCACCAAAGAAAACAGAACAGAAGTGAAGACAAACGTACCCACAGTCCCACACCATTTACATCTCCTTCTCCTTCATCATCTCCATCACATTCATCCTCCATCTCCATTCATTACTCACCGACATCAATGGCCACTCACCATGCAAACCATAGGATCAACCCAAGAATTAACTCACATCCATCTGCACCAAGTTCAAACCGGATATCAGACCATGTTCCTAGTCGAAAAAAGCTATTCGGGTTCCTATCGCTTGTCGATTTAGGATGTGGTCGGTTTTCGTCGTCAGGGGTGACCGTAAACCCTTCGGGATCGGCCCCGAATGAGAAAACGAGGAGGAGAAAGAATAAGAATAAGAAGAAGAAGAGGAAGCAAGGGAGAACTAGAGGATCATGTCCTGAAAATGTGTGTTGTGCTCCTCCTGTAGTTGGATTTACGTATGATGTTGCACAAAGTACTAGTGCTGATCCTAGTAGACGAAACCATAGACAGGTATGGGTTTAGCTTTAAGGTTTAGTTCGTATTTAATTAATTGCTCTTTTACAGTAGAATCCGCATGGTCAAACACAGTCAGACTTTTTAGCAGGACAGGATTTGCAATTTAAAAGGGGTTTGTGTTGCAATTTGTTGCCTGTTTACCTGACATCCTCTTGTAATTTGTTATGGTTTTTAACGAAAATAGTAGAATTATTATTATTAATAAAAACTTATTAGAATTAATAATGTTTAGTAATAGACTAATAGTATAGGGATTAGATCACTAGAAGTGATGCAATCACAACCTTTTGCATTATCTTAACTCTTATTAACCATGGTGTTTTTGTTTAGCGTTCTCGTGCCTCACGGCATGCGACTCTGGATCGAGAACAAACGTTGAGTAGTGGACAAGTTGAGGATGGGGCTTTAGTAAGATCGAATGTATCGGATTCGAGACAGTATAATCGGCTTCCTCGTCGGTCTCCAAGAGGAATCTCCGAGGTTTGAATCTAGTAAAAATTGTAAAAGCTTTGTGAATAGATTGTATTCAATTGAATTTCATATTGTGGATCTAGTAGAGTTTAATATAAACTACAACTTTTGTAGATTGTTATGATTGAACATAATCCATTGTTGGATGGGAGAATAGAAGGAAGCGATCGCTATGGAGCGTGGAGGATCAACGCGGATATCATGTCGTATGAGGTACGGGGTTTCTGTCCGGTTTTGACCATTAGTAATAGTTTTTGACTATTGTTAGACCAAACGTACTGGCTCATCATTTTCACGCCCTCCACTCCATATGTCTGAATATAATTGGCTCAACATTTTAACGCCCAATTTGCAGCGTGAAAGATTTCAAGCCCTTGCCCAAAACAGCCTCAAAACGCCAGGGGGAGGTGTGCCTAGCGTTTGGGGCATTTTCCTCTCAATCCACGTCCATTTCACGGCCCACTATACCTGGTCTAAAAAAGAAAAAGAAAGAAAAACAAACTATTTGAAATTTAATACCCAACCACACCAAATTATAAAGAGTAATAAAATCAAAATAAATTAGTATTATCTCACCAAAAAACATAACAGGCATTATCCCGTGTGTTGAATTGTTAAGCAAAAGTGCACCAAGAGCAGAGCCGAGCCCGAATAACATCTCACCCCAATCACATGGGTTTTTAGGCTTGAGTTTGGTTAGGCTTGGCTCGTTTCGAGCTTTTCTCAAGCCGAGTTCGAGTAGCTCGCAAGTAGCTCAGCTCGTTTACACCCCTAAGCAAAACCTGATCCAACTAAAGATATATAAAACCCCAAGTAAAGTACAAAAAGTTATATGGATCAAAATCCCGTGGTACGCTTTGGATTTTCCGACTAATTTTCAAAAAAAAAAAAATATTCATAAATAGGCAAAAATCAAGTTGGAAGAGTGCTTCTAGGTGGAGCATGAATTTTTTTTTTTTTTTTTTTTTTTTTTTGTGAAAATAGGTAGGTCGCTATCGCTAATTGAACTAGCGACGTTGAATCTTTGATTTTGAAGGTCGCACCTTCAAAGATTGTTTTTAAGAGAGATGGTTGGTTTAGCAACCTTCTTTGAATCTTTGATTTTGAAGGTCGTTGGTTAAACCAGCAACCTTCAAAGATTGTTTTTAAGAGAGATGGTTAGTTTAGCAACCTTCTTTGAAGGTTGCTAAACTAGCGACCTACCTATTTTCACAAAAAAAAATCTCATGTACCACCTAGAAACACTCGTCCAACTTGAGTTTTGCCTATTTATTAAAAAAAATTCCCTATTTCAAGTATAAACCAAAAATCAACTTGTTCGGTATGGTTTGAAAATTTCTAAACCGGCCAACCAAATTATAAAAAAAAAGACTGTGAAACAAAACCAAACGGTTTTAAATCGAAGCATGAGCACCACTAATTAGTAGACCTGTAAATGAATCAAACGAACACAAACACATAATCGAACACATTTTTGTGTTCTTGTTTGTTCATTAAGAAATTTGTCATGTTCGTATTCGTTTATGTTCGTTCGTTTAAACCTAAACGAACAGTTCATGAACAAACATAAACGGAGATTCACGAACGTAATAAACGTAAATGATTTTGTATTATTAAAAACACTCAATTACAAATTTGTTATATTTATACAAGTTGCTAAACGAAAATAAACGGACATAAATAAACAAACATAAACGGACGTTCACGAACATAAATGAACAAACACAACGTTTGTTCATGTTCTTCATATACTAAACGAAAAAAATTGTTTGTATTTGTTAAACGAACTTCCCACCAAACAAGTTCACGAACAGTTCATGAACGTTCGGTTCGTTTACAAGCCTACTAATTAGAGATATTTCCTTCGTTTAAGCTTTGACTTCTGGTAACAGTCAAACCAATTCACTATTTTGATGCAGGAACTAGTGGAACTTAGTGACAGAATAGGGTACGTTGATGGTGGTCTGCAAGAAGAAGAAATACTCGAGTGTTTAAAAAGACCCAAGAAATCCTTTATTAAGTCCGTTGACTTTAACTCCAAAGTCAAAGACTCCAAATGTAGCATATGTCAAGTAAGTACATATAACATATATTTCATAGCTTTAATCTTTTAAAACATAAGTTCATAAAAGAAGGTAAGTATGATTTCTTGCAGGAGGAATGTAAGGGAGATGAAGATTTGGGAAAACTCGAATGCGGGCATTACCATCACTTGGATTGCATAAAACAATGGCTACTTAGGAAAAATGAATGCCCGATTTGCAAAACTGTGGCTAAACCCGACAAGTGATCAACCAAACCACCACAAGCCCTTTGCGGGTCATATATATTAATGTTTTGTTATGTTGAATGAAAGTTCTTTGATTTTGTTTACGACAACTACATGCATACATCTTCGTCGCAAGTCATTTTGTGTTACTAGCCGTTTTATCTTATCGTTGTTGGTTTTTGTGTGTCAAAATCATATTAGTTATCTTGTTTTCGTTGAATGAAAAATTGGTTACATACTTGCATTATAGAGTTACTATTTTTGTTTGCAACCTGTTTACAAGACCTAAATTACATAAAGGTCACTGCTGGTAGATATTGTTAGCTTTTTGTGAAAAGGGTGCGAGTCCCTTAGAGTTATAAGTGATTTGATGTTTAAATCTCTATGACGACGAGCTATACTCATTATGTGTCATTTGGGTCTCTGGCTCCGAAAGCTATTCGTTTTTTGACCAGGGTCCAGCGGGTTATACATAGTAATGTCTCGACTTTGGGGGGAGGGGGCGGGGTGAGGTGAGCAAGGGTTTGTTTTCAGTAGACTGGAGTTCGCTATATAGAAAGGGGTGGCGGCGCAGCTTGTTACACGTCTGTCCGCTATTTTGATGTAATGTTCGTTGTTATAGAATAAATGAACTTATTAAAAGTGACAAATGCACATCTTAATCTCTATTCTCATTGGTTGTCACATATTCAAGCATTTAGTGAAACCCTTCATGTAAGCGGGGTGTCACAACACTCCTCACACGATCCAGATCCAGTGGGCTATATTAAACCCGTAAACGACGAACTTGGTATCATATCTCTTCAGCCTTAAATCTATGAGTGGAAGTGAAATCACCATCAAAATTATTTGATACACTATTAAATATGATTTGATGTATTATCTGTTATATGAACGTGTTCTATTGTGAATAGTCTATATTAGTTCATATGCTAAGCATCTTTGATGAACGTGAAAGCTAAGGGCGCATGTAGCATTGGAGATGGTCTAAGAACCCTAACGATTTTGATATGAACTTGTTTGACTTATTATCCACTCCATCAAACCTTTTTGTTTTACCACCTTAGTTTTGGTGAAAACAAACTAAAGGAGTTTATACCTTAAAACTATCGTTCCCCGTTTTTTAGTCATGGCATTTTAGTTGACCTCATAGGTTCATATGGCGTTTATTTTGTCTCCATTTGTATTAGTAATCCCCATCCCATGATAGGTAAACGCTTATTCATTACCATTATGTATCGAGTATACCCGTTTGTTTAATAAAATCTACTACACCCTGTAAATAAATCAACCTCCAAATGATTTTAGAGGTGATATGGACCTTTCATTTATAATACAAGGATATTACAATAAATGGAAATACATTCAAGACATTTTAATTACAATAATAACAGATTGCTAATTTTGCTCTATTTATTGCTAATTTTGCTCTATTTCCTTATACCCCCCGTCAATCGAAACGGTGGCGGTCCAAGACGAAGCATTGCACGAAAGACTTCAAAGTGTGCACGAGGAAGGCTTTTGGTAAAAATATCGGCCACCTGAAGATTGGTTGGGACAAACTTAGTGTAAAGTTTCTCAGAATTAACGAGCTCCCGAATAAAGTGATAATCCAAGTCGATATGTTTAGCACGCTTGTGAGAGACCGGATTTTGAGTCATGAATAAGGCGCTCTTGTTATCACATAAAAGAGTCGGACGAGTAGGAGGAAGAGCATGCAGTTCACGCAACAGATGAGTAATCCAGACAAGCTTCGCAGCAGTGTTCGCCATGGCACGATACTCAGATTCACAACTGGAGCGGGAGATAGTAGGTTGCTTCTTTGCACTCCAAGACACAAGATTCCCACCAAGAAAAATGGAATAGCCGTAAGTCGACCGACGGGTGTCCAGACAACGCGCCCAATCGGCATCAGAATAACCAATGACACAAGGTGTGTTTGAACGGCTATAAGTAAGACCAAAGGAAAGGGTCCCTTTAACATAGCGAAGAAGACGCTTCACCGCTCTGAAGTGATCAGTAGTGGGATGTTGAAGAAATTGAGAGAGTTGATTCACTGCATAAGACAGATCCGGTCTAGTAATTGTCAAATATTGCAAGGCCCCGACTAAAGACCGATATAAAGTGGGATCCGAGAATGGCGTCCCATGAATAGTGAAGGACTCGTGTGGAGCGAGAGGCGTGCTAACCGGTTTAGAGTCATAAAGCTTCGCACGAAGAAGGATATCCTTGGCATACTTGGCTTGGGTAAGAAAAAGTCCAGTCTCTGTGTAAAGAACCTCTAAACCCAAAAAATAACTAAGGTCCCCGAGATCCTTAATAGCGAATTCATGGTTCAATCGAGAAATGAAATGCCTAATCTCAGTTTCATCACTTCCTGTTAAAATGAGATCATCGACATAGACAAGAAGATACATAATGTGAGAATCGTTCTTAAGCACAAAAAGAGAAGTGTCAGCACGACTGCAAGTGAAACCATAGGAAAGAAGAAATGTGCTAAGACGTTGAAACCATGCTCGGGGGGCCTGCTTTAGACCGTACAAAGCCTTAGATAGCTTGCAAACATGATTCGGAAGTTGTGCATGCACAAAACCAGGTGGTTGCTCCATGAAAACAGTTTCTGTCAGATTGCCATTTAAAAAGGCGTTCTTGACGTCTAGTTGATGTAACTTCCATTTGTTAAGCACCGCTAATGAGAGTACAATGCGTACCGTGGAAGCCTTAACCACGGGACTAAAGGTATGAGAATAATCCAACCCCGGTACTTGCGTAAAGCCTTGAGCCACTAGACGCGCCTTGTAACGCTCAATGGAACCATCAGAATGGTATTTAACACGAAACACCCATTTCGAACCGACAACATTGGCCGAGGAGGGGCGTGGAACTAGTGTCCATGTATTGTTTTGATGAAGAGCCTTCATCTCCTCGTTCATAGCCTCCATCCATTTCGGATCTTTGGAAGCCGTTTTAAAGCCCCGGGGTTCAACAGTAGAAGTTAAAGCCACATGTAGAGCATGAGAGTGTAAGGAAGCAAGATCCACTTGATGTTTAGGTTTATAAATACCCGCCTTAGCTCGAGTTTGCATAGGATGAGTGTTCGAGGTAGAGGAAGTTGGATTGGGATCAGGTGTATGGATGGTTGGTTGGGGCGGTGCGTTTGTGGTAGGGATGGATGAATGTGATGGTTCGGTAGATGTAGGTGTGGGTTCGGGTGTAGGCTGGTCGTGGTCAAGTGGTGCGGAATGGTCAGGAGGGTTTGTGGTTTGGGGTGAGGATGGTTGTGGATCGGATGGGGAAGGTGAGGATGGTGGGCTGGTACAAGTGTTTGGGCTTGGAGGAGGTGGGTCAATGGGATGGCATAAAGGACAGGTGGTTGGGCCTGGACTAGGAAAGGAAGGTGGGCCGGTCGTAGGGGAAGAAGGGTGTGGGCTGGATGTGGTTTGAGGTGAAGGGTGTGGAGGTGAAACGTCATCATAAAATGAGGTAAGGGTTAAGGTATGAGATGGTGATGTTTGTTTGTTGTTTTGAAAGGGAAAAAGAGATTCATTAAAACGAGCATGGCGAGTAAGAAAAACCCGATTTGTACCCGGATCCAAGCAACGAAAACCTTTGTGTGTAGAACTATAGCCAATAAATACACACGGCAAACTTCTAGGCTCAAGTTTATGTTTTGCATAATCACGTAGATATGGAAATACTTGGCAACCAAAAACTCGGAAATTATCATAACATGGCATGTGATTAAATAATAGTTGAAGAGGAGACTTGTTGTCGAGTAGAGGACTTGGTACTCGATTGATAATATAGGTTGCCGAGGTGAATGCATCAGTCCAATATTGAGCCGGAACATGTGAATTAAATAGCATAGCCAAGCCGGTCTCAACGATATGGCGATGTTTTCTTTCCGCACGCCCATTTTGTTGTGGCGTGTAGGGACACGAGTAACGATGAAAAGTCCCATTTTCTTCAAATATTTTACGAACTGTGTGATTTACGAACTCAGTACCGCCATCACTTTGAAAGACTTTTATTTTCCTGGAGCACTGAGTTTGAACAAGCTTGATAAAAGCAGATAAAACGGCATAAAATCCTGTCTTGGTTTTAAGAGGATAAAACCAAGTGAACCTGGAATAATCATCTATAAAAATAACATAATAACGAAAGCCATCAACAGACATAATAGGAGCAGGGCCCCATAAATCACAGTGAACCAAGTCCAATGGAAAAGAAGCACGTTTTTCATTAGAAACAAAAGGTAATCTATGTCCCTTAGCAAGTTGGCACGAAGTGCAAATATCAGGTTTTGGTAATAAAGAAGTAACTGATAGAGAACCACATTTATTCAAAACTGAAATAACATCAAAAGAGACGTGGCCCAAACGGGCATGCCATAACTCATAGGAGGCTTTATTAGAAACATCCGCAACAAAAGCTTGTGGTCCATCTTTAAGCAAATAAAGTCCATCAACGCATCTCCCTGTTGCAAGAACCTGTCTTGTCTTGCGATCCTGAATATGAAAATAGTGCTGAGAAAATAAGACATCAACAGGATGATCGGCAGTCAACTTGCTTATAGATAGCAATTTCTTTGTGAGATTAGGGACAACAAGCACATTACGTAAGGTAATATTGTTGCAAAGTTTAGAAGAGCCGATATGAGTAATCGGAAGTTTCTTACCATTACCAAAAATAACCTGATTATTACCTTTATATGGAGTAGAATGATGAAGACATTCTTCATCGGGTGCCATATGGTCAGAGGCGCCCGAGTCCCCAGTCCAATCAGGAGTGTCATTGTGGACATTGCACCGAGCATGGAATGCCTTGGCTAAGTCTTCATCTACAGTAGGTGCTTGTGTGGCAAAGGTATGCAGTTTCGGACACGAAGAAGCATAGTGGCCGGTTGTCCGACACAACTGGCAGTGAGGAGGGCGGCGGTTACCACGACCCTTTGAGGGAGTACCCTTGGAATAACTGTTCCTGGAAGCAAAACCACGACCCCGGCTAGGCGGTTCACGGCGGTTTTCAGCATGAAACGCAGCCGAGGGAGTGGTGGTACCATGAAGGGACTGGAGAAACATTTCATGACTCTCAGCCTGAGCCACGAGATCACGAAAAGCAGGGGCAGGTTTGGTAGCCCGTATAGCAGTAGAAAAAACTTCATACGAGGGTCCAAGACCACAGAGAAACCAGTGGAGTCTATCTATTTCGGCCACCGGGTGCCCAATCGCTGCCAGTTGTTCACAAATAGACCGAAATCGACGGGAAAAATCACTAACAGAAGATGTACCTTTAGAGAGCTGTCGAAGAGCATCTCGAAGGGACTGAACCCTTTCAACTGAAGCGTTGCTGTACGCTTGTTCAAGAGCCGCCCAGATCTGATGGGCAGAGGTGAGACCCAGTACTTCAGCAGCGGCTTCTTCTGTTAAGGAGGAAAGAAGCAGAAGTGCCGTTTTCTGATCATCAGAGGACCAGGAAGCAAAAAGGGGGTTCACTGATTGTTTGTTATCGATGGTTAAAGTTTCCGGCGGTGGAGTAGTGGTACCGTCGATGTGAGCAGAAAGCTTGTGTAGGGAGATGAGAAGTTTCATGTGGTTTCTCCAAACAAGGTAATTAGATGAGGATAACTTAATAGGGGAGAGGTGAGGGACAGTAGGGTTGCCGGAAGGGTTGGAAAGGAGATCAGAGGAGGCGGCGGCCATGGGATGGGCTGGTAGAAGGAGAAAGAAAGGTGAAGGGGAAAAGTTTTTAGAGAGAGGATAGTCCGCTCTGATACCATGTAAATAAATCAACCTCCAAATGATTTTAGAGGTGATATGGACCTTTCATTTATAATACAAGGATATTACAATAAATGGAAATACATTCAAGACATTTTAATTACAATAATAACAGATTGCTAATTTTGCTCTATTTATTGCTAATTTTGCTCTATAAAATAAATCAACCTCCAAATGATTTTAGAGGTGATATGGACCTTTCATTTATAATACAAGGATATTACAATAAATGGAAATACATTCAAGACATTTTAATTACAATAATAACAGATTGCTAATTTTGCTTTATTTATTGCTAATTTTGCTCTATTTCCTTATACACCCAATAAAATCCACTAACATATAAACTAAAAAGTCAATGAAAAGATGAAAAAAAAAAGATTTCATTTAAGGTTCGAGTAAATGGTATGTATGTTTTGGATAATCATGATGGGTATTATCTAACACAATACCTGAATCCGAATACTCGCCCAATTGTTTTAATTTTCATGTAGGTTCGTTTTTTAATCTTTATCGACTGTTAGGGATGTTCATCGGTTTGGATATCGACGCTTTCGGTTTTGAACACCTATCCGTATTAGAAATGTGTCTAACCTAACAAAATTCAACTTACTTGTTCGGTTATGTTATCCATTTAAACTGGTTATTATTTAATGATCTGAATAAGCAAGATTTGTGAAACTGATAACCCACAACCATCATTCGGTTCGAAGTTTTTCGGCCACACACGGTTCGGTTTTCGGGTTTTTTTTAATCTCACTCATCAGCCCAACAAAATAAAAAACCACTCAACCACCCGAACCGGCCCATTTTCAACTTGTAAAACCCCTTCCCCTAAACCGATACCTTCGGCCGTCGCCTGAACAAAACCACCTGTTAACCGTCGCCTGACCACCGTCAACCGCCGCCGTCAACTCCTAAACACCGTCACAGACTTAATCACCATCGAACCTTCACACATCATCTTCAACAATGGTTGAAAACAGAGCAGTTGATGTTGACAGAGTGTTCATAGGAGCTGGATGCAACCGCATCGTTAATAATGTTTCTTGGGGCGCCTGTGGTTTAATTTCCTTCGGTTCTCAAAACGCTGTTTCCATTTTCTGTCCTCAGGTTATTTCTTACCGTATTTAATTAATATTAATATTATTTTTTTATAAAACCCTGGTAAAACCCTAATTGCATTTTTTTTTTTTTTGAATTTACAGACTGCAAAGATATTAACTACACTTCCAGGTCATAAGGCGTCGGTGAATTGTACGCATTGGCTTCCAAGCAGCAAGTATGCATTTAAAGGTACAAATTCTACTATTATTATTATTATTATTGTTGTTGTTGTTGTTGTTATTATTATTATTATTTATAAGTGGTTGTGGATTGTAAATTAAGTTCATGTTTAATAAATACAATTGCTGGATCACATAAGTTGAGGTTTCGTATAACACTTTAGGCAAATCACACATTCTGGTCCCAAAAAGAGGTACTAGGTCATAAGGAATGCCCCGCCGCAAAAGTTACCAACGTGTGATGAGCACAACGGGTGTGGATTAGAGAACTCGAAAGTTAAGCGTGGTCAACTGTTTGGTTGGGGTAATTCATGGATGGGGGGCCAAGTCTGAAGTATGGACAAAGGGAACAATATTAGTTGGTATGAGAGGCATATGTTACATTTCATGTTTTAAATGTGTATTGAAATGACATAATCACGTAAAACAGTACCGCCATCAGATGTTACATTACATGAATATGATCTGACTTTTAGGACCAAATGATTCACTTCTTGACTTTTTAATTAATGGGAACTCCATAACTTGTTAGATATAAACATTGATCATCATATTATGTTAATATGTAAATAACTTAGGATATGTGTAAATATGTAAATAAGTCCTAAGTCTAGTTATTTAACTATGAACCGGTTTGTTTAAGGTTAGTTATAAATGGTTATAAAGTGATGGTTGTGCCCTATGTATCGCACCAATTTATATAGGCCGGAACATTGTAAGTTTATTGGGTGGATTGTTTGTGTTTTTAGTAACCAACTTTCAAATCTCCCTCTAAATATTTCCCTCCTAAATTTCTGTTCACAAACAAACCGAAGCAATACAATCGCATACTCAAATCCGAACATAACTTACTAGAATAATGTTTTGCTTACGTCAAGTACTTCAATAGAATGTAGGTACTAAGCTTCCAGCGAAACACATAAAGTTTATAAGTTTTTTAAACCTGAACCTAATCATTCTTTTGTTTTTGTAGCCACTGGGTGGGAGAAACACTATTTACTCTCTGGAGATGCTGAAGGAGTCATTATTCTATGGGAGTTCTCTTTAGCAAAAAATAAGGTATTGCTTGAATGTTTTATTGGGATATATTGATTGATGCCAACAAGCATTTCCAGTCAGCTGCCTACGTTTAAATGAACAGTCTTTTGACTGTTGACGCCATGAACAAATATGCTCGTTCTCTTTTTAATAATGTTTAGTTGGTTATATTGTTTTTAATGATGATCTGGTAGAAAGGACACATTAGTATACATTGTTGAACGCATAATTAGTTTAAAGTCCAGATGTGAATCTTTTAGTTGATTTAAGATTCTCATTAGTTCTTGAACTTTGTTTACAGTGGAAATATGTATCACAACTGCCGAAATCACACAAGAAAGGTGTTACCTGCATTACTGCAATTGTAACATCTCAAACTGAAGCGATATTTGCATCTACCTCTTCAGATTGTGTAGTTAATGTTTGGAAAGTAGATCTACCTGCTTCTGGAGGTTTGTGATTGTATAGACACGGACACCTTCTCAAGATTACACTATCATCACTTTGATTAAAACTAACTTTAAATAATCATTGCAGGTGATTGTACAGTTACATGTTTGGATACTCTTTCTGCTGGGATAAAACCCATGGTTACACTTTCACTAGCGGAATTACCAGGAAGTACCACACACCTTATCCTCGCCATGGGAGGACTTGACAACAAAATTCATTTGTATGTTGGTGAAATGAAAGGACAAGTATGTAATTTCACATGTATGCGTGTTCATTCTTTTATCTTATTACTTTTTTAACCGTTAACTTGTATCCATAGTTTGCTCGTACTTGTGAGTTAAAAGGGCACACAGATTGGATCAGAAGTTTGGATTTTTCATTACCCGTGACAATAAATGAAGAACCACATAATCTTCTTCTTGTTAGTTCTTCGCAAGATAAAGGCATACGTATATGGAAAATGGCTTTATGTGATTCCAGTAGTAATTTTGACAAAAAGAAAGCAGCAAACACTTTGGCTTATTACATAAAAGGGCCTGTATTTGTAGCAGGTTCTTTTTCTTATCAAGTAACTTTAGAATCTCTTGTGATTGATCATGAGGATTGGGTTTATTCAGTAGAGTGGCAGCCAGCTTCATTGATAGAAAACGGTTTATGTTTTCAACCGCAAAGCATCTTGTCCTCATCTATAGATAAAACTATGATGATCTGGAAACCCGAGAGAACAACGGGTATTTGGGTCAATGTAGTCACTGTTGGGGAGCTAAGTCATTCTGCTTTAGGGTTTTATGGTGGGCATTGGAGCCCAAATGGTGATTCCATATTAGCTCATGGTTATGGTGGATCTTTTCATCTTTGGAAAAATGTCGGTAATGAATATGATAACTGGATACCGCAAAAAGTTCCATCTGGGCATTTTGCTGCTGTGACAGATATTGGATGGGGTAAGTATGGTGAATATTTGATGTCTGTCAGCAATGATCAAACTACTAGAATATTTGCTTCATGGTTTAATGAGGCCAAGTTGAAAGACGATTGTGATACCTGGTATGAAATTGCTCGTCCTCAAGTACATGGTCATGATATTAATTGCTTAGCAATAATTCAAGGAAAAGGAAACCATAGATTTGTAAGTGGAGCTGATGAAAAAGTTGCTAGGGTTTTTGAAGCTCCGCTATCTTTTTTAAAAACATTAAGTCATGCAACTTCACATCAACATGATGACCTGCAAGTTGATGTTCAGGTTTTGGGTGCAAATATGTCTGCTCTTGGTCTATCTCAGAAACCTATTTATGTTCAAGGTAAGCTTTAAAGTCTATTTTGAAATCGCCATGCTATTCCAAGTATTGATACAGTGAGTTTCTTTGGTGTGCACAGCTTCAAGTGAGACAAGAGACAGAAATGCAAATGAAGGCTTTGATACACTTGAGAGTATCCCAGATGCAGTTCCATCGGTTTTGACTGAACCACCAATTGAAGAACAATTAGCATGGCATACATTATGGCCTGAGTCCCATAAACTTTATGGTCATGGGAATGAACTTTTTTCACTATGTTGTGATCATCAAGGGAAGCTTGTCGCCTCATCTTGTAAGGTACTACTGATTGTCTGATAGTAACTAGAGGTGACATGACGGGTGGGGCAGGCGGGTTGGGTGGTTACGACTCACAGTGGATTCAGGTTGAATATCTGTTAGTATGAGTGATTACGTGTTTGGCTGACCCACACACTTTTTTGTCCATGAGTTAAATTTTCAATGAAAAACAAAGGCGTTAACTATGATTACAAAAATTAAAAAACAATGTCATTATAGTAATAATCTAAATCTATTAATAAGTAGATATAAGAAGTATGCATTAAAATAAGAGTTTGGGTAACTTTCAAATTTTGACCTGTTCCATTTCTTTTTCTGGCAAATTTTTGTTAATTAGACCCGTTTAAGGTGAAACACAACCCAAAACCTTGTACAGGCCCAATCAATGTCAGTGGCAGAAATATGGCTTTGGGAGGTTGGTAGTTGGAAGGCAGTTGGGAGGTTGCAGTCTCATAGCTTAACAGTGACACGGCTTGAATTTTCTCATGATGACAAATATCTTTTGGCCGTCTCAAGGGATCGCCATCTGTCACTGTTTTCAATAGATCGAACAGGTACATGAAAGATCTTTCAAAGTATTTTAGAAATTTGTATTTGTGAAAAAGGACATGAAAAGTTAGGGAGGTAAAAAAATGTTATGTTGGTTAATGGGCCGAGATAGAACGGTAATCTATAGTATGGGTTGTAACATGTCGATTGACATTCCTGTAACATTTTTTCGTGAATTTTTAAAAAAATACGTGTGCTGCGGCTTGGTTTAAAAATCTATAATTTTGAGCATCAAGATAAAATTTTTTGCTTGGGTGTTTTTTTTTTTTTCCAAATTACTTTTGTTCAGGACAAATTGTGCAAATGTAAGTAAGTCGGGCAGTATAGGTTTAAACTGAACCGAATTTTTACTTGGATAGTCGATTCAGTTTTTGGATCACTGTTTTATTGAGCCACAACTGAAACTAGAGTTAGAATCCCATTAACAATTAAGTTTTGGCTAGAAGAAGAAAAAGAGACTTGAGCCGGATTCCTTCTCCAGTAGTCCTCATCCATCTTCTTTTACACCCATTGTTATTTGTTAAATAATTGATATTTGAATATATTAAATATATAACGTTTAATCAGACAACCTCCATATTACAGATATATGCTAGCAACAGTGACATTTATGTTTCAGAATCCAGAATGATATTTTTAATGTTTAAGAAGAATGTATTGATGAACTGGACCGTTACCAGCTTAATAAAGTTTTTATCTGCATTTTGTTGTCTTACAGAGGGCTCAGATCAAATCAGCTACCAGCTAATAACCAGGCAAGAGGCTCACAAAAGAATAGTATGGGCCTGTTCTTGGAACCCATCGGGTCACGAATTTGCAACTGGTTCACGAGACAAAACCGTGAAGATTTGGGAGGTGCAGAAGGAAAAATCCGATGTGCAGCTACTCATGACTCTGCCTGCTTTTAAATCCAGTGTCACTGCCCTATCTTGGACTGGGTCCCACCGCCAGAACGTTGATGGTGTTCTAGCCATTGGACTGGAAACCGGTCTCATTGAGCTTTGGGGTCTTTCTCTTAACAAACACGAACAAGATTCAAGTTTCTCTGGGCCAAAAGCGCATCTTTTGATCCAGTTTGATCCATTTATGTGCCATGTTTCGTCCGTAAATCGTTTAGCATGGAGAAACACAGAGAAGAATGATGAATGTGATGATATGCAGCTTGCTTCATGTGGAGCTGATCATTGTGTTAGAATTTTTAAAGTAAGTTTTGTTTAATTTGATAGGCGATATGTTATATTAGTTACATTTTTAACTCCCAAAGGTCAAAAAGTCAAACAGGAGAATAATCTTGATCATGTGTTGTGCTTTCATTTTTAACCTATTGTGTAAAGAAAATGGTTCATGGTTTGACTTTTCTAAGTCAAATATGACTATTTTGAGTTCTAGTTTGATATTCATGCATTTGTTTTGGTATTGTACATGATACATTTATCCAATTGGTGGCTTTTGTGGAATACGAACCCGACTCCCCCAAATGATGTACGGTGTGGTGCAATATTCTCCCAACTTTCTCAAATGTTACATCAGCGTCACATCATTTTCCTTCTTTCATTCCCCAAACTAACGAAATGGTTTCCCCCACTTCCCCTTTCTCCCTTCCTTTTTTTTTATTATTTTATTTAATCTATTTTATATTTTATACTTTTAAAAAATACATTAAAATTAAAACTATATATATATATATGAGACACCCACACATTCATCATCTTTCTCACCTCCATCATCCATCACAACTGTCCCAGGCACCCATCCATCATAGCCACCATATACACACACACATATATATAAGTTTGAATTAAAAAAAAAACAAAAAGCCCCATCCAACGTTCAAATAAGTTCCACCAATAACAGCCTTCGGTATAATCGATTGTTTTTCACCGAATTCCCCGAAAATTTATCCGTGTGTGTGTGTGGGGGGGGGGGGGGTTCCCCTACCCAGCGACTGCCAAATCAGCTTACCGAACCACTTCACCGAATCCACACCATATAGTCTTATACTCTTATATACTTGGTAAATCCCACCAATAGGAATCCAACGCAATGCCAAAATAGGTGAAAACCTTAAACCTTACTCAAATGTATTAGGATTTAGGAAATAGGATTAGTTGATATGGAGAACAGGATGTGAATGCTTCTATACCCAAGTCAACATATCAAATAATAATATATCTTTACAATTTATGAAATATGTAGAATAGACATAAAGTAGAATAGACATGAAAATAAAGCAGAAGGATAAAAATTCCAAATATAAACAAATGTGGTACAAGCTGGCCAATATAGTACATTTTATTTTCAAGGCATCTTGAAGATAATATGTGATACTGAAATCTTTTTCACGATTTTCTTTTATCATAATTCACAAGGGGGGTCTCCCTGATGATGAAAGAAATGACATGAAGGGTCCCTTAGAAACAACTGGAATAATATGTTGACATAACTGCCCTCAGGGACGATGCGGAAATAGGGATTCGAAACAGTGTACCGAGGTGATGTCCTTAGCCGATAAAAAAAAAAAAAAAAACTAAAAGCTTGAAGATACGTAACGCACCCGTATGGCCTCCCATCAATCTTGAATGAAAACAACTAATAAGGAATAATATTTTTACAACATTACAAACCAAGTCTCATCACTGAGATCATGTTTTGCATTAGTTACATTCGTAACTGCACTTAATCATGTAGAATAAAGTTATATGATATCCTAGTTGCATAAAGTAGATGACCTGTAAAAGTATAACCGTAACACCTTAAACAAATCTCACATCAGCTGTAAACATAACTCATGAGAGACATGGGCTCATAAGAAACTTTGGGCCTCAAATATTATTAACGCGTTTTGAGTGCAATGACTGTGAATGAGAGGAGAACTCAATAACCCGAACAACTCCTAGTCCTCAAACTTTTGACGTGTTAATGGGTTAATATTGGTTTAATCATCATATAATTCCCAAACACCGTTATCGAACTCAACTAGCGAAAAGCTGTTACATTATACAATATACTCAAATCATCGTCAATTATTTTATACAAAATTTTAATATAACATATAAATTTAGGACGATTACACTGCCGCCAATTGTTCAAGCAAAAGGCGCAAACTTTTTTTCATGTTTTATAGTTATACCTATAAACAATCACAAATACATACACAAACCAATACTATAACACAAATAAACAAGACCCAATTCGGCATTCGGCATTTGCAGCAAACAATGTTCAAGAAACTCACCTGTCATGGCTGTGCTGTGCAGTTCTCACCTGTTGTTCTTGCATACCGGCTACAACAGGTGAAACAGATGTCATATTTTGATAATGGGCGGTTGGTAACGGTGTTGTATAGTATACAGACTGAGTTGGTTGATAAACCTCGTTGTACCCGACATGTTGAGGCTGGTTTTGATATCCAGATTGAACCCTGACAAGCTGGGGAGCACCTGCACTTGTTGTTCTGTACACCCCTGCAGGCAACTCAGTTTTCATGGCGTCTGCAGACCGCGTATTAGCATGATTAGTCTGTTGTTGCTGCAATGGGAAATTGTAGCTGCCTTGTGGTGGCTGACTAGTGGGAATATAATACATAAAATTCTGCTGGTCCATTGGCTGGTGGTGAGGATGAGGATGAGGATGGTGCTGGTAGTAAGATGTCACCGGAACCGCCACTGAAGGGTGGGGGTGGTGGTGGATGTATTGTGGTTGTGGGATAAACTGCGGTTGTTGGTGTTGTAACTGATAATGGCGAGGTGAGTCGTCTTGGGTTGTTGGCACTGACATTAAATAAGAAGAATTATGATTTTTTTGTGGTTGTTGTAGCATTTGAATTCTAGTGTTTTGATCATGTGTATCGTTTGAATAAGCAGCTGGATTGTTGGAACTAGAAGATTGGATTTGAGAAACCGGTGATGATTGATCGGTTATAGTGAGATCACTGCAGTTAATAACAGTCGTAAAACTCGATTAAACTCAAAATCCAGCATGATTAGTAGTGTAAACAAGCCAAACCGCTTGTGAGCTACTCAAAATCAGCTCACTTAAGGCTTGAATCGAGCAAGCTAAAACGAAATGGGCATAAGAATAAACTCATCTAACAAATAAGCAGGGGCTTGAGCTTTATTTATCGACCTCGAGTAGACTTACGACCCCACAAGCACAATATTTATAAGTTTTTAAAATATTTAACTATATAGTTAAATAACATTTGTTATTATAGGGTAGGGATCCTAAGAGAACCAACCCTATTTGAGACCTGAGACTCTAAGAAAACTATTCTGCACAACACATTTCTTTAAAGACAATTTTTTTTTTGCATAATCGCAGGTTTTTTACAAGAATGATTTTTTTTTCATTTATACATATGTGTATATTGCATTTATATATATACGTTTGTGTGTATATTACATTTCCATTATGTGTATATTGAAAAAAATCTTATTCTTGTAAAAAAAACTTGCAATTAGGCAAAAAAAATTTTTTTTCTTAAAGAAATGTGTGGTCCAGAATAGTTCTCGCAGTTCTCAATTTGATCAAAGGTTGTCATTTGAACCGGTTCCTATTATTATATACTCCGTATAAATTATAATCATAAATAGATATTAAAAACATTTGTAAATAATATTTAAATAAACTAATAAATAATTAAATAAAAGATAAACAAGCTAAGCCCGAGCTTTAAATTATAGCTAGAAACGAGTAGAGCTCAAGAATTATAGCTAGAAATGAGCCGAGCTTGAGCTGTAAAATACTCGTAAGTTAAACGAGCCGAGCTTGAGCTGTAAAATACTCGTAATTTAAACGAGCCTAGATCAAACTTGTACTTGATAGTATAATAATATTCATATACCTCAGAATCGAATTGGTGGAAGCCAAATCAAAATCATTAGATTGTCGTTGATGAGTCTTCACAAAACCCATCTGTAAACCCTGCTCCGATCTCTCATGATACAACAAAAACGGGTCGGATCCATCCCGGATCACCATACCAGAACTCACCGGCAAATCCATTAACTGATGATCACTTATATTCACTTTAATCGCCGGCAAGTTAACATGCGACGGCGTCGACGACGCCGACCCAAAAGACGACGTCGTTTCCTGACCCGAATCCGGAATCGACTGCACATCCTGACCCGAACTCTTAACAACAACAAAATTCACATCTTTTTTCTCCACAATCTCGTCATCCAAATCCAACAAACAATTAACCGACGAAGTATCCGACAACCCAGAAACGGCGCCGTTTAACGCGTTTAAAAACCAGTCATCAGACTTACTCGGGTTCTCTAGAAACGACCCGATTGACGAAACGGAATCCGGGTTGGTTTGAAAAACGAATACCCGAATCCGGGACGATGAATTTAATCTCTCGTATTCATCGATCATGTTTTCAAGGTCTTCATCGGTGGTGACAGATATTAATGAGTCAAGGTCTTCTGATGGCAGTTGGTATTTGATTGTAAAGGAGTTGGGTGATTGGAGAAGGGTTTTGGAGAGGAGGTTAGTGAGGTCATGGAGAGTGGTGTGGCGATGGATGGATATTATTCGGGTGTCGCCGCCGAGGTAGCAGAGGGATTTGTCGTGGGGACGGGGGAGGATGTGGCCGCCGGTGCTGCACATTAGGCGGAGTTTGGGTGGGGAGTGGTGTTTGTGATTGTGTGTGGAGGTGGTTGTGTAACGAGGGGAGGAGGACATGGTGGTGGTGATGGTGGTGGATTATGTGTTATGTGTGTTTACAGGTGGAGGGAGGGAAGGAGGAAGGGGGGGAGTTGTTGCTTTATTGAGTTGAAAAGAATGTGTGGGGATGTATTGTCATTGCCACGTCAGTTTACCGCTAATTTTGGTGTTTTGATCTTTCCACTTTACGTCGAAACTTGGAAACTTGGCACTTCTGTGTCACTTGTGTTGTTTTTTATTTTTTTTAACGGCGAATTAAATAATCGTCGGATACTCTCGTACGCGGTCCTTATTGGTAAAAGGAAGCCTACAGACTCGGAGCCGAACTCACGAGCCTTGCGGTTGCCCAACCCGCACGCACGAGAGCCCCTAGCCCACCCGTGTGCCAATTTCAGGGAAAACTCGGCCCGCATACCCGTCAGAAAGCACGACGGTAGCGAACTCGTAAAACCTGGCTGGCTTAGGAGTCGAACCCATGACCACAAGGGTCAAGTGTTTCTCCTTCATCATCTGATACAATCCACTACAAGGGTGGGTGGTTCACTTGTGTTGTTTTATTTAGGAGAAATGAGACAAATGTTATCAAGTTTGCGTGGTGTTTTAATTAACTTACTCAAACTTTTGTTGTTTTTTTAAAGTCATCCAAGTTTTATTTATTTATTTTAATACTATGTAATTACCCGATCATCAGGTCACCTTCTTTTTTTTCCTTTCATTTTAATGCTTATGTGGATATTTTTTTATTAGGTGGGTTTTATAAAATGAAGATTTCAAAAAAAAAAAAAAAAAAATACACATTTAAAAAATATTAAAACCTAACACATCACCACTTTAACTTGAAACCTGATAATTACATAGTATTGGAACAATAAATGAAATTGGGTGACTTTAGAGAGACAAAAAAAAGTTTAAGTGACTTAATTGAAACAGTTAGCAAACTTGGTTACACTTATACAAAGTTACCCCTTTTATTTATGACACCAGTGGAGGCGGGGCGCTACACCGAGCTTCACTAAATTACCCTGATTTTTATCAATTATAAATTGTCACATAACTTTTCTAATTAATTACAGTGAAACACAAATTTGTAGATAGCATTACTTTGAACCACCCTAAAAAAAATTCCTCACAAAAGCTTCCAAAGTTCACGGGTGTTACTGTATGATTTCACTACTCAAACCCACTACCCCTGTCATTAGAAGTGGTGTTGTTGTGGGGGTAGTAGGGTATCAGACCCATTTACTGGTAGCGCTCCACCCCCTAACACGCATTATGAATGTTTTAGATCAGTTTTCTAATACTCGAAACTTTTTGATAGCGAATATTAATATTCGAATCTGAAAATTCGGGGTATGATTTTTGGATATTTTGGGTTTGGTTATGGATCCAGATTATTTTGAACACCCCGGTATTGTATGGTTAAATTTAGTGTTATAGATTTAAGTGCAAGTTCATTTTCGGGTTCATGAACAAGTGACGCTAAAAGGAATGGTTAAGAGGAAAGGAAAAGTTGAGTGGAGAAGAAGGAGGGAGAGGGTGTTGAATTTTATCGTCGCAAGTGATGTGGGTTCGTTTGGGTTCACACGGGTTGGAATGGGACGTCACATTATAATTAGTTTATAGTAATGGTTCACAAGGTTTAGGCTAAGAATGTTTATTCCACCCTGGTAAGAAGTATTTGAATACTTTGTGGCATTAGAAGAAATGTTTGTAATGCTATGTGTAGTGAAATAACTAAACCTAACTCCGTCAGAGGTTGTTGAGATGGGTTGTATATGGAGTTGTTTGAGTCCGTCTTTTGAAATGAGGGGATGAGTCCATGATGGTTGCGTATGGTGACATGGTTAGAGGAATGGGGAGGTGGATGATGTTATACGTTTGTAGGTGGAGGTACTTCTTGCTTTATTGAGTTGAAAAGAACATGTTGGGATGTATAGTCATTACCACCTCATTTTGCTAATTTTGGCTATTTTTGTTTTATACTTTCACGTGGTCCGAAAGTTGGCAATTGTGTTGTTTTGTGTGTTTGTTATGGATGTTGAAGATTGGATTATCCGGTTTTTGGATATCCGAATTTATATATAAAACGATTTTGTGCATAAAACAAAACTAAACATGTATTCGATTTTCCAAGTTTCCAACATTGAAAAAAAAAACATCTAAAAATCTAAATCCAAATCAAATCCAATTATTTACTATTTTTTTACTATATTTAAACTAAACCTCGTGCCCACATAATATATTTACTATTTTTTCTAGTTTTCGGATATTGGATAATCCGATTATCCAATTTTTTTAGAAATCTATATCCGAATCTGAAATTTCAGATACGGATTTTCGGATATTTTTGGTTCCGTTTTGAATCCAGAGTTTTTAAACACAAGTATATTTTATGTATAATTTAGTGTTATAGATGTACATGTTCATTTTCTTGTTATGAACCAGTGACGGGTTAAGGAATGGTTGAGTGGAACGAAATAGTTGAGTGGAAAGGAAGGAGAAAAAGGGTGTTGAACTTTATCATCACAAGTGGTATGGGTTCAGTTTTGTTCACACGTGTTGGAATGAGGTGCCACATTTAAATTAGTTGATTGTAAGGGTTCATAAGGTTTAGTCAAAGAATGCTCATTCCACCCTAATGTTGTGGTAAAAAGTATTTGAATAATTTGTGGTACTAGAAGAAATGTTCGTAAGGCCATGTGTAGTAAAATAGCTGATTCACTGCCATATCGCCGTCACGTCACCGTTATGTGGGAATTTGAACATAAACTAAAATATTCAATAATTAGGTGTAGTGGAATAATAAAACAACAATTTTTAAAAAGGAAAGAAAAAAAAAGAAAACAACGTGATTGGTTAGATTGAGGTGCGCCCCATCTCTCAAACCTACTCAGTCCTTCTCTGCTGCCGCTGCAGAATCCTTCTTGGCCCATCCTCTGTCACCAAATCTCCCATCTGCAGTCCTTCTTCTTCTCTCAAAATCACCATGGAAACAAAATTGCATCTTGCCTTAACTGTTTCTAATATTAAAACCCACATACCGATCATACTCGAGAAGGATTCGACTCATTATACGACATGGAAAACCCTCTTTAAGGTCCATTGCTAGGCATATGAGGTCCTCGATCACCTTGCCCCGAAAACCCCTGCAGCCGCTGCCGTTGCAGCTTCTGACCCGATCTCAGCAGCCAAGGCAGAAGCCTCTGTTGCAGCTGCTGAAGCACTTTGGGCTTGTGTTGACGCCATCGTTCTTCGGTGGATATACGCCACCATCTCTCCCACTCTCCTACACACATCCTATCACCCGGTCAGACCGCGTTTGATGCCTGGAACACTGTTGAAAGCGAGTTTAATGATAATTGTAATCAATGCTTTTAGCAACACCAAACAGAATACAAAAAAAAAAAGATTCTTAGCAAACTGACTACATCTGTGAATATATATATATATATATATATATATGTAGTTAGCAAGTTCTTATATGCAATAGTAGGTTCAAAAGCATGCATACTATTATAACCTGATTAGTGACTTACCTAGAAATGATTAATAAATTATGTAAACACGTTGTGTTATTTTCTGCATGAACAAAAATCCACTAAAAAGTTGTTTTTTTGTTTTGTTTTTGTATAGCACTATGGTGCTCGTTGAAAAGATAATAAAAAGAGCTTTTAGAAGCTTTTAAAAGCTTCTAGCTCCAAGTTTTAAGAAAATATTCTTACTCAATAAAAAGTCTTGTTTGGTTGAATGAGCTTGAAGCTTTTAGGTTATGAGAAAAAACTCTATAATTAAACACTACGTACTAGTACTAGCGTTTAAGAAAAAACTCCAAGTAGCTACAAGCTTTTAATGAGAAAATAATACAAACACCCATTTTACCATAAAAAAAAATATGCATACAAGTTTCTAAAATATATTTAAAAAGCTAAAGCTATTAGCTACCAGCTTCCAACCACCAGCCACCAGCCACCAGCTACCAGCTAGTTTTGCCAAACATACCCTATATATATATAAGCTAAGTATCGGTAGAAAACCCACGTTTTTTTAGTAAACACTAGAAAACCCTACTTCCCGAGTTTTTTTTTTATTTGAAAATGTTAGGGCATGTAATATACATGTTTTTAAGAGTTTTGAGTAAAAAAAAAAAATCAAAAAAGTGTCGTTTGTTTAAAAAAAAAATTAATAAGTTTTGCATCGTAACTAGGGTTCTTCTTTTTAACCGAAACCCGATAACCAAACCCGACCCGAGAAAGTACCTTAACCGATTAACCTGAACCCGATGAAGTGTCATACCCGAACCCGACTAGAGTTATTAGGGTCAGTTTTTGGATTAAATATATGTATTTCGGGTTGACCCGAATAACCCGAGGAACTAGACTATTCACATTCCTAATTGAGTTCCCTCCTACTTCCTAGGTAGTTTAACATCCTTACTTTCAAGCATAATTATCATCTTCAAAGTTTTCTTGAATTTCAACTTCATATGAGTTTTCTTATTATGTATATTGCACCAGAAGAAATTTGGATTCAAAATTGATTAGTTGTCAATTTCTAGAGGAAATATAGAATTGTATCAAATGCATGATTAAAACCAAAGACAATGTACTCTTAATTGCTTTATGAATTTGCATTTGAAAAGCCATTAGTGATTATTGTTTTTGTGAATGCCTCTATTACAGGGTATATTTGTGGAAATGAAGATTGTAATTTGTAAGAACACCTAGGTAGTTAAATGTTTAAGGCACACAATGCTTAAAAAGTGTACACTAAGTCAAGCAAGGTGCACGTTTGGTTCAAATCACTTCTAGTTGTTTAAAACTTGTCTCCGGCTATTTTAGACTGTTTTAACCGATAACCATTTAACCTGACCCGAAAAAGCCCAACCCGATGAACTCCATAACCGATAACCATTTAAATAGATTGGGTCGGTTATCGAGTAATATTTTCACCATTGAAAACCCAAATAAACTGACCCGAATAACCTGATAACCGAAAACCAAACCCGATGAACACCCCTATTCGTAACATATGTTAGCATATGTTTACACGGGTAACATATGTTATATGATGCAAAACTTATTTATTTAAAAAAAAAAAGATCGGCGCTTTTTTTATTTTTTTTGGCGCAAAACTCTTAAAAACATGTACATTACATGCCCTAAAATTTTCAAAAAAAAAAAAAAACTCAGGAAGTAGGTTTTTCTTGGGGTTTTATAGAATTTCCTCAAATTTTTGAGGTTTTCTATTAATCCTTGTCCTATATATATTGAACGGAAAATTTTATTACACATTAAATTCCACCTCACCTTGCATTTGCAAGGAATTGAACCCACAACTATGCCCTATATATCTATATCTATATCTATATATCTACATCTATATATCTATACTTACTACTATATAATGGGTGCTTGATGGCTAAGAAGGTAAATTTGCATCTTTTTTAAGATGGCATATCAAAAGTCTTAGTATAAATCTATATTTTTTGTCCAATTCCTTCCTTTTATGCCCTTTTGTACAACATTTAATGCGAATTGTATCTGTATCTAATACATAGTTTATATCCATCTCAAGATGTAACTCACCCTCATAAAACACAATAAATCTTAATTTAATGCTTAATATTAAGACCTTTGAGTGTCCATGAAGTGTATATGTATCCTCATCTTCTCATGTCTCAAAAATTACATGCTTCCCATTCTTCTCATCTCCAACCATAGAGAAATAGAATATGCTTCCCATTTATCTGTGAAAAGGGACGACCAAGCATGTGGACATATGTTAGTGCCTCTTACTAGCAGGCTTTAATGGATGCGCGCAAGCATATCGAGCGTGAAATGGAACGATTTAAGATTTGTGAAAAGGAGACAAAGACGAAAGCTTTCTGCCAGGGTCATCAGCCTAAAACTATACTACTATATAATGGGTACTTGATGGCTAAGAAGGTAAATTTACATATTTTTTAAGATGGCATATCAAAAGTCTTAGTATAAATCTATAATTTTTGTCCAATTTCATCCTTTTATGCCCTTTTGTACAACATTTAATGCCAATTGTATATGTATCTAAAACATACTTTATATCCATCTCAAGATGTAACTCACCCTCATAAAACACAATAAATCTTAATTGAATGCTTAATATTAAGACCTTTAAGTGTCCATGTGTGACATCCGTCACCTTCGTCTTTTATCTAATTGACAATAATAGTCCTTTAAATATTTCATTTTAGTCCCTAAAAGTTTCGACGTTTTCAAAATTTAATTCTAAAGCAAATAAAAAATTTTATCAGTTATATTTATAAGTTAATTTGGGGTATAAGTTTTAATCAAATGCGTAAGTGAAATGTATTCGTAAAAGATTTTATAAAAAAATTTAGTTTTATAAAACTTTAAAAACATTTTGGTTAAATTACATTAACTTGGTTAGTATCTTACAAAGGGAAAATTAACTATATCATAATATAACTAACCTAGTAAACTTTGAGGGACTGCTCTTGCCAAATCACAAAAGATTTAAAACAAGACAATCCCTTGTCCGCCTCCCCTGTTATGATCGCTATTCCGGTCACCGGAATACGAATCCGGCCGAATTCCGGCAATGGTGTTAAGCCACCTTGAATGATCATTAATGTCCCAATCCGTTTCCTTCACCTTTCTCCATCTAAACCCATCGTTATTACGTGCGTTATTATGATTAAAACCAACAGAAACGTATGTAACCGACGTGATATAAAAACCGATGCAAACATTTTTTTTCTTAAACAACCATATAAATTGATTCCACCATTACGTTTCTGCATTGATTCTATTCGGAACCCACAAAGAAACACATCCAAAACGCGTCCAGAACCATTGATAATCGGCCTCCAAGATGCGGACCTGCATATGGAGATTCGAACCTCAAAAAGTGTTTGTAAGTATAAGTTTTTGTTGCCATTTTGTTAGATAATCATACACCTTTAAAACCCCTCTGAATTCGTATCTTATTACCCACGAATTGAAGGTGATGAAAATTAGGGTTAGGGTTTGATTGATTTGGGGAAGATGATGGATAATTATAATAATATAAGTATGAAATGTTTTGATTAAAATCAACAACAAGCACTTGTGGTGTAGTGGTTCAGTGGTTGCTTTGTGTGTGGATGACCCCAGGTTCGAAACCTGTATCTTACGAATCTGGGCATCATTTTTTTTGTTTTCAGATTATATTTTTTTTCCTTCTTTATTTATTTATATATAAATACACTTAAATCTTGAAATATTCATAACTAATTCATTTTTGATCCAAAAATTATGAAAATTTAGGTGTAGCATCTTGACACCATAAAGAAAATTATCCAACTTTTATTTTCTGGAAAATGTCTCATTTTTATATTTTTATTGAATTTAATTGTTTTAATCATAATTAAATGATTAAAAATTCATTTTAAGTGATTTTAACCTCAAATTTTCTGGAGATTTATTTTTATGTATAATAAACTGTAATAAAATGAAATTTCTCATAAAATGATTATTTTTGTTATTTTCGCTATTTTTAACCATTAAAACACTATTTAAACTCATTAAATACGTTTTAAATACAAATAAATTAAGAGAGATTATAGAAATATTAGTTTTTTTGTATTTCACATCAAAAAATAATTATTTTTCATAAAAATAGCATCTTTTGATCATGTCTTGTATTATTAATAATATTTATGTTTAACTAGACATAATTAAACATTTATTTAATTACACTAATTAAACATTTATTTTTCTTGTAAAATGGAAATGTTTTATGTTGGAAAATCTTAATTACCATTTGTTAGATTATTGTGAAACATATAACTATTTATTTATACATTTATGATTATTGTATTTATTTTAATTTAGCTAAAGTAATTAACTAAATTACTTTGTTTTAATTATTCAAACATTTTTTATCTAAATATTTAATTGGTAACAATTATATTACATAAATCCTAATTACAAACTTTAGTATATTATTTTTAATATACAACTTTTATAGTAATTCAACTTATCATAAAAAAACTCTATTTCCCCAAATCGACTTAGCAAACCCTAATGCCTTAGACTCTAGATACTTTAGACTTTAGACATTTCCTTAATAGTATTCTATTACGTTTTAGGTTGAATTCCTCGGAATTCCCATTACTTAGCTCACGACCGCTTAAGTTGGATTGCTTTCGCTAACTGTGAGTATATCTTTCCCCTTTTTACTGTTTTACACTTTTGGGGTGACTCATGTACGTTTATTACTTCATTTACTTAATCATGGTTTATTCTATTTTCACAATCGCAATTCTTGTATGTGTTTTACTTGTTGATTCGTTGATAGTGTGTACTTATGACCTTAATCATTAACCGCTGGGCGGCCTAGCATAGCAATAAATAGTACTTAATTATTGTTATGTGTGAACGATTATTCATCGCCTACTATGAGCGAATACTATATATATGTGACTCTTGATTCTTTGAACGAAAGGTTTGATTTTGGGTAGTATTTGTACACAGCTTGAACACTAAATTGTAGACAGTATAACACGTGAATTGCGAAACTCTTTTTCTACTATATGTATTCAAACAGGGTATGCTCACCAATACAATTTTTGTATTGACCAAATTATTTTGTACATGTTTCAGGTTATTTTGAGATGCATTCTTTAAGCTTTCGGAATTATATTTAGCTTTTGTTTCATTGTAATTTAGATCAGTTAGCATTTAGAATCGTTGTATTTCATTTCATTGTAATAAACTATTTAATCAATGTATAAAAATTTACACTTTTAGTCCATGAGCTATTGAACAATCGTCACTACGTGACACCTCGATGTTTCCGCCATCGGTTGGGGTGTTACAGATTGGTATCAGAGCCATGGTTATAGGGAATTAGGTTATTAGAAAGCCTTTTAGCCTAGTCTATAACTAAGCTTACTTTCACGAGTCCTCTCGTTTATATTTCTCTTATTTCCTATTATTTTCTTTCAAGATATTTTCGTTATGATTATTTCTTGTTATTCTTTCGATATTTTTCTTGGCGAAGAAGACACTCGTATTTCACAAACGAAACGATATCATCAAGTTAGGAGTGGTATCCATACCTTGGTGATTAGTTTCACTCCCCTATAGGTTATTTATCTTAGGAATATATCTTTGAGATAGGAGTGACATCCACACCTCAAAGAGTATTTCCTTCAAAAAGAAACTTAACCACTAAGCTGGGAGTGACATCCTTAACTTAGTGATTGGTTTCATTCCACAATCGTTTTCAATTTTGAAATACATCTTTGAGTTAGGAGTGAAATCCACATCTCAAGGATCTATTTCTACATCTCGTTGATTATGAATTTTCTTAAATGTTGGTAATCTATTACATACTTTAATCTTATCATTCACGTCATTTTAAATCATGGTCTTTTAAAACACATTCGATTTACACATACTTCATGAAATGGTTTCATTTTGCATTTTACAAACTTGTATTGCATAATTTAAAGACCAAATGTAACCCTTTGTTTTCATATGACATAACCAATATATATTTTCGAGAGAAATTTGCAACTAATAATAAGCTTTATAACACTTTTCAAACTCGATTTCTCGTAAACACATGAAAACGTGTAATTACGAAGATTTTGCAAATGAACCTGTTTTGAATCTAAAACACACTCCGATTTCTAAAAAAAATTTATTCTCATGCATCACCAACTATTCTTTCAACAATATCACAAAGTCGAGTAAACTGCGAAATTTACCTTTTACACTTATACTTTTTCAGTTGCAAAACTTTTGGTTTAACAAAAGAATGGACATCTTTTTATCAGAATGTTGCTAAATGTCTTTTATAGTATAACGCATATATGTAAAATTATTAGATTTTAAACTCACGTGCCCGTAGGCTATACACTCGTTCCGTGCACATTCATTTGCCATAAATTTCATTATTTTAATCTTGCACCATTTTTATTCATAGTTATTTCTGACACGTTATTTGTGATTATTTTCGCATTGCCTATTTGCATTAATTCAACTCGTTTACTTTCATTTTGTGCAATTGTGCGATTTACTCGATTTATTTTATATTATTCTTTCAGTCAGAATTTTATGACTATACTTATATACTTACTTGAACGCATATTTGGTATGCATATTTTCTTTCCTGTTTTGAGCAAAACCCTGTTATACTTTACATTATTTTGTTCATCGTCATGGCCAACGAACATACTAATTGAAACTCTTATGAGATCTAAGCCAGTGCCCACGTACGACTCGATTAGAGTATTCCTTTAATCCGAGAGGAACGGTGTAAATCTCAGAGTATATCAATATGGGTGTTTAGAGTCAATGATGTAAACAGAAACTACCGGTTAAAGGTGAACCCGAAAAAGAAGAACCTCTAACCAAGTCTTATACTTACATGTTATTCACATTACGGTTAAAGGGAAAAACCGAAGGGAAGAACCTCTAACCATGTCTTTACTGAACATCATTTCATTACAGTGGCTATTACATATTGGTTGCACGCATTTGTTTCTTGTTAAGGTTATGGAAAAGCATAACACCTTAGTGTAAGGTAAATCGGTGATTACGGTCCGGAACGCAATCACAGGTTTACAGGTACATGAGGGTGGTGTGAAATTCTATTTAGGCTATTGGTAGACAATCAGTACGAGTCCAAAGTATCGAGAGTGTGGTGGGTCAGCTGCGGTACACCCTATACATAAGCATAAACGATACTGCGGGAACGGACTAGGAGTCTGACCAAGAACCTACCCATTACTTTATAACTACCTCTTCATTAGATAGTTGACTAATAGCTAGTATTTTCGATAAAAAACATTTTACATAAGCTTCAATTAGTTATGTTGGAACTTTTCTTGTTGACCACCTCTACAGAAAACCTTAAACTTTGTATACAGTTACACTCTCTGTTAGTCAAAATCCTATTGCCTGTCCTTAATAAAGTTCCGTCAGAAACCTTTCTAAAGTAGGGGAGACTGCTTCATTAGTATCTCTGCCCCTCACCAGTTACACATTCCCAAAGCCTTTCACATTTAAACTCTCAATTTCTTAATCTCGGGTTAACTGTCAAAATAATTTGAAACTTTTACTTTGGGTATTAGACAACTAACTTTAAACCGTGTGGAATCATAAATGATGAATTTTCTTTTAAAAAATCTAGTTGACTTTTACAACGCCTTTTGTTACACAGTAACCTTCACTTGAAATAAATTTCGAGACGAAATTTTCTAAAGTAGGGGAGACTGTGACATCCGTCACGTTCGTCTTTTATCTAATTGACAATAATAGTCCTTTAAATATTTCATTTTAGTCCCTAAAAGTTTCGACGTTTTCAAAATTTAATTCTAAAGCAAATAAAAAATTTTATCAGTTATATTTATAAGTTAATTTGGGGTATAAGTTTTAATCAAATGCGTAAGTGAAATGTATTCGTAAAAGATTTTATAAAAAAATTTAGTTTTATAAAACTTTAAAAACATTTTGGTTAAATTACATTAACTTGGTTAGTATCTTACAAAGGGAAAATTAACTATATCATAATATAACTAACCTAGTAAACTTTGAGGGACTGCTCTTGCCAAATCACAAAAGATTTAAAACAAGACAATCCCTTGTCCGCCTCCCCTGTTATGATCGCTATTCCGGTCACCGGAATACGAATCCGGCCGAATTCCGGCAATGGTGTTAAACCACCTTGAATGATCATTAATGTCCCAATCCGTTTCCTTCACCTTTCTCCATCTAAACCCATCGTTATTACGTGCGTTATTATGATTAAAACTAACAGAAACGTATGTAACCGACGTGATATAAAAACCGATGCAAACATTTTTTTTCTTAAACAACCTTATAAATTGATTCCACCATTACGTTTCTGCATTGATTCTATTCGGAACCCACAAAGAAACACATCCAAAACGCGTCCAGAACCATTGATAATCGGCCTCCAAGATGCGGACCTGCATATGGAGATTCGAACCTCAAAAAGTGTTTGTAAGTATAAGTTTTTGTTGCCATTTTGTTAGATAATCATACACCTTTAAAACCCCTCTGAATTCGTATCTTATTACCCACGAATTGAAGGTGATGAAAATTAGGGTTAGGGTTTGATAGATTTGGGGAAGATGATGGATAATTATAATAATATAAGTATGAAATGTTTTGATTAAAATCAACAACAAGCACTTGTGGTGTAGTGGTTCAGTGGTTGCTTTGTGTGTGGATGACCCCAGGTTCGAAACCTGTATCTTACGAATCTGGGCATCATTTTTTTTGTTTTCAGATTATATTTTTTTTCCTTCTTTATTTATTTATATATAAATACACTTAAATCTTCAAATATTCATAACTAATTCATTTTTGATCCAAAAATTATGAAAATTTAGGTGTAGCATCTTGACACCATAAAGAAAATTATCCAACTTTTATTTTCTGGAAAATGTCTCATTTTTATATTTTTATTTAATTTAATTGTTTTAATCATAATTAAATGATTAAAAATTCATTTTAAGTGATTTTAACCTCAAATTTTCTGGAGATTTATTTTTATGTATAATAAACTGTAATAAAATGAAATTTCTCATAAAATGATTATTTTTGTTATTTTTTACTATTTTTAATCATTAAAACACTATTTAAACTCATTAAATACGTTTTAAATATAAATAAATTAAGAGAGATTATAGAAATATTAGTTTTTTTTGTATTTCACATCAAAAAATAATTATTTTTCATAAAAATAGCATCTTTTGATCATGTCTTGTATTATTAATAATATTTATGTTTAATTAGACATAATTAAACATTTATTTAATTACACTATTTAAACATTTATTTTTCTTGTAAAATGGAAATGTTTTATGTTGGAAAATCTTAATTACCATTTGTTAGATTATTGTGAAACACATAACTATTTATTTATACATTTATGATTATTGTATTTATTTAATTTAGCTAAAGTAATTAACTAAATTACTTTGTCTTAATTATTCAAAACATTTTTTTATCTAAATATTTAATTGGTAACAATTATATTACATAAATCCTAATTACAAACTTTAGTATATTATTTTTAATATACAACTTTTATAGTAATTCAACTTATCATAAAAAAACTCTATTTCCTCAAATCGACTTAGCAAACCCTAATGCCTTAGACTCTAGATACTTTAGACTTTAGACATTTCCTTAATAGTATTCTATTACGTTTTAGGTTGAATTCCTCGGAATTCCCATTACTTAGCTCACGACCGCTTAAGTTGGATTGCTTTCGCTAACTGTGAGTATATCTTTCCCCTTTTTACTGTTTTACACTTTTGGGGTGACTCATGTACGTTTATTACTTCATTTACTTAATCATGGTTTATTCTATTTTCACAATCGCAATTCTTGTATGTGTTTTACTTGTTGATTCGTTGATAGTGTGTACTTATGACCTTAATCATTAACCGCTGGGCGGCCTAGCATAGCAATAAATAGTACTTAATTATTGTTATGTGTGAACGATTATTCATCGCCTACTATGAGCGAATACTATATATATGTGACTCTTGATTCTTTGAACGAAAGGTTTGATTTTGGGTAGTATTTGTACACAGCTTGAACACTAAATTGTAGACAGTATAACACGTGAATTGCGAAACTCTTTTTCTACTATATGTATTCAAACAGGGTATGCTCACCAATACAATTTTTGTATTGACCAAATTATTTTGTACATGTTTCAGGTTATTTTGAGATGCATTCTTTAAGCTTTCAAAATTATATTTAGCTTTTGTTTCATTGTAATTCAGATCAGTTAGCATTTAGAATCGTTGTATTTCATTTCATTGTAATAAACTATTTAATCAATGTATCAAAATTTACACTTTTAGTCCATGAGCTATTGAACAATCGTCACTACGTGACACCTCGATGTTTCCGCCATCGGTTGGGGTGTTACACCATGAAGTGTATATGTATCCTCACCTTCTCATGTCTAAAAAATTACATGCTTCCCATTCTTCTCATCTCCAACCATAGAGAAATAGAATATGCTTCCCATTATCTGTGAAAAGGGACGACCAAGCATGTGGACATATGTCAGTGCCTCTTACTAGCAGGCTTTAATGGATGCGCGCAAGCATATCGAGCGTGAAATGGAACGATTTAGGATTTGTGAAAAGGAGACAAAGACGAAAGCTTTCTGCATGGGTCATCAGCCTAAAACGGTATGTATTGCATTATTTTTTCCCAATAAAATATTGAACTTTGGCATACGCTTTTACTTTGTATTGGCTCAGTAACTTCAACTTGTTTTACTTTTCAAGAAACTCAACTTATTAATATCATTACTTGACATGTCTAGGTTACTCATGATGCAAACCATGACAAAGTTCCAAGCTTTCGCATACAGAAAGAAACGTCATTTAACCAATTCTAGGTATTTTTCATTGCTCGATTTGTTTTACTGTCGATTTGTAATTTTTGGTCCTTTTACATTGTTAATAATATACCTTTAGTTGTTGGAAACATACACTTACTTATATTCATCAAATATTATGGTGTGCAGGATAAGGTTGCTAAAGAATTGGTGTGCCTATTCAATTTCAACACTTCTTGTATGTCCAAAGAGGCAGAACCGCACACATCATCCTAATCGGCCTTTAACAGCTTTGTAGGAAACCTATTGGAATTGTTTTTCTTTAATGGCTAATATCTTTTATAAATGTTAATGTGTTTTATCTATAGATTTGAGATCAACATTTATCATGTTGCTATTGATTTTGTTATCATGCTGAACTCAAAACTGTTATTGGAACTGCATGTTGGGTAATTGAGGGAAGTTTTCAATAAAAATCACAACGCTAAACTGAAAATGTTCTTGGAGTTCGAGATTGGATCGATAATATCTTCCCGTCGTTTTATTTCACTGCTGCTTTAATACAGTTTGTTTGGTTGAAACAAACCGAGTCAGGATTTGGTTGCCTTGCATACAATTTGTTTTTGGTCCAAGTTTTACCTTTATATATTGTACAATATAGCATATTCGATTATTAGGAAGTTGTATATGTTAGGACAAAGAGGATTGGTGAAACCACTTTTGTAAACCTTAGTCTAATTCACTTCTGTCATTTTGGCTAAGTATAGAAGTACTGAAGAGAAGACAAGAAACTGCTGAAGAGATAATATGAGAAGTGCTGAAGAAGAAACGTCATCAGAAGTTCTGAAGTCCAAACCAGACAAGTTCACTTCAGAAGTACTGAAGACAAACTACTCATCAGTAGTTTGTCTTTCATCAGCACTTAGCATCAGATATTTTCCACCGCCTTTTGCATCAGTAGTTTATTGTTTATTATTACTTTTAGCTGTAATTGTTTGATTCAATGCTGCAACTTGTGCAACTTGTTTCTGTTGTTTCTGTACTTGCTTTTTTGGGCAAGATACATGTATGTAAACGTCTATAAATAGGAGGCTTCAACCTTCTATTTTAGACATTGATTTTAATAGAAAAATCCTTCAAACACTATCACTGTTCTATTCCATTTCTGTATTTATTGTGAATCTGTCTAAGTATCTAATTCTCATTTACTGCTTAGATTCATAATAAATACTTGTCATTTATTAGTTTCAATCATCAAGGGGGAGTAATAACTCTTCCTTAGTATAAAAAGTGTTGCTTTAACTTATACATTCCGCTGTGCTTATAATCTGATCTACAAGGACTTGCTAAACACTTAAGTGTCAAGATAGCAAGTTCTTACTTAGCAAAAGAGCAAACTGATCCAACAATTGGTATCAGAGCTTTGGTTTATCTGATCACATATCAATCTAACAAATTGAGAATCAGACACAAAGCTCTTATTGATATTCAATAAAAAGATCAAAAGTTCACTTTTTATCAATATCCATCACTTAAAAGAGTCATCTGACAAATCTATACTCTTTAAAATGGATCCACATAATACTGGTTCTGCCACTAAACCTGCCATGCTTGTGAGAAATGAGTACAACATATGGCAAAAGAGAATGGCACATACCTTGTCACAAACCAACACAGGTTGTTGGAGATCTGTGATATATGGTCCTCACAAACCAGTAAATGTTAATCTTGAAACTAATGTTAAGGTCCCTAAGGACCCTAAAGAATATACAGATGATGATTTCCTAAAACTTGAGCTAGATGCAAAAGCATTCTCTATGTTGGCAATGGCTCTCCCAAATGAGATATACTCTGGCCTTTTACATTGTGAAAGTGCCAAAGAACTCTGGGATTGTCTTAAAGAACAGTTTGGAGGAACTGAAGAGGTGATTGCCAACACCAGAGAGATTTTAGCTCAACAATATGAAACATTTGCTCATATTAATGGGGAAACTTTGACTCAACAATTTGAAAGATTCTCCTCATTAATATCTGAGCTAAAGTTAAATGGTCAGACCTATACAACAGTGTCTATGCTACATAGATTTTTAAGGTCTTTACCTGACAAATGGGAAACATACTCCATTGTTTTAAGATCCTCACCAGATTTTAGCTCCCTCACTCTTACAAAACTCCATGGGAGATTACTTACTTTTGAGAGAGAAATTGATCAAAAGAAGAAATTACAATCATCTGGTAAAACTGCTGATGACTACCTACCAGGTAGTACAACACTTTTGGGACAAGATTCACCAACTTGCTCCTATGGATCTTATGACAATATTGACATAACCACTGGGATCTCATCAGAAAGATCTTTCCCAGGTTATGACAATAATGACCAAAGTCAAACTGCTGATAATCTATGTTTTATCATGGATGATTTGAAAAATTTTAGCAGTGATGACTTGGAAGAAATGGACATATTACACCAACTGGCCATGCTAAGCATTAAAACTAACAAGTTTTATAAAAGGTCAGGAAGGAAATTTCCAGGATTGACCAGTAATACAAAAATTGGTTTTGACAAATCTAAACTGAGATGTCACAAGTGTCAGAAGTTGGGACACTTTGCTAGAGAGTGTAGAAGCTCTAGCTTTAACCAATCACAATCTGGATATAACTATAACCCCAATTATAATAGGAATAATGGAACTCAAGGGAGTGCTCATTTTGTACAGGCACAAGCTCCTCAACAGCAATACATGCCACAAGTACAATATGTTCAAGTGCCTGCTCAACAGATGCAGAGCCAACAATCAATCCCTCCCTTTCCAGCTGCTCAACATCCTCCACAGCCTCAACAACCCTCTCAACAAAGTCTTTTCACCTCAGGGTATGTTGACTGGAGCAGTCTTCCTTTTGACACCACAGAGTGCAATCCTGATGCAGACAACAAAGTGTTTGACATCAACTGGGGAGAACCAGACAATGGCAGAAAGAACTTTGCCTTAATGGCATTTGAAGGCTGTACTTCAAAATCTGCATTGTCACAGGTATCAAAAGAATCTTTGACAAAACTTTGCTCAAATTCTTGCAAAGAAACTTTTGCTCTCATAAGAGAAACAAATCTGCACTTACAAGGTAAAGCCAATGATTTAGAAAGAAAATACACACAGATAAAATGTGATTTAGAAAGAAAACTGTGTGCTAAAACAAAAGAAGTTTCTAAATTAACTGACTCTGCTATTGAAACCCAAGCACAAATTAAAATCATGCTAAATGACCTGGGAGATGTCAGACAAGAGCTTGCTGACACCAGGATCACATGTGAAAAATGGGTGGAATCTTGTAAGGGGTATCAATTATTGCTAAACAAACAAAGTGCTTCAAATGTTAAGTTTGGCATAGGATACCATCATGTTGAAACACCAACAGATTTTTCTCCCAAAACTACTGAAGATGGGAGAAGAATTGTTTCAAATGAAACTTCTAAAGGGAAAGAATGCACATCTTTCCATGAAAACTTTCTAAACAGAAATCCTGGCATTTTTAAAGAAAGTACTTCAGAAGTATTAACAAAATCTGACAACAAGCCATCAGTAGTTTCATCTACATCAGGAGTTGAGACCCTGAAAACTACTGATGAGCAAAATCTCTTCACAAATGTCAGAAATTTGCCTTTAGATAAAAAACAAAAGGCAAAAGAATGTGAAATTTGTGGTCTGTTCAACCACAAAACTGAATTTTGTAGATACAGAAAAGGAATTCAGTTCAATCAAAAATTTAAACAACAGGTTGTGGGAAATCAAATCAGAAATTATTATGAAAAAATCTTTAAACCCAAGAAACAACAACCTGAAAACACCTTTTCTCAGAAAAAGATAAAATCTCAACCAAAATCTTTTTCTCAAAATTCTTTGTCAGTAGTTAGACCTGGATCATCAGCAGTTTCACAAACTGCTGAGATACAAAATCTAATGAACATGGTACAACTACTGATGACCAAGGTTGATGGTGGTCCTGAAAAAGATACCACCATGGTTCTTAATGAAAAATCCATTGCCAAAAAGACATGGATTTCTCAACCTGGTCAAGAAGAAACTGTAACTGTTCTCAAGAGCAAACCCAAAGCCAAACAGGCTTGGGTTCCTAGATCTAACTAATTTGCTTTTATGTGCAGAGAGTTTCCAGGGGCTTAAACAGCATATGGTATGTTGATAGTGGAGGCTCTATGCACATGACTGGATGCAGATACCTGATAAACAACTTTATCAGCCAAAGAGAAGGATCTGTATCCTTTGGGAACAATGCTAAGGATATGTGCTAGGACATGGCAATGTCTCCTCTGGCAAAATACAGTTTGACAAGGTCAATCTGGTGGAAAACCTTGAATACAACTTGCTGAGTGTGTCACAAATGTGTGATAAAGGATATTCTTCCTTTTTCACAAAGACAGCATGCAAGATCATCTCACCAGAAGGCCAGAAGTTGATAGAGAAGATCATTGAAGATCATACTTTGCTGATTGCCAAAAGATGTGGCAATGTCTATGCAGTGGACATTGAGAAAGACAAAGTATTGAACAACACTGCCTGTTTCTTCTCAAGGGCATCAACTTCAGAAACAGATCTCTGGCACAGGAGACTTGGCCATGTGAACTTTAAAACCATAAATAAAGTCACAAAAATGGGCTTGGTTAGAGGTCTACCTTTGAAAGTATACCAGTGTCAAGAACACTGTGTATCCTGTTTAAAGGGAAAACAGCATAAGTCCTCCTATAAGTCTATTGAAGAATAAAAAACAACTGCATGTCTTCAACTACTCCATATGGACTTATTTGGACCTGTCAAGATTATGAGCCTTGGTAAAAAGAAGTACTGCTTAGTCATCATTGATGACTACTCAAGATTCACATGGGTATTCTTCTTATTTTCCAAGGATGAGGCTGCTGAAATCATCAAGTTCTTCATTCTACAAGTAGAGAAACAATATTCTCTATCTGTCAAAACCATTAGAAGTGACAATGGGACAGAGTTCAGGAACAAAACTCTGGATGAATTCTGTTTGTCTAAAGGGATTATTAGACAATACAGTGTTCCCAGAACTCCTGAACAAAATGGTGTAGTAGAAAGGAAGAACAGAACATTGATAGAAGGAGCAAGAACAATGTTAGCTGATTCTGGACTGCCCTTGTACTTTTGGGCAGAAGCAGTTAACACATCATGTTATGTTCAGAATAGAGTTCTTGTGGTCAAGAGACATTCCAAGACTGCCTATGAAGTTCTTCATGGCATGAAGCCCCTTATCTCCTTTTTCAGGGCTTTTGGGTGTCAATGTTTCATCTTGAACATAAAGGAATCTATTTCAAAGTTTGCTGCCAAAGTTGACTCAGGTTACTTTCTTGGTTACTCTTCAACTAGAAAAGCCTACAAGGTTTTTAATTCTCACACCAGGATAGTAGAAGAAACATTGAATGTCAAGTTCAATGAGTCAAAACACACTCTTATTCCAGCACATCCTGCTGAACTCTTTGACCTTGACAACTTTCACTTTGGACCTGAAAAGACTGTTACTTCTTCCAAACCTACTTATTATGGTGATCAAAGGTTTGAAGATGAGGATCCTACACCATGGACTCCTCAAACAGTCATTAAGTCAACTACAACACCATCAGAAGTTTCTCAAACTTCTGATCAAACAAATACTGAAGGCCAAACTCAAACATCTGCTTCAGCACCTGCAACTACTGAAGAAGCTAAAACTGCTGAACCAGATATTATAGACCTCAGTAGTTTGTTTGAAGAACAAGAGCCACCTACACCTGTCAGTGGTTTACAACAACTGATTGAACACAAAGATCATCCACTTGATCAAATCATGGGTGATATAGCTTCAGGTGTTCTTACCAGAAACCAGCTCTCCAACTTTTGCCTATTTTCAGCCTTTATCTCACAGTTGGAACCAAAGAAGTACCAGGAAGCCCTCAAAGACAATAATTGGGTGCAAGCTATGCAAGATGAACTGCTTCAGTTCAACAAGCAACAGGTCTGGGAAATCTGTCCCTTGCCTCCAAACAAGCAACCAATTGGCACAAGATGGGTTTTCAGGAACAAACAAGATGAAGCTGGTATGATAATCAAGAACAAGGCAAGACTGGTAGTTCAAGGGTACTCTCAAGAAGAGGGAATTGACTATGATGAAACCTTTGCTCTAGTTGCAAGGCTTGAGGCCATCAGGTTATTTCTGGCCTATGCCATTTCCAACAAAATTAAAGTTTATCAAATGGATGTGAAAAGTGCATTTTTGTATGGAAAAATAAAAGAGGAGGTGTATGTCTGTCAGCCACCTGGGTTTGAGGATCCTTCTCATCCTGAGTGGGTGTACAGACTGGACAAAGCTCTTTATGGGCTCAAACAGGCTCCAAGAGCCTGGTATGATACACTATCCACCTTTTTACTCAAAAATAGCTTTACAAGAGGTGCCATTGATAAAACTCTTTTCATTAAACATGTTGGAAATCATGTCTTACTTGTTCAAATTTATGTTGATGATATCATTTTTGGTTCAACAAACACAAAACTGTGTGATGATTTTAAGAAACTCATGCAATCAAAATTTGAGATGAGTACCATGGGAGAACTGCAGTACTTTCTAGGACTGCAGATCAAGCAACAAACAAATGGAACTTTTATACATCAATCAAAATATGTTAAAGAATTATTGAACAAATTTTCTTTAAATGACTGTAAATCATGTTCCACTCCCATGACACCAATCACACAAGTTGAACCTAATGATCAAGGAAAACAGGTTGATCAAACCATGTACAGATGCATGATAGGTTCCCTTTTATACTTAACTGCTTCTAGACCAGATATTATGTTTTCAACATGTGTCTGTGCTAGATATCAATCAGCACCAAGGGAATCACACCTTATAGCAGTCAAAAGAATTTTTAGATATCTGAAAGGAACTCCAACACTGGGAATTTGGTATCCTGCTTCAAGCAATACCAAGTTATCAGCTTTTTCAGATAGTGACTATGCAGGGTGTAAGATGACAAGAAAGTCAACATCTGGTGGTTGTCAATTCCTGGGTAACTGTCTTGTGTCATGGCAATCAAAGAAGCAAACATCTGTTGCAACTTCAACTGCTGAAGCTGAATACATTGCAGCTGCAAGTTGTACATCACAGATACAATGGCTCCAATATCAACTTCTTGATTATGGAATCAAAGAAACCAAGACACCTTTGTTTGTAGACAGCAAATCTGCCATTAGCATCATTCAAAATCTGGTACAGTTCTCAAAAACCAAACATATTGAGATCAGGTACCATTTCATAAGAGATTGCTATGAAAAAGGCAAGATTGAGGTGAAGCATGTAGCAACAGCTAATCAAATAGCTGACATCTTCACTAAGCCCCTTGACACATCAACATTTCAGAAGTTAGTATCCATGCTTGGAATGCTAAATTTGTAAGTGTTTACTTTTTATTTTTATTTTTTTTAAAACATATATGCATATCAGTTAGAATCCAAGTTAACACTTGATTCTACCCAACTCTACATCAAACTTCTACATCAATCACTTCTATCTAAAACTGTTATGCATAAAACATCTCAAATTTTTTTTTTCCTTCCACCCCTGATTCCATCCTGTTTACCTTTTCTTTTTTCTGGTTTTCACTTACAAAAGACAAAAGTCTGAAACAAAACTTCTGAAAAACAAAAAGAGAAACTACTGATTAACAAAAATCAGTATGAGAGAAACTACTGATGAACAAACATCAGTATGGGGATATTTTCTGAAAAGTGTGTAACTTCTGATAAAATAACCTTCAGAAGTTATGAATTAAAGTATTTATAAAAATATTTCTCACCAGCTGTTAAAACTACTGAAGAGAAAATGGGAACTACTGATGAAGTAATCCTTCATCAGCAGTTTAAGCCAAAAGGGCAAACCTGACTTTTCCCATCATCAGAGGTTTGACCTAATAAGTTTAAAACCTCTGATAAAGAAATTTTTAACCAAAGGCGGTTCAAAAACTTCTAATAAAGAAGATTCAAGCGGTTAAAACTTCTGATAAATACCTTTTTCTCCACACTTATCCTTTCAAACTCAAATATCCCTCCTTCTCTCTCAAAAACTCTCTCAATAACCTAAACCTGCAAATCAACTGTTCGATCAAAACCAAAACCACATGGCTCTAGTTCTAAAGCAGGGACACAATCAAAGGGCCTTTCTTGAAAAACAAGAAGGCTGGTCCCAATACGATGAGATCATTGATCTTGTCGTAAAATCCCAATATTTTACTGCTCTCACAATAAACCCACCAATTCACACTGAAACTCTGAATGAGTTCTGGGCAAATGCTAAGACGGTGACAACGGATGATGAGGTCATTTCCCTCAACTCAAGAATAAAAGGGAAACCACTGACCATCACACCGGCCACACTGGCAACAAGACTGGGTCTGGATGATGTAACTGCCCCTGACCATGTTGCTAATACTGATATTCACCTAACCATGACTGAGTGTGGTTATCAAGGTACTCTCTCCCATGCTACAATATTCAAAAAATATTTTGAACCAAAATACAAGCTTTTGTTTCATTATATTATTATGTGTTTGAGTCCAAAAACAGGGTCTTATGACCAGATGCCCTCCACTTTTCAACCAATATTTCATTCCATTGTGAATGAAACAAAATTCAGGGCATCAAAACTATTTTCAATGAGTTGGTGTTACATCACAATAATACCAAGAAAAAGTTTTTGTTATACCCAAGGTTCATTATGCAATGCATAATAGGGGAACTGGGTAATGAGGTGCTTGTGGGAAAAATTTCAACTTTAAATCCTTTAACATCACAAGCATACTCAAGGCATAACAAACCGGCTGCCTGGCCAGAAGATGATCAGGGAGAACAACAACAAGTCCCCCTGAAGCCCACATCTTCCAAACTCACACCACCAAAAGCCAAAAAGCCCAAGCCAACAAAAACTACACCCCACCAACCCAAAAGAAAAGCTGTTCAGGAGGTTGAGATGCCTGAACAAGCTCATGAGCATTCTGCTCTTCAAATAGGTGAGACTGAAACACCCTCTCAGTCTCATCCATCTCAAACCCCACCAAGAGCACCCATAACCATTTTATTCAAAAGAAAAAGACTTAGAAAAACATATGAAACACACTCTTCTTTTGAAACTGCTGAACAACAACTTTCACCTATTGCCCAAACTACTAAACCAACCCCACAAATTTCTGAACAAGAGGCAATAGAAATTGCCAAACTTCTCTCTGGGCTAAAAGAGAAGGTCCCATCTGATCATGTCAGTCCCCTACAACCACAACAAACAGGGGACATAACTACTACACCAGACATGGATGTGGACATCTCTAGCCCTATCCCAAGAGATGAGGGTGGACCAGAGTCTTTAAGCCCAATTTTAGAGACTCTTGGGGCATCTGAGGCTGCTACTACTTAGTTACCACCCAGTGGTGGATCTGGGGATAGAAGTAACATAGCTAAGACCTCAGATGTGGCAACTACTGATGAAGGCTTAAGGCCTGAAGTAGGAAATCCTCAGTACCAGGAACAAGAGGTTCATGAGAGAACTGAGTTGGGCTCAGCTCATGATTTAACTGAGACAGTCCTCATTGAGGGCAACATCAGGGATTCAGATGATTCCATTAATTTGGATGATGTTTCACACACACAAACTACTGAATTGACGGCACTTTCTGAAGGTCCTGTTTCAGGGGTATCCAGGCTCAAGAGGCCAGTCACCTCTACACAGGTTAAAGCCCACTCAATCCCTAAAACCCCTAGAGTGGCATCCTCTGTACAACATGAGGATCTCCCAAAAACACCCCCTTCACAACAAATGCCTACCCAATTCCCTGGGCAAACAAGTATAGACCTGAACCAGCTATGCAGCCCAGAGGGTCCCCTGTACCACATGATGAATACTCTCATCAGAAATCACTTCCAAACATATACAGCTGACTTGGAGCTGTCCATCAAGAATCAATTTGGAGTGATCAAGACCAAGATGAATGATCTGTCCAACAAACTAGACTTCAACAGCAAACAGATTGCTCATCTTCAAGGACAATTCTCCCAACCCTCTGCTTCAAGGGTTAAAATTGATGAATCCAAAAAGGGGAGAAAATCAGGGAACCTAAGGAGTCATTCCAAGCCAGGATAAGGGCAAGAGTGGCCATCCTTGAAAGAGATCAGAAAGATCAGGCCAGAAAAGAAAAATTGGCCAAACAGTTTGGTGTCTCAATAGAAGAAATTGAAGCAGCAGAGAAAGAAGATGAGACCCAAACATCTGAAGAATCCCTAAGGTACAATGAAGAAACTTCTAATGACAAAACTTCTGATGAAGAATCAGAAAGTACTGAAGACAATCCTTCAGTAGTTGACAAACCATCAGCAGTTGTCAACACATCAGAGGTTAACACTTCCAAACCTCAAACAACTGAACCTTCCAGAACCACTGCTCCCATTCAACCAACATCTGATCCCATCAGGCCTACATCCATTACAACAATGACTGTACTAAACCCTTCTCCTATCTCTCAATCAGCCGAATTATTAGAGAAGAGCTTAGTTGCAGCCAACAAGAAGGCCAGAGAAGATCAGATCTGGAAAACTTTGGAAGAAAGGGATGATTTAGATTTAAGCCATGAAGAAAAACTTCAGGCTTATGAAGCTGAACTACAAAGGCAGGCTAGCCTTGATGAGATTGCTGAACAAGATAAAAGACAACAACTGGTGTCTTACATTACCAAGAACAGCAAGACTAAAGCCTTTACACTCAAAGGACTCTCTATGCAAGAGCTGACAAGAAGAGCACAACTGCTTGCAGACAAAATGGCCACAAGCAAAGAAGGAAAGGCCAAGAGAGCCCAGATAATAGAAGAGTTAGTAGCAGAGGGCTATGGTTCAAAAGCCTCAGTATCCAGATGGAAAGAAGAAAGACTAATGGATACTTACAGAAAATACTTGGCTGCCAAGGCTGCAAATCCAGAGAAGTTTCAAACTGCTGATCCTTCAAGATCAGTAGTTAGAACTTCTGGTGTATCAAGAAGAACTGCTACTCAGAAGAAGAAGGCAGAGGACAATGTCAAAACTGACTTCAAAATGGTACTACTTGAAGGAAGTTCAATAGTCCATTCAGATTTTGACATTGAGGAGAAACCTCTGTTAACTCAATTCAGGGATCCTTCCACTTTTGCCTACCAAATACAAAAGACCATCAAAGAAAAGCTGCATACCAGAGTAGTGACTGAACACCATCTCCCAACTGTTCAGATGCCTGATATGCAACAACAACAAGGAAGAGAATCCCACCTGAGGCTATCTGAAACTGAAAACATCCAGCACTCAGGACCATCAACCTAAGGGACAAGTCTGGTTCCCTATTCTTCTGACTTTAACAAGTCAAAGATACCTATCATCAGATGGTCACTTACTGATAACAACTCAGTATTGTTGACAAGAAGAGACCTCTCAAGCAGGGCTTACAAGAAGATCAGTGATCTGAAGAAACTGTCAACACAAGACCTGCTCACAATTCAACATCTGGAACCTTAGAGAGGATCTCTATCTGATGGTCAGTTAAACCAGCTCAAGAACACCATGTACAAAGAGATATGGAAGATTGTTCAAGACAGAAGAAAAACATAAGGAATTAGTAAGGTTTTGGCTTCATCAATCCAGGGGGAGATTGTTAGGACAAAGAGGATTGGTGAAACCACTTTTGTAAACCTTAGTCTAATTCACTTCTGTCATTTTGGCTAAGTATAGAAGTACTGAAGAAAAGACAAGAAACTGCTGAAGAGATAATATGAGAAGTGCTGAAGAAGAAACGTCATCAGAAGTTCTGAAGTCCAAACCAGACAAGTTCACTTCAGAAGTACTGAAGACAAACTACTCATCAGTAGTTTGTCTTTCATTAGCACTTAGCATCAGATATTTTCCACCGCCTTTTGCATCAGTAGTTTATTGTTTATTATTACTTTTAGCTGTAATTGTTTGATTCAATGCTGCAACTTGTGCAACTTGTTTCTGTTGTTTCTGTACTTGCTTTTTGGGCAAGATACATGTATGTAAACGTCTATAAATAGGAGGCTTCAACCTTCTATTTTAGACATTGATTTTAATAGAAAAATTCTTCAAACACTATCACTGTTCTATTCCATTTCTGTATTTATTGTGAATCTGTCTAAGTATCTAATTCTCATTTACTGCTTAGATTCATAATAAATACTTGTCATTTATTAGTTTCAATCATCAAGGGGGAGTAATAACTCTTCCTTAGTATAAAAAGTGTTGCTTTAACTTATACATTCCGCTGTGCTTATAATCTGATCTACAAGGACTTGCTAAACACTTAAGTGTCAAGATAGCAAGTTCTTACTTAGCAAAAGAGCAAACTGATCCAACAGTATACATTGTAAATAAAATTTGAGTGCCTTTCAAAGAGTTTGATAAATATTATGTCAAAAGATGTACAACATTGTAATTTTGTATTGTGCACAAATATTTAAGCATAATTTACAATACATTTAAAGCCAATTTAGAGGGATTAAAGTTGGACATTCATCAAACTTTTAAGACACTTTAGGGCCATATTATCTGATCATGTGGCCTAGTGGTAAAAGGGCCGGTTCTCTCTTTGGGGGAGTCGGGTTCGATTCCCACGGGAGGCATGTGATGGATACCCCCACCCTTGTGGTGGGGTAGGTGGTTGGGAAGTGATGGAGAGACCCTTGACCCTTGTGGTCATGGGTTCGATTCCTGATCCCTCCAGGTTTTACCGGTTCACTACCGTCGTGCCTTCGGGCGGGTTTGTGGGCCGGGTTTTCCCTGGAACAGGAGACGGGTGGGCCGAAGGGCTCTGTCCGTACGGACTAGAGGCCGTCTGGGGCCCCTTTCGGCCATTGGGGGCCGCGTACAGAGTACCCGGCAATACTTTAGTTGATCGTTCAAAAAAAAACTTTAGGGCCATATTAATCAATTCAATTCATACTAACCTTTCATCTTCCTTGGTGGTACATCATAATGAATACAATATTAACTACACAAATGGTGATTAGTTCACATTCCAATCATCATTCACATAACATTGTTATAAAGAACAAATTCACTTTAACCAAAAATTTATTTTGGAAATTCGAAATCGTCTCTTCGAGTTCTATAACTCCATATTCTTGAAACTATAAGTTCTTCCATACCCATCACCCAGATGTTCGCATCTTGCTGGTTCTTCTATTCGATTGACAATCTGTTGATGCTGCTAAGGTTGGATTTCTATTTTATTGTTTTTATAGTTATATGTTCTTGATTTTTTTTGTGTGTTTCTTTGATTTTATAATATAAATTCAGTGCTATTTTTCAGGTGTCTATTTAAAAATTAAAATGTGTTAACACATACGGCTCCATAACATTAATATGACCAATACCCATTTATAAGGCCTAAGGAGCATATTTTTAAGGCTCAATCAGGGTACATATATCCTCATGGACGCGATACACGAGAGAATCGATTAAACTAAATATAGAATATCACATTTTATATTATCGCTCCCGCAGCAACGCGCGGGCTTCCTACTAGTATCTTATTAAAGAAACTCGATGGATAAATATGTAATTTACATCAAGTTTAAGATGGCATACCAAGAGCCATGGTGTAATTCCCTAATTTTTATTCCATTTCTTCCCTTTATGCCCCTAATGTGCAACATTTGATGACAATTGTACAAATGACTAATGCACGAATACTGGATCATTGTTTTTGAAACTGTTCATTTATTTCGCTTTCAATGGCATTGTCTTTTCCACATCCCATCACCACCCATTTCTATTTATTGTAAGTGATTGAATACTCAAATCTCTAATATTTTTATTATTTCAAGGCCAATGGTCGTTCATGTTCATCTTGATGAAAAATGACTCCATCTTTGATCCTAGAGTTACATTACGTGTCAAAACAATTCTTAAGGTATACAATCATTTTACTACTTGGTTATGTACAACTTATTGTTAATTTTTTATTATCATTTTTCTACATCGTGCATCGTCTTTATCGTTGTATTTACATATTTCACTACAACACACATATTGGCGTTGTTAACTGACCATAACGAGTAGAATTTAAATTTCATAAATCAATGTCTTTTGATTTTTTATGTTCAAGTTGACTAATAATACCTTTCTTGATGCTTCTTAGGTAACCGTCGATATGGGTGAAGGATGGTATTGTAATTTCTCACACACATTTTGATGCATAGTCACATCCAGATATCTACACAAGGATAAAACACTTTATGTAATGATAGTTGAACTTTTCCCATCAATGTTTTGGGACACCTTGGCCCGTTTAAACTATTATTTAAACTTAATACTATGCCTAATTTCATGTCATTTGTGTGTGTTGATAATTTTGCCTTTGATTTCATCAGGATTCAAGAGACCTCATCATCAAAATGTCATTTTCTGTAACAAGATCAAGATTGGTAAATTTCACTGTCTAATTCCTTTTATAAGATAAATAATAAATTAGTACTTGAATATTTCATTTCACTACAACCTCCAACAGTCTTGCAGCTGCTATGCCATATTTTTGTCCCTGAAGACACTTCCTCTGCCTCTCTTCGAAAGAGGGAAAACCAGGTTTCCTTGGCGCGATTCTCAACTATATCGAAGGTATTATTCATGCATTTTGTTTTAATAATTTGAGTGGTTATTGAATTTTATATATAGGTGCTGATTGAGTTGTTCCGTGCCGACCGTTGAAAAGTTTTATTTTGTTGTTTTGGGTGGTTGATGGAAGTTACGGAGAGACGGATATGGCTCTTCTTGCCACATGGCGGCAATATAAAGATATTAGATCTCAGCTTTAGGCTCGGGTGATTGATGTTATTCATGGGATGGGAGGCAGGTAAGAACTAACCCATGTAATCTGTCTCTTTCAAGGACTTTGAGGAATATGTGGGCTATTGAAAATGAGTTATCGAAGTTAAATATTGATCTACACAATCAGTTATTTAGTTGGAACAATTTTAAAAACTGGACATTATAAAAATGATTTTAGTATAAAAATCTAATGAAAAAAGTTTAAATTTTTGAATCAATTAACATCACTAAAACTCAAAAAAAAACATGTATTGTCGTTCTTTTTTTAGAGAAGCAATTTAAATGTGTCATTATTTCGTATTGATTTTTTGTTTTTTGGTGGTTTTTAGTTTTTTGTTTTGCAAATAACTGAAGGCCTTAGCTTTGTGCCTAATTTGGCAATAAATTCGTCATTTTGCGTTGAATCATTGAGATTTAATGATAACTTAAATGACGATCTTTGTGTGTTGTGGGTAAGGATTATCATTAACTGAATGTCTTAATTTTGTGCCCCGACTAACACTAGCAAAGCTTCTTTAGAAAACCCCGAAAGAAATCAACGTAATTTACAAGTTCTCTCAAATTAAGCCCGTCGCTTAGGTCACTCTTTTTGCATTTTGCAATGGGCCAATAATAGATAATATGACATGTTGCTTTTTGTTCAAGTAGCACCTTGCATTATTTATAGGAGTTAGCAACTTATATAAGTTAATGAGTTAATTGAATTGTAGTAGACCTTCTTATTCTTTTTTTGAACGGCCAACGAATCAATTCCGAGCACTCTCGGGCACCCTTTTGGCGAATCAGGTACTCGAGAGTACCCGGGCCACCAATTGCCACCAATTCCCGGGAAAACCCGACCACTCACCCGCCCGAAGGCACGACGGTGAAATAGTCGGTAAAACCGGTCGGGATCAGGACTCGAACCCAAGCCAATGGCCGGGTCATCCCTCATTTCCCATCCACCAATGTCCTCCAAATGTAGCTAGTGGGAATTGAACCCAAGTCTCTCATAGGAAACTTTAGACTCTCAACCAACTAGGCTACAAGTGTTGGACTAGACCTTCTTATTCTTATGTATAAAAGACTTTCAGGAATATTTAAGATACAAAAGTTACTATGTAGAAATGCTATAAAACAGAAAACACATGTACGTGTGTAGGATACTTAATGGCTCTTTGTGAATTCATATTAAAAAAATAAATTACGTGAAACCTGACACACAAAGTTTGTTAAAAAAACATAAGTACCCGCGGCAACGCACGAGCATTATCACCACTATATATAGATATAGATGTAGATATAGATATAGACATATAGATATATTATAATTTCAGAAGATTAATTTGTTTATTTATTGGAATCAATGGAGATGCCCTAGCATACAATGAACGAAGAGGCGTTAGTTGATCTCGAAAAATGATAATCATTGAGTTTATGGAAAATGTCCATGGATCTATTGACAACCGAAAGGTCATTGACTATTACGTCGTATTTTATTTTTAAACTAATTATATAAACTGATTTCAATAATAACTCTTATAGATTTTTTTTTTAACAGAACTCTTATAGATTATATGATACAATTGTGTCTGCGTGATGTGGCAGAGAACACAACCGCTGTTATGTATATGCATGGTTCGGTTTAATTCAGTTATTGACTTCAACCAAAACTGAAGTCATCGGTTAATCAATCTTATTAACCGATTGGTTAAGTGGTTCAGTTTATTTCATAGTCACCTAATTCGCGGTTCGCTCCGGTTCCGGTACGCGGTTCGGGTTCGCAATTCGCTAGATTAGAAGAATTCGGTACGGAAGGGGGTAGGTTCATTTCGGTACGATCCGGTACGACGTACCATTGAGTCCGGTTCGATATACAAAAATTGAAATAGAATTACTATGTTCATTCATCCAAATAACTGAAATTCAAAATTCTTATTACCAAATAGAAAACATAAACGAAAAAAAATTATGTCGATTCTGGTTATATTCACGCTTTGCCTCCATCCCGCCAATTTTATAACTATCAATGATCTCCAATAATCAAACATAGTTTATGTTTTAATTTTCTAAAGATAAGGATATAATATGTTATAATTTTATTTTATTTTTAAACCTAAATTAGACATGTTTGAAAAGTTTTGGGCTAAATATGAAAATAATTTATAGTGCAAGGGTCCTAATCTAAGTTTGCAAATTAAGAAAATAAAAAGGCATGTCGTCTTCTTAACCTCCACCTGTAACCCTAATTTTTTTATTTCGCCTCCATCATCATCATCATCATCATCATCATCTCAGATCATGAAATTCCTTCATGTTCGTGATAAGCTCCAATTGCTCTAAGGCAGGTACACATTAAAACCAAACCAATCATCGAACTCCAATACGAATTAGCCAATCGAATTGGTTAATTAGAACACCGAATTTATTATCCCAATAATGCCGAATTGGAACCCTAATTCGCGAATTGACACCGAATTGGTAGGTTTTCGAATTTCGTATGGTACGAAACGACTAAACGTACCAAATCGAAAATCGTGGCATTTTGAGCGAATTCTGTTACTATGGTTTATTTTATTGGAGTATCGGTTTTCAGTTCAGCTAAATTAATTTTGTTAATAACCAAAATCAAAGTTTGTCTAAAATTTTTGTTTATAAGTACGTTAAATTGAAGTATAAGAACTAAAAATATATGAATATATAATGGTTCGGATTTGGTTTGGTTAATTTCGGTTAACTAATGGTAAAGAAAAACTAATAACCGATTTTAAGTTGATTTAGTTTTTGGTTAATTCAGTTTTCAATGATTTCAGTTCAGTTTCGTTTGTTTTTGGTTCGGTTAACAGTTCAGTTATTGCCCACTCTTAGATATTGTTAATCACATAACATATCAACTGTTTAAAATTAAAAAATATTAGCAATATTACACTCAAATTAAAGAGAATAAAATGTTCGTTTTATGATGTAAGTTTTCTTACAAAATATTATATGAAGGGGTAGGGTACCAGCGCTTAGGCGCACCCTACCCACCAAAATTGTACACCACGCATCAGCAAGGCTATGCAGGGAAGCAAGAGCATCGTTTTTCGCGGAGAACGTCCGCAGAAAGATCCTCCGCCAAGATGAATCCCCCCTGAAACTCCACTTGTTGCACGCCTTCCCGGGTGTCAGATGTCACCTCAGCTGACATCTCCTGCCACCAGGAGGAAAAGGAAGATCCTACAGACCACAACTTGGCGACACGTGTACCAATGCCAGTACACCGCCCCTGACAGCCAACCACGGGGCGCCACGTGGACCAATTGCAGGGCAACATTCTTGACTAGTTTGCTTTATCTAACTAAGGATCCAAATCCAACTGGATGAGCCTCTAAGAAGACCGGCCCAACTCCAAAGCCCGAGCTCAACTCTCCAAAAGTGGGCCACAAGCCTCTTGTAACATCTGGCCCCTCTCACCACCAATATTGTCCGCTTTGCCCCGATGGGTTGCCTATCCAGAGCTCACGGATTTGTTTTTGGTCGCCCCTGTGGAGACTTCCCAGGAGGTCACCCATCCTGATACTACTCCCACCTGAGCACGCTTAACTGTGGAGTTCTCCTCTTATCCACTAGCATTAAGCCTAAAACGCGTTGGTGATTTAAGAGACTTTGGATTACTTATGAACCAGGATCTCTCCTCGCCACGGCCGATATGGGATTTGCCTAGGGTGTCATACAAAGGTCCATGTTAATCTCCCAGAAATTAGTACTGTTACACCTCCGGCCCACAAGACCTCTATAAAAGGAGGGTCTCCACACCTTTTAAGAGGTCGAACAATTTTCGAATCATACATGCACACTTGTATTACCGATTTGTATTTTCTCTAAGTTACATTTGTAATATTCCGAGTAATAGAAGATCATATCTTTACAGTGGACGTAGGTCAACGAGATCGAACCACTTAAACCTTGTGTGTGCATTATATTATTTTCTAACTTACCGTACATCTAATCGGACCACGGATCTATCATCGTTGTGAGTGAAAGGATAATATCCTGTAGCGAGCACGAGTAGCCACCCCCATCATACTCGAGTCATACTCGTTGTTTCTTCATTGGCACCATCCGTACCGGCTGAAAACGTACTTTTCTCAAACTCATCTTTTCAAACTTACCTATGGCAGATCCCAACCCGATCGGTACTCCAGGCCCAACTATGTCTACTGTACTCCAGGGTACAACCACCGGAGTAATGGGTACTCCGGACAACCAAGCCAGATAGCCAGCTCCGTGGGTACACTCGCCTCCACGCGCGGTCACTTGCTCAGATTCTGAGCAGGAGAACGCCGGACCAGTTGACCCAGACAAGTGGTTGTCCAACGACATCTGGAAACAACAAAAACTTACCAATCCATGCTTTCTAAGCAACAGGCTAGTAATTCAACACTTTTTGCATCCCCTTCGGCCAGACAAAGCCGAAAGGGTAAAGAAAAAGAGGTTGAAAAATCCAAGTCTCGACGTCCAGCCCGCAGTAGAAATATGCGCGGGCAGGGCCTAGAAAAATCAACCTCTGAGTTAGACGGCTACCAACCAACCAGTGACTCAGACATTTCCAAGGCCCCTAAGCCGAAAAAACACAAGACGACGAAGGCAACTTCGGCAACGTCACACCGAAAGGAGGATGATGACCTCAATCGGCCTTACAGGCCTAAGTCATTCTCCATAAATTTAAAATTTTGTCAGCGAATAGCCACCGCTCCCATTGAGAAACAGGCTAAACTCCCCAGCAGCATCGGCAAGTACGATGGCCTGCGCGATCCTACGGATCACCTGCACGACTTTGAGTGCGCAGGTACCACTGTCCTCTTGCCCGTCCAGGTCTGGTGCCACTTATTTGCACAGACACTGACAGGCGCGGACAGATTCTGGTTTGATAACCTCCCGGTGGGAGGAATGGTGGATTTTGATGATCTCATCAAAAAATTCAAAGACCGCTTCTCCCACCTCATGAAACACAAGAAGGATAAATCCCATATCCTGCTATGCCAGCGCACAGACAACGAGTCCATTGATGATTACATAGTGCGCTACAACAAAGAGGCACTACAAATAGGATGCGAAGAAGAACTCACTAGCGCGAGCTTCATTCATGGTGTCCACAGTGAGGAATTAATGAAGACCTTGTCTGGAAAAGACGGCATCCCAAACGCTTGGTATGAAGTCATCAGGGCCTCTAAAGTTTACGCATCATCCGAACGCTCACTCAAACAACAGCGCGGCTACCAACAGACTCACAACTCCAACAGAAATAAAGGCAAATAGTCTGTTTGGTCGCACATCTCAGAAGCAGCGGACGAAGGCAAATATTCATCCGCCAACGACGCCCGCCAAACCATCAATAACAAACAAACGCGAGACCAGAGGGGTCACTCCAAGAAAAATACTGATTGGACCCCTCTCACCAAGACACCGTCTCAAGTGCTCAAGACTGAGCAAATCACTTTGAAAGAGCCCAAGGTGCTTGGAAAGCGGAAGAATGTGGATACCACAAAATTTTGTGACTACTACAACGACTATGGCCATCTTACAGACAACTGCTATGATCTGAAGCTGGAAATAGAAGCCGCCCTCAGGACGGGCCAACTGGGCTACTTGGTGAAGAACGTTCACAGAGGCGGGCGCGGAAACAATCAAGAGGACAAACGCGACGACGGCAGACGAAAGCTTATTTGAAACCTCGAAGCAAATTTCATCCACCGCCCGTGGCACCACTGCAACATGACCGCCGGAGTTCCAAGGACAAAACCAAAGGAAAGCGCCCCCGGCAGCAAAACAACGACTCATGGAAGGAGACTGACGTCCTCCTTCCCCGAGTCCCAGGCGGCCCTTCATCTACAGCGCCGCTTATAGTCACCGCCGTGGTCAGACATTATCGAACTAGATCAATGTTCCTGGACGGCGGAAGCAACACTGATATAATCTATGATCAGTGTTTTCAACAACTAGACGAGGATGTAACATCGCGTGATTTTTACTCTTACATGTATTTAAATTCTATATTTAACGAACTCCAAGTTCGCCTGTATTCGCTTCTTTTATGTTACTCCTACCAATTCATGACGAGTCGTCATTATAATTTATCCTAACCAATTTAGGCGTCATAACAAAAAACTCATTTAGTTAAGATCTTAATATATATTTATTTAATTTTTTTTAAAACATATATATTTATAATAATATACTTTTAGTTATAAAAAAAAGCCACAGCTTAATTGACGTTGACTTTGTTTCCACATAATAACATCAACATGAAATATGCAATCCATGTTGTCGTCGTTCTTTTCTTTTCTTTTTTTTTTTTTTTTTTTAAATTCGATGTCACACAACAATAGCATTTCAAAGTATGACCATCTCATAATAATCAAATTCAACCCCCACCTAAACTCCTCCCAACCACCCTAAATATTGCATTAAACACCCAACCAACTCACATCACCTATAAATACAACTCCTCTCCACCCTTTAACCTCTTGTTCATCCTTAATCTCTCTAGAATCACTCTCTAATTCTCAAAGTTTTGAGCAAACTTCCTGATAACACATCAGTAAGTTTTCCAAGCTCAAACCTTCTTTCTTTTCAGTTTTTTCTTTTCTTTTCTATCCAAAACTCCTTGGAGAAACCTCTAGGATCTTCCCCATATTTATCCACAGAAGTGTGATGAGGGTAGAGCACCCAAAAGAGGTCCTAAAGGTGTTTGTTTTCTGATTTGTTTTTATGTCCTAAGATGTTTGTTGTAAAGAAACCAACCAAGTCCACTAACAATCTAATGTTAGATGGATTTGTGCTATGGTATTGGTTGGCCAAGGAGAGCCAAGGCTCATCCAAAAGAGTTACAAAACTTTACTTAAACTTTTTGGTTATATTATGTATTATTATAAACTTACTTTCAATCTTCTATCTTATTATCTTATTAATAATCTTTGGAAGGTTTGTGGTTACACCCTACCTTACCAGACTCTCTTGACCCTTCTTGTGCTACGGATTAATCCACACTAGAAAGGGGAAATCCCGTGTCCAAAACCCACGTTTATCTCATAAGCGAAGTGGTTATGACATGAACATATCAATCGGATTCACATTCCTAACCTTATACCATCCGAAACTTCTATGATGATTTTGTGCTTGGTCTAACTCATTCTCATGACCATCCGGATTGCCCTAAAGGCAATTTGTGTTTTGGTTTGCCTAAAAGGCTTGCATGATTCTCTTGAACCTATAACCTAAACCCGAACCTAAGACCCTTTATTCTTAATTCTAGTTAATCGGAGCTAAAGCTTAATCTTCCAAGACTTACTTTTTGGAACTCTATCAAAACGCACCCAAAGGTGAGTTCATACTTGTCCCCCTTTTATTCTTTATTCTTTGGGGCTCAACATGTATCACTATCAAAACTTAAACGATTTCATACTCTTAAAAACTATTATGCTCAATCTAAATGCTATTATGCTATGCCATGCTAGAATTCAAAGTCTTACATACAAATGTACGATTAGTTAACAACCCACCTTACATGTATAGCGCTATAGGTTGACACGCCGCTCCCTTTATGGGTCATGATAAGAAGAAGTCTTTTGTGTTATCGAGTGTTGTTGCTGTTTGTATGGTTCTACGTGCATATGCCTACAACATGATGATTCGAGTAGACTTTTTTTTTATACTATGTACTTAGACTCAAAACTAGTATGCTCACCAATGCTTTATGTGTTGACGGATATTTTATACATGTTGCAGGAAATGTTTAATGCAGGATTTTCAAGAAAACTACTTAGGATTGGACTAGAAACTCGCAACTAGTTTAATTTGTTATGTTTTGATGTTGTATTTTTCCTTTCTATGAGACAATTTGTATTATGTTTCCTTTTAGACAATGAAATGCTATGAATGAAAATTTTATCTTTAAATTATATTGTCACGAATTCTAGTGTCATGAAGTCTTTTAACAATCTATCCCAAGTCTCGCCCCGATGTATTCCGCCATCGGTTGGGGTGTGACAGAGGAAGACAAAGCCCGCCTCGTTCCAGTCAATGAACCAATGTCGGGCTTTATTCATGAAGTCATCATGCCGCGAGGTATGATATCCTTCCCAGTCACCTTGACCGATGGAAAGCTGTTGCGCACAGAAATATGCGACTTCATGGTATTACGAGAAACGTCGCACCACAACATTCTTCTAGGACGGGAGGGCCTAGCACGCTTCAACGCGAATGCGTCCACACCACACCAAATGGTCGGCTTCCCCACCCGCAAAGGCGTTGCATTCATACGGGGCAACAAAGACTGCCACGCAGTCGACACGGCGAAGTCCCAAAAAAGGCCAAAAACACATATCCACTAGTCATTGGCCATGAAATCTCCAACACCACCAGGGCGCACCTAAAACAACTTCTCGTCAAAAAACATTGACGTATTCGCCTGCCAACCATCTGACATGATAGGAATTCCGCGAGAAGTAGCGGAACACAAGCTCAACACTTATAGATTAGTTGAACCAGTAGTACAAAAGAAGCGCAAGATGGGGCCGGAGAAAACAAAAGCCATGAATGAACAAGTCAACGAGCTCTTAAATGCGGGCATCATCCGCCCAATCCGCTACCGAACCTGGGTCGCCAACCTAGTCATGGTAGGCAAAGTAAACGGCGGATGGCGCATGTGCGTTGACTACAAAGACTTGAACAAAGCCTGTCCAAAAGATTGCTACCCTTTGCCGGAAATTGACCTCAAAGTGGATTCCCTTGCGCCTTACCGCTATAAATGCTTCTTAGACGCATACAAAGGCTACCACCAAATCCAAATGGCAAAGGAAGATGAAGACAAAACCGCCTTCCGCATAGACATGGGCACATTTTGTTACACAAAGATGCCTTTCGGCCTAAAAAACGTGGGAGCCACATACCAGCGCCTAATGGATAGCGCATTCATCAACGAGATAGGTGTACGCTTGGAAGTGTAGGGCGACGACCTCGTCATCAAAAGCAAAGAACAAGCACACATACTGGCAGACATTCAGAATACATTTGATCAACTGCGCAAGGTGCGCATGAAGCTCAATCCAAGCAAGTGTTCATTCGGCATGGAAGAAGGCAAATTCCTTGGCGTCATTGTCACATGTGACGGTTTTCAAGCCAACCCAGACAAGATATTAGCAATCGAAAGAATGCCTTCCCCTGCATCGATCAAGGAAGTACAGACACTGATGGGCTGCCTGGTGGCCCTCAATCGCTTCCTTTCCAATTAGGCATCTAGATCTTTTCCATTTGTAGACACTCTAAAAACTTGTCTGAAAAAAGTAATTTCCGTTGGACACCTGAGGCGGAAAAAGCTTTCCAAGAAATGAAACAGTGTCTTATAAATTTACCCACTCTTACTTCGTCGTTACCCAAAGAGCCGCTAACGCTATACCTCTCCGTCACGGAGAGGGCCATTGGTGCGGTATTCCTCGTAGACCGTAATGGAGTTCAAACACCTATTTACTACATTAGCCGCACCTTGTTAGACGCGGAAACAAGATACTCGACAATGGAAAAACTAGTGCTAGCACTAATACACGCCTTGCACAGATTGCGTAGGTATTTCCACGGGCACCCAATCAATGTCCTAACGGATTACAGAATCAATGACGTACTCCGAAAACCAGAAATGTCGGGCCGCTTAGCAAAATGGGCCATTAAACTTGGTGAACACACCATCAATTACAAACCACGACCTGCCATAAAAGGACAAGTGCTCGCCGACTTTGCAACAGAAATTTCGGCGGAAAAAGTACAAGATTGCCTGGCAGAGCAAGAACCTGCGCTCCCCACCAATGAACTTGAAAAATGGACCTTATACACTGACGGGGCCTCAAATAGCGATGGAGTAGGCGCGGGATTACGCCTAGTCAATCCAAACAATAAAGAATACACATACGCTATCCGCCTAGATTTCCCCGCCACAAACAACGAAGCGGAATACGAGGCGCTGTTGGCAGGCCTCCGAATAGCGAACAAAATGGGAGCTTCCCATCTAGAGGCGCATGTGGATTCAATGCTTGTAGCAGGACACATTAATGGAACATATGATGCACGCGACGCCACCATGGCGCTCTACCTTCAACAGGCCAAGGTGCTCATATGCAGGTTCGTCTCTTGTACTATTATTCATATCAATAGAAGTGAGAACAAACCCGCATACGCGCTGAGAAAAATGGCCTCAACGGTCTTCGAACACATGAGTAAAGATATCCGTGTCGAGTTGCATGAACAACCATCTGTCCCACTACGACAAGTAAATGTCATCCAAACAGGCAACGCGTCCTGGATGACACCCATAAAAGTGTATTTGGTTTCTGGAACCCTGCACGAGAACAAAGCAGAGGCTCGGAAAATACAGCACAAAGCCCTACGCTACCAACTCACTGACGGCGTTCTCTATCGCCGATCCTACCTAGGCCCGCTACTAGGCTGCGTCAATTCCGCCGATGCCTCATTTTCATTCGAGATATTCATGAGGACATTTGCGGGTTACACGCAGGGCCCAGAATGGTGGTAGCCAAGCTCATGAACGCAGGGTAGTACTGGCCTGTAATGCACCCGGACGCAGTGGCAGTGTTTCGCAAATGCGACTCCTGCCAGCATCACGCTCCAAATACACTACGCCCGAAAAATGACTTAATACCTGTGACTTCAGCATGGCCATTTCAAAAATAGGCAATGGATCTCGTTGGCCCATTCCCTACAGCGCTAGGAAACGTCAAATTTCTAATAGTGGCCATCGATTACTTCACCAAATGGATCGAAGCCAAACCTTTAGCAAAAATTGACGTGGCGCACATCAAAAAATTCATCTAGGAATTCATCATCTGCAAATTCGGCTTACCATACAAAATTGTGGGAGACAACGGAACTCAATTCACAGACCAACATTTACAAGAATGACTGGCACCAATGGGAGTTCAACAGATTTTTACATCTGTAGCGCACCCACAAGGAAACAGACAAGTCGAAAGAGCAAACAGAAGCATACTCGATGGCATCAAGATGCGCCTCGGTATTAAAGAACCGGCTGGGTTGATGAGGTTCCACACGTTTTATGGGCCAATCGCACTCTCACCAAATCAAGCAACGGCGAAACCCCATTTAGCCTTACCTATGAATCCGAAGCTGTCATCCCCGCCGAGATAAGTTGCCCATCCGCATAGGTACTCATGGCGGAAAAACAACAAAATGAACAAGAACTCCGCCTAAACCTAGACCTACTGGAAGAACGGCGTGAACTCGCAGCAATCAAAGAGGCTAGATACAAAAACCAGTTGGAACACTACTATAATCAAAAGGTCAAGTTACACCAATTCAGCGTGGGAGATTACGTCTTCCGCAACAATGAAGCCTCTAACACAGAAAAATATGGAAAACTAGCTCCAACATGGGAAGGACCATATAGAATCCAAGAGGTCCTGGGAAAGAGCGCTTACGCACTTGAAAAATTAGACGGAACCCCTATCCCACGCTCTTGGAATGCGGCGAAGATGCGCACTTGTTTTATGTAAATTATTGCCATATTAATATCAGGGCTATACACGCCTTTCTTTTCAGATTTACAAGTAAATATTTTCTATCTATCTACTGTGTTCACTACTTAAAATTTTGGTCTTCAAGGCGTGGCTATCTCAAAATCAACGCCGGACTATGAAAATTTAAGTGAAAAAGCGAAGTGTGCACACAAAATAAAGAAGAAATGATTCCATTCATCAAAAAGAGGCATAGACCGCCTTGATAATTACAAACACAAAAAGGGAACATACAACAAAACAAACTATCCCCTATCAGAGCCATCAAAGTCCACCAGCTGCTCTTCTTCATCATGCGCCGTTCCAGAATCCAGACGCACTTTCACCCATGGCCGCTGCACGCTCTTGGGCTAACCGCTCTTCCTCATCCCGTTGCGCTTTCTCCCACGCCTCCGCACCCAAACGGTCGGATTCTTCAATAAAGTAACGGAGGGCGCCGGCCGGATCAGCGTACTGATTACAGTCTTCCACTGTTTTCAGTATAGGGAATTCAATTTGGTCAAACTTCGTAAGTTCGGCCATATACTCATTCTCCCGCGGTTTCCCACAATCCGGACCTTGCTCTAAACGATCATGGTTCAAAGCATGGTGAAACCCGCTATCAAATCCCTCAGCTTCCCCGGCGGCTCGAGCAGCAGCAACAATGGCGGCCTCCTGATCACCAAGCTTGGGTTCATTCCAGAACCGCTTGAAGATCTGCAAAAACAAAAGGTGTTAGAAAAATCATTAATATAAAAAAACATATGTAAGACAACTTATGGCACTTACCCCGGCAATGTCCGCGGTCATCACCCAGCAGATGGACTCCTGAGCCGTCTCTTGCGCAACAGTGGCTTGATCAAGCAAAGTCTTGGCATTTTCTGCCTCTGTCTGGGCCACCGTTTGAGATTCCTCCAGTGAAGCCCCTTCACCTTCTAGGGCTGCCTTCTCCTTCAACCAGGCCACCTTCTCATATTCAATCACAGATAGGCGGGAGGTTGCAGTAAGTAGCTCAGAGCTCGCCTCTGCCACCTGCGAATTCTTTTCCGCAAGAGCCTTTGTATGACTTCCGACGGCCACACAAAGTTGAGCATTCTCATTATTTAGATCTTGAATCTCATCCCTCAACTTCTTCATCTAAAGATTGGTAAGCTGACAAGAGTCCACCCATCTCTTGTTCGCCAAGGCATGATCTTTTTCCAGGACCTTTATCTTGTCTTCCGCCTTATAGGCCCTTTCCGTATAACGCTCCACTTCTGACTAAAGCCTCTCCCCCCTCCGTGCCTCTGCCCGTTTCTCAGCATTAAAATCGGCAATGCTGCGAGCAAATGTAGCATCACGCCTCTTCAGAGAACCCATCGCCGCAAAGTGCAGCGCTTGGCCGACGCAGATGTCGGAGATCAAGGCGGACCGCTCAAGACCTTCCTGATACTCCCTTTCCTAAGGAGGGACGACCTCATCCATAAATTCCTCCGCGATCAAAGGATTAGCAAACCGAGAGTTCTCCCGGATATTCCAGTGAGGGCGCCAGATAGCATCACTCTCGGAATAACTGGTAGTTAGTCTCTCCACACTTTTTCTCCCCACCGAACGAGGCGGGGTCTTCTTCGTCACAAACTGTGGGGGGGGGGGCTCTCGCTCCAAAGAGCCAGACGGCATACCGCCCGTCTGGCCAGAAAGGAACCCCACCCCGCCACCAACAGGGGACGACTCGGTAAACGGCTGGGTCAGTTCAGCCGTCTTCGCAATAGCCTCGGCCTAAGCCTTGGCTTCTTCTGCCAGCCTTTGTTCCTCTAAACGTAGCTTTTCAGCCACAATCCTGTCCTCCTCAACCTTCCAGGCGACAGCTTCATGGGACAGCTTCTCGGCCTCTGATGCCTCTTTTTCCTTCCTGATCCTCTCTTCCTCCTCCCGCTTCTTCAGAGTTTCCGCCTAAGAAGGAGGCGGAGAAATGGAGGTAGGGACGATTGAAGGAGACACAACTACAAAAAAGAAAGACAAGGGAAATTCAGAAAACTATGTAAAGAATAAAGACATGAAAGAACAGCGTTCTTACCTACCAGTCACCTTCTTCACACTCTTCTGAATAAGAGGTCTGCGCTCCGGTGGAGGGACAACAGTGAAGGAAAATGACGCCTTCACTGTCTTGTCCACTGACTCAGCCTTAGAGGGATCAGACTTGCCCTCACCTGTACCGGAAGCCTTAGGCCCCTTCACCAGCCTTCGGTTCTTCTTCTGAGGCGATTCAGGCGCCTCAGTCTCATCCGGAGCAAAGGAAGACGAATCCTTCCACTTGTCTTTCTGACCAAGCAGCGGCCCCTCTCCACCTACACTCAAAGGCGCAGGGTCAGATCGGGTCGATATATTACACCTATGAGTTCGGGGCGCCATTTGCTTACGCCCCCAGCTACCAGGAATCCTGGAAGGACGCGCTAGATGAACCAGCTCCTCAGAGGATCCTGTAGACACCTCATCAGATAAAATAACCACGCATGGAATCGATCCATGCGCATCTGATGACAAAGAGTCAGGGTTACAAGGTTGCTCACGTGAGATATTCATACCAGCAGGTTTGAATTCAAGATTAGGTAGATAGAATCTATCCACCAATCCATCAACAATAGGGACGCTACCCTCAGCAGGCGCCCTCCATTCAAGTTTCGCCTTATCACGCGCCAGAAAAGCTTCAAACTTGGTAACCCCTGCATTAGACACAGCCAGTCAACACAAATGCCAAACAAAACAAAAGTATTCTACAAAATAAGAGCAAAAAGAGAAAACCTTACCAGGATCCACAATCACAGGCTCATGCCCGGGTACCATCTGTATACGGCTCAAACCAAGAAGCGCCAACATCGCCTCTGTACACATGGTGGAGTCATATAGGGACGCGTTGGCAGTAAGATGCTTAAACCATTCTTCCTCCTTGAAATCCGCCATAATGGGATAATCCGGCACCCTTTGGCGCTAGCAACAACTTTCCAAGGCATGTCCACTGGGATCACCCCGCGCTTAATGTAGAAGAACTTCTCCTTCCAATCATGAAGAGACTTGGGAGGATTTGTCCCCATCCCTGCACCTGAGAGCGGGGGGTAAAATTGAACCAAGATTGCTCCATGGTCATCATGTAAAACTGTTGAACCTTTTAAAAGTAGGTTCAACATCCAAAGCACGGAAACAGGCTTCAAAATGTACAAGCCTCAGCATACCAAATGCACTCAGTTGGGTTATATGGATACCATATTCCACCAACATATCCACCTGAAATTTGGTGGCCAGCAACCGGAATCCACAAAAGGCAAAATGAACACCGTAGAGTGTCATTTTACCAGTCGGAGGACTAAGGGCAGTGGACTTTCGAGTCAGAAGTTCAATCTCCCAGGCGGGATCAAACTCCATGGACTTGACGAACATGGCAAAGCAGTTATCACTCCATTTACAGGGAGTATTAAACATTAACTTGGCAGCACCCTTCGTCTTCTCCGGCCCTTTTTCCGGTGCCTTTTCAGATTCTGGCCACCACCGGGCGAACCAACACGTGAAGATTCCGACATCTTTTGCTATGTAACAGAAAAGGGTAAGAATCACAGAAGCAGATCAACGGAATACCTTGAATACTCACCGGAGTTCTGGAAAAACCCAAAAGAAACTATGAAGATCTAGAGAGAATAAAGGAAAGAGAAACAGTTGAAAAAGTGAGGAGAGAAGGTATGATGCTACCTAGGCCTGTAAACGAACCGAACGTTCATGAACTGTTCGGCGGGAAGTTCATTTATGTTCATGAACGTTCGTTTATGTTCGTTTGTTCGTTCATTTATGTTCATGAATGTTCGTTTATGTTCGTTTATTTATGTTTGCTTATGTTTGTTTGTTTATTTTTGTTCGTTTAATTAAACTTTACTTTTATTATTTATTTATCTTTTCTTAAAGTAACCTTAATTCATATTATACTACATACAATATATTTGATATGTTCTAAAAACTTAAACATAATCCTAACATTCTAAACATATCAGCCGCTCTCCACACTTCACAACTCCACCTCCCTTCTTCTTCACACTCCACAACCCTACCTTCTTCCACTTCTGGCTGGCCACCTCCACAGCCCCGTCTCCACTCTCCAACCTCCTACCTCCACAACGCCGTAAGTATGACATGCATTCTCTCATCGTTTTTTCTCTATAGCTTTGTGAGTTTTATCATTTACCACGATTAGAAGCTAGGCATATGCCATCCACCATTGATTGTTCTGGCTAAAGCTGATTGATGTAAGTTCATTATTTTACATGGTCTTAATTGGTGTTTGTTTATGTTCATTTATGTTCATTTGTGTTCATTTATATTGATCATTTGTGTTCGTTTATGTTTATGAACTGTTCGTTTAGGTTTAAATGAACGAACATAAACAAACACGAACACGACAAGTTTCTTAATGAACGAACACGAACACAAAAATGTGTTCAATTATGTGTTCGTGGTCGGTTAAAGTTAAATGAACAAACACGAACACGCCTGTGTTCGTGTTCGTTCGGTTCGTTTACAGGCCTAATGCCCTCTATTTATACCCATCGCATTAATTGCGATGGGTAACAGCTGGCAAACGACCACACATCTTCCTCCGGTGGCTTAATCCTGACGCTACACGTGGCATCAGTTAGGGGACAGAAACAACTGTCTACCGCGCGTGGTGCTCACTCGCCTGACACAGCCCCCTGGCACTCACCACATGTGAGCTTGTGGAGGAATGCACACACCACTCACATGCGTGGGCGGCTACTCGCCTGACACACGACGAAAAAAACGTCCACCCACGTGCTGACGTGACTGACAACAGACAGACATCCCTCCTGCCACCTGACACGTCTACCAACCTTCTCAGCTTCCAAGACACGCCTCCTCGGTTTTCCCTCCAATTTATGACACCTTTTCAAATTCAATGCACATTAATTCCAAATCATTACTATAGTTAATGCAACTTTGGCTGCGCATTGATTGCACAACACCAGCCAGTGTGTCACGTCGCCATCTGGCGCTAGGATGACGTAAAATCCAAGGATGTTCTCCGCCGGATTTTACATTACACCAGTCACTGTGCCACGTCACTATCTGGCGCTAGGTTAACGTAAAATCCAAGGACGTTCTCCGCCGGATTTTACATTACACCACCCACTGTGCCACGTCACCATCTGGCACTAGGTTAACGTAAAATTCAAGGACGTTCTCTGCATGATTTTACATCACACCAGTCACTGTTCCACATCATCATCTGGCGCTAGCTTAACGTAAAATCCAAGGACGTTCTCCGCCACATTTTACATCACACCAGCCACTGTGCCACGTCATCATCTGGTGCTAGGTTGACGTAAAATCCAAGGACGTTCTCCGCCGGATTTTACATCACACCAGCCACCGTGCCACGCCATCATCCCGCGCTAGGTCGACGTAAAATCCAAGGACGTTATCCGCCGGATTTTACATTACACCAGCCACCGTGCCACGTCCTCATCTGGCGCTAGGTTGACGTAAAATCCAAGGACGTTCTTCGCCGGATTTTACATTACACCAGCCACCGTGCCACATCACCATCTGGCACTAGGTTGACGTAAAATCCAAAGACGTTCTCAGTCGGATTTCATTAATCATCAGCACGAATGCCACATCATCACCTGGCGCGGGTCTTTTGACTCCTACCCGCTTTCCCTACAGGGACAGCACAGGAAAAACGTAAATGATGACACAGCAAATTCAACCCCCATCCCCCTAAAGCCGAAGGAGCTCAGGGAAGAATAAGGTTATTTCTCTCTCATCATTTACATTAAAAAGGAACATATGCAAAGATAAATGGACGCTTTTATCTTTACATATGTTAAAGAGCTGCAACGCGCACTCTTTTTTATCCTCATATATGTTAGAAGTGCAACGAGCACTCTATTCAAAACACATATATGCCAAAGAGCTGCAACGCGCACTCATTTTTATCCTCATATATGTTAGAAGTGCAACGAGCACTATCTTCAAAACACATATATGCCGAAGAGCTGTAACGCGCACTCTTTTTATCCTCATATATGTTAGAAGTGCAACGAGCACTCTCTTCAGAACACATATATGTCGCACATTCAGTTTGGATGAGCTATCATCCAACACCCAACACATTTTTAATCCAGTACCCCACTAGACCTCTCGGCAAGCCCAGGAAACGCACTGGACTGGGGGTGAAGGGGTAGGGTACCAGCGCTTAGGCGCACCCAACCTGCCAAAATTGTACACCACGCATCAGCAAGGCTATGCAGGGAAGCAAAAGCATCGTCTTTCGCGGAAAGATCCTCCACCAAGATGCATCCCTCCTGAAGCTCCACTTGATGCACGCCTCCCCGGGTGTCAGATGTCACCTCAGCTGACATCTCCTGCCACCAGGAGGAAAAGGAAGATCCTGTAGACCACAACTTGACGACACGTGTACCAATGGCAGTAAACCGCCCCTGACAGCCAACCACAGGGTGCCACGTGGACCAATTGCTGGGCAACATTCTTGACTAGTTTGCTTTATCTAACTAAGGATCCAAATCCAACTGGATGAGCCTCTAAGAAGACCGGCCCAACTCCAAAAGTGGGCCACAAGTCTCCGGCTCACAAGACCTCTATAAAAGGAGGGTTCGCACACCTTTTAAGAGGTCGAACAATTCTCGAATCATACATGCACACTTGTATTACCATTTTGTATTTTCTCTAAGTTACATTTGTAATATTCCGAGTAATAGAAGATCATATCTTTACAGTGGACGTAGGTCAACGAGACCGAACCACTTAAACCTTGTGACGATTGTTCAATAGCTCATGAACTAAAATGTAAATATTGATACATTAAATGGAATAATTTATTACATTGAAAGAAATACAACAATTAAAAACTAGCAATCTAAACTAAAATACAGTAAATCTCAATCTATGTCTAAGTTCCATAAGCTTAGAAGTGATCTCATAACAACCTGAAACATGTACGAAAATATTTTTTTGTCAATACAAAATGTATTGGTGAGCATACCCGTTTGATACATATAGTAAGGAAAAGTTAGCAACTCATGTGTTATATAATGTTTGCAAATATGTAATAAGTGGTATCCGGTTCAAAATCAACCCTAAGAAATGAAATGAAATATATATAGTATGCGCTAGTAACAGTAGAAATGAAACACATAGCAATGACCAAGGTCTCTCAACAGAGTCACAAGGGGTATGTACCATAGTACTATTCATTGAAATGCCAGACCGCAACGGTTAATGATTTGACAAGTCATAGATACACAAAATAACACAAGCAAACACACATGACAATTGCTATTTTAGTAAAAGGAAATAGAAACTTAATATAAGTACATGAGTAGCCCCAAAGGTAAAATGAAAACGGGGAAAGATATACTCACAGTTTGCGACAGCGATCAAAATCCAACTTAAGTAGTCGTGAGCTAAGTAATGGGTATTCCGAGGAATTCAACCTATAATGTATAAGAATACTAATAAGGAAAAATTATAAGAGTCTAAGGTATCTAGGGTCTAAGGCATTAGGGTTTGCTAAGTCGATTTGGGGAATTAGAGTTTTTATGATAAATCGCATTAATGTAAAAGTTATATGTCAAAGATAATATATCGAAGTTTGTAAATATGTTTTAGGTAATATAACTATTACCAATTGAATATTTAGATAAAAATATGTTTTGGAATAACTAAGGCAAAATAATTTAGTTAACTACTTTAACTAAATTAAAATAAATACAATAATCATAAATGTATAAATAAATAATTATGAGTTACACAATGATCCAACAAAAAATAATTAAGACTTTAAAACACAAGAACATTTCTATTTTATAAGAAAAGTATTTATAAAAAAGATGTTTAAATAGTACAAATAAATAAATGTTTAATTATGTCTATTTAAACGTAAATAAGACTAAAAATACCAGACATGATCCAAAAATATTATTTTTTTTATAGAAAATGAATACTTTCTGATGTAAATAAATGAAAGCAATTTCTCATAAATTTTCTCAATTTATTTGCATTTAAAACTGATTTAATGAATTTAAATCATGTTTAAATGATTAAAAATAGGAAAATCAATAAAAAATAAATGTTTTTGTAAGTGCATGATGTCCCTAGGCTAGTATATAAGTTGATTGGACGTGTCACGGGGTGTTTGGAGATGTTGATACGCGTTTCGGGGCGTTTGGGACACTTCAAGCGAGTACGGAGTGGCTTTAGGCATTTACGGCTTATACCACATAAGTTACATGTGTGATAGGGCCTATTCGCCTATAGTTACATGTGTGATAGGCTCTACTCGCCTGAACATACTAGTGTGATAAGCCCTACTCACTAGTAGTTCATGTGTGATAGCTTCCTACTCGCCTAAAGGGGTCTGTACGAGTATGGGAGGTATAAATAGTCCTAATCATTGCCCTAATCATGAGTTCTTGCCTCACACACTCTCCAAACACCCTCCCATGGTCTGTAAGGTCTGATTTGATCTCTGTAAACACTCGAGCTCTGTTTTCGTGATTAATCTATAATCTTTTGACCCGTGTGTGTGTTGTGATTACTCGTTTATCATTGTTTCATCTTTGTTTCTGTTATTAGAACATATTTAGAGGATTCCGCACTCTAAATATCAAGCTCGTGATTGTCGGGTGACGCGTTAGTCGATAGAACTCGTTTATCATTGTTTCATCTTTGTTTCTGTTATTAGAACATATTTAGAGGATTCCGCACTCTAAATATCAAGCTCGTGATTGTCGGGTGACGCGTTAGTCGATCCTACAGTTTTCTGAACCAATAATTTTTATTTCAGTTCTTGATGATTAGAAATAATTTATCAAAAATTTTGAGATAAAAATCATTAAAAATGAATTTTTTATCAATTAAATATGATTAAAACAAATTAAATCAATAAAAATATAAAAATAAGTGTTGATGCACGTTTTGCGACTAATGCTTTTGGATTGTATATTCTATGTTACTTAGCTGATTACATGGGGTTAAAGGTGGATTTCAGGAAGGTCGAATGTGGTTATTGAAGGTCGAAGGTAGAGAGGATCAGGGCGAATGTGGAAGACAGATTTATTTGTGTTTGTTCGAACCATTGCAGGGTCGAACCTGCACATTCGACCCTATTGGGGGGGGGCGAATGTGCAGGTCTATATATAGCTGAAATTTTGTTTTGTGTTTAACTTTTTGGTCATTTGTGTCTGGTTCGATCTGTATTCTCTGTAGGTTATTAAGAAGTGTCTGAAACTTGTTTATTTCATCTTAAACAACAATTGTAAGGTTTATCTCAAATGTTTATGAATGAAATGGATATTGAAAAGGTGAATTTGCGTGTTTAACTCGATTACTATCATTTTGTAACTGATCTAGGGATTCCGCACCTAGATTAGTAGACTTGTATGATTGACTAAACTTGTTTTTGTAAAAACGATCCTCCACAAGGTGGTTTGAGAGCCTATACGGATCATACAACTACGAATTGATAGTTTTTGAACTGATTTGGACCCAAAATTGATCAAAAATTTTCTGTTTTGAATGAACAATGAGTTTTGATGAAAATTGATTGATTCGGATTAGATTTTACGGATAAAATCAAGTTTTCTATTCATTAAAGTTGTTCCAAATCAATTCCGAAGTAAAATCTGCAAAACATCATCAAAATCCATCAACTTTTGAAAAACTGAGATCAAAATAACTGATTTTCAAAGAATAACCGTTTTTCAAATGGGTCAGGTCGAACCTAGGAGAGAAGGGTCGAACGTGTAGTGTTTTGGGTCGAACCTAGCTTTTTCAGGTCGAACGTGAATCATTTTAGGTCGAACCAAGATGTTATGTGTGTTGTTTTGTACATTCGACCAGTGTTTGGTACATTCGACCTTACGGGAGGTTGAACGTGGGTATTAAGTGGTCGAACGTGAGTAAGAGGTTATACTTTCTACATTCGAGTTAGTCTAAGGGGTCGAAACTGGACATTTTCCACATTCGAACCCCTGTTTGTTGAAAAGGGTCGAACGTAGAATCTGATTGAAAATTTTCTAAGTGTTTCGCATTTCGAACTTCATAGACGATATGTGGGGATTTCCAGCAACACCTAGGCCTAATACTACACAGCAACAACACGTTACCATGGATCCTTGGACTGTAGCTACACAAAAGACGAACACTCAACCTTCTCAGCCGATCAATTACCTCGCGGTGAGTAGCTCGATTCCACAGAGTGTTGTTCAACCTGCACAACAACCCATAAATGATTATTGGGGAGTTGCAGCAGCAGCGGTACACTCTCAAACTACCAATGTTATTTCTACTCTAATAAATGATTTGTCTTCAGGTAGCGGGAGTCGTCCACCGAAGCTGATGGAGATGATAGACTACAACCAATGGAAGAAAAAGTTCAAGATTCACTTGGAAGGAATGGGATTAGAAGGTACAGAGGCATGGAAAATGATTGCTAAAGGATATGTTGCACCAGTGTTGGAGAATACAGGTGAACCAATTCCGCTTGAGAGTTTAGCTGAGCATGAAAAGAAGAAGTTTGCGGTGGAGAAGAAGGCTTTCTCCCAACTATCTCAAGATATCACTACTGATCTTCTACACCAGTTTGGATCATGTAATACTTCCAAACAGCTTTGGGATATGTTGAAGAATCGTCATGATGGTAATAAGAAAACCAGAAAGTTGAGGATTGAAGAATTGAAGAAGGAATTTGAGAACTTCAGTTATGTTGGAAATGAGACTCTAAAGGAGCTTATTCCCAGATATTGTCATCTTTTGACTGAACTGTCAAATTATGAGATTCAGATTCCAATGTCTGAGTTGGTAGACAAATTTGTTGATTCTCTACCACCGTATTGGAACCACCATATTGAGGTTTTAAAGGAGAAAGACGCTTATCAATATTGGACCATCAATGAGCTTATTCAAAAGCTAGAGAACAAAGTGTTAGAAGAGAAGAGGAAAGCAAAGAGATCACAATTTCCTCAGAATCCGGAGTTGTATCATGCTGATACATCTTCTACTTTGGCTAGTTCAAGTGCTAGTGGTACTGTTGCACCACACATTGCATGTGTATCAAGTGTTATGGAACCACCTAAAAACCCGATAAACTACCTTGCTCAAACTTCATCCTACACACCACCATCATATACTACCTCTTACATTCCACCTTTTTCACCAATGCAACAAGCAGCATGTTATACAACTAGCATGGATCAACCTCAACAACAAACTTACATTCCTCAAATGAACCCAACTCAACCAAGTCAAAGTCCAGTCGTGTTGGAAACTTCCAACATGAACAATGTCATAGTTGAAGTTGCTCAGCAACACGTTGCATTAGTTTCTGCAATGGTTGCTTCATACAATGGTTTGGTGGCTAGTCAAATTGGTAACAACAATCTAACCAATGAAGACTATGCTCAAATTGATAAAGAAGAAATGGAGCTTATCGATATCTAATGGGCTTTTGCGAGTGTTATGAGACGAGCAACTGAGTTTATTGAGAAAACAGGAAGAACTGATCTGGCTACATCACCTAACACCACATATGGCTTCAACAAAGCCAAAGTCACTTGTTTTAATTGTGGTGCTAAAGGTCACTTCAAGAGAGAATGCACTTAGCCAGCTCAACATGGTAATAGGAATCCATTCAACTCAAATTATCAAAACCGTCAATCTCAGAATCAGGTAACCTATCAAAGCCAAAACAACAATAACTATCAATCACAAAACAATTACTAAAATCGACAGAACACCTCACAAAATAACTCTGCTAGACAAACAACTGCACCCAACTAGACTCAAACTCAAACACCACATAACCCAACCAGAACTATTATTCCTATTTCCACACAAAATAGCCAAACACAACCCAAAAACCAAAATCAGGCTTTGGTGATCCAAAAAGACGAAGGTTTTGACTGGACGGGGATGCAATTTGGTGTTGAAGAAATTACTGCTGGGAATGTAGCTTGTGTTGCTCAGAAGATTAACTTAGAGGAGCCGGTGATAGTTGGAGATGTTTTGGAGACAGAGAAGGTTTCTGAAGTAAAGATCGAGGAGATGGTAGATGAAGCTGGTATTTCTGTTGAAGAATCACAAGTTGAGAAGACTTCGGGAATGATCATTGACTCTGTCATTGATATTCCTGATGAGCATGATTCGGCGTATTCTGATTCGGAGAGTGAAACAGATTCGGAAGCTAGTGTCAAATCATTAGATGATGATATTGATCAACTCCTGGCCGAAGCTGATTTTCTAATGACTCGGAAGTCATGCATTGTTGATGACGCTTTCACAAGGATTGACTACTCAAAGTTCTTTGCTGGAAAGGAAGCACATTTTGCTTTGATGGCTATGACTGATCCTCCGAAACAGGTAAGTTCTGAATCCACAATTGATATGAACAGTGATAAGTATTGTGGAACTTGTGATAGACTGACTGATGTGTGTAAATGTATATATATATAAAAATAACACAAGCTTTAATTAAAACGACTCACCTACAAACTACACACGCACGGCAAGTGTACCGGTCGCAAAGCAGTAAACAGATAAGACCGAGTATCGAACCCAAAGACGCGAATGCAACTCTAGATCACAACCTATACCGAATACTAGCCTAAATAAATATATACTTATGTGGGGGGTTAAACTAATGATTAAAAACTTAGAAGAAACTAAGTATAAGTTAAATAACCTCAATTACTTAAACGAACCTAGGAACTTGGAGAGATCAGATAAGAAGAAGGCTGGTTACTTAGGTAAAATCCCTAGACACTAGCAATAAATCCTGAATCTGGTAATTAACTTGAGACCCTATTCTTATCTAATAAACCTCCTGTCAAAGAATGGCTCACTAGACTTAAGGCGGGACAAGTGTAGAAATGCTAAGATGGATCCGGATCGCCCTAGCGTACCGAAATCCCATAGAAATAAGATTAAAACCTCTCCTGGATTAAAACCCTCAAACTATGAAGCAGACTTAAACTCTACTGAAGAAAACCTAGGAAAACTCTAAACACGGACAAGTAGCGACTCCCGCCCTAGCGCTTGCCAACTACCGAACAATGCCTAGTTAGTTACCTAGCAAACTCGAGTTAGATTTCTCACCCTCAAGAATGGACTGCACGTCTTAGTTAATTTATTATATTAGTTTGTTATACTTGTGTCGTACTCCAACTCCAAATACTAGCACGTTAACCTAAGTTGACGAACTAGATTGATTTCAAGACCTATGGGGTATCTCTACAAGCCTAGCTCCACAAAACCAATAAAAAAACTGCAAATAAAATCAACACCAACACACATATATCAAATCCAACAATAAAATTAAAGTCATGTAATCCTACACATCAAAACTAAAAACCAAAAATCATTAAATACTGCAAATAACGTGTCTAGTTCATAAACCTAAGCAACCATGGAAATATTTAGTTCATAATTAAAATCAGAAACATAGTCATAGAGTCTCGAAAAACAATAATAAACATGTCTCTAAATAAATAAAAACGATAAAACAAACCACCAGGTCTTCAAATAATTAATCTTTAGTGCACCCGAGACCTTCTCCTCTCCAAAAAAATCTCCAATGCTCCTACTGGTCGAGAAGCTTCTTGGTCGTTGACTTGATGTGCGATTCAATGAATTCTTTTTTTTTTCCAATAATGTGCCGTCAAACTTCTATCTATATCCATCTTTAGGTTCACCGACTTTTTAACTTGGGTTTGTTTATGGTGGGCCACGAGCCCATAAGCTTTTATTTTATTTTTCTTTATTTTTATATTATTATTATTATATTATTAGTATTATTATACTCCGTGCTTTTGACTCGGGTGTTCTTGACTTGACCAAAGTTGCTCGTTTACGCTCCAACGTCCATGAACACCTATAAAAATAAAAATAAAATAGATAAATACTAAAACAGACCTAAAACTAATAAAAAATCTATAAAAACCTATACTAAATAAAATAGACCGGTACAAGCCTAAAACTAATAAAAACACTATCTAAACGACTCGAAAATTGTACAAACTTTACACTGGAAATAGATGTATTTTACAATACATCACTGACAGAGGAAAACAAGCAACTCAAGGTTCAACTTGAGAGTGCGAGAATCAACTGTCAATCTTATCGCAAGGAAGTCCATGAGTTTAACAAAGTGCTTGATGGTTATAAAAAGGACATTTCCGATCTAAAGAAAACTCTTTCTTTAAAGCAACTTGCAATAAACAGTTATATAAATGAACTTGAAGAAACAAAATTAGAAATGGCAACCATCAAATGCTTTGCTGAAAAGGTCAACAAAAAGCTTGAAAGTTACAAACACATTGCTTATGTGATTGACCATATCATTGAAGAACCCTCACAACCTTGTAGTGCAAACTACAAGGCTGTTCCATCCCCAGTGTTATTTAAGAACCACAATTTACACTCAATAACACCGGAGAGTTCAATCAAATCTGACTCTGCATCGGATAATGAATCTAACACTTCTAGTGTTGGAGATCCACATTCCGATGTAAGACCGATTTTAGGATTGAATGATGAGGGAGTGACAGCTGTGACTGATGATTCAGACTCAGATGATGAGGAACCTGAGAAAGTGAGTGATATTCCTATGGAAAATCACATAATCACAAATGAACCAATATCACCTTCTCAGATTTCACATCCAATGGCAAATGCTCATCGAATGAATCAATCAGTAAAGAAAGAAGTGAAAAATGAATCAGTTGACAAACCCGTCAAAGTATTTTATTAGATGGAAGGATCCGATAAGATTATCTTTGACGAGGAGTATCCGATAAAATTTGCCAATTATTCAAAAATCGAGAAAATCTGGCAGAAAAGTACTATTTGGTTTCCTAAACATGAAAGGACCAATGATGTACCACCAAAAATTTTAGAGAAAATATATCTGGATGCTCCAAAAGAACCTAAGGTTCATGTCACTGAGTTCATTAAGCCAAAAGATAAGACTAATGGTTTTCTTGAGCCGACTTATTCAAAGGATCCAGCTCCTGAGAGTTTGAGACGAAGCTGTGTGGATGATCAATATCCTATCACTTCTTACGCTAAGTCGAATGCCAAGAATGTTTTTGAGGAATACCGTGCATGTTTCAAGTGCGGGGAGAGAGGGCATTTACTTGCTCACTCCCCGTACGTGAGGCATAAAAGGCACGAAGTTGAGATGAAGCAAACATATAGAAGTCCAGTCGACAATCATTGTTATCCTCAAAGACGCTTTGTCCCTCAACCTGCACCATTTTATAATCAAAGTCGTTATTTTCAAAGGAGGGATAATCGTCAATTTGCCTATGATCGTCAAAACCGGATCGCTATGGAAAAACCATTGAAGAAACCAGTGGTGAACTCAACTGTTGATAAACAAAAGGTTCTTCCAAAACCTGCTGTTAAATCATCAGTTGGACCTAAATCTGTTAATTCAGATAAGGTAACTAAGAAAGTTTCATTCAAGAACAATACAAAGAAACCATCTGAGACTTCAAAATCTCATATCAGGATTCTAAAACGTTCGGAACAATCTTGGTCACCGGTGGGTTCTCCGGGTGCTTCTACCTCAAAGGTTAATGAAAAACCTCAAAGTGAGAAAAGTTTGATAGATCAGAAAAAGATCAATTCAAATTCTAATGTTTGTGTGAATGCATCTTTGAAATCTGATGTTCAAAGACCCAAGACCAAACAGGCTTGGGTCCCCCGAAAGAACTACTGTTTTCCTTGATATGTGCAGGGAGCTCCAGCTGGCCCTGTTAGCAGTCTCTGAATTGTCGACAGTAGAGCTTCTGGTCACATGACTGGTGATTTGACGCTGCTATTCGATATAAAGAACATCAATGGAGGATATGTAGCGTTTGCTGGAAATAAAGGCGGTTACATTACGATGGAGGGAAGTGTTAGTAATGGGATTGTTAGTTTTGAGAAGATTTTGTATGTGAAACAAATTGACTATAATCTGTTAAGTGTGAGCCAAATCTGCGACAAACAGTTTTCTGTGCACTTCGATGACAAATTTTGTTATATCCTCAAACCCGGATTTGTTATTCCAAAGGAGTGGATCATGCTGAAAGCACCAAGAGTGAATAATCTTTACATTCTTGATATGTCGAAGGCGATGACAACTCAGGGCCAAGTTACATGTTTCCTCTCCAAGGCTACAAAGAAAGAATCAATTATGTGGCATAGGAGGATGGGACATATTCACCTCAGGAAAATGAATCATTTGGTGAAGAATGGACTTGTTGAAGGCGTTAATGTCAAACATTTTCATCTCAATGACAAGTGTGTGAGTTGCAAGAAGGGGAAGCAGCACAAACAGTCCCACAAACCAAAGAAAGTGAATTCTGTTGAAATGCCACTTGAGCGTTTGCACATGGACCTATTCGGACCTGTCAGGCGTAAGAGTCATTGCGGAGAGATTTACTGCCTTTTGGTTACTGACGATTATTCTAGATTTCCGTGGGTAATGTGCTTGCAATACAAAAGCGACACGTTTAACAATTTAAAAGTTCTGTTCACTCGTTTGGAGAATGTGTATGGATTGAAAATCAAAAGAATTCGGAGTGACAATGGGACGGAGTTCAAAAATGCACAGATGGATGCTCTTTGTGAAGATAAAGGAATTCATCATGAATATAGTGCTCTATATACCCCTCAACAGAACGGTGTCATAGAAAGGAAAAACAGGACTCTAATAGAGACGGCGAGAACAATGCTTGCGGATTCTAATCTTCCAGTAATATTCTGGAATGAAGCCATATACGCAGCTTGTTACACATTAAATCGTGTGTTAACAGTGAAGAAGTTTGGCAAAACTTCTTATGAACTGTTGAACAGACGTAAGCCAAATTTGGAGTATCTAGAACCATTTGGAGTACCTTGTACTATGCTAAATCCATTTGAGAAGTTTGCACCAAAAGCTAAAGAGGGATTCTTTGTTGGATATGCAACCCCACTCAAATGGGTATTCAACAAACGAACTCGTCAGGTAGAGGAGTGGGCTAACGTTGAAGTTCAACGATATACTCAGAACGTACAGGGAAGCGGTCCAGATTGGATGTTTGATTACAAAGACTTCTTTGAATCATTCAATCTAGATAACTTGGTTGAAGAGGTTGTTCTAAGACTTTATTATGAGTGTGAAAACGCGGTGACTTCACCGTTGGTGCGTCCGATCACCGTAAATCCTCCAGCAGCTTCTAATGATACCAATGTTCCTGCAGCTGAAGAAGAAGTTTTCCACCAAGCTTCCACTACTCTTAATTCATCAGAATCGGAAGATGATGATGATGTCACAAGTGAAGCTATTCTAGATCAGGCAACAGAGGCACCACCAGTGAACCCAAATCCAGATGTTGCTTCATCGTCTAACATGGGTAATGATCTGGATTCGGCAGAAAATTTGACTACTCAAATGGGAGTTCCAGTACCCGATCATCCGGAATCTCGGATTCATCGTATTCACCCACTGGAGCAAGTCATTGGTGACCCTGGTAGTAGTGTCACCTGAAAATCTTGGCGCTTTAGCTTTATATACAAAAATTCAAAAATCTGGTTGTCAGAATGATTTGTCCTTTGCTTGTTATGTTTCGCAGGTTGAGCCGCGGACTTACAAGGAGGCTCTTTTGGATGATGCTTGGGTTGAGGTGATGCAAGAAGAATTGTTGCAGTTCCAGAAACTGGGTGTTGGACACTAACAGATTTACCTCCAGGAAGGAAGAAAATAGGAACCAAATGGGTTTTTAAATGTAAAAAGGATGATCGAGGCGTAATCGTGAGAAACAAAGCTTGATTGGTAGTTCAAGGTTTTCATCAAGTTGAAGGAATGGACTACAATGAGATCTATGCACCTGTGGCACGTATAGAAGCTATCCGAATGTTTCTAACGTTTGCCTCCTACAAGAAATTCAAGGTGTATCAAATGGATGTCAAGAGCGAGTTTCTATACGGTGTGGTTAAGGAAGAGGTATACGTAGGTCAACCTCCAGGCTTTGAAGATCTTATCCACTAGGATAAGGTTTACGTTCTAAACAAAGCACTATACGGGTTGCACCAGGCTCCACGCCAATGGTATGAGGAGCTAAGCACATACCTACTGTCCAAAGGATTCAAACGAGGCTTGGTAGACTGTACTCTTTTCACCAAAAGTACAGAGGGTGACTTGCTTCTCGTCCAGATATATGTTGACGATATTATTTTTGGATCTACTAACGAACTTTGATGCAGAGAATTTGAAAAAGTAATGCAGGAAAAGTTCGAAATGAGTGCGATGGGGGAAATGCAGTTTTTCCTAGGCTTGCAGGTGGATCAATTGCCAACGGGCATCTTCATTCACCAGACCAAATATGTATTTGAAGTCTTGAGCCGATTCCAGATGGTAGATTCGAAGCCGATGGATACTCCGATACAACCTAATCATGGGATTGGAGTTGACGCTAAGGGGGAGCTGACAGATCCTTTCACATACAGAGCAATCGTCGAATCTCTGATGTATCTCACAGCATCTAGACCAGATATAATGTTCGCTACATGTCTCTGCGCATGATTCCAGTCGAAGCCAAAACAAAGCCATCTTACAGCCGTCAAGCGGATCCTACGATATCTGAAGGGTTGTCCGTCGAGAGGACTTTGGTACCCTAATGATGATAATTTTGACTTTGTTGCTTTTAGTGATGCAGATTGGGGCGGTTGTGACAAAGATAGCAAATCCACAACGGCTGGATGTCAATTCTTGGGGAGTAGGCTCGTGACCTGGCAGTGTAAGAAGCAGACAGCGGTCGCACTATCTACTTGCGAAGCAGAATATATAGCAGCATCTAGTTGTTGCTCACAAGTTCTGTGGATTCAGCAGCAGATGGTTGACTACGGTTTGCAATTTCTAAAAACCCCTATTCATTGTGACAACGAAGCCGCAATTGCATTTACTAAAGACACGGTCAATTACTCGAAAGCTAAGCACATCCGGATCAAGTATCACTTTATCCGTGATTGTTATGCCAAAGAGTTGATTGATATGGTCAAAATCCACACTGATTACCAACGTGCTGATCTTTTTACCAAAGCTTTTGATAGATCTCGATTCGAATTTTTATTAAAAGCTAGTGGTGTAAAAGAGAAACAAGACTGATCATCACCTCGGTTTATCACTTTTTTTTTAGTTTTTTCTGTTTTTCAGAAAAATCAAAAACCCAAAAATATGTTTTACATTTTAGGGGGAGTCTTTAGATTTTCAGAAAAGCCAAAAACATTGAAAAATCCAAAAAGCCATAAAAATCAGAAAAACCCAAAATGATTTTCCAGGATTAAAAGAGGAAATGATAGTACATCAGTGGAGATCTGACACATGCTAAAAATTTGGAATGTTATATAAGGCGTGTGTTGAGTCTATGCGATGTGCTGGTAGGTTTTGTAGACCTATTACTGTGTGTTGGATACATATATATCAAACGAATTGTCATGTGGATGAACACCTCATGGGCATATGGTCTTAGTACCGTAATTTCGTTTGATTGGATTTTTGAACAAAATTAGGAGGTTTCGGGTCGTTATGTTATTAGTTATCTGGGGATAGCCTATCTGATTTTCTGTCGTAAGGTTTTATGGACCTAGATCAGACAGGGTATCTTTATAAAAGAGCTTTAGTGCGAAAACCTAAAGTTACAGAATTGAGGAACTTTCAATGTGAATGATATTTAGATCATAGTGAGATTTTTTTTTTTTAAATTAGAATATACACCGACGTTCTTTATTATTTAGTCATGTCAAAAAATGGTCGACGTCTAGTGATATTTTGTTTTTCCTATAATGCAATATTCTTAACGTATGTTCAATCCCCATAAATATCATTTGTGTAATAGTGTGGATACGTTGTTATATACCCGATAAACTTTCTAAATATCATACACACAACAAAAATCAAAATATCATACATATCATTCTTTAGTAACTTAAAATATCTATCTATACCCACATCTCATTCTCCATCTATATACTTATATTTTTTTAGTTCTTCAATTTACAATCTTAACTACTAAGTACTAACTCCCTTGCCACTTGGGTCATAGCACAATGGTGTTGGGAGAAAGTACCCAAGTTTAAACCTGGTGCTAGACATTTAATAGGGTGTAATTAAAGGGATGCAAAATAGGGGTGTAAAAAATTAGAGAGAAAATTAGCCGTTAAAAAAAAGGTACTAACTACTTTGTCTTGTTATCTTATTTTTCAAATATTTGATTTCTATTAAACTTTTATAAAATTTTGACTATCACATTATTTTTTATTTTCTCCAACAATAACTAAAATACGGGTGTTCCATCATGAAAAAAATTCATTACCTTACACTATTTTCTATAGTTTTCTAAACCTTTCCTATATGTAAATAAATACAAGCAGTACATAGCATTTAAGGGGAACTAAGAGAAGTGAATGAAACATGTTCCAAACAGTTTATGGTATCAGCTGGATCTAAAACAATCATCAGTCGGCACCCATAAAACAGATGTCCTGCAAACCATGGGTGGAGAATATTTAAGGCTTGTTGGTTGCCATGGCCCATTTTTTTTTTTTTTTTGCATAGTACTGTAATTTTATATGTTTTAATTTGAAAATTTTAGGGGAATTGGATTTTAATAATCCAAACTATTTGAAATTGGCCACTGGCATTCTCAACTAAAAAGTTGGCCATATATAACCTGAACTATTGACTTATTGGAATCTAGCACCCAACTAACTGACGTCGTTAGTTGGGTTGCTGACGTGGCACAAGTTGCTGACGTGACACGCTAATGTGGCACAAGTTGCTGACGTAGCATGCTGACGTGTCAATCCACCTGTTAGTGGATTTAACCGTTAGTGGGTGTTAGCTTCCAATAAGTTAAGAGTTCAGGTTATATATCGCCAATTTTTTAGTTAGGGTGCCAATGGCCAATTTCAAATAGTTCAGGTTATTAAAATCCAATTCCCCAAAAAGTTATAGATATTGCGTCTGGCCCCCACTGTTTTAAGGGTCTCGTGATTTTCGCCCTCTTAAAAAAACAATTTAAGCTCTGTCACCGCTCCAAACTCAATAGTTTAGAAGACAAAACCCTAGCTATTTAGACTCAATCACAACACGAACCACGCCAAATTTGGCGATTCAACATTAAGAACAATAAGAATGGTTAACAAAATGGTCATTTACATATTTCTCCCTGCTAAGATCATTTATTATGGTAAACAGTTTTTCTGGAAATTGATCTAGGCGGTTATACCGATACGGAGACCGCCCCCAAGAAACATCAACAAACCTTGGCGAGTGCTCTTTATGGTAAACACGTGCAGACTATGGAGGGGCAGTTTGATATGACTCCGCGACAAAAGGCAGTGTTTGCATGTCTTCAAGAGGCTCATGGTCAAGATCTTCTGACTGGCGTGCCCATTGAAGGGCTTGGGCAGCAGATGTCGACGATCTAATACAGGGCTATTCTCAAATACCGGCTCATGATTCATCTGTTCCCCCGGATGAACCATGCCCCATTTGCAAAAGAGCACGTTTGGATAAATTTGGCGAGCATGCGCTCCACTACAAGGAATTGCCGGGGTTCAAGTACCGCGATGATTTGGTCAGAGATAATCTATGGGATATGCTTCGAAGTGCGGGGTTCTCAGCCAAGAAAGAAGCACCAATCAATTTTCTGACTGATCCGCGGGAGGGGAGATCTACCTTGTGCCCTGCGGATGTTCTTGTGTTTGGATGGGTTGGGGGCAACTTGCTTGTGTTGACCTGACAGGGGTTTCCCCCTTGGTAGGTTTACACGACAACGGCTTTGTACCGGGGCAAACAGTTTTGAGGGCAGAAACTAAGAAGGTCGCTAAGCACATAGCAGCCTGTTTAGAGAATCAACATGTGTTCTTGTCGTTTGCTTTTGACACATTTGGATCTCTGGCCCCTGAGGCAGTACGGTTCCTGAAACGAGTGCAGAAGGTGGTCCACAGTGACTCGTAGAGCCCTAAGAACCAAGGGTTTGTGTTTAGCAGGATAGGTTTTGCGATTCAAAAGGGGATAGCGGCACAACTTGTTTCCCGTTTACCCACCATCTAAATGTAACATGTTTTGTCTTAGTTTAATTGTTGTTGTTTTTAAAAAAAAAGTAAATGTCTTTTGGACAGGGGTTATTACATATTTACCCAACTTAAAAAGTTAATTACATATTTCCCCTTTTAAAGCATACACAAGTAGCAAGTCAATTACATATTTCCCCATCCTAGGGAATTGAGAAATATGTAATTGACTTTAAGAGCTAGGTAAATATGTAATTAGGAGGCTCAGCAGGGAGAAATATATAAAAAATCCTTAACAAAATCAGAAAGATACCAACCCATAATTACTAAAGTTGCAAAAATTAACACATACGGCTTCTTTATTTTTTCTATATCCGAACCATAAAGTATATAATAGTAGTAGAAGAGATCATATGTATTGTTAGGGGACCTCAGGTACATGCGGCTTCACTCAATCAGCTAGGTGCCACCACCCTAATGAAGCTTTAATGGGCTTCCATATTTTGGCGAGGAGTAGCCGAAGAAAGAAGAAAAAAGAAATGGGGAAAGGGTAGGGTCCACATCTAAGGTGTGTGTGATTGGTGGGTAGAGTAAAAATATAGGGTTTTGGTTTTAATCTACTTTAAGGTTGTATTTCTAGTGTTTAGACTAGTTTAGAGTTAGAATGACATAACGAAGTAAGATTTATGCACTTTAGGCTTGAAGCCTAAGGTGCACCTTCCCCTCTTAGACCTTTTGGTGTGGTCTCGAGGAATCACCTCAAGGTGCTGATGTGGAGGTCGGTGGGTCGGGGAACACCCCCCTGACATAATCTCGGTGAACTCGGTAAGTTTCCACCGTTCTTCTCGAACTCAACTTTTCACAAATAATATTATATAATAATGATATTATATATTGCTTTTGATTTCTTTAATATCAGTGGCGAAGCTTGACCCGAAGGTTCGGGGGGTCGGAAGTCACCGGGGGTTCGGAAGTCACTGGTTTCGGGGGGTCGAAAACCAGTTTCGGGGGGTCGAAACCCTATATTTTCAAAATTTTCTATACGGATACTATATAATCGGAACTTCTGCGCGAAAATCCGGGGGGGTCGGCCGCCCCTCCCCCGCCCCTACAAACCTTCGCCACTGTTTAATATATAATAATATTAAATAAAATAATAAAAAAGAAGGGGGAATGTGGGAAACCATTTTCAAACTTTGGAGGAGAAAAATAGAAAAATGAGATGTCGTTGATGTGACATTTAGAGAAGTTGGGGGAGGTTTCTCCCACACCATATAACCCTATATGTTTTACTTTTTTTTGAACGTCAAACGTTACATCTCCTATATATTACATCAATAATTCTAAATTACAATACCTTGCCAAGGATTAAAACTTGGACCTCCCATCTAAGAGACATATGCCTCTACCAAGTGGGCTAGCCAACGTTGCCTTATATGTTTTACCAAATAATGAAATATCTTTTTGGTGTGGGAGTTAGTGTGGATGAGGTTAACCGAATGGCGAACATGTTGCGATGCAAAGCTGGGAACTTCCCGTTCTTGTATTTGGGAATCTCTATAGGGGCAAATATGAAAAGGGTGCGGTATTGGCAGCCGATAATTGATAAATTCCAAAACAAGTTGTCCAATTGGAAAGCCAGGCTCCTCTCCTTAGCGGTCGGGTCATGTTGGCGAAGGTTGTTCTGGGCAGTCTCCCATCTTACTACATGTCGATCTTTGCAGCCCCTAAAGCCATTATCAAAAAAACTCGAGCGTTGAGAAGAGATTTTATATGGGGGAACACTAATAGGGGCAGTAAGGTGAGATGGATTAAATGGGAAAAGCTGATGAAGCCTAAAGCGAATGGAGGTCTTGGTTTGGGCAGCATAGAAAATTTTAACACCGCCATGAGGGTGAAATGGTGGTGGAGGTTCAAAAGGGACCCTAGTCAGCTGTGGGCCAGGGTTGTGAGCTCCATCCATAGTTCGGACAGCTGCAAAAAACTCGTCCCTATGAAACAAACAATCCCTGATGTCTGGAAGGACGTGTGTAGAGTTGAGGAAGTGCTTCATAAAATTGGGATTCATGTATGTGATAAGCTGAAAGTTAAAATCGGCAATGGGACCCTCACAAGATTCTGGAAAGACCCTTGGCTCGGGGAGCAACCGCTTTGCATAACCCTCCTAGACTTGTTCCGCTTGGCGGTTAATAAAAATGCTACTATGGCGTCTTGTTTGCTTCCTTCGGAAGCTAGTTACCATTGGTCTTGGGAATGGAAAAGTATCCCGATTAGCAGCAGGTCTTGGAGTCTGTATGACGAGTTGGTTCGGATGCTCAATCAGGTTAACATCACCAGCGATCGGGACGTGTGGTCTTGGAGCAATAATGATGGCCTGGAGTTCTCGGTCAGATCTAACAGATGGGACCTCGACGTTGCCAAATCTGGTAGCCACTCGGCTGCTGCGTTCCGTTGGGAGTCGTGGATTCCTCCCAAAGGAAACATTTTGCTGTGGAGATCGTTGTTGGGGAGAATAGCTGTCAAGTCGGAGTTGGTTGCGAGGGGGATTCAGGTCAATGACTGCTTGTGTGTTAGATTTGGCTGTGGTATTGAAGACTCGAACCATTTGTTTGTTAACTGCTTGGCTGTTAGAGAGATCTGGTGGGAGATTTGTGTTTGGATGAGGATTCCGTACCTGGACACCGCTGATAACCTGGTCGACCTGGTGCAAAAAATCGGTGATAACCCGGGGTCTAGAGTGTGGAAGCGGCTGGTGGCCGTGGTTGTTGGGGCTACTGTTTGGCGAATCTGGGTTGCTCGAAATGCGATGGTTTTTGACAGCAAGTTCATTCATCAGCGAAGGGTCATTGAGCTGATTAAGGAGGATAACTTCGTCTGGGTCTACAACAGGGCTAAGATTCCTAGCCCGTCTTGGGAGAATTGGCTTGCGTTTGATGTTTCGGCTTGTTTGTAATGTCGGTGTCCCGTCCTCTTCCGTTTTTCCTTTTCTTTGTTTTGTATTCTTAGCCTCTTGCTGACTCTTTTTATATATATAAAAAGTGATTTGCCGTTAAAAAAAAAAAAAAAAAAAAAAGATAATCTCTATTGTGAAAACAAAGAACAATGTTATTCTCCCTTGACACCAATTGGAAGATGAGAAATGTGAGAAGACAGAATCCCATTCGGTTGTTTACAAGTTACAAGGAGATATGACGTGTTAAGTGGGTCCCACGCTACCCTTTAAGAAACATGTAGCGACTTATCCTAGGTCATGCCAATCAATAAAACCTTGGAAAGTGGTTAAGTTTTATTTTAGATTATTTTGAACGTCAATAATTTTTTTGGTACATTTTACTTGGTTTTTTTTAACGCTTATTTTCTCATCTTTTTTTTAATACACCTGTCTCTTATTAGAGTTGAACTCGTAACCTCTCCTTTAAAACCTCAACATCTTTATCATCACACAACAAGAGGTGTGACACATTTTACTTGGTTGGGGGACGGTAGACATTCGGGTACCCTAAATTTGGTATGGTAAGCGGGTGGTTGTTGCTGATTGTATTTGTGTGTGGCTCGTGTGGGTATGAGAGGGAGGGAGAGAGAGAGAGAGAGAGAGAGAGAGAGAGAGAGAGAGAGAGAGAGAGAGAGAGAGAGAGAGAGAGAGAGAGAGAGAGAGAGAGAGAGAGAGAGAGAGAGAGAGTTGGCACCTAGACAATGTTTTGGTATGAGGTAATGGAATGAACGATGGAATAAAATAATGAATGGGTGGTTGTTGCCGATTATATGTGTGGTTGCAAAAGTCATTAGCCGGTGCCAACTCAGTTGAATGGGAGTTACGAGTATTTGGACATAGTCGGAGAGTATTTAGAGATGACTCACTTAGTACTCGGCTTAGGCGAGTCGTACTCGGGGATTAATTGACGCCTAGGCGGGATTTTTACAATGTGGATATGAGAAAGATATAGTGAAAAAGTAGTGTGTAGAGAGAGGTAGTAGTGAGTTGGCACCTAGAGTAGTTTGCGATTGTTTTGCCACCAATTAAGATGTTTTGGGGTAGTTTTAGGTAAAAGTGAGTTGACAATGTGTGATTGGTGCAATAAACGTTATAAAATATATTTGATATTGATTTTAAAATTTGTATTTCTATGTATTTTATTCGCTCCTTTAAAATTAACATTACTTTAGGACAAACAACAAGAAGTTTTATGTGGGGAAAGTTTAGAGGATGAGGCAGCATTAGGTGGACTTCGTGGGATAAAATTACAGGCCCAAAGCAGATGAGAGTCCTTGGGTTGGTAGATTTAAAAGCCTTGGCTTTGTTGGCTAAATAGTGATGGAGGCTCAACGAAAACCCCATTGTTCTGGGCTAGAGCAAGTCATTAAGGCCATACATGGTTTAGCTGGGTGGTGAAATAGGTTCCACTTAAAGGTGATATTCAAGGCGTGTGAAAAGACATTGTGTTAATGGAGAAGGATTTCGATACATTAGTGATTGACTTATCAGTATGTATCAAAGGGATCATCGATAATGGGAAGAGCATAGTGTTTTGGATTGACAGTGTCTTTGATGATTTTCTTTAATAATATAAAATAAGAAAAGTATATTAGTTTTATGAAATTAACTTAAAAATTAAATTTAACTACTAAAGTTAATAGAAAATTTTACCTATATTTTATACCTTACCAATATATCGTTACCAAAGGTATTGTATTTAAACTTTAAAATAAAAAAAATGTATCGCTAAATATTAAGATTTCAACCACATTCAAATCCAAATGAATATTTCATTTTTTTTAGATCCCCACACAACATGGGTATTGTAGATTGTTTATTACGAAACTCGTGCATTCAGCTTTTATGATGCAACTTTGTTTCCCATTCCCACTACAATTAAACATTCTTTTGGCACATTGAGATTTTATCGATTATAGATTAGAATCATTAGGTTACAACCTGGGCTCCATCGATAGACAGATGGGTCAACTAGTTAAAGTAGTTATACAACCCATACACTAGTGGGCAAATCTCTAATGTTTATGAGCCTGTTCTAAGTGGGCCTTGAAAGAAGAGTATTAGGCCACAGCCTATAGTTAGTTGGCTAATAAATAGACAAATATATGATCAAGTTACGTGAATCGATTATGTGTTGCAAGATTATATTCCGGAAGCTTTTCAGGATAGATAAATCTAATATAATGTACTAAAATATGTGTTATGATGTAACATAGAAATTAATGTATCATAATATGAAAAACAACAATTGTAATCATGTGAATAAGAATGAAAATGTATATTAAAAAGAAGATGTATGTTTGGATGAGAAGCAGAGCTAGAAACAACCATTGCACGGCGTGATTGAGACGGTAATCTTAAAGGTGTGACTTTTTAAAAGGAGTGGTTTTAAGCTATCATGCTCTTGATGAAAATATAATTACTAGTTTGAACATGATTAGCGACATGCCTAGACATGATTAATGAATTACCTAAACATGTGTTTTTTTTTTCTGTATGAACAAAAACTGAAAAAAAAAATCGTTTTGTTTTTGTTTTTTGTATAACACTATGGTACTTGTTGGGAAGATAATAAAACGTTCGTTAGTTTGGTGTAATTTTTTTTTTTAAATTTCTCATATATAAAAGTTATCAACCTTTTAAAATTGTGGGGAAAACATCAGAGAGGAACTTTTTTTTGATGGAAATAAGGAGGATGTCACATGACACACTTAATAGGGGATGACCTCTTTGATTGTCATGTAAGATTTCATGCTTTGAAATATTAATACACTAGTTTTTATCCCGGGAGCGTCCCGGGTTGAAATATCTAATATAACATAATAAAATATATTATTATTATTATTATTATTATTATTATTTTAAACAAATCTCTACCATAAGTTATCATATTCAAATATAAAAAAAACGAATCTCTGCGCCGGGGTATAAATCTAGTGTCATTACAAATGAATTCGGAAGTTCGTAATCGATCATTCTAAAAAGAACTAACATGAAATAAGAAAAAAAGTTAATTATTGAAATATTGAACGCATTAGTCTAAGGGTTATGTGATGCGTTAAAAAATTCATGGGTATATGATCGGGTATGTAGTTCGAGTATTTGTGTATGTTGTTTCGGGTAATCGCGTTGGTATCACCTAATCCAAGACCCGACCCAAACCCACAATTTTTTTTTAAACTAATCCCAAACCCGACACAATACCTGTCGGGTTACAAAAAATAGTCATTTTTTTCTCCGATTTTTATATAGCACCATGGTACTTGTTGGAACGATAATAAAACGCTCGTTAATTTGGTGTAATTTTTTTCTTTAAAAAATCTCGTATATAAAAGATATTAACGTTTAAAAGTTATGGGAGGAAACACGAAAGATAAAATAATAAAGTTTTAATAGTTAGATCTAGTAGATTAGGTATTTAATAGATTAGGTTAAAGATTATAATAGATAGGTTAAAGATTATAATAGATTAGGTTAAATCATAATTATTTCTTTTTTTTAATTGGTTTAGAGTTGCCACATCACATCCTATGTGGCATCTCTCAAAAGAGAGATTGCATAGGAGTATGACATGTAGGATTAATTCCTTTGCAATATATATATTTATAGATTATAGATTATAGATTATAGATTATAGATTATAGATATAGATGTTAAAATTTTAGCTTTCGTATGTAAATACTAGCTACGGTTATAGTCAATGCTTTCACTCAAACTGCACACTTTTCATCCCTGGGATAAATATGTATTAGATTTAAGCGTCTACTTTTTTTTTAAATGACCATTTACCGTGTAATTTAAAAACAAGAAAAAGGAATGTTATATATACCAAATACCTCTTCTTCATCATCTTCATAGTTGCAAGTATTGTCCCAGCGACCACATCCGACGTACGGAGTTCACAACTACAACTAAACGCGACAAGTTCGTGCAATGAAATCCGTCAAGTTCTTACACAATCGTCGTCCACATTGGTTAAGGGGAACAAATACAGAGGGTTAGGCAGACTAGGACTGTTGCTCACAGGGTTTACAACCACAATTCGCTATTGTGGAGTTGCATGTCTGATGTGATATAAAAAAACACCGTATTTCGACTTACTTGGTGTTAGATGTTGTGTGGGTGGGTGGGTGGGGGTGGGTTTATGCAGTAGGGAAAGCGCAAGAGTTCTGGAGTGAGTGCAAGATAGAAAAAGAGTTATGGAGAGAGCCAAGAGAGATATGAAGAAGAAACACGTTGTAAGCTAAAAGTCTACACCTTTTAAGTTATTACTAGGTTACTCTTTCACTCCTTGGGTTATTTTTTAGCTTTCTATTTCTTTAGTATTAGGCTGTTTGTTGTATACTGTCTGTTTTTGAAGTTGATGGTCTCTCTAAAAGCAATCTCTCTATCTCACACATAGAGGTGTTGTTTGCATATATCTCACTCTTTACTGACCTTGCCAATAGCTTTACTTACTGTTTGGTATGGTCGTTGTTAGAGTTACCTTTTATTTTTTTTGTTCTAAAATAGAGGTTTTTATAATAATTTAATATAAAATGTTAACTTGACCATCCAAGGAGTGTTTCTTTAGTTTTTCATACGTAAGGACGAAAGCATAATTTTAACATACCCCATTTCTACATCACATAATTCATTCTGAAAGTATTTTATATGACACGACTTTATTATTATATATATGCGTTTACATCAGCAAAAAAAAAAAAAAAAAAAAAAAAAACCTCAATAAGTGATTACTAATCTTATATCTATCTGGATTTCTAGAAATATAGAAAGAAGTTTTCTAGAAATATAAAAACAAAAAAAGAAAAAGAAAAATCACCTTTTAAATTGTTGAGTTTTTCATCAGAAAGCGTGTGTGGCCTGCCCTAGTTGAAACCGGCCACCTTGTTTACATGACATAATAATATTCATTGCTTCTCCTTCAAATATACAAGTGATTAATATCTAGTCCCCACACTACCAATTCTCACAATTGATGGCATTTGTACCTTAGTCAAGTCACAATCAAGGCAAGTTATAGCTTATCTTACGGTAATTATCCTGTTTTAGAAACACTTATTTCATTAAAACAAAGACAACCAATTACAAGTGATACGTAGGTAAACGGGCCACAAGTTGCGCCGCTACCCCTTTTTGTATTGCAAAACCTACTCTATTGAAAATAAAACATTGGCCCTTAGCAGCTGGGGAATTACTTTGCATAACTTTCTTCACGCGATCGAGGAGCTTGATTGCTTGTGGGACCAGCGCTCCAAAAGTATCAAAAGCGAAGGGCACAAATACATGCTGTTTTAAATTGTCAGGAAGCTATAAAGCAATAGTCACATTTATATGTTTAATAGGTGTCTCTGTATTATTAAATATTACATGCCTAAGTTTGTTAGCAATTAGCATAGTCATGTTAATTATGTTTAGTGAAGCTAGTTAGTCAAAGTCAACATTCTTTCGTTTGTTTAATGTAACTCGTTCTTAAAAAAAAAAAAAAAACCTTAATACGGAGATACGGACAATGTACAAACTCAAAATTTTTTAATTGTTCATGTTATCAATGCTACACTACAAAATAGCGGGTTTGAGTGACAAACATATCATATATCACGGGTTGGAATTGATTACACATGTAGATGTACGAATCAATCAGGGTCGGTGATGCTGCCTAGTTTATGGTGTCGTCTGGTGCTTATGCGGTTATGGGGTTGCAGGCAATTGGTCCTGACGATTTAGGGTTCGATGAAAACAACAAGCGGTGAACGATGACACTATGATCAGCAGTCCCATGATGACCCGTTACTTTATTCTAGTATAATTTGAGATCCCAATATTTGGTATTAACTTGTCTTGAGACTGCTTATGTATTAGTAAGAATTCTAAGTGTTAAAAAAACCTATTGACTATCACTAGTTAGCAGTCAAATGTTTTTCCCAGGTGCAAGGGATCGACTGTTTGTGGCTCATCTACTATCCCCACATGGTTAAGCTAAAGCTAAGCAAATAGGTTGTCTTGATTCTTGTCATTGTCACCCACTAACCAGTTATTGTGTTTTTTCCCTCCAGTTTCATTAGTTGAAATTCCGATAAGCAGCCAACACGCTACTGCTTTTTCTAACATTTAGGCTGAATAGTGTTCCCTATCACATCTTGAATAGATAATTCTTTTTTGGAGGATTGTCTAGAAAGTTTAATTGGGTTAAAGATAATTCAAATAGGTTTATAGATATGTTTATCTAGTTGGCTTTAATAGTGTTCGAGTTGGGTTAGGATTAGTATGAGTTTAGCATAAATAGATGGTTAAGTCTATTGTATTTTGTGTGCTTTGGTTGACAACAAAAAGAGTCAAACGAGTCCGTTCAATCTCGTATGTTACGCGTTCGAGCAAATGACCTGACTTTCCAACACATCTTGCTACTAAACTTCGATGGATCATGTCTCTTACACACAAACTACACTTATTTAGCGGCAAACCCAATATTATTTTTATTACGTGGATCAGGAGGGCTTAATCAGACTTTAAGATAACCAACCGTACACACATTTTGAGATAAAGTATGAATCGTGTAAAGAATTTACAATAAACCGGGTGGATGTAAATATAAACCAACACAAGATTAAAGTACCAAACCTAACAAGTAGACATACTTGAGGGGCTCCAACTTTCATTCCAAAAAATTTAAACTTCTTAGGGAATAGTTGGAAGATTCCTATTCCAACGTTAATAATAAGTTGTGTTGTTGACCTGCTCCTCTATATCCATCAACCCGACCCTCCAGCCAACCGGCCAACCCATCTCCATCTTAATTTCTTCATCCAATCATACATACATACATTCAATGCCCCTTTGAATTTTAGTTTGACATTTTCCTCTGTTTTATCGACATTTTTTCTAAACTGATTTTGACCCGAATATATATTTCCGGGTTACCAATTCTATTCTATTTATAATAACATTAGGCTTTTCTTTCAAGTTTCATCCATTTGTTGTTAATCATAAGTTGAATTATTATTATTATTATTATGCCGTGGAATCTATCCTTTTTCAAGAATATGTTTCAGGTTAGTTAACCTTTTTACTAACTTTTCTCCTTTTTCCATCTTTTTTTTAATTATTATTTCTTTTTTGTTTCTCTTTGTATATATTTTTTGTATTTTTATTTTGAAGTGTTAATTTTAGTGATTAATTATAATTTGTAATTGGTTTTATGATCCTGTACTTGTACTCGTTCGTTGTAATCTTATAAATAGTTAGTTCATCAATAATAATAATCATACACTTAGGGCATACAATTATAATTTGTAATTGGTATCCTCCTAACGAGACTCTGAACCATTCAGCTCTGATTCAGAGTGTTTGTTTCAACCTAAAAAAGACTCTGAATGGAATGGTTAAGAGCTGAGCCATTCAGCCTTGATGTATCAGCACTTAATCATTCAATTCAGAGCCTCTTAACCATTTAGACCTCTTAATGATTCAACACATAATCAACCAAACAACCCCTAGTTAGGGGTTTTCATTATTCTATATGGTACGCGTGAGCCGTTGTCGATGATCATTCGTCGCTCCTGCCCTCGTAGTCGTATACTTGGTTTTAAAAAAGCGTGAAGCGCACATAAGCGATAAGGTTTAAAATCAAGTCGGAAAGCACAAATGCGAAGGGCTTTTCGCACAAAAGGCGCAAGGTGCTTATATAATTTTTTATATATCCTGTAGGTTTTTAGTATCCGTTACCCAAAATATAGGTATAAGTAAGGTTTATATATGATTTATTGTATAAGTCACTTAAATGTACAACCTTTATAGCTACATGTATAAACACTTTGAAGTACAAAAACGCCTTTTGTACAAGAAGTACGCGCCTAGTGGGTTTTTTTTTCCCCAAAAAAGTTTGCTTTTTGTGCGCTTATTGTACACAAATCGCATTATCACACAAGGCGAGGTTCTTTGTTCCTGAGGTTGCCTTGCGCCTAAGCACGCCTGAGGCATGCTTTTTATGACCAAGGTCGTAGATCCATCGCTAGTTTTTGTCACCACAACGTTTACTTCTTGTCTATGTTTTTACAGTTTTCTTTTTCTTATTTTTTTCGAGATTGTATGCTGTAATATGTATCATTATACTTAGGTTTTCTTAATAATTATCTTTGTTGTACTCCTATAAACAGTTGATGAATAACATATAATACCATACAAAATTTTATTATTCTATACTTATCAGCATTACACATACTAAATAAATGAAAATGCCTACATGCATAAGTGCTTACTGTATATCTGTATGTAACTATGTATATTGCATTACAGAATGGGCAGGATGGCAGAGGTAGGAAGTTGATCTTGGGGCCTTCTACATTAAATCTCATGGAACTAAATTGGCAAAAAGTCACAAGCATGATTGGCTCATACTCGTGCTGCTCGCAATCATAGAAATTATTTTTAAATATTATACACCGTTTTACGGTTTGTGGGCAAAGATATGATGACAGATCTTAGATATCCAATGAAGGAGAACACGGTTCCAGTATGGTCTGTTCCTGTGAGTTCTTGCATCCTTTAATCTGCATATTCGTTCTTTAACAATTGGTTTTATGCTTTTAGCTTAAACACTGAATTGTTGTTTTTGTTTCGACAGCTTTATGCTGTGTTGCTGCCTATTGTTGTTTTCACCTTCTTTTATTTTAGGAGGAGAGATGTTCATGATCTGCACCATGCTATTCTAGGTACATTATGAGGGTGTTTGTGTGTAAGCCTGGAAAACAGGTAGTCGGGTCGAGTAACGGGTCAAAACAGGGTCTGATAAAAATGAGTGGGTAAAAACGGTTTATGAGCAAAATGAGTGGGCCAAAACGGCTGTTTATAAAAGTATCAGTTTGGTTCGGGTCAAAAGGGGGGTTATGAGGAAAATGAGTTTGGGTCAAAACGGGTTTTGATCAAAAGGGGATCGGTTGAAATGAGTCATTTTACAAGGGTGTTTGATGGTATTTTGACAGTGATTATGTGCTTATTTCATTCCTAAATCCTCAGATAAATAAAACATAATATGTTGATGTTTCTGCAGGTCTCTTGTTTTCTGTTCTTATAACCGGAGTCATAACAGATGCTATAAAAGATGCAGTAGGAAGGCCACGACCTGATTTCTTTTGGCGTTGCTTTCCCGATGGAATAGATGTATGTAACATTTTCCCACACTGCTAGTAACAATAAGTTATTGTTTTAGAACATTAATCTTTATCATACTCTTGAATATATGTTGCAGAATTATGACAAATGGGGTAATGTTATATGCCATGGTGAAGATAAGGATATAAGAGAAGGCCATAAGAGTTTCCCTAGTGGCCATACTTCATGTAAGAAATGTCAATGATTTTTTAATTTTACTAATATAGATGCTGAAATGGGCGTGTGTTGGGTAACGGGTCAAAACACTTTTCTTGTCAAGAACATGTACTTTTTTTTTTTATAACAGATCATGGGTGACATTGCTGCAGGGGTAGTTACAAGAAACCAGCTCTCCAATGACATAATGTAAATCGACCCACCGACATTGATTAACTGTATCATTTTTTCAGGGTCTTTTGCAGGTCTTGGGTTTTTGGCATTGTATTTATCGGCAAAGATTAAAGTATTTGATCGTCGGGGGCATGTAGCAAAACTATGCATTCTCTTTCTTCCTTTGCTTATGGCATCTCTTGTTGCAGTTTCACGTGTGGATGATTATTGGCACCACTGGCAAGATGTGTTTGCCGGTGGTATTTTAGGTTTGTTTAAAAATTATAATTGTTTAAATTTGAGTTAACTGTTTGACTCGATTTTTAAAGAGGTTTTTTTTTTTTTTTTTTTTTTTTTTTTTTTTTTTTCAGGTTTATTTGTTGCCACAATGTGCTATCTGCAATTTTTTCCCAGCTCCTTATCATTCTGAAGGTAACATGTTTGTCATATTCATCAACTTTTGTACCGAAAGCGGCCAAGTTGTCAACTTTAGAACATATTTGGATTTCAGTATTGAAACTGATTATAAAGTCACAATTCATATACCTTTCAATTTAGTGATTCTACTTATTGAATTTTCAGGGTGGGGTCCGTATGCATATTTCCGAGCTTTAGAAGAGACGAATTCCCGCTCAACATTAGGTCAACCTGCAGATGGTGTCCATATGCAAGCCATGGAGATTCCGGACTTGCATCAACAATCTAGGCATAATGGTAGTCACACATTCAGACAGGTTTCACTCTCTGACTCGCTTCATGATGTAGAGGCGGGAAAAATGTGACCTTTGCATAATCTTTTATTCATATCATTAGGCATTTTTATCGCATTTCCTTGTTCATAAAGCTGCCAGTTCCTGTACAAATTTCATCTAATCTTTGTAGTTGAGGGAAAACATAAGGCATTACATCATCTTCTTCATGCTGGACTTTTGTTGCTAGAACATGAAATGCTCAATGATGAAAATAGAAATAAATACCTTTTTTCTAAAAAAAATTTTCCAACAATTTTTAGCCGGATTTGGTACAACGATATTCGTTTTATAATTGTGGTAACACATAAAGTAGTTTTAATACAAGGGTTAACCAGGGCCGGCTCAATGTCGTTGGATTCTTTGTATGTACCTAGCTTCACTTAGACAAAATAAGAATGGTACAAAGAACATACAGCTGAACAACAATCACATACCTCTTTACTTATTCAACTTTACAAAGATAGATGTTACAGGAAAATGTTAAAGTTACAACAGATATTTGTTCTCAAGAAACACATGTGATGACGTCCTAGACATTAAAAATAATACGGTCCATCAAATAAGTTACCATCATCATCAAGCAAATCCATGGCCTTTTCTAGATCAGATTGGCTCAGGTGGTTGTCTGTAATTCTAGCATCCGAACCATCCAAGTTGTACCTGGACTTCACTGAGACCACTGCAACTAGTTTGCTAAACAATTAACAACTATCTCCAAAAGCATGATGTGACAAAAAAATATTATGTTGGGAGTGGGTGATGTGGAGCATTGTAGACCATAACCATCACTATTGGAGTATTCAACACCAAAAGGAGCCATTGCTTCTCTATAAACATGGTGTGAGAAAATCCCATGTGTTGCCTATGGTTCCATTGCATTTCCGTAATCATGAGCCATCGGTTCCTAGACCACGATTAGTGGAGTAGTCATCACCTAAAGGAGCCACTACTTCTCCAAAAGCATGATGTGAGGAAATCTCATTTGTTGCATGTGGCTCCATTGCATTTCCATAATCATGACCTATGAGTGGTATTTGAGTTCCTTGACCATCACCATAGAAGTTTTCAATACCTACATGAGCCATTGCTTCTCCAAATGCATGATGTGAGAAAATCCCACCATAATCTTGACCTATTAGTTGAATTTGAGTTCCTTGACCACCATTATTTGAGTTTTCAACACCTAAAGTAGCAATTGCTTCTCCATAAGCATGATGTGTCGAAATTTCGCTTGCTTCTTGTTGCTTCATTGCATTTCCATAATTATGACCGATGAGTCGAATATCAGCTCCTTGACCATCATTATTAGAGTATTCGACACCTAAAGGAGCTATTGCTTCTCTAAAAGATTTTATGTGAGGACATGTCACACGTTATCTGCGGCTCCATTGCATTTCCATAATCATGTCCAATCGGTTGAGCTTCAATCTCTTGACTACCGCTATTGGAGCTTTCAACCAACCTAAAACTACCATCAGTTGCCTGATCACAAGCATAGATTCTACTCGGGGTGGCGGTTAGTTGTGGTATTGGTAATGGTGGAGCTTCTTGCATTTTAGCCCATATGTTCTCCTCAATCATGTATAAAATACCAGCTAAGTTAAGTGGTGGTAATTTCAAGAGGCTGCAAGATTGAATAATAGATGCACTATCATTAGATTGGGTTGATTGCCCACATCTTTCACTAGAAATGCTTTCTACTTGCAAACTAGTGCCCCTTTGAGCCAATGCTGCTATGCTTGTGTCAATAATCTTTAGTTTTTTCTGGTGCTTCTGAAAATATACAAAAAAAAAAAAAAAAAAAAAAGTAGAACCGAAATATACGGTTAGGATTAAAAGAAAACAAATGAAATAAATGCACTGGTAAACAAACCAATCTACATCTACATCTACATTTACACTATCTAATAAAAGAAAACAATTTGTGGACACATGTCATCTATTTAAACCATCTACATTTTGGTTTTTCCTTATTTATCTCTCATATTTAATACAAATTTTTTGCTTAAATATAATATTATATCAAAAAACAAATGAGTTTAATATGAAATTAATTATAGTTTTTTTAAACATACTTATATTTTTAATTACTTAAAAAGTTCACCAAATTTAAAAGCATGTTCAATAAAATATTAAAAACAAAAATTAATGATGAGAGTTATTTTTATAAGTGATTTCTTAAAATTTTAAAATATTTAATGTGTTGGTGTAAGAATGTATATATAAATATAATATGTTAAATAATAAAAAAGATATTCTTTTAAATAAATTTTTTGACGATTGTTTGTGTTAACAAACTATATTATTTTTATTCTATTAATATAATGCACTGGTTTATTTAACCATGTAATTCGTACACTTCTAATTATATAACATTTAATTTATTAACCCGTGTAATACACGGGATTATATCCTAGTGTTGTAATATATGTAAAAATACCTGGAGGTGACTCGCAACCTGAAAACGCGTAAGACCTGGGACATTCATGTGCTTTAGAATGGCTTTGGATTGAGCTGTCAAAATAAAGCATGAAAAATTGAACTAGTGTGAAACATCCAACAATTAATGTTGCGAAAAGTGAGATAAAGCATACCGAAAATGCTAAAGGGTAGTAACACCATTCTAGTTTGGAGTAAGTGATATTATAATTAGATCAATATACAGATGAGCATATGTTGGTAGATGTACATTACCTTGTTCCCCGAGTTCTTTCAACGCCTTCTTAAACTTTTCATCAAGTTCACCCTTCCAAGTAATGCGTGTCTTGGTTTCTTTTCTCCGTTTTGCAAGTTTGTCATCTTCAACAGGTTGGTTATTTTTCCTTTTTAGTATTGATGGTTTCTTTGTCGCTATTTTGTGGGATTTTCCTGGGTACGGTTGTTGTTGTTGTTGTAGTATTGATGGTTTCTTTCCTTTATCTACTTTTTTTCGCTCTACTTTTTTTCGCGTAGCAATGCCAATATTTTCTTTTGGGGTGATCTTATGAACATAATCTTGATCATCTCCATCACCATCACCATCACCATCGTCGTCATCATCATCATTGGGAAATAAGTCCTCATAGGTCACTTGCTTATACATGGCATCATACTCTTGTGAGTTATTGCCTAGAGCTTGATGACTAGTAGAATTTTCCGACGATATGTTATTATTGATTGTTTTGTTGCCATTTGTTGTTGATGGTACAACGCTGGGAACGACCCCTATAACATTGTTGTCGACATGGTCTTCTTTGTGTAACAAATCCTTGGAAACATTTTCCTCGAATGAACTCTTGTTTCTACATATATGTTTCCAAATATCGCAGATGTCTGTAAGACAACATGGTTTTAGTAGACAGAGAACTGCTTCGCTTTCTAGAGCTTCTCGGGGGATTCTCAAGTGAATATCATCAGAAGCCATCACTGTAACGGTTAGCAAAAGTATGTAAATAATGTAATACTAATCTTCCATAAATAGATGTGAAATAACATATGTGTGTGACATTGCTTACTACTAACTTTATTTAAATCTTACAAATTATAGACATTTGTGGCTGTTGCCTTAAAACTTGATGTAGAAAATCCTTCATGTCCGATTCACATATGTCGCCGTCAATCAAGACACAGTCGTATGCATTTCCATTCATAACCATTGCCAATCCTTTGGAGGCTTCGGTTGTTATTGCAACTGTACACAATACACGAAAAACAATTTTACAGACTAGCTGATAAAGTAAGAAAAGAGAAACAAAAGTATGGGCTTTCATTGAAGTGAACAATCAAGATGAGAATGTCACTATGGTAATATTGTAACATATTGGAAATATCTTCTTCAAGTTTTCTTGAATCATTTGGATGCACACTAGTCCTTGTTAAAATCTCTTAAACATGCTATTATTTTATATAATAGAAATATTAGTTTGTTTTCCTTGATTTAACACAACTGTTCTAGAGCACAAGACTATGTTTATTTCCAAATTGACATTTATAATCAAATTCCTATCTAACATATTATATGTTCTTTTATGTGTTTGGAATAAACGCACCACGACTGCATTTTTTTCCTTTATCTTATTGTTGAAGATAATTAGACCATATTTAACCATTTATCTTGATTCCGATACAAGACAAAAGGTACACACATGATCTAGTGGTATGATGTTTGTCTCCTAGTCCTACAATAGTGTTATGTTCTTGGTTTAAATTCTTGCAAATGTAAGATTAGGTGTTATATAGATGTAAAAAGATAATGTTGAAAAAGAAAAAAGTTTGACACCATTTTTTTGTGATTGATAAAATCTAAGGGAAAATCACGGTATTAGCCGTTCATCGAGACTTTTCACAAAAATGGCCATCTCCCATCTCTTGGGAGAGTCGGTTCCCCGATTCCGAGGCATCTAAGGCCTCTCCAAGAGGCTTCGGCCCAAAAGCCAACCGTTGAGCGACACGTGTCCTTGTTAGTGGGACACATCTCCAAGAAGGCAGGACACCTCTCCGAGAGGCTTCAGGGACCACCACCACCATCTCCACCTCCACAACAACCACCCACCACCATCTCCACCTCCACAACCAACCCCACCTCCACAGCAATCACCACCTACCACCACCCTCACCTTAACAGCGCCCCACCACCCCCTCCACAGCAACTGCCCCCTCCACATTCACGAACCACCACCGGTCACTACCATAAACAACTAAATAAAAACCAACCTGAAATTTGTGAGATGTGCGTCGTCAATTCCTAAGGTAGTGACCGGTGGTGGTTCGTGAATGTTCGTCGTCGATTCCTATGGTGGTGACCGGTGGTGATGGTGGTAATGGTCGATGATGATGGTGGTGGGTGGTTGCTGTGGAGGTGGAGATGGTGGTGGTTGCTGTGAAGCCTCTTGGAGAAGTGTCACTGAAGCCTCTCGGAGAGGTCTCCCTGTCCCTGAAGCCTCTCGGAGTGGTATCCATGTCCCTGAAGCCTCTCGGAGAGGTGTCCCACCTTCTTAGAGAAGTGTCCCACTAACAAGGACACGTGTCGCTCAACGGTTGGATTTTGGGCCGAAGCCTATTGGAGAGGCCATAGATGCCTCGGAATCGGGGAAACGACTCTCTCAAGAGATGGGAGGTGGCCATTTTCGTGAAAAGTCTCGGTCAACGGCTAATACCGTGATTTTCCCTAAAATCAAGCTTGTAAACCTTAGGTCAACCCATCACACACACACACATATATATAAATATAGATAGATAGATTACCTCGATAAGAATATTGTTTAAGTGCACTTGCATGCCGTTGGAGGGACATTCGGTCAGGTTCTACCAACAACACTCGAAGGCCACGACATCTTTCTGGGATAAACTGATACTGCTGAGCTACTCATTGTGGTTTTGAAGGCTAATCTATTTACGCACACACGTTGGATGATATCACAAATGCTGCTAACTTCGCATGGTTTACTGAGAAACCAAATCACATCATTTGCTAGATTTTCTCTACCAAGTTGTATGTGGGATTCGTTTGAAGTCATCACTATATGAGGTTTTCAAAACAGTTTTTAGAAAAGAAAAAAAGTTATTCTTTGTAGATTAATTAAGATAGTGAACTTAATTAAATCTTACCAATTATACGTAATTTTGGCTGATGAGTCCAAATTGTTTGGAGGAAATCCACAAGATCCATGTCACGGTTTTGAGCATCGACCAAGACACAATCAAATGTCTTCCCACTGTTTATCATTGAGAATGCTTCGGATATATTCGTTGTTGGTGTAACTGTACAAAGTACATACAAAAAACTAATAAATAGCTTAATTGATACATTTTACATCATATGCACTATCATATACTAAATAAAAAAAATGTACCATTAGTTTAAGAAACATACTAGTATTTAAGACCCCGACATTATGGCGAGAATATTAAACTAAACAAAAAATAGATGTAAAAATGTTGAAATGCAAATTTATACCAAAAAGTAAAACAAAAAGAATTTCCACACGTTATAGCAAAGGCGTTGACGATATCCGAAATATTATGTAAAAAGGTGAGACGCCTTGCGGTATCGTTAACGAACAAAAATTAGACGTAAAAACGTTAGACCACGCACACGTGTCGCGGCGTGTTAACTCGCAACTCAATCAAGAATGAATTTATATAATAATAATAATAAAATAATAATAATAAAAAGTTACATACTAATACTCTTAAGAGAAGATTTTTTGCTTTTAGTAACACTACCTCCGTCCCAATTTAAATGTCCATCTTTCCATTTTTTGTTGTCTCAAATTAAATGTTCATTTCCAAAAATAGAAATGCAATTTCTAGTTTTGCCCATAAAAGACAAAACACAATCAAAGATTTGAAGATATTATTGTCATTTTATCACATACAAACAACAGATTTATTAATATGTGTGTTTCTGGGCTCACGACATTTAAAATGGGACGAAAGGAGTAGCAGTCTAAGGGAAGAAAACATAAATATATATACGCGACTGAAGCTTATACACATAGCTTTAAGGCTTGTACATATGTATAAAAAAATAGTGGATGTCACGTGGTATCCACCAATTGGCATACAAAGTTCAACAACCAATCAAAACACTAAAAGGGGATAAAGAAACCTCCTCACATACATTATATGGAAAAGAATGTATAGGAAATTAACACTAGCTAATGCTTGGTATCTTTGGATTGCAAATCACAGCCAAACAATTACACGTACAAAACTAAAAAACAACGAAAAATGAGACACACGATTTATGTGGTTTGGCCGGTGTGACCTACGTCCACGGTTGCAACTAATTGTTATAATTCTATTTCAGGGTTTACAACTTGGGAAACAAGATATGTTAATTTAGAAAACTTTCCAATTAAAAGAGTTGTTCGTTAAAAGAGTTGCTTCCTAATATCTTTCGACTCGAGAAGGATAAATGGTGCAGTGTGTTTGAGAGGATTGAGAATTCTTCAGGCGGGCCGATAAATTGGAACTGGAGTAGGTATCCAGAATCGCAAGAGGAAGTTCAAGATTTGCTGGAATGTCATCGGTTATTCATGAGGTTCGGCTTTGCAATAGACCGGATGATTGGGTTTGGAACACAAGGAATAACAATGATTTCTCGGTGAGAGAGACTCGAAGATGGTTGCGCCAAGATATGCCCAGTTCAAGTGCTAACGTCTACAAGTGGTGTAAGTGGCTTCCCAATAAATGTAATCTTTTCATGTGGAGGGCAAACTTAGATAGAATTCCAACTTTGGTAGCGTTAGCTAGGAGAAATATTATGTTTGGTGACAATATGTGTTCGATGTGTGGGGATTCGGAAGAAAGCACGGATCATATCTTCACAGCTTGTATCATCGCTAATGGGGTTTGAGATGCGATTTGTACATGGTGCAATATTCCGAAAGCGTTTGTGTTCTCCTTTCGAGATATCATAGAGATGGCTAACGGGGTAGATGGCTCTAAAGTCCGGAAAAAAGTGATATATGGTGTTATTGTTTTGACGTGTTGGTGCATATGGAAAGCTAGAAACGAGAATCGATTCAACAACGTGGAGATCAAGGTAACGAAGATTGTGGCCGATGTAAAATCGTTGGGATATCTATGGTATAGGAATAGGTTCAATGGTAGAAAGGTATATTGGAAAGGTTGGAATCTATTTTGTATTAATGTAGTGTAATCATTTGAGTGGGTTCTCCGCCTTGGAGATTCCTAGCTCGTTTTGTGTTTAATGAAATTTGACTTTCAAAAAAAAAGAAAACTTTCCAATTAACCGATTTGGAGTATTAGGGTCAAATATCCCTTGACCAAAGCTCCACAGATGGCCAACAGCTACATACGATTCACCAACCATGTCGAGTCACTGATCGAAGGTCATTTATTATAGTTAACAAAACAAATACACTACTCTATATCATAACCACAAGAATACAGTTAAAACCTAACCTGGCATCCATCAATTAGATCCTTAAACTTTTGATATGGAGGAATTGGTTTAGCTAAAATGGATCGGCTAATTAACACATAACAAGAAATAAGTAGGCTCTTATAACTACATAATATGCTCGTAATAAAACGAAACTTAAAAGGGAAAAAACAAAAAGTAAATTAAAAAGAGTTAAATGCAATTCAAGTCTCCGTGGTTGTATCCAATTTGCTTGATGAGCCCCAAAATTCTGGAAATTTGTCTCCTGAGTCCCTGTCGTTTTCGACATTGGTTAGTCGAGTCCCTTCCCATAACGTCCATTAACTCACTGTTACAACTGAGGGGTATATTAGTCATTTTGGTTTGAATGAGGGGGTATTATAGTCTTTTCACTTTATTGTTGTTGTTACTACTACTACTACCATTGTTACTATTATTATTATTATTATTATTATTATTATTATTATTATTATTATAATTATTACCGAAATCCACCTCCTTCAAACATCATCTTCTTCTTAACATCATCATCATATAATCACCGCCACCACTATAAGCCGAGACTTTGCTCTCTCTCTCTCTCTCTCTCTCTCTCTCTCTCTCTCTCTCTCTCTCTCTCTCTCTCTCTCTCTCTCTCTCTCTCTCTCTCTCCAACAATCATCATCACCACCGTGACCACCTACCCCCCCCCCCCCTAAAGCCGAATGAAACGGAAGAAAAGCAACATGCCCAACAACAACATAAACCTCCGGACAACAACACACTCGGTTCACCCACCACAGTTCTTCCTTCACATCCTGTTCACTGGCTATTGGTTCTATAAATCCCACCTTGTTTTCGAACTTTTTATTAACGAAGTTGCACTGGTGGTTACTACAATCAATTTGAATTATATATGGTTGTGACAAGAATTAAAGTCAAGATGAAGAAGATGAAGATAAGATGGGTATGGAAGACAATTATATTACGCAATGCACCCTTGAGGTAATATAGTCATTTCATCACATTTGTTACGGTTGACTAACTTCTGTTAGGGGAGGGTCTCAATTAACCAATGTTAGAAACATATAGGACTGAGAGGACCAATTTTTAGAATTGGGGGCTTATCAAGCAGATTGAGTATAACCACATGAACTCAAATTCATTAATCTCTTTTAAAATGTTCATTTTATAACTTAACATTTATTTTTATTTAAAAAAAATTAAAATAAAAACATGTTGAATAACACAAACACTAAGAAATGAGATAGCTTGTACATAAAAAGTTAATTTCCGTGAGCTGAGCTTATAGGGGCCTCAGACACGTGTTCTAAAGGGCTTCGGACCCTGCAAATTACTATCAAACAAATTAGATTTGTTTCTGTTGCTTTGTAGTAACCAAACATGTTTGCATCTTTTGATGAAATTAAAGCTTGTAATCTAAAGGCAATCAACAATGAAATGACGTATAAATCGAAATCAAGATATATTAAAGTCGAATTGATCGACCAACTTAAGGCTTGATAAGTTTATAAAACACGTAAGCAAAGGAGGGATACCTCTATATGAGCTTTGTCTAAGCTCGTATGCATGGTGTTGGAGTGTTTTGTCATCTGTTTCTACTAACAACACTTCAAAGTTTTTTGGGATTGTCATTTCAATCGGTAGAAAATTGAACAAAATTGGATTTAGGATACATTAAGCTGTATATATAGAGAACGCATGGCGTGTGACACGAGAAAGATTGGGGTTGGGGGGGGGGGGGGGGGGTCCCTAAAATTAAAGTAGAGTTTAAAATTTGAATTAACACAAATTCACTATAATTAATATTTTTTTTCCTTTTTGAAACATTTAATATCTTACCGTTAATGCATGATTCTGCCTTTTTTGTATACCATCTTTATTTGTTTGCTGAAAATAGCGAATATCTATAAATCATGTTTTAGAACATGCGTAATGGACATTATAAGGGCATTAATAAACATGATAATGCTTCCAATATCATCCCCTTAGGCATATAATTATATGGACATTAACAGGAGGGGCATTTCTAGTATAATGCTCAAATAGGATAAAAAATATGGAAAGTAATAATTAAAAAGACATTAAGTGGCTTTAACCATTACACATTTTTTGATGGACCTTATGATGATGATGTGGCGGAAAATGCCCTATAAGAACGTGAACCATTACTTATGGTCTTAGAGATTTCATTATATTTTTAAATGTAAATCAAGTACTTTTTAAAAATATTTAACTGAAATTGTAAGCCGGATCAGTGTGGAGACGAGAAAGGTGCCCAGTCTTCACTTTTTGCCCCCGTCCCCGTCTCAACACCATCCCCATTTTCGTCTCCGTCTCCCCCGTCCCTTCCAAAGACGCCGGAGACGCACCAATGGGGAAGCAACATTTATTTTTTTGGACCGTTTGAATATTTGACCGTTTGAATTTAAAAAAAGGTATTTTTTCAATATAAAATCAAACCATTCACCCCAATTTTTATACCAAATGCACTCTCGTCATCTCTTTTCTCTCTACTTTCTTATAAAAATATTCATATTCTCTTAAAAAAACCAAACAATATCTTATCTACCATTGGTTGATTCGTCTACTTCGTCGAGCAAAGAAAACCAGATTTTTATAAACGCGGTTTGGGAAGCGGCACAATTAATTGTGGCAGAGGAAGACGAAGAAGTGAGCTCGCAACCACGAACTAGGCAAGCTGCTATAAACAGAGACCGGGGTCTTGTTTTATCGAGGCGATCAAGGCCATCCAACAATAATCTTAAATGTTGTTGCGTCACAAGACTTATGGATTTGGCATGCATTTTTTTGGTATTCCCGGATCGAATAACGACATTAATGTCATTAAGCAATCATTGGTTTTTGAGGATGTTGTAAAAGGAACCGGTCCGGATACAAGATTTACAGTTTCGGGGGTTGAGTACAGGCGCGGGTATTATCTTACTGGTGCAATTTACCCACCCTACTCTACACTCATTAAAACTGTTCAGCACCCTCCCGACGAAAAAAGAAAGAAATTTGTTAGGTATCAAGAAGCGGCGCGAAAGGATATTGAACGGACATTTGGGGTTCTACAAGCAAGATGGCGCATCATCGCAAACCCGGCACGTGCTTTCACACCAAAAAAAAAACTACGTTATTGTGTGTATGCTTGTATCTTGCTGCATAACATGATCGTCAAAGACGAAGGCCGAGCTATTTGTGAGTACGATGAAAATGCAGTAGAGGAGAATACTATTCCGATTGGCCCAGAGCAGCAAGAGTTAAACGAATTCTTGTTACGTAACAAGCACATACATTATCATCTTCAAGCCGACTTGATTGAATACATTTGGAACAATGGACACGACGACTAGTATTTACTTTTAAACGTTTATGTAATTTTTTTTAGGTTTGTAATTTTTTTTTTAATTTTAGGATGGTTTGTAATTTTTTTTTATAAAATTTATTATTTATTTTAACATTATTTTGTTTATTTGTTACTTTTATAACTAATTAAAATTAATATTAAAATAATAAATAAGTAATAAATGAATGAGATATGAAGTTTTTCATGTCTCCACACCCCACTTATGTACCAACCAAGAGAAAAAAATGTCTTGCCTTAGGTGGCATCCTAGATGGCATGGATGTCTCAACACCCATAGCCTAATTTTTAGAAATAAAATCAAAAGTGTAACGTTTGATATCACACGAACCATGTGACTAGTTCTTCAAAAATAAACTCTAGTAAATATTTTATTATTTATTCAAAAAAAAAAAAAAAGATATCCTTAATTACGTACATTCAAAACTTTGAAACTATTCATCAATAACACTATATCTACGATCATGTTTTTTAAACATTATATTTTTCATTGTGCGGCGTTTTCCCACTAAGTTTATGTATTTTTTTTAAACAAACCGGCAAATAATACTATTACCACCAAAAAAAAAAAAAAAAAAAAACCAGCGAATGGCGTTTTCCCATTAATGTATTTGATTTTTTTTAAACGGCGAAGATTTATTGAGTTACATCACTAAGCTATTTAATACAAACAATCAGATCACAACATAAATCAATATAAGATGCAACAAATTTATATGACTGGTTTGATCCATTTATTAGAAATGATAGCTTAAATATAATTAAGTACACAACAAAAAAATGTTGAGTGGTCATTCTTTATTTTTTTTAACACTAATTCCTCCCTCATTTTTTACACTCCTTTTTACATTCCGTTTTATTACATCCCATTAAATGTCTCTCACCAGGTTTGAACATAAGTACTTTCTCCAAACACCATTTGATCTTACCACTGGGCTAGCTATGACCCAAGTGGCTATCGTTCTTCACTTTTTAATTCTCCAAATCACTAGATCGGCTTTCATTACTATTCGAGTGCACAATGCTTAAAGTTGTAGAATCAAGATGTTTAAACGAGGAAGGCATGAAAGGTGCAGATGATATGCCTAAGAGTCGATATTCAACACAATAAGGCATAATTCAAAGAGATACAATTTGTGCAACAAAAAAGAAAAAAAAAATGTATTTAAGAGCTAAATATTCTAATACGAAAAGTAAGACTTGTGAATTAATTATTAGTTGAATAATTTATTCAATTAAAGGACTTGTTTATAAATAAATAAACGCTAAGGGTTATTAATTAAAAGTTAATTAATATTATTATTTATTTAATTATATATTAGTTGTTAAATAATAATATTAATTATAGAGATTTTTTTGGGATTTAAATTAATTATTATTCCTCAAGATAATAATTTCCCCGGGCCGTCTCGCTTTTCCGTCGGCCACTCTCGCTGATGTGGGCAACCTCTTGCAACCCGTTGCCAGTTACCAAAATCGGGGGAGACCGATTTCTGGGTTTGACTTGCGAGTAGAATTCAAAGGTGTTAGAGATTCACAGGTGTTTCATGTCATAGGTAGCAAACAGTTCATTGAATCAAGGTGTTACAACTTGGTTAGCCGTATTTTGCGAAAGTGGTTTTTTCGTAGAACATCATATGGTTGTTTTATTGTATCTATTTAGTTTGCATCTCGACCCTTGGTGGGCAATCCAAAGTCATTGATTGGATCGGTTCATATGCACGCTTTCGCCGTTATAGTAAATTCTAAAAACACGTGTACAACCTCAAACAGATATTACTCCAGTTTCTCTTTATGCCTTTAGTAGATCACCTCGACTTCCACAGGTATGTAAAGAAAACTAATATGCCAAGTTCTAGGAATCCTTTAATATATTAATAAGGATCTAACTCAAACATAAAAGGGTGTGTAGTGAGGCTATTGGGTGTTGTGATGGTCCAAATCACCATCATCATCCTCTATATCACCGTCACATCACTATATCATTCACCACCATTCTCTACCAACCCAGGGTGTGGTGATAGTCCCCGATCACCAACAATAGTGCTCCCCATCCTCAAATGATTTGTTGTAGCAGTTTGTGGCAGACGTGGGTATATCCACGGTCTCCACACGTGAAAACCGTGAGGGGTGGTGTTCAAGTGGTTATCGTTCATTACTTTTTAATTCTCCAAATCACTAGATTGGCTTTAATTAGGTAAAGACTATTCGAGTGCACAATGCTTAAAGTTGTAGAATCAAGATGTTTAGATGAGGAAGGCATGAAAGGTGCAGATGATATGCCTAAGAGTCGATATTCAACATACTAAGGCATAATTCAAAGAGATACAATTTGTGCAACAAAAAAGAAAAAAATGTATTTAAGAGCTAAATATTCTAATACGAAAAGTAAGACTTGTGAATAAATTATTAGTTGAATAATTTATTCAATTAAAGGACTTGTTTGTAAATAAATAAACGATAAGGGTTATTAATTAAAAGTTAATTAATATTACTATTTATTTAATTATATATTAGTTGTTAAATAATAAAATTAATTATAGAGATTTTTTTTTGGGATTTAAATTAATTATTATAACTCAAGATAATAAATTCCTCGGGCTGTCTCACTTTTTCCGTCGGCCACTCTCGCTGATGTGGGCAACCTCGTGCAACCCGTTGTCAGTTACCAAAATCGGTGTAGACCGATTTCTGGGTTTGTTTTGAGAGTAGAATTCAAAGGTGTTAGAGATTCACAGGTGTTTCATGTTATAGGTAGCAAACAGTTCATTGAATCAAGGTGTTACAACTTGGTTAGCCGTATTTTGCGAAACTGGTTTTTTCGTAGAACATCATATGGTTGTTTTATTGTATCTATTTAATTTGCATCTCGACCCTTGGTGGGCGATCCAAAGTCATAGATTGGATCAGTTCATATGCACGCATTCACGGTTATAGTAAATTCTAAAATGACGTATACAACCCCAAACAGATATTACTCCAGTTTCTCTTTATGCCTAGTAGAACACCTCGAATTCCACAGGTATGTAATGAAAACTAATATGCCAAGTTCTAGGAATCCTTTAATATATTAATAAGGATCTAACTCAAACTTAAAAGGGTGTGTAGTAAGGCTATTGGGTGTTGTGATGGTCCTAATCACCATCACCATCCTCCATATCACCGTCACATCACTCCATCCTTCACCAACATCCTCTATCACCAACCCAGGGTGTGGTGATAGTCCCCAATCACCAACAATAGTCCTCCCCATCCTCAAATGATTGGTTGTAGTAGTCTGTGGCAGGCATTGGTATATCTACGGTCTCCACACGTGAAAACCGTGAGGGGTGGTGTTCAAGTGGCTATCGTTCTTTACTTTTTAATTCTCCAAATCATTAGATTGGCTTTAATTATGTAAAGACTATTCGAGTGCACAATGCTTAAAGTTGTAGAATCAAGATGTTTAAACGAGGAAGGCATGAAAGGTGCAGATGATATGCCTAAGAGTCGATATTCAACACAATAAGGCATAATTTAAAAAGATACAATTTGTGCAACAAAAAAGAAAAAAAAATGTATTTAAGAGCTAAATATTCTAATACGAAAAGTAAGACTTGTGAATAAATTATTAGTTGAATAATTTATTCAAGTAAGGGACTTGTTTATAAATAAATAAACGCTAAGGGTTATTAATTAAAAGTTAATTAATATTACTATTTATTTAATTATATATTAGTTGTTAAATACTAATATTAATTATAGATTTTTTTTGGGATTTAAATTAATTATTATTCCTCAAGATAATAAATTCACTTTGTTGTCTCGCTTTTTCCGTCGGCCACTCTCGCTGATGTGGGCAACCTCTTGCAACCCGTTGCCAGTTACCAAAATCGGCGAAGACCAATTTCCGGGTTTGCCTTGTGAGTAGAATTCAAAGGTGTTAGAGATTCAGTGTTTCATATCATAGATAGCAAACAGTTCATTGAGGCAATCTTATCCACCTCTATAATAATAAGGATCCAAACCAACCTTGAATGAATCCATAATAAATACAAAGTTAGTTTCCAAATAAGGTAACATCATTTCTTAAAACACCATGCCATAAAGCTACTGCTACTGCTAGGACAACACCATAAACAACATACCTAGTTTTAGCAGCTAAGACAACACCATAAACAACAACAGACACACCTAGAGACTGAGAAGAACACCAAATTAAGAAAGCAAACACCATAATAAGAAAAATTCGATAATAACCTAACTTAATCAGCTGCCAATAGCTTAACAATGTACTAATCAAACCAGCATGCAAGATGACCAACAAGACACAAGATCACCACAAAGCTTCACCAAGCACGACTCGCAACTCCAAAAGGAAAACCAAATCCCAGAGTACTACATCAAGGAGCCATTCGCCGTTGTAGAACCTTAAAAGCCATAGTTGCCCATATTATTGTTAAAGATTGAATCTTCAACTTCATGATCATGGAAAAGCTTTATAAGCCATTCATTGTCTACAAGTCTACCATCTGAACCATCCAAAGGGACAATAGAGTTCCCAATGCTTGTATTTGTGCTTCATTATTGTTTTCAACACCTGAAATTCTAGGAAGAGAAGAACCGATACTTATTGCATTCGCAAAATTATCTATTTCTTTCTCAAAATCAAATAAAATTTCTCCATTTCCCTGGAATTCTTGAGGATGAGAAACACCTTCTAGATCATGTGAAATAACCTCAGGAAATGTAAACTCATCCAAACCAACATTCAATGAAGCATCCATACGACCACCAACCGTTATACATGGCTCTATTGGAATTCCAAACCGATCAAATTGTGCCAGGCCTTCACTAGCAGCACTACCACCAGCACCAACAAAATTACCACACATAGATGTCTCGCCTATTAGAGGCTGAAGTTGGTTACCATACTCGGTTACTTGATGACCAACGGAGTTATTGATGGTAGTGGCGCTTTGTTGTGGTAAGGGTTGTGGACTTTGCGGCTGTCTAGCGATAATGTTGTTGAAATTCATAAAGGATATGCCGGTCCAATTGTGGTTGAATGCATTCCGGAGGCTACTGCTTGATAGATTATTATTAGATGGGATTAATAGTCCAGGTTTTCGGAATGCATAGCTTTCTACTTGCGAATTAACGCCTGTTTGCATCTGTCCAACTACCATGGGTTTCATACTAAACGGTTCTCTTTCTTGGATTCTCTGGAAACATACAATATAGAACATTTCCATCATAAAGCAAATTAGAGTCCTAGTTAGAAACTAATTGAAAAGGGCAAAACCATAAATTATTCCTTGGAAGAGCTAACATCAGTAGATTGAAACATATCGAATCTGAACCTATGTGAATATAGATATATAAAGAGTGCCGAGTCAAATGAATTGTGAGAACTTCAAAATTACATGTTATATGTGAATAAGTCATAAATACTTGTAATGTGGATGCTCAAATGAAAACTAAAAGTAGTTGAATCCTAAATATATATGTGAATTCAAATGTGATTAACATGTTATTAAAATGTTCAAATTTCTTTTTAAACTGTAGGGGGGGGGGGGGGGGGGGAAGCGGCGTGGAGAGCCTTCAAGCCCACATACACTGTCCCTTGCTGGCGTGGGAAGGGGGGGGGGGGGGGGGAGGGGGGTTTAGCCTTCAAGCCCAAATACACTGACCCTTGCTGGCGTGGGAAGGAGGGGGGGGGGGGGGGTGGAGCCCGTCCACAAGTGCCACATGGCGCATCACGGCCCTCTTCCCCCCCCTCGAATATGAACCTATGTGAATATAGATATATAAAGAGTGCCGAGTCAAATGAATTGTGAGAACTTCAAAATTACATGTTATATGTGAATAAGTCATAAATACTTGTAATGTGGATGCTCAAATGAAAACTAAAAGTAGTTGAATCCTAAATATATATATGTGAATTCAAATGTGATTAACATGTTATTAAAATGTTCAAATTTCTTTTTAAACTGTAGGGGGGGGGGGGGGGGAAGCGGCGTGGAGAGCCTTCAAGCCCACATACACTGTCCCTTGCTGGTGTGGGAAGGGGGGGGGGGGAGGGGGTTTTAGCCTTCAAGCCCACATACACTGACCCTTGCTGGCGTGGGAAGGAGGGGGGGTGGAGCCCGCCCACAAGTGCCACATGGCGCATCACGGCCCTCTTCCCCCCCCCCCAATCCCCCTCCACTCCTTATAGTCTTATTGTCATATACCTTCATATCTGAATCACTTAACTTCATGTGAAATAACACAGCCTAATTTATATGTTACGCTTTGAACCTTCGCATATATTGTGTAAACCCATGTGTGCAATTACCTGTAAGGGGCTCACAACTTGAGCACGAGTGAGACCTGGCGCGTTCATGTGATTTAGAATTGACATTGGATACGCTCCTGTAAGACGAAATTATGCATGATTAACTATACACAAATATAGAACATCAATCAATGTCAAAACTAGTGGAAAAAAATATTATAACATAGCGAAACGTTTATAGTTAGCATCAACTTTCTATGTATGTTAAATCGATTTATAAATACTAATATACAAGAGCATGTATGTCTCGGTGATGTGCAGTACCTTCTTTGCTGAGTGAAGTCGCCGGAAACTTTTCACGAAGTGGAGGAGTCCAAGCATTGTGTTTGTTGATATATGTTCTCTTTCGACGTTCGCTACACTCAGCTGGTGGTTTATTCTTTCTCTTTAGTTCCATTGGTTGTTTTCCTTTATCTTTGTTTCTAGCTGTGTTATTCCAAATATTTTTGTTTGCAATAGACTCATCATCATCACTAGTTATGTCCACATAGGCTAGTGGCTTAGACATGCCACCATACTTGTATTTGTTGATGTTTAGGCCTTGATGAGTGCCATTGCTCGATGATGTATTATTGATCATTGTAATGTTGAAAATTGTTGATGGGTGCTTGGTATTAACATTTTGGACACTTTTGCATATTGGGTTTTCTTCAAGTGATTTTCCAGTAGAGGTACCATCTCCATAGGCTAATCTATTTCCGCAGACGCGTTGCAACATACTGCAAATGCTGCTAACTCCACATGGTTTACGAAGGAACCAAATCACATCATTTGCTAGATTTTCTCTAGCGAGTTGCATGTGGGATTCGCTTGAAGTCATCACTTTATGAGGTTTTCAAAATTATTTCAGAAAAAAGAAAGTTATGTTATAAATTTTCATATATATGTGTGAAATTGTGAACTATGCAGCAAATTAATTTTTTTACCAATTACACGTAAATGTGGCCGATGAGTCCAAATCGTGTGGAGGAAATCCACAAGATCCATGTCGCGGTTTTGAGCATCAACCAAGACACAATCAAATGTGTTCCCATGGGTTATCATTGACAATGCTTCTGATATTTTCATAGTTGATGTAACTGTAACAAATGCATAAAGAAATAAATCAACAGGTTATAATTAAGTTGATACATCATATGCTTATTATTTGAACTATGATATACTAAATAACAGAAAAAAAAAATATCATTAATTTTAAAACATATTAACAATAGTTAACACATACATCGGTTAATGATAATCATTGGTCAGGCTAAAACGGACCAATTTAAAAAAAAAAAAAAACAAATAACATGAAACAAGGATAATTCTAATAACTATCATTTCATTACAAAAAGACAAACTTGAAAAATTTAAAACAATCTAGTATTAAATAAATAAATGTTTATTTTATAACTTAATATTAAATAAACAAATGCTTATTTTATAACTTAATATTAAATAAATAAATGTTTATTTTAATTATAACTTAATATCTGAATTGGTATCGGTATTGATATTTAATAAATGGTTTTAAAATTAACAAACACGAGGGAAAAATATTCAAAAATAAAAATATAATTCGTGTGTGTATATACACACACAACATATACATACATAGCATACATACAATTAAAGGTACACCTTTAGATTTAAACAACAAACAACATACCAAAAAAATATTCATGGCCTTAAGACATTTTGGCCCTAAAGGCTGGATCCACATCGTTTGAAATAACTAAACAAGTTACTATCAAACAAAATTAGATTTGCTTCCGTATCTATGGAGTAACCAAAAGTTTCACTCTCTCTTGTTTGTGTTTTTAAGAAATCAATCAAAGCATGTAAACCTAACCTTGATCCTTTACGAAATGACTAGTATAAGCACAAAAGTTATCCAAATTAATACAAAGATTTCTTTATAAGAGAACATTGAGACCAATCGAATTGATCAAATTACGACTTAATAACACGCGCGCGCGCAAAGGAGGGATATTACCTCTATATGAGCTTTGTATAAGCACGTATGCATGGTGCTGCATTGATTTTTTATCAGTTTCTACCAACAACACCTGATAGCCACCCAAGTTTCTTGGGATTGACATTTTAATCGGTGGAGAGATTGATGAAAAATGGATAAATTAAGAAGGTGTATATATAGAGGACTAGATACATTAGGAGCGGGACATGAGAGGGAGATTTGGGGGGGGGGGGGGGGGGTATCTCTAAAATATAACACGTAGGTGTTTGAAATTTGAATTACACTAATTTTCAGTAATTAATATGTACCATGTTTGACCTTATATTTAACCATTGATACATGAATCTTTGTCCCTTTTTTGTATATATCTTTTTCTTATAATTGATGTGTACACATTGCTTTATATACCATCTTAATTTGTTTGCTGAAAATAGCTCATAACTATATATACACCTGGAACAACGTATATGAATATCAAAATTATGATTTGGGGAATTTTATTATTGTATTAAATGTAAATCAAGTACTTTCTATAAATATTTCAAGAAAAGTGTAATTTGAAACATGAAAAGTTGAAATCAAAATCGTAATATTATCATATAAGCTATAACTAATTCTATAAATAATAAACTCGAGTTGATATCTTTTTCTTTAATTACTGAGGAGACTGCATACATGGATTTAATTGGCATCATAACCTGCCAAGTACATCTTTTTTTTGAAAGATAAATATATTAAAACCACCAACACGGGCCCACTGTCACAAGGCGAGACAACAAGACCAAACAAAACCGATTACATCAAAACAAAATTACGTCAATTCTCCCACTCCAAACTAATACATTTTTGCCAAGTACATCTTCTACACCAAATTTTATTTGCATATTTGCCCAAGAAAACAAATTAATGGTTTTTCTACTCGCATATATCATTGTAAACCATGTACATCAAGAAAATGTAATCCACTAAGCTACTAAATTGTCGTTAATTGGGACAAGATTATTTCATTACACAATGCTTAAAGTAGTAGAATCAAAATGTTCAAATGAATAAGCCATGAAACCCACATAGGATTTAGATTCCAAATCCATCAATCCAACCATCAGAAATGAACTCTTTACTGCTTTCTGCTATACGCCTCTAGTAGACCACCTTGAATTCCACACGTAGTGAAAATATGCTAATTTCTAAAACAAATCATATATGACAATCATGATCCTTATCAACCTTCAATGGGCGGTGTAGGTAAGCACCCATTTCCCACTAGGGAAGGTGTCGGGTTTTAATCTGGCTTTCATTAGCTCCCTATCACAACCTTTTAAAGGACACTTGCCTAGCGTAAGCTGCGATTTACCAGATCTTGTTGGTTAATTATCAGGCACCGAAAAGTACAGTTAGTTTCCGGTAAAGGGTTCTCGTGGTTCCCAAATGAAACATGATCCAAATCAACCGCAAAGTTCTTTGGTACTCAATGTAAAGAGAAGATTATTTATACCATATATCGTCGTGGGTTATTCAAGCATAACTAATAATTCAAAATTCTTAGGCTTGGATTGTAGTTGTGTTTACTTTGCTTTATACCCTTATTTTGTGTGTCTTCACTCTCGTATGATCTAAGATCGTAGACATTATGTAAAAATGAAAATACAGGAAACCAAGTAGTTATTAAAAGTTAAAAGAATTTAAGCTTTAACGAAAGTTAGATTTTGTGGAGTTTATATGATATTGTTAATGGTTTTCTCTTTCTTAAGGAACTATATTCTTATATGAAAAATTCTTACAATCTAGATATAAAAACAACTTTTTAATTTAATGCACCCGTTGACAAAAATTAACTGAAAGCGATTATGTTCACCATATATAAGTCACTTTTATGGTATTTTAGGGTAAACTATTGTATTATATGCAAAAGAGCGTATATGGGAGTAATATCTAACAAGGATAAAAACAAACATAAAAGAAATGATCCAAAAAATCAACATAAAACACTCTTTCCACCAATTCCCTGTGGAGACGACTCAACTTCCATATACTACTATTTTTTATATTTTTGATTGACCCAACGACATCGATCAATAGACCACCTCAAGTTCCACACGTAGTGAAAATATGCTAATTTTTTAAAAAAAAAATCATTTATATATATGACAATCATGATCCTTATCAACCTTTAAGGGGTGGTGTAGGTAAACACACATTTCCCACTACGGAAGGTCTTGAGTTTTAATCTTGCTTTCATTAGCTTCTTATGACAACCTTTTGAAGGACACTTGCCTAGCGCAAGCTGCGATTTACCTGATCTTGTTGGTTAATTATCAGGTACCGCAAAGTTTTTTGGTACTCAATGTAAAGAGAAGATTATTATACCATATATATATCGTCGTGGGTTATTGAAGCATAACTCATAATTCAAAAATCTTAGGCTTGGATTGTAGTTGTGTTTACTTTGCTTTATACCCTTATTTTGTGTGTCTTCACTCTCGTATGATCTAAGATCGTCAACATTATGTAAAAATATATGGAAATACAGGAAACCAAGTAATTATTAAAAGTTAAAAGAATTTAAGTTTTAACGAAAGTTAGATTTTGTGGAGTTTGTATGATATTGTTAACGGTTTTCTCTTTCTTGAGGAACTATATTCTTATATGAAAAATTCTTACAATCTAGATATAAAAACAACTTTTTAATTTAATGCACCCCGTTGACAAAAATTGACTGAAAGCGATTATGTTCACCATATATAAGACACTTTTATGGTATTTTAGGGTAAACTATTGTATTATATGCAAAAGAGCGCGTATATGGGAGTAATATCTAACAAGGATAAAACAAACATAAAAGAAATGATCCAAAAAATCTATATAAAACACCTTGTTAGTTTACTTAGGTATTGAGTAGGTGTCGCTAAACAACTAAAATGTGGTTGAAAGATTCAATTTTAGTGACCTAAACAATTCTAGTCAAACCTATAGTTATGAGTGTTTTCTCTTAAGAATACATTGATTGCCTTGTTAAAACAAATTAGTGGTCTCCACTTGCATATATCATTGCAAACCAGGTAAAAAAGAAAGAGTAAATCGATTCATTTCCTTTTTATCTAAGTTTAATAGAGCAGACATCCTTTAATCTATAGATGTGACACCCGGCGTATTCAGGTTAATACTTTTTCAAACATATAAGTCTACCTTAGCGAAAAACATTTATTAACGTACTTAAATGGGTTAGTTGAGTCGGGTTACATTACGTATTGTCCAGGATTGAATGATTCGGAGGATCATTGGGGCTATTTTATGTACACACGAGTCTTGAGTCCCGTTGTTGGTGAATTACATGAATTGAATTAAGTGACAAACATAGATTGATCCATATATGTTATATAATGTGTAAATACGTGTTTAAATTGTGTTTATATGATTATACATGCTTAACATATGTTAGATTACATGTTTATGTGTTAGGATCTGTTAAAACACGTTTAAAACGACAAAACAACATACATTGGATTTCTGGGAAACTGGTTCGACCATTCGAAGGTTCGAACCAGTCACCTCACATCCATTCTACCTCAATTCAAGTTTATTCGACCCCTGTAGGGTGCGAATGAACTTGGGGTATAAATACCATACTTTACAATTTTTCATCATTTCACAAACCCTAAACACCCCAAAGTGCTCTCTCTCAACCTTAAACCTGTAGAAAGGAGTTTTTGACCTTGTTTTTTAGATTCTAACATACAAACATCTTCTATATCATAAACAAGAGAAGATCTAAGGTGTGTTCTTGATCTAAACCTTTTTAAGCATTTTTCATTCATTTTTATCAAACCCCAAAGGTCCAGATCTGTTCTAAGATGGTTTTCATGAATAAAAACCTTTCTAACATCTTTCTAAACAAAACCTTATCATTTATAATGGGTTTTTTTTTATGAAAAATAACATGTGTTAATAGTGTTTAATGATGTGTTATATGTTTTTTGATGATAGAATGATGTATAGATGTTATAACAATGATCTAGGATTATGATAGATGATGGTTTATGATTATCATATGTTACAACTTGATGGATGTTGATGTTTTGCCCATTTTGGTGGGTTTTGTGTTAGATCTAGGATTTGTTCATGATGTTATTGTTGATGAAATGATTAGGGGTTTTCATATACAAGATAATCTTAGAATATTGAGCTGATTGTTAGATGATTTCGATAAATTTCCATTTTGGGTAAAGTTTACATGCATTGATATGACATTTCCATAATTTGCCATTTTGGGAAAGTTGTAAAACGGACTAATTTTGGAGTAAAATTGGTAGGGATTTGTGGGGATAGGTTAATGATAGTTGACTGCTGTGAATGATGATGTTTCGTAATGTTTTCGGACTGTTTAGATGCGATTTGGTGCGTTTTATGTGTTGTTGCAGGAATTAGGTCGAACCAGATATTGGTTCGACCAGTCGAAGGGTCGAACCAACATCTTGGGGTTTGAATGAACTTCAAATAAGTCGAAGGAACTTCATTTTAGTCGAATTAACATGTGTTAAGGTCGAATGAACATGTGTTAGGTCGAATGAACATGTGTTTAGGTCGAATTAACATGTGTTAGGTCGAATGAACTTGTGTATAGGTCGAATGAACATAATGTGGGTCGAATCAAGACCCATATGGGTTGAACCAACTTCTTATGCATGTTGATTCGACCTTACTACTTGATATGTGCGATTTTTATGCAAACTAAGTGTTTTATGCTTAAACCTTATGTATAAACTATGTGTACTTGATTAGTTCATGTAACGGGTCACCAACAGGATGTCGGGTCTGTCTAGTGTGTCGAATCAATAGGCAAACACGTTTTCAAACATACTTAGTCATGATCTGGACAATCGGGGACTAGTTAACTTAAGGGCTATTAGTCAAAACACTTATACAAACTTTTATGATAGATCGCCGATATTTGGGACTATCAGGATTGTGTCTTTGTTAAAGGAAGCAAACTATTGGGCCTGGCAAGCCCCACTCGGGCTGATTGGAGGTCGGTGGCGGGTGCATATTTGTCCTACCAAACTTTACGGCACCGGGTGATAAACCGGTGACGGGTATAAAGGCATTCTAACGTTCAGCAGTGGTTCACAACACTATAGTATCATGTAACGATATCTAGCTAGCATCAGGTATAGATGTATGGATTGTTGGGTTTGGTTTACAAACGTTACAAAATTTTACAAACTTTATCTTTGTGACTCACCGACACTGTATGTGTTGACTAACTTGCATGTTTTCTCAGGTCGCTAAGGTAGCAGGGAATTTTTAGGCGCACTGGGTCTCACTGCGTCTCATTCTGGTCTTGCATATTTTGAAACCTTGATGGTTAAACTATTCACTTTCACGGCTTTGGTTTTTTAACTTGTTATGCTTCAGCTGTCTGGGTTTGGTTATGTAAACTTTTAAACTGTGTGGTTGGTTTATTACATTATTTTTCATATCATATAGTTGTTTATTGTAACCGCTGACTTGGATCCTGGTATGTCACGCGCCTCGCAGTAAAACCCCGCAAGTGAAATTTGAGGGTGTGACAATAATCCACCAAGCTACTAGATTCTCGTTAATTAGGACAAGATTATTTCATTACACAATGCTTAAAGCTGTTGTACAATCAAAATGTTTAAATGAAGAAACCATGAAAACCACATAGGATTTAGATCTCCAAATCCAATAATCTAAGCCATCATAAATGAAAACTTTACTCTTTTCTGCTATAAGCCTCTAGTAGATAGACCACCTCGAGTTCCAGACGTAGTAAAAATATGCTAATTTTTTTGAAAAAAAAAATCATTTATATATATGAGAATCTTGATCCTTATCAACCTTTTAAAGGACACTTACCTAGCGCAAGCTGCGATTTACCTGATCTTGTTGGTTAATTATCAGGTACCGCAAAGTTCTTTGGTACTCAATGTAAAGAGAAGATTATTATACCATATATATATATATATATATATATATATATATATATATCGTCGTGGGTTATTCAAGCATAACTCATAATTCAAAAATTTTAGGCTTGGATTGTAGTTGTGTTTACTTTGCTTTATACCCTTATTTTGTGTGTCTTAACTCTCGTATGATCTAAGATCGTCGACATTATGTAAAAATATATGAAAATACAGGAAACCAAGTAATTGTTAAAAGTTAAAAGAATTTAAGTTTTAACGGAAGTTGGATTTTGTGGAGTTTGTATGATATTGTTAACGGTTATCTCTTTCTTAAGGAACTACATTGTTATATGAAAAATTCTTACAATCTAGATATAAAAACAACTTTTTAATTTAATGCACCCCGTTGACAAAAATTGACTAAAAGCAATTATGTTCACCATATGTAAGTCACTTTTATGGTATTTTTAATTAGGGTAAACTATTGTATTCTATGCAAAAGAGCGTATATGGGAGTAATATCTAACAAGGATAAAACAAACATAAAATAAATGATCCGAAAAATCTACATAAAACACCTTCTTAGTTCACTTAGATAATGAGTAGGTGCCGCTAAACAACTGAAATGTGGTTGAAAGATTCAATTTTAGAGACCTAAACAATTCTAGTCAAACCTATAGTTATGAGTGTTTTCTCTTAAGAATACATTGATTGCCTTGTCAAAACAAATTAGTGGTCTCCACTCGCATACATCATTGCAAACCAGGTAAACAAGAAAGAGTAAATCGATTCATTTCCTTTCTATCTAAGTTTAATAGAGCAGCCATCCTTTAATCTATAATCCACATATCTACTAGATTGTCGTTAATTAGGACAAGATTATTTCATTACACAATGCTTATAGTTGTACAATCAAAATGTTTAAATGAAAAAGCCATGAAAACCACGTAGGATTTAGAACTCCAAATCCATCAATCCAAACCATCATAAATGAAAACTTTACTCTTTTATGCTATACGCCTCTAGTAGATAGACCACCTCGAGTTCCACAGGTAGTGAAAATGTGCTAATTCTTTTTTAAAATATCATTTATATATATGACAATCATGATCCTTATCAACCTTCAAGGGGTGGTGTAGGTAAACACACATTTCCCACTACGGAAGGTCTCAAGTTTTAATCTTCCTTTCACTAGCTTCCTATGACAACCTTTTGAAGGACACTTGCCTAACGCAAGCTGCGATTTACCTGATCTTGTTGGTTAATTATCAGGCACCACAAAGTTTTGGTACTCAATGTAAAGAGAAGATTATTATACCATATATATATCGTCGAGGGTTATTCAAGCATAACTCATAATTCAAAAATCTTAGGCTTGGATTGTAGTTGTGTTTACTTTGCTTTATACCCTTATTTTGTGTGTCTTCACTCTCGTATGATCTAAGATTGTCGACATTATGTAAAAATATATGGAAATACAGGAAACCAAGTAATTATTAAAAGTTAAAAGAATTTAAGTTTTAACGGAAGTTAGATTTTGTGGAGTTTGTATGATATTGTTAACGGTTATCTCTTTCTTAAAGAACTATATCTTATATCAAAAATTCTTACAATCTAGATATAAAAACAACTTTTTAATTTAATGCACCCCGTTGACAAAAATTGACTGAAAGCGATTATGTTCACCATATGTAAGTCACTTTTATGGTATTTTAGGGTAAACTATTGTATTATATGCAAAAGAACGTATATGGGAGTAATATCTAACAAGGATAAAACAAACATAAAAGAAATGATCCAAAGAATCTACATAAAACACCTTCTTAGTTCACTTAGGTAATGAGTAGGTGCCGCTAAACAACTGAAATCTGGTTGAAATATTCAATTTTAGTGACCTAAACAATTCTAGTCAAACCTATAGTTATGAGTGTTTTCTCTTAAGAATACATTGATTGCCTTGTCAAAACAAATTAGTGGTCTCCACTCGCATAAATCATTGCAAACCAGTTAAACAAGAAAGAGTAAATCGATTCATTTCCTTTCTATGTAAGTTTAATAGAGCAGCCATCCTTTAATCTACAATCCACCAATCTACTAAATTGTTGTTAATTAGGACAATATTATTTCATTACACAATGCTTAAAGTTGTACAATCAAAATGTTTAAATGAAGAAGCCATTAAAATCACATAGGATTTAGATCTCCAAATCCATCAATCCAAACCATCATAAATGAAAACTTTACTCTTTTCTGCTATACGCCTCTAGTAGATAGATGATGAGAGGGTGTTTTACCATGTTAAGATGTATTTAATTAGAGTAAATTCCTTTTTGAGTCCCTGAGTTTTGTTGATTTTAACTACTTGAGTCCAACATTTTCATTTTTAACATTCTGAATCCTAGTGTTTTAAGTTTGTTATGATTTGAGTCCAATTTTCTAACTCTGTTAGATTTTTTCTGTTAATATTTATGAAATGACCAAAGTACCCCTACCATTAAAAATAAATATTATTAAATACTATACTTTATTATTATATTATAATTATAATATTACATATATATACACACAACTACATCAACCTGCATATTAGAGAGAGAAGGAGCATAAGGGAGGAAGACTCCGGCCACCGCCAGCGGCGGTGCTCCGGCGGCCGGCCTGCCGGCCAACTCAGCACAACCACACCCCCACCTCCAACTCCCTACCTACACTCAAAGTCTTTTTTCTTATGAACCGATCACAGTGAGCTTGCCTTTGTTGCTAATAAGAAGAACACAAATCAACACATTGCGCTATTCAATTGGTCAGTGGATGGGGCTGCAATGATAGATATTGAGGTTGACTCATGGGTGCCAACAATTAATCTTCAAGGTAACAATTGCATCTGCTAATATTTTTGAACCCTACCCCCAAATCCGGATCTGAACCATAAACCACCACCCCCAAATCCGGCTTCACCTGATCAGCTTACAGACTGGAACCAGAATCAAGTTAATCCATGCACCGTGATGTCCGTTTTCCACTTATCTGCAACGTAGTAGTCTTGTAGATTTGTTGCTGATTTTAGGGGTTAGGGTATAATTTGGGATTTATTTTTACTTGCAGATCTATGTCTTTCATGGGATTCACAGGATCCTTGTCACCAAGAATACGAGTTCTGTCAATAGACAATTTGCAAAGAAAGTCATGTTTTCATATGCCAATTTATCAATTGCTTTTTTTTTTAAATGAAAGTACTAGTCCTTTTGTCTTAGTTTAATGAGCCTTTTTCTCAATATCGAAAAGTTATATGTATTGTGCAGGTATGGATTTGGGGGTGGTGGTTTATGGTTCACATCCGGATTTAGGGGTTAGGGTTCAGATCGATGTGGTGTAGAGGTGGTGGTTTATGGTGCAGTGGTGGTGGGGTGGTCGATGTGGTGTGGTGGTGGTGGTGGTGGTTTATGGTGTTGGGGAGGGGTGAAGAAGAAAGTGTGTATGAGAGAGAGAGAGAGAGAGAGTGTGTGTTGTGTGTGAGAGAGAGTTTTGTTATTATTATTATTATTATATATTATATTTTATTTATGCATTAAAAACTTGTACGTTATACCTTATGCATTAGAGAGTTGTACCTATGTGTAAAATGACTGAGATACCCTTATAGTTAACTGACTTGGTTAACGACGTTAGAAAATTGGACTCAAACCATAACAAACTTAAAACACTAGGAGCTTATTGGAAGGTTTCGGGAGAGGGTGAATTACAGGTGTACGGTGCTTAAAAGTACTAACTGGAGCTTATTGGAAGGTTTCGGGAGAGGGTAGGAGTGGATTGGATGCATTTTCGGAGAAACTAAATGGACCTGAATTGAAGATATTAAATGATGATGTGAAAAAGCTCTGAAATACGAAGACGTGGCCGCAAGAATCGAAGAAACGGATTTCTAACGAAGATTTTATGGCAAAAACGGGCGCGTACTAATAAGCAGAGCAGGGTTGCGCTGGGGAGGCGCGGGGCTACGCCAGACTCTAATAACCAGCGCTGGTATGCGCTAAAATTAGAGCGGGTCAGAAAGTTTTTGGTCCCAGAGCAGGGCTGCGCTGAGTGGGGCGCGTGGCTGCGCGGGGGTCGGAAAAGTTGCGAATTTGAAGGATTTTTACCATATTTAAAAATAACTTCAACCCCAAAACGAAAATCTCTGAACCCTAGCCGTTTTTTCACCTCCCAAACACACTTTTCATCATCCCAAACCTCAATCCAATCAATCCTTTCATGTAATCATCATTCCAATCATTCATTGATGATCTTGCAATGGAGATGAGAGGCTAACAATTTTGTAACCACATCCAGGTGTACAATTTGTTTGTGAAACTTTTAAAATTGTTTGATTTGGTTCTTGGATTGTTTTTCATTCACTTGAAGAATATTTGTGGTTTTAATCACTTAAACAATTTACGTGTGTTTCAATTGCTTATCTTTTTATCATTCGCATTCGGTTTTCTTACATCGTGAGCAGTTTGATTATTGGGAGGGCAATTGACACACGTGGGTTGGTAATTTAATTGTACAAGTTATTATTAAAAACTTGTGTTCGATTATCACTTGAATTGAAATTGTTCAACAAATCCATGTCTATGTGGTATCCTATCATTTAACCGGGTTTGGGTGAATCATAGAACCAGAAGCTCGGAGGGGGTTACTTCTTTCTCATTACTGTTTACAACTTTTCAAATTCATTTTCGAAATTTCAAAGCAAAAACAAAGTAATTAGGTTTTAGTTTCATAGTTAAAGTTATAAAACTACTCTTTCCACCAATTCCCTGTGGAGACGACTCAACTTCCATATACTACTATTTCTTATATTTTTTTTATTGACCCAACGACATCAATCATAATGGCGTCGTTGTCGGGGAATCGGTGCGCTTAGTTAGGTAGTTTTGTTTTTGTTTTTGTTGCTTTTCTTAAAAATTAAAAAAAAGAAAAAAAAAACAAAAAATATTTTCTTTTTCTAGTCTTTTAGTTTAAGGTTTGTTTGTTTTGTTTAGTACAGTATTACGCGTGGTTTGCTTGTTTGTGTCTGTGCAGGTAATTAAATTGCATGCATCATACATGTCATTCGGGCAAAGCTTCACCGCTAATTTACGATCTGGATATTGAAAAGACAGCTAGACGAAACAGAGCAATTCATCAAAACAGACAAACACCAATCATGAGCCGTCACAGTAACCGAGATAACCAACCTTCACCCAACCAACCTGACCCAATACCACCACAACAAGACCCATTGGGCAATATGCCTCCACCACCATTTCAAACATCGCAACCTTCACAACCACTACCATTCCAACAATTTCACCCAGATCCAAACGCTGGCGGTTCTATACAATTTCAGCAAGGCCGTCAAGATCATGATGAGTGGGAAGAACATCATGAAAATGATCCAGATTTTGAGGCCCCACAATAACAACTAAACCGACCATTAACCTTAAATCGACAACCACCACAAAACCGCAACCCAAGATCGCACAGTAATAGAGCAACAGATTCACTTTATGAAGATGATAGTATGCAGGGTGTAGCGGGTACTTTTAATGGTAGAGTTGTTGATTGGGATGGAGGAGTTGATGATGATGGGTACTACATGAATCATGATCAGTTTGACTATGATGAGTATGATGAGTTCGGTCCACAATATCAGCAGAGACAGCAGCGAGGGTATAATATGAGGGGGCAGAATCAAGGACAAAGAGGGATCCCTCAGAATCAATCATGAAATCAGGTGCGTGGGAATGGGCAAAGGTAATATGTAGATGGAGTACCTCGGGTGAACTATAGACCTCCTGTACAAGGTGTAGGGAGTCACTTTATTCCTGCGGCCACCGAGCACACCTCACCTGTAGTACCACCACATCAGAACGGACGGAGCTTTGAGGTTAGACCCCAATATTTGAACCACCTTCCGAGTTTCTATGGTAAGGCAACAGAGGAACCCTATCTACATATTGCGGAGTTTGTGAGCATTTGCAACACTATCGGGGGCCATGGGTTTAGTCAGGATGAGGTGAGGTTGATGATGTTTCAGTTCACCCTCAAGGATCAAGCGAGGATATGGTACCATTCACTGCCAGCTGGTAGTATCTTTGTTGGATCAGTTTTGCTCTTTTGTTTAAGTAAGAACTTGCTATCTTTGACACTTAAGTGTTTAGCAAGCTCTTGTATATCAGATTATAAGCACAGCGGAATGTATAAGTTAAAGCAACACTTTTTATGCTTAGGAAGAGTTATTACTCCCCTAGATGATTGAAACTAATAATGACAAGTATTTATTATGAATCTAAGCAGTAAATGAGAATTAGATACTTAGACAGATTCACAATAAATACTGAAATGGAATAGAACAGTGAAAGTGTTTGAAGGATTTTTCTATTAAAATCAATGTCTAAAATAGAAGGTTGAAGCCTCCTATTTATAGACGTTTACATACATGTATCTTGCCAATAAAGCAAGTACAGAAACATCAGAAACAAGTTGCACAAGTTGCAACATTGAAACTAACAAATACAGCTAAAAGTAATAATAAACAATAAACTACTGATACAAAAGGCGGTGGAAAATATCTGATGCTAAGTGCTGATGAATGACAAACTACTGATGAGTAGTTTGTCTTCAGTACTTCTGAAGTGAACTTGTCTGGTTTGGACTTCAGAACTTCTGATGAAGTTTCTTCTTCAGCACTTCTCATATCTTCTCTTCAGCAGTTTCTTGTCTTCTCTTCAGTACTTCTATACTTAGCCAAAATGACAGAAGTGAATTAGACTAAGGTTTCCAAAAGTGGTTTCACCAATCCTCTTTGTCCTAACAATCTCCCCCTGGATTGATGAAGCCAAAACCTTACTAATTCCTTATGATTTTCTTCTGTCTTGAACAATCTTCCATATCTCTTTGTACATGGTGTTCTTGAGCTGGTTTAACTGTCCATCAGATAGAGATCCTCTCTGTGGTTCCAGATGTTGAATTGTGAGCAGGTCTTGTGTTGACAGTTTCTTTAGATCACTGATCTTCTTGTAAGCCCTGCTTGAAAGGTCTCTTCTTGTCAACAATACTGAGTTGTTATCAGTAAGTGACCATCTGATGATAGGTACCTTTGACTTGTTAAAGTCAGAGGAATAGGGAACCAGACTTGTCCCTTGGGTTGATGATCCTGAGTGTTGGATGCTTTCTGTTTCAGTTAACCTCAGGTGGGAGTCTCTTCCTTGTTGTTGTTGTTGCATATCAGGCATCTGAATAGTTGGGAGATGGTGTTCAGTCACTACCTTGGTATGCATCTTGTCTTTGATAGTCTTTTGGATTTGGTAGGCAAAAGTGGAAGGATCCCTGAATTGTGTTAACAGAGGTTTCTCCTCAATGTCAAAATCTGAATGGACTATTGAACTTCCTTCAAGTAGTACCATTTTGAAATCCGTTTTGACATTGTCCTCTGCTTTCTTTCTTTGAGTAGCAGGCCTTCTTGTTGATATACCAGAAGTTCTAACTACTGATCTTGAAGGATCAGCAGTTTGAAACTTCTCTGGATTTGCAGCCTTGGCAGCCTTGTATTTTCTATAAGTATCCATCAGTCTTTCTTCTTTCCATTTGGATACTGAGGATTTTGAACCATAGCCCTCTGCTACTAATTCATCTATCATATGGGCTCTCTTGGCCTTTCCTTCTTTGCTTGTGGCCAGTTTGTCTGCAATGATTTGTGCTCTTCTTGTTAGCTCTTGCATAGAGAGTCCTTTGAGTGTGTAGGCTTTAGTCTTGCTGTTCTTTGTGATGTAAGACATCAGTTGTTGTCTTTTGTCTTGTTCAGCAATCTCATCAAGGCTAGCCTGCCTTTGTAGTTCAACTTCATAGGCCTGAAGTTTTTCTTCATGGCTTAGGTCTAGATCATCCCTTTCTTCCAGAGTTTTCCAGATCAGATCTTCTCTGGCCTTCTTGTTGGCTGCAACTAAACTCTTCTCTAGTAATTCAGCTGATTGAGAGATAGGAGAAGGGTTTAGTACAGTCATTGTTGTAACTGTTGTAGTAGGCCTGATAGGATCAGATGTTGGTTGAATGGGAGCAGTTGTTCTGGAAGGGTCAGCAGTTTGAGGTTTGGAAGTGTTAACCTCTGATGGGTTGACAACTGCTGATGGTTTGTCAACTACTGAAGGATTGTCTTCAGTACTTTCTGATTCTTCATCAGAACTTTTGCCATTAGAAGTTTCTTCATTATGCCTTAGGGATTCTTCAGAGGTTTGGGTCTCATCTTCTTTTTTTGTGGCTTCAATCTCTTCTACTGAGACACCAAACTGTTTGGCCAGTTTTTCTTTTCTGGCTTGATCCTTCTGATCTCTTTCAAGGATGGCCACTCTTGCCCTTATCCTGGCTTGGAATGACTCCTTAGGTTCCCTGATTTTCTCCCCCTTTTTAGATTCATCAAGTTTAAGTTTAGAGGTTGAGGGTTGGGAGAATTGACCTTGAAGATGAGCAATCTGTTTGCTGTTGAATTCTATCTTGTTGGACAGATCATTCATCTTTGTCTTGATCACTCCAAATTGATTTTTGATAGACAGCTCCAAGTCAGCTGTGTATGTTTGGAAGTGATTCTTGATGAGAGTGTTCATCATGTGGTACAGGGGACCCTCTGGGCTGCATAGCTGGTTCAAGTCTATGCTTGTTTACCCAGGGAATTGGGTAGGCATTTGTTGTGAAGGGTGTGTTTTTGGGAGATCCTCATGTTGTACAGAGGATGTCACTCTAGGGGTTTTAGGGATTGAGTGGACTTTAACCTGTGCAGGGGTGACTTGCTTCTTGAGCTTGGATACCCCTGAAACAGGACCTTCATAAAGTGCCGTCAATTCAGTAGTTTTAGTTTTTGAAACATCATCCAAATTAATGGAATCATCTGAATCCCTGATGTTGTCCTCATTGAGGACTGTCTCAGTTAAATCATGAGCTGAGCCCAACTCAGTTCTCTCATGAACCTCTTGTTCTTGGTTCTGAGGATTTCCTACTTCAGGCATTAAGCCTTCATCAGTAGTTGCCACATCTGAGGTCTTAGCTATTTTACTTCTATCCTCAGATCCACCACTGGGTGGTAACTGAGTAGTAGCAGCCTCAGATGCCCCAAGAGTCTCTAAAATTGGGCTTAAAGACTCTGGTCCACCCTCATCTCTTGGGTTAGGGCTAGTGATGTCCACATCCATGTCTGATGTTGTGGTTCTGTCCCCTGTTTGTTGTGGTTGTAGGGGACTGACATAATCAGATGGGACTTTCTCTTTTAGCCCAGAGAGAAGTTTGGCAATTTCTATTGCCTCTGGTTCAGAAATTTGAGGGGTTGGTTCAGTAGTTTGGGCAATAGGTGAAATAGGTTGGTCAGCAGTTTCAAAAGAAGAGTGAGTTTCAATAGTTTTTCTAAGTCTTTTTCTTTTGAATAAGATAGTTATGGGTGCTCTTGGTGGGGTTTGAGATGGATGAGACTGAGAGGGTGTTTCAGTCTCACCTATTTGAAGAGCAGATTGCTCATGAGCATGTTCAGGCATCTCAACCTCCTGAACAGCTTTTCTTTTGGGTTGGTGGGTTTTTGTCTTTGCTGGCTTGGGCTTTTTGGCTTTTGGTGGTGTGAGTTTGGAAGATGTGGGCTTCAGGGGGACTTGTTGTTGTTCTCCCTGATCATCTTCTGGCCAGGTAGCCGGTTTGTTATGCCTAGAGTATGCTTGTGAGGTTAATGGATTTAAAGTTGAACTTTTCCCATAAGCACCTCATTACCCAGTTCCCCTATTATGCATTGCATAATGAACCTTGGGTATAACAAAAACTTTTTCTTGGTATTATTATGATGTAACACCAACTCATTGAAAAATAGTTTTGATGCCCTGAATTTAGTTTCATTCACAATGGAATGAAATATTGGTTAAAAAGTGGAGGGCATCTGGTCATAAGACCCAGTTTTTGGACTCAAACACATAATAATATAATGAAACAAAAGCTTGTATTTTGGTTCAAAATATTTTTTGAAGATAGTAGCATGGGAGAGAGTACCTTGATAACCACACTCTGTCATGGTTAGGTGAATATCAGAGTTAGCAACATGATCAGGGGCAGTTACATCATCCAGGCCCAGTCTTGTTGCTAGTGTGGCCGGTGTGATGGTCAGTGGTTTCCCTTTTATTCTTGAGTTGAGGGAAATGACTTCATCATCAGCCGTCACCGTCTCAGCATTTGCCCAGAACTCATTTAGAGTTTCAGTATGAATTGGTGGGTTTATAGTGAGAGCAGTAAAATATTGGGATTTTACGACAAGATCAATGATCTCATCGTATTGGGACCAGCCTTCTTGTTTTTCAAGAAAGGCTCTTTGATTGTGTCCCTATTTTAGAACGAGAGCCATGTGGTTTGGGTTTTGATCGAACAATTGATTTGCAGGTTTAGGTTACAGAGAAGAGTTTTTGAGAGAGAAAGAGGGATATTTTGAGTTTGAAAGGATAAGTGTTGAGAAAAGGTATTTATCAGAAGTTTTTAACCGCTTGAATCTTCTTTATTAGAAGTTTTTAAACCGCCTTGGTTAAAAAATCTCTTTATCAGAAGTTTTTAACCGACTAGGTCAAAACCTCTGATGATGGGAAAAGTCAGATTTGCCCTTTTTGACTAAACTGCTGATGAAGGATTATCTTCATCAGTAGTTCCCATTTTCTCTTCAGTAGTTTTAACAGCTGATGAGAAATGTTTTTATAAATACTTTTATTCATAACTTCTGAAGGTTATTTTATCAGAAGTTACACATTTTTCAGAAATTATCCCCATACTGATGTTTTGTTCATCAGTAGTTTCTCTCTTTTCAGAAGTTTTGTTTCAGACTTTTTGTCTGTTTGTAAGTGAAAAATGAAAAATTGCAGAATAATAAAATAAACACTTACAAATTTAGCATCCCAAGCATGGATACTAACTTCTGAAATGTTGATGTGTCAAGGGGTTTTGTGAAGATGTCAGCTATTTGATTAGCTGTTGCTACATGCTTCACCTCAATCTTGCCTTTTTCATAGCAATCTCTTATAAAATGGTACCTGATCTCAATATGTTTGGTTTTTGAGAACTGTACTGGATTTTGAATGATGCTAATGGCAGATTTGCTGTCTATAAACAAAGGTGTCTTGGTTTCTTTGATTCCATAATCAAGAAGTTGATATTGGAGCCATTGTATCTGTGATGTACAACTTGCAGCTGCAATGTATTCAGCTTCAGCAGTTGAAGTTGCAACAGATGTTTGCTTCTTTGATTGCCATGACACTAGACAGTTACCCAAGAATTGACAACCACCAGATGTTGACTTTCTTGTCATCTTACACCTTGCATAGTCACTATCTGAAAAAGCTGATAACTTGGTATTGCTTGAAGCAGGATACCAAATTCCAAGTGTTGGAGTTCCTTTCAGATATCTGAAAATTCTTTTGACTGCTATAAGGTGTGATTCCCTTGGTGCTGATTGATATCTAGCACAGACACATGTTGAAAACATAATATCTGGTCTAGAAGCAGTTAGATATAAAAGGGAACCTATCATGCATCTGTACATGGTTTGATCAACCTGTTTTCCTTGATCATCAGGTTCAACTTGTGTGATTGGTGTCATGGGAGTGGAACATGATTTACAGTCTTTTAAAGAAAATTTGTCTAATAATTCTTTAACATATTTTGATTGATGTATAAAAGTTCCATTTGTTTGTTGCTTGATCTGCAGTCCCAGAAAGTACTGCAGTTCTCCCATGGTACTCATCTCAAATTTTGATTGCATGAGTTTCTTAAAATCATCACACAGTTTTGTGTTTGTTGAACCAAAAATGATATCATCAACATAAATTTGAACAAGTAGGACATGATTTCCAACATGTTTAATGAAAAGAGTTTTATCAATGGCACCTCTTGTAAAGTTATTTTTGAGTAAAAAGGTGGAGAGTGTATCATACCAGGCTCTTGGAGTCTATTTGAGCCCATAAAGAGCTTTGTCCAGTCTGTACACCCACTCAGGATGAGAAGGATCCTCAAACCCAGGTGGCTGACAGACATACACCTCCTCTTTTATTTTTCCATACAAAAATGCACTTTTCACATCCATTTGATAAACTTTAATTTTGTTGGAAATGGCATAGGCCAGAAATAACCTGATGGCCTCAAGCCTTGCAACTGGAGCAAAGGTTTCATCATAGTCAATTCCTTCTTCTTGAGAGTACCCTTGAACTACCAGTCTTGCCTTGTTCTTGATTATCATACCAGCTTCATCTTGTTTGTTCCTGAAAACCCATCTTGTGCCAATTGGTTGTTTGTTTGGAGGTAAGGGACAGATTTCCCAGACCTGTTGCTTGTTGAACTGAAGCAGTTCATCTTGCATAGCTTGCACCCAATTATTGTCTTTGAGGGCTTCCTGGTACTTCTTTGGTTCCAACTGTGAGATAAAGGCTGAAAATAGGCAAAAGTTGGAGAGCTGGTTTCTGGTAAGAACACCTGAAGCTATATCACCCATGATTTGATCAAGTGGATGATCTCTGTGTTCAATCAGTTGTTGTAAACCACTGACAGGTGTAGGTGGCTCATGTTCTTCAAACAAACTACTGAGGTCTATAATATCTGGTTCAGCAGTTTTAGTGTCTTCAGTAGTTGCAGGTGCTGAAGCAGATGTTTGAGTTTGGCCTTCAGTATTTGTTGAATCAGAAGTTTGTGAAACTTCTGATGGTCTTGAAGTTGACTTAATGACTGTTTGAGGAATCCATGGTGTAGGATCCTCATCATCAAACCTTTGATCACCATAATAAGTAGGTTTGGAAGAAGTGACAGTCTTTTCAGGTTCAAAGTGGAAGTTGTCAAGGTCAAAAAGTTCAGCAGGATGTGCTGGAATAAGAGTGTGTTTTGACTCATTGAACTTGACATTCAATGTTTCTTCTACTATCCTGGTGTGAGAATTAAAAACCTTGTAGGCTTTTCTAGTTGAAGAGTAACCAAGAAAGTAACCTGAGTCAACTTTGGCAGCAAACTTTGAAATAGATTCCTTGATGTTCAAGATGAAACATTGACACCCAAAAGCCCTGAAAAAGGAGATAAGGGGCTTCATGCCATGAAGAACTTCATAGGCAGTCTTGGAATGTCTCTTGACCACAAGAACTCTATTCTGAACATAACATGATGTGTTAACTGCTTCTGCCCAAAAGTACAAGGGCAGTCCAGAATCAGCTAACATTGATCTTGCTCCCTCTATTAATGTTCTGTTCTTCCTTTCTACTACACCATTTTGTTCAGGAGTTCTGGGAACACTGTATTGTCTAATAATCCCTTTAGACAAACAGAATTCATCCAGAGTTTTGTTCCTGAACTCTGTCCCATTATCACTTCTAATGGTTTTGACAGGTAGAGAATATTGTTTCTCTACTTGTAGAATGAAGAACTTGATGATTTCAGCAGCCTCATCCTTGGAGAATAAGAAGAATACCCATGTGAATCTTGAGTAGTCATCAATGATGACTAAGCAGTACTTCTTCTTACCAAGGCTCATAATCTTGACAGGTCCAAATAAGTCCATATGGAGTAGTTGAAGACATGCAGTTGTTTTTGATTCTTCAATAGACTTATAGGAGGACTATGCTGTTTTCCCTTTAAACAGGATACACAGTGTTCTTGAGACTGGTATACTTTCAAAGGTAGACCTCTGACCAAGCCCATTTTTGTGACTTTATTTATGGTTTTAAAGTTCACATGGCCAAGTCTCCTGTGCCAGAGATCTGTTTCTGAAGTTGATGCCCTTGAGAAGAAACAGGCAGTGTTGTTCAATACTTTGTCTTTCTCAATGTCCACTGCATAGACATTGCCACATCTTTTGGCAATCAGCAAAGTATGATCTTCAATGATCTTCTCTATCAGCTTCTGGCCTTCTGGTGAGATGATCTTGCATGCTGTCTTTGTGAAAAAGGAAGAGTATCCTTTATCACACATTTGTGACACACTCAGCAAGTTGTATTCAAGGTTTTCCACCAGATTGACCTTGTCAAACTGTATTTTGCCAGAGGAGACATTGCCATGTCCTAGCACATATCCCTTAGCATTGTTCCCAAAGGATACAGATCCTTCTCTTTGGCTGATAAAGTTGTTTATCAGGTATCTGCATCCAGTCATGTGCATAGAGCCTCCACTATCAACATACCATATGTTGTTTAAGCCCCTGGAAACTCTCTGCACATAAAAGCAAATTAGTTAGATTTAGGAACCCAAGCCTGTTTGGCTTTGGGTTTGCTCTTGAGAACAGTTACAGTTTGTTCTTGACCAGGTTGAGAAATCCATGTCTTTTTGGCAATGGATTTTTCATTAAGAACCATGGTGGTATCCTTTTCAGGACCACCATCAACCTTGGTCATCAGCAGTTTGTGAAACTGCTGATGATTCAGGTCTAACTACTGACAAAGAATTTTGAGAAAAAGATTTTAGTTGAGATTTTATCTTTTTCTGAGAAAAGGTGTTTTCAGGTTGTTGTTTCTTGGGTTTAAAGATTCTTTCATAATCATTTCTGATTTGATTTCCCACAACCTGTTGTTTAATTTTTTGATTGAACTGAATTCCTTTTCTGTATCTACAAAATTCAGTTTTGTGGTTGAACAGACCACAAATTTCACACTCTTTTGCCTTTTGTTTTTGATCTAAAGGCAAATTTCTGACATTAGTGTAAAGATTTTGCTCATCAGTAGTTTTCAGGATCTCAACTCCTGATGTAGATGAAACTACTGATGGCTCGTTGTCAGATTTTGTTAATACTTCTGAAGTACTTTCTTTGAAAATACCAGGATTTCTGTTTAGAAAGTTTTCATGGAAAGATGTGCAGTCTTTCCCTTCAGAAGTTTCATTTGAAACAATTTTTCTCCCATCTTCAGTAGTTTTGGGAGAGAAATCTGTTGGTGTTTCAACATGATGGTACCCTATGCCAAACTTAACATTTGAAGCACTTTGTTTGTTTAGCAATAATTGGTACCCCTTACAAGATTCCACCCATTTTTCACATGTGATCCTGGTGTCAGCAAGCTCTTGTCTGACATCTCCCAGGTCATTTAGCATGATTTTAATTTGTGCTTGGGTTTCAATAGCCGAGTCAGTTAATTTAGAAACTTCTTTTGTTTTAGCACACAGTTTTCTTTCTAAATCACATTTCATCTGTGTGTATTTTCTTTCTAAATCATTGGCTTTTCCTTGTAAGTGCACATTTGTCTCTCTTATGAGAGCAAAAGTTTCTTTGCAAGAATTTGAGCAAAGTTTTGTCAAAGATTCTTTTGATACCTGTGACAATGCAGATTTTGAAGTACAGCCTTCAAATGCCATTAAGGCAAAGTTCTTTCTGCCATTGTCTGGTTCTCCCCAGTTGATGTCAAACACCTTGTTGTCTGCATCAGGATTGCACTCTGTGGTGTCAAAAGGGAGACTGCTCCAGTCAACATACCCAGAGGTGAAAAGACTTTGTTGAGAGGGTTGTTGAGGCTGTGGAGGATGTTGAGCAGCTGGAAAGAGAGGGATTGATTGTTGGCTCTGCATCTGTTGAGCAGGCATTTGAACATATTGTACTTGTGGCATGTATTGCTGTTGAGGAGCTTGTGCCTGTACAAAATGAGCACTCCCTTGAGTTCCATTATTCCTATTATAATTGGGGTTATAGTTATTTCCAGATTGTGATTGGTTAAAGCTAGAGTTTCTACACTCTCTAGCAAAGTGTCCCAAATTCTGACACTTGTGACATCTCAGTTTAGATTTGTCAAAACCAATTTTTGTATTACTGGTCAATCCTGGAAATTTCCTTCCTGACCTTTTATAAAACTTGTTAGTTTTAATGCTTAGCATGGTCAGTTGGTGTAAAATGTCCATTTCTTCTAAGTCATCACTGCTAAAGTTTTTCAAATCATCCATGATAAAACATAGATTATCAGCAGTTTGACTTTGGTCATCATTGTCATAACCTGGGAAAGATCTTTCTGATGAGATCCCAGTTGTTATGTCAATGTTGTCATAAGATCCATAGGAACAAGTTGGTGAGTCTTGTCCCAAAAGTGTTGTACTACCTGGAAGGTAGTCATCAACAGTTTTACCAGATGATTGCAATTTCTTCTTTTGATCAATTTCTCTCTTAAAAGTAAGTAATCTCCCATGGAGTTTTGTAAGAGTGAGGGAGCTAAAATCTGGTGAGGATCTTAAAACAATGGAGTATGTTTCCCATTTTTCTGGTAAAGACCTTAAAAATCTATGTAGCATAGACACTGTTGTATAGGTCTGACCATTTAACTTTAGCTCAGATATTAATGAGGAGAATCTTTCAAATTGTTGAGTTAAAGTTTCCCCATTAATATGAGCAAATGTCTCATATTGTTGAGCTAAAATCTCTCTGGTGTTGGCAATCACCTCTTCAGTTCCTCCAAACTGTTCTTTAAGACAATCCCAGAGTTCTTTGGCACTTTCACAATGTAAAAGGCCAGAGTATATCTCATTTGGGAGAGCCATTGCCAACATAGAGAATGCTTTTGCATCTAGCTCAAGTTTTAGGAAATCATCATCTGTATATTCTTTTGGGTCCTTAGGGACCTCAACATTAGTTTCAAGATTGACATTTACTGGTTTGTGAGGACCATATATCACAGATCTCCAACAACCTGTGTTGGTCTGTGACAAGGTATGTGCCATTCTCTTTTGCCATATGTTGTATTCATTTCTTACAAGCATGGCAGGTTTAGTAGCAGAACCAGTATTGTAACATTCGCAAATTTCTAATAAATTTGGAATAACATTTAGGGAAAAAATTGTAATACCCGAATTTTAATTTGGTAAAATAGTTAAATTGTTTTAAGTGTCAAAACTAATAACTAATTTTGCTACATTGAAAATTGAATGCATAACTAAAACGTAAAGCTCAAACCAATAAAAAAAAAGAACTAAATAGAAAGTTGTTAAGTTTTGATGTTAAATGGATTTTTTTTTATAAACTCAACGGTTTATGAAACAAACAAAGTCAACATGCCAACCTTATGTATTATTTTCCTACACTACTCAAATCGGGTTCAACATGTTTCAACAAGTTTTTATTAGTAATAATTATGAGCATTTATATATTGAAACAACATTTTTTTTATTGATACTTATGTTTGTTTGAAATTGTTTTTATGTCACCATAAATTCCATTTATTAACCTTGATCATTTGAAATATATATATAGACACACATGGGGGCATTATATTGGAAAAAAAAAATCATTTGTTCACTATATTCCTGTCGCGGATTTCACCAATTTCTATTTGCATCTAAAATTCTTCTTTGAGTTCCCAAATTTCTGAACAAGATTAGTAGTTATCCTACGCGTTTAAGGTCCAAGCATAATCCATTAGTTCTTGTTTTCTGACGAATTTGGAAGCTTAATCTTGGGTTCTATTTCGGTTTTATTTCTACAAATTGGATTAGCTACGTTGTGAGTTTTTCCGATTATTTTTGCATGATACATTATTCATATTTATAGATCAATAGCCCTCTATTTAGTTTGTTAATTATAGTGTCTAAGGGTTTCAATTGGATAATCTATGGTTTAGGGTGTTCTAGATTATTTGGGGATTTTGATTTAAAAGTTTATAGAACTTTATAAATTCATAACTCACTCGTTTCTTATACAAAAATTATGAAACTTGGTAGACTTGCTCCTATAACTGATTAGAAGTTTTAGAAATTATTTCGGAATTTATTGAGGCTGTTTAGTATTTTTAATTATTTTTATGATGCTTTAATCATGTTTAATTCATATAAAATCGTATTAAATGTATTTTAACACAAAAATTGGTAGAAACATATTTCATTATGTTAGAATAATTTTCATGTCATTTTTCTTCTATTTTGATATGGTTATATGTGTAATCTCATTTTATTTGTTAAATTAGTTTTAAAACAAATAATATTCATGTTAAATAGGTTTTTGTCACAAAAACTCTATAAAATTTATTGTGAGCCTTTTTAATTAAGTAGATTGAGTTTTCATAGAAACTTTTACCTTTAAGAGTGTTTTGTGTTTTATTTTGATTTTATGTGGTTTTAATGATATTTAAATCATATAAAATTGAAATTTAATTATTTTAATATGGAAATTTGTCATAAATTATTTCTAATCATTAAGAACTGAAATAAAAATTATTGGCTCAGAAAACATTTATTTGTATTGATTTTCCTATTTTTTAATCATTTAAACATGATTTAATACCATTAAATCAGTTTTAAATATAAATAAGTTTATAAAAATTATGGGAAAATTATTTTCATTACTTTACATCAGAAAGTATCCATTTTCTATGAAAATAGTATTTTTGGATTGTGTCTTGTATTATTAGTCTTATTATGTTTAATTAGACATAATAAAACATTTATTTATTTGTACAATTTAAACATCTATTTTATAAATATTTTTTTTATAAAATAGAAATACTCTTATGGTTGAATGTCTTTATTAGCATTTGTTGGATCGATGTGTAACTCCTAGCCAATTATTTCAATATTTATGATTACTGTTTACAATAATTAATTTAAGTAATTAACTAAATTATTTTGTCCTAATTAGTCAAAACATATGTTTACCTAAATATTCAATTGGGAATAATTATATTACCTAAACAGCATTTACAAACTTTTATATATTATTTTTGACGTACAACTTTTACATTAACGCGATTTATCATAAAAACTTTAATTCCCCAAATCGATTTAGCAAACCCTAATGCCTTAGACCCTAGATACTTTAGACTCTTAGACATTTCCTTATTAGTATTCTTATACATTATAGGTTGAATTCCTCGGAATTCCCATTACTTAGCTCACGATCGCTTAAGTTGGATTTTGATCACTTTCGCAAACTGTGAGTATATCTTTCCCCTTTTTACTGTTTTACATTTTGGGGTGACTCATGTACTTACAATCAAGTTTCTATTTCTTTTACTAAATGCAATTCTCATGTGTGTTTGCTTTATGTTAATTTGTGTGTCTATGACTTGTCAAAATCATTAACCTTTGAGGGCCTGACATTTCAATGAATAGTACTATGGTATATACCCTTGTGACTCTGTTGAGAGTCCTCGTCATTGCTATGTATTACATTACTACTAGCGCATACTATATATATCTGCTTTTCTTTACATAGGGTTGATTTTGAACGGATATTACTTATTACATAATTGCAAATGGTACCGCACATGAATTGCTAAACACTTTTCTACTATATTTATTTAAACAGGGTATGCTCACCAATACATTTTGTATTGACCAAAACGTTTTCGTACATGTTTCAGGTTGTTTTGAGATGCATCCTTTAAGCATTCGGATTTATATTTAGATTTTGATTCATTGTATTTCTATTTAGTTGGCAGTTAGAATCGTTGTATTTCATTTCAATGTAATAAATTATTTAATCAATGTATTCAAATTTACACTTTAGTCCATGAGCTATTGAACAATCGTCACTACGTGACACCTCGATGTTTCCGCCATCGGTTGGGGTGTTACAGATTGGTATCAGAGCCATGGTTATAGGGAATTAGGTTATTAGAATGCCTTTTAGCCTAGACTATAACTAAGCTTTCTTTCACGAGTCCTCTCGTTTATATTTCTCCTATTTCCTATTATTTTCTTTCAAGATATTTTCGTTACGATTATTTCTCGTTATTCTTTCGATATTTTGTTTGGCGAAGAAGACGCTCGTATTTCACAAACGAAATGATATCACCAAGTTAGGAGTGACATCCATACCTTGGTGATTAGTTTTACTCCTCTATATGTTATTTATCTTAGGAATATGCCTTTGAGATAGGAGTGACATCCACACCTCAACGAGTATTTCCTTCAAAAAGAAACTTAACCACTAAGCTGGGAGTGATATCCTTAACTTAGTGATTGGTTTCATTCCACAATCGTTTTCAATTTCGAAACACATCTTTGATGTTAGGAGTGAAATCCACATCTCAAGGATCTATTTCTACAACTCGTTGATTATGAATTTTCTTAAATATTGGTAATCTATTACATACGTTAATTTTATCATTCACGTCATTTTACATCCTGTCTTTTAAAACACATTCGATATACACATACTTCATGAAATGGTATCATTCTGCATTTTTACAAACTTGTATTGCATATTTTAAAGACCAAATGTAAATCTTTTGTTTTCATATGACGTATCCAATATATATTTTCGGGAGAAATTTACAACTAATAATATACCTTATAACATTTTTTTAAAACTCGACTTTTCATAAACACATGAAAATGTGTAATTACGAAGATTTTGCAAAATGAACCTGTTTTGAATCTAAAACACACTTCGATTTCTAAAAATTTATTCTCATGCATCACTACTATTCTTTCAACAATATCACAAAGTCGAGTAAACTGCGAAAATTTACCTTTTACACTTATACTTTTTCAGTTGCAAAACTTTTGGTTTAACAAAACAATGGACATATCTTTTTATCAGAATATTGCTAAATGCCTTTTATAGTATAACGCATATATGTAAAATTACTAGATTTTAACTCGCATGGCCAGTAGACTATACGTATGTTCCGTCCACTCTCAATTGTGGTAAATATCATTATCTTATTCTTACATCATTTTATTTTGTTATATTCGCGTACTATCTTATTTATGATTATTCTCGTATTATTATTTTATTGGTGGCTATCCCCACGCGTTATTTACAATTATTCTCGCACTAATTATTAGTAGTCATTCTTACAACACTGGTTTTGAGCATTAATTTAACTCGTTTACTTTCATTCTGGGAAAATTGTGCGATTTACTTGATTTATATTATACCATTCTTTCAGTCGAAGTTTTATACTATACTTATGTACTTGACGCACATTTGGTATGCATTTTTTCCTGTTTTTGAGCAAAACCCTGTTATACTTTACATTATTTTGTTCATCATCATGGCCAATGAACATACTAGTTGATAACTCGTATGAGATCTAAGCCGGTGCCCATGTACGACTCGGATTATAGTATTTCTTTAATCCGAGGGGAACGGTGTAAATCTCAAAGTTCATCAATATGGGTGTTTAAAGTCAATGATGTGAACAGAAGTTACCGGTTAAGGGTGAACCCGAAAGGGAAGAACCTCTAACCATGTCTATTACTTACATGTTATTCTCATTTCGGTTAAAGGGAGAACCCGAAAGGGAAGGACCTCTAACCATGTCATGATTGAACATTATTTCATTACAGTGGCTATTACATATTGATTGCACGCATTTGTTTATGGTATTACTTAGGATAGGGTTATGGAAAAGCATAACACTCAAGTGTAAGGTAAATCGATGATTACGGTCCGGAACGCAATCATGGGTTTACAGGTACATGAGGGTGGTGTGTAATTCTAATTAGGCTGTTGGTAGACAATCAGTACGAATCCAAAGTATCGGGAGTGTGGTGGGTCAGCTGCGGTACACCCTATATATAAGCATAAACGATACTGCGGGAACGAACTAGGAGTTTGACCAAGAACCTACCCATTACTTTATAGTTACCTCTTCATTAGATAGTTGACTAATAGCTAACATTTTCTATAAGAGAATTCTTACACGAGTTTCAATCCGTCTTTCTAGAGTTTTTCTCTTGACCACCCACACAGAAAACACGAACCTTGTATACTCTTACACACTCGATTACTTGGATACTTGCTGCACTCTAACCAACATTTAGTCAGAAACTTTTCTAAAGTAGGGGAGACTGCTTCATTAGTACGTCTGCTCTCACCCGTTACACATTCCCAAAACTTTTCTCATTTAAACTCTTAACTTTCTAACTTTGGGTTAACTGTCAAGGATTTTGGAACTCTTACTTCGAATATTAGACAACTACTTTAAATTTTGTCAAACCATGATTGATGCATTTTTTTTAAAAAAGCCACTTGGCTTTTGCAACGTTTTTTGTTTCATAGAAACCTCGACTTGGAAGGTATTTCGGGACGAAATTTTCTAAAGTAGGGGAGACTGTAACATTCGCAAATTTCTAATAAATTTGGAATAACATTTAGGGAAAAAATTGTAATACCCGAATTTTAATTTGGTAAAATAGTTAAATTGTTTTAAGTGTCAAAACTAATAACTAATTTTGCTACATTGAAAATTGAATGCATAACTAAAACGTAAAGCTCAAACCAATAAAAAAAAAGAACTAAATAGAAAATTGTTAAGTTTTGATGTTAAATGGATTTTTTTTTATAAACTCAACGGTTTATGAAACAAACAAAGTCAACATGCCAACCTTATGTATTATTTTCCTACACTACTCAAATCGGGTTCAACATGTTTCAACAAGTTTTTATTAGTAATAATTATGAGCATTTATATATTGAAACAACATTTTTTTTATTGATACTTATGTTTGTTTGAAATTGTTTTTATGTCACCATAAATTCCATTTATTAACCTTGATCATTTGAAATATATATATAGACACACATGGGGGCATTATATTGGAAAAAAAAAAATCATTTGTTCACTATATTCCTGTCGCGGATTTCACCAATTTCTATTTGCATCTAAAATTCTTCTTTGAGTTCCCAAATTTCTGAACAAGATTAGTAGTTATCCTACGCGTTTAAGGTCCAAGCATAATCCATTAGTTCTTGTTTTCTGACGAATTTGGAAGCTTAATCTTGGGTTCTATTTCGGTTTTATTTCTACAAATTGGATTAGCTACGTTGTGAGTTTTTCCGATTATTTTTGCATGATACATTATTCATATTTATAGATCAATAGCCCTCTATTTAGTTTGTTAATTATAGTGTCTAAGGGTTTCAATTGGATAATCTATGGTTTAGGGTGTTCTAGATTATTTGGGGATTTTGATTTAAAAGTTTATAGAACTTTATAAATTCATAACTCACTCGTTTCTTATACAAAAATTATGAAACTTGGTAGACTTGCTCCTATAACTGATTAGAAGTTTTAGAAATTATTTCGGAATTTATTGAGGCTGTTTAGTATTTTTAATTATTTTTATGATGCTTTAATCATGTTTAATTCATATAAAATCGTATTAAATGTATTTTAACACAAAAATTGGTAGAAACATATTTCATTATGTTAGAATAATTTTCATGTCATTTTTCTTCTATTTTGATATGGTTATATGTGTAATCTCATTTTATTTGTTAAATTAGTTTTAAAACAAATAATATTCATGTTAAATAGGTTTTTGTCACAAAAACTCTATAAAATTTATTGTGAGCCTTTTTAATTAAGTAGATTGAGTTTTCATAGAAACTTTTACCTTTAAGAGTGTTTTGTGTTTTATTTTGATTTTATGTGGTTTTAATGATATTTAAATCATATAAAATTGAAATTTAATTATTTTAATATGGAAATTTGTCATAAATTATTTCTAATCATTAAGAACTGAAATAAAAATTATTGGCTCAGAAAACATTTATTTGTATTGATTTTCCTATTTTTTAATCATTTAAACATGATTTAATACCATTAAATCAGTTTTAAATATAAATAAGTTTATAAAAATTATGGGAAAATTATTTTCATTACTTTACATCAGAAAGTATCCATTTTCTATGAAAATAGTATTTTTGGATTGTGTCTTGTATTATTAGTCTTATTATGTTTAATTAGACATAATAAAACATTTATTTATTTGTACAATTTAAACATCTATTTTATAAATATTTTTTTTATAAAATAGAAATACTCTTATGGTTGAATGTCTTTATTAGCATTTGTTGGATCGATGTGTAACTCCTAGCCAATTATTTCAATATTTATGATTACTGTTTACAATAATTAATTTAAGTAATTAACTAAATTATTTTGTCCTAATTAGTCAAAACATATGTTTACCTAAATATTCAATTGGGAATAATTATATTACCTAAACAGCATTTACAAACTTTTATATATTATTTTTGACGTACAACTTTTACATTAACGCGATTTATCATAAAAACTTTAATTCCCCAAATCGATTTAGCAAACCCTAATGCCTTAGACCCTAGATACTTTAGACTCTTAGACATTTCCTTATTAGTATTCTTATACATTATAGGTTGAATTCCTCGGAATTCCCATTACTTAGCTCACGATCGCTTAAGTTGGATTTTGATCACTTTCGCAAACTGTGAGTATATCTTTCCCCTTTTTACTGTTTTACATTTTGGGGTGACTCATGTACTTACAATCAAGTTTCTATTTCTTTTACTAAATGCAATTCTCATGTGTGTTTGCTTTATGTTAATTTGTGTGTCTATGACTTGTCAAAATCATTAACCTTTGAGGGCCTGGCATTTCAATGAATAGTACTATGGTATATACCCTTGTGACTCTGTTGAGAGTCCTCGTCATTGCTATGTATTACATTACTACTAGCGCATACTATATATATCTGCTTTTCTTTACATAGGGTTGATTTTGAACGGATATTACTTATTACATAATTGCAAATGGTACCGCACATGAATTGCTAAACACTTTTCTACTATATTTATTTAAACAGGGTATGCTCACCAATACATTTTGTATTGACCAAAACGTTTTCGTACATGTTTCAGGTTGTTTTGAGATGCATCCTTTAAGCATTCGGATTTATATTTAGATTTTGATTCATTGTATTTCTATTTAGTTGGCAGTTAGAATCGTTGTATTTCATTTCAATGTAATAAATTATTTAATCAATGTATTCAAATTTACACTTTAGTCCATGAGCTATTGAACAATCGTCACTACGTGACACCTCGATGTTTCCGCCATCGGTTGGGGTGTTACAAGTATTATGTGGATCCATTTTAAAGAGTATTGATTTGTCAGATGACTCTTTTAAGTGATGGATGTTGATAAAAAGTGAACTTTTGATCTTTTATTGAGTATCAATAAGAGCTTTGTGTCTGATTCTCAATTTGTTAGATTGATATGTGATCAGATAAACCAACGCTCTGATACCAATTGTTGGATCAGTTTTGCTCTTTTGTTTAAGTAAGAACTTGCTATCTTTGACACTTAAGTGTTTAGCAAGCTCTTGTATATCAGATTATAAGCACAGCGGAATGTATAAGTTAAAGCAACACTTTTTATGCTTAGGAAGAGTTATTACTCCCCCTAGATGATTGAAACTAATAATGACAAGTATTTATTATGAATCTAAGCAGTAAATGAGAATTAGATACTTAGACAGATTCACAATAAATACTGAAATGGAATAGAACAGTGAAAGTGTTTGAAGGATTTTTCTATTAAAATCAATGTCTAAAATAGAAGGTTGAAGCCTCCTATTTATAGACGTTTACATACATGTATCTTGCCAATAAAGCAAGTACAGAAACATCAGAAACAAGTTGCACAAGTTGCAACATTGAAACTAACAAATACAGATAAAAGTAATAATAAACAATAAACTACTGATACAAAAGGCGGTGGAAAATATCTGATGCTAAGTGCTGATGAATGACAAACTACTGATGAGTAGTTTGTCTTCAGTACTTCTGAAGTGAACTTGTCTGGTTTGGACTTCAGAACTTCTGATGAAGTTTCTTCTTCAGCACTTCTCATATCTTCTCTTCAGCAGTTTCTTGTCTTCTCTTCAGTACTTCTATACTTAGCCAAAATGACAGAAGTGAATTAGACTAAGGTTTCCAAAAGTGGTTTCACCAATCCTCTTTGTCCTAACAATCTTCACATGGCAGGAGCTTCAACAACAATTCTTGGAAGAATACTACACCATGACTCGTACCACTGAGGCTCGGGAGGCCATTAGAACCTTCCAACAACAGTCGGGTGAACCATTTCATGAAGCTTTCACCAGGTTCAAGGAGTTGCTAAGGAAATGCTCACACCATGATATACCTATGTGGGAGCTGATCAAGCCATTCTATGACGGTTTACTACCTGAAGATGTTAGAGATTTAAATGCCAACACTAATGGTACCTTGGTACCTTTTTGACTAACCATGAGGATGTGGATTGGGAGTATATGGAGAGGTTGGCAGTGACATCAAAGAGACAAGCTCGTGCTAGTAGGAGAAGCCGAACAGGTGCAGCAAGGGGAATTGATTATGAGTCTGAGAAGAGGATTGCAAGTATAGAGCGCCAGATTGCACAACTGACAGCAGATAAAGGCGCAGGAAAGGGTGAAGGAGCAAAAGAAGCGAGTTCTTTTGCAGTGTGCTCGATTTGTGATGATTGGGGACATGTGGACGCAGATTGTCCTACACAGAAGGGGAGAAATGAGCAAGTGAATCAACTGGGCGAATAACAGAAACAATATGACATGAATTCTAATTCATATCACTCAGGTTTGCGAAATCACCCTAATTTTAGTTACAATAATACTTCTAACCAGTTGAATCCTCCATCACAGGTACCCAACCAAAACAATCAAAAAGGATATTCAAACCAAGGGAACTACAACAATCAAAGAAGTTATCAGCAAGGCAATAACCAAGGGAGTTCTCAAGGCAACTGGCGAAGTCAAGGCAATCAGCAGGGTGGATCTTCAGGGCAAGATGGATCAGTGAAAGAAATGTTGACTGAGTTTATGAAGTCAACAGGAGAGTTCATGAAGTCGACAGGAGATTGCATGAAGGAGATTCGGAAGGACAATGAGATTCGAGACAAACAGTACAAGTAATTAGCAAAGCAAGTCGGTCAAATTGCTGAAGAGTTGTCCGCTATCCGTCAAGATCCAGGTAAGTTACCGAGCACCACCACAGTGAATCCAGCACATCAGTCATCAACTGCAAGGAATGTACACATTAATGCGGTTAGTCTTCTTTCCAATTCTGAGTATGAGCAGGAAACACTTTCACAATCAAACTTTAAAGTTAAAAATTTGAAAAAAATGTTTTGTGAAAAGTTATTCAGTGAAAGTTCTAATGAGGCCAAGGACAAGGGTGAGAAACTCAAATCTGCACCCTTTCATTTGGCTTTAATGGACCTAGCTAAAAGAGTGGTTTTAAATAAAAATGACCCAGCAAAGGATGAGAGGTGGGAAAATTTTAAACAAGTAAAAATCAATTTACCCTTACTTAATACCATTCAAGAAATTCTTACTCATGCTGAAAACTTAAAAGAGTTGAGTACCCACAATCGACACAACAAGCTGCCAAAACAGTTTGATTTACCGACACATGTGCGTGCCGCTTTGTCTGGTACTTTTCCACCCAAACGCCAAGATCCAGGAGTGCCCCTTATTTCAATACAAATTGGGGAACTTAAAGTTGACCGGGCACTTCTAGATCTTGGAGCTTGTGTTAGCATTCTTCCGGGAAGTATGTATGACCAATATGAATTTGGTCCTTTTACAAAAAGTTGGCACCACGGTGATTTTGGCTAATCAAAAACCCATACATCCCAGGGGAATGTTGACTGATGTCATAGTTAAGGTGGGAGATTGCTACTATCCTGTTGATTTCTTGGTACTGGATTGTGAGAAAAATGTTAAAGGCACACCACACACGATTATACTCGGTAGACCATTTTTAGCAACTGCTCATGCAGTAATCAACTGTGCTGATGGAATGGTAAGTATGATATTTGGGGATAAAAATTGAGTTTAAATGTTTTTTCAAGTTTAACTGACCCAAAATGTAACACCCCAAAACCATTTGTCGTCTAATTATGCCATTAGGCGTGATTAGCAAAATAATAAAACGAGACTTAAACGATAAGATTATGGGTTATGCTCTAATATGGAAGTAACCTAGTTAATAATAGCATTTTTATAAACGAATACAAGGTGTTAGAAACTAGCTTAATTAGTTAGTTTTTTATACGAAAATAACATTGTAGTAACTTGAGGGGCTAGAGTTGCACATGGGATAATCTAAATAAAAAAAAATGGAAGAATCCACACACATATGTGTGGATCGATTATCAGGAAGAAAAACAAAGGGGATTCTTCCCCAAAACCTAAATACTCAAGAACATGCTTGAATCCAAGCCAAATCAAGGGGCTTTTCGATGCTCTAGCAAGAAACAAGTCATCTAAGGCCTAATGAACATCAAGGTACCTTCTATTTGATGTAATTTGATGTTAATACCCGTTTTTGATTTGGTCAAAAACTAGGGTTTTGATAAAACGTGAAATTTATGGTTAAAAGAGGTTGCTCTAGTCTTGGGGAACCTCAAACATACCTAATTTAGTTACAAATCACACTTAATATGTGTATTTGGTTTTGATCATATGATTATGTTCATGTGTAGAATTTGGGGTTTAACCTCTAGGTTGAATCCACTCATATCTAGTAACCTTTTGTGACTCTTAGAAGTTGTTGTATGAGAAATTTAGGCAAAATGGTCAAAATAATGTATTATGATGATGATTAGACAAATGGTTATGTTTTGGCTAATCTTGAGCTTTAAAACTAAACAAATTGGTGGGTGCACACCAAGTGTTCGATTAAATGCCAAATTGGTGAACACTAGTGAAACTATGAAGTTAGAATCATGTAAGAGCTATCAATCGTATGTGATATTGGTTTGTAATAAGCCAAGTTAATCGGATACTCTATATAAGAAAATGGCTATGGATTTAGCTATAAATGGGTAATGAATACATGATTTATGGATAGTGAATTAAATCCATGTTATGTATTCTAATAATCAAGTTTGACATATCCCTAAGTAGGTACAAGAACTAGGGATGCAAACGGGTCAAACGGATGCAAGCAATGCGTATGGTAGCAAGAACGGATATGAGGTAAGTTTTACTTACACCAATGTACTATAACATAGCTTAATTCTTGTAGATATTAGTCTTAAATCTTGAATGCGTGATAAAGATAAACCCCAAGGGGTAGAACCTATTAATGTGTCACCTTATGTGCACTCAATACAAAACGTGGTTTATGACCTTAATCAAGACAATGTGTTATGACCAAATGGTGAAATCCATCAAACGGGTCAATAAATAAAGATATGTGAAAAATGATGTTTTAATCTAAATGAAAGCATTTGAATGAAGCCGTTAAGAATGGTGTTAAATGGGTCAAGTTGGTGTCACTTGAACCATAATAAAAACTTGGGTAACATAGTATCATGAACTATGGGTCTAAACGGGTCATATGGTGAATTCGTCATCATTTAAGTCCAACACTTGATGCTTGTTTTCCAAGCATTGAGATTCTTGAGGTTTACGGATCAAATGGTATGCTATTATCATTTGAGTTCCGAGAAGTTAATGTGTCTATCTAGAAATCATGCAGGTAAACGCACTCGTGTATGCATGCTTGATGTTAAGAATCATGGAGGATGAGCACAAGGTATGAATATGGGACACGGGCACCCGGTAAGTCCGTAGCTAATAAAACACCTTCGGGCGAAGAAACATGGGTACTAAAACTACCCACATGAAGTGTTGTTGCAAATCAAGTAAGTTATTTCCACAACTATGTCTAATGCGCGCTAATGCGCTTAGAATCAACTAAAACAAGTGAAAACTTGAGAAAGGATGAAACTCTAAGTCCGGAAGGACTTAGAGGTTTTTAAACAAGTCATTGAGTCAAAAACATTGGATTTGAAACAAGAAGTTTCGCCACGAATGGCTAAATTGAAAGATTTGGTCATGAGGGGCATTTTGGGGATTTAAAGGATTAATAAAGGTTGATTCTAAGAATCTAAGTCGTAATGAAACAAATCGGACAAACGCTTTTGTTGATCAAGTGTCTAATGACTTGACAACTCAAACGGTATGCAATTTAAGTGGTCAAAAGTGCCTTGTTTGAATTAAGGCCTTAATGGGTCAAATTGGGTAAAAGTCGCCATAAACATTCAAAACTAAGAACCGGATCATGGCGACATAAACCGGACCATAATTTCAGTCAAACAAAGGTTTATTTAGTCGGCAAGTCCTTACTTAGGCTTCGGGAATCATCAAATGCGGTTGCGACATGATTCCCACGCTTAAAAGCCACCAAAATTACATCAGAAGCTTCGACTGGCCGCGCGAATAAACCGACCGGCCGCGCGAATCGACCTGCACGTCAGCACGATCTTTAAAATTCCATATAAAATCGTAGAAAAATCGTTAGGAGGTGTTCTTTATATGCCTGGAAAGCTCTCGGAGCGTAGAACAATTCTCATTTGAAAGTCGAAGTCGGATTTTGGGTTTTAGAAGGGGTAAAAGCGATCCGAACAGCTGCTGCGCATAAGTTGCAGCAGTTTGTTCTCCTGATAAAGGGCCGTTTGGCCTGGTTCGTTCCGTTTCGACGTGTAACGACTATCGTACTAGTTAAATGTTTCATTTGACCACTCACTAACCATTCTTTGTGTAATGGTGCTAGGTAAACATGTGATGGAAGTCCCGGAGCAAGGATCCAGTCGCGATAAGAGCCGAACACGCCCGAACACTCATCAAGCTTCCGCACTAGAATTCAAGGAACTCCCGTTAAAACGTTAAATGTTAGAGTATGTTTTAACTACTAAAATGTAAAGATTTGTGGGAATCAAACATGTATTTGATCTTAATGGTTTGAGTTTATAATAAATATCAAAGTTTTAATCGGGAGTGGTTTAAGTAAGGTCAGAACCCGTAAGATTAGACGTTAATCACGTGATTACGTGTTAGGGTCTTACAAGTGGTATCAGAGCCATGGTTTGAGGGATCCGAGTGTCGGGAAGGATACTTGGACTCAAACCGTGCGCTCAAAGTGTTGAAGGGTGTTCGGTTCAAGACTTGATCAAGGAATCCGGTAAGTAATACCTATAATGACCATCCGTTTTGATCGGAAATTGTTATAGGTAATCAATAGTTATATCGTGTAGATACACGCTATCTCAAAAGCTTGATAAGGGAATGGTTAGGTACTCATGGGGCCTATCCAAAAGATTGATTCGGGCAACGATAATCTCGTATGACAAGAATTCTAACATCACTATTGCAGTGATGCATACTAATAATGAAATGTCATGTTACTAATTAATTGAAATTATAAATGTGACAGGGATGATAACATCTTATTTGATCAAGAGAGGATCAAATGATTCACCAAATGAGGTTGTAGAGGTTTCGGGAGCACGGCTGATAGCATGCTCACTAAGGACCAAGTCAAGTAACGACTCAGGCTAATGGATCAGTAACGAAAGGGAACACGGGAGCAAGTATCAAACAGGTACATGCTCGAAACCATAGTAGGTGCATTAGTATGCAATTATCACCTGAAGAGTGGTAATTGCATATGCAAGCAATAGGAAAAATGTGAAAGGTGCATAGTTCACGATAATGAACGATCAATGCACAAACTTAACTTGAACATCGAGACCGGGTTGGGGGTAATCATCCCAAACTAATGTTTAGAAAGGCGTTGTGATCATACCAATGAGTGTGATCACACAAAGCTTATTAAATTGAAAACACATCGCTTTTTCTTAATGAATAAAGGTAAAAACCTAACATTGAATAATTTATCAAGGAAGGGTTTTACCAAATAAAATAGGGGGCACAAGCATGAGCTGAAAATTTGCTTGCATAGGGTGTGATGCCTTAATTATAATAAGTCTGTGCGTACCATATGCGAATTACTTACCCTGGCCAGGTAAGTGTTAAACATATGATACCATGGGTTTCTTATGATTAATACATATACAACCTATGTGACAAAGGCTTAGTAAGTGTGAGGTGCCGGGGATTCTGGACGTAGTCCACTGTCTAACACGGCAGGGATGCGATCCATGCAAGACCTTGAGCGAGGCACCAGCTAGAATACGCTGGGCTAGCAAAGAGGACAACAAACTGGAGCGTTTGAACGTAGTCCACTGTCTAACACGGCAGGGATGCGAACCATGCAAGACCTTGAGCGAGGCACCAGCTTATACGCTGGGCTAGCAAAACGGGCAATATACGATTCGAGTTATCCTGGGTTGATACAGAGATTGACTTGAACCTTAATCAAGGTCTAGTCATAAATAGATTCAGTTCGGAAATAAACTTGAACCTTAATCAAGGTCGAGTCATAAACAGATTTAGCTTGAAAACAGACTTGGGCCTTAATCAAGGTTAAGTCATAATTAAACTCGGACTTTTATAGAAGGTTAAATTCGTAAAGAGGGACTTGAACCTTAATCAAGGGTTGAGTCATAATCACATTCGGGTAAGTCATGAATCTTGGGATTAATGACCTAAAACAGCGGGCTTGGGCCATGATAAATCAGTAAATCATTCAACCCTCGGGTTAAGGATGAGAAAGTGTAAACTGCAACAACATTAGATTGTATTGTTGGTACGATTTAATACAAAAACATAATAACGGTTGGATTGTATAGTTATTACAATATGATGCAAACCGTGATAACAGGAAATTAGTCGATACAATACGTAGTAATGACCAATCTACACCGTGTTTTATGAAAAGAAAACTGACCTCAATTTGTATTGAGATCGGTAATCAGAAAGAGGACTTTTAGAAACTAAGCGTTCTAAATATATAAACGATTTGAAATATAAAACTCAAAGGTCTTTAAACGGGTCGGGTGGGGCTATGACCACCAATCGAGTTAGCAAAACGGGAAATTGGGTAAACCCAATAAATGGCAAATTCTTAAAGTAAGGATTAGCCAAAGAAAGGAAAAGGTTAGTGTAAAGCAAGGTTTGTTATAATATTATAGCAAACCAAAAAAAAAAGAAACAAGGATTGGATTCGGGGGTGAATCCAAGAAGCTAGAAAACGGCTATGTTAAAAAGTCGGGTTAGTCTTGGAAACCAAGACAAATTACTTGTTAGTAATAGAAGCATAGACATGTATGTGTATGCATGCTACAATCGAGTATTACAGTAGATGCTCTAAGGTGCATGATAGAATGGCCCCTTAAAACATTACATCATTCGGGATAATAGTAGACGGGGATAGTCTACGGATCTAGGGAAGACCTATGAAGAACATAAGTAGCTAAAATGTCGGGTAGGGGGTAAGTATGTAGATATTGCCCCTAGTTAACCGAAATAATAGGATGACTCAAGTCATATTATGAAAGCTAAGGCTTCCATATAATAAAAGTTAGAAAGCCGAGTAAAGGGATACAAACAATAAGTATATAGTACTACTCGTTAGACTATAGAATGTCAAGGGATTGAGCGATGCACAAAATTGATTAGAGACACTAAGGTTCTTGGCTGCGACCAAAGCAACAACACAAGAAAGGTTTCGAGGACGAAACCTCTTTAAGGGGGGTAGACTTGTAACACCCCAAAACCATTTGTCGTCTAATTATGCCATTAGGCGTGATTAGCAAAATAATAAAACGAGACTTAAACGATAAGATTATGGGTTATGCTCTAATATGGAAGTAACCTAGTTAATAATAGCATTTTTATAAACGAATACAAGGTGTTAGAAACTAGCTTAATTAGTTAGTTTTTTATACGAAAATAACATTGTAGTAACTTGAGGGGCTAGAGTTGCACATGGGATAATCTAAATAAAAAAAATGGAAGAATCCACACACATATGTGTGGATCGATTATCAGGAAGAAAAACAAAGGGGATTCTTCCCCAAAACCTAAATACTCAAGAACATGCTTGAATCCAAGACAAATCAAGGGGCTTTTCGATGCTCTAGCAAGAAACAAGTCATCTAAGGCCTAATGAACATCAAGGTACCTTCTATTTGATGTAATTTGATGTTAATACCCGTTTTTTATTAGGTCAAAAACTAGGGTTTTGATAAAACGTGAAATTTATGGTTAAAAGAGGTTTCTCTAGTCTTGGGGAACCTCAAACATACCTAATTTAGTTACAAATCACACTTAATATGTGTATTTGGTTTTGATCATATGATTATGTTCATGTGTAGAATTTGGGGTTTAACCTCTAGGTTGAATCCACTCATATCTAGTAACCTTTTGTGACTCTTAGAAGTTGTTGTATGAGAAATTTAGGCAAAATGGTCTAAATAATGTATTATGATGATGATTAGACAAATGGTTATGTTTTGGCTAATCTTGAGCTTTAAAACTAAACAAATTGGTGGGTGCACACCAAGTGTTCGATTAAATGCCAAATTGGTGAACACTAGTGAAACTATGAAGTTAGAATCATGTAAGAGCTATCAATCGTATGTGATATTGGTTTGTAATAAGCCAAGTTAATCGGATACTCTATATAAGAAAATGGCTATGGATTTAGCTATAAATGGGTAATGAATACATGATTTATGGATAGTGAATTAAATCCATGTTATGTATTCTAATAATCAAGTTTGACATATCCCTAAGTAGGTACAAGAACTAGGGATGCAAACGGGTCAAACGGATGCAAGCAATGCGTATGGTAGCAAGAACGGATATGAGGTAAGTTTTACTTACACCAATGTACTATAACATAGCTTAATTCTTGTAGATATTAGTCTTAAATCTTGAATGCGTGATAAAGATAAACCCCAAGGGGTAGAACCTATTAATGTGTCACCTTATGTGCACTCAATACAAAACGTGGTTTATGACCTTAATCAAGACAATGTGTTATGACCAAATGGTGAAATCCATCAAACGGGTCAATAAATAAAGATATGTGAAAAATGATGTTTTAATCTAAATGAAAGCATTTGAATGAAGCCGTTAAGAATGGTGTTAAATGGGTCAAGTTGGTGTCACTTGAACCATAATAAAAACTTGGGTAACATAGTATCATGAACTATGGGTCTAAACGGGTCATATGGTGAATTCGTCATCATTTAAGTCCAACACTTGATGCTTGTTTTCCAAGCATTGAGATTCTTGAGGTTTACGGATCAAATGGTATGCTATTATCATTTGAGTTCCGAGAAGTTAATGTGTCTATCTAGAAATCACGCAGGTAAACGCACTCGTGTATGCATGCTTGATGTTAAGAATCATGGAGGATGAGCACAAGGTATGAATATGGGACACGGGCACCCGGTAAGTCCGTAGCTAATAAAACACCTTCGGGCGAAGAAACATGGGTACTAAAACTACCCACATGAAGTGTTGTTGCAAATCAAGTAAGTTATTTCCACAACTATGTCTAATGCGCGCTAATGCGCTTAGAATCAACTAAAACAAGTGAAAACTTGAGAAAGGATGAAACTCTAAGTCCGGAAGGACTTAGAGGTTTTTAAACAAGTCATTGAGTCAAAAACATTGGATTTGAAACAAGAAGTTTCGCCACGAATGGCTAAATTGAAAGATTTGGTCATGAGGGGCATTTTGGGGATTTAAAGGATTAATAAAGGTTGATTCTAAGAATCTAAGTCGTAATGAAACAAATCGGACAAACGCTTTTGTTGATCAAGTGTCTAATGACTTGACAACTCAAACGGTATGCAATTTAAGTGGTCAAAAGTGCCTTGTTTGAATTAAGGCCCTAATGGGTCAAATTGGGTAAAATTCGCCATAAACATTCAAAACTAAGAACCGGATCATGGCGACATAAACCGGACCATAATTTCAGTCAAACAAAGGTTTATTTAGTCGGAAAGTCCTTACTTAGGCTTCGGGAATCATCAAATGCGGTTGCGACATGATTCCCACGCTTAAAAGCCACCAAAATTACATCAGAAGCTTCGACTGGCCGCGCGAATAAACCGACCGGCCGCGCGAATCGACCTGCACGTCAGCACGATCTTTAAAATTCCATATAAAATCGTAGAAAAATCGTTAGGAGGTGTTCTTTATATGCCTGGAAAGCTCTCGGAGCGTAGAACAATTCTCATTTGAAAGTCGAAGTCGGATTTTGGGTTTTAGAAGGGGTAAAAGCGATCCGAACAGCTGCTGCGCATAAGTTGCAGCAGTTTGTTCTCCTGATAAAGGGCCGTTTGGCCTGGTTCGTTCCGTTTCGACGTGTAACGACTATCGTACTAGTTAAATGTTTCATTTGACCACTCACTAACCATTCTTTGTGTAATGGTGCTAGGTAAACATGTGATGGAAGTCCCGGAGCAAGGATCCAGTCGCGATAAGAGCCGAACACGCCCGAACACTCATCAAGCTTCCGCACTAGAATTCAAGGAACTCCCGTTAAAACGTTAAATGTTAGAGTATGTTTTAACTACTAAAATGTAAAGATTTGTGGGAATCAAACATGTATTTGATCTTAATGGTTTGAGTTTATAATAAATATCAAAGTTTTAATCGGGAGTGGTTTAAGTAAGGTCAGAACCCGTAAGATTAGACGTTAATCACGTGATTACGGGTTAGGGTCTTACACAAAAGCACAGGAGGAGTGTCTTATGGTTGACAGGATAGGAGACACTGGTGGGAAGGCTCGGAAGAAAAAGAAGGTTAAGAAACCGCCTGAGTTAGAACAAGGAAACACCAACTTAGCAGATGATGATCAAAGGTGGAATATAATTCATGACCCACTGGAGTATAGGCAGAGAATGTGTTTTGAAGCTGAGGGAGGAGAGCATCCCGTTCGACCACCATGAGAGATATAGTAAGTATGAAGTCCGGCTGAAGACTCATAAACTTAGCGCTCTTGGGAGGCAGCCCGAGGTACGTGTTTTATTTTATTTTCTTTTATTTGTTTTGTATGTTTTCGTTGTTTCATAGCCATTGTAGCAGCTAAGTGTGGGAAAGTTGTGCGGACATGATAGGTTTGGAGTATTCAATCCAATACGCATCAGAGCCGATACGCATTTGATGGGGGAGTGAATCAGGTCCATGTGCTCCTTCCTTTTCTTTTGTTGTTGCTTGTTTATGAAAGTTGGTGGTGTAAAAATCTGTTCGCGAAGGGAATGGTTTGTTTTGTTACTTTGGGGTGTTAGTCAGCTCTGGTAGGTAGTGATTGAGGTTGAACATGTTGAGTAGTGAAGGACTGAAAACCATACATTGGGGACAATGTATCCCAAGTGTGGGGATGGGTGACCCTAGGATAGTTGGGGGGAACACTTACATATTTGTGAGAAAAATTGAGAAATTTTTGAAATTTTGAAAGAAAAATATGAATGAAAAAAAAATCTCACAAGATGGCACCTTTTTCACTTGATCATGCACAAAAGCCACGTTTTCAGTTGCTAACGAGTCCTTTGCCATGTATGAAAAATGAGACCCTTGATCATGGTCATCCCTTTAAGTTTCATGAGAGTTTTTCTGACAAGCGTTTTTATAGAAAGTGAAAAGAGATGCCTAACTAGGGGTAACATGCTTTTAGGAATTGCATATGCTACATGTCGGCAACCTATATCCCTACTTTGTGAGAATTTGAGCCTACTAGATTGTAGATATTGATATATATGTTCATTTGTTGAGAGTAGGCCAAATGTTTCCTTGTTGCAGAATTTGTGTGATTTGATACATGCTAAAGTTGTAGGCAAAACATGCACATAGATGAGAAAGACAAATTAGGAATCCCTTTGTTGTGTTTGAAACCATTTGTTTGTGTTTTGTTCACCCGTTTATCCAAAAATTACCATTAGTAGCCCATATTGATCCTATACCATTTTATTTGATTAAAACTCATAACATCACCCAAATTGACCCATTTACCTTTGTGTAATAAATTGATGACATCCATTGTGTTTGTGTTTTGTTCAAGTGATTGAGTTAGGTTTAAGTTGTGAAAAAAAAAGAAAAACAAAAGAGAAAATAGAAGAATGTGTTATGGGTCAAATATGCCCAAAGTTGTTTGTTTAGTGTATTATTGTGTAGTATGAATAAGGATAGTCATTCTAGCGTGTTGAAACCTTTGTTTTTAACCCAATTGTTAAGCCAAATCTATCCTACCTTTACCCTAAGCCCAAAACTCGTAAGACCTTTTGATGTGTGCATAGTTTATAGTTTCTGTGTGATTGTCATACAAACCTATGATAACAGGGTTACATTCTTGGTTTTTGAGCGACTTATACTAGCACATCACAAGCTAGTCCAAAAATAAACCGAGATGAGCGACCATTGTGAGGGGTGTGTAGTATATGTGTATGATGATAAGCATGTTAGACTTAGTTAGGCAAGTCTTGATTTTAAAATGTGCAATATTGCTTGTCAGTTTGTCAATCTCGATTGTGTAAGTCTATGGGATTGGGTATGATTCGGGGCCTTGAAGATTAGTAACGGTAAGGGAATTGGAAGCGGCTTGTAAGCTAAGCGAATAGTGTTTTGTGATGGTTTGATTGGGGACAATCAAAGGTAAGTGTGGGGATGTGATGAGAGGGTGTTTTTACCATGTTAAGATGTATTTAATTATGTGTTTTTGTGTGATCTATATCATAAAAACATGGTTACTTTGAGATTGTTGGTGAATTACAGGTGTACGGTGCTTAAAAGTAGTAACTGGAGCTTATTAGAAGTTTCGGGAGAGGGTAGGAGTGGATTGGATGCATTTTCGGAGAAACTAAATGGATCTGAATTGAAGATATTAAATGATGATGTGATAAATCTTTGAAATACGAAGACGTGGCCGCAAGAATCGAAGAAAACGGAGTTCTAACAAAGATTTTATGGCAAAAACAGGCGCGTAACAATAACCAGAGCAGGGCTGCGCTGGGGAGGCGCGGGGTTGCGCCAGACTCCAATAACCAGCGCTGGTATGCGCTAAAATTAGAGCGGGTCGGCAAGTTTTTGGTCCCAGAGCAGGGCTGCGCTGGGTGGGGCGTGGGGCTGCGCCGGGGGTCGGAAAATTTGCGAATTTGAAGGATTTTTACCATATTTAAAGATAACTTCAACCCCAAAACGAAAATCTCTGAACCCTAGCTGTTTTTCACCTCCCAAACACACTTTTCATCATCCCAAACCTCAATCCAATCAATCCTTTCATGCAATCATCATTCCAATCATTCATTGAAGATCTTGCAATGGAGATGAGAGGCTAACACTTTTATAACCACCTCCGGGTGTACGGTTTGTTTGTGAAACCTTTAAACTTGTTTGATTTGGTTCTTGGATTTTTTTCATTCACTTGAAGAATAATTGTGGTTTTAATCATTTAAACAATTTACGTGTGTTTCAATTGCTTATCTTTTTATCATTCGCATTCGGTTTTCTTGCATCGTGAGCAGTTTGATTATTGGGAGGGCAATTGATACACGTAGGTTGGTAATTGAATTGTACAGGTTATTATTAAAAACTTGTGTTCGATTATCACTTGAATTGAAATTATTCAACAAAGCCATGTCTATGTGGTATCCTATCATTTAACCAGGTTTGGGTGAATCATAGAACCAGAATCTCGGAGGGGGTTACTTCTTTCTCATTACTGTTTACAACTTTTCAATTTCATTTTCTAAATTTCAAAGCAAAAACAAAGTAATTAGGTTTTAGTTTAATAGTTAAACTTACAAAACTACTCTTTCCACCAATTCCCTGTGGAGACGACTCAACTTCCATATACTACTATTTCTTATATTTTTTATTGACCCAATGACATCGATCAATAGACCACCTCAAGTTCCACACGTAGTGAAAATATGCTAATTTTTCTTTAAAATATCATTTATATATATGACAATCATGATCCTTATCAACCTTCAAGGGGCGGTGTAGGTAAACACACATTTCCCACTACGGAAGGTCTCGAGTTTTAATCTTGCTTTCATTAGCTTCTTATGACAACCTTTTGAAGGAAACTTGCCTAGCGCAAGCTGCGATTTACCTGATCTTGTTGGTTAATTATCAGGTACCGCAAAGTTTTTTGGTACTCAATGTAAAGAGAAGATTATTATACCATATATATATCGTCGTGGGTTATTCAAGCATAACTCATAATTCAAAAATCTTGGGCTTGGATTGTAGTTGTGTTTACTTTGCTTTATACCCTTATTTTGTGTGTCTTCACTCTCGTATGATCTAAGATCGTCGACATTATGTAAAAATATATGGAAATACAGGAAACCAAGTAATTATTAAAAGTTAAAAGAATTTAAGTTTTAACGGAAGTTAGATTTTGTGGAGTTTGTATGATATTGTTAACGGTTATCTCTTTCTTAAGGAACTATATTCTTATATCAAAAATTCTTACAATCTAGATATAAAAACAACTTTTTAATTTAATGCACCCCGTTGACAAAAATTGACTGAAAGCGATTATGTTCACCATATGTAAGTCACTTTTATGGTATTTTAGGGTAAACTATTGTATTATATGCAAAAGAGCGTATATGGGAGTAATATCTAACAAGGATAAAACAAACATAAAAGAAATGATCCAAAAAATCTACATAAAACACCTTCTTAGTTCACTTAGGTAATGAGTAGGTGTCGCTAAACAACTGAAATCTGGTTGAAATATTCAATTTTAGTGACCTAAACAATTCTAGTCAAACCTATAGTTATGAGTGTTTTCTCTTAAGAATACATTGATTGCCTTGTCAAAACAAATTAGTGGTCTCCACTCACATATATCATTGCAAACTAGGTAAACAAGAAAGATTAAATAGATTCATTTCCTTTTTATCTAAGTTTAGTAGAGCAGCCATCCTTTAATCTATAATCCACCAAGCTACTAGATTGTCTCTTTAATTAGGACAAGATTATTTCATTACACAATGCTTAAAGTTGTAGAATCAAAATGTTTAAATGAAGAAGCCATGAATACCACATAGGATTTAGATATCCAAATCTATCAATCCAAACCATAGAAATGAACACTTTACTCCTTTCAGCTATACGTCTCTAGTAATCCACCTCAAGTTCCACACGTAGTGAAAATATGCTAATTTCTAAAAAAATACTTAGATAACAATTGTGATCCTTATCAACCTTCAAGGGGCAGTGTATTGGTGAGCACACATATCCCTCTAGGGAAGGTCTCGGGTATTAATCTTGCTTTCATTAGCTTTCTATGACAACCTTTAGATGGGCACCTGCTCTGCACAAGCTGCGATTTAGCTGATCTTGTTGGTTAATTAACAGATATTGGTAAGTACAGTAAGTTTTCCGGTAATTTCCGGTAACAGGCTCTCATGATTACTAAGGAAATTGTGATCCAAATCAATCGCAAAATGTTCTTTGGTATTCAATGTAAAGCGAATATTATTTATGCCATATATCTTCTTGGGTGATTCAAGCATAACTAGTAATTCAAAAATCTTAGGCGTGGATTGTAGTAGCGTTTACTTTGCTTTGCTTTATGTATAATCATGTTACACTTATAATTTTGTGTGTCTTCCTCCCCTTTTTCCTCAACAATGATCTCCACCAATGAAGATGAAGAAGTCATTGTTTGACTTTTTAAAGAGAGTTTGATATCTTTTTAGAAAGAGTGGATGCGTGATTAATATGTTGCAAAACTGGGGATGAGTGGTGTAACACCCCAACCGATGGCGGAATCATCGAGGTGCCACGTAGTGACGATTGTTCAAAAGCACATGGTACTAAAATGTAAATATTATTGAATAAACCAAAACTGTCTTACATTGAAATGGAAATACAAAGTCTTAAATGAAATGTAAATAATGAAATATCTGATTAAAATAATGCACTAAGTATCCCTTGCTAAGCACTATATCAAACTGCACCTGAAACATGTACAAAATAGGTTTGGTCAACATAAGAAATGTTGGTGAGCATTCCTAGTTTTGATATATATAGTAGGTTAAAAGATATACAATTCAAGTGCAAGCTACAGTGCAAATATGTAAACTATGTATCATACAAATGAGCAAAATCAACCCTGTGACTGTATAATGTACTGTATGAACGGCGGTGTACTTATCCAATAAATGGATAAAAGCTTAACACTGGCCACGGATTCTCCGATGAAAAAGGGGGAGAATCAATCTAGGCGGGTTGTCAATCCAAATAGCGCTATCCAATGTTAAGGTCGGCTTGTACCATGTTAATGATTTCACTAAGTACAAATGTAATCCACATGTATTGTCTAACATAAAGCACGTTGTAAGCAATGCACATAGTACTAGAATTGTATTGTAAAAATGTAATCTTGTATTTGAAATTGTAATAGTGTACATGTAACACCCCAAAAATGTATAAAAGCAAAAAGGGGTAGGAATACTCACATTTCACGTAGTAGTTTGAGATTTAACTGGACAACGAGATATGAGTTGAGATTACTCCCAAATGATCAACCTAAAGTAATTGATAATGTGTAAGGGAAATAACTCTAGGATACATGTATTTCTAGGGCTTCGAATTGGGGATAAACGTTTATTTGATTAATAACAATTTGTTTATTAAATATAAGAAATTTAATGAATAAATGATTAAAAGTCTTTTTATAAATTTTAAGTTAAAGATGGTCACAAAATAAAGTCTTTAGTATGAAAATAATTTTTATAAAATTATTTTCTTGAAATTAGAATATTTAATCTATTTATTTCAAATTGCCAAAATATGACTTTAATATCTAAAAATATTAAAATTAAAGAATTTTTAAATTAAAAATTGTATTTTTGTTCCAAATGAATAGGAATAATTTATGTAAAATTTTGGTGCAAAAATATTGTAAAATGAATTTATTATGAATTATTTATGATTAAAACTAATAAAAATTGATTAAAAATATTAAATAAATGGTTTTTTCAGAAATAAAAATATTTTCTGGAATGTTTAAGAATATACAAGTTTAGAATAATTTTTGTGAGATTTAATAAAATCGTTTAGATATTTTTATAGAATTTAATAAATATAAATGAATAAACTTGTATTATTAATAATATATATTAAATAAATTATTTTTGAAAAACTAGAAATTGGATGATGAACTTTATCAGTGGAATAACATAAAATAAATTTTGTAGAATTTATAAAGGTGTTTTAGTATTTTAAAACTAATTTTAAAATAATAATGAATAATAAAGAAAAAGGGGTTTTTGAAAAAAAAGGTTTGTTGTGGGTGGGGCTCGAACCCGCGTGGTTTTGTATAACATCATCAGACACAACCACTTGATCTAGATCAGTGGTTGTGTTTGATTCTAGTTTAATTAAAATATAAAACATAAGCACAGAAGGTGTTCTTCCCCAAATTATAAGTTGCGAGCCCTAGTTTTATCAATCGAATGATTTACACATCATCAACCCAATTAACCATAGGGCAATTGCTGTGTATAGTCCGATTAACAAAACCCATGAAAGAAAAGCGACTTACAATGAAGAATTCGTATGTATAGCTCGGTCAAAGAAAAGTCAACCACGAGTGTAAAAGCTTCGATTCTGGACGATTTGGTGTTTGATAGTGAAAAGTGTTATAGGGGTTCTCTTAGTCGCATAAACGTGTGTGTGGGTGCAGGTTTAATTGAATAATAATCACGTATATATACGAATTCGATCCGGGTTATTTTGGAATGCATTTAATCGAGTTATTTGGTCAAGTCAAACGTGTTAATCACGCGTGTTGATGTTTTTAGAAAGAAGAGTGCGTAAATCCGGAATTAACTTGATCATTGGCGTGATTATTGGATCAGTATTGTGTTTTCTTGTGTTTCCTTGTTGCAGCGATCGATAGCAAGGAAGAAGGAGAAGTACCAGCTTAGTTCATGATTGTGTATAAATAATAAGAAGATCGGGTTAAAAACAAAGGCTCATTCGTGGCGTAGTGGTTGTTGGCGTGTGGTTGTATAGCTTCTGCCCGGGTTCGAGTCCCGGCAGGAGCTGTTTTGTTTTTTTCTTTTTTTTAAAACAGGTACAAGGGCTTGGGCTAGTGGGCCGCTGCTGTTGGGCCTGCGTGTGGACTGGGCCAAGCTTTGGGCTCAGAAGGTTGGGCTCCAAGGTTTTCAAAGGATTAAAAAAAAGGATTTGGGCTTGGTTTGGTTGTGGTTTGGTTATGGTTTAGGAGTGGTAAGAAGAGAAAGAAAAAATATATATATATATATATATATATCTAATCTGAATTTTTTATTATTATTATTATTATTATTATTATTATATAAAGAAAAGTGACGGATGTCACAGCATCCCCTACTTTTAGAAACTTCGTCCCGAAGTTAATAGAAACATAAGGTTATGGATGTTCGGGTAAGAATTAAGATAACTGTGGTTTAGAAAATTCGAATGACTTGGATAAGAGGTTTGATAAGTGTGAGTTAAGGATTTGGGTTAGGTTCGTCTCGAATAATAAGGAGAATAAGAATCTAGCAAATCACTTAAATTGCAAGTTTTAGGAATCCTAAAATAATTGTATGAGTTGATTGATTACAGAAAGACTATATGAACTACCATGTGAACAGAGTTTGTTCCTGGTCCGACTTCCAGTCTCACTTTCAATGCATCATTAGTGTTTGTATACAGGGTGTACCGCAGCTAACCCTCCACACTAATAGGATTTCACACTACCCTAACGCACCTGTAAATTCATGATTACGTTCCGGACCGGAATCATCAATTTACCTTACATTAGGGTTTTATGTCCTTCTATGATCCTATTCTAACAACACATTAACACAAGTAAATTTCACAAGAAGATGTCACAACAAACACGTTGAGTTACAATGAGATGTTATCAATGAAAATGAGGCCATGTAATAATGAGGTCAACTGTATTGCAATGATTTGTAAGCATAACAGTAAGTATGGGCTACCACTCGTCCGAGGAGCCCTTTAAATGAAATGTTTATCTGAGTTGCGTGGATAATACACACATGCAAACTAGTTTGTAAGTACTACAACCATTAAGTGTAAGTGTTATCTTAGTGGCCTATAGGAATAGTTTACGAGTATCATGAATAATTAGATGTTCAATGAATAGTTAATTTATGGGAAAAATCAAGTTTCATGTAATAACCAATGATGTTTTTTAGAAAAGCTTTGTAGGATTAAATAAGTATTTTGATTTTCCTGGAAGTCAAGACCAAATGTTTCAATAAAATGTAAGGTAGAGTCTGAAACTTATACGATATAAAATAAACGTAACCGAATTTGATAAATTTCCAATCTATGTTCGTACACAATAGTATGCAAGGAAATTTCTAGATGTTGTATGCCAATGAGTGCGACAAAATTGGGTACAAAATGAAAATAGAATTATGAAAATGAAAACACAAGTATTGGATTCTCGAGTCTTGGGAAGATTTCATCCATGGCTTAACCAGTGGAATTAACGTCATCCAGATCAGTTGTTTCGTTGGTATTGATATTGAAAGCTCGTCCATGTGCCACCAGGTTTACATTGTTCAATTTGGGACATTGAGGTAGCATGTGATTAGGGTCTCTACAATGATAACATGCCCGACCGTTAGTAATCTGTAGTGGTCCCTGGGCAGCTGTTTGATGATTACTCTGTGTTCCAACCATTACTCGACAAGTGGTAACAAAGTGTCCAAACCTTCCACATCTAGTGCATTGACGGCATGGAAGATTTGCAGGGTGATGATATTTGCAGGTGTTGCATTGAGGATGGATTCCCGTGTAGGCTTTCTTGATAGGAGGCTGAGCCACCGGATCAACAACAGCATGGTTCTAATTATCGCCCATTCGTTTCTTAGAGTTCGAAGCAGTAGTGGCGGCCTTTGCTAAAACAGTCTTAGATTGTTCAACAACATTGGTGGTTTTCCCAGTAGGTGTCTTGGTGCCCTTCCTAACCAAGTTTCCTTTCCTTACGTGTTTGTCTGTTAATGTGGCTGCAAGTTGGATGGCTTCTTCTACCGTAGTGGCTTTGCCTCCAGTGACAACGTCTTGAATCAGGTCAGGTAATCCCTCGATATATTTTTCGATTGCTCGAGAGACTGGGGTGACCATGTGTGGAACCAGTATGCTAAGTTCGTGATATCGAGTATTATACGCAAGATTCTCACCACTGTCTTGTTTCAGTCCATGGAACTCTTCCTCCAGTTTCCTGATTTCGTTCCTAGGGCAGAATTTGGCGATCATGAGTTCCTTAACATCTGCCCAAGATAATGATAAAGCAACATCAGCTCCTCGATTGCGCTTTTCGCCATTCCACCAGGTTAGCGCCCCCTTTTGAAGGACACTAGTAGCATAGCGAACGCGGAGTTCATCAGGACATTCACTGTTCACAAAAGTACTCTCCATGCTTTCAAACCATTGGAGGAGGCCAGTAGCACCCTCCTCACCAATGAATTTTGTGGGGTTGCAGGAGTTAAAGTGTTTGAAAGTGCATCGAAATTGAGTCGTACTCCTTGTGTTGGCACTGTTACTATTCTGGGTTATCTCACTGACAAGGTTTGGGATCACTGCAGCAATTTGCTCGGCGACTAAAGATGCGAGGTGACGATCAGAACGTCGTCCAGAAGCACGAACAGGGCGTTGGCTGGCATCACGGAGCATGCGGCGTGCAGACATCTATGAGGTAGTCAATTAATAATCATGAGGTTAGAAAATGTAAGTGTATAATCGTACAGATGATTATGAAGATATGATCTTGTAAGTAATCATGATATGCAAAGTATTGTATATGAAACGAGAGGGTATTATTGGAAAAACTTGTACAAAATGCTTGGAGTGCCCTTGTCTAGCTGTAAAGCTCAACAAGAACGTTGACTTTTCAAAGGAATTGAACCCAATGGTGATCAAAGAAGACATGCTTTAGCCTATAAGTGGACACTCACTCCAGGAATCCCCAGGTAAGCATAACAGGTCCGTAAATGGATTTATGCGCTATGCTTGCCTATGCCAGAAAACCCAGTGTACAGGCGTCCACCCTTCCAGATTGCACGTGTCCTTATCACACTCATTAAAGTTCAATCAACTTTGAAGGAGCAGAATAAGAGTAGGTATTATGCCTAAGAGTGTCTTCATGAAAGGTACTGCTCCTGTTCCATGGTGATGTAGGCTTTCCACTCCTTGTAGGACACCATCTCTTTGCATCAGGATGAAAGAAGAGAAAGATAGAGGAAGGAAAGTGGAAGGAAATGAGGGTAAGGTAATATAGGAAATATATTGCATGAAAGTTCGGTTATAGTCTAGGCCATTTTATCTAATAACCTAGTTCCCTATAACCATGGCTCTGATACCAATCTGTAACACCCCAACCGATGGCGGAATCATCGAGGTGCCACGTAGTGACGATTGTTCAAAAGCACATGGTACTAAAATGTAAATATTATTGAATAAACCAAAACTGTCTTACATTGAAATGGAAATACAAAGTCTTAAATGAAATGTAAATAATGAAATATCTGATTAAAATAATGCACTAAGTATCCCTTGCTAAGCACTATATCAAACTGCACCTGAAACATGTACAAAATAGGTTTGGTCAACATAAGAAATGTTGGTGAGCATTCCGAGTTTTGATATATATAGTAGGTTAAAAGATATACAATTCAAGTGCAAGCTACAGTGCAAATATGTAAACTATGTATCATACAAATGAGCGAAATCAACCCTGTGACTGTATAATGTACTGTATGAACGGCGGTGTACTTATCCAATAAATGGATAAAAGCTTAACACTGGCCACGGATTCTCCGATGAAAAAGGGGGAGAATCAATCTAGGCGGGTTGTCAATCCAAATAGCGCTATCCAATGTTAAGGTCGGCTTGTACCATGTTAATGATTTCACTAAGTACAAATGTAATCCACATGTATTGTCTAAGCATAAAGCACGTTGTAAGCAATGCACATAGTACTAGAATTGTATTGTAAAAATGTAATCTTGTATTTGAAATTGTAATAGTGTACATGTAACACCCCAAAAATGTATAAAAGCAAAAAGGGGTAGGAATACTCACATTTCACGTAGTAGTTTGAGATTTAACTGGACAACGAGATATGAGTTGAGATTACTCCCAAATGATCAACCTAAAGTAATTGATAATGTGTAAGGGAAATAACTCTAGGATACATGTATTTCTAGGGCTTCGAATTGGGGATAAACGTTTATTTGATTAATAACAATTTGTTTATTAAATATAAGAAATTTAATGAATAAATGATTAAAAGTCTTTTTATAAATTTTAAGTTAAAGATGGTCACAAAATAAAGTCTTTAGTATGAAAATAATTTTTATAAAATTATTTTCTTGAAATTAGAATATTTAATCTATTTATTTCAAATTGCCAAAATATGACTTTAATATCTAAAAATATTAAAATTAAAGAATTTTTAAATTAAAAATTGTATTTTTGTTCCAAATGAATAGGAATAATTTATGTAAAATTTTGGTGCAAAAATATTGTAAAATGAATTTATTATGAATTATTTATGATTAAAACTAATAAAAATTGATTAAAAATATTAAATAAACGGTTTTTCAGAAATAAAAATATTTTTCTGGAATGTTTAAGAATATACAAGTTTAGAATAATTTTTGTGAGATTTAATAAAATCGTTTAGATATTTTTATAGAATTTAATAAATATAAATGAATAAACTTGTATTATTAATAATATATATTAAATAAATTATTTTTGAAAAACTAGAAATTGGATGATGAACTTTATCAGTGGAATAACATAAAATAAATTTTGTAGAATTTATAAAGGTGTTTTAGTATTTTAAAACTAATTTTAAAATAATAATGAATAATAAAGAAAAAGGGGGTTTTTGAAAAAAAAAGGTTTGTTGTGGGTGGGGCTCGAACCCGCGTGGTTTTGTATAACATCATCAGACACAACCACTTGATCTAGATCAGTGGTTGTGTTTGATTCTAGTTTAATTAAAATATAAAACATAAGCACAGAAGGTGTTCTTCCCCAAATTATAAGTTGCGAGCCCTAGTTTTATCAATCGAATGATTTACACATCATCAACCCAATTAACCATAGGGCAATTGCTGTGTATAGTCCGATTAACAAAACCCATGAAAGAAAAGCGACTTACAATGAAGAATTCGTATGTTTAGCTCGGTCAAAGAAAAAGTCAACCACGAGTGTAAAAGCTTCGATTCTGGACGATTTGGTGTTTGATAGTGAAAAGTGTTATAGGGGTTCTCTTAGTCGCATAAACGTGTGTGTGGGTGCAGGTTTAATTGAATAATAATCACGTATATATACGAATTCGATCCGGGTTATTTTGGAATGCATTTAATCGAGTTATTTGGTCAAGTCAAACGCGTTAATCACGCGTGTTGATGTTTTTAGAAAGAAGAGTGCGTAAATCCGGAATTAACTTGATCATTGGCGTTATTATTGGATCAGTATTGTGTTTTCTTGTGTTTCCTTGTTGCAGCGATCGATAGCAAGGAAGAAGGAGAAGTACCAGCTTAGTTCATGATTGTGTATAAATAATAAGAAGATCGGGTTAAAAACAAAGGCTCATTCGTGGCGTAGTGGTTGTTGGCGTGTGGTTGTACAGCTTCTACCCGGGTTCGAGTCCCGGCAGGAGCTGTTTTGTTTTTTTCTTTTTTTTAAAACAGGTACAAGGGCTTGGGCTAGTGGGCCGCTGCTGTTGGGCCTGCGTGTGGACTGGGCCAAGCTTTGGGCTCAGAAGGTTGGGCTCCAAGGTTTTCAAAGGATTAAAAAAAAGGATTTGGGCTTGGTTTGGTTGTGGTTTGGTTATGGTTTAGGAGTGGTAAGAAGAGAAAGAAAAAAAAAATATATATATATCTAATCTGATTTATTATTATTATTATTATTATTATTATTATTATTATTATTATTATTATTATTATTATTATTATTATTATTATTATTATATAAAGAAAAGTGACGGATGTCACAAGTGGTATTTATATATGTAAAAATGATCTTTTTTTAAATTCAAACATATAACCGTTGCCCCTAATAAATGCATGCCAAACGGCCATCTTTGACCAATGTGTGGGACGTCGAGACCGTCCTGCCGAAGACGTTAGGGACGACGACGCGACATGGGAGCGGTGTAACCGTCCCAAGCTGGCCGACGACGGGCCTGGGACAAGCCCCACTGTAACACCCCAACCGATGACGGAAACATCGAGGTGTCACGTAGTGATGATTGTTCAATAGCTCATGGTACTAAATGAAAGTTGAATAATATTAAACAATTTACAGTTTATCTTACAAGTAAAGATTACAAAAGTTGATTAATTTAAACTAGGTCCAAAGCTCCAATGTGTTCCAAGGCTTGTACAACTTCCAATAGCAAATAAACTTGAAACATGTTAAGTTAGAAAGATGGGGGGTCAACTATAAATAGTTGGTGAGAATACATAGGTTTTGCATATAGTTGAAAACAATATGTTGTATAGCATTCATAGTTGAAGAATAATAATGAGTAATGATAGAATATGAGTCCGACATGTAACAATGCGTCTTTTGTACAATCAAACCTTGTGTCGACTGAGACCTAACTCGCAAGTTAGTAAAAGTGTAACTGTTTTCGATCATCCCTGAATTTATGCGGGGGGATGGGTTTGTCAGACCTATAGCGCTATAATCTAAACAGGCGGCTTGATCAATGTTAATGATTGTACTGTGTCTTTTTGTTACAGTCAAATGATAGAATGAGTAAATGATAGTGTATAAAATGTTTATAATTGAATCACAAGTTTCCTCAATGTAAGAATGAGTAAATGATAGTGTATAAAATGTTTAAACATGTTTCAGCCCAAAATGTAAAACGAAAAAAGGGGCTATGTAAACTCACCTTAACAAAGATGTCGAACTCTTGGAAATAGTCTAAATGGCACAAAAGTTTCCAAGTATATTCCTTAGTTAAGCAAGCAAAGTAAATCATCTTCAATGAGTACGCGAACCTATAACCCGTTATTTCCTAGGTTAGTTTTATAATATATTAATCATGCTAGTGTTTCGTTTGTTAAAAAATTTTCCGGCGACCAATGACCGAATCTTAATGATACACCCAAAACTTATTACAAAGTTTGTAGATAAACGACATTTATCTACTAGAGTAAATTCTCTTTTCGTTTCATTCAAAAAAATGCTCGCTATTTATGATTTGAAAGTTTTAATACATTACTAGCCTCTAAACAAGTGATAGTAGTTCGTATAAACATTAGGATCACAAAAGTTTCTATGTGGTAACTATTTCTTTTAAAAAAAATACGTAGGTAGTAAGAAAATAATAAATTCTATTTGTTAGATAAAAGGAGTAGAAAACTTATAAGTAAAAAGTTATTATAACCATTTAGATACACACATACATGGATATTAATTTCCCTACGTATTAAAAAAATTAATGTGTGCATGTGGTTTCCATTGGATATTAACCCAACAGAGCACCATCCTCCCAAATAAGAATCATGTTTCAAAATCATATTATCTTTGCCAACAAAAAAATGACAAATAACCAGTACCCCATATTTGCAAAACTTCAAACCCAATTTGCCAATAAAGTTCCTAGTCGCCGGAGATAAATGGGTGAATAACTTCAATTACACGACAATCAGAGGGACAAACCAATACCTTCACCGACGAGTGGAATAGTTTTGTGGAGATGATTAGATTAGACGGCAAAAGAAACGCGGAGGGCGGCCGCCATGGACTCGCGGGTGGAGGCAGTAGGCTTGTGCGACAATGGTGCGGTGATTCACGGTGGCTGACCAGGTGATGCGCTAGAGTTCTATTTTCCGGTGGGCTCACAGAGACACGGCATGGGTGATTTAGAGGAGTGATTGAGGGTGGAGTTAAGTTTGCGCAACTATTCTTGGTCGGATGGTGGGTTTTTATGGGATGATTCGCTATACTTGGACGAATGGAAATAAGGCAGGTCTTTTAAGACTAACAAATGACTCGGTGAATTCTTCAACTGCTTTCAATGCCGATAATCGATTAGTAATTAGTATCATTTCTTTAATTCTTTTTAAAAAGTCAATGACGTTTAATGTATTGTTATCTCTATTCAAATCCTACGGTTATATATTTGGTTAGTTTGGAAGTCATACCCAATTAACCTCCTTACTAAATTAATATGACTAATTCAAATTTATATTATTTACAATTTTTCTAAAATACTTTTCAAGTTCTTTTGACTTTCATTCAAATCTTACAATTTCACTTAAAGGAATAATAATAATAACTCGTACAAGGTTTTTTTTATTATTATTCATATTATTATTATTATTATTATTATTATTATTATTAAAAATGTTTTGAAATAAATAAGATTTAGACATTGTTATTTTTTACAAAAGAAGCTTAATATAAGTAAAGTGGTGATTTTACTAGTTTAATAATTGGGGAAAAATACGCGATGTTACAGTCTCCCCTACTTTTGGGAACTTCGTCCCGAAGTTATAAAAAAAATGCAGGTTGAGGGTGGTTGAGTAAATGTTTGGACGTCAACCGTTTAGTATGTCAAAAATTTATAGGTGCTACGATAAAGTGTTTTGAATGATGGGATGTTATGTATGAGTTATATGGTGAAGTGAATAAGAATAAAAGTTGGATTACGTGGGTCTGAACTAACTAGGAGTGTAAGAGTCTGTATAAAAGTACCAACCATACGCATGTGTTGTTTGACTAAATGAACTACCAACTACTAGGGTTTGTACTTGGGTATCTACCGAAAACCTTGATAGAATTTCACACTACCTTAACGTACCTGTAAATTCATGATTACGTTCCGGACCGCAATCATCAATTTACCTTACTTTAGGGTTTTGTGTCCTTCTATGACTCTAAACACACATGTAAAACAAATAAAGCAAATTAACCTTGTGATTGAATCGTATACAATGTATCCAAAAATGAGTCCAACTGTTGAGCAGGAAAAAGACTTCTACCAGTCAGCGAGTAAGAACCTCTACCGATTGTTGAGCAGGTGCGATAGCCTCTACCAGTCGTTGAGCAGGTTGTAGGGCCTCTACCGACTGTTGAGCAGGCATGATAACCTCTACCAATCATTGAGTAGGTTATTTGGTACTCTACTAACTGTTGAGCAAGTACTTCATCCTCTATCAGTTGTTTGATTAAGTGTACCAATTATTACACACATAAATTGCAAATTGATAATATGTACATGTAAGCAATCAAGTATCAAGTATAGCATGCGAGTTGTAATAGAGTTGCCCAAGACAAGGTTAATGACTCTAGGTGTGTCTATAGCAAATAGTTTATATTCCATGACTTCTAGTATCAAATGTTCAAATATGGTAGATAATCGAATCCTCATGTATAACTAAGGATTAAGTTTGATGCAACACACAATCAAGTTTCAATAGTTTGGTTATCATGGGTAACTAGCTCATGTTTGAGAAGGTGAAGGATATGAATTTAGTTCTTGAGAGGATGATGAAAAATCTCGAAGCAGAATCAAGGTTGCGAGAGATAGTGAATGTGAAGATAGTTGATAAGGAGTTTATTTTATAGTAAGGAGATTATGTAGCAGTGTAAATTGTGGGGTTAAAGTAAGGGATAAGAAATAGGATGAAGATAGAGAATAGAAACAAGTAGAGTTGCAAGTAAGAGAAGCAAGTACTGGTTAAAATCCTAAGGTTATAGACTAGATTATTTTTTCTAATAACCTAATTCCCTATAACCATGGCTCTGATACCAATCTGTAACACCCCAACCGATGGCGGAAACATCGAGGTGTCACGTAGTGATGCTTGTTCAATAGCTCATGGTACTAAATGAAAGTTGAATAATATTAAACAATTTACAATTTATCTTACAAGTAAAGATTACAAAAGTTGATTAATTTAAACTAGGTCCAAAGCTCCTATGTGTTCCAAGGCTTGTACAACTTCCAATAGCAAATAAACCTAAAACATGTTAAGTTGGAAAGATGGGGGGGTCAACTATAAATAGTTGGTGAGAATACATAGGTTTTGCATATAGTTGAAAACAATATGTTGTATAGCATTCATAGTTGAAGAATAATAATGAGTAATGATAGAATATGAGTCCGACATGTAACAATGCGTCTTTTGTACAATCAAACCTTGTGTCGACTGAGACCTAACTCGCAAGTTAGTAAAAGTGTAACTGTTTTCGATCATCCCTGAATTTATGCGGGGGGATGGGTTTGTCAGACCTATAGCGCTATAATCTAAACAGGCGGCTTGATCAATGTTAATGATTGTACTGTGTCTTTTTGTTACAGTCAAATGATAGAATGAGTAAATGATAGTGTATAAAATGTTTATAATTGAATCACAAGTTTCCTCAATGTAAGAATGAGTAAATGATAGTGTATAAAATGTTTAAACATGTTTCAGCCCAAAATGTAAAACAGAAAAAGGGGCTATGTAAACTCACCTTAACAAAGATGTCGAACTCTTGGAAATAGTCTAAATGGCACAAAAGTTTCCAAGTATATTCCTTAGTTAAGCAAGCAAAGTAAATCATCTTCAATGAGTACGCGAACCTATAACCCGTTATTTCCTAGGTTAGTTTTATAATATATTAATCATGCTAGTGGTTCGTTTGTTAAAAATTTTCCCGACGACCAATGTCCGAATCTTAATGATACACCCAAAAATTATTACAAAGTTTGTAGATAAACGACATTTATCTACTAGAGTAAATTCTCTTTTCGTTTCATTCAAAAAAATGATCGCTATTTATGATTTGAAAGTTTTAATACATTACTAGCCTCTAAACAAGTGATAGTAGTTCGTATAAACATTAGGATCACAAAAGTTTCTATGTGGTAACTATCTATAATCTATAATACATTATAAAGGAGGAGTGATGGCCAACTTAGTAATTTTCATTTCCGTACAACATAAAAAGCAACATGTACAACATATTTAAGCAAGGAATTTAAGGGCATTCTAGGAATCTTGGTGACAATTAAGACACTTTGAAGGTTAATTAAGACATTTCACCATCACCTTTTAGTTAAAACCTAAAAATTGATTCCTTTGTTACCCTTTTTCCAACTAATCGACATCATCTTCAATTCCCTCTTTTAATTCTCAGACTGCTCAATTCCCAACTGATGGTTACAAGAACAATATTAGCTGAGATAATTAGTGAACCCTAATTGCCGTCAAGATCCTCGAGTGGGAAAAGCAGAATACTTGCTTCTCAAACTATTCACTGTAACTCTCTCTCATTTCTAATTTTTATTAATTTTAATAGTAAATCAAAAACACAAATGATTTTTTTTATCAATCATATATGGCTTTGCTTAAGATCACTTAATCTTTGTGTTTGTTTATAATTTTTACGTGTTTATGTTTTAGAGATTTTCTTTATATGATTTTGTTTCTTTTTTGTGTTGTTTGCAGGTTTCAATTAAGTTGGTATTGGTGATGCTTTTGAGTCTATTTGGGGAATTTCCAGTTAATTCTACTGTTTCGGATGAAATTAGGTATAGCATTTTGATTAATATTTGAAACTTGTATGTTCAAACAATAGAAAACTTCAAATAGGTCCCAATGTGGTAAGGGAGGATTTGGTCAAGTTTATGTAGGGAGAAGGGTGAGCGGGGGCTCAGGAAACACAGGCCTCGATGCCGTTGAGGTACAAAATCTTTACAACCATGATTTGTATTGGGGTGTAGTTATGGTCGTCCTTATGAGTGGCAAGTTTACAGGTGAGTAGTGCTCTGAATCTGTTATAAAATGCATTCCCAATTGCTAATAATTTTCTAATTTTTTTCCTTGAAGTAACCTGAATGGGTATTACGGAGTTCCAATGGTCCATCACAAAGGCCGCCAAGGAGACTATTATATCCTTGTGAGTTTTTTAGATCTACCCTTTTTGTGGATTTTATTCATTGGTGCTTATTATGTTGTTAGTCCTTGAAGAAAGTTCATTCTACTACTTGCTTCTTTGTAATCGCTATTTTCAAGCTGCCTTCATGCTATTCTAATTGTGGCCTTCCTTCTTTTTTGGTTCTTGTTTTCTTGTTGTATATACATCGACAATAACTGAGTTAAGATTGTGTGTGTTACTTTATGTGCAATGTCACTTCTTAATTGATTTTATGACACCAGGTCTTCGCCCTCGAGACATCCGGAGTGTGGATCCTTCACTATGGTCGACCAACACAATGCCCTCGTTGTTGGTATGGCACCAAGTCAAATTACTGTTTTGGTAGTCTGTTTCTTGCATGTGAAGTTCAAGATCTTGCAACTCCTTTGTTGGCATTGATCAATGCGCATACCATTCCATAATTTGTGCCTTTGTGGTATAATTCCTATTTATCTCAAATTTATATGGTATCGCTAAATTTATCTTAACTATGGATATTATTAGGTAAGCATATTGGTTATGAATAAACTCGGCGAACAAATTACATGTCCTACAAGCATTAAGATTTGTAATTATAAACAGGCTAAAAGATTGTAATCACATTTTTTTAAGTTTGATTTAAGTGATTTTGATATCATTGGTGGTGAGCTGATTAATCTATCAATTATACGCGTGTTCTATTTTTGGTTCACTTGCAATTTGATATCGATTTGATTTTTTTTATCAGATTCCTTTGTTTGGCTCAGTTTGTTAGGTGTTTGAATCTTTCAGTTTCCATTATGTGAAAACTGAAATTAATATGTTCATTAACCGATTAAAGTTTAGAGATACCAGGTAATTTTACAAAAGTTAGAATGTTGGTGGTAGTTGAAGTAGTGGCGCTGATATGGATGGAGGGTAGTGGGTAATGGCGGCGACGGCGTTGGCAGTGGTAGGGGTGGTGCGGTAGTGGCATCAGTGGCGATGGATTAGTTCTAATCATTATTATAAAGCAAATATGAATTGTTCTTTTATGATCTCCAACCTAACTTTTGAATATTAGTAATAATGGTGTTAGAAATATTTAGTTTACTTTTTGTGTTTTATGTTTCAGTTAGGATTACATTATCTCATCCTATGGGCCACTTATGTACTCTAGATGCATATATTAGATATATAAAAGTAAAGTAGTTATTTATTGTTTTTAAAGGATAAGTTTGTATGTCAGAATTGATATATTTTCATTTTATTATTATATATACTATGCTATTAATATAACATTGAGGAATAATCATGTCAGGTGAGGGATGAACCAAAACATCTTCTTGATGATGATGATGAAGATATGACACAGTTGTATTTAACAAGAAATTGGTTACAGAATCAACTAAGCGAGGGTTTGTTGGGAGGTGTTTGGTCCATTAGCTTCAACAGTGGTGCCCAGCATCTGAGGCGGCTTAGTTCTGTTAGGAGTGAAAGTTTGTTTACAAGTGCTAACCTATATGATGATGATATTCAGGATCTGGAGATGTTGCTTGAGGTTTAATGGGACCCTTAACAACATTTTATATGTGAGTAAATACTTCCCTTTCTCGCAACTTAATGACTTGTATAACATAAAATTTCTCTAATAGATGCATAAAATAAAAATGATATGCCTGTCCGTTTTACTATCAAGTAGATGGGTCAAACCTATGTATAGTTTTGATGAAAATTGTATGTAGATACTTTTATGTAATCTTATACGGTAACCGTATTCTGGTCAATTTATAAATTTAGCGAGCTTCATGAGTTCTGTATAACAGATGAACTGATGTTATGGTAAATTAATTGTAGGCATGTGGTCGTGTGGTGTCGCTATGTGTCATGCTTGTTAGTGGCTATCCTTTTGAGGATCCAAGTGAACTAAGAATCACAATGGCGGAAATAAAATTACATTAATGGTTTATGAAGAACATGCTCGCAGATCTGGTGGATGAAGAGAAGATGAACAACCAGTTTACGAGCCTGATGAACCTATGCAATGTGTGGATTCTATCATGAAGATAATATATGAGGCTATGTTCCGTTTGCTGGTCTTTATGATCCAAGTATGATGGACGATGATCTGGACATGGACCTGGACCTGCATGACTTTGACACTGATCATGAAGAACTTAATATAGACAACAGTGTATGCTATGTGATAACACTTGCATGTATTAAAGATGCACATGAATATTGGCATATGGTTTATTTATGTGCTGCAATATTGTTGTATAATTTTAAAAGTACACATAGAAACAAAACAAAGGTAAAGGCATCATTTTATATGAAAATGTTTTAGTGACAGTACAACCAAAATATTCATGAGAACACACTGATATATCAAAACATAAAACTAGCATCAAATGTTTGATTCTAACAGTTAACCTAAGTATTACTTTTACTTTTTTTAAACAAAAGAAATACTCAATCCGTCCTAATTTAAATGTCCTTATTTCCTTTTTTATTTGTCCCAAATTAAATGTCTCTTTCTAAAAATAGAAATGCAATTTCCAGTTTTCCTCATAAAAGACAAAACACAATCACCACTTTTAAGGATATTATTGTCATTTTACCACATACAAACAAAAGATTTCTTAAAATGTGTGTTTTTAGACATGAGACATTTAAATTGGGACGGAGAGAGTATATACTATAATTGCACAACTGATGAATCTGATGTTAAACTAATATCATACTCGCTTGATGTGCTTGTACGTGATAATCAAATCACATTCTTAAATTTGCTTAATACATGAATACCTCAGCTGTCACGTCAACATCTGGTCCACGTTAGCACGCCACCTCAGCAATCACGTCATTTTGAACTAACTCAGTTAGTTCAGAGTTAACGAATGTTCATTTTTGACACTCATATGTTCACTTGGGATTATCCTGGTCCAACAATAAAGTTCGGATTATTATTGACCAATGGCCCAAACTTTAGATTATTTAAATCTAACACCCCAATAAAATATTGTGGGTTAAACAAAATAGTAATATGTGCTTACTCAAAATTATACAACAACCTGATATTTGTATTAGGGTGTACAAAAACTTTCTTGACATCCTCACTTCACTAACCATATGACTGTCTAATCCCTTCGCAATGCACGGGTTCCCCACTAGAAGCACAACCCCTAACTAACTAACATGAATGGATATTGCGCTACAAATGCCGCCCCCGCAGCAACGCGCGGGCTTTCCAACTAGTTTCTTTTAAAAAAAATACGTAGGTAGTAAGAAAATAATAAATTCTATTTGTTAGATAAAAGGAGTAGAAAACTTATAACTTATCAAATATGTAAAAAGTTATTATAACCATTTAGATACACACATACATGGATATTAATTTCCCTAGGTAGTAAAAAAATTCATGTGTGCATGTGATTTCCATTGGATATTAACCCAACAGAGCACCATCCTCCCAAATAAGAATCATGTTTCAAAATCATATTATCTTTGCCAACAAAAAAATGACAAATAACCAGTACCCCATATTTGCAAAACTTCAAACCCAATTTGCCAATAAAGTTCCTAGTCGTCGGAGATAAATGGGTGAATAACTTCAATTACACGACAATCAGAGGGACTAACCAATACCTTCACCGACGAGCGGAATAGTTTTGTGGAGACGATTAGATTAGACGGCAAAAGAAACGCGGAGGGCGGCCGCCATGGACTCGCGGGTGGAGGCAGTAGGCTTGTGCGACAATGGTGCGGTGATTCACGGTGGCTGACCAGGTGATGCGCTAGAGTTCTATTTTCCGGTGGGCTCACAGAGACACGACATGGGTGATTTAGAGGAGTGATTGAGGGTGGAGTTAAGTTTGCGCAACTATTCTTGGTCGGATGGTGAGTTTTTATGGGATGATTCGCTATACTTGGACGAATGGAAATAAGGCAGGTCTTTTAAGACTAACAAATGACTCGATGAATTCTTCAACTGCTTTCAATGCCGATAATCGATTAGTAATTAGTATCATTTCTTTAATTCTTTTTAAAAAGTCAATAGCGTTTAATGTATTGTTATCTCTATTCAAATCCTACGGTTATATATTTGGTTAGTTTGGAAGTCATACCCAATTAACCTCCTTACTAAATTAATATGACTAATTCAAATTTATATTATTTACAATTTTTCTAAAATACTTTTCAAGTTCTTTTGACTTTCATTCAAATCTTACAATTTCACTTAAAGGAATAATAATAATAACTCGTACAAGGTTTTTTTTATTATTATTATTCATATTATTATTATTATTATTAAAAATGTTTTGAAATAAATAAGATTTAGACATGGTTATTTTTGTACGAAAGAAACTTAATATAAGTAAAGTGGTGATTTTACTAGTTTAATAATTGGGGAAAAATACGCGATGTTACACCCACACCCCATTGGCTAACTAATAGATGGCTACGGATTTACAGTTGGATTATTTTTATGTTTTTATTTAAAAAAATCTGAAAAAAATGAGGGAAATGTACAAAAAGGGCAATGTTGTTATTTGATATTTTTTTTTACTGGAGAAAATAGAACTCAACACATAAATTACACATTTTACACCCTTACCCAGGGTTTAAACCCGTAAGAACTCGTATAAAAAGCAATCAAAATCAATATTTTTTCTATGTACCCTCATCATCATTATACAATATTAAAATTAGAATATGCTCTTTTAAATAATTTATCATGCCTCTCAAAATTACTCTTAATTTTTTTAAACGTGTGTAAATGGTGCAGTTACACATGTAAAAAAACATTTATTTTCATATATGTTTACATTTCAACGCGTAAATTATATTTTGATGTTGTTTTTTGAATCATAATGATAAGTTGGTAAACATAAATTTTGAATTTGAATGGTTTTGATCGAGTTCTCGCGGTTCTTAAGAAATAGACAAGTTCTCAATTTAGCATTCCCTATGTGTGTGTGTGTGTGTATAGGATTAGAATCGTGTGAGAACCATTTGGGTAATTGAGAACTATGAAAACCATTCTGGACTAGAGATGAGCATTTTGGTATTGAACCGAATGGTACCATACCAAATGAAATTCGGTACCCACTTTTTTTCCGGTTATCGTATTGGTACTTTTGGTACAGAATGATACCCGTATTTTACCGATTTTTACCTTAATATATCGTACCGTACCGAACATTTTTGGTACCGGTACCTAATTATAGGATTTTTGGGTAGGGGTGGGGATGGGGCTGGGGGGATTAAACAAACGCATAAATGCCTTTAAAAAAACAAAGACATACCTATCTTGAGTTTGATGCTGCCATTGGTGAACCGTTGGTAATGGTACAACTAATATTTTTCTTGGATCGTAAGAATCTTCCCAAAATCAACACCTTTTTCAACCTAAATACTCTGGTTGCTAATGAGATTCCACGGTTATTGGATTGCACAGAGATAAATTTTAGTCTTATTGTTATGATCGATTAAAATTTGGTTATCTAATGCTTGAATCCTTCGATTTGAACGTGAGTGTGAGAGAAGCATCTGTTATGATTTAAGAATTTGAGAGAGCAGTATATTATTTGAGAGAGAAAGACAGATGATACCTTTATATAGTTGTGTAATGGGGTTTTGAGTTTGAAATTTGAATTTGAATTTGAAGCAACAGTTGTATGAACATCTGTTAAAGCAAGTGGCATTATTTAATTAATTTATGAAGCACTGTTCAGGCAAGTGGCATTATTTAGTTATAATTTTAAGTTGATTAATGACATCACTTTTTGCATCACCAAGGCATTGTTGGCCTATCTCCATGCTTGACATATCAACTTTTCTAAGCATTTCTTATGTCGCTCACGAAGCTCCTATTATAGTAAGTATAGATAGATTTTAGCTTCCCGATTCTTTTGCATTTCTCCTGATTATGCAAGCGATTGGTTCATATATCGACTGAATTCAGTGAAATCCATTTACTTCAAGTTTTCTTCATGTCGTCACATTGCACGGATTTCCTATTACAAGTTGCAAAACACAAATATTAGTCATTATATCGAGGCTAACATACAACTTACAAGGCAAGATACCGGAATCTCTTCTTGATACATGTTGGTTGACTCATTTACTATATTTTATTGCACTCTTATCAATATTTTATCATCCTCTTAATAGTATAAAAGGTAAATCTAAAATACATTTTTTTATTTTATATTATATTTTTACAATTAATACGTCGCATCGCGCGTGATCCCTATAGAACTAATGGATAATAAATAATTTATAACTAAATACTAGGTTGTTGCTTCCTACGTACTTTATGTCAACATATAACAAATCATTCACCCCCCCCCCCCATAAACCCAAACAACTATGATGAAACAAAATAAACACACCCGCAGCAAAGCACATGCATTGTTACTAGTATTTGTAAAGATTATGGTTCTAAACATGTTTTTTAATGTACATATGTGTATATACATGTTTAAATTTGAAAAATAAGTATTGTATATATAAATTAAATGATGTACACATATGTATAATAAATTAAAAAAAAAAAAAAAAAAAAAAAAAAAACAGCTCATGTGGACCTGACCTAAATTCCCAATCTCATGTGCCAAATTCCTATTCGCCTAAAACATGGGCCATACACGTGCGCTACATAATGCTACTGGACCCTACACTTTGTATCTTACATGGCAAGGACCACGTCATAAAAGGTCAGACACGTCAGCCCAAAAAAGCCTCCCTAAGATAGGGTCATTTTCTTATTCCCAGACCCAATATTCATAAATCCAAAACACTGTAGCATCAATAACTTGTACATTTTGCATATAATTTTGTACAACGATTTGGATTTAAAGGTTTCAACTCTGGAAAATGGACTATGCTTGGATATTAGATGGATAGATAACAATCTTTCTCCCATTCTCTTTGAACATGTGAGAGAAGCTCAAAGCCAATGGTGCATCATCATCTTCTTTCTCACATAAATTTTAATTCTTAAAGATATATAATAAATAGTTGCAGGTATGATTTCTTTGAATCTTTATTTTATGTAACTTATTTTCAGTTTTTAAAACTGTGTATATATGTATTGATCATTTATCTTAAATCTTGGAATGTTGTCTTTTAAAGTTGTAGTTTTGGTCTTTTGGAAACATCTAATGTTTTTGTTCAGGAAACTGTACATATGTTTGAATTTGAAAGATCTAGCTGGTTAATATATTTGAATGTTAGAAAATCATATTTTTTTCAATTGGGTAAATGTGTTTTTATTCAATTTTTAATCCCGAAGATAGATTCTTGATGTTTGAAGATGTAGGGTATGTTTGGCAGTGAGCTTTTAAGAGGTTTTAGGGACTTCAAGCTTCAAGTTTTTAAGAAAAAACTTCTACTCAATAAAAAGCATTGTTTGGTTGAAGGAGCTTGAAGCTTTTAGGTTAGGAGAAAAAGTTTTATAGTGAAAAGCTACTAGTACTAGCGTTTAAGAAAAAACTCTAATAGCTACAACCTTTTAATTAGTAAATGACACAAATACCCATTCTATTTTAAAAATAAAATAAAATTTTTCCTTACAATCTTTTAATTATGCACATTTTGATCATTTTATACATTTTATACATTTTATTAAAAGCTACAACATGGAATTCGGGTATGAGGATTGAGGCAAACCATATATGATGGTTTTTTAAATGATCAGGCTCTTAAAGACATTTTCGTGCATTACTTATGGACAATAACTTTCTATGTGGCAATAGATGTCATTTTTAATTAGTCTTTGCTAGCCTAATTGTCTCTAAACCAACATGAGTACGATGGCTTTTGAATAAGCTATTAAAAATTTGGAACTAGCTTGGGCTAACACAAACAAAGCTGTTTAAGAACTCAAAGTAACTTTTGGATTAAAAAAAAACTCAAAAGATTGGATATGTTTATCTACCAAGGAAATTTATTAATAATTTAACTTTTTTTTTTTTGTGAACACTCCTTTAAAAAAAAAAAAAAAACAATCCGAGTTATTTTCATTTCAACAAAAAGGGCAAATTACATAAGAATAGCAGGCAGGCGGGCAACAAGCTGCGCCGCCACCTCCTTCTGAATAGAGAACCTTAATCTAGAGAAAACAAATCCTCGCCCCTAGGAAGTCGAGAAGTTGCTGTGAACACTCCTTTATGTATAATTAACCAATGTCTTGGTTTTCTTCCTAAGTTGAATCTTTCTTTCTCTTTTTTTAAGAGGCTTTTCCCTGAAATAAAATAAATGAAAAAAAAAAACTAATTTGTAGCTATATTAGTTCTCTTTCTAGCATTTGTTTTAGTTCAATCGAATTATTGTTCACAAAGGAAGGTTCCTAAAAACCATATTTGACCCAAAAAGGTCAAAGTGTATACTTGTTTCAGGTGACTTATCCATAGATGGATAGATATTGTGAATACTGTGTGAATATAAGATCAGTTGTTTACTGTAAGGCGGATGCAGCCTACCTATGCCTTTCATGTGATGCTAAGGTTCACTCAGCCAATCCGTTGTCTAAGCGCCATCATAGGACACTCATTTGTGACACTTGTAGACGACGCCCAACCTATGTTCGATGTTATGATCATCAGAGGTTCATGTGTCGCGGTTGTGACCTTAGCCAACATGACACTTCTTCTCAGCATATAAAAAGAGTCATGAGTAGTTATGTTGGTAGCCCATCAGCGCGTGATTTAGGGGCGTTATGGGGTTTTGACTTGAGTCGGGTCGGTGATGGTAGTAGCATTCTTGACCCCAAATTCGGTTCGAGTTCATGTGCCAATTCAAACACAAGTGCAGTCAATTTAGAAAGCAATGTACAAATTAAGGTATGTTATTTTTTTTATTTATTTTTTTATGCTAAATGGGTTGTGTTTGCGGGTTACCTGAAAAATTGACATGGGTGTTAAAAGAGTGTAGACACGTAAATCCGAACATGACCCTAGTTTTAGGTACAACAAAAAGATAGAAGTGTATATAGAATTATTGTGTTTAAACTATAAATACTAACACGCTTTTCTCTTTTAGCTTTTTACTTATTTGCAAAAACTACAAGCCCGTTTAAATAATGATATAAAACACAATCTAAAAAAAATGTGCATAACATTAAACAAGTCAACCTGAACACAAACATATATTCAACTCAAAACTAGCACGAACCCATTTGAACCAAACCCCAACCCATGAAATTTGTGTTAGGTTCGTGCCATGTAAAAAGACACGCCCTAATTGAAAATCATAATGTTTATTTTTATTTAAGGTTACTTTGTAATTTCACAAATAGTTTTTGGTGCTTTATTTATTTATTTTTATGTAAACAGGAAATATATGGTGGTATGCAAGCGGTCATTCTACAACAACTTGTTGATTTGGTAAAATTTCAATCCGTTATACGTTGCAAAGAACACAAAGTGGATCAGAACGACGTTGATCAATCCTCTCAGCAATTTTGGCTCGGGGAGGGGCATCCTCATCACCACGAGATGACTTTGGATCCTTGTTCGTCGCCTTTCACACAATTGGACCATCTAGAGTCTGAAAACGATGAAACTGACCTCCAAGGAGACCCGTTTTGGCAATGCAAAAGTCGGGTTCCAAGCGGACAGGTTTCACCATTCCTATGCTTGTTTTAGTCCATTTGTTATCTTGTTTATCAAGAGGAAATACTAGGTGAAAACTAATATACATACATACTCAAGATTACTTGAATGATGAATCCAACCAGCCCATTGTCGGCCCATTATATTTAATGTTAGGCCCATGACCGTTTCCCTTTTCGACTAGCAATTAGCAAACATGTTATGTAGATTAATAATAACCAAGTAATCTATATGAGAGATCCAGATCAATCTGGGTCCTAATATTAATGGGCCCATATATAGGCCCATTGGTTGTACTATCAAAAAAATGTTGTTAGACCTGACAGTCTGACACTGAGCCCTTATTTCAAACTAAAAAAATATCATGTTTTTTTTTACCGCAAATGTTATTAACTCTCAAATTACACCACATTGATCCTAATCTAAAAAATATCATGTAGCACTGTTTAAATATTCAATTTTCATATATTGCTGGTGATTTAATGCTATTTTGTATAGTTTTATTTTTTTGCTATATTAGCTAATTTGAGATAACTAAAGAAAAAAAATATAAGTTTATTGTATTTTTCCCCAAACCAGTTCGGATTGAACCCGGTTTTGGTTTGGGTCAAATATGATCAAAACCGGTTTTAGTTAGAACCGATTCGGCTTGGAGCCGTTTTTTTTTTTTTTTTTTTTTTTTTTTTGGGGGGGGGGGGGGACCTGTTTGGGTTACAAACTTGTTCCATTTCCCTATCCGGTTTCTAATATTTAGGAACGGGCCGGATCGGGCCATTCTAATTTATGTTCAATTATCTACGTAGCTTTGGTCTCAAAATATGCAAGATCTTGGTGTATGTGAAGAACCATCATGCTTGGATGATTTGAACATACCTGATATAGATCTCACCTTTCGAAATTTCGATGAACTCTTCCGAACCGAGCAAGAGCCCATAAGGCTAGAACAGGTAAATTCACTAAAGATAACATTTGGGGGTCTTTTTATAAACCGTTGAATTTAACTAATTTATGGCATAACAGTAGCCTTGTAAACCATAACTAATTTTTTATTATGTAGTTATGTACTTATGCATATTTGTTATAATCATGTCATAACATTTTGATTGTGACAGGGTAAGTCCATGACCTACTCCGAGTCACCTCCAAAGAAAGCGCGTTACGCTTCTCAAATCATGTCTTTCTCTCACTCAAAACTTGGTGGCGAAAGTAGTGGTAACGTTTGCGTTGACAGTGGCACGTCGCCCTCGTGTGGATCACTAGAGCGCAACGAATCTTCAACGATGGAAGGAATGACGAATATGCAGCAGTATGCAACCATTATATTGTTTATAGCCTTATAAGTTCATTTTGCTTTATATTGTGCTAACTTTTGTTGGGTTTTGAGTTTGTCATTAGGGAAGATTCAAAACAAGGCCAATGTGGCTACAGAAAGGCTCGATCCGACACAAGAAAGCGAACAAAATCGCAAAGTTGGAAGTTTAAAGGGCATGGATCTGTTACAAGAAGCTTCTGAAAGTCAATTGATTTAACTTTTAGTTCATTGTTTGTTGTAGATCATAGTAATTGCTATGAACATGACTACAAGTTTTATTGTTATGATAAATATAGATGATTTACTTTTAATCATGTTTTTTTAAGGCGAATTTTCTATGTTGTGGCAGAGATCATCACAACCCCCCAGAAGGGGAGTCCCCTTAGCCACTCTCCAATGGTCAGACTATGTTGTCTTAAATATTGCAAAATTTGTGTTAGATATGCTTATTTTTACAGCCTTAAAACACACACATATACACATGGCTGTGGGGATAAGCTTGTTGCCATGTTGTTTTCCTCTATTTGGTATGTCACAAGACTGTTTAAAACACCCATTGAGTGGTCTTTAAAGCAACTTTTTTTCTGTTTGAATACACTTTTAACATGAAAATTAATATGGTGATTCCTCTCAAAACCAATCTCATAAACTCTATAAATACGAAAGTACGATATTGAAAAACTTATGATTGTTACAAGATATTAGGTTTATGCAATGTTTTTTTGTCCTTTCTAGTAACTTGTTACTAGAGATGTCAATAAGGGCAACTCTTGTTTGGTTTGTATATAAGTTTATATCTGTCTATAAGTATATAAGTAGTTATATATTGAAAATATACAAAAACTAAATTGTAAAGATTATACTCCAAAAAATATATTCTTAGAAATATGCATTTAAGATCTTGTTAACTTTGAAGGGAATTGTTTGTCTTTAAATAAATGCTATTAACTAAATTGTTTTAATCTAAGTACACATAAGTTATAGGTCAAATTAACTTGATTTTATATAAATGGGTCCTATTAATTCTCACTTAAAGAGTGGGAATGTTTGGGGTTGAAGAAATGGGGAATCAAGTGTGGGGTATATCTTATTTACACCAAACAAAAGGGTTTTAAAATTGATGTCAACATATGAATGGGAAGATGATAAAGAGTTAGTTAAGAGTTGTATTAAAGAAGCAAACCTTTGAATTCAAAGCTAGAAATCAACACCTCCAACTAATGCATCATTCAACAAAACTTCTAAATGAAGCATTTTCATCCATTGTTCATCTACTGAAATGTCCCTATTCATAACTATAAGATTTCACATTATAATTTTCTTTATGGACACAAACAAACTCTAGCTGTATAAATAATAGACTCTTACATATATTAAGGTCGGTATACAGTTAGCTAGAGTGTGATAAATTTGCATATAAAAGATTACAAGATACGGGTCAATTTATTCTACACAGTGTAACAAAAATAAGAAGGGTGAGAAGAATACAAAAAAACACAATAGATCATGAAATATGACACAATAAGCCACAAAATATAACACAGTGCCAAAAAATTATAACACAATGATGAAGAAAAATAAGACACAATGATGAAAATAAGAAAAACACATAATGATATACGCATATTCAAACAACTACAAGCTAAAACCCAAAAAAAAAACGAAGACCTAAAAACTAACGTCGCAGGGTTCGATAAGACGGTTCCAATGCCGCTTGAATGAGTTCAATTGAAGTCCGTTTAATACTCTTCCTACGACTTCCTATTTTTCTTTCACTGTGTATTTGATCCTAACCCTACAAGATACATCGGCGACGTTGGTTTGTTACATACATAATACATTTATGGTTTGTAAAGTATTTTAAATAATTTACTTGATTTTTTAGGATCTTCTGATCCGTTTACGATATTACACATAGTGACATAGGAAATGTTGGATATTTTAGTGTAATTGGATTGACTGTTTGACCAATATCTTCATAATAAGATATCATATAGGTATGGAGGTGTGGAGTGCTCACCTATTTGAATTTATTATGAATTTAGAGGCGAAACCCTAAAGGGACAGGAGTCAAAGGCAACGCCCCTGGGAGCATGGTCCAATGGGCGGCAGCCCCTGGTGGGATCTAAGGGGGAAGCCCTTGGTTGGGGTCGAAATAGGGGACTAAAGTTGGCAATTTGAAACTATTGGAAATAACTGCCTAAAAGGCAGTTAATGGGTCAGAATTCATTACGAATTTTAATATGTTCTTGGTCAAAACACTATGGTTCTTCTCTCAATTAAAATCATACCGAAAATTCTCAATCTCTGATTGTATCCGATTGAATATTTCGATTTAACCTTCGAATTCATTCAATTTGAAAACGATTACGTGCCTTTAGAGCAGTGCCGACCCTGAGCATGGGTTGGGTGGTCACTGGCTCAAAGCCCGACCCTCAAATGGGTCTGAACGTTTTTTAAAAATATACACATATATATTAAATTCTATACTTATGATATATATTTGTGGTTTATACATTAAAGTCTTGTTAGTAAAGTTGAAAAAACCATCCTAATTTAATGTAGAGGTCTCATGTTCAATCTTTACCTCTAGCACCATATTCATATTTTTTTTATTCATTCTTTTTTATAAAATTTTGAGCTCAAACTTTTTTCACCCGAAACCCAAATTTTTTTAGTGTTCTCGAATACACAGTCCTGCTTCAAAGATCTCAATTATCGATAAATCTATCAATTTAAAACGTAACATGCCAATGTGTACTTCAGATTTATTTCCCGCCAAAATCAGATGATTTGGACCCAAGCCGAAAACCATCTACGCAACAACTTTTATGATACGAAATGACTAAAATACCCCTCTCACTTCATCACACACTGTTAGTTTACAAGGCTAACGATAGAAATTCACAATAATATTATTATTATATCGTTGAATAATACTTCCGTTACCTGATACCTTATAACGGTCTAACCGATTTACATACATATAACTGCTTACTGCTTACATCCATCAGATAATACATACATCATCATCATCATCCTCTCTCTCTCTCTCTCTCTCTAAAATATCTCTCCCCCTCTCTCTCTCTCTCTCTAGATTAATCAAGAAACCATCATCTTCTTCAATTCTTTAACAAAATGCAGACTTTTACAGACTTTACATACAGTGGTAAAGAAGACAATAATCTCTGGTCTTCCTTCATCAACCCACGATCAAACACTCACCCCTATTATAATAATAATAATAATAATAATAATTTGTACCCAACACACTTCTCCGTAGCACCACCGGACTTTGCACCGTTTCAAGACTTAATCGACAGGCGGACATGGTGTATTAATAACCTTAGGGTTACTGTTAAAGAAGCTGAAGCACTCAGGCAAGAGAATATTAATCTTCAGATGGTGAATTCTGAACTAAACAAGCAGTTATCGCAGTTGAAACTACAAGTTTCGGGTTCGGGTTCGGGTTCGGGTTCGGTTTCGGGTTTGGATTCTGTTGTGAATTGTTTTGGAAGAATGAGGATTGGGGAGAAAGGAGGACGGGTGGGGCGTGGAGTGGATAATGTGGATCCGGGTAAGAAAATGGATATGGAGCGGGTTAAGTTGCCCAAGAGTATTTCTGTTAGGTCTAAAGGGTACTTGAAGAAGATGGTTGTGGCTGGTGATGGAGGTTCGGGTCGGGTACGGGCTGTGAATCGGGTTAAAGTTGCTTCTGATACGGTATACTTACTCGGAATTTTTATAAATTTGTTTGATTGAAGTTTTATTTGTAGTTGAATTAATATTGTTTAACTTAATATTTAGATGAGTGACTTTAAAACATTTTTACCTATATTAATTTTTGCAGATCATGATAAATATATTTAATCTAAATAATTCTTCATTTCTGATTGTCAAATTAAATTAAAATAGGCAGACGGGCAACAAGTTATGCCGTCATACCTTTCTGAATTGCAAAACTTGTTACTTGTTTATTTATTTTGCAAGTTTTTTGTTTCTTTCTTGTGAAAGTAACTTAACAAATTTCCGTATATTAAAGTTGCTACACGTTAATTTTGAACGAAGTTGTGGAAATAAAAAAGATATAAAATAACTTGAAACTGGTATATCCGGTTGTTAATTGTATAAAAAAAACCATGTAAGCAAAACGACCGGATGTACCAGTTTTAATTGTTTCAAATTGTTTTTTTTTTCACGTGTTTGTGCAAATTTGATACGTGGAGAGTATTTAATGTGTAAAAAAATGTTGAAAGACTTTTACGAGGGTAAAAAACAAATTTGATTCGTGGAGGGTATTTAATGTGTAAAAAATTGTTGGAAAAACTTTTGTAACTAGAAAAAAAGAGAAAACATGTTAGTTATTTACTTATTTATGGTATTTTTATTAGTCTTGATGTGTTTTCCCATGATGTCTGCCTAATGATGTTGAATTATTCTCTATTTAAATGCACCCTAATGCAAGAAAACATTATGGTGTACATTGTTTTAATTAATTTCTAAATGTGTTGTGATGTTGGAATATAATCAATCAGCAAATTAAGGTGTATGTGCATGGGAAGAAAGAGGAGGAACCAAGGGAGCTGAAGGTATACAAGCAAGGTATGACAAAGACTGAGCTATGCAACAAATGGCAACAAACTGGTGCGTGTCCATATGGAGATCATTGCCAATTTGCACACGGGATCGAGGAACTCCGGCCCGTCATACGCCACCCACGCTACAAGACTGAAGTCTGCAGGATGGTCCTTGCTGGTGATCCATGCCCGTATGGTCACCGCTGTCATTTTCGCCATGCTCTCACTGAGGAGGAGAAGCTCATGAGACACCACTGAAGTCTGCAGGATGGTACTATATTTTTTTAAAAAATTTCTTTAATAAAATTCCTTTTTCTAGTAACAGAATTGATAAAGGAAAAGAATTAGCACACTACACTCAGGGGCGAGGCATTCTTGGGGGCAGGGGTGGCCCTGGCCCCCCCTGTTTTTTGGGGCAGTACTGGAAATTTACGATTTTCATAGGTAAATTGAGTCCGGGTTTAGTCCGGCCCCCGTCGATTTTCCACTACCGATCGAAAAAAATTGAGTTCGGCCCCCGCCGATTCTGAAAGCAAGCTTCGCCACTGACTACACTGCTATGTGAAAGTAAATAGAATTAGTCTTGTAATCACTTCATTAATCTTGAATGGAGTTGAAAGTGATTATTAGAATTTGAAAGTAAGTTTTGTGATTATTAGTAACTTTGGTGGGTACATGTTTGGTGTTTCACTCATCATTTCTACTCCAAACACCACTTTTTTCTTTATCTTTTATTTAAATTTGTTTTGTCTAAATATGATAATAATTTATATTGGGTTATGGTAATTGTGTATCATATCCATAATGCATCATCTTGTCCAATTACTAAATAAATACCTAGAGAAATGCATGTTCAATATAAAGTTTTTTTTTTTTTTATAAATATAAATTTTCATTACCGGACAAAGAAAATTACATCAAGATAACGGGCAGGCGGGCAACAAGCTGCGCCGCCGTAGATAGGAATTTCAAAAACTCCATAGATATTTTTTACATATTGTTTTGAATATACGATATAAAAGACGTTTTAATTCCTTTTTCTTCTCTCACTAAAAATGATTATTTTCCATACATTACGTACATGTGTTTATATCGTTATATAATATATAGTTGTTAGAAATATGGTGAAGGGAGCTAAGGCTGAAGGGTGTGGGGACGTGAGGAAGGGAGACGGGGGGTGGGGGACGGGGGCAAGAGACGGTGGTGGTGGCGAAAGGTGATTGGTGTTGCATCGTGATTGGTCTCTCTGTTGTGCTATGGGGGAGACGAGAGAGATGAGGGACGGGGGTGGGGGCGGTGGTTGGGACGAAGGAGACGGGGGAGACGGTGGGACGGGAGTTGCCCCGTCTGTACACCCTTCAGCCTAATAGATGTGTATTCAGGAATTTTAGTTGTCATAATCGTAAAGGAGTTGATGTTTCAACTCTACATCGAGTTGAAAGGAACCAATTGATGAGTCTGTTACTCTGTCGAAGGCCTATAGTTAGTCCATGTAAAAAACTAATATAAAAAACAAGGCCCACATAAGTGTCTTGTTAAAGGCCCAATGCTCATATCACTTGAGTAGTTACTTCATACTTGAGTTTTGTGTAACTAGCTAATTAATTTTTTTTGTAATTGTACTAATTTCTCGTTAGTTTTTAATATATGGCTTCAGATAATTACTCATTATCTTTGTAACTTTTTGACAAAGAAAAATGGTTATAGACTTATAGTGTTCATGACTTCATGTGAACACAAAACGTTAACATGGTTGTCAATGTTATTTCATTTGAATCAAGTACACTATAAAATTAAAAAATGTCAAAAACTGTAAATCTAATCTAGAAACAATCACAAACACAACCAACATAGATGAACAAGAGAGAAGCGACAAAACGGTGACCAAAACTTTATTATTAAACCAACCCTAAAAACTCCCCCCAAATACCCAGAGATTCAACAATGGAAGAATCTAGAAAGAACAATGAACAGCTGATGACAACTGATGGTTTAGATCAGTTGACACAACTAGATGAGAACAATACAAACACTTACAGTGCTTAATACGAATACAGAAGACAAAGACCTGGATGATTTACAGAGAAACCCTAAGACAAACAAAGAAGAAAAGAAAATAAAATGAACGAATAATAATATTTTCAGTCGAGACAAAGGTATATATAGCTCTGATCACGATCCGTGTGATGTATCATCTTAGCCGTTCACAATCTCCTAAAATCAATCTACACCGTTCAGAGAAAACACACTTTATCAATGGGCCGAGCTCAACTGTGTTATAACTCTCTCATCTGTTGTAATACTTAAGCCCATCAAGCCCAAACAACAAAACCTGTATAAACATAAGAACAGGCCCAACTACAACAGCCCACATGATTTGAATTATATTATTTTAACATTCCCCCTTAATTCAAATCCTTTTTAAACATATCCACCATTCCAAGTTTTTCACACAATACATCATGTTGTGTTCCATTTAAACCTTTGGTAAATATGTCAGCAACTTGACATTCAGAACTTATTTTGATAGTCTTAATCAGTCCATCAGAGATTTTTTCTCTAACAAAATGTAAGTCTATCTCAAAGTGTTTAGTCTTCTCATGGAAGACTGGATTGGCTGCTATAGAGATAGCAGCTTTACTATCACTATATACAGGTACAGGTAAATCACATGAAACATGTAATTCTTTTAAAAGATTTAAAACCCATATAATTTCACAAGTCCCTGAACATAAAGCACGATACTCAGACTCAGCTGATGATCTTGAAACCGTGCTCTGTTTTTTACTCTTCCAAGACACTAAAGATTCTCCAAGAAATAAACAATATCCAGTCACTGATTTCCTTGTGACTAGGCATTTTGCCCAATCAGCATCAGTATAAGCTTTTAGATTAAAGCTACTAGACCTCTTAAACTGAATACCTTTTCCTGGAGCAGACTTTAAGTATCTTAAAAGTCTCAAAGCAGTTTGCAAATGCCCAAAGGTAGGCTTATGCATGAACTGACTTAAAAACTGAACAGAATAGCTTATATCTGGTCTAGTTAAAGAGAGATATATAAGCTTTCCTATTAGTTTTTGATACCCAGTAATGTTATCCAATACCTCCTCATTTTTACCATTTTTGTTAGACACAATATAGCTTAACTCAATAGGTGTAGTTACAGGTTTACAACCTAAATACCCAAACTCAGATAACAACTCAAGACAATACTTTCTTTGGGTCAAATATAATCCAGAATCATTATAAAGAACCTCTATATCAAAAAAAAAATACCTTAATTTCCCTAAGTCTTTGATTTGAAAGTTTTGACTTAGAAACTGTTTTATTCTATTAATTTCACTTTCATTATTTCCAGTTACAATAATATCATCAACATACACAAGTAGAACAACAAAAACATCTTTTTCAGATTTTATAAACAAGGAAAAATCACACACACTTTGTTTGAACCCCAAACTGAATCAATACACTAGTAAGCTTTTCATTCCATTTTCTGGGAGCTTGTTTAAGTCCATACAAGGACTTAATCAGCTTACAGATCTTACCATCAGACTTAGTACTATAACCCTCAGGAGGTATCATATAAACATCCTCACTAATTGACCCATACAGAAAAGCATTATTAATATCCAATTGATATAAAGACCAGTTATTATGTACAGCTAATGCTAATACACATCTAATAGTGACCATTTTCACAACAGGTGAAAAAGTCTCACTAAAATCTAAACCTTCTCTCTGATTAAAACCTTTGGCAACAAGTCTTGCCTTATACCTTTCTATTTCACCATTTGCTTTATACTTTACCTTATATACCCACTTGCACCCTATAGGTTTTCTACCTTTTGGCAACTCAGTTAGTTCCCAGGTATTATTCCTATAGAGAGCTTCCATTTCATTATTCATGGCTTCAACCCATTTAGGGTCTTTTGAAGCCTCAGAATAAGAAGTAGGTTCTAAAGTTTTATTTAAACTAGAAGCAAAACAAAGATTATCAATAGACAAGTTTGAGTAGTTAACTACTCTTTCCACACCATACTTAACCTTTCCCTCAACAATATAATCATTAAATTTCCTAGGAACACTAGGTATTCTATCAAACCTCCTAATAGTTCCCTCAGATGGGTTATACTCATCATTTGAGGGATCAACATCATGGTCAGCCATGCCAGTTGTCCTACTACCAGAACTACCAGGCTGCTGACCTAGGTCTACCCCCCCCCCAGCAGCTCTGGGAGGAGTCCCTGGTTGCTGACTAGTTGATTCCCCCTGAGTAACATTGTTTCCCCCTTCATCATCGGGCAGCTTATCTTTCCCAGTCACACTAAAAGTTTCAGATTTATTTGACTCATATTTATCAAAAAAATTAACACTAGTTACATCTTGATCATCAACTGAATTGGTTGATGAGATTTCAGAAAGTTGTTTATATGGAAATATTTGCTTATAAAACCTTACATCCCTAGAGTATTCAACTGTTTTAGACTCAATACACCAAAGTTTGTATCCCTTTTTAAAGTTTGAATATCCAATTAAGACACTTTTTTCAGACCTAGAAGACAGTTTATCAGAATTGTTTAAAAGAGTATTAAAACAAAGACATCCAAAATTTTTAATGTGACTGAGTATGGGGGAAACCCAAAGACCACTTCATATGGACTTTTTCCTAAAAGGACAGAAGAGGGAATCCTGTTGATTAAATAAGTAGCAGTTAGCACACAATCACTCCAAAACTTAAGTGGTAAGCCACTCTGAAATAGCAAGGCCCTAGCAGTGTTAAGAAGATGCCTGTGCTTTCTCTCAGCAACACCATTTTGCTGAGGTGTATAAGCACAGGTTGTTTGGTGCATTATACCGTTATTATTACAAAACATTTGAAACTGTTTATTAACAAATTTAGTCCCATTATCACTTCTGAAAACTTTAACCCTTTTCTTAAACTGAGTTTTAACTAACTCATAAAAAATTACCAAGTTTTCAAAGACTTCAGTTTTTTATTTCAACAAATAACACCAAACAGTCCTACTAAAGTCATCAACCACAGTCAAAAAATATTTGTACCCTTCCCTACTAGTGACCCTATATGGACCCCAAACATCAAGATGAACTAGATCACCAAGGTGTTTAGTTTGATGATCACTTATAGGAAATGGTACTCTTACTTGTTTAGCCTTGTGACATACCTCACAAGGCTGCTGTGAGTCCCTATGACCTATACTTAACTCATTTCTTAACACAGCTAAGACCTGATCAGAAGGATGACCAAGTCTACTATGCCACAAATTGGCATCTTCAGTACTATTAAAACAACTGCTGTTAACAATTACATTTTTACCTACAAAGTACAGACCATCACTCTGTTTACCAGTCACCAGGATTCTCTTGGACTTGGAATCCTGAATGAAACAGATATTCTCATCAAACAAGACACTTAACCTATTATCTCTAGCAAGTTTATGTACAGACATTAGGTTAACACAATAATCAGGGACAAGGAAAACATCATACAGAATAACTCCTTCTGCAAGTTTTATGTCCCCAATTTTAGTGACTTTAGCACTAGTCCCATTAGGGTGTTTAACTAAAATATCATAGTCTGAGACCTCTATACAATTAAACATTTCCTTATCACTACTAGTCATATGTTGGTTGGCACCAGAATCAGTAATCCAACCAAGACTAATAGTTGCTTTTACAAAACTTGAACAGATTGAAAAGTTTTTGAAAATGTTTTCTAAGTTAGAGATCCTAGACAGACAAGAAAAACCATTTATAACAACACTCTTACCTCCTGTATTATTAGTTTGAGGTTCATTTCCACCTTTCTCACTAATCAGATTCATGAGCTTTGAGATCTGCTCAGATGAAAAAGGCAAACCAGAAGAACTAGACATAGACTGCTTATCATTAGAAACATTAGAAGACATATTAGATCTAACATTTTGATTAAAACTTCTTCTTTTAACACCTGGAGGGTAACCCGCAAGCTCATAGCATCTATCCACTGTATGCCCAAGCATGTTACAGTGTGTGCATTTGAGATTAGGATTAGGACCTCTATTACTAGTGTTTTGAAAACTAGAACTAGAACTTGAAGTTCTATTACCAACCCTTCTATTTGTGTTCCCATTACTAGTTCTGGTAAAAAAGGATACATTAGTGTCCTTTGTATTACCAGAACCAGCCTTCCTATGTGACTCTTCTCTAGACACAATAGAGAAAGCATGCTTAACACTAGGTAATGGATCTTGAATCAACAAATTTGTTCTAACAGGTTGATAAATTTCATCTAAACCCATTAAAAATTGCATAAGTTTTATTAATCCATTAAAACTATTAAACTCTTTTGAAGCCTCACAAGTACAAGGTGGTAACTGAATAATGGAATCAAACTGTTTCCACATTGTGTTTAATTTGTGATAGTATTCAGAAACAGAACTTCCATTTTGACTCATAGAACAGATTTGTTGATGTAAGTTAAAAACTATAGACCCATCAACCTTATCATATGTCTCCCTTAAGTCTAACCAAACATATCTAGCTAACTTAGAGAAGACCTGTCCTAGATATAGCTCTTCATTAACAGAATTCAACAACCAAGATAATACCACAGAATTACATCTATCCCATTGTTTCCCCAATACATCATCATCCACAGGTCTAACAACAGTTCCATCAATAAAACCAAACTTATTTTTAGTTTCAAGTGCAAGTTTCATAGCATTAGACCAGACTTTATAGTTTTCCGTTCCTTTAAGTTTTATCCCAATAATAGTCAAGGAACTGGTGTCACTGGGATGAATGTATAAGGGATCACCAATGTCCAATTTACTAATAAGAGTCCCAGCAGGAGGAGCATTACCTCCTCCACCAGGATTAACAATAGCATCACCCATACAGACACAAACAAAGAACACAGAAAGGTAAACAAGAAAATCAACACACAAGAAACCTAGAAGGACGAAGCTGAGTCAGTGTACAGATAGTGGGTTCATCACTCAAGGGTGCCCACCCAGTTCTTAACTCAGGAGTCCTCTATACCTAATATATGTATAATAGACAGACAAGACCAGACCAAACAATAGCACCGCAGTCAGACAAACAAATAGACAACCACAACAAATAACAATACCGGTCCACCCTAACCCGGTCAAGACTCCTAGACACACAAAATAATACAGAGAATAAGAAGGAACGATCTCACAGTGAGGGGAACCCAAGTTAGGGTTTCGCCAACCCCACAACCAACACCTTCACTTAGGGTGTAGAGTTATGGGAGCAATTGTAGCAACCTTCCAAAGCTTCCAATCCAAGTAAGATCCAGATCAACAAGCTCAATCCACTGATCAAGAGTATCAGGCCAACAATCGTTGACAAACATTCCAGATCTACACAAATACAAGACTAAAAAATAATAGACCAGATCTAGAAAGATCAGATCTACTATAGATCTAAGAACAGGGTCAAGATTTATGAAGAAGATCAAAACCCTAACCAGACACAGACCAAGATTAATAAAAAAAACAACCAATACAAGACAGACAGCGGAAGACGAATAACACCAGAATCAAGAGCCTAAGGGCTCTGATACCATGTCAAAAACTGTAAATCTAATCTAGAAACAATCACAAACACAACCAACATAGATGAACAAGAGAGAAGCGACAAAACGGTGACCAAAACTTTATTATTAAACCAACCCTAAAAACTCCCCCCAAATACTCAGAGATTCAACAATAGAAGAATCTCAGAAAGAACAATGAACAGCTGATGACAACTGATGGTTTAGATCAGTTGACACAGCTAGATGAGAACAATACAAACACTTACAGTGCTTAATACGAATACAGAAGACAAAGACCTGGATGATTTACAGAGAAACCCTAAGACAAACAAAGAAGAAAAGAAAATAAAATGAACGAATAATAATATTTTCAGTCGAGACAAAGGTATATATAGCTCTGATCACGTGTGATGTATCATCTTAGCCGTTCACAATCTCCCAAAATCAATCTACACCGTTCAGAGAAAACACACTTTATCAATGGGCCGAGCTCAACTGTGTTATAACTCTCTCATCTGTTGTAATACTTAAGCCCATCAAGCCCAAACAACAAAACCTGTATAAACATAAGAACAGGCCCAACTACAACAGCCCACATGATTTGAATTATATTATTTTAACAAAAAAGAAATATAAAATTGAAAAAGAAATAAAGTCAGGATTTGTGTTTATGGTTTCAAATCTCAAGTCTCCGTCCGATCCAAGTCAAACAGTAAAATATGGCAAAAAAAAAGGTAAAATATTAAACAAAACGTTTATTTATTTACATAATTTTGTCTAATTTAGTTTTGTGAAATATAATTGTTTGTCAAAATATCACCCAAGGAAATGAGAACACAAGAAGAGGGTAAAACTGAACAAGAAAAATGATTTGTGGCATATCTATTTATGTGATTTTATTAATCTCAAGTTTCGACATAAAACTATTTACTAACCATACCGCTAGTCCTAGTTATACTTTTAGGAACTTTTACCCTTGATCTCTATATGCTGCCATGATTTTTGAGATAGCTCACACCCGAGTGCCCTCGGACTGGGACTCCCACTTCGTAACGTTCTTTATTTGTCAAGCTACAAGTTGTACTGGCGAATCCATGAATGATTTTCAGGAAGTTCATTTCGTGGATTTTCACTAATTTTTTAACTTTTTCCACTAAAATTTTCATTTTTTTTCCAAATCGAGGGGGTTCTGGGAACCCCTCTGGATCCGTCATTGGTTGTACCATGACTAGGATAGACCATTTTGCTTAATGATAACCAAATATATAATAAGATATCACACCCAATATAGACACAATCAACTACTCTTTGTCCAAACGAATATGGGTAAGAAGGGAGCAAAATGTGATGTAAAAACAAGAATGCTTTGAAAATACTAATTGTACGTATGCTCAGCTTAACCTATGAATATTTTATACTTCCATTAGAAGTAGATATAACTAAATTGCTGATTATTTACATTTAGCCAAAGCTATAGTTTTTTTTAACGTCAAATTTTATTACACCTTAAATTCCACCTCACTTTGCACTTGCAAAGTTTGAATCCACAACCTTATATTTGTAAGGAGGACACTATACCACTAAACCAAGAGGTCATGGGTTAGCCAAAGCTATAGTAAAATACACCTACTGAAAACACAATCCCAAACACTTTAAAGTGTTTGGGATTGTCGCCGGAGGTGGAGGGGTGGTCGTCGAAAAAGGAGAGGTGATCGCCGGAGGTGGAGCGGTGGTCGCCGGAGAAGGAGGTGTGTTCACCGGAGGAGAGCACCGGTCACCGGAGAAGGAAATGGGTTTGTTTAAAAAGTTTCACTAATGGGCAGAAATGGTCCTTGATCTTTTAAAAGTTACATTTTTAGCCAAAAAACTAACTGGGTCTGTTAAAAACTAACCCCAGTTAGTTTTGGTCCAATGGATTAAAATAAGAGACAAGTTGAGACTGTTACCTTACAACTTTCAAGTTGTGATTATTACCTTCCAATACTCCAAAGTAGGGATGAGCAATTTTTCCCGAGTATCTATACCCGTACCCATACCGTACCTGTACCGGTACCCGTACCCGTACCGATTTTGAGTACTCGGTATAGGTATCGGTACCCACTTTTACTGATTTCGGTATTCGGTACTTTCGGTATCGGTACGGGTACAAGTACGGGTAAAAATGGTACGGGTACCGAATTCTATATACTATTGAATTTGATTATATGTTTTACTTTGTAATATAGTATTTATGGTATTCGTATCAATTTTACTTATTTGGTACATGTATCATATTGGTACCCGTACCAAAATTTTCAATTTGGTACCCGTATAGTATTGATACTCGTAATTGTTTACCTACTTGGTACCCGTACGAGTGCTCAAAAAAGAAAAAAATAACAAAATGGTACCAAACGGGTACCGTACCGAAATACCCGGTACCAATACCCGTACTCGTACCCGTACCGTACCTATATATTCGGTACGGTACTCGGTACCCAATTTTGTTCAAATTCGGTACGGGTATTTTCGGTACGAGTACGGGTATAGGTACGGGTACGGTACCGATCTCATCCCTACTCCAAAGTTGAGATTATTTAATTCCATTTTCCCTTTAATTAAATCAATGTGTTAAGTATACCATATTAAATTGTTTGATTTACGGTGATTTTAAGACGATAAAATGGTTTGTATGAATTAATGTGTGTTTGGATAATATTCTTCGTATACTCCTATAACTTAACAAATATTAAACGCAATTATAAGACAAATATATTTAACTTTATAAGTATGTAAACGATATTATTAAACTAAATGCAGGATCAATTTTGATCTACTTTGCCAATGCATATCTTTATAGGAGGAAGAGAAGTGTTGTTGAGTTGAAACTTGCATGAATTCTCCAAACAATGTGTATTGTGTATGAAAAAATGTGCTCTTTTTTCACACATCCATGATCCATGTTTATTTGTTTCTTAATAACTTACTAAAATGTTCACTTATAATGTAATCAAGATGTCATGTTGATATTATTTTTCCTTTTTAATCTAATGTATATTTGATTTTAGTTTTTGTTAATATGATTCATCTAAAAACTATTTCAGTATTTCTACTCAATTACTTTAGCTTATTTTAATCACCTGTTAGCTAAATTAATAAATTATACAAACAGGTATTTTAGTGTAAACGTATGTGAAAGAGTTTAAAATTTATCAACAAGTTATAATATAATTAATAGTGAGAAGTCGTAAATTTAATGTCAAGAAAATAACACAATTTATTATCGTACTATCATGTAGTGGTAAAATTGAACACTATTTACAGACTATTATTAGTATATGTATATGTGTAGAACACTAATAAGAAATGTAAATAGCCATAATAAATAATTTCACAATGATACTCATAATCTATACAAAGAAGATCAGCTAGACAAAAATTAAAACTTGATGAATATAAAAAGAGTTTAAGGTATTGCATGACTAAGACCATTAGGTGTGGAGGAGGCCCAACATCCATGCCTTGCCTCCACCTCACCTGCCACGTCAGCGTGGGGTAGGAGCATCCTTGAGATGATGCTCCTAGGGGTGTGGAGGAGGCCCAACATCCATTAATGCTATTTTCTTTTTTTTTTTCTTTTTTTTAATTAAATAATATTAATGTTACAATAAAAAGTAAATATTCTAATATTAATATTAAAAAGTAAATATTACATAAAACCATTAAAAATAACTAAAATTAAAGTAACATACTCGACATAAAAAAAAATACAAATAATCTACTCTTGCCCGTTGTTCCAAATATATTCAACCAAGTCTGCTTGAAGATTTTTATGCGTGAACTCGTTATGTAACGAGAACTGGTTTAAATCTTGTTGATGTGGGTTGACAGGCACCGTATTCTCTGGCGGGGCATTCTCGTCATACACACAAATGGCGGCGCCTTCGTCTTCAAGTATCATGTTATGCAACAAGATACAGGCATACATACAGTAACGTAATTTTTTAGGGGTGAACATACGTGCCGGGTGTGAAATGATGTGCCATCTTGCTTGTAGAACACCAAAAAATCGTTCAATGTCCTTTCTTGCCGCCTCTTGATACTTGGCAAATTTCTTTCTTTTTTCATCGAACGGGTGGTGAATAGTTTTAACGATCGTCGAGTAAGGTGGGTAGATTCCATCAGCAAGATAATAACCGCGCCTATACTCCACCCCCGATACTGTAAAGCTGGTTTCCGGACCGGTGCCTTTTATGACATCGTCAAAAATATGCGACTGGTTAATAACATTAATGTCGTTGTTCGAACCAGGAATGCCAAAGAAAGCATGCCAAACCCATAGATCTTGTGAACACGCCGCCTCCAATATTATTGATGGATAATCTTGATCCCCTCGTTTGAACATTCCGCGCCATGCTACGGGGCAGTTTTTCCAAGGCCAATGGTAGCAATCAATGCTACCGAGCATTCCTGGAAAACAATGTTGTTGGTGGTGAAACTGATACAATTGTTGGACCTCACTGGAGTTTGGTTTTCGCAAATATTTCTTGCTGTAAAGCTTCACCACACACTTGCTAAACCTGTACAGACACTCTCGTGCAGTTCTTTCCGACATTTGTAAATACTCGTCCCACGCATCCGCCGTGGTCCCGTACGCTAGTTGCCGAAGTGCCGCCGTGCATTTTTGTAAGGTGGTGAACCCCCTCTTGCCTCTAGCATCGTATCGTAAGGTAAAATATGGCTCAAAGTTAGCCATGTCGTCGGCTATACGTGAGAACAATCTTCTACTCATTCGGAACCGACGCCTAAATAATTCTGCCGAGTATAACGGTTCGTCGGCAAAATAATCGGCCACCAATCTATCATGGGCACCTACACATATTTACAAAAATATAAACACAAAAAAAATCTACAATATATTTAAAAAAATATAAACACAAAAAAAATTTACAATATATTTACAAAAATATAAACAAATTAAAATTACAAAATGTTTAAAAAAATAAATATAATACTTACCCTCTCGGTCTCTATTTATAGCCGCTTTCCTAGTTCGAGGTGCTGAATCGGCTTCATCTCCGTGCTCCTCGGCAATAATCTGCGCCGCTTGCCCCACGATGTTTATAACTAAATTTACGGCTTCGTTTGTAGATGACGAACCCGAAGAAGACGAAGACGTCGTAGAAGATGATAACGACATGGTTGGTTGAGGGTTTGTATTTTATAAATATAGTGAGAGTGTTTGAGAGATTGTATAAAAGTGGGAGAGAATTTATAAAAGTTGTGGTGAAGAAGGTTGGATTTGTTTGAGGGTTTATATATTGTTTAAAAAAACCTTTTTTTTTTTTTTTTTTTTAAATTCCAACGGTCAAATACAATCCCCAACGTTCAACTCCAATCCCAATACCCCTTAAATGGCCCGGCGTGAGAGGCAAGCTGTTGCCGCCTTTGCCGATGCCGGCCCTGGGGGGCGGTGTAGCCCGGGGCGGCATGGCAAGGCCGGCCCTTTGCCGCACCCCACACCTTCTAGTCTAAGTCAGTCGAATCATCGTTTTAACAAATTTAACAAACATCATTTGTGATTGATCACTCTTGATAAGTGGTATTAGAGGAGACAGTTTCTAACACAACATAAAATACAGTACGAATCTTACACAAAAATACTATATTTTTGTCATACATAAAAATTATCCGCAATCTAGGTTTGACTTTAATTAAGCTAGCACAGCTTATATCGAGCGAGTAAAAATATAATTTGAGCTGGCTCAATGTAACAACCTAGATTTATAAGATAAAACTTTTAAATTAAAGTATTAGTGAGATTGAGCATATTGCACGAATACCGAACTGATACCAATCCCGAACGGATCCCGGTATTTTGGTATCGGTACTCACATTTAGAGATTTTTGGTTTCGGTATTTTCGGTATCGGTACGAGATCAGTATGGTATCGGTATTTTAAGGTAAGCTACCGATACCATACCGGTACCGTACCAATACCAAACTGATACCGTACCGTATCGCATGTTTTCGATATTGGTATTGGGTTTTGGGAGTTTTCGGGATCGGTATCGGTTAGTACCGATACCGTCCCAAGCTCAGCCGTAGTTAACACTCCTTATAACGAGCGTAGGGCGGTGTTGAGGCCATCACCCAACTTATGTGGCTGGCAGTGGCGAAGCTTGACCCGAAGGTTCGGGGGGTCGGAAGTCACTAGTTTCGGGGGGTCGAAAACCAGTTTCGGGGGGTCGAAACCCTATATTTTCAAAATTTTCTATACGAATACTATATAATCGGAACTTCTGCGCGAAAATCCGGGGGGGTCGGCCGCCCCTCCCCGCCCCAACTATCCTCCGCCACTGGTGGCTGGGGCGCTAGCCCACACCCCCGAGTCTAAATGGATCAAATGTTGGATTGTAACTTTAATTGCATTAAGAATTTAAGACGGGCAAAAGCTCCTTGCACATCACACCCTTTGATATTAGTTTAAAGAGAACTAGCCTAAAAAATGGTTATATAATGGAAAATGTTGTCAAAAACAGATTAGTTAGCATATTAAGGCTAGCATGTAAAGTCTTTTCAACGATGGTCTATATCTATATATTCTATATGAATTCACGCAAATTCATTGGTTATATTTCCTTTAATTGTACATATGTATCCAAAAGTGGTAATTTGTTTCTGTAAATGAACTCATATTCTTAGTTAAGGTGTAGTATATATATGTAATACTCTGTGCGTCTAAAATAGTAAAATGTATGCTAAATAATAATTTAAGCAAGCAAGAAAAGAAAAAATTAATAGAAAGCTTGCATCAACTATGAGAATTTGTTTTCTTAAAGCATTAGAGAAGTTTGACTTAGCTATGAGAAAACCGCCTCTAGTTTTTTTTTTTTTTTTTTTTTTTTTTTTGAACGGCAAATTTTATACAACCTTATTTTCACCTAACCTTACATTTGCAAGGATTTGAACTTACAACCTCACATTTGTAAGGAGGGACACCATACCACTAGACCAAGAGTTCATGTGTTATTATCATATTTGGATTTTTGTATATTTTAAATATTAATTCCTATGATAAAAAATTAACAACAAACTCAAATAATAAAAGTCTATACACCACCAAATTACCAGAAAAGAAGGAAAATACAAAGAAAAGAGCAAGTTACTCAAACGAAATCTACAGTTTTCATATGAACAAACTAGTTATACAAAGATTCTAGTAATGCAAGTCAATTAATGCTTATAAAAGCATTAATATGATGAACTAAAATTAAATTTTCAAATTACTTTACTTAATCAAGCTAGATTTCATTGAGGAAGTATGAAGAGGAAAACTAGGAGGGTAGAAAGTGTAACAATTAGTATTTAGTAGTATGAAAGGGGTGTTATCAAACAGAAGATGAATGCTACACGCCGTCTACATGTCTATAAAAATAAAGACAAGGAGTGGACAGGAAGTGCTATCTTCAACCCATCATTGTAGACTAGGCTTCTCAAGTGTCTTATGATTGGATATATTAAGAGGGATATGGTGTTGACATCGGTATCTCTTTCTTTTTTTAACGTAAAAATAAAAAAAGATAGCTCTCTCTCTCTCTCTATACATGTTATATATTATAAAGAGAGAGTAAAAAAAACTTTTTCAATATTAATTTAGAGTGTCTAATTGTCTAAATAGAGATCAACTAAAACTAGAGGGGTCAAAATAGACCCATCACTTGTTAAAATACCAGATACAAAGAATTTTAAAATTGTATTGAGTGTTAATATGACGGGAAAGTGAATATGGTGTTGTTGCATGTGTAAGCTTACATGTGCAATCAATTAAAACTACATAGTTTTGATAAATTTCAATTAAAAATATTAACCTTGATTGTTTCGAAGACAATATATGAAGAAGTAGGATTGAAGATTTTGCTCGTTTGTAAAAAAAATCAAGAGAAGAAATGTAAGAAGCATGGAATAGTGAGGCTATAGGCCATGGCTACTCATAGGGATTGGGTCGAGTAGTCTCCATTATCATTTTGATAAACGAAAACTAGCTTTTCGTTTGGGTATATACTCAGATAATCATGAAATCTAATTTGTGAAAATGATTTTTAATTGAAATTTACCAAAACTACGTAGTTTTGATTTGTTGCACCATATTCACTTTCCCCTAATATGATATATGATTTTTATTATTTTCTCTATAACTATTATGTATTTTCTAAGGGGCTGTTTGATAGCCTCTTAATCAGCCTCTTAACCATTCAAGTATGAATCATTCAGCATTCAGACGGTTTGTTTCAGGATCTGAATGGGATGATTAAGTGTTGAACCATTAAGCTAATAAAGGATGATGAATGATTTAGCTCTTAACCATTCAGAGTCTCTTAACCATTCAGGCCATCTTAATGATTCAGCACTTAATCAACCAAACAACCCCTAAGTCTACTTCTAAACTACACGAATGTTTAGAGTACAGTTATAACAATCAATCACTTAAGGCTTCCACGGTATGGGGGTGTGGGAGGAACGGGTGAAGCCTCTTCATGTCACTCACACCACCTTAGGACCAGCGTGAATGAAGGCATGGGGTAGGAAGGGTGGAAATCTCCACTGGCTAGGGGGTGAGGGTGGTGAAGTGGTGCGCTGAGATTGACTCAGGGAAAGAGCCGTTGGTAAGCAGCTATACTTTGAAAAAAAAATATTAATTAAAAAAATTTATTTATTCAATTCTATATGAACCAGATCCATTCCCCACCATTTTTCGCAATTATCTTCTACGCCACTCCAATATTTACAAAAAAATATTCTACTTTATAAAAAAAATGAATCCATACAACCGTAACTTTGACCCAAACAACCCCTTCAACCTACCTGAAACCCCGAATCCTAGCTCGCCACAAACCGTAGTGCACAAATTCTGACTAATTCACCCGATATAGCGGCATACTCGCATCAACGGTATGTTATATCCGTTGGGTTAATTTCCACTGTAAAACTTCCTTCAATTTACACAAACAAACATCCCTCAATTTTCACAACCCCTAGCGAAGCATGCACCCGATTTCATGCCGAAAACCCAACCGCAAGATGTTGGTTAAGCGTCGGGTAAAAAGGTAAATAAGAGAAGCCCCAAGAAGAAAACCAAGGAGGAGACAAAAGATGGTGATCGAGTGGCAACTAAATTGACATCCGAGGAAAAAATGGTTTAAACCAAATCTTGGATATGCTTCGGAGAACATGGATACCGGTAATATTTTTTCCATGTATTGTTTTTTTAGTGTTATATATATTTTCCTACTATCTCGATTTTTTAAATAGTTATAATCAACACAAAACGTTTTTTGGAAAAATAAATCGTCTTTTTCACGAAACGATGAAACGAGACATATATCGACAAAATGTTAGTCTATCATCGAAGTGACGTGAAATAAATACCGACTTGACGGCGTTCAATGGTCACTACTGCAAGATCCAAAATAACCAAAAAAGTGGTGAACCTGAAGGTGACTACGTGACAAGAGCGATTTTATCAAAAATAAATAAATAAACAACGCAATTCTTTCAAATTTGTGCATTGTTGGGAAGTGGCGAGGTACTCAACATAATGCGTGAACGTACATCTTGCGAGCGATTCGTCTAGTAAACAGTTTAATAAAAGCTCGTTAACTTGTTTTGATGCTCGTATCGAGGCTAATTTAATCTTAAGTGATGATGACGTCAAGGTTGAAGCAAGTTGCCCAATCCGTAAACATAAATACAAAAAAAGACATCAAAATAATGTACATCGGGTGTAGGCTATAGCGAGCATTTATCCAAGCTAAATGAACGTATTAGTACGTAGGGGCGTTCATCGGTTCGGTATACGGTTTATTTGGTTTATTCGATTCGGTTTATTCGGTTTTCAAAATTTTATACCTCAAACCAAAAACCAAACCAAACCAAATTAGAAATATGAAAACCAAACCAAATTCAACCAAATTGAATTCGGTTCGGTTTCGGTTTAAAACCAAATAAACCAAATTCAACCAAACAAACCAAATTGAAACGAAGTTTTTTTTTCTCTAACTTATATACCTATATGTTCCAAAATCCGAAAAGAAAATTTGCAATAAATATAAACCAAAAAATCAAACCACGCAAACAGAAATATTAGAAAAATTAGAAATAGTAAAATGAACCCTAGTTTACTAGTTTATACTCAGATTATCACCTCTATAAATTGGTGGGCTTTATTTATTTTGGGTTGGGTTTAATATTTTGGGCTTATATATTATATATGAGTTATTAAATATTATTATTTTTATTTAATAATTAATTATTTTACCGGTTTATTTGGTTATCCAAATAAACCAAATAAAAAAAATGTAGAACCAAAAACCAAACCAAACACCGAATAAGCAATTCGGTTTCGGTTAAAACCAAACCAAACACCAAATTCGTTGTTCGGATTGGTTTTTTCGGTTACGGTTACGATTCGGTTTTCGGTTTTTATTTGGTTTGCGGTTTTTCTGAACACGCCTATTACTAATAGTACGTTCAATAATATTTAACAACAAAAGCGCAATAAAAAAAAGAAATCTTAAGGATATTTTTTGAAGAAAATTTGAATATTGAAAAGGCAAAAGAATTGCAAAAAGAGAAACAAGATAATAAGAAATTCCTGCAATGAATATCGATCACCTTGTCGGTCCCAAAGACAAATGTATAAAGACATGTAACAAATCATGCAAAAATATAATATGACCTATACTTTTTTTAATTATGTTTTTAATGAAGTTTTTTGTTTTCGTATTTTTTATTTATTTATGTGATGTTATTTTTTTAATTAATATAAATGTTTTTTTTAAATCTAGTTCATTTGTTTTTAAAACTAAAAAATAAATTAAAAAAAAAAACTCATGCCACCACCATCTCACGCATTTTTTTAGCCTTGGAGGAGAATTCCCCTATATCGACGTAGCGGCGGCCATATCGCACTCCAAAGCGGTTATGTGAACAATCGGCACAAGGTAAATGGTAATTATTTGTTTTTTTATACACTTGCTGTAAAAAAAATGATAGATACAGTTATAATAGTGACATGTGTTTTAACATACTCTTTACACATTGGTACGTCATTTATAAACAATGATACAATATTTTTATGTATCAGGTATGATAAATAAGATATGTTAACACCACGCATTTCTTATGTTATTTTACGTTGAACTTTTATTTTTTTACATTACTTATTCTTTTGTAAAATACACAGAGGGAATAAATGTAGGAATTAACGGGGTTGATTAAAAAAAATGTTACTTTGAATTAAGTTAAGAATCTAGTTTGACATGTGAACCTTTATGTACTTTTAATCATTTTGTTGTTTAAGTAATTTTGACTTAAAAAAAAAACGGAAAGGCGACTTTAATTTTTTTTTTAACTTATGTAGCATTATAATCTTATTTTCCTAATATATTATATTATATCATTAAAATCATGTGTAATGGGCATTATAGGGGCATGAATAAGTATGATAATGCCCTAACATCATCTCCTTTGGCATTATATGGGCATTAAGAGGATTGTGCATTTCTAGTATAATGCCTAAATAGGATAAAAAATATGAAAAGTAATAACTAAAATGAGCATTAAGTGGCTTTAACCATTACACATTTTTTAGGGCCTTATGATAATGATGTGGCGAAAAATACCCCCTAAAAGTCATTAATCATTACTTATGGTCTTATTAGCTATTTATCAGTTATTTATACAAAGTTAGATTGCACTTAAGTATAAAAAAAATATTGTCTAGAAATAATTTGCTAGTTTTAGAGGGAAAATATATTTCGAGGCTTAACCATCAAACCTTGAAATAGTATAGGCTATTAAATTAACTAAATATATATAAACTAATTTTTAAGTTTCAATAACCAAGGCTTACATTAACCCTAACATTATGATTATGCTTATTAAGAGAATGCGTAGTGGCGTGATAACAGGGGCACTATCCCCTCCCTCCACCTCTCATAGCGTCGGGTATACCGCCTCCCGGGACGCTATGAGGCAAAAACATTTCTAGGCGTGATGGCTATAGCGTGAAATAATAAAAAAAAAAAATCAACTTTACACTCACATGCTTCTACACCCAATCAAACCCAACTTCTACACCTGATCAAACCATAAAAAATATTTTTTTTTATAAACTCACCATACCATAAAGCCCTCATAAAACCCTTACCACTACACATTCTTTTTAAATAAAACCTCATATTTATTACATAACGCCCCACAAAGTCTCCACTACACTAGGGGTGAGCATCGGTCCAAACCCGACCCGACCCGACCCAAACCCGACCCGACCCGAACCCGAAACCCACATAAAATGAAAACCGATTTCAGACCCTAATCAGCGGTTCGGTCTTCGGTTCGGTGTTACCCGGTTCCAGTCGGTCCAGAGTACAAGACCCGACCCGAATGGCTTATGCTCTATCTTAACTGGTCAAATACTTAAGCTAAATTATTTTAAATAAAAAAAAAAGGAATGGGCAAATGGGTTGAAAATCATCTGACTTGTATTCAAAATTCAAATGCATCAAAACATCCAAAATCATCAGTTTGTTATCCAAACAGAATGAAGACTAAAAAAATAATAGTAAAAAAAATATAAAACATGTGGGTCAACAGTTTGTTATGCAGTTTGACTTTTGAAAGTCAAAGGGGTAGTTTATATGTGTCTGTCCCTCTGTCCATATATTATTGAAAGTCAAACTGTCAAAGGGATGCATATGATAAATAAATATCTTAGTTTGGGCGTTTCAAAAGAAACGCCTAAACTAATATAGTTTGGGCGTTTCTTTTGAAACGCCTAAACTATATTAGTTTGGGCGTTTCCTTTGAAACGCCTAAACTATCTTAGTTTGGGCGTTTCAAAAGAAACGCCTAAACTATCTTAGTTTGGGCGTTTCAAAAGAAACGCCTAAACCAATATATATAATCAAACTAGTATATGGTGTCAAGTTTATAAGCAAGTTTTTTATATAATCAAACATTCAAACTACTTATATTCTGAATTATATTCTGAATTATATTCTGAATATGCTAATAAAACCAACTGCACTTGTTTTCTGATAGAATTAAGTCAGAGACATGAACATATATACTAGATATATCGATTTTGTAACAACTAACAAGAGTATACATTGAATTATATTACCTGTTTTGGCAGCAAACAGCAGGCAGATAACGCAGCAGGCAAGGCAGCAAAGCAGCAGGCAGCAGTTTGTTATTATCTTTTCGGTCCAAGTGTTTGTACTCGGTTTTTTTCCCCTACCCGACCCGACCCGACCCGATACCCGAATGGGTTGAAATACGGGAACCGACCAAAGAACCTAAACTACAAATACGGTTCGGTCCAAGTCAAAATTCGGTTCGGTTCTCGGTTCTTTTTCGGTCCGGCCCTAATATGCTCACCCCTACACTACACATGGCCTAAGAGGCATTAACAATGAACAACAACGTTAATTAGGTAACGGACACAGACGTTAAAACACTATTCAATGTCTTCGTCAAATAATAGTATAACATTTTCTTATTTTTAGTTTTCTTCTTTTTACTTAAAATTAAATTAACAATATAATACTCAACTAATCTGCTTTTATCTCTTATGACTGGTGCTCTTTAAGTTTTTTTTATTTAATAAATACACGGCATTAGTTTTTCTCACGTTGCGATATAAATTTTATTGACTACGACATTGCATTAAAAAAAAAAAAAAAGTGTCCATGTACCTTGACGAACCAAACTCGTTCTAACCAAACAACAACCAGTATTCCTTCTATTTTTTTTTTAATCATTCATATTCATTCCAGGACAAAGAAAATTACATTAAGATAGCGGGCAGGCGGGTAACAAGCTGCGTCGCCACCCCTTTCTGGATAGCAAATCCTAATCTACTAAAAACATAACCATGTCCACCCGGAGCCGAGACACTACTGTGAATAACCCGCTGGACCCTGGTCAGGAAACGAGTAGCCTCCGGTGCCAATGAGCCAAAGGTATCAAAAGCCAAAGGTACAAAAACGTGTTGGTTCTCCTCGCAAGCTTTAGCATGTTTTTCTACCTTCTTTGCCTCTGCTTTCCGGACTACTATGTTGGTTCTCCTTCTATTGTTTTCGATTTATGTAAAATACGTTTTGATATCCTTTTGGCATATCATGTGCCTCATGGCTTCATTTATCTATAAAGTAATGTATCCATTTCATACCTAACAAATCACATTTATCTATAAAGTAATTTATCTATTATTTACTTTTTAGTTTTATCTTAGACTTATAGTTATATAGTGAGTGTCGGTACTGTATAAACCACCTGATATCAACCTAAATCTCACCCGTCGCACCGGAAATCCCATAAGTTTCTATCAAATTTTATAAATTTATCGAACCGGGGTGACATAAAATTTGCTATATTGATTTATGATGATGATGATGTAATATGAACGTAGACATGATGGAGGAATCGAATCGACGGCCAAGATTTAAAGGTGTGTATAGTCATAGTAGACGTGTGGCCAGGTGGATAGTGGTAACTTTTTGGTTTTCAATTAAATGGGTCCCTCAAGTTTGGTTATTGCTTCATAATAAGTCCAAGTACTTTTATAAAAGTCAACTTCAACGACATTTTAGTATTTTACTATCAATCGTATTTTTTTAACAGCAAGGAACAACGTATCAACCATCATGACATCGGGCGCTGTGGTTAAGGTCGACTAATCAACCTCCACCCGTCCGAAGGCACGACAATGGAATAATCGGCAAAACCTCACCTCCCATCCAAGTAGAACCGGCACCACCCGTATTCGCTCTTCACCTAAATGCCACATAAAATAATAGAAAGAGTGGGAATCGAACCTGGGTCACAAGAAATAACAAGCCTTTCCCACACCATTCCACCACTACCTCATTGTCACTGCTATCAATCATATATTGATCAATAGCTTCTTTTTGTTTATGTTTTCTTAATTTCAAAAGTTACCAAATATTAAATTAAATAATAAGTGTTTAGAATGAAAAATAAAACATTTTCTAAAGTGATAAAATCATGAAATTATTTTTATTATTATGTTGAGTTGAAATCTGCATGTCTAGCGTCACCAACCTTGAACTAGGCAATATCCGGTCTAGTTTTCTTCACTGTGGGATGATATCGGTTTCACTTTTTGAATTGCAAAATCTAAAGTTGCATCCATAACAAAACTCGTTAGAGGGCTTGGGGGATTGCCCCAAGGACAATATGACGCTTAAATCAGTATACTATCAAGTATCAACCATTATAAGTGTGATTGCAAGTATATATTGTAGATAAAAGATAGCGAGAGAAGGGAGAAGAAATGGCATGCCTTCTTTGAGAGAGGTAGCTTTCTCTTTATAGGAAGGTTCTTGGATCACAATCCTAATGGGTTGGCCTATTATTGGCCTTATCATTTATCAAATTGTTAATAACTTTTAATACGTTAAAAAACCATGTCTTACAACGATACTAGAAATGTTGAATGGTCCATATAGTATACCATTAAAGTATAAAATGATTCATGCTCTTGAAGTACCTTGTTATTTTAGCATAGTCAAACCCAATATGTGGTAATAATTAGCGATGACATGATATAAACTCTATTAGCTTATTAAGCACCAAAAATATCTATTAAGGTAATTTCATCAAATTTTTAAGATGAGAGTTTAAATGTCTCTTCACAAATCTTCATTTTTTTGTCATTTTCTTTCCATTATGTGATTTATGTCCCTCATGTACAACATATAATGTCAAATGTATATTTATGTAATACACTTTATATCCATCTCAAGATATAACCCACCTTCATAAAACCTAATAAAACCCAATTGAATGCTTAGACCTTTGAGTGCCCATGAATTATATATGTATCATTACCTTCTCATCATGTCTTAAAAAGCACATGCTTCCCATTTTTCTCATTTGTAGCCATAAAGAAATAGAATATGCTTTCTATTTTAAGGTTTCCCATTCTTCTCATCAGCATCTATGGAGACATCGAAACCTTCAAACATGCTTGGTGAGTCTCTTTCGCTTCAGATATTCTTCTTCCATTAACCAACAATAATGACGGTATAGACCTACTTCTCGATTTGGATATGGATCTGATTCGAAGGTTTGATTACACAAATTTGTTCATTTTTTTCTTAAATTAGCACATGGATACAGTCCAGAAGTAATTATCGTGAATGTTAAATGCACCTATGGTTCTTCAAATTGCTTATTTTTAATTGGTTATGTCCATGTAAATAAGTTTGTGCATAATTGCATATTCGATTCGTTAAGTTGTTCTAGCAAATCGTTAAAGACGTTGTGAGGATTTTATTCGGTGTATAAATGCGTTCAATGGTTTTTTTTTAGCTTCCAATTAAAATTTTGGTAATTGATGGTAATTATAGATACACATAGTACTAGAAAACCAACTTATCACAAGCAATACCACAAAAGTTTTAATTTTAAGGTAATTGAATACTGTAGACCGCTAACAATTTTCTTACATCAGTTTTGTTTATATCAATATATAATTAAAGTAATGGGATTCTCAGTCGACTTTAACTTCCATTTTTTAAATTCTTTGCACTAAATATATGCAATTTTAAATTACATAAACTATTCTTGTTCAGTTTATATTTTTCCTTACTTATTTACATATATGTACAGGATGATGTTGATGCAATATTAATTGTAGTGGACCCATCCAGAAACATATAGTCAAAAAATTTATAACAGTTTGGTATGTTGCAAATCCCCTTTATTATTGTTTTTTTCTTTGCAACATTTTCTGATTTTGAAGTTGATTAAGGTTTGACTGCTTTGCATGAACTATGTTATTAGTTGTTGCCGACCCTCTTAAAGATTTATGATTTTAACTTGTCAACCCACACCTACAACCTATAGAAGATTACTTATTATGAACCGATATTTAACATTATAAACCTTTTGTAGGTTAATAAATGGGTTCCACACATTATTTATTCAGCGTACGCTAACTTTCTAAATGGTCATATGAACTTGAACCATTTAATCAATTAGGTAACTTTCTAAATGGTCTCTTATTCTTGTTTAAATCTTCACCAAAATATTCACATATGAGTCAACTTAACCACATGTGAATTGATACATGATTTTGAATTTCTTATGGTTTTCAATATTTTCATGTTTCTTATTTAAACGGTTATGAGCGGACATATGTGCTCATTTATATGTCTTTAATCCATATATTGTTAATTTAAGATGATTCCATCATACGTAATTAATATGATTTATCGCATCATTTTGGTCCAAAAATAAGATATATGGGTAATGTTCATGTAACAAGTGGGGATCACCTTGAAGGCGTTTTAAAATGATTATACACTTGTTATTAGGGTACGTCATAATTGAAGACGACAACAATTTACAAATTTACAACATATGATCTGGCTGGCTAATAATGTTGATGTTATCTTTTTAAAATTTGTTTTAGTTTCATACACAAATAGTTGAACTTAATTTGATGGTATTTTTTTGAAGCACATGAAGTAAGTGTGAGAAATAAAATTTGGCAATTTATTATAAATACTTTATTAGTTTCATATATTATGACAATAAAGTATACGAATAAAACTACTAATAAAAATACAACACAATTTATCACGAGATGATTGATAAATTAACCACAATGAATATCGCGCTAAAATTGTCTTCCCGCAATAACGAGCGGACTCCCCACTGGTTTATACTTAATAAATAAGTAATTAGTTGCATTATATGGAATGATAATGCTAACTTGCTTGTCGATTTGATGAACATCCTGGTGTTGACACGTCGAGTTTTTTTTAATAAAAACTAAAACCAATTAAGTTGACACGGCCAATTTAATAAAACATGTCAACCAAACAAAATAAGCTTTTAAACAGATTTGTTATGTCAACCTAAAATTTGATTATCTTTGCGTTTTGAATCACAAGTTACCATCCCTGGCCTCTACATTAGTGTTACAGAACTTTTAGTTTAGTACTTAAGTTTTTTTTGCATGATAAAACTTAAAACCCTAACAAAATCTTTCAAATAAGGTTGTTAGTTCTCGTATCTTATTGTACATTTAATTTCTTTAAAAGATTGTAGTTTACCAATTTAGTTTTTTAGCATCACTAAAATTAAAACCTAACAAAATCTTACGCAAAAGGTTATTAGTTCTCGTATCTTATTATACATTTTATTTCATTAAAAGTTTTTCAAGAGGCATTGGAGGGGAAGTGATGATTTGGGATGAAAACCACAAGTCTCAAATTAGAATTTGATCCTAAACGGGTTTTACCGCAGTAAGCTTTTGTGCGGCAAGTTTTCCCCGGAACTAAAAATGGTGGGCTTAGCCTATCCTGCGCTATCTGCAATCGCGAGTATATGTTGACGTCTTTTGCCATTAAGTTACTCTATGTAAATGAGCTCTTATTCATTGGCCATTAAAAAACCAAGAGGATAATGTAACCTCTCTTGTCTCTAGTAGTCGAATTATTTTTTTAATTTATTATTAAGTAATTTGGACGTTGGTAAAAGGAAAGGATGGAAACGAGGACTATTCCATTGTCTTGAGCTGGGTGATAAATTACTACAAACAACAACATTCACATGCTTCAACTAGCCCCACTTTTTCTCTACCCCCAACCCTCGTTTCTCGAGCCTTTTTCAATCTTTATACAGTCCTTTTTATACTTCATTGTTTATACACTAAAAAGTTACCCACGCGATATTGTGAGTAAAACAATACTTAATGAGTTGGGGCATAGTATTCGGGTGTAGTATTAGAGAGAGAAGAGTGTAAAAGATGAGGTATATAGTTGATGGTAGTGATGCCTTCAAATAGTTATTTTGTGGTAGTGAATCAGGACAGTGATATAGCAGTGCATGATTAGAAAGAATTAGGGTACCCAAGGATGATGCTCCTCTCCCCTTATAGCCTAAGCCGATTCGAGGCTAGTTGAGCTCCATTGAAACTTCATACCAAGCTGGCTCAAAAGTAAAATCGAACATGAATCAACTTAGTTGGCCAAGGACTAAAGTATGTAAGTTACAAAATTTGTTAACTCTAGAAGGGGCTTAGATTTTCTTTATAGGGTATGTGACAACCAGATTCTCATTTGGGTACCCACAACTCGTGACGCCACGTCCTATTCGGGTACCCAAATTAGAGTAGTGATTTGGGGTTACAGTATCCTTGTGTGGTATTAGAGAGAGAGGAGTGTAAAAGATGAGGTCCATAGTTGATGGTAGTGGTGCTTCCAAATAGTTATTTTGGGGTAGTGAATCAGGACAGTGATGTACCAGTGCACGATTAGAGAGAATCAGGGTACCCAAGGATGGTGCCCCTTTCCTCTTACAACCTAAGCCGATTTGAGGCTAGTTGAGCTCCACTGAAACTAAATACCAAACTGGCTCATCGGCTCAAAATTAAGAACAAACATGAATCTTAAACTTAGGGGTTGTTTGGTAGGATCTGTCTGATTAAGGGTCCGTTTGGTAGCCTCTTAATGAGGCTCCGAACCATTTTGAATGGTTCAGCATCCAGACTGCTTGTTTCAACTTAAAAAAGACTCATAATGGAATGATTAAGAGCTGAACCATTCAGCTTTGGTGCATAGCTGAATCATTCAGCATTTAATCAACCAAACAGCCTGTAAGTACTAAATCATTAAGAGGGTATGAATGGTTCAGCAGCCCTTATTAGCTAAATGGTTAAGAGCTTAATGGAACCATTCGGATGTTTTTTTTTTTAGTTGAAACAAACACTTTTAATGCTTAATGATTAAGAGCTGAATGATTAAGAGGTTTACTAAGAGGCTAACAAACACCCCCTTACTTGGCCAAGGACTAAAGTATGTAAGTTACAAAATTTGTTAACTCTAAAGGGTGAAGTACATCATAATTATGTAATGATAATTACGTAATGTATGATACAATTATATATAAACTAATTACGTAATGAATGATAAAGACATATAATTTAATGACATAAATTACGTAATATGTTCTTCCTAATTACGTAATGAAAAACACATAATTACGTAATGCTTTCATGAACTATCAAAAACATTACGTAACAAATAAACAACTCAATTCATACCTACACAAATCATTATTCACAGTCATCTTCGACGAACCAATGGAAAAAATCATTTGGAGATATAATCGAAAGAGAACGAACTGATTTAGGATTGATCGTTTGATGATGATGATATGATTAGTTTATATATAATTGTATCATACATTACGTAATTATCCGTAAGATTACATTACGTAATTATGATGTACTTCGCACACTTTAGAGACTTTGTATTTGAACCGGTATATATATATATATGTGTGTGTGTGTCTGTTCATACTCTTTTATTTACATATATTTTATTACCCAATGTTTGAAAATATATAAACAAATGTAGCTACAAACCTTAGATTAGTTTATTCAAGAAAGTGCCGTTGGATAAGAATTTAGTTTTTTGTGACACCATTTTTATGTTACTTTTGTTTATCAATATTATATCAGGTTGGTATATTTGGATAGATCTACCTAATATTGGGTACTCTAATGATGCCGATTTTATTCGAAACTTAGTATATGTTTGTTTATGTTCATGAGCATTTGTTTGTTTCATTTCTCCTCATGAATGTTTGTTTGTGTCCGCTAACTAAAATTAACAAACGGACATGAACAAGTTAACTTCCTTACAAACGAACACGATTAGTAAATTTCACCCCGTAAGTGTTCATGAACACATTTTTTTAACAAAAGAACAAGAAAAAGATATCTTTCGTATTCGTTTAGTTCATTTACAGTTATACCTTCTTATAGCATTTAGGGGCTGTTTGGTAGCATCTTAATCAGTCTCTTAACCATTCAGGTCTGAATCATTCAGCATTCAGACTGTTTGTTTCAGCATATGAATGGAATGATTAAGTGCTGAATCATTAAACTAATAAGGGATGCTGAATGATTCAGCTATTAACCATTCAGAGTCTTTTAACCATTCAGACCATCTTAATAATTCAGCACTTAATCAACCAAACAACCACTTAGTATAAAACTGGGGAAAGATCCGGTACAAAGTGTTTTTTCGGTAAGAACTGTGAGAATCAAAGGAGGGTATTTTTTTTATTTTTTTTTCAAATTTTTTTCCCATATTGTTAAACATTATTATAGTATTGAAAACTAAAAAAAAAATTGGTTTAGAGTAATTACGTGCAGAGTAATTACATAATTACTCTAGTGTAAACTAATGTATTTACTTTAATGACGTAATTACACTAAAAAAATTTAATTTTTTTTTGTATTATTCATCTAAAAAAATGTTTAAGCACATGGGAAAAAAAATTCTAAAAAAAAATAATTTTTTTTACCCCCTTTGATTCTCACAGTTCTTACCGAAAAACAGTTTGTATTTGATTTTTACTCGTATAAAACTAATTAACATTATCTAAATAAAACGTATCCAAAACACACATATAAAAAAAACTTCTTTTATTATTAAATGAAAAAAAAAAACAATACATACTAAGTTAATCAAACACTTAAATAGTTAATTAACTTTAACAAGTTATAATAAATAAAAATAATCAAAAAAGAAGTTACATTTTTCCCTTTATATATCGACCCCTCATGTCCCCTTAGCCCTCACTCATTACTTTCATCTTCTTCAACTTCCCTCTCTCTCTAACATAATTTCTGGCCCAAAGAGAAGATGATTAGTGGCAGGCGGCGTACGTCACCGGAACCTCAAGGCGGAGGTGGGTGGTGCTGGCGGCGGCGGAGGACGGTGGTGCCACCACTAGTCTAATCTTGAAGAAAAACAAGAAAAGAAAAAGATGAAAGCTTTGCAATATAATTGCAAGTGCTTGGGGAATTGAGGATACCGGTCCGAATTTTAATTACAACCTTTATTTTTGCAATGGCTGCTTCTTAATTATTTCTTACCTTTTTTTTTATTATTATAACTTTTGGTTAGTTTTGGAATTTTGTATTTTGTACTGATGTAATGGGTGGGTGATACATGGTGATGTAAGAGATGCATACAATGCATTCTTTTGGTTGTGTGATGATGATAGGGGATGAGGGTATGCATGGCTTACACCAATCATGTAATTTGTTTATGAATGTTTTAATTTATAAAATATAATTGAAGCTTTTTTTATTTTTGTGGTTTTTATATCATTTTATTGTAAGTTGTTTTAATTTTCACATGAAGAGATATTTTTTTTGTTGGATATGAATGATTGGTGACAAAGAACTTGAACCCCATTGGAAATACACGAAACCCGATGCATTTTAGATGGGTATATGGGTTTGAGATTGATGAAAGAAAATTTTGTAACTTTGGTACGGGTATGATAGTAAGCGATAGCTTGATAACACGAAACCATGTGCGTGCGTGTTTTACCTGAACAACGTACTCTAAGAAGTTTGTTTCCCTTTCTTTCTGACCTTTTTCTAGTAATACATCATTCTAATAGTTCCATTACATGTAAAATTAACTTCAGAGATACGATGTGTATTTGATGTTATTGTTTATATTTTTATGCCATTCTGGTAATGATATATGTACAATTTATTTTAGTATAAATTACTATAATACAAATTCTTATTTCAATAGAATCATATAAACACATCGTTATATAAAAATTTGAATAGTAAGAAAAATAGGAATCTCAACCGAGACCCGGAGAATAATTATGCGATAAACAATTGGTCAGGTAAGATATATAATTGGTCAAGTAGTTTGCTCCTAAAATTTATATGGTAATTAGGGCTGTTCACGAGCCGAGCCGAACCGAACGGACCTTTGCTCATGCTTGGCTCATTTACAAACCGAACCGAGCTGAGCAGCTCGTTTACAACCGAGCTGAAAAGCGAGCGAGCATTGTTCGAGCGCAAATTTTTTTGAGCGAGCGTCGAGCGAGAAACGAGCGAAGAGTAATTTGGACAACCATAAAATTGGGATGTTATCTTCAATGTTTTCGTTGTCGAGTGACAAGTAAGGTGAAACTGTCCGATGAGGACACTAATATTGAGGTCCGAGTGTCTAAGAATGAGGCTTTGGTTGAGGCAATGGGCATAGTACAGAGAACAATTGTCGCTTTGTAACATAAGGTGATATCAATCGACGACTAGTGATGGACGACTAATAACATAAAGAAGTCAAGGTTGTCATGCTACGACTTAGGGTTTTACTATTAAACTTAGTATTAAATTTTTATTTGATAAAGCGGGCTAGTCATATTTTATTTGCATATATTGGACCAAATGTTATGTATAAATCTGTAAATATTACTATGATTTGTGGGTATATATATAATTATATATATAATAAATAAGTAATAATTTATTCGAGCCGAACCAAGCCGAGCGGACCTTTGCTCGTGCTTGGCTCGTTTACAAACCGAACCGAGCCGATCGGCTCATTTACAACCGAGCGGGCGATCGAGCGAGCATTTTTCGAGCATTTTCCGAACGAGCGGCGAGCGATCCACGAGCGGCGAGCGATTTGAACAGCCCTAATGGTAATTAGGATTCATACACCCCCATATGCCATAATATCTCATTAAACAAAATAAATCTTTGGATGATGTTCTTTTTTGCCATCTTTTGTAGTTTTGTTCATGTGCATAAATGATGTAACATGTTCATTATAACGTTTTGAAGTACTCGTAATTAGCTACATATTTACATTTTTTACTTTTCTAAGATCACATTTTTTTTAGTTCATTCAATTTTAAACAAAAAAATAGTAGAGGAAAAAGTAAAAAGCAGCTTAGCGAAAATAGTAACCGTCTCAATTATATGATTGATTTTGTTGATAATCCAATAAAAAGTAATTATAATTTAATATGCTAATCCTTACATTATAAAAAAATACGATAAGAAATACTGAAAATATAAGGTCGGACTTGTCAAATAGAAACTGTCTACCAAAAGAAATCCATTTTTAATAGAGGTAACTTTGTAGAAATATAACCAAGTTTGCTAACTGTTTCAATTAAATCACTCAAACTTTTTTTGTCTCTCTAAAGTCACTTAAGTTTCATTTAGTGTTTCAATACTATGTAATTATCAAGTTTCCAGGTAAAAGTGATGATGTGTCAGGTTTTAATATTTTTTAGTAAAATTTTTAGACATGTAAAATTAAAAAAAAAAATATTTTTTTTAAATCTTCATTTTATAAAACTCACCTAATAAAAATAATATCCACATGAGCATTAAAATGAAAGAAAAAATAAAAATAAAAAAAAGGTGATCTGATGACCTAGTAATTACATGGTATTAGAACAACAAATGAAACTTGAATGACTTTAAAGAGACAAAAAAAAAAGTTTGAGTGACTTAATTAGAATACCAAGCAAACTTGGTTACATTTTTGAGTGTCCAAAAAAAAAATGTTGCAGAAAGAAAATATTAAGAAATTTTTTTTTGACAGGAAAATGGTACTCTTACCCTAGTTATTTTATACCTTAAAAAACTTTTTATAGTTGTCATCATGTCAATACCAAACGTCAATTATATATGCGACCCTAAAAGACCATATATTTTTTTTATGTTAGGATCAGGGACGAAACTTGGTTCGTCAATCGGTGAGGGCCGGACTCAATTTTTTCGATTGGTAGTGGCAAATCGGTAGGGGCCGGATTTAACCCAAACTAAATTTACCTATGAAAATCGCAAATTTTCACTACTACGCTAAAAAACAGGGAGGTCATGGCCACCCCTAGCCCTCACAATTCTTCGTCCCTGGTTAGGATTGTTACCGGATGTTCTTACATAAAGAAATTGAAAAATTAATATATCATTACTCTTATATGGTAAATTAAAAAGTTTCGAATAAGATCATAGAACATTTTTTTAATTCGGCCAAAAAAAAAAAGAACATTTTTTTTAAGGCTTATGTTAAATATACCAACTTTTTTTTTTTTTTTTTTGAACGGCAAATTACATCTCCTATACTATTACACCAATAATTTACAACTACAACACCCTTGCCAAGGATTGAACCTTGGACCTCCCCTCTAAGAGGCATATACCTCTACCAAGTGGGCTAGTCCCACATTGGCAGTTAAATATACCAACTAAGAGGATTAATCTACCAATTTAGTCAAACTGCATTTAATGAGCTAATCTACCAACTAATTAAATAATGATTAAGTTAGTATTTACTATTTATATTACTATACTACTATCACTTTTTTTATATAACATTTTAGATTTTGTAGTACTATTATTAATAATATTGATACCAATATTAACGAAAAATAAATAACCTTTAATAAAAAAAAACGAAAAATGCAAAAGTTCATTATTAATAAATAAATATACGAGTCTCTAGTAAAAAAAAAGTAAACATGCAAATATTAAAATACTTAATCAACTAGATCGATAAAACCACTTTCACGGTGACAAAGCTGGGTATATAGTTCTAGACACGGCCTATACAAGGTTTCCCATCTAGTTGCAGACTGGCTAATGTTGCGAAAATTCCAATAAGGCGTGATAGTAGGCATTGGGTACCCTTCTTGTAATTCCACCCTGATATAATGGTTCTCATCATTAACTATGGCAATTGTAAGAGCTCTGTGATGTTGAATCTCTTCTAGACCACTCCAAAACGGGAAAATAGTCGTACTGCCTGACATGCTTAAAGAATGGATGATTACACCAAACTTATTAGCAATCAGAACACCTGCCTCAGGCATTTTCATCCGCTGTACTCTTGTACAAGGCGACCCAAAGAAGCACACATCTTGATACAATGAATTTACATCCTTAACAAAAATGTTCGCGTAGATATCATACGACTTTGTAACTCTTCTCTCATCGTATGTCGAATGTACTCATAATACTTATCTTCATCAAGTCCGAGACAAATAGCTAGTGCTCGATATCCACAATTTCCATCGCATTTAACATTTTGTATATTTATTATATATGGATGTATTAATTTGTATTCAATTGTAATTATCCCTTCCCAAAAATCCCACCGATGCCTTGGCCACTCCGGTATGGTACTCGGCCATGACTATCGAGTATAACGCTTTAATTAGAAATGGTATATGGGAGTTAGTTCCTCGTGACCTATCCATGAATATTATTCGTTCCATGTGGTTGTTTAAACATAAATACAGGTCAGACGGGACACTAGAGAGGTACAAGGCCAGATTGGTGTGTGATGGTCGTTCACAACAGGTGGGCATTGATTGTGGTGAGACTTTTAGTCCGGTCGTTAAACCGGCTACCATACGCACAGTAGGGATGAGCATTTTTTTCCCGAGTACCTATACCCATACCCATACCGTACCTGTACCGGTACCTGTACCCGTACCGATTTTGAGTACTCGGTATAGGTATTGGTACCCACTTTTACTGATTTCGGTATTCGGTACTTTCGGTATCGGTACGGGTATCGAATTCTATATACTATTGAATTTGATTATATGTGTTACTTCGTATTATGGTATTTATGGTATTCGTATCAATTTTACCTATTTGGTACCTGTACCAAAATTTTCAATTTGGTACCCGTATAGTATTGATACTCGTAATTATTTACCTACTTGGTACCCGTACGGGTGCTCAAAAAAGAAAAAAATAACAAAATGGTACCAAATGGGTATCGTACCGAAATATCGATACCCCGGACTCGTACCCGTACTGTACCTATATATTCGGTACGGTACTCGGTACCCACTTTTGTTCAAATTCGGTACAGGTATTTTTGGTACGGGTACGGTACCGGTCTCATCCCTAACGCACAGTTCTCTCACTCGCACTATCTGAAGGTTGGGTTGTGCACAAGTTGGACGTTACAAATGCGTTTTTACACAGTTCTCTCACTCGCACTATCTGAAGGTTGGGTTGTGCACAAGTTTGAATTCGTCTATTCTTTAAAGGAACCCTTCGAAAAAAAGATATGAGTTAAAAAAGAATAAAGATTTCATTTTTATATCATATCATAATATATTTTTTCTTGTACATCCATTTTGTCTTCTATTTTTTTTTAAATGTATCTCTCTCTATAAAAACAACATTAATAAATAATAAAACAAAAAATAATGTTGATTAAAGTAAAAACAAATTAACTACACATTGACTATAAAAAATTGTAAAAGCTAATTTTTAGTAATAATAAAATAATAAAAAAAACTTAAGTTAATTAAGCCTAAGTTATGATGATTGTATTTATTGAGAGTATGGTGTAAATACCAACATACTTTTTAAATGATACAAGATATTATGTACACATGGGAAAGCCAAAAAATTTGACCAACTTGGTATATTTAACACCACCCTTTTTTTAATTAGGGTAATTATTTTACAAGCATATTGTGGTAAATTTAGTGTAGATGTTAATAAATAGGAAAAGTGAAAGAAGATGATGGGACACAGGAGGCAGTGGAGTCCAGACTTCAGAGTAGTTGCTGTTTTGTTGAAGGAGTAGCACCAACAAACTAAGACGTGACACTGCTCTCTGCCCATTAAATATACCCACTTTTTTCTCTCTTGTGTTTTAAGTTTAACTTCAATAAAATTACAAAATTATAAATAACCATCATCATAATAACGATGTGAAGCTAATTTATAACAACGCCGTTTATAACAAAAATAAGATAAACTATAAAAAGGAAATAACTGCATTTATATAATGATATATCATATATACTAGTATTGATGCATACTTAAAAGAGATTTCACATCTATATTTTTACCTGAAACTTATGTGTTGAAGAATCATCATTATGTGTAATAGCATTTTTATCCTAACTTGATTTCTATAACTATTGTCTGACTCATTTGCATGACATAGTACTAGAGACAAAATCAATTTCTTCTGGTAAAATTAAAATAATTAAACTAAAGAAAGGACCTAAAAATTTTGAATTTAAGATGTTAAATTATTAGTACAAAAAGTTTAACTGGTTGAAGGCCAAAGTGCCACCAAAATCTGGCAAATGGTAAGAGGAGGTGATGGGATAGCACACCCCACATGTAACAGCTTTTTAATCACAACTTAATCCCAAGAAAGATTTTTCCCCCACTTTAATTCTTTCTTAGTAGCCACGTTAATTTTGTACCATTCGGACTATTGGTATATTGGTATAATTAAGGGTGATATTATTTGGATACCCCAAAAAATTAAATTGACACCCTAAGTATGCCTCATATAGACCTATATGGGGCATATGTAAGTACAATTTTTGTCTTTTAACAATCTGATGTTTACTAACACAAAAAACAATAAAGTTGATACTCCTCGTATAGACCTATATGAGGCATATTGAAGTACAATTTTTGTCTTTTAGCTAATTAATGTTAACGAACACAAAAAACAATAAAGTAATATGCCTCATATAGATCAATATGAGGCATATTATGGTCTATTTCTATTTTTTTATATTTTTTCATTTTATTGTTTTTAAATAACTAAAAATACTAAATTAACTTAAAAAATCCAAAAAAAATTAATTATATTCATTAAAATATTTTTTTAAAAAAAATTACAACTTTTTGTTACATACCAACATTATTTTATAAAAATTATTATCTTTTGTTTGGTTTTGTTTTGGTTGGTTTTGAAGATGTTTGTTTTGTTTTGGTCAGTTTGAAGAAGTTATATAAACAATACAAAGTTTGAATAAGTTATATGATTTGTTTGAGAAAGTGTTTTTTTTTAAATCGATTAATCGTTGTATTTAATATATTCGAAACAAAAGAAAACAAACATCTTCAAAACCAACAAAAACAAACCAAACAATTAAAAAAAACGAATATGCCTCATCTTTATAACAAAAACTTCTAATTTTTATAAAATAATGTTCAAATCAATAAAACTTTATTTTTTGTATTTTTTGGGATTTTTAAAAGTTATTTTAGTATTTTTAAACAATAATATTGTATTTAAAAAAAATAAAAACAACCTTGATATGCCTATTATTGGGCAATATGAGTAGTATTAAACACTGATAAGCCTAGTATTGGGCAATACGTGACATATCAAGGCTAGCATTGGTACCAATACTAGGCTTAGAAGGTGATATGGGGTGCTGTGCTCAGATATGAGTCATATTGGGCAATACGACCCATATTAGGGTCTTTTTTTATTTTATTTTTATATATTTTCATTTTTATTGTTTTTAAATAACTAAAAATACTAAATTAACTTTAAAAATTCCAAAAATTAACAAAAAAATAGTTATATTTAATCCAATATTATTTTAAACAGTCTGGGTCGTTACCGGGCCCGGTTGGGTCAAAACGATCTGGGTCGCTATCGGGCCCGCCCGGGTGGATACGGGACGGGTCAGGTTGAAACGGTCTGGGCCGTTACATGGCCCGGTCGGGTCGGGTCGGAACGGTCTGGGTCGCTACCGGGCCCGACCGGGTCGCTACGGCACGGGTCAGGTTGAAACGGTCTGGGTTGTTACCGGACCCGGTCGGGTCGAAACGGTCCGGGTCGTTACCGGGCCCGGTCTGGTTGAAACGGTCCGGGCCGCTACCGGTCCCGTCGGGTCAAAACGGTACGGGTCGTTACCGGGCCCGGCCAGGTCGAAATGGTCCGGGTCGCTACCGGGCCCGGCTTGTTTGAAACGGTCCGGGTCACGTTGAAACGGTCTGGGTCGTTACCGGGCCCGGTCGGGTCGAAACGGTCTGGTTCGCTACCGGGTCGAAACAATCCGGGTCGCTATGGGACGGGTCAGGTTGAAACGGTCTAGGTTGTTACCGGGCCTGGTCGGGCCAAAACGATCCGGGCCGCTACCGGTCCCGTCGGGTCGAAACGGTCCGGTCGTTACCAGGCCCGGCCGGGTCAAAACGGTCCGGGTCGCTACGAGACGGGTCAGGTCGAAACGGTCCGGGTTGCTACGGGACGGGTCATGTCGAAACAGTTATGGTCGCTACCCGGCCCGGCTGGGTCGTAGCAGTCCGGGTTGTTATCCAGCCCGATAGGGTCGAACCGGTCCGGTTCAAAATTAAATATTTCAGATCCCTTAAAATTTTATTTTTAAGTTTTTTTTTGTTTTTTTTTTAATTTTAATTTTTTTTATTTTTATTTACGTTTTAATTTTTTTATTGTTATTTTTTTTTTTTTTTAATTTTAAGCTATTTTAATGTGAACCTATCCTAATCCAAACCATCAATATCCAAACCCATCCATACCCAAACAAAAGAAATAATTTTAATAAAATAATACTGGTAACAAAAAGTTGTAATTTTGTTAAAATAATATTGGAATGAATATAACTAACTTTTTGTTAATTTTTGAATTTTTTTTAAAGTTAATTTAGTATTTTTAGTTTTTTTTAAAGTTAATTTAGTATTTTTAGTTTTTTTAAAGTTAACTTTTTGTCAATCTATCGCGCGCCTTGGAGCCTCCCAATTGATGATCTTGAGCCTTAGCAGGAGTTTTTGGAGTGAAATATTCGTGTGGGGCAGTAAGGGGGCGATTAGGGTTGAGTATGGGGGTTGCATGGGGGTTTAGGATGCTTAAATATGAGTTTGAGGCGGTTTAGACCCGTCAGGGATGTTCGAGCGGCCGCTCGGAGCCTGTGAGCGGCCGCTCACAGGTCCGAGGCGCGCGCTTTTGCTTCGTTTCGCCTCCCGACGCGTTATCCATCGACGTTTTCGTTATTTCGGACCGTAACAAGTGTAACCCCATGCGTTAAGACCCTAATCAACCTCATGCTCCACTTTTAATGATTTTTATTAACGTGTTCGGTTTAGGTTCACATAATCACGTATGGTTTTCACATAAGTTTGTCAGATATCATCGAGACACATAAGTTTATTATTCACCAACGTCCGAGGTTCACTAATCATGTAATCACATATTAACTCACAACAATGCACGTATGTCTTATCTAGCTAACCCTCGTTAAGTATAATATACGCGTGACTCGCTAAGGTAGACTTTAATCTAGACAACGTTGTTAACCAGAATTTGCCGGGTGTCACAGTATGCCTCATATAGATCAATATGAAACATACTTAGGGTGTCAAAATAGATTTCAAGGGTGTCCACATAGATTGAGCCATAATTAAAATGACAATGGCGGGCGTCGGGCTCATTTTTTTATCGGTAAGGACTGGAATATCAAATTGATGGGGGCAGGATTCAATTCATATAAAAAATTATCTACGAAAATGATAAAATTTCATCACTGCACCAAAAAAACGGCGGGGCCGAGGCACCCCGGCCCTCCCCACTATGCTTCTCCCCTAACTACCATCCTGCTATTTGGTAGGATGATGCAAGGTCCACACAATCTAAAACAAGATCTAGGACACATGATGGTTTGAAAAGCTTTAAGCATGCGTTATTTAACGAGAGAAAACTGTATATAATAGAGATGATCCTGTTATATAAAGGGGACATAAGAGTGTGTAGTAAGTGGCACACCTGTTCAACAGCGTGGTGACTACAACAGTTAACAATGCCACTTTATTCGTAAGCGTACATGACTACCTGGACATGAATAGGATGTACCAATGCCATATTTTGAAGTATTTAGCAGCACTAAACATGTAAAGACAGAAGGTGTTGGAGAAAAACTGCTACCGGTGTTTTTTCGAAACCCTAGCATCAATGGATTGCGAGGTCAACAATGGATGTCTATAAATCGGCTTCCCATTAGGATGAAGCTTGTTCTGGTCTGGAAGACCAGTAGATCACACTTTTAGAGATTGTGATATAGTCGTGGGTTTGGAATTCTATTTTTAAATGGCTAGATGTGGTGCACAGTGGTGATCTTAGTCCATTGGGTATGATTATTTGGCTCGATTCTAATACATCGACAAAGAAAAGAAAGTTAATTCATGAAATCATGTGAATGCCTTGGTGGGTGATTTGGAGATGTTGAAAGGATATAGTATTTGAGCATGATAATCGGTCCAAGTTATTATTATTTGATAATAATATTAATTATTCATATTGGTGATATGTTAATCAGGGGCGGACCTAGCTTTGTGCTAGAGGTCGCGCCCGTCCTCTACGTGCGAAATTCTTTTTTTATTTTTACGATTCTTGTAAACCGTTACATTTAAAACAAATTTTACGTTACCTATAAAAACAAATTTTACGTTACAATGTTACGTCACTCGGAAAATATTTATCAAACTCGAATTAACTAATACTACACCCAACTAAACTAACAAAATACCTAGGTGTGTAAATGATGCGCATCGACTCGAGAGCTACTCGGGATCGGCTCAGTAAAACGCTCGAACGAGCTGAGCTTTAACGAGCCCGATCCTGAGCTCGTGCTTGAAACATGACTCATTTAGTTATCGAGCCCGAGCTCGAGCTTTTCATACAAATACCGTTTATGTGACGCCAGTCATCGATCTAGGTCAACACCCGCACATTTTAGCACTCACTATCCGAGACAACTGGCGTTGAACAATCAAGCCAATCACACGCTCAACTGAGAGCAACCGGGTATCCAATTACCATGTATGGACAAAAAAAAAACAATACACAAGACACTGACAAGTGGAAAGCTACACCATCCACTCAAATCCGAACAATTCATAATGTGTTTTATGAGGTTAACGTATACAAGATCATGAAACATCACCAAGAAACAAACTTGTGTTTACATGAGTTAATAATATCCAATAATACATGACTAACCACAAATAACATATGTGTTTATAACATGATCAATAATGCTATTGCTACCATACATGCTATTAACATCGCACACATATGTTAACATTCAAGAATCCATTCCTATAGATAACTTATGGATTTCAATAACAACCTCTTGTACTTACACAACAATCCAACTAAGACAACAAACTCATGGAACCCTATGTACATGGATGTATATAATCGGTCATATACATCAACCTCGATTCCATGCAGTAAGCTAAGTATGCTTCACAAAGGAAGGTTCAAAGGTTACACCTACCGATCCTGCAATACTCGACTGCTGAGGTTTCATTGGGGAGTTTTGTGTTTTTTAATAGATCTCCATTCATGTGGGGGATTGTTGGAAAAATGGTAGTGGAAAATGTTTTTTCACTAATTTGGACTCAAATAATTTTATTTATATATATATGTTATATAAATAATTATTTCTGGGTTTGTGTACTACATTGTGAGAGTATCACAACGAACCAAACCATGTCCAAAATAGAGCTTAGATGAATGAGATATTGAAGCTTCAAAGTTGTAAGTTGGAACAACAAAATATGAGAATTGATTAAGTTTTATCTCACATTGGTGGAATGACAAAACATAAAGTGGTTTATAAGGAGGAGCACTCCTTGTATGTTGTTTAACTTGAGCCAAACACTAGTGGGGACCCTAAAGGGTGCGAAGCACCTTTAACTCGCATTCGCACATGTGCACGCACGTGGTGTGGGCGATGGTCGCAATGTGATGGCGCACTTTGCACACTCGCAACACCGCGAGCCGCTTTAGAGTTGTCTTTTTTATTTTTGACCTCGTACGCGTGGTCTGGTACATGTCGGAAGACCAGGTAGCGTCCTGGTCTGCGCGGTTGACGTAAACCGTAACCTACAAGTGGGGGATGAGTGGTGAGCGTCTAGTTGGTGCTAGTGACTTGGTGAGGCGCGCGCGGGGGACTAGCTCCCTGGTCTGCGCATTGCAGAAGTCAAAGTGACACGCGAGTCCTCCTGGTATGTGTAGTGGGATGCACGTCGCATGGCGCGTAGTGGCATACGCGGGTGGTCATCCGCCGATGACCTAGCGTTACATGTACTGCGGTGGATCTGAAGCGCGCGCATTACCAAGTAGCGTCCTGGTCCACGCGGTCTGTTGTGCTGGCAACATGATCTCGAGCTGCTGTTTCGACTCATAAGAATGTTTCAACTCATGTCATAAGTAAAATAATAGTTTCGAGTTGACCACATCAAACCATTTGGTGCGCAGTGGCATACGCTGGTGGTCATCCGCCGATGGCCTAGCGTTACCTATACTGCGGTGGATCCGAAGCGTGCGCATGACTAGGTAGAGTCTTGGTCCGCGCGGTCTGTTGTGCTGACAACACGATCTTGAGCTGTTGTTTCGACTCATAAGAATGTTTCAACTCGTGCCATAAGTAAAATAACAGTTTCAAGTTGACCACATCACACCACTTAAAGTCAGTTGAATGCAATATAATATTGTTGAATACAATATTAAAATTCTTGTTTAATACAAAATTAATGGTTTATTCGGTTTCATCTTGGAAGTGTATAAAAGACGAGCTTTGGCTCATTTTAGAGGATGAAATCAAATACTTTTGTAAATGAGAAATTTGAGAGGAGCACTCTCTAATTTAGTTCCAACCAATTTTCTTTTTTCCTATTTTTTCATAAACACTAAGACACCCGGTGTTATCTCTGGCATGAGAGCCATCCCAGCAGTACACTATTGTTCCGGTTGTTGTACCCTGAGAGACAGACCGTTTGAGAGGAGGCGCGAAATTATTTGTTTTAACGGCTCCGTGTCAAACACGATCCTCAACCAAAACTGTCAACGACAAGTTTGTTTATTCTTGGAGCGGAGCGTTATATAGGATGGTTCGGTTGGAGTTCTCTAAAGGCATCGGCTTGAATCAAGATTCGGTACATATTGTTGTATCTTATTTTATTTATTTAATTTTGTAAACGGCATTGTACTTTTATGTTTCCCATGAATAACGAGAGTCTCGTTATTATTTTTATTTTTATTAATATATTAAATAAAAAGTGAACCTATTTCCTACAAATTGGACGTTATCATTGGATCATTTGCTTGTTGGGTAGAAGGAATGTTCTGTAGGAAATGGGTCACGATTTTATAAAAATAATAAAGACACACTCTATATACATTTGGGAAATTTTAGTACTCGTACCGTATACAAATCAAAACAAAAAATAATATAAAATACATCATAAAATGATTCAAACCGAAGTCTTCAACAAGAGTTTGAATTGCGTCTTATTATACAAATCTTTGCACAGTCTTCAATGAAACCTTGAACCATGTCCTTTTGTATGATCATTCTTGGTTGCAAGAATAAACAAACATAATGTTGACGGTTGTCGCTGAAGCACGTGTTCAACACGTTTCCCTTAAAATAGATTCCGCGCCTCTACTAAAGACAACGCGTCTATTTCCCAGGGTACAACAGCCGAAGCAGTCTGTACTGCCGGAAAAGGCTGCGCGCCCGAGGTTATACCAGGTAAATTGTAGTGTTAGAACTTGTAGAATCTAGTATGGAGTACTCCTCTCTATGGTACCCAACATATGAGTCTTATCTTCTCCAAGAACTCTTCTATGTGTATTCTAATATGTATACTCATGTCTTTCTCTTGTATCTCTCTTGTTTTTTTTCAAATGTGAGGCACACAACCTACTTATTTACAAGAGTCATGATAGTCAAGAGTTTCACTAAATTAGGGATTTAATAAGAGACTTAAAACTCTAATAAAAGCAAATTAAGTGACATGAAAAACTCTACTCAAGAGTTTCTTACCATGAAGAGTCTCATTAATAATATTAGTTTCTTACCATGAAGAGCCTCATTAATAATATTACTAAACTCATTACTAATATTATTAATTAAATTCAATTCACATATTTTAAAAATTCCAACATGTTCGTGTCTCATCCCTCCTGTGTAGTTTGTGCGATATGTATGACGAAACGGTGGATCATCTTTTTGCCTCTTGCTCATTCTCTCAGCAGGTGTGGGATCGGGTGGCGCTTTGGTGTAGAATCAAGTGCTGTTTCTTTTTTGGGGCAAGGGATGTTTTAAATTTACATGCTCACAACCACGGGCCGAGGAAATGGAAAAAAAGCAGTGTACACGGTGACTCAAACGGCTATATGGTGTCTATGGAGAGCTCGGAATGGGTTCGTGTTTAACCAAAAACAGCCGAGCGTGGATAGAGTAGTGGAGGAAATTAAAGTTTTGGCTTTTCTGTGGGTAAAAAACCGAGCCAAGTTTCAACCTCTAACTTGGGATATTTGATGTAGTTTTATGACGTATTTATGTAGTTGTTTTATGTTTTGCTGCTTAGTGCTTAGGGTCTATTTGGTGGCTGTATCTTTTTTGGGCTAACTCATTGTTAGCTTTTGTTGGACGTTTAATTTTTTTTTTTTTTTAATTTTCACAAAGCCCAGTTTTTAGTTATCACGTCAAATCTGTCTCCAGCACACCATGTCCTTTCAAACTCAATGTAGACTCCATCATTGAAGAAGATGGCCCAATTTCTACATAAGAAAGGCCCATTGGATTGCATCTATTTTCATCTTCGGAGGCAAGTTCTTGAACCCGTGTGTTAATTATGTGAAACATTTAGTTAATGAAAATTTAAAAAATGGTTACTTTTAATAATAACCATCTTATGTATGATGTTAAAAAAGTAGCCTTCAAATAATATATTAACCACATAATTCTGTAAGAGTACTATAATTTGTTCCCCTGTAATTCTATAAGAGAAAACCCTATAATGTTTTATGTTGTTGAAAGTGGTTGTGAGTGGAAAATATGGGAAATCTACTGTTTATCGTTATAGTTGGGGTTATTTGGGAATCTTTTAAGGAAAACTAGAAAATGTATTTATTTTTTAATATTTGTTGAAAGTGGTTGTGAGTGGATGAGAGATAAACTATAATGATCTTTAATGTAATATGTGGTTGTGATTGGTTATGACTTATGAGTGAATGAGGAATGAGGAAGCTACTGTGAATGCTCTAAAGGCGATCGCTATATATTTTCTTACATTCGCTTCAACTACTACTCATCATCATCATTATACCCAGTTAATCCCACCAATAGCAAAAGTTAAGGTAGGGTCTGAGGAGGGTAAGATGTAGACAGCCTTACCTCTACCCCGTGGGAATAGAGAGGCTGCTTCCAATGAGACCCACGGCTCGATAGTGGTTTTGTATCAAGCCTTGGACATAAGACACATAAACTTAGCAACCGGGACAAGCCCGACTGGTGCATGTACCCCCTTATCTTTTGGCTATCAAAGTCACCACCTGATGCATGATTAAACTAAAAAACGACAATATTAATACTTATGTTAATAGAAATATTTACTTTCTGACGTTATGTTTGTTGTTGTTTAAGATATTATTATTTGAATGTCCGTTAGTTGTACACATTTCAAATCTATTAAATAAATAAAAAAAGATTTTGGAAAGGAGATGGCAAACTCCACACCACTTGTTATTACCGTCAACTTGCATCAAGTGTTGTGGAGGAAACAAAAGAGTGTGTGACAACTAGTCTTGTATCCATGACAACCAACCACTTACAAACACAACTTTCTTTCTGTCCTTCAAGATTTGTGTAATTTGCTTTTGTTTCATAAGATGTGGTATCAAATTGTCGGGTCTAAACTATGCTAGATAAAGTTAAAGTGTTAAACTGAACACAAATTGGTGACTCTTAAATATGACATTTAAGTTCCATTACATACATTCAAACTGAATATGGCCAAATATTTGATGTTGTTAGGTTTAGGGGTTATTTGGTAGAATCTGTTTGATTAAATGTTGAATCATTAAGAGAGTTTGAATGTTTCAACACCCCTTATTAGTTGAATGGTTAAGAGCTTAATAGAACTATTCAAATGATTTTTTTTAGTTGCAACAAACACTCTTAATGCTAAATGATTAAAAGTTGAATGATTAAGAGGTTTATTAACAGGCTAACAATTAGTTGTTTTGTTTAGTCGGTTTGAAAAGTTTGTGTCCTCTCTAAAAAATTGCGATTACAAACTGTTAAATGTAAGCCTGAAAATGCGTTATCTTTGTAATTGTGTAATTATAAAAAATGTAACGATACTATAGTAAGTTTTGTTATGGATTCGGACTCGTGCATCTATTAAATAACTATTAGTTTGAAAATAATAACAGTAATAATCATACAAGTTGGATGGAGGATGGGTTCAATTGCCAAAGTCATTTGAATTAAGGTGTTGCTCCTCTTAAGTTATTATGGGTAGTGAATTCTATTATCTCTCTCTCTCTCTCTCTCTCTCTCTATATATATATATATATATATATATATATATATTGCAAAATGATTAATCCTACATGTCATACTCTTATGCAATCTCTCCTTTGAGAGATGCCACATAGGATGTGATGTGGCAACTCTAGACCAATTAAAAAAAAAGGAATAAATATGGTTTAACCTAATCTATTAAATACCTAATCTACTAAATATAAATATTAAACATTTATTATTTTCTCTCTCATGTATCCTCCTACAACTTTTAAACGTTAATATCTTTTATATACGAGATTTTTTAAAGAAAAAAATTACACCAAATTAACGAGCGTTTTATTATCTTTCCAACGAGTACCATAGTGCTATATAAAAAAACGGAGAATAAACGACTATTTTTTGTAACCCGACAGGTATTGTGTCAGGTTTGGGATTAATTTAAAAAAAATTGTGGGTTTGGGTCGGGCCTTGTGACAACTCGGGTAAATCTCATTCTTGGTTTCTATCTTTTGTCTGTTTCTTTTGTTATTCCTTTTGGTACTTGTGCAATTTTCGGGACGAAAATTCTTTTAACGTGGGGATGATGTGACACCCGACAAATTCTGGTTAACAACGCTGTCTAGATTAAAGTCTACCTTAGCGAGTCACGCGTATATTATACTTAACTGGGTTAGTTGAGTCGTGTTACGGTTCGGGAACTGTTAGTTTAGTATAGAGGATCATTAGATGTTAGTCTAAAGGCTCATTAGATGTCAGTCCTTAACCAAGTGTACAAAGGGTGACGATTCGTAGAATCGTCAGAGCATAGGGAACATACAAGTCTTGAGTCCCGGGAATTGGTGAACAAGTGTGAATGTGTTTGTTTGCAAGTATTATGTGTTTACAATCATTATGTGACTTGTCGGTATGTGAAAGTGTGTTAACATATGTTAAAACGGGGTTTAACGCGCAAAATACGCAGAACCAACCCCTATAGGCGATTAGGGAGGGCTAATCGCCTATAGGGGGGCGAATAGGACATGTGTATGGGCGAATAGAAGGCTAATCGCCTATAGGGTAGGCGATTAGCAACCCTATTCGCCTGATGCTGCTGCGTACTCGCCTATAACGTGTTGGACGACTAAAAACGCCTATAAATACAATACTTGACCTCCTAAACTTCATTATAACAACCCTAGTCGTCCCACAACTCGCCCCAACACACACACAACCCCTGGAACACGATTTTGGATCAAAACACAAGATTTCAAGCCTATTACATTAATCTATCATAAATCTAAGGTGTGGTTTTCATTCATGCAACCTTTAATAATGTTTTTATTGAATCCCTAATGGTCCAGACCTGTTTATAAACGTATGTGTCTTCTGAAATTCGTTAATAATCATTGTTAATTGGATTCTAGCTATTATGCGTGTTGTATGTGTGTTTATGATTAAAAGATAGGGTTTTTGTGATTCAAGAAGGATTGTTAGCATGATATTAAGGTAGTTACAGATTGATGATGATAGCATGTTGATGAGATCAGAGTAATTGTTCATTAGGGTTACGGTTATGCATGTTAATGTGATGTTTCATGCTATGTGTATTGTTTTTGGGATACATAGTTGCATGCAGGGCTGATAGAACGAGGTTAAACGAAGGATTTTGATTGAAATATGTTTGATATAGTTGTTTGATTGATATTTGATGTTTACACACGTTCTGGATTTGATTTGGAGTGTTAAATGCGCGAAAAACCGGAACAGCTGTGCTATAGGCGAATAGGAACCCTAATCGCCTATACTATAGGTGATTAGGAGGCTATTCGCCTGATGGGAAACCCTAATCGCCTATAGTATAGGCGAATAGGGGCCTATTTGCCTTTACTTCATGCATTTACGATCCTAATTGCTAGTTAAGCCCTGAATTGCATGCCTTACGACGTAATCGCCTATAAACTCATGATTTGCATACCGCACGACCCTAATCGCCTATAGTATAGGCGATTAGCCTTCCTAAATGCCTGTTGACCCACGTAATCACTAGTTGACTTTTCCTAATCGCCTGTACTGCTGCTGTAAGTGTAATTTAGCATTTCGGGACCCGATTGGACACCTAGGAACATGCTAGGAACCCCGTAACATACCTAGTAACTTGGTAATATGTGCTCGGACTTGTTTATGTGATACTTGAACTACGTGCTACAACTTGTTGGACTTTAATGTATGTTAAGTGTGATTGCATGATTGTATGTTTGTGAGTGCAAGTATAACACGGGGAGTCTCGGGTCACCAATGGGATGTCGAGTCTTATACATTGGGTTAATTTAACAGTCACAGTGTTTTCAAACGAACTTGGTTATGGTCTGGACATCTAGGGACTAACTAACCTACGGGTTATTAGTCTAAGTACTTGTAACTGTCATATGTTAGGTCGCCGCTTTACGGGGCTAGCATAGCTTGCTGATCTTATTCGTATTTTCGAAGTAACGCAACCTAAGGTGAGTTTACGGCCCCTCTTTTAACTGGTTTCACTTTTTGGGGGAGAAAACATGTGTTAAACTTATGTTTTGGTAACAACTGTCATACTATGGGTTTCTATGGTTTACTATACGATCTTGGAAGTCCCGGGGGAAACCATGAATGTGCGGGTTAGCACAACGGTGAAATGTGAATAGATCTATTGGGAGTAACCAACGACGCTCGTCGGCTTGGAGGGCCGGGCGAGTGCATATTGTCTCAAACAGGAACAGGTTTACTATTCGGGCACAACATCTGGTTTGCGAGTTAGTAATGGTTTTCCAATCGTAGTAGTAACAAAACATACGCCTAGCTAGCGTACTTTGGTTTGCAAATTGATATAGTATGGACAGGTTGAACTTGATACTTGATTACAAAACCTGTGAACTCACCAGCATTTTTGTGCTGACGTAACTCTTACATGTTTTCTCAGGTCGCTAAGGTAGCACTACGGAACTAGGGCGCACGCGTCTGCTCGGCGTCTTGTTAGGGTTGCATGGTTTTCAAACATTGAATAATTTGGTTTACTTTTGGATTATGTTTTGAGAATAAGCTTCCGCTGTATTTGGGGATTTTAAACTATGTTTTTGAAATTGCATATGTTCATTTAGATTTGTTTATTGTGATCGTTGACTTGGATCCTGGTTTGTCATGCACCTCGCGGTAAAACTCCGCAAGTGGATTTTGAGGGTGTGACAGGCCTGGGATTAGGTGATACCCGACCCAATTACCCGAAACCACATACCCAAATACCCGAACTATAAACCCGATCATATACCCATGAATTTTTTAACGCGTCACATAATCATTAGACTAATGTGTTCGATATTTCAATAAATAACTTTTTTTTCCTTATTTCATGTTAGTTCTTTTTAGAATGATCGATTACAAACTTCCGAATTTATTTGACATTATATAATATTTTGTAATGTCACTAGATTTGTACCCCGGCACAGAGATTCGTTTTTTTTTATATTTGAATATGATAACTTATGGCAGAGATTTGTTTAATAATAATAATAATAATAATGATTATAATAATAATGATTATAATAATAATATTCATTAATCATATATTGGCAAGTCATTAATTATGTTGTCATATTAGATATTTTATTATGTCATATTAGATATTTCAACCCGGGACGCTCCCGGGATAAAAACTAGTTTGTATTTAATTAAAATAGCACATTTTTGTTCGGTGGTGTTATTGTTCTAAAATTTTGAAATCGAACATGTCCAAATGTTTCATGTGGGAAAGTAGTGCGACTCTTCTATGCAAGTTACTTTTTCACATTGTCGGTCATCTTGTGATTATATAAAAAGCTCTCACAAACTTGATTTTATTTGATTTGATTTTTATAGTAACTAGTCGTATAAAATCACGCGCGTTGCGCGTTTTACAATCGAGATTTAGATGAGGTGTTAATCAATCAATGAATTATACAATCGAGATTCCATTTTGATTGTAAACGTTAAAAAAATAAAGAAATCTACACATAAGGTAACGCATGAAATTTGTAACGAAATTACATAAGATTATGTTATTTATATTAATAGTATATAATATAATTTTTTTTAATAAAATAATAGTATATAATATAATAATAGTGTATAATATAATAAAGTTTTTAAATAAAATAATAGTATATAATATATTAATTAGGGATGAGCATACAAGACCGAATACCGATCCCGTCCCGTCCCGATCCCGATACTGTACCGAACCGAGTGGTTTCAGGATCGGTATCGGTACCCATATTTATGGATTTTCGATTTCGGTGTTATCGATATCGGTACGGGATCAGTATGGTATCGGTATTTTAAGGTAAAATACCGATACCATACCGGTACCGTACCGTTCGGTAAAGGTATTGCCGGGATCGGTATAAAACGTTTTTGAATAAAATAATAGTATATAATATATTAATTAGGGATGAGCATACAAGGCCGAATACCGATCCCATCCCGTCCCGATCCCAATACCGTACCGAACCAAGTGGTTTCGGAATCGGTATCGATACCCATATTTATGGATTTTCGGTTTCGGTGTTATCGGTATCGGTACGGGATCGGCCTGGTAACGGTATTTTACCATACCGGTACCGTATCAATACCATATCGTTCGGTATCGGTATTGTCAAGATCGGTATAATATATTAATAGTATATAATATAATATATTAATAATATATAATATAATAAAGTTTTCAAATAAAATAATAATATAAATAAAATATTAATATAATTACTATTCATTTGAATGTAGTGTTTAAATGAGTTTGTAAATTAATATATAGTAATAACTACTAAACAATTAGGTAAAAAAATGTTCATCTTCATATTTTTTTGTTATGACATTCGCAAACCATATCTTGCGACCTTGCCTTCATCGAAATCGGGTGAAAAAAGTGAAAGAAAATCTTGTTCAAATTTGCATTCGTAAAATATCCGTCTATGATCATCGATAAGACCTAGAAATCTGCATTGGAAGATCGTTGACGATTTCCGACTGATAATTCGTACAAATATCTTTCAAACCACAACTACGACTAGAAAATTTTAGTTATTTTTCATTTCTCTTGTATTGTATTTCTATAACATTATTAATCACGATGTTCCTTAACTTTTCCGAATGATCAAAGGTTAAACACTCGTTTTTATGGTTCATATTATTTAATGGTTTTGACTCGTTTCACACTTTAGTATTTGAAGAAACAATAAGTACACCGGGGATTATACGTAATCCCCGGGTGATTAGTACTTATGTAACTACAAGGTTAATCCTTTACCCAAACCGTTATGGTAACCCAAGAGGTTGTTGATGTAAGTAATGTGTGTGTGAGAACAAGAGATTTAAGTGGTTCGGTCGTAAATGACCTACGTCCACTGCAAGCACACCGGAATGTTATTACTAAAGAAGGAGATTACAAGTTAAGTATATGGTGGTTGTGACTATGTTTCTGAATGAATACAAGGATTGTCTTTGACCCTATTTATAGACCTGATAATGGGCCGCACGGGGGCCCATAAGCGATTTCATTGACTTGGGCCCAACCGAGGCCCAAGTCCAAGGTCCTTCTTGAAATGGCGGGAAAGGACGGATTACTGTTGATGACGTCATGCTTACAGTATAGTCGTTGTTGCTGTTGGACACGTGGCGGATTCCTGATGGTGTGCAGTAATATCGTACTTGCTACAGTACTGGGACCACCTCTGCCGTCTGACGTGATGTCTGGCCGGGGGCGAGTTAATGCCTGCAGGTCACTGTTCATGACAGTGTGCACAGTGTAGCCGTTCACCTTTTGTACTATCTGCCACATGTCCCTCTCCCATTGGTGCGTACTCTGGCATGGGTCTTTATGAATCTTCCTTTTGTTATTCCTTGAACTTCGTACGAGAGGTGCAAAGGGATGATTCCGCGCGTGGTTATACGCGCGTATCAGGTATCTTCTGTTGCTTATCATTCATCTTGGCGCGCGAGGCGTGCTGTTTGCCTGCCCCGCGCTGGTGTGCTTCTGCGCCGTGCCCTGGCACAGTTATTGTTTCTTGGGGATAGGGACGCCTTTCAAATTAGGCTCCCTATCCCTTCAAGTCCCCCTAGTCTAGGACTTCTCCTGGTCGCTGATGAGCAGGTGGAGCGCTAGACTCAAAGAATCTTAGTCGCGGATGGTAGCCCATCTGCTTGTAGCTCTTGAAAGCCTTTTACGTGGATTCTGGGAATTTCTGGCGGGGAACGTCTTTTGGAATTTTACGTCAAGTTACCGCCGAGCAGGACGTTCTCCGCCTTGACCTTTGCAGTAGTTGGGCGGGGAACGTCTTTTGGAATTTTACGTCAAGTTACCGCCGAGCAGGACGTTCTCCGCCTTGACCTTTGCAGTAGTTGGGCGGGGAACGTCTTTTGAAATTTTACGTCAAGTTTCCGCCTAGGCATTGAATGCTGTTGGAGTGGTTTAATGCGGGTCTGGAGTTTGTAATAAATTCTAAATCATTGGCATTGAATTTGTCTCTCATGATTTGGAGTAAATGCGCCTGGAATTCCCAAGATCAGTTGTTTCTGATGGAAGTTTAATGGTTGCTGACGTGTTCAGTGACTGTCTGTTTGTGCAGACCGAGGCACGTCACATCATTGTTGCAGTTACCAATATCTCGTCTGTGTCAGGAGCGTGGGTTGTCACGCGTCTGACGTATTGTCTTCTTGGCTGAGACTGTGCCACGTGTCGTTGGGCACGTGTTGTTTGTCAGGCGCGTGAGTTTTCACGCGCTTGTGTGACTGATATTGTGAGATCTGGCGACACGTGTCGATCATCCGGCGCATACGTTGTGTATAACTGTCATACACTATCATCCAAGCCGCTCATTTTTGTTGTGGACACGTGTCGTCATCTTGTGCGTGGAATTTGAAAAGTTGACGGTTTGTGCTTTCCTGGTGGGTCCCCTTGCCATAAATGCGATGAGTATATAAGGCTTGTTGTGGCTCATTTGAAAGGTTATGCTCTCTAGTCTTCTTCCATTTTTCTTTTCTCTCTTCATTCTCCGGTCAATTTCCGTTTGAAGTTTCCGGTTAATCTTTGAAGATCCTGATCTTGAAGATTTATTTGAAACTTCATATTTCTTCTACGTTGGTGTCTTCTTTTCATCTTCGTTTTGTTTTCTGGTCAGTTAACTTCTTATTTCCACTTTCGTTGAAGATTTCGTTTGATCTTCAAACTTTCCGGTGAGTTTTCCATATTTTTCATTATCATGTCTGAAAGTGTTAGTGTTTCTGAGGAGGTTGTGGGCGAGCAGCCGGAGGAGGTGGTGCAGGAGACCACCGTTGAATATGGAAAAATCAAAGAGAGGAAATTGATGTCCAACACTTGCTGTGTTTGGAGTCAAGAAGCCTTCAACCGGTTTCTTGTTATGTATGGGATCTTGCCGGAGTGGGAGCCCACCCTTCCAACTCCGACCAGCACTGTCCTCTCGGCCGGTACCGGCCAGTTGGCGTTGTACGAGGCCCACTTTGCTAAGTGTGGGTTCCGCCTGCCGTGTACCCGGTTTCAGATCGACACCATGGTGGCTTATGGTGTTGGTCCTACACAACTAACCGCTTTTGGGATGCTGCGGTTAGTTCATTTCGAAGCTTCTTGCCGCGCCCTAGACATTGAGCCCACTGTCGAGCGGTTCAATGTTTTCTACTTTATGGCGCGGGATGAGATGTGGTTCTCCTTCAAGCCGCGTCCCAAGGTGCCGCCCATGGCCACCCATACTCCTAAGTCCTTGCATTGGGCTAAGGAGAAGTTTTTCTTCGTGAAGAGGGGTGTGATCCCCATTAGTCTCCCCTGGAAGGTGATAGGGGATGGGCAGCGGGTGGCGGACATCCCTGTGCCCAAGGACTTCAAGAAGCAGGCGTGGTTCCTTGCCCTTACCGCCAATGCCACTAAATTGGAATTCCAGAACCTGACGGAGGGTATTTTCTTTCTTCTGGGGATGAGTCGAAATGGCATCCGGGCGGGTAAAGAGCCATATATTGCGCAGGAGGGTAAGTATAATGTCATTATTATTATCATTATTAGTGTTTCCTGTGCTCTTTTCCTTATTGTTTGTGAATATTGCAGGTGTAAGTAAATTTGAGTTTTATGCCGCCCGTCAGGAAAAAGGTATCAAGTGGAGGCCTTTGGCGGAGGGTCAAACTTCTTGTTTGGACGCGCTTGCTGACTGGTTCTACTACCCGGATTTAACTGTTGCGCCCAAACCTTATTACACAACCGGTGAGTTCTCCGATCCCTTCAGTTCTAGCATTTTTGGGGATGACACTACTGGATTCTCAGTAAGGAGTGTCCCGCCCATGGGCTCATCCGCGGGGCGTGGTCGTTGGAAACACGCGCCGCGGAATCATGGGTACCGAGCGAAAGTGTTGCTTTCTGACTCGGAATCTTCCGTCTCCGCAGGGGAGGCTGTGAAAGGGCGTCGGCGGCGCAAGGATGGCCCGCCGTCTGATGATGAGGAAGAAACTGACTCTTTTCAGCTGGAGAAGAGGAAGAGGGCGCGCGTTGATAGCGTCGCCACTAGCAGCGCTGCAGCTGCTACAGAGGATGTTTCTACTGCCCCCATAGGCGGGGACGAGAGGGGAGCTGCCGCTCTGACTGAACCAGTGACCACCTCCAGAGGTGTTGCTGATGTTGCTGGTAGTCAGAAATCTGGCGTTGCTGAGGGGCAGGGGGGAGTGCCCCTGTTTTTTCTGTTGGGATTCGTGCTGCTCCTAGCAGACAGCCGCTGTTCCAAAAGTTGATCAAGAAGAAGGCGGTTGGTAAGTGACTTCCTTGTTTTTTTTTTTTTTTTTTTTTTTTTTTCGACTTTGAGCTCCCTTTGATCCTTTTCCTTGTTTGTGCAGTTTCACCCAAGTTGATTCCCACTCCTCCTCCTTTGTCTCCTTCTGCGGAGGCTGCTCGTGTGGAGGAGGAGAGTTTGTGGCAGGAGCAAGAAATTGCTCGTAAGCAGTTGGAGGCTGAGAAGGCCGCTGCTGCCAAGCAGGCGGAAGCCGATGAAGCCCGCCGTCGGGCTGAGGCAGAAAAGAAAGTTGCTGCCGATGAAGCCGCACGGAAGGCTGAGGCGGATAAAAAAGCTGAGGCAGAACGCCTTCGCCTTCAGGAACAAAGTTTCCTGGAGGAGAAGGCCAAGAAGGTGGCTGAGGCAGAGGAGCGCGCCGCCAAGGAATCCCTTGATGTGGAGAGCCAGGAGCTGGCTCATGATGAAGACGGGTTTGAGAGGGCCCTGTTTCAACAGGGTACCTCTGCTGCTGCTGGCTCGCGTCGGGATCGGCGCGAGTCTTCTCGGGTTGGGGGATCAACAGGAGTTTATGACGGCTCCTGTTGGTCTGGCGGAGATGCTATCTGGCGCCCTCGCTGGGCCATAAGGGAAAACACCGTGTTTTCCAACTCCTTAGCCGCCGAGGAGTTTATTAGCGAGGTGGTGCCTCCCTATGAGCGTACTTACCAGGATTCGTTGAGTCGTCCTGACCTTATTGCCGCCTTGTGCGTTAATCAGGCGACTCAACTTTCTATGATGGATTCGCTGCGGCGCCGCGACTCGGCGTTGTGGCGAGATATGCAGGAGGTTGAGGCCGAGAAGGCCAGGTTTGCTGAGAAGGAGGCTGCCTTCCAAGCTGAGGTAGCCAAGTACCGCCGCCGTGCGCATGACGCCGAGGCTAAGGTCTCTAAGCTTGAGGAGGATGCGGCCTCCGAAAGGCGTCGCTGGTCTGATTCCTGGAAGAAGGCCAATACTGACATATCTGATCTTAAGGATCTTCTGTCAGTGGCGCGTGAGGAACGGCGCTCGGCGGTGAAGATGTTGGAGGAGAAGAGCCGGGCCCTCACGGAGCGGACGGCTAAGTATGTAGAAATGCGCAAAGAGCTCGAATCTAAGGATGAGGCTCTTGTCGCAGCTACTGAGCGCGTCTCTTTCCTGGAGCAGGAGAGGGTCCAGGTCCTTAATGCAAAGGAGGATCTGGAGCGAGACCTGGACTCTTGTGATCAGGCTCGCCTCGAAGCTGTGAAGGAAAGTGAGGCGTCCAAGCTCTTGTTGGAGGAGGCTGTCTCCGCCCAGACCCAGATGCAGGATTCCATCAAATGGTTAATGACGGATGGAATCAATGGGGTAAGTCTTCGCGCTTTCTTTATTTTTGATACTTGTCTTCCGAGGTCATACTAACTCTCGGTTTGTCTTCAGGTCTTTAAGAGGTTTTGGCAAGAGCCTCTGCTGGGCGATCAGATTGCTGCTATTGCCGCCGCCGCCCAGGCTTATGGTTATAGCGAGGGTTATGAGGATGGTTTCTTGCACGCACAAAATGATGGGCGCATAGTGGACGCAGATCATTATGGCAAGCCTTTGAAGGAGGAATATGAAGCGGAGCTTCTGAAGTTCGAGCAAATAGAGTTTCCCATCCTTCAGGTGCTTGCGGATTGTAATAAGAATGTGGATCCCCCTGCGGCCTTAAAATACTTCATCGAGACATCTGATGCGTTGTCAAGGGCTGGTGGCGGGGAGACCTCTGGGGCGGGCGATCAGTAGGCGCTGGTGTCGTTTATTTGTAATTTTGACTTTCAATGTAAATAGGACAGGGTTTTTAAGTCCCTTTGTTTAATGAAATCTTTTGTTTGTTATATCGTGTTGTCTCGTCCCTAATTTACTTATTTAACCAAGTCGTCACCCGGTGTGTAAGTAAGAGTTAGGGCGCGCGCTCAGCTAGACAATCCGGCGTCTAAGTGAACACTTTCTCTCGCCTTGAAGATTGTAGCGGAGGCGACTTGTGCCATTGAGTCCGACTCAGGTGCGCGATGGCCTTGCCTTGAAGACCTTTTACCGCGTTTACGCTGCGCGCTACTCTGTCCGAGTTGCAATGACTCTAGAAGACAAGAGTTGGTGCGCGTGTCATTGCTACGCGGTGTTGTAGGTCCGGCGAGTAAATCCGTCTTGAAGACCACTTAGCCAAGTATGAACCCGACGTGCACGTGGCGCGTCTTGAAGGCGTGACTTGCTAGTGTGGTCCGACGCGATTTTGCCCAAGTCTTGAAGACCCTGGCGCGGAAGATACAAGTAGAAACACAGATATAGGAAACGTTTTCATTAATACTATGGCATGTGTAGCCATTTTTTTTGCATTACAAATAACAACGCCGTAACTGGGCGCCATTCCATGATCGCGGAATAGGGGTGCCATCGAGCCTCTCTAGCGCGTAAGCGCCCTTTCCTAGCACTTCTTGAATTTTGTAGGGGCCTTCCCATGTTGGGGCGAGCTTCCCAGGCTTTTCGGCGTTGGACGCCTCGTTGTTGCGGAATACATAGTCCCCAATCTTGAAGGTCTGCTCTTTGACATGCTTGTTGTAGTATTGTTCGAGTTGGGTTTTGTAGCTGGCCTCTTTTATTGCCGCTAGGTCGCGGCGTTCCTCTAGTAGATCAAGGTTTATGCGGAGTTCTTTATCGTTATCGGTTGTGTCAGCCATCAATACCCTTGCTGTGGGGCAGGTTATTTCTGCGGGGATTACTGCCTCGGATCCATATGTTAGGCTGAATGGTGTCTCGCCGTTGCTCGTTTTTGTGAGGGTGCGGTAGGCCCATAAAACGTGCGGTAGTTCGTCTACCCACCCTGTTCTTCTAGTTCCGAGCCTTGTTTTGATGCCTTCAACTATAGTACGGTTGGCTCTTTCTACCTGGCCGTTGCCTTGCGGGTGCGCAACGGATGTAAAGATTTGTGTGACTCCCATTTGAGCCAGCCATTGTTGGAGGGCCTGGTCTTCAAATTGTGTTCCATTGTCACTGACCAGTTGCATCGGTAACCCGAACCGACAGATAATGAACTCCCATATGAATTTCTTGACATGTGCGCCATCGATCTTGGCTAGAGGTTTTGCTTCGACCCACTTAGTGAAGTAGTCGATAGCGACAATCAAATATTTCACATTGCCCGGCGCTGCTGGGAATGGTCCGACCAGATCGATGGCCCACTTTTGGAAGGGCCAAGCTGCTGTGACTGGTACCAAATTGTTCTTGGGGCGCAGGGTGTTTGGCGCGTGGCGTTGGCAGCTGTCGCATTTGCGTAGCTCATTGATTGCGTCAACATGCATGCCAGGCCAATAATATCCTGCGTTCATCAACTTTGCCACTACCATCCTTGGTCCTGCGTGCAACCCGCATGTTCCTTCGTGTATTTCTTTGAGGAGAACAGATGCTTCTGCCGGGTCTACACAACGCAGGAGTGGACCGAGGAAGGAGCGACGGTATAGGATGCCGCCCGCCAGTTGGTATTGCAGGGCCTTGTTTTTTATCTTCCGGGCTTCCAGTTTGTCATTAGGCAGGGTTCCCGAAGATAAAAAAGCTTTAATTGGCGTCATCCATGACGCATTGCCTGTTTGGGTGATATTGACCTGGCGCGCGGAGACTGACGGCTTGTCTCGGACCTCTATTCGGACCTCTTTTGCCATGTGCTCGAAAACCGTGGATGCCATTTTGCTAAGCGCGTCGGCTGGTTTGTTCTCGCTGCGCCTGATGTGTTCGACTGTGCATGTGTCGAACCTGCGCATGAGATGTCTGGCTTGTTCCAGGTATAGAGCCATGGTTTCGTCCTTTGCGTCATATGTCCCGTTGATCTGTCGCGCCACCAGCAATGAGTCCACATGTGCCTCTACGTGCCTGGCCCCCATTTTTTCCGCTATGCGGAGGCCTGCCAGCAACGCTTCGTATTCCGCCTCGTTGTTTGTACTTTTAAATTCGAGGCGAATGGCGTATGTGAACTCGTGTTTGTCTGGGCTGATGAGGCGCAAACCGGCGCCAGCACCGTCTCCATTTGAAGCTCCATCAGTGTATAAGGACCACTTTTGCGATGGATCATGTGCTGGCGCGGGTGATTCTTCTTCTCGGCATTCTTGAATCTTATCAGCTGGGATCTCGGTTGCGAAGTCTGCTAGTACTTGGCCTTTGATCGCGGGTCGGGTTTGTAGTTGATTGTATGCTCTCCGAGCTCAATGGCCCATTTCGCTAATCTTCCCGACAACTCGGGTTTTGCTAAGATGTCATTTATCCGATAATCTGTAAGTACGTTTATCGGGTGGCCTTGGAAGTATCTGCGCAGCCTTCGAGAAGCATGAATTAGAGCTAGGACCAGCTTTTCCATTATGGTGTACCGGGTTTCCGCATCTAACAATGTGCGGCTGATGTAGTAGATCGGCGTTTGCACACCTTTACGATCGACCATCAGAACTGCGCCTATTGCCCGCTCCGTGACCGAGAGATAGAGCGTTAGTGGCTCTTTGGGGAGCGGGGCTGTCAGTGTAGGAAGATTCATCAAGCATTGCTTCATTTGTTGAAAAGCTGATTCTGCTTCAGGGGTCCAACGGAAGTTGCTCTTTTTTAGGCAGTTTTTCAAAGTATCCACAAATGGAAAAGATTTTGAAGCGTAATTGGATAGGAAGCGGTTTAGGGCAACCAAGCGGCCCATTAATGTTTGCACTTCTTTGACAGAGGCTGGTGATGGCATCCGCTCGATTGCCTGAACTTTTTCTGGGTTGGCGCGGAACCCATCCCGCGTAACGATAACGCCCAGAAATTTCCCCTCTTCCATCCCGAACGAGCATTTGCTTGGATTCAGCTTCATGCGGACCTTTCGCAGTTGATTGAATGTCTGCTGGATATCTCGTAACATGTCACTTTCTTCCTTGCTTTTGATCACCAAATCATCGACGTATACTTCGAGCCTTACGCCGATTTCTTCTACGAAAGCCGTGTCCATCAGACGCTGATACGTTGCACCCGCATTTTTCAGGCCGAAAGGCATCTTTGTGTAGCAGAAGATGCCTGCGTCTGTGCGGAACGCTGTTTTGTCTTCATCCTCTTTGGCCATCTGTATTTGGTGGTATCCCTTGTAAGCGTCCAAAAAACACTTGTATCGGTATGGGGCAAGGGAATCCACCTTCAGGTCGATCTCTGGTAGAGGATAGCAATCCTTTGGACACGCCTTGTTGATGTCTTTGTAGTCTACACACATGCGCCATCCTCCATTTGCTTTGGCGACCATGACGGGGTTGGCCACCCACGTCTGGTATCTAATGGGGCGGAGGATGCCCGCGTTGAGCAGCTCGGTGACTTGTTCATTCATGGCTTTTGTTTTCTCCGGGCCCATACTTCTTTTCTTTTGTACAATTGGCTCTGCGGAGCGATAAACATTAAGCCTGTGTTCCGCTATTTCCCGTGGAACACCCACCATGTCTGCCGGTTGCCATGCGAAAATGTCCATGTTACTGATCAGTAGTTGCTTTAAATGGTTCCGTATGGACTCGGAGATTTCATGGCCGATGATCACCGTTTGCTCCGGAAATTTGGGATTGAGCGTCCATTTTTCCGGCTCTGTGCGGGCATTTGTTTTGACCATCTTTAACGGCTTGGCTGTATCTGTGGCGTGGCAGTCTTTGTTTCCTCGGATGAAAGCGACGCCCGTTTTGGTGGGGAACCCCACCATTGCGTGCGCCGTGGAGGCGTTGGCGTTGAAGCGAGCAATGCCTTCTCGCCCTAGAAGTATGTCATGGTTTGATGTGGCTGGTAGGACCATGAAGTCACATATCTCTGTACGTTCGTGTGTACCGTCGGTCCAAGTTACAGGCAGCGAAAGCATGCCGCGGGGCATGATGGTTTCATGGATGAAACCGGAAATTGGCTCATTGACGGGAATAAGCTTTGCTTTATCTTCTTCATCGAGTTGTTGGAAACACTGGTCATACATGATATCCGTGCTACTGCCGCCATCTAAAAACATATACCGCGTGCGGTAATGTCCGAAGACGGCAGTGATTACTAATGGAGCTGTGCAGGAGGCGCCCCCTCTGACCCTTGGCATGAGGATATCAGCCTCTTTCCATGAGTCGTCTAGCGGCTGTACCCGGGTGCGCTTCCCATGTTGGGTATTCTTGCCCCGCCATGTCATGTTGCATTGGTGGCGGGGGATTAGAGTTGCAGCGTGAGTGTTTAGGTCCCGGATCTTCTTCCGCGACCCTTCGCCTTGGGTTTCTTCGTTGCCTTGACCCTTGCCAGCTCGGTGAACATCTTTGACCAGGTGGCCGAGCTGGCCTGATTTCAGCGCTGCCTCTATCTCCATTTTTAAACTGTAGCAGTTGTCTGTGAGGTGACCGTAGTCGTTATGGTACTCACAGAACTTGCTACGGTCCACATTTCGGCGCTTTCCCAGAGGATTGGGCTCTTTCAGGGTGACCTGCTCGGTTTTCAGAACTTGAGATGGTGTTTTTGTTAACGGGGTCCAGTCATGGTTTTTCTTTGAGTGTCCGCGCTGGTCCCGCGTTTGTTTGGAGCTGATGATCTGTCGGGCATCACCGGCCGGAGAATACTTTCCCTCGTCGGTGGTGCCTGTGATGCGGTTCCAGACGGATTTGTTTTTGTGTCTAGTATTACTATTATTATTATGGTGTTGTGGCTGGAAACCGTGTTGCTGGTTGAAGGATTTTTCGAAGGAGGCATATATTTTGGCTGAGCGTATGAGCTCATCCCAGGACTCTGGGATGCCATCTTTGCCGGTGAGGCATTTCATGAGGTCTGGACTGCGCACATTGTGAATGAACGCGGCCCGTGTAAGCTCCTCCCCGCATCCGATTTGCAGTGCTTCTTTGTTAAACCGGACTATGTAATCTTCGATCGTTTCCCTGTCATACCGCCGGCATAGCAGGATGTCCGCCTTGTCTTTCTTATGCTTACGTAGGTGTGAAAAGTGGCTGCCAAACTTTTCTGTGAGGTCGTCGAAATCCTTTACACTTCCCGCTGGGAGGCTGTCAAACCATACCCTGGCGGCACCCGTGAGGGTTTGAGCGAAAAGGTGGCACCACACCTGAACAGGCCAATCCACGGACACACCCGCGCACTCGAAGTCGTGCACATGGTCGTCTGGGTCACGCAGGCCATCGTATCTACCGATGCTGCTTGGGAGTTTGGCCTTTCTTGGTACCTTGGCAGCCGCTATGCGAGCGACGAACTTGGACTTCTCAGCAAAAGCTTTTGGTCGAAATGGTTTGACCAAGTCATCGTCTATCTCACTGTCTCGCGACGTGTGAGTGTGTTTCTTTCTTCTGTGATCGGAGTCACTGCTTGACGATTCGTAACCGTCCGGCTCTTCACGTGATTTGGCGTAGCCCCGAGCTCTGACGTTTCCGCCGAGCTCCCCGCTACGACCCTCACCGTGGTTGGCCGTATCTTTCTTCTTGTATCTTGCTTTCGACGGAGTGTCGAAAGCCAGTGTCTTACCCTTCTTTTTTGCTTGCTGCAATAGTTTGCGTTGGTAGATTGCAGCGCTCTTGGCATTCTGACGGAGTAGCCAGCGATCCGGATCCTCTTCGGAGAGCTCTTGACTGTCGTCGTCGGATTCGACGTCACGGATTTCAACGGCTGACCCGTCGAGCCGAGACGTCGTCTGCTTGACGACAGTGTTGGGTGTGGTTTGGTTATCCGGCTGTCGGAGGTCTTCATCTCCAGTTTGGTGCATGCCGGAGGTGTTAGGGTTGGGTTCAGCCATGGGTGGGGTTAAAAGATGAGTGAATAGATGTCTTACAAGACATAAGCAAATTTAGTATTTTAAATTTTGAATTATAAATGAAATTTTGCTAATCGGTAGAAATTCTCCTTAAATATATTTTTACCTATAGCTTTTTATGCTTTTTAAAAACAAAATATAAATAGTAATTAAACTAAATTTTAACACATTACTCAGACAATTAATGTGCTAATGTCATATTATTACGGTTTTCATTATAAGTATCAAAATTACACTTTCTGATCTAATTCTACCTGGTTATTTCAAGTTTGGTTTTTAGTTCTTTAACACAAAGTTAGTGGCGGACCAGTGGATGCATAACTTTTTTCTATACAATTTTTTTTTTTTTTTGAAGATTTTCACTATTTTTTTTTAAATTTCACTATTTTATTTTTATTTTTTCCATATTTTCTAACTCACAAATTTATTTTTATTTTTTTTCCATTTTTTTAAACCGATAGGATTCTTATACTACACTGTGTAAGCTCTTGTTGGGGGTATAGAAGGACACTTAGCGTCCATGTCATAGCTGGGGCATGGAACAAGATGGGCGGGGTGGTGGTGGTGTAGACGGTGTGGTCGTGAAGTTCCAAGTCAATTATTATTATTATTATTATTATTATTATTATTATCTTTTTCATTTTGTGTATTTTACAAAAAAAAAAAAAAAAAAAAAACATTATATTATATATAAAATTACATAACAAAACATAAATAAAAATACATAAACCTAAACATTTAACCTAAATATAATTAGATCGTAACATTTGTCACGACGAAAAGTATTCAAACTCCTCGTCGAACTCGAAAACGTAGTCGAGTTGAGTAATTTCGATGGCAAGTTCTTCAAACTAGACCGGGTCCTCCATGTTCACGTTGAACATGTCTTCAAATATTTCGCACTTTTATTCAATTTCCAACCATTTATGGTGTAGTTGGTCAACATCGCGGTTTGTTTCACCGCTTACAAGGACCTGAAACTAGGCCAATACTTTACCCCTAAACAGGTTGAATGAAGTGTGCTTGAGACTCTCGTGTTCTCGGGCACGTTTAACCAACCAACTGTGAGGGATAGTGTTTCTTCTTCCGTCCGTGCATTGGCCATTTCGTGGGGCATAGAATAAGATCATGTGGGGTTTGTTGTGGACTTGTGAGTATAGAATAACATTATGTGGGGTGTGTTGTGGGTATAGAATAAGATTATGTAGGGGTATGTGGGGTTGGGGTGTGGTAAAAAAAAATGCAAAAAAGGTTTGTTTATATAGTGTAGAGAAAATTGCTTGAATAGTTTATGTGGTTTACTTAGATTTCACTTTTAGTTCCTAACTTTTAAAAATTACAGGTATAGTCCGTAACTTTTGGTGTTTCTTAACTCAGATAGTCCCTGAGTTTAACGGAGGTTAGATTATCCAGTTAAGTATGTGTAAAATTACTAAACTATCCTTACTTTAATAAAAATATGGTAATAAAAAATAATACTAACTAATGTGGGTCTCACACTTCATCTTCTCCACCTCATCACTTCCACAAATCACCACCACCACCTATCTCCACCCTTCATCAATGGCTAAAGATCATATTCCATTAGTACTTACATCAGTCGGTAGTACCTTATGAAGAATAGGCAACTTATCGTAACAGATTTCCATATTAAGACCGTCAAACTCTAATTTGCTTCATCCCCACCCATCACCGGCGATGATGACTTGGAAGACGAATACGATAACGATGGTAGGTGGTAGTGGTGGAGCGAGGGGATGTAAGCAGGGAAGTAGGAAAGTGGAGATGGGTGGTGGTTGGGATGTCGATGGTAGTGGTGGTGGTGGTGGTGATGAAAGTGGAGATGGATGGCGATAGTGGTTTGTGGAGGTGAGGTGATAGGTTGGGAAGATGAAGTGGGTGAGCCTCACATTAATTCTTTTTTATATTTGATATTTTAGTAATTTTACATTCACTTAACTGAATTATTTAATCTCCGTTAGACTTATGGACTATTCGAGTTAAGAAACACTAAAAATTGAGAACTATCTAAATGGGGACGGTGTAACTGAAGCAATAACCGTTTGTTCACGTCTTAGTCAACTTTTCACATTTGCTCAGGCCATGTTTCACGCGGTGCAAGGGGTAGTGGACTGGCGTGAAAGGGTTTTCTGTAACAGATAAATAATCTTAAGCACTTGCACTACTTTTGATGCAACGAACAGTGTGTTGTTACCTTAAAATCTAAACTTGTTTGACGTGTTTGTTGAAAAATGTTCACACCAAAATATATATCGTCTTCGTATTTAGTACGTAAGCTGGAGATGGTTTAAGGATAACACTACCCATACAAATAGCTTCTCAATTTGTTCCAACATTTCGCTTATGAATTCGATTATCTTTATCGATTCTTTCATTAAACACATAAACGCAACTAATTACATCAAGATATCGGGCAGGCGGACAACAAACTGCGCCGCTACCCCTTTCTGGACGACAAACCCTAACCTACTAAAAACGAAACCATACCCCCCGGATTCGAGACACTGCTATGAATAACCCGTTGAACTCTGGTCAGGAAACTGATGGCTTCCAGTGCCAAAGAGCCAAAGGTATCAAATGCCAGGGGAACGAAAACGTGTTGATTCTCCTCGCAAGCCTCCGGTTCTTTAATTATCAGTGATATTAAAAGCTCAAAACAACAAAAAATAAATAAAAAGATTATTATTTCATATACAAATCTCTACAATAAGAACCGTAAATGTCAAATTTGCCATTAACCTTTTCCAGTAAAAAACCATACAAGAAGAAGATGGAATAAAACCCTGGAAACAGATTAATAAAAACACCACCACACGGTTGAGTTTTTCCAGAGCCAGAATATCCAAATCCAGATTAAAACACACATTCTAAAGCCTCAAGTACAAGCTTACTAACACATGGGTCAAATATCTATTTTTGTAATTTTCCTTTAAAATATCTAAATTTCTTCATCATCTCAAAGAAAACCAACTCATGACGTCATCCGTCACTCGCCGGCGCGTGACATCCACGCGCTCGTCAGACACTAACGGCGAACGACATATCGGACATTTAAAGTTAAGACAATCAAGCCAACCGTCAAAGCACTCTTTATGGAACACGTGGCGGCATGCTAACTTGCGCACGTGGTCACCATCAGCAAGACTGTTCAAACACACGACGCATTGATCGTTCACCTGATCCGAACCATCATCACACAGTCTATACTTATAGGAGAAAACCCGGTTTAGATTCAGCTGGTCGGCTAGAATGATTAAGCCGGCTAAGCCTGAGCCGATGGCGTCGTTGATGACGTCATCGGGTTGGTTATGGTTATGGTTATGATAAGGGGATGATATTATTATTCCGAGGGAGTGGAGGAAGGTGAGGAGGAGGGAGTGGAGATAACATGCGCCGGTGGCGATGGTGGAGAGAAGGAAGATAGGGAGAGAGTCGGAGGAGACGTCGGTTAGTTGGTTATGTAAACCCATGAATGAATTAGTTTGGGAAGAAAAGGGTTAACGTGCGCTGCTTAAATACGCCTCTGAGTAGGGAGCTTTTCACTATCGGTTGTGGGGGCGAGACATGTGACATGGGTCCTCTTCCACTTTTTGCTTTTTTTTTTTTTGAAAAAAATATTATTATTATTATTTATTATTTTATTCTTTCTAAACAATATAATATTTCAGTTAATGAAAAGGTATGGTATTGAACATGGGTATTTTTGGTGGCAAGCGATTAAGGGGGTGTTTGGGATTGATTATCTAAAATAGATTATGCGTTTTTGAAAAGCATGGGTGGAGTTGCTTATATATTATTGCGTTTTGGTAGCCTAAAAAACTGATTATCTGCATTTTCAAAACGTAATCTCAAACACTAAAAAATTGATTATCTACAATTTTAAAACACAATAATATAAAAATCAAATTGAAAACGCAATCCCAAACGCCCTCTAATTGAGAGTCTAAAGTTCTAGGAAGTTGGTTCAGCAGTTGGGAGGTATGCCCTCTTTAGTGGAGACTCATGTTCGATTTTTGTAATTTGTTCAGTCATTTTCGACGAGCATTTGGATGATGGACAAATCGAGGTTTTAATCTCGGGTTCGAACCTGATGGGGTGAGGGTTAATCGTTTACGGATTTCATATGGTTCCGACACATCAGATGGGTACGGTCTCACGACAGTTGAGGAGTCAACCTTTGACATAGCCCCAAAAGGATGAGTTTGCACGTTATATTTTTTTCCGTTCGAGGTTCTCCCGATACTTATTCTTACATGGTCGCTAGGAGGTTCTCCCGAAGTCGAGAACAAAATCTAAAATCATTATGTTTTGTAGGAGCGATTGGTTGCTTTAGCCGGAAGTGTTCAGAGGTCATTGATGTAACTTGGCAAGTTTTTAGATCGACTTTGATGAAATAATAAATTATATCTGATACTTGATTACAAACAAAAAAAATTAAGGTATATTAAACTAATTAGTTTTTCCTTTCCTATGGCTAAATGATTCTTGATGAAATTGGCATATATACGATTCACTAAAATACTTATGGGACTCTATCCTCTAATTGAGAGGGATCTGTGCTTTATTTAGACATCCATTTTAATTATGTTTATTCAAAAGTTTTATAATTTAGACGGTTGGGATAAGACAAATATGTGGTTAAGAAGTGGTCACTTGACCCAAGTTGGGATAAATGGGTTAGGGGTCGTTCTTATCCATCGTATGCCAGAAAAAGGTTGTCGATGTGACGACATATCCATTCAAAATTTATCATTTTGTGTTATCATAAATTCATAATATATGTATCCAGTATCCTGGTTGGGAGCTAAATATACAAAATCGAATAGAATGGAGAGAAATAGTGGGAATACTGAACTGATTGAGAAACTGACAGTAACTAGTTTTATCTTTATGTGTATTACTATGAATTGAACCCAGGACCTCCTGGTCTAGTGGTATGGTGTCCTCTTACAAATGTAAGGTTGTAGGTTCAAATCCTTTCAATAAAAAGTTAACGGGAATTATGAATTTTCATAAAACATAATTGTAGATGCTTATTTGACCTTATCCGATTTTACCCGAAAATTAGGCTGATGGGTAGTTACGAGTCATTCGAGCACTGAAAAACAACTGACCGTGGTGCAAAAAGGTTTTCCGGATTTGCCCAAGCTCACGTTAAAATTTGTCAGTTAAACAAACACTTCAATCGGTTTTAGATTTTGAAAACCAAAGCCTGCGTTGAATGTTCGGTTTTAGTACACAACTGAATAGACCGCACTCATGTTCACCTCTCTTAAATTAAATTTCAAGTGTGAAAAATACAACCACAAGCAATGCTTTTAAAATCAGACAGGTTGTAGGACCGTTACCGGTTCAACATATCGGTTCGATCGGTCATCGACAAGGGGAGTAGACAAGCATCGGTTATTTTTCAAAGTCTTATGTTTGGTAGCCTCTTAATGATGTTTTGAACCATTCAGCTCTGAATGGAATGATTAATGGTTGAACCATTCAGACTTAGTGCATAGCTGAACCATTCAGACCTCTTAATGATTCAACATTTAATCAACCAAACAATTAATTTGGTTTGATTGTTTTTTTTTAAACCAACGCTTAAACTATGTAAAATACACACATTTTCTTCAATAGATAATACAATCTAAACGTTTTAAAAATTAAATGGTGTGTATATTTTACTTTTAGCAAATGATGGTAACATAATTACACGTGTAATGTTACGCGTATGTCGATGAAAATATTGCATGATATAAAATAGTAAGTATCTTAAAATGAAAACTTGATGATCCTTACATGTTTGTATATACATGAGAATAGTGACATGTGTACTCTAAACCTATGCTACGTGGTAGATAAGCAATTCACCACCCTTTTATACAATTTTTAAAGCTACGATACGTGGGGATAGTGACACGTGTACTCTCTATATGGTATTTCACATCTTTAAGTTATTTCCTTTTTTTTTAACACAAAATTTGCGTTTTGTGAAGCTCAAACCTATGACCTCAAACGGAGAAACACCTTAACTTCTGTAGATTTGCTAATTGAATCCAATTCTTCACTTGTTAAGCTCGATAAGCCAAATACAATTAACAATCAATACACATATACATATTATTATACGCATATGTAACACAATGTCGAAGGTTAGCGAGGGTCAGAGGGTGCCCCGGCCCCATCGTTTTTTGACTTTGTGGTGAAAATTTGCGATTTCGTAGGTAATTTTTATATGGATTGGGTCCGGCCCTCACCGATTTGATCTTCTGGCCACTACCGATATGACAAAATTGAGTCTGTGCCCCACTGATTTGATCTTCAAGCTTCACCACTGATGTAACATAATTAAAAAAAGTTTCAATACAAAAACTGTCAAAACAACATGATATCAAAGATAAACAAACTTTTATTCAAGATCCCAATCCACTTTAAATGTTTACACCCTGAAATACAAACAAGAAATCAAACAATCTCTCACACTTGACAAACTCTCTAAACCCTAGATCGTAACTGAGAAATAACAAAGAACTGATTTGAGATGAATCAGAACACAACCCATACAAACCCTATAATACAGAGAAAAAGTGAGACTGGTCGACTAAAGGAGCTAAACTCGAATCCAGAGGTGATGATGAGTTTTTATAGCTGAAAACCTAGGTTCGGGAAGTAACACACCTGAACCTATGATGACCACACGATCAGTATAAAGAAACACACTCTCTGATGATCTGAGCCATTAATCTAACATCACACGGATCGTCCACGTAGGAATGGAGCCCATCTGACTTAAACAATAAGATGGGCCACTCGTAATCATGATATGGGCCAGACCAAACATATGTCTTGGGCCCCTTGAACTCTTATGTCTTTATTATTTCTCCTAAGCCCACGGATCACGAACAGCTCTTATTAATCTGCTACACATCCAAGCCCATCCGTCCTCAATGATCCAAACCTGAGAAAAAACCTTATGCAACATATTTAAGTAATTGAAAAAATAATTAAGCTAATTTGAATATTAAGTTTGATATTATATAATTGTATTTTAACACCCTCCTCAAACTCAATATTCAAAATTTTAAGGGAAAAAAAACAGAAGATGCCTTTAAACCCTAAATGGGTCTGACGAGGTATGGCCCAGATAAACCTGGCCTATACCACCAAAACATAAGCCCAATAAAGAAAGACCCACCGACTCTATAGAGTCAAAGCGGTCAACACAGTCAGTCAAATACAATAAATACGAGGCTAGTCATAAGGCAAGATCAACGAGCAAACAATCATGCAAGAATTATCTCCTCTCGACAGTAAACATCAACTATAAAAGGAGAATGAAAGGTAAAGGAAAATCACCACTATCTCTACTATCACTACATACTACATTCTTTCTCAGAAAACAGATACTTATTCTCACGCCGGAGGGTGGTCACAGGGTTACCCCCATTCATGTGGCGAGTCCTAACGGTGCTTTGTTTTGTAGGAATCACCCATATCATCATCCTTGGACGAACTGGGAAAGGCCCCTTTCTGTATCAACCAGAAGATTCGGAACATCACACAGGTTCTTACTTCTTCATTGGCGCCATCCGTGGGACGGAAACAAGGCAGAAAGGCATCTTTCCTACTCGTGCAAAATGATGACAAACAATGCAGCTCAACGCGGGTTCACGTCTGAAAGACCGGGAGAATATCGCCAATCGCCAGAGCACGTTGACGAAGAAATTCTGATGGAACAGCCTCCGGGGTTTGTGTCTCTCCCGATGACGCAAAACGGGTTCCAACCCATACCTCCCATGATACCAGCTGTCTCCACACCATTGTACGCTGGGCCGACCCCAGCCAATACTTACTCAAGACCAATCACAACATCTGTAGCAGTCATGGGGAATTCATCCACTCCGGTGATCACATCGTGGATGACGGCGGCATCAAGCTTACCTCTTTACTCGGCCGCGATGAACGCATCCGTGGCATCCGCCTCGATGCCACTATACTCTCCGGTTACTCCCGGAAACCCATCCTACTTCCCGCAGTTCCCAATGCCTCCTTATGGGTATATGTATCCCCCTATGGCGGGAAATCCTTACCCGTACACCTTTCTCTACATGTATCCGCCGGCACAACCCGCACCAACAGGGCTGGGAAATACCACCCAGTCGTCCAGACAAGATAGGGGAACATCCCTCGGGGGTGTAGGAACGAGGCTGTCATATGGAGACACACCAGCCCCTAGCCAACCACTGCCTCAGGCATCCCAACCCGGGAGATCAGACGCGACACACGCCCGGGCTCTTGACCACGGGGAAGAAGGGGATGATGAAGATTTGACTCGCCCCTACCGACCCCCGGCCATGGTTACTTACTCGAAGTTCACTACCCGGATAGCCGACGCCCCTTTGCCTCCCAACCTAAAGCTACCATCAACCGTGGGAAAGTATTACGGGACCGGGGATCCGGACGACCATATGAGTATTTTCGAGTCTGCAGGACGATCTAAGGATTGGCCCATGCAGGCCTGGTGCCACATGTTTGTCCAGACTCTTGTTGGGGCAGCACGGGTCTGGTGGGATAGCTTACCACCCAGGTCCATATCCAATTGGAAAGAAATCGTAAAAGGATTTTCACAACAATTCAGCCAGCAGAGAAGACACACTAAGTACAGAGACGAGGTGATGCACATACGGCAGAGGGACAACGAATCAATGGAACACTTCATAATCCGGTTTAACAAAGAAAGGCTGCAGATCCCAGGCCTCACAGAGGAATTGGCATGCACCGCCTTCACCATGGGGGTGAATGACGATGGCCTGATACGTAAATTACACGGCCCAACAGGTTATCCGCAGACCATGGACGAGATGATGACCATTGCGAAGGCCTATTTAAAGCAAGAAAAATCCATAGCCATGAACCACGCCGTGCGAAAGAAACAAGAAGCTGCAAAAAATTCTGAAGCCTCCCGGGAGCACCAAGGCTCCAAAAACAGAGGAAGATCGGAAAGACATCCGTATTCCCGAAATGATAGCTGGGAAGATCGAAGAGATGACAGACGAAGATCTGAAAGGTCCCAAGACACGTTCGCGGGGAAAGGAGAAGGCTCGTCAAGGCCCAAATTCGAATACCCGGACTTGACGAAAACGCCACTCCAAATATTGGAGTCTGAAGATTTGAAGCTCAACACTCCCCGTCCACTGAAAGAATCACCATCCCAAGATAAATCCAAATACTGTGCCTATCACAAAGGGACCGGCCATGAAACAAATGACTGTTTCCAGCTAAAGAAGCAGATCGATTACTTTGTCAGAACGGGGAAATTGGCACATTTGGTAAGAGATGTGAAGCCAGGCACGTAATCCGCCGGCGCGGACAAGGCTGCAGGAAAAAGACCTTGGGAAATAAACATGGTAAAGTTTGAGACGAGGTATGATCGGAAGAGATCATTTGAAAGAATAGGGCCATGGATGGAGGCAACCATCACCATACCACCACATTACCGAATGTTAAGTATGGAGGCCTTGGTTATCTCTGCGGCAGTAGGGGATTACAGCATGAGAAGAATCCTGGTGGATACGGGAAGCTCAGAAGACATTATATACGAACCGTGTTTCCGGCGTATGCGCCCGGAGGATCAAAGGATGCTCGAGCCCGCCAGAGGGCCTGTAAGAGGTTTCACGGGGGAAAGCATTGAGCCCCTGGGACAGTTAACATTTCCAGTCACCATAGGGGATGGACGAAAAGAACGCACGGTACTAGTCACTTTCTTGGTCATCCCATCCAACTCCCAGTACAACGTGATCATGGGACGGTACACTCTCGGAAAGATTGACGCCCTGGTTTCAACGGCCAAGGGATTTATGACGTTTCCTACACCTCAAGGGGTAGTCATGGTGTCCGGGGATAAAGCCTGTGCGACGACTGACCTCAAATCATATCGTCAAGCACCTACAGGACTAGTCGGACCAGAGAGGTGGGTATTGAACACGGAATACCCGGAACAAACAGTCACGATAGGAGATACCCTGTCTACGGCAGCACGGGAAAGACTCAAACATGTGCTAAGAGGTAACATGGATATATTTGCTTTCAAGCACGCTGACATGACAGGTATATCAAGATCAAAAGCAGAACATAAACTGTCGACCTACCCGTCCATTAAACCCGTCACCCAGAAAAGGCGGGGTATGGCTCCCGAAAGAAGGGCAGCAGTTGTCCAAGAGGTGAAAAAACTGGAGGAGGCGGGCATTTTGCGGAAGACAAAGTACCACACTTGGGTCGCGAACCTAGTCATGGTCAGGAAACACGATGGAACTTGGCGGATGTGCGTAGATTACAAAGATTTAAATAAAGCATGCCCCAAGGACGCATACCCTTTGCCGGAGATTGATCTCAAGGTGGATTCGGTGGCACCATACAAATTCAAGTGTTTCCTCGATGCATATAAAGGGTATCACCAAATAAAGATGGCACGGGAAGACGAAGAGAAGACGGCGTTACACACCGATGCCGGCATCTATTGCTACACAAAGATGCCTTTCGGGCTAAAGAACGCAGAAGCAACATATCAGAGGCTGATGGATCAAGCGTTCGAAAAACAGATCGGCCGCAATCTCGAAGTCTATGTCGATGACTTGGTCATTAAGAGTTCCGCTGAAGAAAAGATTATGGCGGGTATCGAGGAAACCTTCAAGACACTACGGGAGTACAACATCAAGCTTAACCCGGGGAAGTGCTCCTTTGGAATGGAGGAAGGGAAGTTCCTCGGAGTGGTAGTATCAAAGGATGGATTTCGGGTAAATCCTGAAAAGGTTACAGCCATCACTAGCATGCCGTCTCCAAAGACGTTGAAAGAAGCCCAGACCCTGAACGGAAGGTTAGCAGCTATCAATCGCTTCCTGGCAAGGCACACGGAGAGATCTCTTCCTTTCATATCAACCTTGAAAGAGTGCTTGAACAAAAATAAATTCAAGTGGACGGAGGAAGCAGAAAAAGCTTTCTAGGAAATGAAGAAATTCGTCAGCAATCTACCAGCACTCACGGCTTCAAGACCCGGAGAGACCCTAAAGATGTATCTAGCAGCCGGGCATCACGCGGTCAGTGCAGTCCTGTTGGTAGAGCGAGAGAATCTTCAGACACTGGTGTACTACATTAGCCGGGTCCTTTCTGACCCTGAAGGAAGATATCCCACGTTGGAGAAATTAGTCATGGCTTTAGTACACGCATCCCGGCGCCTACGTCGATATTTCCAGGGACACAAGGTTGATGTCCTAACCGGTTTCCCTTTGGCACAGATTTTGAACCGACCAGAAGTCTCAGGAAGGTTAGCAAAATGGGCTATTGAATTAGGGGCCCTGGACATATCATTCAAGAAAAGGACGTCCATCAAGGGACAGGTAATAGCAGACTTCATGACCGAGATCCCGGAAAGTGAGACGATACAGGTACCGGGGAGTAATAGCACGGCTACACTAGAAGGCGACAGTCCAGTATGGCAATTGTATACGGATGGTTCGTCCAATAGCAAAGGTTCAGGTGCCGGACTCGTGCTAGTCAGCCCAAAGGGGACGAGATCCTTACACACGCTGCGTTTTGAGTTCGATTGCTCGAACAACCAGTCAGAATATGAAGCACTCCTAGCCGGTATGCGGCTAGCACTGTCGATGGGACCAAAGAAGGTGGACGCCCACGTAGACTAGTTATTAGTGGACAACCAAGTCAATGAATCCTACGAAGCCAAGGACGAGACGATTGCGAGATACCTGGGGATGACAAGAGAATTAATGTCAAAGTTCGAAAGAGTTACACTAACTCATGTACGACGGCACAAGAATGACATCGCGGACGCCCTCAGTAAGTTGGCGTCCTCGGGCATTGAAGAAGACGTCCACATCGAGACTTTAAACCAACCATCAACCCAGGAGGCAGAAGTGCATAGCATTTGCATGCCGGAAGTGTCATGAATGACCCCGATCCAGCAATACTTGGAAAAGGGGACACTGCCGGAAAACAAGGGCGAGGCAATGAAGATACGGATCAAGGCTCTGCAGTACGAAATGCATGGAGGAGTGTTGTACCGGAAATCATACCTGGGACCAGCATTGCGGTGTGTAACTCCATCCGAGGCAAGGTTCTTGATACAAGATATCCACGCGGGAATGTGCGGCATACACGCAGGTCCCCGCGCAGTGGTAGCCAAGATAACCAACGCAGGATATTTCTGGCCAGGGATGCATAATATGGCTGTAGAAGAACTACAAAAATGCATTAGTTGCCAGAAATATGCACCACAGACCATACGCCCAAAGAATAACTTAATCCCGGTCACAGCCGCGTGGCCTTTCCAAAAATGGGGGGTCGACTTGGTGGGGCCTTTCCCTTTGGCCCCGGGGAAGTTGAAGTATTTGGTGGTCGCGGTGGATTATTTCACTAAATGAGTGAAGGAAAAACCGCTAGCAAAAATTGAAGCTTCAAACATCAAGAAATTCCTATGGGAACACATAGTTTGCCGTTTCGGTGTCCCATTATATCTCGTCAGCGATAATGGAACACAATTCACAGACAAGACACTCAAAGAATGGTGCAAAGAACTACACATCCAGCAGGTTTTCAGTTCCGTTGCACATCCACAGGGCAACGGTCAGGTTGAAAGAGCAAATCGAAGCCTCCTGGACGGTTTGAAGAAAAGGCTGGACGCGGAAGGGAAGTCATGGGTTGAACAACTACCCCACGTCCTGTGGGCACACAGAACCATGCCAAAAACAAGCAATGGGGAAACACCATTTAGTCTGACGTTCGGCTCAGAAGCAATGATCCCGGCAGAGATTGGGATCACTTCCCTAAGAAGAAACAGCAATGAGGACAAGAACGAAGAGTTAATCCGGGAAAATCTGGAGATACTGGAAGAACGCCGGGAAACGGCATGCATCAACGAATCACGGTACAAACGACTTCTAGAAAAATATTATAACAAACGGGTGCTAGAAAAAACATTCAAAGTTGGAGAGTTGGTGATGCGGGACAACGAAGCAAGCAGGTCCGCGGCCCAAGGAAAGTTGGGGCCAAACTGGGAAGGGCCATACGAGATAGTCGAGATACTAGGAAAGGGAGCATATTCCCTAAAACAATTAAACGGGGAACCAATACCCCGGACATGGAACGCGGCACAACTAAAGAAATGTTACGTCTAATTAGGCACAAGCAAAAGAAAGTAATGTTTCATGACAGACATACTCTATGTAAACATTATCATAATCACGGCATACCGTGTTAATAAAACGCCTTTTACGGCATATATTAGTTACATTTTCTATACATTTGATTGTGATATCCAAAATACAGTCATAAACATGACATCATCAAAATAGGGGGCAGGACAAAAATCCACACGCCATTTCCTTACAAAATGCTAGCTAGCCAAACAAAATCAAAAGTCAGCCTCACAGGCATACACAACCTTCAAAGCCTACCGTCCAGGATTGCCAACTCCTCCGCAGGGGTGTACAGCAACTCTTCCTCCTGAAAGGGCAGGGGAGCTGGAGGGTCAGGAAAATCTTCAACATCTTCAACATGAAGATCTTCTTGGTCATTCACATGATCATCATCATCCACCAGAGGAACAGGACCTGCTGGAACAGGAACAACCGGCACATTGACGATGTCTGCCGGGTCATGAACCACAGGCATTTCTTGAATCACATCAGGATCATGAACTGGCAGAAGAACTTGACCATCATCATGATCCACGTCAAAAAACAGCTTTCGTGGACCACGGGAATATGTTTTCCCATATCTACGTGCAGGAACGTAGTCGGCATACCTGATATTAAACTCCTCGAGAGCAGCTCGACGGGCATCCATCTCACGGGAGTATTGGTAAAGCATTTGAAGAGCATCAACAGCATCAAGTTCCCTCGATAATTCTGTTATGGTGGATGAACGGCGTGCCATGGAAGAAGGGAAAAAAGCAAAAAAGCAAATTTTTTGAACAAAAAAAGAAAAAAGCATGATCTATTTGATAAGTCAAGTGATTTATATAGATCCTTTTGGGAAGACCAAAAGATACGCCTTTAATGTTACTGACACAAATATCTGTGCAACAGTGTAAATGGCGACTCGAATCGTCATGCAATCATGACATGCAAAAGCCCATTAATGGCCGTCAAATCGTTGTCAGCACAATTGATTATATTAATGACAAGTGGCACATACACACACCACATATTCATAAAAAACACACATGCAACATAAAATATAATTAAACAAAGAGTCATGAGTACAAATAAAGTTTTTCAATCCTGACTAGAAGAAGAAGTTTCAATATCAGACGCGCCTTTAACAAAAGGCTCAAGTAAAGTACGGAGAGACGAGATTCCATCATCACCAACTTGGCTGCTCAACTGTGAGATGGGCTCCAAGGAATCACTACTCAAGGCCTGCATAGAATCAGCGACCCGGGTCCCAATTTCTTTTTCCTGCTCGGTGGGAGGGGGCACTTTCTGACCAACGAGTCCAAGATTGTTCCCATATGTGAGCCCGCCAAGATACCCGGCCTCCATAGCTACCTCATAAAAATCATTAATACGATCCTGGTAGACTTGATTGGTCCGGATAAAACGCCACGACGTAGGAATACCCCGGGAAACCAACCAATCACGGTCACCTCGGGAACACTCCAGCTGAGATTGAAGGGAGATGACAAGATTCTTGGCAGCTTCATTAGCGACCACAGCCTGGTCAGCACGTTCATTGGCCAGAATCAGTTGCCTTTGACATTCATTAAGTTTTTCAACCATGGAATCCTTCTCCTCCTCTGCACGTCTGATCCGAGACTCAAAATTCTCAACCTCGGCAGACAGCAGTTTGCATCTCTCCATCTCTGCCTGGTTCCGGGCAACAATGTTCTTCTCAGCCGCAAGCTCTTTGGACAACGTTTCAATTCTACCCTCAAGACGGGAGATAATGCCACCCTGGGCATCATTAGCACGAAGCAATTCCAACTTCTCCTCCATATGACCCTTCACCATCCGGGCCTTATCTCCCTCCAACTTCTCCAAAGCAACTTGCCGGGACACTTGCTCTATCTCAGCTTCAGACAACTGTTTGGCCAATCTCTCATTCTGGGACAGGAGCGGGACCTGCCTATCGCGAACCTCAAGAAGATTGGCAAGGTCTGATCGCCATCGACGAAGCACCTCATAGGAAGCAGCAGTGTAGCATGCACCAGAACCCAGGACATTTTCAGCAAGCTGGGCGTTATCCAGTCCTTGCAAATAAAACCTTTCAGCCGGGGGGAAGGCATGTTCTGCCCAGTGACGGATGACTTCCGGATGTATTAAGCAGCTCGACTCAGCAATATGCCACCCAGGGTCATACCGGTTATCTTTCAGAGTTGGCCGCCAGTTAATACCAGGAGAGTAAACATTACTGGGCATAGCATTTGTATCGGAAGACTGACCTGACGAACTGCCAGTCCGGATCCCACCAGGAAACTGAATAGGATTTTTCTGCACATCCCGAAGAAGCTGAGAAAAGCTCTGTTCAGCAGAAAAGCTAGTAGTCACAGACGGTCCAGCAACAGAATATACCGGCTTCAAAGGAGCGGAAACCGACGCGGAAGAGAAAGGCAAAGACGAGGCTACAGCAGCCACCGAAGCAGGGACCGGAATAGACACAGGGGCAGTTGTAACAGGAGCAGCAGATTACAGAACTGCACTGACTGCAGGAGAAGAGGAAAGAACAGCAGCCTCCTCAGAGTTACTCCAATAATGGGACAACTTGGGCAGCATCAACAACAGATGTAGACACACCCCCGGACGCAGAAGCGGACGTACCAACAGATATTCTCTAACCTGTACAAGACAAACAAAATTAAAGAACGAAAAAACAAAACAAGACCAAATACAGAAACACACAAATGCATACCAAGAGACTTTTGTTTCATCTCTAGCAGCTGTTTCCGCCTAGCTAACAAAGCTTCAATATCAAGAGCAGTAGTGGCTTTTCTTTTCTTGGATTTGTCTTGTTTCTTCTCCACGCTTATTTCAGACACGGGGGGAGCAACATTAATAGGACTGGCGTCCACAGGATCAGTAACATCCTCCTCAACATCTATAGGCACGGTCTCAACATTAGATGAGGACAGGCCAACAGCCTGCTCCGTGATAGGAGCAACATGAGCTGGAATAAGGAAATTAGAGATTGTTTGACTAAGAACATCAAGCTCATCAGAACCCAATGGACGGTCATATTCGACTAACTGAGACGAAATTTCTGTATCTAGGACATCAAAATACTGCCACGTCCCCTGGTCCTGACGCCTATATTCTGGAAATACAGTCTCATCCACCCACAACCGGCTCATACCAACGGCAACCAAGGCTCGTTCCGGAATAAATGTGCATTCTGTTGGGTTGTTGGTTAAGGCAAAATATAGTGGATCCTTCTCGAAAATAGAGGGGGGAGGGCATTCATCAGCCAACCGGGATTTGGCTCCTGGATACCTAATCGGGGCTTGAACGGGAAGAACACGTTCGTCAATATAAAAGAATTTCTTCCTCCACTTCTTATCACGAACACTCTGGGGAAAACTGTCTATACACGGCAAAGAACCAGGACGCCGATCAAAAGTAAAGTACTCTCCCTTGAATTTCAGAACATACAACACACGGAAAATCTCCAGACGAGGAGCCCTACTCAGACCTAGGGCACAAAATTCAAAATGGCGAATTTTTATTAAACCTAGGGGATGTAATTGAGAGGGATTTACCTTGTAATAAGACAAGATATCAAACAGGAAATTGGTAGCCGGCAGACGAAAGTAAGAAAAAGTGAAGAATTCGCCGTATAATGTAATCTTCCCTTCCTTGAGGGGAAAAGCCCGGTCATCTTTGCCAGGAAGCACCGGCCCCCACTCCGAGGGAATCTGATAGTGTAACAACTCTAAAATTAATCGTAATTATAAACGACTAATAAAATAGTATTGGGCCACCATAAGAGTAGCCCAATAAACCTTACCCGGATTACTAACTTGACCCAATAATTAATCTCAGGTGGGCCGAATGTTTTAATAGTCAAAAAGTGTAAGTGGGCCTCATATCAGGACCAATGTAAAGGCCCGTTAACTCGAAGTCCAAACCAACCAAATATAGTTTAGCCCACTAAGAATACCCGATGGTTTATGGATGGGTTAGAAGGTAATGGGCCAAGCCGAACACTCTTAATGTTATGTAGTCTATACCTAGAAAGAAATTAACAAAAGCCCAAGTGTTCCCTTGGATGAATCGGCCCAGCAATTAAGAACACAACACCTCACCTTAATTACTCATCTTGTTGAAACACTCAACCTCATTATGAGGACTCCACCTAAGCATATATAGGATAGGCATCATAATGGCATGCATGAACCATACTCCTCTATAAAGATACTCTTTAGCACTAGATTTGATACAAAATCTTTCAAAACCATCGGCCCTCTTCAAACCTCTTTAAACCCTTCATCTACTCACCAAAACTATACATGCAAGATGTCCATACCATCCTCTAAAACCGATCGGCTACCGAATCCATTCCACTTAAATTAAACCCATTCGGCCTCTTACCAATCGTATATAGCTTAGTAATATTATCAACACTCAAGGAAATCCTCGGCTGCAACGATAGCCGATTAAAAGTAACATTCCGGGTAAGTATTTTTGTATAATCTTTAGGAACCGAGCGCCAAGCTGTGATGGCCAGCTTTAGTTAGGATACACGCCTAAGCTGTAACGGCCAGCTATACGATTATATTTTCTTGTTATAATATGGTTTATCATTAACAGGAACTCGAAGGAACTAGTAGCTCTACCGCTTGTGAAACACCGCAATTCGAAGTAACAAACGTGAGTGTGTGTACCCCATTTTTGTTATATTGTTTTTGGGGTAAATGCATGTTGGTCGAGTAAAAGGATTTATGTTATGTCATAGTTTGCATTGTGTCATGATCATGAAAAACCATAGAACTCGATCGTATAGAAATAACGAGAGTGGATCCATTCGGTATTAAAAAGGATGTATTCCGACCACTTAGAGGATCGGACCATATAACATATGTCAAAATGTTCCATCGATATACATCCTACCTTAGAAAAGATCGATCCATACGAAAATTGCATGTTTATAAAAGATGTAATCGGTCATTCTGGCACCACTCACTAGCGTAGCTAACGTATTTTCGACATGCATTTCAGGTTGATGAATGAAAGGGAAACCCGAGCTCTACGTAGGCTAAAAATGTGTCGATGCAAAGTTGATAAATAACCGGCCCTGTGGGCCGGATTGCGTCCAAAACAGGCTTCGGCCCAGTTGTGTTTTAAGTTGGTTTGTTTGAAAAGATATGTGTTGTATTTGGACTTATAAACTAATGGGTTGTAATAATAAGTAATGATGTTTTCTTAAATAAATATGATGTGATTTAAAGTAAATATTAGTGTCGTGATTACCAATCCGTAATGACTCGGTAAATTTCGGGTCGTTACAGGTTGGTATCAGAGCTCGGGTTCGGATATAGTGGGTATAATTAGAACTAACTTGAATTATTTGTTTGAAAAATTTATGTGTAATAGAATGGCAAACGTGGAAGAACGAGTTGAGGTTATGGAAATTGAAGAAGGAGAAATTCAAGAGGTCGTCATGGAAAATGACGCGCAAGAGATTCCAAGTATGGAAGACTTGGTAAGAGAGATACCGGGATTGGAGTGGAGCGAAAACGGGGGTGGAACTAAATCTAGGGACCATCGGCATCATACGGCCACTACCCGAGCCGGTTTATGTCCCATCCGAACCCGTCCACTCATACCCGTATGTCGAACCAACTTCCCACTATTATCCCGACCCAACCTTCGGAGACTTTCTTAGCTCCTCTAGTAGCTTTTCAATGGAAGGATCAAGCCAATCAAACCCATACCTTTCCGCATATTACCCAACTTACCCTCCGACTACTCCCATGGCTCCCGTGATTGATCCCTACTTAGAAGCAACTATAGTTAATCGCACTAACTTAGCCTTGCAACCTCAAGACTACGTGAGCAAACAGGAACACATGGTATTGGTAGAAAAATATTACAAGGTGAAAGCTCAACGTGACCAAGCATGGGAAATGGTGGAAGAACTCAAGAGGGTGATAAGGAGGTTTGGGGACCAAACTAGGCAAATTATGGAGGAACCAAAGTACCCTACGGTACTTTGAGAAGAAGGCCGAAATGGTAGCAATGGAAGTAAAACAAGAACCGTATGAAGAAAAGTAGTGTCATGTAGTTGTGGTAATCTAAGTAGTGTAGTATGAATGAAGCCTAATTAAGAAAAGTGTATGAAGTAATGGTAGTAATGTAATCCAAATAAGATGAAATTTGGATGTAACATCTAGACTTTTTGATATAATATATATATCTAGATGTTTTATTTTGTCTTAAGAAAAATAATTAATAATATAGTAACTAGTTAAATGATAAATAATGATTGAAGTAGATAAAAATTAAAAATTGAATGGATTACTAATTAAATCAAATTTGTATTTATAGAGAAATGCCTCGAGGAAAGACTAGTCCTAGACGATCAGACCGAAAAGCAAAAACTACGCCAGACGTTGAAAATGACTTAAAGTCTAAACAGAAAAATCGCGCCTCTTCATCTAAACCAACCGAACCCATGGAAGAACCAATCCTAGAAGAACGTCCTACTTCAACCGAAACATCGGAGTTAGAAGAGAAAATGAAAAAGTTAGTATTAGATGGGATTCACGACTCACTACCCTCTCTAATAGACATGTTAGGAATAGAAAAGCAACCCGTTTTAAAAACTTTCGTTCCTAACAGAGAAGAGGAATATGTTAATCTAGAAAATAATTCAGGAAAATCTTGTGACTATAAGTCTTTTATGGCGTGTAAACCCGAGTCTTTTGACGGTAGTTCGGGGGCCACCGGAGCCACTAGATGGCTAGAAGAAATAGAAGCAATTCTAGAAATAAGTAATTGTGACCAAGTAAAATTCGCCACTCATTCCCTAAAAGCTGAAGCTTTAAATTGGTGGAATATGATTAGACAAGTAAGAGGGAAAAGCGTGGTAGCAAATATGACTTGGGTAGAATTTAGAACCCTGATAACCGAAAAATATTGTCCTATTAATGAAATGGAGAAAATGGAGATGGAATATTTAGGACTAGAAATGAAAGGGTTAGACTGTGTAAGCTATATCAACAAATTCAATCAACTTGCTCGCTTAGTACCACACCAGGTAACACCCGAACCTAAGCGAATAAGAAGATTCATTTGGGGCTTAAATCCACAAATCCAGGGGATAGTCAGAGGTGCTAAACCTATTAAGTATGATGTTGCATGTGAACTAGCTTTAAGCTTAACTGATGACATAATCCGTCACAGAGAAAAAGATAAGGTGCAAGTAGGTAATAAAAGAGGTTGGAGTGAAACCTTCCGTCCCACCAATTATAACACCTCAGGTAAAAGTCAAGAAAACTCCCGAGAGGAAGGAAACCCAGGAAAGAAACCATATAGGGGAAGCAACCCATTTTGTCAAAAATGTAAGTTTTACCATACGGGAGATTGTAGAAAAAGGTGTAATCGATGTGGACGATTTCATTTTGGTGAGTGTAAAGGACCTCATTGTCAAAAATGTAACAAAGTAGGACATCAAACCAAGGAATGTAGGTTCGATCCCGATCGCCCACGGGTATGTTATGAATGTAAAGAACCTGGTCATTACAAGGTTGATTGTCCGAAACTCAAGAATTCTCCACAAAAAGAACAAGCACGAGGAAGGGCTTTTGTCATGAATGCGGACGAGGCACGAGAAGAACCAGATCTAGTGACGGGTATGTTCTATCTTGATCACTTACCCGTTTATGCTTTGTTCGATACTGGGGCTAATCTTAGTTTTATTTCAAAAACCTTTATAGATAAACTAAACGTTTCCCCAGAATCCTTAAATCAACCCTATGACATTGAAATAGCTAATGGTAAGATTTTGAAGGCTACGGAAGTATTTAAAAATTTTACATTAACAATTGAAAACCAGGAATTCAAAATCAATCTCATACCTATGACACTAGGAGAATTTGATATTGTAATAGGGATGGATTGGTTAGCTTCTAATCAGGCTGAAATTGTTTGCAAAGAGAAATTAGTAAAAATTCCATTGCCTAATCAAGAAATCTTAACCATTTACGGAGAAAAACCTAAGGGAACGTTAAACCTAATTCCGAGTGCTAAGATGATTAAATACTTAAATAAAGGGCATCAAGCTTTCTTAGTACACGTGAATTTAGGAAATGAAGAACAAGGGTCAGAAATGGCAAAAATTAAGATTGTTTCGGAATTTAGAGATGTATTTCCAAACGAATTACCCGGTCTACCCCCACCTCGTCAAGTAGAATTCCAGATTAACCTAATTCCTGGAGCCGCACCCATTGCTAGAGCTCCATATAGGTTAGCCACAACGGAATTAAAAGAATTAACAAACCAATTAGAAGAACTTATGGAAAGAGGGTTTATTAGACCAAGCACATCCCCTTGGGGAGCACCTGTGCTTTTTGTTAAGAAGAAAGATGGATCGATGAGAATGTGTATAGACTATCGGGAACTAAACAAGTTAACCATTAAGAACCGATATCCGTTACCTAGGATAGATGATCTTTTTGACCAATTGCATGGGTCAAAATGCTTTTCAAAGATCGATCTGAGATCAGGTTACCATCAACTAAAAATAAGAGATGAAGATGTACCAAAAACTGCTTTTAGAACCAGGTACGGACATTATGAATTTTTAGTCATGCCTTTTGGACTAACAAATGCTCCTGCAGCATTCATGGATCTAATGAATAGGATTTGCCGACCTTATTTGGATAAGTGTGTAATTGTGTTTTTGGATGATATATTAATTTATTCAAAATCTGAAGAAGAACATGAGCAACATTTAAGGGAAATTCTAGAAACATTAAGGAAAGAGAAACTTTACGCAAAATTTACTAAATGTGAATTTTGGGTAAAAGAAATTAAGTTTCTAGGACATGTTATCAATAAGGACGGAATCCAAGTAGATCCTGCAAAAGTAGAAGCCATTCAAAAATGGGAAACTCCCAAGAATCCCACAGAAATTAGACAATTTCTAGGATTAGCAGGATATTATAGAAGATTTATAGAAAATTTTGCTAGATTAGCACTACCTCTCACGTCCTTAACCAGAAAAGTTTCTAAGTTTGAATGGAAAGAAAAACAAGAACAGGCGTTTCAAAGTTTGAAAGAAAAGTTATGTGAGGCTCCCGTGTTAACTTTACCGAAAGAAGAAAAAGCATTTACAGTGTACTGTGATGCTTCCCTACAAGGATTAGGTTGTGTATTAATGCAAGAAAATCATGTTATCGCATATGCTTCCCGACAGCTAAAAAGGCATGAGCAAAATTATGTTACTCATGATTTGGAAATGGGAGCCATAATATTTGCATTGAAAATATGGAGACACTATTTATATGGGACCAAGTGTACCATCTACACGGACCATAAGGGTCTCCAACATATTTTTGATCAAAAACTCCTAAATATGCGACAAAGAAGGTGGGTAGAAATTCTAAGCGATTATGAGTGCGATATAAAATACCATCCAGGAAAAGCTAATATTGTAGCTGATGCCCTAAGCAGAAAGGATAGAACTTTAGGAGCAAAAGGTTACAAAATTTCCATAATCAATGAATTTTTAGCACAATTAAGAAATTTCCAAAGAGAAGCCTTAGAACCTGCCTTCGTGAAAGCTGAATCACTCAACAGAGAAGAAGAAAGACTAATAGAAGGAACAGATGGGATACTAAGATACAATCAAAGAATTTGGGTACCTCAGCATGGAAATCAAAGAGAAATAGTTTTAAGAGAAATACATGGTTCCAAATATTCTGTTCACCCAGGAAGCCATAAGATGTACCGAGACCTTAGGAGAAATTTTTGGTGGCCCGGTATGAAAAGAAACGTGGGCGAGTTTGTAGCCAAATGTATAATCTGTTCTAAGGTTAAGGCTGAACATCAGAAACCTAGTGGTTTATTAATCCAACCAGAAATTCCAGTCTGGAAGTGGGATCAAATCACTATGGATTTTGTAACAAAGTTACCAAAAACCCAAAAAGGTCACGATACTATTTGGGTTATTGTAGATCGTCTAACCAAATCTGCTCATTTTCTGCCTATACAAGAAGATTTTAAGATCGAAAAATTGTCTAGAATTTATTTGCATGAAATAGTATCTAGACATGGAATACCCCTCTCAATAATCTCAGATCGTGACAATCGATTCACATCTAGATTTTGGGAAGGCTTACAGAATGCATTAGGATCTCAAATAAAAATGAGCACCGCATATCACCCACAAACAGACGGCCAAAGTGAAAGAACCATCCAAACACTAGAGGATATGCTAAGAGCTTGTATCCTGGAGTTCGGTGGCAGTTGGGACACTCATCTACCATTGATAGAATTTTCTTATAATAATAGTTATCACGCTTCCATTCAAGCTGCACCATACGAAGCTCTATATGGTAGAAAGTGTCGATCCCCGATATGCTGGAATGATATCGGAGAAACCCAACTCACGGGCCCACAAATTATCCAAGAAACGACAGATAAAATTGTGCAGATCAAGAAAAATTTAGAAAAAGCAAGAAGTCGTCAAAAGAGTTACGCAGACAATCGGAGAAGGCCATTAGAATTTCAAGAAGGAGATTATGTCCTATTAAAAGTATCCCCCTGGAAAGGGGTAATAAGATTTCAAAAACGAGGAAAGTTAAATCCCCGTTTTATAGGACCTTATCAAGTGAAAGCTAGAATAGGACCAGTAGCCTATAGATTGGAGTTACCCCCAGAATTAAGTGAAATTAATGATGTCTTCCATGTTTCTAACCTTAGAAAATGCGTAATAGATGCACAAGCTATTATTCCATTAGATCAGGTCAAGGTAAATCCTCAACTTCACTTTACCGAAGAACCTGTAGAAATTATGGCACGACAAGAAAAGAAGTTGAGAAGAGGCAAGATCCTATAGTACAAGTTAAATGGAATGCCAAGCAAGGACCTGAAATTACGTTCGAAAGAGAAGACATCATGAAAACAAAATACCCCCACTTGTTCAGAAATCAGGTAAAGTTATTAAAATTTCGGGGACGAAATTTCCTAAGGGGGGGAGATTGTAACAACTCTAAAATTAATCGTAATTATAAACGACTAATAAAATAGTATTGGGCCACCCATAAGAGTAGCCCAATAAACCTTACCCGGATTACTAACTTGACCCAATAATTAATCTCAGGTGGGCCGAATGTTTTAATAGTCAAAAAGTGTAAGTGGGCCTCATATCAGGACCATGTAAAGGCCCGTTAACTCGAAGTCCAAACCAACCAAATATAGTTTAGCCCACTAAGAATACCCGATGGTTTATGAATGGGTTAGAAGGTAATGGGCCAAGGCCGAACACTCTTAATGTTATGTAGTCTATACCTAGAAAGAAATTAACAAAAGCCCAAGTGTTCCCTTGGATGAATCGGCCCAGCAATTAAGAACACAACACCTCACCTTAATTACTCATCTTGTTGAAACACTCAACCTCATTATGAGGACTCCACCTAAGCATATATAGGATAGGCATCATAATGGCATGCATGAACCATACTCCTCTATAAAGATACTCTTAGCACTAGATTTGATACAAAATCTTTCAAAACCATCGGCCCTCTTCAAACCTCTTTAAACCCTTCATCTACTCACCAAAACTATACATGCAAGATGTCCATACCATCCTCTAAAACCGATCGGCTACCGAATCCATTCCACTTAAATTAAACCCATTCGGCCTCTTACCAATCGTATATAGCTTAGTAATATTATCAACACTCAAGGAAATCCTCGGCTGCAACGATAGCCGATTAAAAGTAACATCGGGTAAGTATTTTTGTATAATCTTTAGGAACCGAGCGCCAAGCTGTGATGGCCAGCTTTAGTTAGGATACACGCCTAAACTGTAACGGCCAGCTATACGATTATATTTTCTTGTTATAATATGGTTTATCATTAACAGGAACTCGAAGGAACTAGTAGCTCTACCACTTGTGAAACACCGCAATCCGAAGTAACAAACGTGAGTGTGTGTACCCCATTTTTGTTATATTGTTTTTGGGGTAAATGCATGTTGGTCGAGTAAAAGGATTTATGTTATGTCATAGTTTGCATTGTGTCATGATCATGAAAAACCATAGAACTCGATCGTATAGAAATAACGAGAGTGGATCCATTCGGTATTAAAAAGGATGTATTCCGACCACTTAGAGGATCGGACCGTATAACATATGTCAAAATGTTCCATCGATATACATCCTACCTTAGAAAAGATCGATCCATACGAAAATTGCATGTTTATAAAAGATGTAATCGGTCATTCTGGCACCACTCACTAGCGTAGCTAACGTATTTTCGACATGCATTTCAGGTTAATGAATGAAAGGGAAACCCGAGCTCTACGTAGGCTAAAAACGTCAATGCAAAGTTGATAAATAACCGGCCCTGTGGGCCGGATTGCGTCCAAAACAGGCTTCGGCCCAGTTGTGTTTTAAGTTGGTTTGTTTAAAAGATATGTGTTGTATTTGGACTTATAAAACTAATGGGTTGTAATAATAAGTAATGATGTTTTCTTAAATAAATATGATGTGATTTAAGTAAAGATTAGTGTCGTGATTACCAATCCGTAATGACTCGGTAAATTTCGGGTCGTTACAGATAGTCACTAAGGAAAGAGGGAAAAGAGGCCAGTGGCAAGGCACGTAGGATACACTCGTAGCAACGCGTGACGAACTCGCCTTGGGAGCCATTTGTGGTTCAGATGATGGACGGAAGTAAGTTTAATCGATGAAGAAAACTGTTCTATAAAATTAGGGGAAATTTAAAATTCAAATATAAACAAACGCCAGATTGTCAACTCCCTAGGCACTTATGCCTATTAAATAGGAGATTGATGCGACGGTTATAGTCATCATTACATCCGTGCCTCAAACCATAAATCACGAAACCCAATTGAGATTAATTCTTTTCTTTTCTTTTTCTAAAAAGTCTAGTAATAATCACACACAATCTTATCACTAGACTGGGGAGACATGACGAGGTATGGCCAGATAAACCTGGCCCATACCACCAAAACATAAGCCCAATAAAGAAAGGGCCCACCGACTCTATAGAGTCAAAGCGGTCAACACAGTCAGTCAAATACAATAAATTACGAGGCTAGTCATAAGGCAAGATCAACGAGCAAACCAATCATGCAAGAATTATCCCCTCTCGACAGTAAAACATCAACTATAAAAGGAGAATGAAAGGTAAAGGAAAATCACCACTATCTCTACTCTCACTACATACTACATTCTTTCTCAGAAAACAGATACTTATTCTCACGCCGGGAGGGTGGTCACAGGGTTACCCCCAATCCTGTGGCGAGTCCTAACGGTGCTTTGTTTTGTAGGAATCACCCATTCATCATCCTTGGACGAACTGGGAAAGGCCCCTTTCTGTATCAACCAGAAGATTCGGAACATCACACAGGTTCTTACTTTTTCAGGGTCAAACATCCCAAGAGGCTCACAAATCTGATCATGTTGCCCACACCAAGACCTTTAGTCATGATATCAGCAACTTGTTTTTCAGAGCAAATCTTCACAGTCTTAATGCTCCCTTTAGAAATCAATTCTCTTAAGAAATATAAATCAATCTCAAAATGTTTAGTTTTATCAAAAAACACTGGATTAGCTGCTATAGACATTGCAGCACTATTATCACAAAACAATGTCACTGGTAAATCAAACCTTAACTTGAAACTCAGACAACAAATTGATAAGCCAAAAGTATTTCACAAGCAGTAGTACACATAGCCTATATTCAGCTTCAGCTTGAAGATCTTGCAATTGTTAGACTGTCTTTTGCTTTTTCAGGAGAAATGAGAGATTTTCCAAGAAATATGCAAAACCCAGTCACTGATTTTCTTAGTATCAATGCACTTAGCCCAATCAGAATCTGAATAGGCTACAAGATCAAGTGATGAGCTTTTCCTAAACCAAATTCCCTTTTTCCTGGAGCCCTTTTTAGATATCTAAGTAACCTCATTGCAATCCTTAAATGCCCCTTTCTGTAGGTTTATGCATTGTACTGACTCAAGTAGTGTATAACATAGGATATATCAGTCTGGTATGTGCCAGATATATCAGTTTACCCACTAATTGTTGATAACCAATAATGTTGGTTAGCAACTCAGGGTGATCAGAACAGATAGCAGTTAAGGTATGGTTGGGCTCCAAAGGGTTACAACTGGCTTGCATGCTAACATGCCATACTCAGTTAATAAGTCTAGACAATATTTTCTCTGGGACAGACAAATGTTATCATCATTGTGATAAACACTTCTATTCCTAGAAAATATTTAAGCTCACCTAGATCTTTAATAAGAAATTTTTCTTTTAAACATTTCTTAACATTTTCTAGTTCATTAATACTATTACCAGTTAACACTATATCATCTACATACACAAGTAATAACATAATGACATCACCAGACACTTTAATAACAATGAATGATCACATTTGCTTTGAGTAAAACCAGAACCACACAATACACTCACAAGTTTTTCATTCCACATCCTAGGTGCTTGTTTAAGCCCATATAATGACTTATTTAGCTTACACACTTTGGATTCTTTGTCAGAAAAATACCCTTCTGGCAAAGACATGTAAACCTCTTCATGTAAGTCACCATATAGGAAGGCATTGTTCACATCAAGTTGGAACAGTTTCCAACTATTCTGAACAGCCACAGACATAACACACTTAACAGAAACAAACTTAACTACAGGGGAGAAAGTTTCATCAACAATCTATCCCCTGTTTTCTGGCTATACCCTTTAGCAACAAGTCTGACTTTGAACCTATCTATTTCTCCACTAGACTTGTACTTAAGTTTGTATACCCACTTGCACCCTACTAGACTTCTACCTTTTGGTAGATCTACAAGAGTTTAAGTATTGTTTTCTGTTAAGAGCCTCAATCTCTTCATTCATAGCACTAACCTAGTTAGGGTCTTTAGAAGCTTCACTAAAGCTTCTTGGTTCTAGACTCTTATTCAAAACACTAGCAAAAACTCTATGTTCACAAACTCAAGTTTGCATAGTTGACTACTTTTTCAACTCCAAAGTTGACCTTACCCTCTACTATAAAATCATCAAGTCTCCTAGGAAGAACAGTACTCCTAGTACTTCTCCTAATGGTTTGATTTAATTGGTCATTACCCTCATATTCTATTGTGTTATCAACACTTGGTGTCACATGCCCAGCCCTGTCATCACTTCTATTTTCATCAACCTGAGAACTAGATTGTTCCCCTAGGTTTGAAAGATTAGAAGGAGACTGCTGAGGACCCATGTGTCTCAACCTCTTCCTTATCTATTACCCTTCCTTCATCATTAGGTAGTTTAGGTTGATTGGATGTTTCAGTTTCTTAAAGATCAAAAAAGTTTAATGAGTCTATATTTTGAAAACTATCATTACACAGTTTTTTATAAACATCTTTATCCTTAAAAGGAAAAATTGTTTCATAAAACTTCACATCTCTTGAATAAGAGATGGTTTTAGTTTCTAGATTATATACTTTGTAACCTTTCTTTTCATTAGAATATCCTATGAATACACATTTTTCTGCCCTTTCACTTAGTTTATCAGACTCATTAAGTATAGTAGCAAAACATAAACACCCAAACAACTTAAGATGACCTAGGAAGGGTTTAAAACCATAGATGAGTTCATAGGGTGTTCTTCCATTAAGCACAGATGATGGAGTCCTATTAATCAAGTAGGAAGGCAGTCAAAACACATTCACACCAAAACCTAACAGGCAAATTACTTTGAAATAATAATGACCTAGTAACATTCAGCAAGTGCCTATGTTTCCTTTCTACAATTCCATTCTGTTGTGGGGTATATGCACAAGAAGTTTGATGGACAATACCTAAGGACTTAAAATATTGAGTCATTTGATTATTTACAAACTCATACTCATTATCTCTTCTACACATTTAAACAGTTTTGAAAAACTTGTGTTTTTAATATGTTAATAAAATCCTGTACATGTTTCAAAAACTTCACTTTTAGCTTTCATTAAGCAAACCCACACAGCCCTGGAATAGTCATCAACAATAGTAAGTATTTGAACCCCTCCTTACTAGCAACCCTATAAGGCCTCACAACATCTAGATGTATAAGCTCACCTAGAAAGGAGGTCTTATAATCACTTAAGGGAAAGGGTTCCCTATGTTGCTTAGCCTTGTGACACACATCACAAGGTAAGCTATCATGTTGGGACACTTTGACACCCAAGACATCCTCCAATTTCTTTAACACTATATCAGAAGGATGTCCCAGTCTGCCATGCCACAAATCATATTCTTTATTTGTAATACTAACCTTATTACTAACAAAAGATCCACTACAAAAAATAAAGTCCTCAAGTTGGTTACTAGTCACGAGGACTTTCTTTGTTAACAAGTCCTGAATGTAACAGTTATTCTCATCAAAACCAACAAACAAATGATTGTCCTTAACTAACTTATGTACAGATATCAAGTTTACACAATAGTCAGGAACAACAAAGACATCATGCAGGGTTACTTTATCACTTAGTTTCAAAGTCCCAATTTTAGTCACCAAAGCATTTGTACCATTAGGATGTTTAACTTGTATGTTTAGATAAGAAACATCAATATAATCAGTCAAATCATGTTCACTTGTAACCATGTGTTGATTTGCCCCTTAGTCTATTATCCAACCCCACTCTAAGTTTGTTCCCTCCCACATTAAAACAGAATATAGGCTTAGCACAAACATTAGCACAGAAAGGAGAAAACAGACTACCTGAAACATTATGACTCTGAGGAGGATCAACAGTCTTATCTGAAATTAAACTCAGTAGCTTAGACAATTGATCACTAGTCAAAGAGGTTACAGGAATGTTAGTGTTTTCAGCACACACATTATTAGCAGCAACTTTTTTCCCTTGTACCCCCCTTGGCTTGGCCCATGGTGGATACCCAATTAACTCAAAACACTTGTCACTTGAGTGTCCAACCTTATTACAATGTGTACACTTAAGTTAGGGATTATAATTTTTGGTTACTCTTTTTGAAAAATCCACAGACTGGTTTGTTTTAGATAAAAAAAACCCATAGGTTGACTTTTCTTTGAGCCTAGGCTAGAGTTTCTATGAGACTCTTCCCTAGACACAATAGAAAAGGCTTCCTTAACAGATGGTAAAGTATCCCTTATTAACAAACTTGTCCTAACATTTTGATACACATTGTCCAAGCCCATAAGAAACTGCATTAGTTTAATCATACTACTGAAATTATTAAACTCCCTAGCATCATCACATGTACAAGCAGGTAACTGTAAAATTTGATCTAATTGCCTCCACATAATGTTCAATTTATGATAATACTGAGACACAGTCATACCACTTTGTGAAAATGAATTTATTTTTTGATACAGATCAAACACTACTGACCCATCAACCTTATCATATGTTTCCTTTAATTCTATCCAAACATCACAAGCATTTTTTGAAAAAACATGTCCCATATACAGATCTTCACTTATAGAGTTAAGAATCCATGTCAGGACTATAGAGTTACATCTATCCCATTGTCTAGCAAGTATAGGATTAGTTTCAGATTTAACACATGATTTATCTATAAATCTCCATTTGTTCTTAACTTGTAATGCAAGAGTTAAACTATTTGCCCATACATTATAGTTTTCAGACCCTTTAATTTTATTGTTGTGATAGTAAGGTTACTAGAGTCAGAAGCATGTAAGTATAAAGGATTACTAATATCCAGTTTGCTAATCAAAGTTTCATTATCACCACCTAGATTAGGACCTCCTATATGAGGAGCTACCTCATCATCAGCCATGACAACATAAATTTACACACAAACAGAGCAAACAATTAGCAATCAAGATCCTACACGAATCAACAAAAAACAAACTAAACAATCACAAACAATCAAGAACAATCAAGAACTAGGCGAAGCCTCGCTGGTGATCCAGATAGCCGGTTCCTCAAGGGTACCGACCCAGGTCCTCACGAGGGAGCCTCTAAACCTAAACAAACCCTAGAGCTAAATAGGAACTCAGTCCACGGATCACGAACAACTGATATGGGCCAGACCAAACATATGTCTTGGTCCCCTTAAACTCTTATGTCTTTATTCTTTCTCCTAAGCCCACGGATCACGAACAGCTCTTATTAATCTGCTACACATCCAAGCCCATCTGTCCTCAATGATCCAAACCTGAGAAAAAACCTTATGCAACATATTTAAGTAATTGAAAAAATAATTAAGCTAATTTGAATATTAAGTTTGATATTATATAAATGTATTTTAACAAAAACATATAGTTAAAAAAATAGAAGATTACATAACATTAAAAAAATACAAGATTACATAACATTAAAAAAACTAGTAGTCGTGTCTGTTGTTTCAAATGTATTTAATCAAAATCCGCTTGAAGATGGTAATGTATGTGCTTGTTACGTAACGAGAATTTGTTTTAACTCTTGCTGGTCTGGGCTAACCGGAATACTATTCCCCTCCACCATTTTTCGTCGTACTCACAAATAACTCGACCTTCGTCTTTGAGAATCATGTTATGCAGTAGGATATAAACATACATACAATAACGTAGTTTTTTGGGTTCAAAAGCACGTGTCGGGTTTACGATGATGTGCCATCTTGATTGTTGAACCTCAAATACTCGTTCAATGTCTTTTCTTGCCGATTCTTGATACATGACAAATTTCTTTCTTTTTTCGTCGGGAGGGTGCTGAACAGTTGTAACGATTGTAGAATAGGTTGGGTATATTCCGTCAGCAAGATAATACCCGCGCCTGTACTCTATCCTCGAAATTGTAAATATGGTATCCGGACCGGTTCAAACATCGTCGAAAACCAATGATTGATTAACAATGTTAATATCGTTATTTGACCCGGAACACCAAAGAAGGCATGCCAAATCTATAAATCCTGGGACGCAACAACCTCTAGAATTATTGTTAGATTACCTTGATTGTCTCGCATAAACTGTCCGCGCCATGCATTCGGGCAATTCGGCCACGGTCAATGCATGCAATCAATGCTTCCAACCTTCCCGATCTCTGTTTATGGCCACTTGCCTAGTACGTGGTTGTGAGTTGATTTCTTCCTCTTCTTCTGCCACAATGATCTGTGCTGCTTCCCAAATGACGTTTATAAAAAAGTGGTTTTCCTCGCTCGACGAAGATGAAGAATCAACCAAAGATAAAGACGGCATTGCTTGGGTTTTTTTTAGAGAGTTGAATTGTTTTATAAAAAGTTGGAGAGAATTGAGTTAAGGTTGATTGAGGTTTTGTTAAAAATTTGTTGAAATTGTTTGAATTTATAATTTGAAAAAAAAAGTTTTGTTTTAACTAGCCGTTAATGTGAAACGGTCAAAAGAAAATTAATAATATTTAATTTAATGAAGGCCAGCCCATCTTAATCGTTCGAATTGAGACGTTTGGGACGAGGACGGAAGTATGGGCGGTGTTACCGTCTCAAGACGGTCCAAAACAGGGCGGATGTCCTCCCACACCCACTAGCCTTCCAAATGAACCTATCAATTTTCTACACTCAAATAAAGATGGTAAAAATTTATATAACCCTAGTTAAAATAACTGCTTTAATTCTTTTTCAGGTAAACCAATTTAAAAAACTGAACCAGCTTGTCTATTTTTATTTTTTAAAGTACGTGTTACATCCCACTTATTCATTCTTTTCTTTGGAATGTAGATAATATATACAAATTATGTAACATTCGGCTTCTTGTAACTGGGTTCATAGATTTATTTTTGGTTGCTTGAGTGAAGAATTCCTAGTTCCTAGAAGGTCACTCACGCCAAAAATGCGTTAGTGATATTTGAGATCCGTTATTCCTTATGAAACCAACATCGCTCATGTCCACGGTGATGTGAGATTTGAAAAAAGTGTTGCAGATAGTTATTATAAATTAAAATAACGGTAGCTCATATGATTTATCGGTTCCTTGGGAAACGACCAAAGATAAATAGTATTTGTCACAATAATCTTGGACATTATCATAGTTGATGATCAGATTAATAAATTAGTAAAACCGACGGTTTGGACGGTGGACAAACAAGAGATTTTCCCCTTGATTCTCTCCTAATTATTATTATATACAACTTGAATCAATAATTAAGCATTAATAATTTATTTACTCAGAGTTGTATGCATTGTTATTGGATGTTGAATATTTTTTGTAAAAGATTTGATTCGAAATTTTCACGTCTACGTATTTGATATATGATAAGTTTAGACGAGTAACAAGGGTAGGGCTGGCATAACAGGTTACCTGAACCTGTTAAGACACGAACACGAAACATGTAAACACGAACACGACACGAAATCTAATCGTGTCATTTTTTTCAAACACGAACACGAACCTGTGTATAACAGGTTAACACGATAAGACACGACAAGACACGATAAGGAACACCTAGTAAAATAAGTTAACACGACAAGACACGATAAGACACGACAAGACACGATAAGACACGACAAGACATGATAAGAAACACGATAAGACACGATAAGACCTGTTAAGACACGTACACGATAAGACACGAACACGAAACATGTAAACACGAACACGACACGAAAATAAACAGGTCTTAACGTGTCGACCTGTTATAGACACGAAACCTGTTAAGGCCAAACACGAAACCTGTTAAAATCGTGTAGGTTCGTGTCAGGTTATCGTGTTCGTGTCTAAATTGCCAGCCCTAAACAAGGGGAATCCAATACCATAACAATGCCATGAAGAATTTGAACCGAAGAAGTCTCTTCCTAGCATTGCTACACGAGTCTCTACGCACAAGCATCGTGTGGTCTAAAGTGCTCCAATCACAGACTGTCATGTCATTTTACCCCTTAAGTAGTCTAAAAACTCGAAACGCTTAATTGAAAGTAGCCTGGTATCAAGGACCTCACCACTTTCCTATACTCACCAATCACACACCCCATATGACATGGTCCCCAACCACAAACCGTTTGAAGCAACAAGTAGAATCGGCAACCACTAGCCAATCCAAGTAGCCGATCAACCTAGCCTATTACCACGGGACGATGTAGCCGATGTGGCGATGTGGATACCAAGAAACTGTGGGTGCCCGGGCATGCCTAAAAGTGTGGATTTTCTTTAGAAAAAAAAAAAACAATGATTCTTTTTTTTTCTTTCTCTCTTTCTTTATTTAGTTGATTTGATTAACACTATTATTATTTGAAATATAGTAAAATGTTCACAAGTTTGATATTTCTATACGCTAACTACAACCACTAAACCACTTCAACTAGATAAGTGATCATGAAATAAATTACTATAAATTTATAGGAGATGCTAGCATACATGTTGGATATAAAATGATGGAAAATGTATATTAATAAAAAAAACTGTATACATCATAAATTATTATTAGATACAATCTACAAATTGATGTTTTTATAAGTATTACACAGTTTTTGTACATGGGGTTGATCATTTTGCAAAAGAAGTCGGCAGGTTTGTTTTATAATTAATATAAGAACTTAAGATAAAGACTAGTTGATCCACACAATTAAGAAATGTATTATGATAATGATACGCACTTGTTGATTATTATATTAAAATATGTTTGATCTAAGTAGCTATAATGTTCTATTACTTAAACAAGATGCAAAATACATTATGTGGTCAAAACAATAATTTCAATTCCATATCATGATACCACTAAAATTATAGTAAATATTATTTTTATATAGTTTGTAGGTTCGAGCTTTTTTAGTGATGAGATAATTTATGTTAGTCTCGTTTTTGTAAAGACAAAGAAAATGGTTAGAATTGCCATTATAGTTGCGTGTTGAATAATTTGGAAAACTAAAAATAATGTTATTTTTAACTGAAAGAGAATTGATATTGATGGAATGTTTGGGGAGGTCCGACGACATTCTTGTGGGTCAGGCATCGGGCTAAGTGTAGTGATCTTAGTTGGAAGATTGGTTGTCCTTTAATTTTCATGTACGTTACGTTAATTTTTATGTTTCTCTATGGGGTACATTAATTTTTATGTTTCTCTACGGGGTAGTGGTTCTGGCGTTGTATTGATTTGGGTTAGTGTCTTGCTGGTTTCAAACTTTTTGTTTTATTAGTTGGGTGATATGAAAGTGTTGTTTGCCGTTAAAAAAGAATTACAGATTAAGATTAAGACGTTTTTTTTCTTTAAAACAATGAGTTTATAAACAAATACTAACACTCTTATAAATTAATTAACCACCATAACTATTCTTTTTAAATAATAACTGAATTATAAGACTAGGATTTTTATATTAAAAATTACGATACCACAAAATTGAATACTTAAAAGATACCTATATAATTTTGCTATTGATAAATGATATCTTATTTCACTAAATTTGAAAGAATAAAATAATACTTAGTAAAGCTTGATGTCATTTCAATAATTTGATACGCGTTTTGCCCGAACGGCCAAACCGTAGTAGGCAAGATTTCTCGTTCATTTTTTTTATTACTTTTCTTATTCTTTTAGATGAGGGTAGAATTCCTAGAAGGTGCTATGATAATGATATGAGTAAAGGGTTTTTTTAATTTAACTATTAGTTAATTTGGCCAATCAAATTAAAATTAATTATAATATTTGTATACATTTAAACTCACTGGAATTTTGGATCAACAAAATTAATTTATTATATCGTGACACTTTAAAAATTAATAATGTTAGGAGGGTGTTTGAGATTGAGTTTGAAAATGCAAAAGTGCTTTTAGACAGAAATGTTTATTGGCTTATGACTTTTTGAAAAAGAGTTTAAAAAAAAATGTTTGGATTAACTTTTGGGATAAGAAACGTCAAAAAGTCAATATATTGTTTTTTAAGTGTTTCGCTTAACTTATTATGAATATTAGTTGTATGGGTTGTAGATTTGTAATTTTTTTTCCAAAAGCCAAAAGTCAGGATTTCTAACTTTTCAAAAATAGTTTTTCATCATAAAAAGCCAAAACATAAAGTATTTTTGAGTAGTTGTTTTGAAACTCAATCCCAAACACCCTCTAAGATATTGTGTGTGTGTGTGTGGGGGGGGGGGGGGGGGGCATGTTGCAATTGTGGGCTCCACTTTTCACCCCTCAAAACACTGGAAAGTGGAGGGGGTGGGAAGTAGGCATGAAGTATCATGTGACATTTTTTTTATGAACTAATAAACAGTGGAGAGTGGACGGGGGGAGAGGGCATGAAGTGTCATGTGACATTTTTTTATAAACTAATTGAAAATCACATTAAACTTACAAAAATAAATAAAAGCATACAAAAATACAAAAAGTAAATCTATTTATAATAAATTTATTAAATAAAAATAATAATAATATTTAAATATTTAATAAAAAATAATATTCAAACGGATACTTTTTCAACGACTACTTTTCAAACGGTTAGTTTTCTAACCCTATAAATACAAGACAAAAAACTAAGAGTCAGTCACAATTATCACTCACAATTCAATCTACGCACAAACAATCAAAGATATGGGTGGTGGTTATCATAACGAAGCAGCCGAACCTTCTAACCTCAGGCGATATTCTCGCCGCCGACATTCACAACCAGTCGTATCCTCCTCCTACAATGTACACTCCTCCTCCTCAACCAGTGTACACTTCCCGTCGACTCAACATTCCAAACCAATTAATAATCCATCCTCCTTTACCAAGTCAAGCAGTTATGGATCCATATGCTCCTGTTACAGATAAGGAATTTATCTGGGCCCATGACTATACAATGGCTGTGCTGGGTTTGAGACAACTACAAGTTTTGGATACGCAAACAAACTTCACCCCAAACCCTCCTGTTTCTGTTTCAAATCTCCATCCAACACAAGTTGTACCTAGCTGGGCGGAAGGGTACGAAACTGGCACTGGTGCGAAGTATGTCAATATGGATGATGAACTGTATCGTCTTCCAAATCCTGACTTCGGATGCACCCGCTCGGACGCTAGGTCGGATGGTCGTGATAGCGATCATGACGTGTTGTCTCCGGAGTATATAGAGAACTGGGGATAACATGTCTCCGTAGGTGTGTTTAAATAATTTAGGTTTAATAAATGTTTTAATTTATGATTATGTAATGTTTTAATTTAGGAGTACATAATGTTTTATTTTAAGCTTATGTAAGTTTTAATTAATCTGGGGCCACACTGTGTTTCACGCCCTCGGGGGGCTGTGTAGGTGAGGGTGAAACCCCTTTCACGCTCCTTTCCCCTACTCTCGACACTCTAATAATGTTCGTTTAGCATATATGGGGGTGGGGACCCCAAACTACCATAAGTTTCAATAATCACGTATTGTCAACTCGGTTCAACCTTAAACTACCTCAAACATCTTAATTGATGGCAACACTTTAAACTATGGGTGCCACCCTTTTACCTTACTCTCTCTACACACACTATTCTTTTTCTCTCATACCCACACGCACATACACTTTAGCTACAACAACCCACAACTAGAGGTAAACAAAAAACGCGATTCTGGCCCGGCCAATAGTGGAACCGGTTCCTCTTAGGAATCATAGGTTCCAGCACCGGTACCTCCATTTAGCCAAAAAAGGGCCCGAATCGGGACCGATCCCAAGAACCGGTTCCAACCTTAGAATGGGGCCAAATTTGAATTTTTGAACGTTGGGTTCGGTTATAACCGTTATATAGCCGTTTTTTCAACCAAAATCACCATTTTGCCACGCTAGTTTAGTATAAATAGGTTTTGTATGTTTTGATTGATCACAACACTAAAAAAAAAAAAAAAAAAAAAAACTCGAAAAAAACATCATTTGCTGAACTAGGTTGTTTTGAGGCTTAAGGCATCGCAGATGGGGGATCCGTAAACAAAACTAAACTCAATTTAAATTTACTTTCACTTCCGTGTAATGTTTCTTGTTTCGAAATCCTAAAAAAATAATAAAAGTCATAATTTTATGTTTATTTTTTTTTTCTCATCGGCTTATATTTTTTTTTTTAATTGTGCGCACAAGAACCAATTTCAAAATCGAACCGAAACCGGTCTTTGGAACCGATGAAACCGGGGGCAGAACCGAAACGGAACCGAAAACGGTTCCAGATAGAACCGACACTGTAGCGGGCCGGTTCGGAACCAAAATTGGTTCCATCAAAAAACCCAATTTGTTCACCTCTACTCACAATCCCATACTGGAAGAGGCGACGATAATGTTGTTGTACATGCAAGGCCAAGGGTACCCAAATGGACTACCCGCAACCACATCGGCGATCTTATGGTACCTTTAGCTTCACTCACCCTACCATCACCACCACCACCACCACCACCACTACCACCACCACCACCACCACTACCACTACTACTACTACCACCACCACCACCACTACCACCCCTACCACCACTACTACTACCACCACCACCCCTACCACCGCTACCACTACTATTACCATTACATTACCACTACTACTACTATTACCACTACCACTACTAGTCTACTACCACTACCACTATCACCACCACCACCACCACACTACTACATCACTACTACCACCACCACTCACACCACTACCACTACTACTAATACTACCACCACCACCACCACTATTACTACCACTACTACCATCACTATCACTACCACTACCATTACCACTACTACCGCCACCACCACCACCACCACCACCACCACCACACTACCACCACCACCACCACAACTACTGCTACTACTACCCAGGGGCGGCTGAATTGTATATGGACCCCAAGCTAGGGCTTGGAGCTCCCTAACAATAGGGCCCCCATTATTTACAATTAAGGCCCAAGCCACTATTAGGTTAGAATATTATCATCCAGGCCTCACTGTAGAAAATTCAATTGACAGGCAGATGGCGACATTTAACGTAGAAAAGTCAATCGAAAATCAACATTAATGGCTGTTATTTTTGGGAAAGGCGAAAAACAGAGGAAACGAGGGTTCTAATCGACATTGCTTGCCTGTTGTTTAAAGGCTCTAATCGACATCTCACATCTTATAGTTTCTTACAGTTTCTTTAGTTACAATCTGCTTACAGCTACAATCTGTTTAAAGGTTCTAATCGACATCAAAAAACAGAGGGTTCTAATCTTCTTACATCTTCAGACTTCAGTTCTTGGTTGTTGGATCTGTTCGGCTGGATTTCCTCGGTTAGTAATTCTTGGTTTGTTGTTTTTAATTTGATACATTGTTAATACTTTTTAAATGAGAAAATTGCTCGAATGGTCCCTGTGGTTTGCACTTTTTTCACCTATAGTCCCCAAGTTTTCAAAATTACAGCCATAGTCCCGAAACAGTGCAAAACAGTGAATTTTTTAACTCGGATAGTCCCTGGAGGATAACTGAGGTTAAATAATCCAGTTAAGTGGGTGTGAAATTACAAAACTACCCTTACTTTAATAAAAAATAATATAACACTAGTGGGTCCCACACTTCATCTTCCCCACTTCATCTTCTTCACCTCATCACCTCCACAAACCACCACCACCCATCTCCACCCTCCTCCACCACGACCGACCCCCACCCATCACCACAACCACATCCATCACCGCCTTCCTTATCACAACAGATCAAAACCCTCTTCTGATCAGGAACCACTAGTTCTGCTGCCATATGACAAAACCACTGATGAAAAGGAAAAACAAAAATGTTATCAGAACTCACCGAATGGGTCGGGCTCTTACCCGAGTTCTGATGCATCACCATCATATGTAACACCAATCATCACCACCATTCCATTGCCTCTGTTGACACGGCCAACCCTAGACTAGCGCCGCCATCCCTTCGATTATCAACATCTCCATCGGTCTCTCCCTCTCCTTTAATACCTCTCTCTGGATCTCAGATTCGTATCACTCTCTGTCGTCTCTCTCTCTGATCTCTACCATTTCTCCCCCTCTCTCTCTCTCTCTCTTCCCCCTCTCTCTCTAGAATCCTTAAGGTATTGTGGGTTTAGGTGTGTTGTTGGTGGGTGGTGCCGCCGTGGGTTTCACCGGAGCTCCGCCACTGTAGCGGCGGTGGATCCCCAGCTCCTCCTGCTCTCTCTCTCTCTCTCTCTCTCTCTCTCTCAGCTCTACATAATTCTAAGTGTGTGTGTTTTGTGCAAGAGGTAAAATAGAAATCAGATGGTGGTATGGGGTTAGTTTTTTGTGGATGTAAAGTGATGAGGTGTAAGAGGGTGGAGATGGGGGTCGGTGGTGGAGGAGGGTGGAGATGGGTGGTGGTGGTTTATGGAGGTGATGAGGTGAAGAAGATGAAGTGGGGAAGATGAAGTGTGGGACCCACTAGTGTTATATTATTTTTTATTAAAGTAAGGGTAGTTTTGTAATTTCACACCCACTTAACTGGATTATTTAACCTCAGTTATCTCCAGGGACTATCCGAGTTAAAAAATTTCACTGTTTCGTACTGTTTCGGGACTATGGCTGTAATTTTGAAAACTTGAGGACTATAGGTGAAAAAAGTGCACACCACAGGGACCATTCGAGCAATTTTCTCTTTTTAAATTGTTTGTTGTTGATACAATTTTTTTTAAACACTTACTAGTTTTATTTTTCTCGGACAAAGAAAATTACATTAAGATAACGGGCAGGCGGGCAACAAGCTGCGCCGCTAACCCTTTCTGAATAGCAAATCCTAATCTACTAGCAAAGTGATTAGGCCTTAGGAATTTGGTAACAAAGTGATTATTTGATACTTTTGTTTGTTAATTGATTTAGGTGTAAATTGTAAACATTATAACAATGTCAAGTCAAAATCGAAAGTATGAATCGGGTCACGAAAAAAGGTAAAAATAATAAAACGAGATGCTTTAACTAACTCACTAAAAGGATCAATGAAAAGATTTCTAATACCTACAAACCTCGATAATCCTACAAACCTTTATTATTGCCGGTCCCAAGCCAGCGTAAAGAAGGAGGGTTTACCGGTTTATATAATAAAAATTTTTGTTTTTTCAAAAAGGCCCCAATATTTTTGTTCGCTTTAGGCCTCCGAAAACGTTGAGCCGGCCCTGCTACCACCACCACCACACTACTACCACCACTACTATCACTACTACTACTATCACCACTACCGCCACACTACTACTATCACTACTACCACTATCACCACTACCGCCACACTACTACTACTATCACCACTACCGCCGCCGCCGCCACCACCATTATTATTATTATTGAATATACTATCTCTTACTAAATTGGTTACACTATTGCTTTAGTTTACTCACCAGGGAGTATGTGTAGCATATAGGGGTACATTTTGCTAACACCTATTAGTCTTTCTCCTGCAATACACACTTGATTGATTCCCCTGATTTTCCTTTTGTAAAACCAAACAAGGCTAACCGTTTTTTCATGCAATATTTGATGACCCATTTCTAAACGTTGTTTAGTTACAACACATGAATGTGAATTGTTTCTGTATCCGCGATGTTCGTGTGATAGACCATTTAGTAATCAAGTTCTAAGGTTTTCACCATACCATCTTCAGTGTATACTGGGCCGGTTATTAGTAGGGGCGAGGAGCAGGGGAGGATTTAGGTACCCCGTCTCCACCGCCGCCCTCTCAACCCTGAGTCCCTGACAAGTTGCAATCTTTTTAAGTAAACTTTTAATTTTTTGGAATATCGAATATGTGCTCTTAGCTCTTTGTTAATTTGTTGAACTTGGCTTTGCTAATTAGTGACGTTAATTTATTATTTGTTGAAACTTGAATGCAATATAGAGAATTTGTTGCATTGAAACGGAGGAGTTTCAACAAGTTTCGGTAATAAAGTGTTTGGGTAATGGATTGAAAATGAGTTTTTTGTGCTTTAATTAAGGAAAAAAGGAGGTGGAAAAGGAGATAAGTAAGTTACAATTTGTGAATTTTTGATTAAGGAAAAAAGGAGGCGTAAAAGGAGATAAGGAGATGGAGAGCCAAACATGCCATAAGTATTGTTTTATTTTTAATGACCATCGTATTTATATTATGTTTGGTTGTTAAAAGCCATCGCCTCTTGCGGCTAGGCCCATTTTTAGGCGAGGCGATGCATTTGCGTTTTGAGTCGAGGAAATTGCGCTTTAATTCTCTAGGTGATGGTTTAGGCGCAAAATTTAGCTAGATTCCCAAATTCCGGAGAGTTTCCAACCAAATTCGTTAAATTATGGCTAGATTCCAGTTAGATTTATACTTTTATCCAAGGAAAACTACTTTTATACACTAATACATCAATACTTTAAAACTTTTTAAACTAACTAGATGAAAAATAACATTATTTTAATATATTTTACTTTATTTTCTTTGTACGTTATTTTTTATCTCTGACCCTCGCTTTTTTTTGCGCCTCACGCCTAGGCCCCAGGCGAGGCACACTCGCCTTGAGTGCGCCTAACGCCTTTGATAACTATGACATTATGTGTTTTTTTTTTAATTTCTAATGACAATGCTTTTTTAATTACCGTACGTGTTTTTATTATGTGATCAACCTTATTGATCCGAACCATCAAACCGATCCGAATTCTTTTTGTCGGTCCTATAAAAATTGAGCTACTCGGCTCGTTTGCACAATTGCACTAGGGCTGGCATAACACGTTACACGGACCTATTAAGACACGAACACGAAACCTGTAAACACGATACGGAATCTAATCTTGTCATTTTTTTTCAAACACGAATACGAACCTGTTTATAACATCTTAACACGATAAGACACGATAACGAACACCTAGTAAAATAAGTTAACACGACAAGACACGATAAGACACGATAAGAAATACGATAAGACATGATAAGACTTGTTAAGGCACACACACGATAAGACACGAACACTAAGCAGGTAAACACAGACACAACATGAAAATAAACAGGTCTTAATGTGTCGACCTATTATAGATACAAAACCTGTTAAAATCGTATAGGTTCATATCAGATTATTGTGTTCGTGTCTGAATTGCCAGCCCTAGTTTGCACCCTTAGATATATCGCCTATTTCCCTGTTGGTTAGTTGGGTTAGAGATAACTGATGGGTTGCTATTGTTGGGCTCACACTATTGGCCCATTATCGGTTCTTTTGTTGTTTCAGTTGTCAAATTTTATATTCCCGCGTAAATAAATCTTGTAAACTTGCCGCCTTTCTAAACTCAGATCTCTCTCTCTCTCTCTCTCTCTCTCTCTCTCTCACACACACACACACACACAAACACACACTTCTTCACTGCATCCACACAATCAGGATTAATCCAAGGTATTGTTAGGGTTAGGGTTTTAATTCGTCACTAATTCAGTATGATATTATGTTTCAGAGTAACCAATTCGTTATCAGAATATTTTATTCATTGTTAAAAGTTGTATTGCTTCCTTTACATCATATAATTGAATTAATCAGTTAGTTGGTACTGTTTTGAAACTTGATCTGCTGCTATAGCTTATTAAGATCTGGAATTAACATATGGTTAGCAATTAGCATGTTACTGTTACAAAATTAGGGTTTTGTTTTCCGTTTGCAACACGTCCTGGCTGCTACAAATCCAATTAGAATGTGTAATTGAGTAGTTGTAACCTAAAATGTGAAAAGCTCCCGAGGCGCGCGCCTAGGTGTTCAGGCGCAACGCTGCGTCCTAAATGCGCTGCTTTGGCTCATTTTTGGCCAAAATCCGGCAAATGTAAGAAAAAAACCACTCTAAATAAGGTAGGAATCAACATAAATAAGCATGGAATCATCTAAACTAGTCTTAAACAAGCCTAAAACATGTCTAAAATGCCTAAAAATGGTATTTTATAGGACGCGCCTAGCTTTTAAAAATCCCTCGCTTTTTAAGCGTCTAGGCTCTGGGCTCCGGGTTCGGCCTATGCGCTCTGAGTTGGCCTCGGGCTTTTGTCAACTTAGTTCCAAGGTTTAAAAGTACGGAATCGTGCCTCGAGGCGAACCGAGGCATAAGCCCGAGGCGGAATTAAAAAATAAATATAAATATTATATATCTTATAAAAATGAAACACTAACTAATTTCATCATCATATTAATCAAAAACATAAAAAACACACATTAAAAAGACATGGAATGTTAGAAACTGACACAAAAAGTTTAAAACATAAAAAAACCCATGAGGCGTCCCTGAGGCGCAGTTTTGTTACCGCCTCAGATATTTGAGGCGCACATACTAAATAACACCTTGAGGCGGCGCCTCAGATTCGATTTCTTACAGAATCGCCTCGAGGCGCACACCTCACCCGTTTTTTTAAACCATAAAACTTAATATGTTGATTTGCAGTCCAGTCTGGTTCTTGATACTTACTTAGTGAGTTGTGGTGGCAAACAGGTAATAGCAGCAGGCACTTGATTCAATCATGGCTCGGTATTTTGATATTGATGACATCCTAGCAGATGAAGAGGTTCAAACTTGAATCTTCTTTTTTTTTTTCTTTCAATTTTGCATTCACATTACTTTATATAATAAGTTCATACGTTTAAAATGGTGACTATTCTCCATAGCTTGTTCCAGCGGTGTTCCTCGAAGCAGTAAATGGAGTTGGTTTACTTGAATCCAATGACACAAACAGGGTGAGTTTTAATAATAATCAATTCAATATGTTGATGATGATAAATGTTTTTAATGCTAATATTTTTGTTAAAACAGGTAGAACCTAGGTCAAAGGTGGAATTGCCTTTCTGGCTTGCTAGCGAACTGCACTTAAGACAGGCGGCGTCTGTCAGCGTTCCTCCTTGTTTCAATAAGAAGTAATAAAGCCCAAACTTTTTCTTTCTAATTTTTTGGTTTGGTTTTTATGGTTTATATTTATGATGCTTGACTATTTGTTTGGCTAACGATATTAAATATGTTCTTATTACTATTCTATATCTTGTTTTAATGACAGAACTCGTGAAGAAATTGGGGCTGATGGTGCACACGTGGACTTAAGATCTCGATGTTCCTATTTTTATCATTTAGGATGCAAGATAGTGCAATTGTGAGTATTAATTCTTGCTATCATCGAATAATTTTTTTTTTTTTTTTGGGATTTTATATTTTTGTCGCTGCAAGATTTTGCTCTTATGATTATGTTTGTTACTAAATGGATTAGGATTGGTGACAAAACTATTGGATCTCTACTTTTGGTTGCTTTCCAGACAAGGTATAAGGAAGTTTTGATCAAGGCACATACATCAGCATCTGCACTGGGCCCCAAGTTTTTATCGCTATTAACAAAAGAAGAGACTAAATGTGAGATTTGAGTGACCCTGACCCATTGTATTTGCTTCCTATATCTAAAACATAATGAATATAAATGACTTGAAATTTTGTTCATTTCTTGGTTTTGAAGTGTATGATGCTGCTACATCATCAACTGCAGCATTTAAGACCTGGCGAATGGGTGGACCGAGATTTCAAAAAGCTTCTGTTCTTGGTAGAAAGAGGAAACCGATCGGGGAGTAATTTCACACAAGGTGAACAAAGTGCTGCTAATTAGGCACCACTCGTGTGGTTCACATGCTTAAGGTTAGGTTTAATATTGTTGTAAATTCGACTAGTTTGGGGCATCACTCACAGTTGTTTGAGGTTGAGACAATGTGACATAGTGTTATGTCTGTTTATTTGAACTATGATAGCGTAACTGTTGTAGTTTTGTTCCTACTAAATGTATTAATGATATGTTGTTGGCAAGTTTGACATTGGATGATAAGGGGCGTCTATTGGTTTAAATATCGTCTATGCTGTTGACTTGCACAACTTCCCGGTACATGTTAATATTAGTTAGCACATGTTAATTAAGTGGCCATGTTCTTTATTGTGGTTCAATCCACTATTAGTTAGCCTATGTTAGTTAAGCGTATTGGTCCAAAACTCCAGATCCTGTAGCTTCAATATCTGGTCTACATCCTCTTGATCTCGACAAGCATATCACCCAAACATTATTTGATTGTATTCTTCGAGTTTTGGAAATTCTAACAAACTTGAGTTTGTTGAGTTGAGGATTTTTATGATTTAGCACAGCTGCACAGGAGTAAAAGATGTCAGGTAAATTCTTATTAAATTTATTAGATTATGTTGTTTTCTTACTGTTGTTGATTTAGTTTGGGTTTTTTTTGGAAGGCCTTTTGATCTGTTCAATGCTTGATATTACTGATTTGGGGCTGGCTTCAGCACTTGCATTTTTGTTACAGTTGGTTTCGATGGTGTCATGGGAGACTGCGCGTAGCTGTTATTATTAGTTTTTTTGTTTTACAAGGATAAGTGGATATTTGTCGTCTCACAAATAATTTGACAGAAATTTTACTTTAGTCAGTGACAACTGACAAGGTTCAAAAGTGTCATGGTCTAGAACATACTGAGAACTGCAAGAGCATTCCCATTCGCATCTGCGATACATTCACCTGCTACCTCAAAATTATAGGGAAAAATGGGGTATTCTGCATCTTCTCTGCAATGATTTGCATCTTCTGCTTCTTACTCTCACCGTTTCCTCGCAAAGAAGCATGGATTTGGATCTTCACAATCGCCAAAACCTTGGTACACAAATGAGTCAAAAAGATCAAGCAACATTGCTATATTCTCGTTATCACTAATGCAAGCTAACTGTGAGTACACTTACAACTGAACTTTTTTCTGAACCACATTCCGTTTCTCTTTCTTAATTGCATTTATCATTTTTTATGTGTTTATCAGTTTTAACTTTTAATCATGGTTTGAAGTTAGGTACAAAATGTCCATACAATGTTTTCCATTCCTCTGTCTCCTCGCCGATATCTTTCTTGTCAGATTCTATTTTTTTATTAGCTGTCTATCTTCTTACCTGTCATAAAACACTAATTAAGAACCTGCACATTTGATATATACATGGGCTAACCACAAATGGACACAAGCATAACTAGTTGAGTTACCTTGTAGGACATGTGACGAATGTGCAATGATCAGCATCCTAACCTTACTGAGGGTGTTGATGCGAAAAACATGTGGTTCGTGGTAACTGCAGAAGCAATGTCTAAGTCGAAGGCACTAACGATTCCTACAGTATTATTTTAATAACAATTATTTTCAGCTTCTGTAGTCAATTATGATTCCTTTAACATTATTTATATTTAGACTAAGCAGTTAATGTCGGAAAATATCGGTTATCGGTCGAGGACCGATATTTGATATATCGGTTTTCGCGGTGAGATATCGGTGGGATATCGGTAATTTTTATATAATGCAATATCTATATATATAGAAGTTTAACACTAACAATTAAATATAATCTCTTACAATTAACAAATTGACCTCTTGCAACATGCAAAACAATAACAATTGTAGCAAGTGGGAACTTATGAAGACTTTAAACACTAATATTTAACACTAACAATAAAGAATTAAGACTTAAAACACTAACAACATCAATAAGAAGCAAGACAAATAGAAGAACTAATAAGAAAGATATGATATCGGGAATATCGGTGATATATCGGTAAGATATCGGTCAAATATCGGTTAATATCACCGATAATATCGGTACAAAATATCGGTCAAAATATCGGTATCAGTATATCGGTTGATGACCGATAACTGATATATCGGACCGATATAGCGGATATATCGGCGATATTAACTGCTTAGTATTTAGATCACATTTAAATAGAACTAAATCATTGAAGTTTGTTTTAATATGTGATAAATTAGTTAAATAGCTATATGGAACATTAGAACTATAGTAAAAAACTAAAAAATCTGATTCAATGTAGAGAGTGCAATTTTTTTAAAAGTTTAAACACATGGTTGTAAATAAACAGATCATAAGATCTTTTGATTTTATAATATTGTTCAACTGAAAATATGTTGTTCAAGATCATGTATGAGATATTGCAGAGGATGATCCAATCTTCTGTATGGAAAATTTCGTTAAGGTAGAACAATATCCTAAAACCAAATCGCCTGAGACATTTGAGTAGGAGCTTAAAGAGACGAAAGATCTCAATATTGACAGCCTTGTTTAAACATTCTATTGTTAAACCATGCTGTTCACTTAGACTAATAAGAGGTGCAACAACTGCTGTCATTGGCTTCCAGACCCATGTATTTGTTTATTTGTTTGACGGCCACGAAAGTACCTAGCCCTAAATGGAGGGTCTCCTGTTTTCGAACCCAGGTCTCTCGTGTACCACTTTGTTGTGTGGAGTGAAAGCCCAACCAGTTGGTCTACAGTCGTTAAAAGTATGTATTTAGGACATGAAATATGAACACAGGAACTACAAAAGTTTGATTATTTCCTAGAAACATGAAAAAGAAAAGACGCGAAATCCATATATAAACACTAAAAACTAGCTTCATAAGTCATTCATTTCCACTTCATCGAGACGGCTACTTATCAGATTTGGTGAATAGCCTGATGTGATCAAACTAGTGCCCTCCACAGGCTTCCTTTGAGCAACCACATGTCTAAACCACACAAAAAAAAAAAAAAAAAAAAAAAAAATTGCCATAAGTTCATTACAATCACATAACAAGCAACACTAGTTTTTTCATATAGATACATTTCATTTTCACTCACCTCCTAGTCAACATATCGATATTGTGAAATCTGTCGAAGAGAGAACCAACGTCAATCATCACACCCGTCCTTTTCCTCTTCCTTCCCTCGCCAATTCCCAAATCAATCTGCAAATTAACATAGTTAAAAAAAAAATTACCAATGGAAAGACATGGATCAAAATAGTTAGATATATTCATCATTTATCTTTACCTTAGGAATAGTTTCGTCGTTGACAAACTCCAGCGTCGGGGTTGGATCCAAGTTAAGGTAAGGATACAAGTATACAAGAACTTTAGATTGGAATTTCTGAAACAAAAAAAGGTCATATTATCATAAACATTTATTGTATGTAGTTTAATAGAAAGAATAACTAGTAATCGGCAACGCGTGATCTACTTACCAACATGTCACTGTAGGAAAATTGTTGAGACATTGATTCCTTGTCCTCAATGACATTGTCCAAACTCATTTTCAAGGGGATTGTATCAACGATAGGGAATTCTATAAAAACACGGTAGTCCCTGACCTACACAAGAATTATATATACTAACTCGTTCTGAAATCGCATTTGATCAAAATGGCTTTACAGACAGTTTATATCTATGGCTTTTAGTTGTCTACTTGTCTATTGTCTTATTACATTACTTTCTAGTTTTGTATGCATAGTAGGGTCAGTCTGCTATCTATATGTGAACTACTAACCTCACAAAGAATGGTTCCATTCACATACTTCAACGGCATGTCTTGTAAAACGCCAGTGGGTATGCGCCCACACTGGATATCCTGTTACAAAAGTACATAAAGTTTCACTTGGTTAATCAAAATCCAACTGCAATATAGAAATATTGAACTTGTAAAAGTGTACTATGAAGATTGAGTGGTTAAACTTGTAATGAAGTGTATACTAACAGTCAAAATTAAGTCTGTCTCTTGACAATAGGGAACTAAGGTCTCTGGAACATCATGGAAGATCTGCAAAATTTTAACAATACACATAATAACTTCGTTGACGAATATATATAGGGGAAAGTTAATTTGAGAACACTTATATTTCGTGCGAACCGTGAGAACGGCATCTAAAACCATTCAAATTCAAAATTTCTTTTTAAACTTATCTTTATTACTAAAATACAATCTCAAAAACACAATTTACGCGTAAAAATTCGAACGTATACGAAAATAAATTGTTTTTACACATGTGTAAATTTACTGTTTATGCATGTGTAAACTGTTTCATTTACACATGTGTAAAAAGTTAATTTGAAAGTGTTTTCGCATGAAAAGATGAATTATTTGGAAAGAAAATTCATTTATTAATATTGTATTTTGATTATAATGAGGTTTGTATTAAAAAAAAAATTGATTTTGATTGATTTTTTTACTTGTTCTCACGGTTCTCACAATATTTAGCGTTCCCAAGATAACCCTCCCCTATATATATATATATATAGGGTGGGGTTAGGATACAAAAGGTGTGTTTTGTGAGAAGGGTGAGAAATAATTGTGTTCGTTGGATCATATAGATGAATGGATGAGATTAAAAGAATTGCAAACTTGTAAATTGTGTGATAATATTATTAATTAAATGTATGTTGTGAGGGTATAAAGGTAAAAAAGCATTTGATTTAAATAAATACTATCATTAAATAAATATAACTACACCATGATATTTTAGGAATTCTTGAGATTCCTTCCAAAAAAGTCAAAAACAAATTGAATAATGAGAAATAGATACAGAACAAGGTTTAATGTCTTCTCTTTTCTCTAGAAGATAATTTCGATGAGAAGCAACAGAGGAACCTTCATCTTGCCATTTTTTTCTTTTTGTATGTAATATGATAATTGGATTCATCATCTTGCCTTTTGTTTTTCTTTTTGTATGTAATGCATACTATGATGTATTTTGTGATTATCCTAACAGTGTTAAAACACAATGTAAAACCCCATGTAAAACATGATGGGTTTATATTTAACCAATAGCATTAAAACACAATGGGTTAAATGTTTAGCAACTAGTGTTAAAACACAAATAGGTTGGTGCTTATGTGTTCAGATGAGTTTTATATTTATCCAATATTGTTAAAACACAGTGTAAAACTCAATGTAAAGCACAATGGGTTTTATGTTTAAACAATAGTGTTAGAACACAAATGGGGTTTGTGTTCGGATGTGTTTTATGTCCAACACAGTCAAAACACACTGATGTTAGAACACAAATGGGGTTTGTAAATTTGAATTAATTATCCCTAAAATTACTCTTAAATTAATAAAAGATTTAAATTTATTAGGATAATTATTTGAGTACATTTACTTATTTATCCTTCACCTTGGTGCCACGTGTCACTGTAAGATTCCTTCTTACAGTTCTCACAATATAATGTTTTTGTATGGGAACCCTTATCTATATATATATATATATATATATATAGGGGAAAGTTAATTTGAGAACACCTATATTTCGTGTGAACCGTGAGAACGGCATCTAAAACCATTCAAATTCCAAATTTCTTTTTACACTTGTCTTTATTATTAAAATTCCATCTCAAAAACACAAATTACGCGTAAAAATTCAAACGTATACGAAAGTAATTTATTTTTACACATGTGTAAATTTACTGTTTATACATGTGTAAACTGTTTCATTTACACATGTGTAAAAAGTTAATTTGAAAGTGTTTTTGCAAGAAAAGATGAATTATTTGGAAAGAAAATTCATTTATTAATGTTGTATTTTGATAATAATGAGGTTTGTATTAAAAAAATTTGATTTTGATTGATTTTTTTACTTGTTCTCACGGTTCTCACAATATTTAGCGTTCTCAAGATAACCCTCCCCTATATATATATATATATATATATATATATATATATATATATATATATATATATATGAACTTAAAAACAAAATTATGACACAAGTATCCCCAAACAAGAGGCTGCATTTTGATTACATTGCTTACCTCTTCGGTATCTCCAAATGTGAAGCCATCCTCAAACAAATTTAATGAGAAAGAAGGTCCAAGTGCTGCAAGGTAGAAGAAATATTAAACACAAAGAGCTCATCATGTTTTTAAAAATAAAAAATGTTACAATACCTTCCAGCTGTTCAAGTGTTGATTTGAATAAAGCAAGTGATTTGGCCTTAGCAGATGAAGTATGCATGGTAGGATTACCCTGCAAAAGAAGTAATGTTAACTATTCACTCATGAATTGAATTGCATGATTGGACTTGAAAACAAGATTACTTTACTTCAAGATATGGTCATCATTTGTTGTTAAAACTAAACATTAAAGACAATGGGCCATGAAATTATGGTAACAAGATTGTTAGTAGATGGCATCTTAGAGGGTGTGTAGACAGTAGAGTGAGCGACTGCATAGGGCCCTTTCTTTTCTCGTCTAGATACGGTATGTCTATTAATATATAGAAACCAATTATAAAGTTAGTAGTAACTTCATGTTCAAGAGGGGGCCTAAAATTATAAGTTTCTATTTTAAGGGGCCCATTTTTGTAAGCCAACATGACCTCTGAAGTTTATCTAAGTAACGACCTTAAATTTTGACTTATCTTCGCTAATATATACTATTACTGGCTCTAAGGACAAACGAATACATGCACAATTACAAGAAACAAAAAATGACATGTGTGAATCTTTTCATGGGATAGAGTGGGCTCTGACCCCTAGTTTTTTTTCGAAGCGTATGTTTTACCGAAAAAATCCAAAACAATTATATGTATTGAGGGCCCCCTAAATGAACAACAATTATATGCCAAGGGAGAATTATACGTTTTGTGCTTTATGTTTACCTTAAATAACACTGTGTGTCCTTTATCTTTAAAATTATCCAATATATTGGTTATTTTAAATTATATATTATTCCTTTAATGGTTCTAATAATTATTTAAAATACACTTATAACTCTAAAAATTCTAAAAAGTTTACAAAAGATTATTTACATCCCAAATTTCATTATTTGTAATTTTACTTTCAGAAAATATGCTTTTAAATATACTTATTATATTTTTTTAATTCATAATTAATTCATTATAAATCCGATTTGAGTGATTCAAAAGCCCAAAATTTTTATAAAAAACTTTCTATCATATTTAGCCCATGTAAAAATTATTATTTTATAATATACAATATTGAATTATTTTTAAGCATTTTAAATCTAGTAATTAATTATTTAGAAAAATAAATATGTTTATATTAAATGAAAATAGAAAATACTTTAAAAAACTATTTTCCAACTTTATAAACTAGTATATGGGTAAACGTTAATAATTTTTATTTAATTAATATAAAAATTTTAAAATTATAATTTTTATATCAGTAACAATTTGTTTCTAATAAAATTATATTTTATAATAATTACACTAATTAAATGAAAATTATTGCCATTTTACCCATATACTAATGTATAAAGTTGGAAAATAATTTTCTAAAGTATTTCCATTTTTCTTTTAATATATAATAAATTTATTTTCCTTATTAATGAATAACTTAATTTAAAATTCTTAAATATACTAAAATATATTCTGAAATAATAATTTTTATAGGGGCTAAATATGATAGATAAAATTTTATAATTTTTTTTTTTTGGCTTTTGAATAACTCAAATTGGATTTATAATGAATTAATTATGAATTAAAAAAGAAAATATATTACATATATGTAAAAACATATTTTCCAAAAGTAAAAATACAAATAATGAAATTTGGGATGTAAATGAGTTTTTGTAAAATTTATAGAATTTTTGGAGTTGTAAATAATAATTACTAGAATAATTAAATGAAAAATATATAGTTAAAGATAACCAAGATATTGGATGGGGTTAGTGTAAAAGACTTGTGGTGTGCAAAAGTTTCAAATAAAGGACACATGGTGTAATTCTTAAAGGTAAAGAACACACGGTGCAAGGTGAGGTAAACATAAAGGACAAAACGTGTAATTCTCCCTAACTTTTTTTTTTTTTAATCTTTTGATGATTAAGAGAAGTTTTCATAGTTTCTAGTTAATTTTTGGAACTTGTTTTGATTTTAGGTGTTCCATTAGGTGAACTAGCGGATGGGGTACATTTCTCAAAGTTCACGATGAGTCACTTAACAACAATGGCGGATCTTGAACGTAAATCCTGGTAGGGTCGGGCTTAATCTGGTAGGACCGGACTCAATACATATAAATTTTTTTGAAAATTTTCGGTAAAATTCACACTACGAAGCGAAAAGACTGAGTGGGTCGGGGCCTGGTCGGGCCCTTATAAAGATCCGTCATTGGTTAACAGGCATTGGGTTTTCAACTTAAATACTATTCGCATCCGCTATTTCAAATAGCAAATCACCTAGACTAAAAAAATAAAAATAAAAAAATGACTAGAAACCATGAAAACTTCTCCAAAACACCTAAAGATAAGAAAAGCTACGTTTTTAGGTCCAACCTGCACAAATTCTGGCCATACCAAAATTGGGCCTATAAAACCAATTACTCCATATATGTAATCATCACTATCTAAGTTACAACCAAAAAGTTAACTTTTACTGAAGGATAGTTTCTCACGGACCATCACGGATGGTTACTACCTCCACGGATGGATTAATATGCTTGTTCATATCTGGGGAAAATATCCATGTACACAAAATTAATTTGTTTTTTAGCAATTTTAAAAGCCAATTAATACGAATGTAACGTCATATGTTGACCAAAATTCTCGAAGAAAGATGTAAACACATTAACATGCCGTGTTATGATGTTAATAATCTCTTTTTCTAAAGAAAAAGCCTTATTTTCGCTATTTTTGTTTGACCATTAATGTATAAATGTGAATATTTACATTTCCGTTACTAAATAAATAAGGAAAAATGGAAATAAATAATCCCAACTATTCACTATTGGCCAATAACAGTCCCAACTACGAAAATCACCAATATTGGTCCCAACTTTCGACATATTGGAAACCAACGGACCCAAAGTGTGATGCTGACGTGGCATGCCACGTAGGATCATTTTGCCACGTGGCATGCCACATAGGATGCCACATAGGATTATTTTGCCACGTGGCATGCCACGTAGGATGCCACGTAGGATCATCTTGCCACCTAAGCATGCCACGTCAGCATCACACTAACGGAGTTAGCCTCCGTTAGTTTGGGTCCGTTGGTTTCCAATATGTCGAAAGTTCGGACCAATATTGGTGATTTTCGTAGTTGGGACTGTTATTGGCCAATAGTAAATAGTTGGGATTATTTATTTCCATTATTCCAATAAATAAATATTTATGTCCGCAAGTGACATCTTGCGGTATGGTACATCCCTTCTATCCATGAGGGGAATGCTCATATCCGATTATGAGCCGCTCTAAAAAACAAATTATAAAAGAACTAATATATGCAATAAGTGCAAGCATTTAATCACAAACTAGTTTATCATGCATAAATAATCTTGAAGATCTTTTTATCTTGTCCCTATAGGATAATAAAACATTCCAAATTTATAACATTTTGTGAAGGCTTATTGTATAGTGACACTACTACGAATCACTAATATAGGAGTGATCATCAAACCTGCAAGCTTATCATCCATCAATGAAGAGATGTCATGCATATAAAACTCACTCGATCATCTCATACATGAAATAAATTGTTGAATAACACAAAACTATAAGTAAAAAAAGAGTATACAACAAATAAAAAGATTATAGTATGCATTGTTAAGATGATGGTGTGCCTAATAATGACAAAACTATAAATAAAGAAGATGTGTAAGAAAAAAAAATAAACAAAAAGGAGAGAAAAATGTGATCAATCCATTAAAGTGATTAAACATGATTCATACTCACAAAACTCAAAAGAGACCTGGTTTTGGTTTTGGTTATGAGCTTGAGTTGCATGTGCTCCATCACTATAAAAATCTTGATCATGTTCATTGTTGTCTTGCTCTTCAACAACTGTAGTTTTTGGCTGAGGCCTATATCTCTTTCCCTTCTTTGAAATGGTGAATGAGACACCCATTTCTGTTGAATTGAAAAAAAAGAGAAGAATGAATAAAGAGTGTGTCGATATTATTTTGATGTTAATTTTTCATTGAAGAGCATGCTCTCTTAGTCTTAAGTAAGGAGCACTCAATTTACAACATATTCTCCATTTAGTCTACCCACGTAGTAGTGTAAGTAATTAGCCATGTAAGAGCATTTACATCCCCTTCATCATTTTTTGAGAGAATTACAAAGATTGTCCTATAATTATACTAGAAATTGCATGTTATGTCCATTATGGAAAATTTTCACTCATTCTGTCCTTTGTTTTCTCAATTTGCTACACCCTCTGTCCTTTAGCCTAACTTAGTTAAAAAACTTGGTTAACTTTATTTTCTAAGTTTATACTTTTAGCCCCTATAGTTTTGATCAAACCCTTACCCTTGATTGACCGAATTCGACCACGGAAATTAACGAAATCACAGGGCTATTATAGAACATCAAATTCCAATCAAAACCATGAATAATAATCGTACTGACCTGATCGTTTTCGAGGCTAAATCGAATGATTAAAATTGCGGCTGGTTGATCTTATTCTTCAAATTGCGAACGATTTGGTGGGTGTTCATGGTATATTTTTGCACATAAACGGTCGACTAAGGCATAAGATGTTATAATAGGTTTCAATTTATGGTATAGAGGCTCGGTTTTGCAAGTGGGTTTTTAAACGTTTAAAGACCTTTATTTTCTCAAATACATTTTTAGACGTTTATGGAATGTGCTAAACACCTTATGCCTTAATCGACCGTTTCTGTGCAAAAATATACCACAAACATCCATCAAATCGTTCGCAATTTGAAGAACAAGATCAACCAGTCGTAATTTTAATCGATCGATTTAGCCTAAAAACGATCAGGTCAGTACGATTATTATACAGGATTTTGATAGAAATTTGATGTTCTATAATAGCCCTATGATGTCGTTAATTTCCGTGGTTGAATTCGAGGTCAATCAAGGGTTAGGGTTCGATCAAAACTATATGGGCTAAAAGTGTAAACTTAGAAAATAAAGTTAACCAAGTTTTTTTAACTAAGTTAGGCTAAAGGACATAGAGTGTAGCAAATTAAGAAAACAAAGGACAGAATAAGTGAAAAATTTCCATAAAGGACAGAACATGCAATTTCTAGTATAATTAAAGGACAATCTTTGTAATTCTCTCTCATTTTTTACTTTTTATTTTAACTAAAAATCATACTTTTTAAAATTTATCTATCGTTTTAACAAACCTCTAACATCTCATCCATCATATTTACCTTTATCTTACTTACAAACACTTATTTTATTATATTTCTCGTTAAAATACACTCACAATAATTTGATGTAGAGTGAATAGTAGCTAGGATAACAATTTTTCATAATACAGAGATGGAGTATAAAATGGTGGATGAGTTATAGTGTGTTTTTAGTAGGTTTTTTTAAATTTAAAGATGGGGAAGGGTTGGTGGGAAGGTTGTGAATGCTCTAATACCTTAACATTTTGGGTGATATTTTTAAAATTTTATTTTCTTTCTTTGTCTAACAAATTTCATATGAGTTTTTAGATGTGTCATAGGAAATAAGATTTCACGCATATTTTTTTGTTGGACTTTACATGTGATTATCTCTTTGTGTTTTATAGGTTGTTTTTAGTTGTATATCTTTTCCATTTTTACCATGTACTCTTCCCACCATCTCTGTGATACTGGTATCTTAATTTTCCTGTTCTATTGTTGTTTTTGTTGTGGGATTTGGAGCCGAGGGTCTCTTTGAAAGCAACCTCTCTATTCTTAGAGAAGAGGTAAGACTTGTCTACATCCCATTCTCCCTAGACCCTACCAATGGTTACTATTTGTAGGATTTACTGGGTATGGTTGTCGTTTAACAAATTTCATATATCATTTTAACCGGTAGAAATCCCCCCTTAGAGAAAATAAAAAGGTCGTTTATGATATGTAATCTATACTATCTTATAAAGCATTTCACAAGGGCCTCTTAATTTTTAAGTAATACAATTATAAATGCATAAAGTACAACACATAATGCATGTAGTAACTACTTTTAAGAGCATGTCTTTTCAAACATAACTTGCACATATATCCCTTATTAGTTACAGTTTTCATCCCTTATCTATCTATACTATATTATAATTTTATACAATACTCACATATTTGCTCCATCAACTTTAATCAATTTCTGTTTATTTAAATATTAATTACACTTTTGCATATTTATTTTAGCCAACTATCCCCACGATTTTCAAACGTTCATAACTTTTTCAGACGATAATATTTTCCTAATATTATTACACCGTATAAAAGAGCATTTTATTCTCTTTAATTTGAGTATAGTATTGCTATTGTTTTTTATTTAAAAAAAATGTTATGGTTAAGCAATAACCGAAACAAAAACAAAAGAAAAAAACGAAAATGAACTGAAATCATCTAAACTTTATTAATACATTTCTCATTGATGTCTTAAAATTCAAGTTGTACATGTATAATTGCTTAGAGTACAACACACAATGCACATGTTAACTACTTACACAATACTTACACATTTGTCCCCTCAACTATACTCAATTTCTTTTATTTAAATACTAATTATACTTTTCACCCTTATTTTAACCAACTACCCCACGGTTTTTAAATGTCTATAACTTTTTCACATGTTAATATTTTCTTAATATTATTACACTGTATAAACGAGCATTTTTTTCTTTTTAATTTGAGTATAGTATTGCCATAGTTTTTTTTATTTAAAAAAATAATATGTTGGGGTTAAGTAATAACCAATCTATACTATCTATATATATATACTATATTATAATGCATGAGGGAAGGGTATTTTAAGATACCCATAAGTTAAGAACTAATTTTTCATTAACAACCCTAAAATGAGGGTAAAATAGTCATTCATACATTATTTACACTTTAATACCCTATCTTATTTACACTTTAATTCCCTAATTTTTAGTTAATAATTACATTTTCATCCCCCCATACAAAATTATAATTTCTTTTATTTAATTCTATCATAACTTTAAAACTATTATATTTTAAAAACATTCGAATATACCATGACGACCGGCTCATTTTTATCGACGTGTCGGTGTTTGTCGTAGTCAACACCGATGTGTGGATTGAAATGTACAAGAAAAAATGCCTTATGTACAAGTGATTATTGCATTTTATGTTTTAAATACTAACTAGATGAAATATAATATGGATTTATTGTTAATATGGATGTTGAATCATAACACCATTTCATGATAAAGTAAAACTCAAAATTGTAAAATTGAATTTGGTGTTAAATATTGTTCCGCCCAATAATGAAAAATTCACATAAATCAAATGCAACGATTTAAAAAACCAAACAAGGCACTCGAAATCTACATATCAGCTTTGGTGATTCTTAAAATATGATAATGTTGTTAAACATTATGGTTCATCCTTGCTTTGACAGACAAATAAGTTGTCACACGGTAACAAAACTAAAACACGAGACTGGGCTCTAAGAATTCTTTATCACGTTTGTTACTGATAGCGTCAATTGTAGCACCCTATTTAAATAATCATCATTAGCAATATGTGCATATGTATATGGGTATACATGCATATATTAATATGTATACACATAAATATAATTAACTAAAAGAAATCTCATTAAACTTTTAAATATACATAACTAGCTAAATATATAAAACTTTAAAATAATTAAGTTTATAAAAAATATAAAAATGCATCGTAGATATTAATTGTAGGTAAAAATTTTTTCAAAACCTCAGTTGCATCAATTTGGTAGAAAACACATGATGCATATTATATATCCATGTGATATGAACATCTATGTTAATAACAACAAAACTCCCTAATTTGAAGGGTTTCTTTTTAACAAAGTTAAAAAAAAAGATAAATGCACTGAATTCTGTATTCACAGAAAACACAATAATTTTTTACACTTTAATCAAAAATAAACAAAATTTCCTAATTTAAAATGGTGGGAAAATCATCAATTTCAAATTTAAACCATGTGCTAACCTATTAAAGATTAACAAAATTTCATAATTTAAAGAGTTAATTACGTGGTTATTCCCCGTGGTTTCTTTAAAGTTTTAAGTTTAGGTACTAATAGTTTCAAGTAACGGGTTAGGGTACTAAGGTTTGTTTTTGTAACAATGTTGGGTACTAAGACTAACGATCGTTAATTTTTCTATTAACTTTAGGTAAAGTGATAAAATTGACTTTTTACAAAGTAGATGGGTCATTTATGTAAAACTCTTAGTACCTAAACTTGAAACTTTAAAGAAACCACAGGGATTAACCACGTAATTAACTCATAAAAGTAATATCTTTACATTTTATTTGTATTTAAATTTAAAATGTTAAAATTATTTTTCACTAATACAAAATTTAAAATTATTTTTCACTAATACAAAAAAAAAGTAAAAATAATTATGATTTAAATTAAATAAATAAATTAAAAATAATAAATATTTATTTTTTGGAAAAATAAATTTATAAAAAAAACTTTAGGGTCTTATGAAACTAGGATAATTTTTATAAAAATTTTCGACCAAGTTTACTATTTTTAATAATTAAAATAGATTTATAATAGTTATTAAATAAAAGGATGAATAACATAAAAAAAAGTTATGTCCTATAGGGGAGTCGTTAGGACCTGTTCTGTATATGTGTTACGCATGTTTGTAATTTTTAATGGATATATTATTCTTTTATACAAAACCTAATTACAACAAATCTTGGTCACGTTTTGGAAGATACAAGCGATCTCAAACTAATATGTATCAAATATCTTAACCTATTCGAGTGTACTTCTATATGATGAAAGACATGGTCAAAAGGAGGTTGATACATGTGAAGCTAAGTGAAGAACAAAAGGAGGTTGATACATGCCATGCATAGGAAGAAATGTGCAAGAAGGAAGAAACAAACTAACATGAAAGCAAAGTGAGATTTCTCCAAGGGATGTGGATGAAGTAGAGCACCAGTTGATCGAAGTCACAAATTGATACGTGTCTTGACCAAGTCTACAACTATCTTCATGACCTCATTCCATGCAGCCATTATTTCCCTTTATTGTGTTGTTCACGTTCTTTTTTTTTTTTTAAATAATAATTTAGAAATTCTGTTTTAAATGAAAATAATATAGAAAAAAGATTTTAAATTATTATTCACTAATACAAAATGTTAGCCCTGTTTTTATATAAAATATTTTTTTTTGTATTAGTGAAAAATAATTTTAAATTTTTAATACAAATAAAATGTAAAAGATATTAATTTTATGAGTTAATTACGTGGTTAGTCCCTGTGGTTTCTTTAAAGTTTCAAGTTTAGGTACTAAGAGTTTTGCATAAATGACCCCTCTACTTTGTAAAAAGTCAATTTTGTTACTTTACCTAAAGTTAACATAAAAATTAACGATCGTTGGTCTTAGTACCCAACATTGTTACAAAAACAAACCTTAGTACCCTAACCCGTTACTTGAAACTATTAGTACCTAAACTTGAAACTTTAAAGAAACCACAGGGACTAACCACGTAATTAACTCTAATTTAAAGGAATGGGAAAATCATGAATTTGAAAATTAAACCATGTGCTAACCTTCTAAAGTTTATTCTATAAATACATACTAATGCACACCTATTTCACTTGCTAAAATACGTATGCATGGATACTGAATTCAAAAGTTGAAGCTTCTAATGTTGGTTATTTGTTAGTTTATGGTTTTCATTCGTCCCATTTTGCCAATTATACTTTTTATACATATCTTAATCATTTAAGTGTTAACTTCTTGGTTTGCAGATTCATTTAGATGAAAAATATACGGAGATGAACAAACCAATAGCCATACAAGCGTCTAAAGTAGCGTCTAAGGTTGTATTTATTAATGTTTAAATTTTTAATATTAACATGGCTGTTATTTTATGTGGTATATTGTATGTGTTTTATTGTAGGATAATGGTGATAATAGTGTTGAGATTATTTGCTATGGTGCAATGTTTAGTCCCTACAAATCTGATATTCAACATGAATTTAGTGAATAGGTAATATCAACATTGATTTCATCTTCTATTAACTTGTGTATTAAATATTTTAATTTATTTTAAGGATCAGATGCATGAAATTAATAGGAAGAGATCCAAGAGGCTCTCTTAATGGAAATGGAGTCAAGTTATTGATCTAGACAGTTATGATGAAAATGACAAAGAAGACATATTTGATGACACTTTAGATAGGAGAAAATGAGGGAAACTCATCCTTACCAAAAGATGTAATAATCAAACATGGAGATATACAAGAAATTTCAGTGGTCGTTCTTGATGACGAATGGTGGGCAGACAATATAGATGAGATCATGCAGACTTGGAACCTGTATGACTAAATTGATCTCATGATTCAAGTAGTTCACTAGCTTTTATTTTTCTCAACTCTTATGTTTATTAATACTTATTTTTCCTTTTGGTATGTTACTTTATTTTATCAAATGTTTCTTAAAAGTACTTTACAATTTAAATGTTAAATCTTTTTAGTTACTAAACATGTGTAACGCTTATGACGTATATCCACCGCAATGATGTTACAACAAATACTATACGAATTTGAAATAAGTACCGAAATAAAAAGTGTCACTCCCGCCGCATCGCGCGGGTTTCCCACTAGTTACACATAATTTGTCTAATGAAATAAAAAAAATATAGTCGTGATATGCCCAAAAGGATATAGAAAAGTATTTCACATAGATCGAAACCGTACCGATGTTGATTGGTCGGTATAAGTTTGGTTCTTTACAATACCTGTACAGTTTATGCTACCAAAATAACTTTACAACTCCGTTTTCAATAAATATATGCTAGAATATCTACAGAAAAAAAGTTATTTGATACCAGTACTGAAATTACCAAAACGAAAAATGAGTAAAACCATAAACCATACACTTCACGGATTATGGCAGTAAAATCAGGGACGATTCTTTTAAGGGGCGGCTGACCCCCCGAATTTTCACTCAGAAGTTCCGATTATATAGTATTCGTATAGAAATTTTTTGGTATATAAGGTTTTGACCCCCCGAAGTTTCGGGTCAAAATTCGCCACTGAGTAAAATACCGGTAGTGACAAAATACAGCAAAAGACTTAAACTAGCTCATATTGAAGCCAATCCAAATCCATAAAATCAAATAACGGTACTGGTATTGTTTGGTCGGTGTTAGTTCAATTACGTAAAAATATACTTTATGTTGAATACAACTCCGTTTACAACAAATTTATATTGGTTTGTTGACGAAATAATTAAATTCAACTACTATTTAGTTATCTTTTTAAGTTAATGAATACAAGTTATTAGTGAAAAATCAAATTAGTTGATCAAGTAAATATAAATAAAAATAATGTTGCATGTGGAAGAATATAATTCACATTGTCACTTTTTTATATTAATAGTCATATTAATAGGTAGTATCACTATTCACGTCATTGCCTTTTAGCAGTTATGAAATATATAGTAATATAATACAATATGATAATATTGAAAGAGTATGGAATATGCCGTTAAATAATTTTATTTAATTTATATGTTAGGGGTCGAGATCCTGTGCAAAGTGTGTTTTGTGTGAGAAGGGTAAGAAGTGTTTTGGACCATTAGATCATCTTAATCAATGGTTTAGATTTAATGAGTGGCATTATTGTAAATAATGTTATACTTATAATAACTAATTAGGCTACTTAGGGGTATAATGGTAAAACATACCCTACATTTAATTCACATTTAAAGGGTCTAATTAAAAATATCTGCCTTTTTACGTCCTCCATTTAATTCACATTTAAAGTGTCTCTCACCTCTCTCTCTCTCTCTCTCTCTCTCTCTCTCTCTTTCTCCTCTCTCTCTCCCTGCGCCACCTACACAACCGCCATCAACCACCACAAACCACCACCATCAACCGAACCATCATTCGACAGCCACCATCACAAACATAAATAATCGGAGTGTTTTTTTTAGGGATGAAGACGAAGACGACATGAGGTGATAATGGATCAGTGTGTTTTATGGTGGATTATTTTAAACAACATTCATATTGTTGTGTTTTATGTTCAAAGGATTTTTGTGTGGTTTAGTGTTTTTTGAATTTAAAACACATTTTAAATGTATGTATAGTTGTGTTTTTTGAATGTGTTACTGATTGTGTATGATGAAGATAAAACACACTGGATTATGGAGAAGATGATGATAAAACATACGGGACTGTTTAAAACACACCTTGTGGATGAAGCAACTTACAAAACTATAATAAAGCACCAATGTGCATAAAAAACCATATTTTGCATCAGTAAAACTCCTTATAAAAATAACACAAAAGGTGTGTTATACCTTCAAACCTTATGGTATACCAGTAAAACACCATTTGCTCACATCAGTAAAACATAACAATATGAATGTTGTTTTGATCGATGATAATTCAGTAAATGAATGATGAATGTGCTGAATGTTTATAAATATTCCATAAATATCCGTTCAATTTGAAACAAAAATCCCATAAGAATGCTCATAATTAATCACGTAATTAATTAGCAATTATCTCCTAAAAATAACATTAGCAATGCAAATTACATTGATACCTTTCTAGATAATAAAATAGGCTGCCATGTGTCACACTAGTATTGGTTCTTACACTTCTCACAAATAATAGGTTTTGTACATGATCCTAAACCTATATGTTAGTATCACATCTTTTATCTTTTATAATATATAAATGAAAGCAATGCGGGACACATGGCATATTCTCAGACTATCTAACTAAGTTTTTCCCGCTCATTTTACCGGGTCAATTAAATGGGTCATGGATACTCAATCTACTATTAATTTATGTTTTCTCTCATATAGCACATGCACTTTCTCCATGATTTTTAAACGTTAATAAATTTTTTTAAATGACATTTTTTTTTTGAAAAAATTACACCAAATTAACGAGCGTTTTATTATCTTTCCAACGAGTACCATAGTGTTATACAAAAAACGAAAAAACAAACGAGCATTTTATTATCTTTCCAAATCAAGAAGTAAAACATCTATTGCAAGCAAAGTCTGTCTGAAAAGCTATTGTAAGCAAACTGTTGAAGCATCATCTGTTTGAAGCAACAAATGTTTCAGACAAATCTCCTTAACAGACTCACTACTCTGGAACAGACCTTAGTAAACAGACTTTGCTTGCAACATATGCTTGACTTCTTGATTTGGTCTTTAATAAACAGACCTTAATAATTGATATAGTCTTCCCGTGCATTGCACGGGATTTCACCTAGTCTTTATATAAGTAATCTACGGTGTTGTTTGTTTTTTCTGCAGGAAAAAGTCTGCAGTCTGCGGACCACATCTGCAGACATCTGCAGGAGAAGAGGTGGACCAAATGTCTGCAGTCTGCAAGAAGAAGACTGTTTGTTTGTTAATGTCTGCAGGCTGCTGAAATAAACTGAAATTTAAATAAACTGATTTTTTACAGCAGTCTGGTAGTAGACGGTGGTGGTGGTGGTGGTGGGTGGGTAGGTGGTGGATGGTGGCGGTGATGGGTGGTGGTGGTGGTGGGTGGTGGTGGTGGTGGGTGGTGGTGGTGGACGGTGGTGGTGGTGGACAGTGGTGGTGGTGGGTGGTGGTGATGGACAGTGGTGGTGGTGGACGATGGTGGTGGTGGGTGGTGGTGGTGGACGGTGGTGGTGGTGGGTGGTGTTGGTGGATCGTGGTGGTGGTGGACGGTGGTCGTGGACCATGGTGGTGGTGGGTGGTGTTGATGGATCGTGGACGGTGGTGGACCATGGTGGTGGATGGTGGTGGTGGTGGTGGGTGGTGGTGGACGGTGGTAGTGGGTGGTGTTGGTGGATCGTGGTGGTAGTGGACGGTGGTAGTGGTGGTGAACGGTGGTGGTGGACAGTGGTGGTGGACCGTGGTGGTGGATGGTGGTAGGTGGTGGTGGTGGTGGACCGTGGTTGGTGGTGGTGGTGGACCGTGGTGGTGGTGGTGGTGGGTGGTGGTGGATGAGGAGAAGAGAAGTGGAGAAGACCTTTGAAGACCTTAGAAGACTTTGGAACAAGTCTGCACCAAGAAGAGGTCAGGAAGACCTTTTTGAGTAAAAGGTCTTTCAAAAAACAAACAATCTGCAGACCCCAAACGTCTGCGCGCGTCTGCGTGGCGCAGACAAAAGAGGTCAGAAGTGCTTCTGAGCAAAAAACAAACAGCACCTACATCTACATCTACATATACATCTACATCTACACTATATAATAAAAGAAAACACATGAGGGACACATGGCACTCCCTCGTGAATTCTCTCATTTTCTTATTTAATTTAATACAACAAAATCAAATTTAATTATAATAATTGATTTGCAAAAGCATATTATAAATTTATTAAAATGAATTTTATTAATTATATTAATAATCATAGTTGTAACTGAAATCATTAATAAAAGAAAACACATGATTTTTTTTACAATATCTGATTTATATATATATATATATTAATAAAAACACATGAGGGACACATGGCACCTCTCATGAATTCTCTCATTTTCTTATTTACTTTAATACAATAAATTCAAATTTAATTATAATAATTGATTTGCAAAAGCATATTATAAATTTATTAAATTGAATTTTATTAATTATATTAATAATCATAGTTGTAACTGAAATCATTAAAACTATATTTCTTACAATATTCTGAACAAACTAAATAAAACAAACCAATTCACATTAATTAAATATTTTATTTAATACAAAACTAAATATGTTTGGCTATTTTCGTATTATAATACCTTCATATATAAAATCTATTTTATATATGAAAAATCATTATTTGAAATCTTCATTGACTTTGTTTTTTCAAGTTACTTCAATAGAGAAATGCAATATTTAAACAGTCTTTTCATCACTAATTCATTTCAATCTTTATTTCCATGCTATTAATTCACACATTTTTTTTATAATACAGTAAAATTGAACCAATAAATATCATTATGAATAATGACCTTGATGTTAGAAAAAAAATGATTATACACTCAAGGTTAGAAATACTTTGGCTTTGTAATAAACTTGATGTCAAATTCCAAAATGAACAATACTCGATTGGGATGGTTTAACGGATAAGGAGATACTTTTAAATTAATTTCATTTTTTTATATCCTAGCCTAAACAAAATTTACCTTTATTACTTTTTGATTTTTTTTGTTTTGTTGTACCTGCAGTCTTATAAGGTAATAGCCACGGTATGTAAGATATATTTTGGAATGTTTGAAAAAAAAATTATGTGAATAAAAATGTTTTTTACAATAAATCATTTAGGGGCTGATGAATATTTAATATTTTTTTTGGTTGTAAAGGCAACTTTTTTTATTTTAAATAAAATATGTAATCTAATTTTTCTTAATTATATTTTAAATTTATATCTATTAATTAATATATATAAAAGAATTGAACATTGCTGACATGGCGTGCAATGGTGCCTTCATCCTCTCCATGAAACTGCCACGTGGCATCATGATTGAAAGATTTTAATGTTTTTTGAATTATTTCCTTTTTTAATTAAAAAAAAAAGATAAACATAAAACTCTAAATTTATCTCTCTATCTCTCAATTTTCAATTACTAAAATTAAATTGAGTTATTTTAAGAAAAAAGAATTTAAAAACAAATTTAAATTTTTTCTCTCTTATGTTCCTCCCATAATTTTTAAACGTTAATATCTTTTATATTCGAGATTTTTTAAATAAAAAAATTACACCAAATTAACGAGCGTTTTATTATCTTTCCAACGAGTACCATAGTGCTATATAAAAAACAGAGAAAAAAACGACTATTTTTTGTGGGATTATGTTCATACAGAAAAAAAAAACACAAAGTGTTCAGGTTATTCATTAATCATGTTTTTTTCTTTTAAACCAGGTTCTTATCTACGATATTGAAATTCAGCCCAATCGCCATGCTATCATTGGAATTTTATTTTTCTAAAGATGGATATATATACTTCATCAAGAGAAGTTAGGAGAACGAATCACGCAACACTGCAACACATGGTGTCACCTTATAACAAGGTAATTTTTTTATTTATTTAATTACAAGAGTAATAATTATTACTATTAGTATTAATATTATTAGAATTGTTATATTTTTCAACCCCCATCATGAATTCTACATCTATATAAGTCAAAGTCAAATTGTAACATATTTTAAATTACGTAAAAATGATTATATGTTGAAGGTTATCTTTTTAATACTGTATTATGTTTAATATGGTTTATGCTTTTTAACTTTTTTTAACTTTTTAAATAAATGTTTTTTTTAACTAAGATTGATTATGTTTAAATTATTTACGCTTTTCGTGATTTGAGTTTTCTTCTTTTATCATTTTTTGTTATCATTTTTTATTAAATCATATTAAAATTTTCAACCCCGGGACCTTCTCGGGGTAATCAGCTAGTATAATATATATAATTTAAGTTGTTCAACCCGTATATCACACGAGTACATAACCTAGTTTTCAATGTGTAAAAAACTTGAGGGTCAACACACGACGCCACATGGCATAAGGAGTGAGAAAATGTGTCTAACGATATCCAAAATTTTGGTACCGAAAACACACAATGGTTACACACTCTTATACTCTACCCAACATAACATGCTTTATAACTTTTTTTAGTATATCAATATTATACTTAATTTAAGATAAAAAATGTGTTATATTTTGAGGTGTAAAATTCTAAAATAAGAAAGGAAAGTAAAAAGTGATTTATGCTTAAAAAATGATTAAACAAAATATTTAAAGTGACCTCCTACTGTTCAACTTCTGTTTCATTTAATACATAGTTCAATAATAATAATAACTAGTGGGATTCAAGGGCGCGCGTTGCGCGCCTTATGATTTGGTCATTACTCGCCCTTACGGGAGTTTAGTGTCTTCTATGGTGCGCATTGCGCTGAAGCGTTCATGTTTCCAATAGCCCTTGACAACACTCATGGGCGGTACCTTGATAGTCCTTTTTTGGCTGCCTTTATGAAAGAACCTATTCAACATGTCATCCGTGAACATGAATTTTGGGGTAATATCGTCAAAATTTTGATATAAAAGCGAACTCCGATTGACAATCACAAAAACAAAAAAGAAAAGTTACCGTTCCCAAAAGTAACACACAAAGCAACCAAATATAAAAAACCAAAATATTAACCCTAAACTGGAAAAAAAAATACATTTTAGTGATATGATGACGGGTAAAATAAATAAAGAATAGAACCTCAACGGTTCCAAACACTCCAGCCTCCTCCACATATTCTCTTAGGATGATCTCCTTCATCGGATTCCCATCCTCTCTGGTAGGATTAGAGCCTTTTTTAATCATCATTCTTAACTTTTAAAAAGTACAGTTCATGAAACTAACAGACACATACCTTAAGAGACAACATCCCTCTGCTTTTTCTTTGTGTACTAATGACAAGAACTTCTATTGCATCTTCTACATTCTTCCCTTTATTACTTTTTATTTTTTCTATAAAAGATACTTCTATCACAAATTCAAAACAATATATCACTCAACATATTTCATTAATAGAGTTTATTAGTTTCGAAACCAATATATTGAGAACTACAAGAACTGTAACACAAATAAATAACCGTCTACCCAACTATCCCACAATTCATTAATGCACCAAGAAAAGTGCTCTATGCTTTTTACATAGGGAATTTCTATCAAGAATCATTAAATTCTACATAATTTGGGAAAATTAAGACGAACCCATTTGAAATAACACAACAAAGTCGAGCAACATAATCTTAAAACAGAGATTGACCCAACTACCTGCCATGATGTGCAACCATAACCACCATGTTCTTCAACTCCATTTGTCTTTTGTTTTCAAATTAGTTTCAGAATTGGATAAGCTGAGCTGCTCCTCCACAAACTCAAAGTCATAACTGCTGCACAACATAAAAGATCCATTATTTAATTCATATTTTCAAAACACTTTTCTATTTTAAAGGCGAACCATTCACACTCACATTCCCTCTTTATAAAAACAGAAAAATTCAAAATATTGATGTGAACTGAAATCGACCTTACCTAATATGCAATGTACGAAGAAAGTGCCGAGAACTCGAATTTTAAAACCTCAGGACTTCTTACCTGTCACACCACGCCAATGGCGGAAACACGTGGCGCGACGCTCGAAAGCATATCAAAGTCAAGATTAACACAAACTATATTTAATTAGAAAAGATCGTTATATTAAGATGTCGGGAAGGAGTACCTGGTTTCCAACATTACTTAAAACCACAAACATTAAGTGTTAAAGTGGGGTGTTTCCGTTTATGTCCCAACTCGATGGTAACAATAGATGAAACCCCCAACCAGTGTCCGACATCCCAAATTCCACCGTACTAGCCGCATACCTGTTCAGCACTTAGTTACCTGAAAGATATGTTTAAAAGACGTCAATATATAAAATATTGGTGAGTTCACAGGTTTTAGTTTCGTAAATACGACATTTTTACATCCTGTGCAAATCCAGCACATTTTTACATCCTGTGCAAATCCAGCACATTTTTACATCCTGTGCAAATCCAGCACATTTTATGGCCTTTGTATGGAGTAGCTAGCTCCTACAAACTATGATGATAAGCAATCCCCTGAGTCCCATAACCAAACCAAGACTAATAAATATGCCCCGCTCCAAGTCGTTTCTCGGAACCCAACGACTTAAGTTCAGAATACGTGCACCTCTTGTCTTTACCGGGTTGACGCTATCAACCAGAGGTGGGCCTCGTCAGGCACCAATAGTACTATCCAAATATTCCTTTGGTTTCATTTACCTGAATTAATGGTTACAGTAGCGAGGACCCAACCCCGAGTGGCGACCGAAAACTCAAGTACTCATCATGCCACTTACCACATTTTAACCTTTGAAAACATTTCAATATGTGATAACTTTTGACAAACATATCTTTCCCCCAGTTAAAACAGTAAAATGGGGCCGTGAAACTCACCTTAATTTCCATGCTTAGCTAGCAAATAAAACCCAAAACTTTGACCGACTTCCTCGTGCCCTAATTACCAATAAAGGACACCTTAAAGTCTATCATATATAAATCTAGCTTATTATCCGGTTAAAAGATAGTTTATTCAACCATCTTGACTCGTGTGTACTAACCCGAGTCCTTAAGTGTTTTAACTCGACGAACCGATCGTGACCTGTCATAATTCATGTGTTTACATACGACATAGTACCCAAGTTGTGCACTTGTTACTATTCGTGTGCAAACTATGTTGGACTAATATCGCGAAACGTATAACCCATCCCGAGTAATAGCTTGTCTCGTAGATCGGATAAAGGTAGTTGTCTTGCATAATTATTTTTGGACAATATACTTTGCGGAAATATAATATAGTTATTAAAATCCTTTTAATAACATTTGTTATTTCTTTTCCCGAATCCGAGTATCTTACAAATCTCGAGACTTTGCTTTTTACAAATAGGTTTTCCAAATAAAACCGAACGTTTATACGTCTTTTAATCCGAACAACAACCCTATTTTAGCTACCAAGTAACCTTTAAAAACTCGTCATACCTGACGCTCGGTAACAGAAGACTATATATTTGTTTGAAATATTTCCCGGAATAGACTATTATTGTTACAAATAATATTTGTCAAAAACGTCGTGATTTTGTATATGTCTACATTTGTCAAACGCTTGGAAAGTTATTCATAAGAACGCACAATAATGTCACACTTGTCGCGTTTCGGATTTTATAAAAATTTCGGCAGAGTTTCCTCTGTTTTTGCATAAACCAGACAACACAAGTTGTCTACAATTTCCCAAAATCAATCTCCAAATCACAAGACAACAATTTCATTTATCCGCAATTCCATTAAAACGAGACACTATACGCTTCGATAACTTATATAAATACCAAACTTATTTATATAAGTATATATATAACAATATGTACATATAGTATAGCCCAACATTTTAGTCCGACAACGACATAAAGTCACGCTTTATAAATAATGACGACCACTTGATTTATACATTTCGTGTATTATTACTTGGTTCGTTTAGCGAGTTAACACTATTTTCGTTCGTATTTATTATTTATAAATTATATACTTGTTTATAAACAATATCAGGAAATAAATACGAAAACTAATTATACCATGTCGTACGCGCGCCTCGTTCTAGCGACACCTTTGACCAGATCTGACCCATTGACCGCGCATTTGACCGTGCGTTGGCCAGACCCACAATGAATTCCAGCTCACCCGAGTTGACGGTTTGACAGGTGTGACCAGATCTGACCGAGTTGACTCAGTTTGACCGGGGTTGACCCGTGTTTATCCGTACCCGAAATCTGATCCGTGAGCAAGGTTGACCAGATCTGGCCCGGATCTGACACGAGACTACCATCCTTGACCCTCGACTAGAACTCGAAAACAAGACGCGAACCGAGCCAGATCTGACCCGAGGCAGATCTGACCCGAACACGAACCCCACACTCGAACTAATCCCTTGGCCTGAAACCCTTGTGTCCAACGCCTTGAACCACCCTAATCTGCCGGACCACGACCATCGGCCACCACTACAATCTGTCACCAAACACCCGCAGCCACCTTCGGCTTCCAATGGACCACCACAGCCGAACCACCTAAAAACACCACCAATCGTACCCCATTAAACCTGCAACAACCACAACCGGACCACACCTAAACCACCAAATCAGCCACTTCACCCCGTCACCACCCCAAACCCGACCAAAACGGAACAGATCGGGCCGCAAAACCACCAAGAAAACCACCCGCTGCACTCCTCGAACCAACACCATCACCACCGTACCCCTTTCCCTCCTCGCCGGACCCAACCCTCGTCAACCACCCTCCACCCGATCTGCCCCTGCCTTGAGCTTGGAACACGACGCCGCCACCACCATGGATGGTGGTGGCCGGTTGTCTTTAGGGGAGAGAGAGGGAGTTCGGCTAGAGAGAGAGAGAGTAGAGAGAGAGAGTTTTAGAGAGAGAGTAGAGAGAGAGAGAGGGTGCGGCTGCTGAAAATGAAGGGAAGAAGAAGAAGTTGCCTTTATATACCTAGGGTTAGGGTTGGTGGGTTGTGTACCGCGTATCGAACCCGTTTAAACGTAAATCATCTCGGTTTGTTATTAGGCCCGATAATTAATTACAAAAACTAGTCGGTTTTATTCGAAATGAAAAACATAACTAAGCCGAGCAATTTAAATGTTATTTTCGTAACTCGACGCGTGAAAACGGAACACGCGTTAAAATCGCGTTAATCGATCCGGTCGAGCTATACTTCGTTTAGGCGACCTGTTCACTTTCGAAACTAAATAAATGAAATTATTTATAATAAATAATTATTCCGAAAGTTCGACAACGGTTAAAACCACACGTTTTGACGTTCGAATCCCACGTCAGTTCCTCTCCGCGTTATCCAAAACGTTGCGTTTTAGACCGTTTACCACGCCGATTTCTCATTCGATCGCATCGATAGTAAATACATGTCGTATTTACATTTATTAGCCTTATGTTAGTCCACTTTGACAAATTTTCACTGATGTCAGTTCGTTACGTTAAATACGCGAAGTCTTTCTTTAAAGGCACCAAGACTTCAACGAACTTTCAAAAGGACATCGTAGGACTCATATTAGCTCAACTAACCATAATTAACCTTAAACCATGTTAATTATTTCTAAAACATGATTAGAATCACGTTAATCGTTGTACGAAATTTGCCGGTTGTCACATTACCTGTTTGGCTATTTGCAATTAAGATTAACGCTAATCTCAAACAGTAAGGAGTAATTGCAGACACGTCCGAAAACAATCCATTGTTTTACTATTGTTATATATCTGAAGGATTTAATATGATATAATCTAGTCTATATTTTATGTGATTTGTAATGAAAATGATTAGGAAACCAAAATGTTAAGAATAGTGCAACTCACAGCAGACTTTAGTTGTAACACCCCAACCGATGACGGAAACATCGGGGTGCCACGTATTGATGATTGTTTCAGTAGCACATGGTATAATTTAAATTTTAAATAATTTATTCATAATATAAATATCCAAAATAAAGTAATGTCTAGAAATTCAAATACATGATATCAAAATAAAGCAACAACTTCAAATAACTTCAAACAAAAGCTTCATGTTAAATCCTCATGCATACTCAAGCCTCAGCTTCATTGTTACCTGAAACATGTTAATTTTGAAAATATTTTTGGGTCAACAAAAGTTGGTGAGAATTACATAGGTTTTTGATAATGGAATAAAAATGCCGTGCAATTCATGGGTCATGTCAATCTAGTCCATATGTGAGAACATACTAGAAATAAATCGAGTGCATAACCAACCCTGGTGACTGTTATAATATGATACATCCCATACGCTCATGGTTCACTTGAATATGTTATACGATAACAAACACCCATGCTACCTTTGTAGGAGGCACGTATTCGGGTGGGATTGTCAGTCCAATAGATATATCAATGTATACCGTCGGCTTGTACGGAGTTAATGATTATGCTAGAATGGTGCTTACTCTAATCATGCTCAAGACATAATGCAACATAGAAAACACATAGACACATTGATGATTGAATTGCATAAATGATGTTATAACATGTTTCACCCCAGAAATGGTGATAAATAAAATGGGCTATGTAAAACTCACCTTAGCAAATGTTATACTTCTTGAAAAGATGAAATAATAGTGTTGCCCAAACAATGCCAAATATCACCCTATAATAAGGTAATAAATAAGTCTAAGTCTAACTAGTTTATAAGTATATCCTAGGGTTTCGATTTGGGGATATCCAATTGTTGAATTTAAAATAAAATGTTAATTAAATAAAGGGAAATTTGATAATTAAATAAAAGAAAGTCTTTTTATAAAGTTTTAATTTGGGATATTCACAATAATGTTTTTGAAGTATAAAAATAATTTTTATAAAATTATTTTCTTTAAAATAGATTATTAAATCTATTTATTAAAAGTTGCCAATATTTAACTTTAATATTTAAAAATATTAAAATTAAAGAATTATTATTTTAAAAAATCATATTCCTGTTCTAAATGTTTAGAAATAAATTGTATAAAATTTTGGTGCAAAAATAATAAAAATTGAATTTATTATGATTTAATTATGATTAAAACTAACAAAAATTGATTAAAAATATAAAATAAATGATTTTTCAGAATTAAAAATCATTTCAGTAAAGTTTAACTTTATACAAACTCGGGATAATTTTTGTGGAAATTAATAAAATTGTTTTGATATTTTAATGGATTTTTATAAATATAATAGTATAAAATTGATTTAATTATTATAAATATTAAATCAATGAATTTCAGAAAACTAAAAATTGTAAATAAAACTTTTACCTCAGATTTGATAAATATAATTTTTTTAGAATTTATAAAAAGGTTTTAATATTTAAAAACGAATTTATAAGATTTAAATGTATAATATATATATAATTTGGTTTGTTGTTTAAAAATGAAAAAGGAAGGAAAAGAAGGCCACAGCCGGGACTCGAACCCGGGTGGCTGGGGTTATAAGCCTTAGTCACAACCACTTGGCCTAGGCCAGTGGTTGTGATTAACTCCGTTTAAAAATAAATAAGTACGCGATGAAAAATTCAGTTTATCCCCAAATCAATATGCACGAACCCTAGTTTCTGCAATTGATCGATTCACACATCAATAGCCTAATTAATCATAGGGCTATTGATGTGTGATTGCCGATGAACATAACCCACATAAAACATTAAGCTTACAGTGATGTCTCGTGTTTGATTGCCCGGTCAAGGATAAAGTTAAACAGCGATCGTATAATGATGCACAGAGTGATTTGAAGAAAATTGGGGGTTGAGAAGAGTGTATTGGCGAGTTGTTAAGCATCGCAGAAGGTCAATTTATAGTGTGGATGCTTCGTTGATCAATTCAGCAAGGTTGACCCACGATTTAATGTCAAACGCGTAATCGAGTAAATTGGGTATCAATTGATTATCAATCAGCGTGTGGCTTAGTCAGACGAGGCCGGTCATCGAGTATTGTTGCCATATTTGGATCAATCACAAGTTAATTGTGATTGATTATGCATACGCGTCACAGTTGACTTTCCTTAGTCAATTGTGCAGGTTTAAAAAACAAATATAAATTTAATACGCGTCCGGGTTTATCCAAGGTTGATGGCTAGCCCAGTTGGTAACTCATGTTGGTGTGATTGGGCCGGCCTTGGGCGTGGGTTCGATTCCCGGCCCAAGTGTTTCTTTTTTTGACATTTCTCCCACACATCCACATATCTATAACATATATACATAGTATTAAGGTTCCAAAAATGCGACAAAATAATTATTGTATACGAGAATAACGAAACTTGACGTTTTATTAATCAAGCATGTACAAGAATCATGATACCTTGAAGTTTGGTTCATCTCTCAGTGCTGAATGCAATCCATCACATACCTGCACAAAATGCATTAAAAAGTCATTTCCGGAAGGAAAAAAAAAAGTAAGTGTGTGTAAGACATATATTCTCAATGGAAGATGTATGTTTTAAACATCCAGAGCACATTTCATTTTAATTCAGCACCTGCATTATTAATACCCCTACAAGGCTACAACACATACTACTTTGGCTTCAATATTGTTGTTGAGAGTTGAGACAATAACACGACTGAAGTGAAATTATGGTGTCATGTTGTGCCTTTAGATTGGTAGTAACTTGATTGCATCTCCATACTGGCTTAGTGAATGCAAGGACAAAGTAAGATAATAACATATCAAGGAGAAGAATACATACATCTCTGTTGATACAAAGATAGCGATGATCGTTTTTCGAACCATAACGGCACCGATTGCCTAATCAATCTCACCTCAATCGAGTCAACAGTGTCATCGGGTGTAAACGTGGGGACTTTTTACACATCATTGTATGATGCCTGTTACAAAGTGCAAACAACCAATATGAAAGTAGATTAGACCATCAGATCTACTCTGATATTGGTGGTTCGGTCCTAATTCAGCATATGAAATGCTTAAGTTGCCACAAATGCATGTTTGTTTCTCATTTTTTGTTTGTAAAATTTAATAATAAAGCCAAGTTGACAAACAATTTAGAGCCTAAAATTATAGGTCAGTAAGAAAATGCCTATTCGGCTATTTGTAAGTTCCATGTAAAAGTAATATCCCTAATTTTTTTTAAGAAATAGGTTGTGATAATAAAACCCCATGTTAGCGGCATTTCCTTAACTGATAACTGACAAAGTATAATCCTGTTCTATAACCAAATCCAACATCGACATAATTTTTTGAGCAAACTCTTATTATCTAATTTTCTGGTAAATGTAATACCTTCCATATTAAGAATGGAGGTCGCCTGAACCCTACTTCAGAACCTTCGCTGCCACCATCTCCCTGTCAAACCAATCAAATAGAGACCTGGTAATTTGGAACCTTGCAACAAAAATCAAAGGGAAAAAGATGAGAGAAAGCAGTGCGATGATTTACCCTGTTACACATGGAAAGAAAGAAAAACCTGAACAGAACGATCTACCGACAACACCACAGAGTAGACCCAAAGAAAAATACATCCCGGGTCGCCCTTAAATCGATTTCAACTATTTGCCGAAAAAAAAGTGACGTGAACACCAATCGTCATTTGCATTCGTGTGTTCGGTGCAAAAATCGATGGCTCAGAACAGAGAAGAGGGAGTTAGTCGGATGTCGAGGTCGATTGCTAAAAGCAAGAGAAAAAGGGAGGCAGTGAGATGAGGGCTTGGTAAGAAAGGTTGGAATTAGGGCTTGGTAGAGAGGAGAAGAGGAGAGAGAGGGTCTGAAAAAATGAGGAGGTTTTGCAGGAACAAAAGTGCACAAAACAAATGGATATGCTTACACGTCTAGGCTACGTGGAAGGTCAGGATGAACTAAAACACTACGTGTTAACCAATAACTCAGCCACTTGCTACAACTCTTTTATAAATAGGTAAAAAACAAAGAAGCAAAAGACAGAATCGAACCTGGGTAGAACCTACAACAACAAAACAACTAAACCAGCTGTGCTGAAAAGAACCTTGTTATTAAAGCGGAAAAACAAACCTAAAGAACTAAAAAATACATAACACTATTCATGAAACTTGTAATATTAACATATAGGATAATAATAATAATAACAACAACAACAACAACAACAACGATTCACGCCATTGCCTTTTAACAGTAATGAAATATATAGTAATATAATACAATATGATAATACTGAAAGAGTATTAAATATACCATTAAATAATATTATTTATATACAATTAAATAATATTATTTAAGCTTATACGTTAGTATCACATCCTTATATAAATAATTTTTAATGTGTAAAAAAACCCTTGAGAATAGCATGTACCGTCATGTGGCTCAAGGAGAGGGAGAAAATGTGTCCTACGATATCTAAAATTTTGGCATTGAAAACATACGAGGCTTACACACTTCTATACCGTACCCAGCTCAATATTCTTTATAACATTTTTTAATACATCAATAATATACTCAATTTGAGATTAAAATTGTATTATATTTTGTGGTGTAAAATTATAAAATAAGAATGGAAAGTACAAAAGTGATTTACGCTTAAAAATTGAATGAACAAAAAGAAAATAAGAATTTGTCCCTCTTTGCCATATTAGACTATAAGGAGTGGTGGGGGGAAGAGGTGGAGGGAAGCGCCATGTGGCACTTGTGGGGCCCTTTTGGGGGGAAAAATAATTGTGGGGAGTGGAAGGGGGGAAGAGGTGGGGGGAAGTGCCATGTGGCATTTTGTTTTTCTTTTTTTTTCTTTTTAATAATAATAATAATAATAATAATAATAATAATAATAAAATAAACCGAAAAATATATTAAATTAATTTAATAATAAATAATTAATATTAAATTAATAAAAAAATAATTAATATTAAATTAATAAAAAAATAATTAATATTTAATTTGATAAAATTTTAATTAATATTTAATTTGAAAGTTTGAATTTCAAATTTTCCCCCACTGCTCCACACAGTACAAACATTAATTTTTCCCACCCATACGTTTGAATTTGAAATTTTAAAATTGAAACTTTGAATTTCAAATTTTCCCCCCACTGCTTCATACTTCTAACCCTATAAATACAACCCCTAACCAAATTCTCATTCACACCTATTCCTCTTCCCTAAAGCAATGAATAACATGGGTGACGGTTTTCAACCTCCTCTCCTGCAGTACTCTCGCCGGGTCCGGGGACGGGGCCGCCCTCAGAGACTACCATTCACCTCCTCTCCTCTTCCTACTGCTGCACAACCTCCACTTTCTCCTCTTCCTCCTCCTCCACAACATTGGTTATATGAGCCTCCTCCTCCTGCTGCTGCTGCACAACCAACATCTCCTCCTCCTCCAGCCGATGATGACTGGACGGATGAGGAATTAGTCTGGGCCATGGAGTATGTAATGGCCCAGACAGGTATGGAGCGACTAAGGTTGTCTCCCCCTACCACCTGGGCTGCTTCAGTTCAGGCTACCTCCACCCCCATCCCCCAACACCAGACTACCCCCATCCCCATCCCCCAACACCAGACTACCCCCATCCCCACCTCCCAACACGAGACTTCCCCAACTGAGGGGGACTTGGAAGCCCTCCGGGAGATTGAGGAGGAGGAACTCTACTGGAGCCGACCTAGCCCTCCTAGTGAGTACTACTACTTCCCGTCGGATGCGAGATCCGATGGACGGGATAGCTCACGTTCCCTCTCACCCGAGTACGTCACCCTCCCCTGGGAATGGGACAACTACTCTCCATAGCGGAGAGATTTAGGATTAAATAAGTAATTTAGGATTTATTTATGTTTAAATAAGTAATTCCTTCCCTCTCACCCGAGTACGTCACCCTCCCCTGGGAATGGGACAACTACTCTCCATAGCGGAGAGATTTAGGATTAAATAAGTAATTTAGGATTTATTTATGTTTAAATAAGTAATTTAGGAATTATTAGGATTATGTAATGGTTATTTATGTAATGGTTATTAAGTTATTTAATTATGTTATTGTTATTTATTTTTTTTATTTAATTTCTTTTTTTTATTTAATTTCTTTTTTTTTATTAAAAAACCGGTATATGTTTAATTATGTTTAATTTCTTTATTGTGGGTATTATTTTTTTTTAATAAACAAATCCTCCTCCTCCACCCAATAAAATTATGCCACGTGGCAAAGACAACTCCCCCACGCCGGTGGCTTCCCTCCCGCCCCCCCCCCCCCACTCCCGCCCCCTTCCACGCCACCATGCGGCGGTGTTCCAGCCCCTCCCGCCCTCTCTCCCGCCCCCACTCCGCATAGTCTTAGTATGCAATATCACTGTTCACGTCATTACCTTTTAACAGTAACTAGTGGTATTGATGACGCGCGCTGCGCGTCTAAAAATTTGTATGTACGTTGAAGGTAACCTCAAGCAACACGTTTTGTAGTATTGTCGTTGCAAAATAATCGGGTCAAACAACACTTGTAACGTTGTTTCTGGCCATCCTCTACAACCCTGAAACACACATGGAAAGAAGGCCAAAACTAAGCAGCCAAGGCACACAACAATTGAAGCATTATATACATGTTGGTATTTGAAGAAAATGAAAACCATGATAGTATTAGATCACAAAGGTGAAAGTTAATATTACAAAGATGCATTTTTATCAAACCGGCAAATGAAAGTTGTGTTAAAAGAAAAGTTCTTCTCTTAGTTTGCCCGCGAAAACGACGATAATAGCTTCCCTCTTTACTCGCTATAAAGTCGCATGACGGTGCACAATGAAATTAGATTTTATTCGCTACGCGTGCCCTCTTCAACATCTCCACAAACGTCTTCTGCAAATCCTCGATGCTTTCCATCTGATTGTTTATCAACGCTATCCGAAAGAGTAGACAGGCAAAATACTTTTAGTAATATTCATAATTTAATCTCATATATTGTGTATGATTTTTTTAGTAATAGAGAGAAATAAAAGACATTAGAATGAAATAATTGTAACAACCTGCATTTGATTGAAGTTGTATTAGTTCATAAACCTGAAAAATGGACAAATCATGATGCATGATCCTTCACAATAAACATTTAATAAAGCATCAAAAATTCACAAAGCATGAAACCAAAAGCGTACAAAATAAAAACAAAGAAGACCCACAATTTTTTTCTTGAATAAGTGTTTAGGGAAAAACCTTTCTGCACATAAGTAGGAGTTTCATGTTTAGAACAATCATCTAAGTCAGGGATACGAAACAGGAAGTGCTGGGCATAATAGAAAAAAAAAAGAAGCATATTTCAGTAACATATTAGTCAGGTTGGGTATGTAAGTTAATGCGTCAAAAAAGGTTCGGTAAGTTGCGTGGTTGATCTAGTAAAAAAATCATAAGCAATTAAATTCATCCAACTTTTGAGTTTTGACCCACCTGACCCCTACAATTCAAATAACGTGGTCACTATTTACCAATGTATTCTGAACACTAACCGTAATTACCTTTTGTAGGTAGGAAAATTTAATTTATGAATTCTTTTATAATTGGTCGTAAATAAACAAAAACATAGATTTTCCATGTAATAGAGAACTGGTTTTACCTCTATAGTGTAGGAGTAACCTTAATGAGAGTCGTAAATCTGAAGGAAAATAGATAAAGATGCAAATAAATAAGGCGTCAATATTTATTGATGATATAACCCAGAAAATAAAAAAATTACCTTGTCTCCAAATCATAAGCCTTGGAAGCCTCTTCTTCAAGCCATTGAATAGAAGGCATAGCAGAGCTGTTCAGCAACGAATTCACAAGCCGCAAGATGTGAAGTTATTGGTGGTTGAAGTGAATAAAGGACAATTAAATAATACCTCCGAACTATTAAGATGATACATAATTCCAGCATTATAAACTTAACATAAAAAAGCTTCATACCACTATCAAAGTTTCAGGAACCTATTCATTCCCGGTGGAAGATTTCCCTAGTTTTTAATTGCTTGTTCTCTTCGATAAAAAATATGTATTTTCATCCTGGTTCGAGTAGATGAAAAACCAAAATAAGACATAAAAAAAAAAAAAAAAAGGGAAAATATGTTGATTAAAAAAATAATCTAAATATAAAGTCAGAACCACATATAGTCCATAGCATCTTCAACCAGAAATAGTTCATAGCAGAAGTCTTTTTTCTTTCAGTTTGAGTCTGTAAAAAAGACAACAAAATATTAAATATTAAACCAATTGAAATGAAAAAAAATAAAAGCAGAAAATGTTCATAGAACCAAATAGAAAACATATGTTTTCTTCGAGAACAATAGAATTCAAGGATGATAACAATATACACAGAAGCATGCAACCCGATAACCCAAATAAAGGATCCATTACCCATCTTCCTACCATGCTTAAACTTCCAATCAATCATGTGATCCATGATGCAATCCCAAATTCCCAATTAAAGTCAGCCCTAATGAGATAACTAATTACAATTAAACAACTAACCTTCGATGTCACCGCCGTTATAGGGTCTGGAGTATACTTTACCTTTGATATCACCGCCTTTACAACCAACTACAACCATCATCGCCGCCGGTAGACGCCATCTTGAATCCATCAGTTTAATCGTATGATGTTGATGACTATTTGAAAATGAAGATTCGGTTTCCGCACATAAGTAGGAGTTTCGTGTTTAGAACAATCATCTGCAAGAAAATAAAAAAAAAGATAAAAGGTATAAATATGTATAATTGAAAATTTTGATTTGGAAATAAATATTGTGGCTAATATTTTGTTTTTGTCATCATCGCTTGCCTTTGGCGTCTATCACCACCATGTCGTGCCCCTTTGCTTGTTGTTCCGTCCGGTAAAACCACCAAAACAAACAACCGTGTATACCACTTCTGTTGAAGCCACCGATGGACACAACTGACACCAACGGGCCACGACCACCACGACCAGACAATCCGATTGCAACTCTGCTTTGCACCCATCATCGTCAGCACAACCTTCACCACAAACACCAATAGGAAAACATAAATGGAAATAAGTTGACAACAATGAAACATAAATCTGAAAGAAAGGTTAGAAAGCATACATGTTGATGTCGGTTGGGGGTGGGGGTGAAAGAGGTGCAGCGACAGAGAGGTGGGAGATGAGACATATGAAGGATTAGTTATCGATACAGATGAAGGTAGATGTGAGGCAAAAAAGAGTTAGGTGGCGACACGTGTTTACGGTAAAACGCCCCACACATCTTGAGACCTACACGTACGTAAAGGAGTGTTGCTAATGACATAAATACCCTTCTTAAAATAGCTAATAACTGAAATGGCGAAGGCACTATTACTACTATTCAGCTAATAATAATAAAAGGGTGTTGCTAAATACACTCCCTTTATATCATTTTTACTGATTACACTCTCCCCTTAAAGTTTTTAAATAAGCATAATTAAACCTTATATATTTTTTTTTTATAGAATTTCCTCTTCTATCCTGATCTAAGTTTGTCTGAAACTATAGTAATTAAATCATAAAGATTAAAACTAACAATATTTCAGATGGGGTTTTGTACCACCAAGATGATGACGAGATTCATGGGACGATGATGCTTCAATTATGTGATGAAGATGATGTTCATGGGGTGAGTAACTTAAAAAGAGTTGATTACACGAAGAATATGAGTTACTAAAATGATTTTTTTAAAGTAGAAGGATAGAGTTTGATAACTTTTAATCTGTTTTTTTAGAAGGGAGTGCAATTAGTAAAAAAAAAGGGGAATGCATTTAGCCAACCCCATAATAAAAAAAAAAAGACAGGCTCCACAGAATATTCGAACCTGGGTCACACCAGGTACACAACAACAATGCAACCCTCTGCACCAGTACAAGCTTTGTTATCAAGCTTAAACCCAATATTATTTATATTAACAGTAGATTTACTGTTCATTTTGATTTACTGTTCAAAATGTTTATTTATTAATATTATGTAATGAAATATATAGTAATATAATACAATATGACAATAGGGTTGGGTTATTCTACAAAGGCTACAAAAAATGAGAAGGGTGAGAAGGATACAAAAAACACAATAGATCATCAAATATGACACAATGAGCCACAAAATATAACACAATGCCAAAAAATATAACACAATACTGAAGAAAAAAGACACAATGAATTGAAAAAATGACACAACGATGAAAATAAGAAAAAGACACAATGGTACATAAAAGACACAATGATATAACGCGTATTCTACAAACTACAAGCTAAAACCCCAAAAAAACGAAGACCTGAAAACTAACGACGTAGGGTTCGATAAGACGATTCCAATGCCGCTTGAATGAGTTCAATCGGAGTTCGTTTGATACCCTTCCTACAACTTCCTATTTTTCTTTCACTGTGTATTTGATCCTAACCCTATGACAATATTGAAAGAGTATTGAATATGTCGTTAAATAATATTATTTAAGCTATAAGTTAGTATCCTATATTTAGGTAAGTAATTTTCAACGTGTAAAAAAACCTTGAGAATCAACACGCGACGTTATGTGGCTCATGAAGGAATGCAAGAAAATGCGTCCAACGATATCTAAAATTTTGGATGTGAAAACATACAAGGGTTATACATGCTTACACTGTACCCAGTGTAATATGCTTTATAACATTTTTTTAATATATCAATATTATACTCAATTTAAGATTAAAAATATATGTTATATTTTATGGTGTAAAATTCTAAAATAAGAAAAGAAAGTTTAAAAAGTAATTTACCTTTAAAAATGACTGGAAAAAAAAATCAACAGACGGTGACTATTATCCCTCTATGCCACAAGTTACATTAGACCGCTTGGAATAGGGGTGTGAAAGAGGGGAGGGCAAGCCTCTCCATGCCACCTACACCACCCCTCCATCAATTTGTGCCAGTGCTGCCTTATGGGGTGGCACAAAGTCCATGCCCCACCCCCTATGACACCCGTTGGATTTTCAGGTTAAGATTCGTACACCTACTCACCATTTTATTAATTCCAGTTATGCATTAGACATTTTATTACAATTCATGTGTCACCCCGAGTCTAGCAAGGCCCATAATAGTTTAGGAATCATTTCAATAACATGTTTACCCGGGCATTCATGAAACATTTTATGAATGCTCAACACATAAAATCATAGAATCTCACCATTCATTAATGGAATTCTCAAAACATATGTACCATGAGTTAACAAATCAATTCAACATATGTTAAAGGGGAATTAACACTTGACATACTATGTGAATAACACAATATCAATAACATTTCACAATTTCATATCTATGTTATCAATGCTAAAGCACAAGGACACTCACACACTCACACATACCAATCGATTTTACAAGTGTGTAGATTAAATGTGTTCGAAAAACATATGTACAAACACACACATATTATTCAATCGGCTTAGACAAGAACACAAGTGATAACATGGGTTATCCACGAGATGAACATTATATATATGTGCCTACATGTCCCATGCAATGTCAATATGGATGCTAACAATAACAATAACAAAACCATACACATGCTTAAACACATATGACAATGTATATATATATATATATATGTATGCGTATATGTTTGTGTGTTGGGATAAAACAAGATCAATCTAGATACACTCATACATATATACATACGACCACACATACATCCAAGAGAGATATTATAGACAAACGATGAATCTCTCTCTCTCTTACACACACACACACACATACACGATGCACACACACACATCCAACTCAAAACACTTATCCAAATACTCACATAATCCTATGTATTATACCAATGAAGGACTTTGAACATTCCAATCCATGATCCCATGTGTTTTGACCTTCTATTTTGATCCCTGCATGTTCCCTAGGATGGGCTAAGGGCCGCCCTACATGCACACCAAAACACAACTCAACTTCTTGCACTAGAAGGCAACTAGCTTTTCCGATCACTAGGATCCATGAACTTTGACTTACCATAATCATCAATCAATCACTACTAAGCCTCTATCTCTATCTTTCTATCTCTCCCCCTCTCTCTCTCTCTCTCTCTCTCTCTCTCTCTCGGCTATATAGTGAGTTCAAGATGCCAAACCTTTCACACATCAAACACTTAGACACATTAACAAACCAAACTCTCTAATTCACTCTCCCTTGATATCGGCTGAACCCAAACCCCATACCCGAGCCTATTCACGATCTCTAACCCCCAACCAAGTCACATCTGAGTTCAAAACGAAGTTGTGGAGGCTACATTGTGAAGAGTAGACTCAATCTCGACCCATTGCCCTTGTTCTAATCGGTCTACACTTGGTAAGTCCACTTATGTTTATTTCTTTCTAATATAGTTGATACCATTCGATACATGTTCACCCAGTCCTTTGATACACACGTACACTTCAAAAACACGAGCACACCATGAAAACAACCGACCAAAGCACTTAGATATGGTAACAAGCACCTATATACATACACGCATACACATTCCTATATAGTATGCATACCACACGTTAGGGCTGGCAAATCGTGTCCCTAACAGGTTAACAGGTCTCTGACGCGCGCGAACAAATAAGTTCTAAACATGAACACGACTCGTTTAACTCATTTATATCTCATGTTTATAACACAGTTTTATGTTTTATGTACCAAAAAAGGGAAATTAAAGATTTTTGCCTCTTAATTCTAAGTATTAAAAAAAGTCAAAAAATCAAATAGTGTACTTTTCAGTCAAACAGGTCTTATCGTGTCTTAACAGGTTACCCATTGCCAGCCCTACCACACGTAAATACTTGAATGTGGACCTCTATATACTCGTATACATACCACGAGTGTGTGTACGAGGGTATAGAGTCGAGTAGAGGCCACAAAAACCATTTTTTGAAACTCAAAATGTAACATACATGAAATGGTGATTTTAGGAACATGTGTTAAAAACCGGAAAAACATATGTTAAATGAGCTTTAATGGAAAACGTTTGGCAAAACATATGTTAATAACCAAGGTATATGTGTTAACTAAAGTAAAACATGAGTAAATGACATTTTTACACAAGGAAGGCCTGAAACATATGTTAATATGTCACATTTGGTACAAATGAGTAACACACACATCATATGGTAATATACAGAACCCAAGACATCGATTTTGTCACGCAATGGTTAATCATAGTCACAAATAATGACAAAAACGAGCTTTTCCAACACATACAGTGTGTGACATGTATGGACAGCCTTACAAAACACAATACATAAACATACAAGTCGGGTGAACAATTGCATGGTAAATAGTACACCACATAGACTTAAGTTGTCCTTATTCGAAATGTAGGGCACTTTTGTTCAGACATTCCCACGTCAGACTCAGTCTATTGTAGCATTCAGACATCAGGTGAGTTCTCACGACCCTATTTTACTGTTTTCATACTTTTTTGGGGGGAATAACATGCGTACAAGTTCAATTACATTTTTTACTATTATGTGAACATGAGACAAAAAGGTTCAAAGTACTCATAAGCCCTCGTGCCATACATTTTACTGTAACCATTAGCTATGGACTTAGCCATGAAACATCGGAATAGATCTATTGGGTTGACACCCCCACTCTTGGTTAGTCGCTCTAACCGGATGACAGATATCAAAAGAGTGCCTGTATTTCACATTACATTCATTGTCTTTAGTGTACAATGGGCGAGGCACAACATTCGTCAAGGTTTGCTTATGGGCTCATCATAGTCACATAATGATTATTGTCTTAGCTAGGAAATGATCCTGTCACCCATGGTTTACATAGAATCCAAAACCCATGACCTCACCAACTTAATTGTTGACATATTTTATTTGCATGTTTTTCAGGCAAATAAATCAAGCATCATGGAACTTGGAGTCGCGCACGAGCATCTCGGGGATATCTTGAACCTTGTTTTGATTAAATGATTTTAGACAATATCATTTTAACTATGGTTCTTAAGACAATGTTTTGGTCGTTTTCGTTAAACACTGCCGCCTTTTAATATATCCCTTATTTATGAAATTGATGCTTGCGTGACTTGTGTGCTTGAAAACCCTTCGAAGTTACATCTCGCGTTTCCGTCTTGACGGGGTGTGACAACCCCTTAATGGTGTGTCTTGATTGGTTGTTTTTGTCCCTTGGCATTGCACTCCTTGCCTTTCACCACCCCTCGTTTTTTTCTACGTAGAAGACAACTCTTTGCCTATGTGACACCTATATAGCAGTGTAAAAGCCCCTTATCTTTATGAACTTCCTCTAGTCTTATTCATTAATCAACCGTTGAGATCTATTCTTACACTTTTCTTGGAGTTTTGAGGTTTTTTACTTGTATGTTCAGCTTCCAGTTCAATAATCCGTGAATCTTTAGAAGAAGCATTCTCAGTCAAAGAAACAATCTTGTCAAGATAACCCTTGATGTTAGAATTTTTCTCATTAATCTCCTAATCCTTATGTTCAATCATCTGTAGCAGCTGACTTTTAGATTTTTGAAGCTCTGATGCTTCCAGTGAAAGTCGCTCAATCTCACCATCTTTACCAATCTAAACAAAAGCAATTAAATCAGAATTCAAACAGATAAAAACAGTTTTTAAGCAATATTCCAACTTACAAGGGAATAAGTACTTATGAAGCACAAATCTATCATTCAGCGTTAGTTTTCTTAAGTTCTGAAACTTCAAGAATTAAGATTTAATTTATTATTACCCACTCCTTGAAATTTTGAATCGCAAACTACTTGAAAAGAACTTTAACTTCTAAAAGCTGCTAAAAGAACATAACTACAAACAAATAAGACCAAAAAGTATACCAATTCTAATTACTAGAGATATTGACAAAGGCTAGTAGACCCCAAATGACTTCAGATGATATTCATAACTGCAAGTCTGTAAGTTGAAGCTAACAAAGATAATTCCAAAGCATCAAAGGTGATATTGCCTGAAACATATATAAAAATACAATGCATACCACACAATTCCTTCCATTTCTAGTTGTACAAATCTAAGCCAACAACATGATTCCTTTAAAAACCTATCCACATTTAAATGCATACTAAAAGTATACCGATTCCAAACAAGCATCAAGAACCACACAACAACACACAATGCCTAGCCTCCAATCAGTCGCCGATTAATCGCTAGTCGGAGATTCACCTAGTCATTTTCATCTAATCAGCCAAATAATCGCTAGGTGGTCAAAAATGGTCAAAAGCAATCCTAATAAGCCAAAAATCGGTGACAATCAAGAAACTCCAGACAAAACCTGTAGACTCCGGCGATTAATCCTATCTACTTAAAAATATTAGTCGACGAAAGGGTTAAAACATGTCTGCTTACAGAAATTATATATAAATTATGTGTGAGTATATATATAATAAAAAGAAAATACTCAAATAGCATCTCAATAAGCTCAACAAGTTACACCAAACTAAACGTAACAAAACATTATAAATTTATACCTAACAAACCTATCCACTATTTACACCTTCGTTTATTATAACAATGCCAAAAAAACATATATATACATGTATGTATGTGTATGTATATATATAGAGAGAGAGAGAGAAAGAGAGAAAGAACTACTACCGATTGAAGATAAATTTGGTGTTTATCAGCTTGAATCTACGCAACCTCCGACAGACGTTCTTCTAAACCAGAACTAAGTTGTGAACACTGTGCTTGTTGTAACGTATCGAATTCCGATTTAAGAGAAACATACTTCTGTTCGAGAACCGAGCACGTTTGTTCGGCGGTAATGGATGATGCATCGTGTTGAGCTTTTTGATTGTGGAGTTGTGTGATGTAAGCATCGGCTTTCTGTGAGATTAATGATGGATCATGGGAGAAACAAGCGTAGTCTTCGTCTGATAAGAACAGAGGCATTGCGTCTATGGAGTGACTGGTGATCGATGGATTATAGAGGATTGTAAAAGAATGGTGTTGAAACCGTAATCATGAAGGCATGGAGCGAGTAGGAGACGAGAAAGCGTAAGGAAAATATGAGAGGGTTTTGGAGGGAGAGAACATGCTTTAAAGACGGGGAAACTGAAAAGCCCTAATTATTATTCCAAGGGTGGCGGTTTCGAAACACGGAATTTTCGTTTTGATTGCCGATAGGAGCGGGAACGAGCCGAGCCTCAGGTTAACGATGCTTGAGCTTGAGCTTGAGCTTGAGCTTGAGCTTGAGCTCGTTTTATTTATGCGAACTCGAGATGGAGCTTGTTTCACTAATGAGAACTCAAGCTCGGATCAGTTCGAATTTTGTTTATAAAACCCTAGCTTGGTTTGTGAGTCGTTTTTTAAGCTCGAATTTGGCTCGCTATTATTTATTACAGTTCACAACCCACTCCGATCATGTAAAGCTACGATGCCATAGTTTACATGTTTTACGGTTCAAGCATAAATTATACAAAAAATGATAAATTTATTTTATTAATATAAGGTAGGCTCTACTACAATATCGTGTCATGTGTCTATATATAATGAACGACATACCAAACTCGATTTAGTTTTGTGTAGTTTTGTTTTTAGTCCAAGTTTCCATCTTGGTTCATCCCTTCCCCATCTACCAAACTTGATTTAGTCATATGTAGTTTTGTGTTTACTCCAAGTTTTCGTCTTGGTTCATCCCTTCACCACGTACCAAACTTGATTTAGTTTTGTGTTTGATCCATTGAAAACGAACAACATAAAAGAACGTTGACGTTTTCCTAACGGGGCTTGCCCTGATGGGCGTTTTGGTTAATTTACATTCCTTAGGTTTTTTTGTTCGTTTAAACAAACACGTAAACTTTTAATTATTATTATTATTATTATTATTATTATTATTATTATTATTATTATTATTATTACGGGGAAATATCCGGTACAAATAGCTTTTTTGGTAAGAAGTGTGAGAATCAAAGGGGGTATTTTTTTTTTCAAAATTTTTTTTCCCCGTATTGTTAAACATGTATTATAGTATTGAAAACTAAAAAAAAAAATGGTGTAGAGTAATTACATAATTACTCTAGTGTAAACTAATGTATTTACCTTAATGACGTAATTACACTAAAAAAAATTTTTTTTTAATTTTTTTTGTATTATTCATCTAGAAAGAATGTTTAAGCACATGGGAAAAAAAAATTCTAAAAAAAAAAAAAAAAATTTTTTTACCTCCTTTGATTCTCACAGTTCTTACAAAAAAACTATATGTATTTGATCTTTACTCTTATTATTATTATTATTATTATTATTATTATTATTATTATTATTATTATTATTATTATTATTATTCTCGTAGACATCATTTTAAATATAGATATGTAATCATAAACTTTAACTAATAATTTCATTTATCCTCAAAATACACACAAAAAAAATGATGAGTTTGGAGTTCAACTTGATCTATCTTCTGTTGAATATTCACCCTCAAATAGCCTCTCCCTTGCCTTCATTGCCTGTACCCATTAACCAGACTCATTAGCTGACCACATAAATACTAGACCTTACCATAAACATTTTTATATATTTTTACTTGAAAATGTTGTCTGTGTTTCCTTACATAGTGTATCAAATATGTAGATGCCAAAACATTTATGACGATACGCGAACATTTGTTTCGCGTATTTCATATGAATTATACCCGAGAAAAGGCAATACCTGTTTTTCATAATTGGTACAAACTGTAACCACTGAAAGTAGAACAACTTGAATGATGGCACCAACTAATATCCCTATCCACAAGCCCACTCCTCTAAGTGACGTGCGAAACCCCAATAGAGCAGCAACCGGGATTCCAGCAAGATAATATGCTGCAAGATTAGCGTACGCTGCTAAATGCTGCCATCCCACGCCCCTTGCAACGCCTGTTTCATTAATAAACAACAAACCTTAATGTTTATAGTTTAAAACACACATGTGTGCGCGGACAAAAACATGCGCGTAACAGATAACAAATGTAAAAAGGATGAGTAGGTGTTGTAACCTGAAAGGGCTCCCTGTATGCTATCCATTATAATGTTTAAACAAAGCAAGGGAACCATTTTTGTGACATAATCAACGACTTCCTTCTCATTTGTGAAAATGTATCCGAAAACATTCCTACTTGCAAAAACAGTTGTGCTGACTATAGCTGTCTCGACGACTGACATGATGATAATGGCTTGGACGGCCACACGCGCCCCCTTTGGATTCCCTGCTCCTAGTTCATTTGAAACTCTAGTGCTGGAAAAGAAAGGCGGCCACATCATCAATATTGGCATACCATGGTTTAAAAAACACTTGAGGCGTGCGCCAAAAAAACGAGTCTGAGGCGCACCTCACGGGGTCTAGTCTGTACATACGCCTCTAAGGGCTGAGGCGCCAAGAAAATGTGCGCCTTAGGGTGCGCCTTAGGTGGTTTAGGGTGTTTTTATGTGTTTTTTTATATGTTTTAGACTTTTTGGGTCGATTATTTTATTTTTGATGTATGTTTTTATGTTTTAGACTTATCTGGGTCAATTATTTTTATGTTTTATAAGACCCCCGTAGTGGGGCGTTTTTTTTTTCAAAATTTTAGTAAAATAGCGCCCCCAACACCGGAACAGGGGGCGCCATTTTTAAAAAAGTGGGTAGGGCGGTATATAAATAACGCCGATGACAAAATGCAACACCCAATCAAATGTTGACACGTGGCAAAGGCTTCAAATCAAACGGTCAAAATTTTGACCGTTGGGGCACAATTAATTTTGAACGGTAATTTTTTTGTGAAGTGTATATATACACACAATTTTTATAAAAACACAAACACAACTTTACACAACCAAAACTAAAAACCACACCACAACACAATCTAAATACAAAACATGTATCCATATGGTTCACCGTTCGGGTCCCGGGTCGACCCGGTGCGAGGCCAAACACTAATACTCCGCTGCCACCCAATTGGGGCGAGTTTGACGTGAACACAATGCAATACACGCAACTTCTTGGCATGCCCGGTCAATTTTATCCGGGCCCAAACATGCCCGCTCATTTTTTTCCTCCACCAAACTATGTCCAACCTTCTCAAGAGGAGCCCGATTCCGTACCAGAAACTCAAGACGAACCCGAGGGTTCTCAACGGGGGCGCGGGCGCGGGAGACGCTCGCATAAAAAGAAAGACGTTACCGCTCCTCGTCAAAAAAAGCAACAGGAACGTTGGGAAAGAGATGAGGAGTTCAAGTTAGCGCGAGCCTGGCTCGACATATCCGAGGACCCGGAAGTTGGTTAGTATTTTTTTTTGTGTTTATATATATATATATATATATATATATATATATATATATATTTTAAAATGTTGGTTTAGTATTTTTTTTTGTGTTTACATATATATATATATATATATATATATATATATATATATATATATATATATACTTTTTAAAATGTTGGTTTAGTATTTTTTTTTTGTTTTTAATCGTATGATATTTTTTTGCAGCAAACTATCAACATAGCTCGGTGCTTTGGCAACGGATTCGAGAGCTATTTTTTGCGGCCATGGGTAGGGGGAGTATCGAGAGAACGACTCGATATCTGGAAAGTGGTCGGACATTAATAATAAATGTCACTCGTTTTCGGAGGTCTACCAACGTTGCAAGGACAACAGGGCCAGCGGGGAAGGTGATGACGGTTTACGAGCCGACATCTTTGATACAATCCCTCGACAGGAGGTGGTGCATTGAGGGAGGAGTTTGATTAAATGAATCGACGACTACAGGATCTTCGCGACCTCGGCCAAAGACGTTTGCAAACTATGGACCAGAGAGTGGCCGAGAATAAAAGGTTCGTCGACATTCAAGAGGCGAGGCAAAGGGAAAAGGACATTGAGTTTTTGTCCAAACCGATCGACCACCTCAAGGGAGAAGCCCTACTCCTCGCGATACATCATAGGCAACAAATCCTTGCAAAATATAACCTCCAGTAATTTATTTAAGTTGTTTGTTTTTTTTTTTAATTTGGTATTGTAATTTATTTAAGTTGTTTGTTTTTTTTAATTTAATTAATATTAGTTGTGTGTTTTTATTATTATTTGTAATTTTTTTTATATTTATTTGTCTTTTATTTTAATTATTTTGAATTAAAAGATTAAAAAAAAATAAAAAAATCAACCACTCACATTCAGGGGCTTTATAAATAAAGCCCCACCACTACACCCCTTTTTCAGTTTCTCTCTCCACGCTGACTCAGCAGCCATGTGGACCAATCAGGAAGGGGGGCTTTATAAGAATCATTTACATAAGTAGTAGACTTATTTTTTTAGAAATTACTTTTGGGGGGTATGGGGGAAAAAAACTGATTTTGGTGATGTATAGAAGTGGTTTAGCGGCATCTAAGAAAATAAAGTAGATGCCGCCAAATGGTTCAAGGACATTGATGCCGCCAAACTAAAGATCTACATTGATGCCGCCAAATGGTAGTGAGGTATCACTTTATAGTTTATAGTAATTGACCAACAAGTCCTTGTAGTTTATAGTAATTGACCAACAAGTCCAATATATTGAGAAATCAAGCAAGAAAGTTATAACTCCATATTTATTTTTCATGTGATGATATTATTATCATTATTTAGTATTTAATAAAAGTTAAAAGGTAAATTTGATGATATATGGACAAAGATATGATAATCCTACAATCAAACTTAGTAAAAATATTTAGAAAACTAGTTTTAGCTCTTTATAAATACTTGTTTTTAGTGAATTATTCATGAATATAAATGTATACATAGCTTTATATTCTTCAAATGAAAAAAATAAGAAATGTTGATCAGTCGTCCATACTAGCCGACTTTCTTATGTTTGAGAATTATCGTAGGTTTAAACTGTTTATAAACCCTAGTGTGATTTGGCAAAAGAAGATATCGGTTGGTTCGACATAAACTAAATAGTGGTTATGGATCAACAAGTCTGTGTCAATTTATTAATAAAACAAATTAATGTACTAAATATGGTTAAAACAAATCAAGACGCTATGAATATTAAAATAATAATACATTAAATTATTTTTAGCATGTTTGATTCCTACATGTAATGTAAGTTATAAACTTATAATTTTATAGATTTAGTACTGTAAGTGTTACGGACTGATATATTCACTAAAAACAAGTATTTATAAAGAGCTAAAACTAGTTTTCTAAATATTTTTACTAAGTTTGATTGTAGGATTATCATATCTTTGTCCATATATCATCAAATTTACCTTTTAACTTTTATTAAATACTAAATAATGATAATAATATCATCACATGAAAAATAAATATGGAGTTATAACTTTCTTGCTTGATTTCTCAATATATTGGACTTGTTGGTCAATTACTATAAACTACAAGGACTTGTTGGTCAATTACTATAAACTATAAAGTGATACCGCCAAATGGTTCGGCGGCATCTAACAAAATAAAGTGATACCGCCAAATGGTTCGGCGGCATCTACTTTAATTTTTTTGATACCGCCAATTGGTTTTAAGGCATCTCCATTTTTGATTTTTTTACCCAATACCCCCTAAAAGTAATTTCTAAAAAAATAACTCCACCATTTATGTAAATGATTCGCTTTATAAATAAAGCCCCCCACTACGCATGGTCTAAGATATATAATTTTTATATTTATTTTTTGATTCCGCCTTGGTTCACCTCCAGGCTTACGCCTCGTGAGGCGAAGGGAAAACGCTTCGAGGCTCTTTTCCGTTCTTATAAACTTTGTGGCATACTAGTCATGGATATACATACAATTATACATATAGTGATATAGTTACATGTGTTATCAAGATGAAACAAAACAAACCTAGCACCAGCACCGAATCCAAAAGGTATGGCATAGAGTGTAGCAATTGTGTTAAGACTGTTCAAGAAATGCATGAGAAAATATTATTGCAAAGTCGAATGCTGAAAGTGCGTGTGTGTGCGCATATAATGTATATCATAAAACAAATGAAGTTACTATAGATATCATACCACACAGCAAGAACCGACGTTTCAAGCTCTGGATTTGGCAGAAGCCCGGACAGTAAAACTAGAAGCTCGTATGACCACCATTCGAGGCTGAAAATGTATAAACGGTTAAATCACGCAATTAACTGAGTAACTGAAAATGTGAATATGAGAGGGAAGAAAAGATTTACCAAATCATGACAGCGGACGGGATAGCAAAGCTAAAAAACTGTCTCATCCCATGAAACACTTCAAGTGAGATTGGAGAACGTGTTTTTGCACACGAGGGGGCGTAGTTCATGTAAAACAAGAGGAAAACAACGTTTGCCCACATCGCAACTCCCATTGATATCGCTGCTCCAATGTTGCCCAATCCAGTTTTATACACAAGGGCCCAACAAAGAGGAATGTGCAGGCATAAAGCAGCTATTGAGCTGGCAAGCATGGGTAATAGCATGCTTTGCATTTGGAAATATCTAACAAGTGGTTGAAGAATCGCGTAAGCGAAAAGCGCAGGAATAAGATAAGTGATGAATTTGCCAGCTTCTTGTGAAATCAAAGGGTTTTGACCAACAAGAATGAGTAATGGTCCAGTATATCTCCAAAAGATTGCAAGAGGAATGGATACAATTAAAAGTGAGAAAATGGCAGTGTATGTTTGAATTCCAACTTTTGTGTATTGTTTAGCTCCATAAGCTTGTCCACATAAAGTTTCCAAAGCACTAGACATCCCCATCTATTAAATTAAAAAAAAAAAAAAACATTATATCATGTCAAACTAAGGTGGCTTTTGGTTTGTAATTAAGGGTGTTAATTTATGAGTCGTGTTCGCGGTTGAACATGAACACGACACAAACTCGAAAATCGTGTCACACACATAAACGTAAGCCATAAATCTATTTTTATTTTAAAATTTTCAACATTTAATACTCTAAAATGACAAATTTAGATTAAAATAACAATGAAACAAATAAGTACATATTATCAAACATGATATTCATTTATCTTTTATTTTCTAAACTTTGATATAAGATAAGTCAAATTTAGTAACACATAAACACGAAAAATTATATCAAGATAACGGGCAGGCGGGCAACAAGCTGCGCCGCAACCCCTTTCTGGACCGCAAACCCTAACCTACTAAAAACAAACTCATGCCCCCCCGGAGTCGAGACACTACCAATTTAAGTTATGACTTATATTTTTTTAAATAATATATAAAACAACAGGTCAAACGAGTGAACCCACAAACCTATTAGATCAAGCCAACCATGACTCTATTAGTTAAATGTGTGTGCGGATGGGACTGAAATTGACCCAAACCCACGAATATCAAGGAGTATGTCGTGTACTCGTGTTTCCATGTCATGTGAGAAATCCACACCCTATTTGCGGTCAATAATCAATACGAGTATAATTTTGATAAGTCTCGATAATTAGGCATGGATCTCTAAACCCAACCCTTCAGGTAGGTATGGAGGATTCCCAGTTCTATGGCTTTACACTACAATCCTTCAAATACATAATCTTCCAATTTGATTATAACTGTAGTTATCTGTGCTATTGAAGTTGACTTCTTATTTCTTAACTCTTATAATCTTAATGAGGTCTTATAATGTAAATACTTTAATCTATGTTATAATTACGTTGACTACAATTTTGGAAGTAAGGATAAGTTGCAACGTGCTAGACAAAAATGAGTTTTCAAGAGATATCAAAAGATTTTGTCAACAAGTGCAATATCAATCTAAAATTGACTACTTCCTGTCTTGCATCATATTTTAATCATATTTGTAAGGCCTCAAGGGCCCTTAACTGATTATGTTTTCACTTCACTGATTTCTATCAATCCTGCACTGCTACATCACTTTACTGATTTCCTTCACTGAAACACTTTTTTGTAGGCAGCACTTCACTGATTCTTTATCCAACTATCCATTATTTTCACACATAATAATAATAATAATAAATTTTTAAAATAAATTTCTTTCTTAATCTTCATAGTAAAAATAAATTTCTTTCGTAATATGCAACACACGTTTTCACGATTTCATTCTTAATCTTCATAGTAAAAATATCGTTCCATACACTTAAAATTAGTTAATTAATTCATGTAGGTCCCTCACACACAAACACATGCACAAATAGAAGAAATAGGCAAACATAATACACATCACACATGTATACATATATATATAACTATCAAAAGAAGAGCAACAAAAATGTGGTGGGTTATAGTGTCGGATGTGAAAGAAAAACATGGTTTGTTTGTATATTGGTTTCAGGCCCATTATCACAATGCTCGAAAGAAAATAAACTTAAAAAATTGAAAGTTGGAGGCACAAAAATTCAAAGAAAACTACGGACTTTTTTTCTCTCTCTATATATACTCCACACACACAATACACATATCTATACATGCATAACTTATATCTATCACCATCTTCATCTTCACCTCCAACCTTCAAGCTTTCAGAGTTAAAAAAAAAAAAAAAACCTTGCAACTAAAGAATATATATATATATATATATATATATATATAGAGAGAGAGAGAGAGAGAGGGGAGACTAAACCATAAAAAAGAATAAAATTATGTGAAAGTTTGTGCCACATCTGTGAACCAGCACGGTAACTAGAACCCGAATTTGGTTCACGGGACCACTACCAGCATGGGTGGCGACGGTGTTACTGTGCTGGTAGTGGGGTACCCGTGACAAATTCTGATAGCGCCCCGTCCCCCCTAAGTTATTCTACTTTCTCACTAAGGTGTTGAATACAACGTTTTTTGTTGTGGAATAACAACCAAGCCCGATAACTAGCAAAAAAGTGTCGTCACATCACTGCCACGTAGACATTGGAGCAATAACTAAACACCCAATAGCTAGGTGTCATAGAATAACTAAGAAAATCAAAAGTAAAGGAAAAATGAAAAAGAAAAAAACATATGTGATTGGTTATTGGAATGGACCCCACCTTCTTCTCCATCTAAATGGGGTATTATAACATATTTTGTGTAGTATGTAAAATTAAAGGGGTAAATGGGTGAATTCGTGAACCCGCTAGGTCAGCACAAACATGGCTCGCTTAGCTAAACGTTTTTGTGGGTTTAATAAGAGAGCGGATTTGGAATGGATTTGGATGATTAACAGTTCTACGGTTTGAAGAATTCAATTTGGATGGCATGGTTGTTAATCTTCCAATTTGATTGTAACTATAATTATATGCGCTACTGATGTTGACTTCTTAATGACTTAATTAATTCTATTTATTATAGTCTTGATGAGCTCTAATAATGCAAATACTTTAATCCATGTTATACTCCATCGGCTGGTCAGGAGGTTTTCCTAGAAGGGTTTCAGTTCAATCCTTGCTACGTGCAAAAAAAGTGTAAATAATAGGAGAAAAGCATCACTAGGAAGGATTCGAACTTGGGCAGGGTTTAAGAGTCACTGCTCGCCTTAGAAGAGGTAGCTGGTGTATTCGAAACCAGTTGCACTAGCCGTTAAAAAAAAAAAAAACCATGTTAGAGCATTCACATCTCCACCAAATTTCCTCATTAAATTACACTAAAAATCATTATTTCACTCTAAAATTTTCCCTCTCATTTTTAAAATAATAATACTTTTTCATACTTTTATCATTATATTTTCTCTCTACTCATTCACAACCACTTTCAAAAATATTAAAATATTTTTAGAGGTGAAAAGTATTTTTTTAAATATAGGGATAAACAGTGCTTCCATCAAATTTTTTCTCTCTCCTTAACTCACAACCGCTTACACTCAAAACTCATCATGTAAATTTGATTCCTCTGTGAATGCTCTTGTACTTCAGTCCATAAATTAATATTTTTCTTTTTATATATATATACTTGTGTTGACGACACGTGGATGGAACTATGGAAGGATAACCGCGCATGCCAAACAATAGTGAACTTCGAGGAAATATCAATTTCTTTTGTCAACTAGTGCCTAGACAATAGTGAAGAACTTGATTACTTGTAATGAATGTTGCATCATACTTTGGGCCGGTGGGTGCATAGACCGGGGCAACCCTGTCACACACCTTTGCCGTCTCCACCGTCCCCTACCCCCGACCCTTATTTCCCCGTCTCCCCCATAACGTCATGGACGCACCAATCACCATTCAGCACTAATCATCTTTCGCCACCACCGTCTCTCGCCCTCGTCCCCGTCTCAACCACCGCCTCCACCCCCGTCTCCCTCTCTCGTGTCCCTACACCCACCAGTCTTAATTATATTTGGCCTATATTCTTTTTTTTTTTTTTGAACGATCAACTAAAGTATTGCCGGGTACTCTGTACGCGGCCCCCAATGGCCGAAAGGGGTCCCAGACGGCCTCTAGTCCGTACGGACAGAGCCCTTCGGCCCACCCGTCTCCTGTTCCAGGGAAAACCCGGCCCACAAACCCGCCCGAAGGCACGACGGTAGTGAACCGGTAAAACCTGGAGGGATCAGGAGTCGAACCCAGGACCACAAGGGTCAAGGGTCTCTCCATCACTTCCCAACCACCTACTCCACCACAAGGGTGGGGGTATCCATCACATGCCTCCCGTGGGAATTGAACCCGGCTCCCCCAAAGAGAGAACCGACCCTTTTACCACTAGACCAAATGATCAGATATTTGGCCTATATTCTACTTGACTAGTGACTACTTGTTTCCCAAGGTGTTGAGTACAATATTTTATTGATAAAAAGACTTTTGAGTGTTCCAAAAGATTAAAAAAAAAATCATAATTAAGGAACATCTGATGCAACATGAGTGAGGGAGAGAACTGACCATTACACTGAGTCCGGTGACGCCGGCAAGGGAGATAGCAATGGAGGTGCTAGAGAGAGCAAGTTCGCCCAGATGACCAACCATCATGACTGAAGTAACCTGCAACAAGTACTGTGACATGGTCACTGCCACCATAGGGCCTGCTACATATCCTACTTTCTTTATCTCTTCCAACAACACCCGCCATGTTATTCTCTCATCTCTTTCTTTCACAACCAATCCTTCATCCATCTCTCAACACCAGTGTGTGGAGAGAGAGAGAGAGAGATATATATATGAAGTTTTGGTAATAATATGGAAGTAGAGCAAGACTGATAAATTATATTTTTAGAACAACGACTTTCAAATATTGCAACTCACTTAACTATATTCTTTTTGCGGGGACCACTCACCTTACGATGGAGTGGTATCGGGAAGTGATCGAGAGACACTTGATCTTGCGGGTTGGCCGCCTGATGGAGCTACCTTTCGCTAATGGGTGGTGCGTACGGGGTTATAAAGGGTGAATTCGAGGAAGGACGAAAGATGAGAAAAAGTTTTAAATAGAAAGGACAAAAATGCCCCTGGTTAACGACAGAGGAATGGACGACGTTAGGGAGAGGACGTAAATGACAAAGAATGAAAATCATAGAGGTCCAGATAAGAAACAAAAGATTTTGCACAATTTAGGCAATTGACCCAAACCATAGAGACGAAATTGACAATCGACCCTAATTAACTTGTTAGTTGTTACATTACGCGGCATAATTATATACCTTTAAGATTATTTTTCTTGCTTATCTTATTTCACCATCATGGTTTGTATTTTCGTTATGTATAGAAAAAAAATACAATAAAATTAAGAATTCACTAAGATTTTCAAATTTAGAAAATACTTAATGAAATATGTATTTATATTAATTAACTAGGTTATTGCTCGCGTAGACACGTGATTCGACAATTAATAATTATTTGGAGCGGTAAAACCTATAAAGAAAATATAGTATAAATATTTTATTAAAATTTAAAAGCAAGGAATACATTATTCAAATATCACTAAATATTTCCTTATACACCACATTTTTTTGTTTTAGTTTTGACATTCCCATCACCATCTAGTATAAGTAATTTCACCCCTCCCATGCTTTTAACTCTTGACAATGCGACACAAAGTTGGCCATGTGAGAATACGGGGTCTCTTAAATACAATCTAACCTTCGATACAGACTGTCCTTGGCTTTTATTGTTGGTCATTGCGAAACAAACACCAGGTATTACACAAAGTCCTTGATTGCTTTCTTCTTGATTTGAAGAGCTAGATTGGGACTACCGTGATGCAACTGTAAGAAGCTTGCGAGGTGAGGGTTTATGTCGACTCCAGAAGACATAGGAGTCAATAACATTGACACAACTATGGAGGACAGTTTGTATTATAAGGAATTCACAGAAACCAAGATAGTTTAGAAAACGACACACGGAGGAAACGGTTAAGGTGAAGCCGTTTCCATACATGCAAGACCCGCCTAGAACCAATAAAAAATAGACACGTAGCACTCTGTAAGGCGTGGAGGCTATGTAGCCTCCAAGTTATTAAAACGCCCGACTCTTGCCTTTTCCCCAAAAATCGTTAGGGCCCAAGGGAAGAGGCTACATAGGTTTTTCCTTTTTTTCCCTTCTCCACCATATTTAAACAGACATAATTTTTTTCATACGACAATTAAAAAATATATTATCGTATGAAAAAAGTTATGAACGTTTAAATACGGTAGAGGAAAGAAAAAAAAAATGTCTATCTTGGCTCTCTTCCCTTGACCCATCACCTTTTCATCTACACCGCTAGCCGTCTCATGGGTAACGACTAGGCTTTTCCGCAAGACTTTAAATATTCTCTTCCTTTTAATAGTTCCATGTTTCTGCATCTGTTTAGTCCGTTAGTGCGCCCTTCTATCAGAGGAAATTCCTAGAGCACATCATTTTCCTCCTTGTTAAACTTGTCCAAGCAAACATTTATGTTGTTCAATTTTGCTTTTCGAGAAGGCCGACCTCCACTTCAGGCCCTCTGTACTCGAGCGCCATCTTAGGCGTTATCTCCATTTTCGCGCCCCCTACACCATTACGTAGGGGTGTGAATTGTTAAAAAAGGGTTGGAGCGTTTTATTTTTAGCGCTGGAATACAAGTTCTTCCACCAATAATATTTTGCCACGTCACCCCCTTTGTTTGAATATTGTTTCAACGGTTAAAAAAGGGGCGTTAAATTTTTCTCCCCCCACTACACCCCATTTCATTTTAAAGCTCCATGCTGACTCAGCTGCCACGTGGACCAATCAAGAAAGGGGGCCTTAAATTTTTTCCGCTCCCACTACACATGGTTTGATGATTTTCCCCGTAATGCACCATATTAAAGTCAATGTTTTGATTTTAAACATCCAACAGATTGATCATGTTCATTTTAATATAGTTTGCTAAGTTCTCAAAGCTTTACTCTGTCTCTCTATCCAGATTAACATTTAAACTTTATCATACTAATTTTGCACTGCATCATAACTACAGTTCAGACAAACAGACAAAACTTATTGATTTTTAGAAATCGAATGCGACAACTCATAAACTTTCAAAGGAAACATTTGCTTGCTAATTAAATGTTAACAACTCACCTTTTATTGTTGATAGCTCATGTGTTGATAAATGCTGAAATGCATGTCCTATTTTTATAACTATAGGGGGAGAGGGCATGTCCTATATTTTTATTGTATTCAAAATAAGTACATTTCATAAGGTGTGACAATGATAGTAAATAACGAAAGCGAAATTCAAAATCGACGAAAATCCCTGCGTTAAAAAGGAAACAATTTTATTGTAAGAAAATTGAGACAAAATCATAACTAACAACAACAAATAAGAAGAATTGCTTAAGGAAATGATGTTTTTTTTTCTAATCTTCTATCACAAAAAGAAATTGCCTAACCCCAATGAAATGGTTTGTTTATACCATAATACACTCTTTGAAGCCACTTAACCATCAAATCCATGTTGATTAACCCATATGGTCTTAACTCCTGCACAAAGCTTCTTGACAGAGAAAACTCTCAAGTCTTAACCAACCTTAACTTGTTGCAACAAGTTATAAGCCGCGTTAAACTGTTAGCGTCCAACCAAAAGTCCCAAAAATGTATGGGGTGATCAATATATCGAAGAAGCTTTTTATTGGTATAGAATACAAAAAATATGGCGTCACATTAATATATCTTCTGTTGAACGTTCTTCCTCCAATAATCTCTCCCTTGCCTTTGTTGCCTGCACCATGAACCACCGTCATCAAAAACCCAAAATTTCACCAAATTCAGTCATTTAGCATAGCATGAAACCATAGTTGTCAAAAGCGCGCCTAGGCGCAAGGCGCAACCAGGCACACCAAGTGCGCTGCGCCCTGAGGCGCGCGCCTAGGCACTGAGGCGCACTATTGGGGCTGTTTTCAGGCTGATTTCCGGCCAAATTCAGGCTAAAAGTTGTCTAAACCTCTAAAAATCCTAAATGAGTTATGAACAAGTCCTAAACAACCCTAAAACATCCTAATGTAGCCCTAAACAAGCCTAAAACATCTCTAAAATCCCTAAAAATGTATTTTATACTATGCGCCTAATTATAAAAAGCCCTCGTTTTTTATGCGCCTTGCGCCTAGGCTCCAGGCTCGGCCTATGCGCCTTGAATGTGCCTAGGCGCTTTGACAACTATGCATGAAATAATGACAATTTCAACCCATTTATTAATCCAGTGGTCTATTTGGATTATACTTAAGCACTTAACTAAACGGGTCAAATGGGTATCATAAAAAAATTGTGGTTGGAAAAGGGAAATTATATCATTAAAAGGTTTTGGATATAAAAAGGTATTTCTGGTCAAACGAACACAAAGCTAACCCGCAGAAATATTACTTGTTTTGACCCCAACCCGTTTTGCCATATTGAATTTCCATGAGTTATTTTTACTCGGCGAAGAAACTAAGGGTGCTTAAAGTGTTCATTGTTTCATTTTTATGCGTTCATCCTTTTTTTTATCATGAAAACCCCCGTTATAGTTGAATTCACATGATCCCAACAATACCCTTTTAGTAAAACGCAGTTTGCGCTGGGCAGTTAGCCTTTAAGAGGGCTAAAGACAGGATACCAATAAAAGCTGGATATGAACCTGCGACACGTGCTTACTGCGCCACCCCCTTGAAGGTTGGGTTCATTAAAAGGTAATGAAAGCAGATGAAGAAAAGGCAATACCTGTTTTTCATAATTGGTACAAAATGTAACAACTGAAAGTAGAAAAACTTGAATGGTGGCACCAACTAGTATTCCGATCCACAAACCCTCTCCTCTCAATGAGGTGCAGAACCCTAATAAAGCAGCAACTGGGATTCCAACTAGATAAAAAGCAGCAAGATTCGCGTACGCCCCTAAATGTTGCCATCCCACGCCCCTTGCAACACCTATTTCATCAATAGTTAAACAACAGTCTTATATATATACATGCAGTATAGTGCACACGAAAAATAAACGCGAGGAGGTAATATTACCTGAAAGGGTTCCCTGCATACTATCCATTATGATGTTTATACACAGAAGAGGGGCGATTTTCGTCACATAATCAACAACTTCTTTTTCATTTGTGAAAATGTACCCAAAAACGCGCCTACTGAAAAAAACAATCATGCTGACTATACTTGTCTCAACAAGTGCAAGGATCACGATGGCATTAACTGCCACGCGCGCCCCTCTTGGATTTCCTGCTCCAAGCTCATTCGACACTCTAGTGCTGAAAATAAACCACAGAAAAAGCATATTAGTCATGAATGCACAATTATAGATATACGCAGGATAAAAAAGTAACACAGACATGAGACTATGAACTAACCTTACACCAGCAGCAAATCCGTATGGTATAGCGTAGAGTGTAGCAATAGTATTGAGACTGTTCAAGAAATTCAAAAATTAAAATCATTAATATTTTCAGTTGAGAGAACTTTATATAATGTTTATGGATAATACTACATACCAAATAGAAAGAACTGAGGTTTCAAGCTCGGGATTTGGCAGAAGCCCAGAAAGGAGTACGAGAAACTCATAGGACCACCATTCGAGGCTGCAAAAGTTGGCAATTCACAGAAACCGATTAACAAATTCTTCAACATGGTAACTAATGATGAGATTACTTACCAAATCATGACAGCTGATGGGATAGCAAAGCTAAAGAATTGTTTCATCCCATGAAACACTTCGGCCGAGATAGGAGAACGGGTTTTTGCACACGAAGGGGAGTACTTCATGTAAAATAAGAGGAAGATAGCGTTAGACCACATGGCGACTCCCATTGACATTGCGGCTCCAATGTTTCCCAATCCAGTTCTATACACAAGTGCCCAGCAAAGAGGAATGTGTAGGCATAACGCAACTGTTGAGCTGGCAAGCATGGGTATTAACATGCTTTGCATTTGGAAATATCTAACTAGTGGCTGAAGAATTGCGTAAGCAAAAAGCGCAGGAATGAGGCATGTGATGAATTTCCCAGCCTCATGTGAAATCACAGGGTTTTGGCCAACAAGAACGAGTAACGATCCAGTATATCTCCAAAAGATTGCAAGAGGAATGCAAACAATCAACAGTGAGAAAATAGCGGTGTAAGTCAGTGTTCCAACTTTTTTGTATTGTTGAGCTCCGTAAGCCTGTCCACATAAAGTTTCGAGTGCACTAGACATTCCCAACTGTCAAAACCAAATAAACAATTGGATGCGAATAATTATACTCAAAGCGGCTAAAATTCGGTAAAGGAGAGTGTTTAGAAATCATGGCCTCCAAGCTAACCAAAGTAATCCCAACAACTAGATCAAGCTGTGCTATGGCAGTTAAGTTTTACATAAATAGTTAAATTTCAATGTTCCTTTCCAATGTTGCAAAAGGCGCTAGGCGGTGAGGTCCAGCCTAGGGACTAGTCAGGACTAGGCGAAATTAGGCGTTTTGGTATTTACACACACACAAATTTAGGTGTTTTTTGAAAATATGCTAAGATATATAGACATAATACTTAGAAATACTTAGATATATAGACATAATACTAAGAAATACTTAGAAATTACAAAAAAAAAAAAAAAAAAAACCACCGCCTAGGACCGCCTAATGGCCAAAACGCCTAGATCTTCAACTAGCCTCTTATTCCGATTTTGGTCACTTAGTCCGATTTTTACAACACTGTTCCTTTCTTACTATAGATTGTGAATGCTATAAAATTGATATAGTAGTGTATTGGACCATTTGGTAATTATACTAGTAGCCAAAAATTGTATATGTGACAATGAGTCATAAATTGAATGGGGTCCAATAAGGCAAAAAATCAGTCATGTCTCATTACAGACAATGCTCCATACAAAAGGGATTTGAAATTTTGTGTAAGGACAAGACTATAATGACAGACAAAGATATGCATTTCCAAGAAGAAATAGCAGATACAAATTATTAGCATGTGACAAAAACAAAATTGGCTACTTCCTCTTATCATATTTGAGGTAGTTATCCCAACAAATCTGTGTCAAAACTTGACATTTGAAAGAGCCCAAATTGTCTACCATCACATATATATCTAAAGTTATAAAAAAAAATAAAAAAAAAAAAAAAAAAAGATTTTCCCTTTCAAGATGGAACCCGGAAATGGCATAAAAAATCATAAGACTGCCCGGAGTGGGGCGGGAAGGGGGGTAACACCGCCGACGACGGTGGCGTGGGAGGGGCGGGAGTCAAGGGGCGGGGGGCATTTGGCTGGCGTGGGGCAACTCTTTGGGACACTTGGCATCTTCTGATTGGTCAGGTTTTTTTTTTTTTTTTTAACTTTAACACAATATAATATTATTTTCTTCCTCCCTCTTCCCCCCCCCCCCCCCTTCCACTCCCCACAATTTTTTTCCCCCCCACATGGGTCCCACAAGTGCCACATGACGCTTCATCCCCCTCTTTCCCCCCTCACCACTCCGAGTAGTCTAAGCACATAGTTCCATGTTCCAACCTGCAATCTATCATGTTTTTTTTAAAAAGGCATCTTTCGTCTTTGGGAATTGAACCCAAGACCACCAAATCTACGTGTTCACACAATTAGTAAATAATTTAACACAAGTGACAACTAGGGATGAACATATTGTACGGAATACCAAACCGATACTGATCCTGAACCGATCCCTAACCGATGGTGTTCGGTATTGGTATCGGTATCGGTATTCACATTTAGAGATTTTCGGTTTCGGTACGGTACCGGTATAGTATCGGTATTTTACGTACCGTACCGTATGTTTTCGGTATCTGTATCGGTATTGAGAGTTTTCGGGATCGGTATCGGTTGGTACCAATACCGTCCCGAGCTAATCCTTAATCACAACTATAGAGGTTAAAAAAACACACAAAGGGAGGGAACATGGAGCATCTAATTTTTCGAATTTCAAATTAAATAGAAAATCATAAATCCTTATTCAATTATCGGACTCGAGTTCGACCCGAATGAAATCCGAATCTTTAAAAACCAATCTAGTCGAATTTTTCCAACAACATACGTTATTCAAACCTAACATCAACGAACTCTCTCTGTGTATATAAATATATATATATATATATATAACGACTTACGATTAAGCTGAAACCAGTGACGGATGAGAGAGAGATAGCAATGGAGGTGCTAGAGAGAGAAAGTTCACCGAGATGACCAACCATCATGACGGAGATAACCTGCAACAAGTACTGTGACAGAGTTACGGCCACCATTGGGCCTGCTATGAATCCTAACCTCTTCATCTCCTCTGTTAACACGCGCCATGTTATTTTCTCATCCTTTGGTTTATTATTATTAATCAACCCTTCTTCCATTTCCTCACCGTAGCCGCCGTCACTGTAACTTTTTTTATAGAATGAGTGGCTGACGGAAAGAGAGGAAATGATGGTTAGGGAGAGTTTGTTACGAGTACCAAACTTTTCTTTTTATAGACTGTGACTGAGGGTATTTTTGTAATTTTAGTTTAATAATATAGGATCCAGGACCTCAGACTATTGATGCATTTCCGTCATTATTTCGTAAGGGGGACGAGGCGTCAGCAGAATTGGGTACGGGTATTTCATTACCAGCACCGAAGCACGGTAATACCGCCGCCACATGTGCTGGTAGGGTTCTCGTGCAGGGGCGGATCTAGAAGCATTTTTCAGTAGTAACGTTTTTCATTTTTTTCATTTTAGTAGTAACGTTTTTCAAATTTCGTAAAAAAATAATTTTTCCACTACGCGCGGGAAGTTGAGCCGCAACGTACGCACCTCCTGCTAACAAGCTACATCCGCCCCTGTTCTTGTGAACCGTTTTCTGGTTCTTGTTACCGTGCTGGTACAAAGAAACGATCCTTTTTCTTGACCAATGATAATATGTCACGTTTTTCTTTCACCTTTGATCGTGATTTTTTTACCGTGTTTTATTTTATCCCTATACAAATCATACATTCACATAAAATAATTGTTACGGTTAACTTTCATTAAAAATTTAAACCCCATTACACAATAAACATTAATTATTAAATAAATCTCGCAACATTCACCATGACGCAAAATGGGTGAAGTTTGTCATTTGTGCACGGTAGTAGTCGCCGCGAGTGAGTTGGATTGCAATGTCTTCTTGAACATTAGGGTGCCTCTCCATCGTGGCTTCATAGAGGACGTTCCAACGGAGACACCTGTACCAGAGAAGAATCCACCTACGAACGAGCGAATCCTTGGAGCGGTCATTTGTGCCGGTTAAGTTATTGTATATCCCCGACACCCGGTGCCAAAACGAAATTGGGGTATTGACTTCATGAACCCATGTGTTTCTCACTATCAGGTATGCCCTCGTTAACGCGATATCCTCATTTGCATTCCACGGGACCATTTTTACGAAACGATTAAAGTATAACCGGTTTATTGTGTGATTTTTTGTATTGAAGTTTAAGGTGTTTTTATAGACCGAACCGTAACGGTACAGATTCCAAATGGTTGCAACGGTTTAAATGTAACGGTAACAAAATTAATTACCGTCTGCCTATACAATGGTTAGTTTCTCAAATTTAAATGAAATATAATGAAATCATCAGTGGAGTGTTGTCTATAAAAAAGTGTTTCAGTGAAGTAATGTGGCAGTGTATAACTTGTTAAAATCAGTGAAAGAAAATATTTTTTTATGAGTGCCCCTTATACCCTAAGGAAAATAAATGCATTGAAGGAAGAAAAAAAGAAAAATAAACATGTTACATTAGACCATGTGTAGTGGGGCGTTATTTGGGCTTAAAAATGAAAAATAGCGCCCAAACACCATTACAGGGGGGCTTTATGGGGCGCTATTTTTCTTTAAAATTGAAAAAAATGGTGTCTGGCGTTATATTTATAACGCCAATTTTTGTTGGGGGGTGTGCCACCTTTTTTCAACCAATTAAAAGGGAGAGGGGGGCGCTATATTCATTCCCCACTACGGAAGGTCTTAACATGACAAAAGTAAAAAAAAATGTCTTTTTTTTTTATATGAAGATAAAACAAGTTTATCACTAAATTAAATGGTCTATAAAGTTTGAGAGAGATAGTACAGTTAGCGGCACAAAAGGGTTGTTTGTTTTATCTTTTAGACCATATGGTGTGAAGTCAGGGAGAAAGCTCAGTGAGATGAGGCGGCATTCGGTGGACTCGGGAACATCCCCCCTTGAGAATTTTTCGGTGGTTTCGATGAAATCCCACCGATCTCACCAAGTGAAAAAGATGGAATGTGATTGGTGGATGCAGGGGCGAAGGTTTTTTAGGGTCCAAAGGGGCCCCGACCCCGCCGATTTTTGGCGTAGTGGTGGAATTTTGCGATTTTCGTAGGTAAATTGAGCCCGGGTTGAGTTCGGTCTCCACCGGATCCGGAACCAAGCTTCGCCACTGGGTGGATGATTTTGGAACGTTGGGGCTTTTTTTAAATTCAAACTTTATATATATATATATATATATAGGGTAGGGTTCAATTGAGAACCAACCCTTAGTTAGGAACTTTAGGAACCAATCTCATCCATCCATCTTCAATGGCATGATGGTAAATATGTTAAACATTAATTAACTTTTTAATTAAAGCAAAGGGTAATATTGTCTTTTGGTATTTGATTATTAATAGGTTATTTATTATACATTATAACTGACAAACACCACAATAATATCCATAATTGTTTCTATAGAACAGTGTTTAGTATTGTTATATTCAAAACAATTATACATCCGTGTATAATCCAATTATTGCTACAAAAACATTGTACAGTACCATAAAATTTCAACAACTCCATAGTCATATTTCAACAATTATACATCAGTGTATAGTCCAATTAATGATACAAAAAACATTGTACTGTACCATAATATTCAACAAACTATACGTCAGTGTATATTATGTCTGGTACAACAGACGTCCAATATCTCGTCCCACCAGGAGACTCATATACTTTGCTGGACGAGGAACCTACAATAAAAAATGTACATTAGAACTTAATTAACCAATATTTTATAACTAATATACACCTGTGTATAGTTAATGTTATTGTATCTGTACGCTTCAAAAAAAATTATTGTATCTGTAAGTTTCAGCAAATATACACTAGTGTATAACAACCTAATAAACTAAGATGAAATCTAATTGTATCTGTGTGCTTCAACGAATAACACTAAGTAATACACCAGTGTATAATTACAAATTTTGTACGTGAAAAAAGATGAACTGTATAATCCAAGACAAGTATTTTCGCAAAATATACACTAGTGTATAATTCGAAGTGTACTTCGAAAACTGAATCTGGGCAATCCAAAAACTGCTATTTCGCAAAAAATACACTAGTGTATATTATACGTTGGTATATAGCTGTCGTAAGTTGAAGTGTACATTGGTGTATATCAATTTTTTTTGTTCATTCATCATCAACACATATATACAATGGTGTACATCAGTTATACATTGATGTATATCAGTTTTTTTCTTTCATTCAACATCATCAAAACAGATATACATTGGTGTATATTCGTTTTTTCATTCATCATCACCAACAAAAATATACATTGGTGTATATCAGTTTTTTTTATCATCATCATTGACACAGATATACAATGTATATTCGTTTTTCCATTTATCATCATCATCATCGTTGACACAGATATACATTGATGTATATCAGTTTTTTTCTTTCATTTAACACAGATATACATTTGTACATTAAACCAATGAGCAGTGGCGGACCCAGGATTTTTTTTGTGGGTATCTTCAATTGTGTTTGATGATGGTAGTTAAATGACTAAATCATTATCCAAAAAGTAACAAATTCATTATCCAAAAAATGGCTCAATAACTAAACCATGTGAACCAACTAACTGTTATTAATTAATTTATTGCTAGTAGTTTAACAAAACCGATAATATGAGTCACTCTCTGTTTATCAGCACAAAATTCAAGATTCTTTTCACAGTTGATGTATTGACTTTTGTTCCAGTTGATGGAAAATAAAAATCCCATATGAATTCTTGAAGAAAATAAAAATTGTAGTTAAATAAGGTTACCTTTTGCAGAGGGGAGGAGCTACGGTGGCGGAACCGGAGGGAGGAGCTAAGGCCGACGGAGGGATAAAGACGGACGGAGGAAGGAGATAGTTTATGAGTTGGTTGATTTCAGGATTATGATCTGCGTGAGAGAGAAAAGAGATATCTAGGGAGATAATTAAGAAATTCAAATGGAGAAGATGAATTAGGGTTTTGATTAGGAAAGAGTATATGTAACAAACTATTTGATTAAAATAATTAAAGGATTTGATTGGTTTTTTTACACTTTTACCCTTATGATCAAGATTGTAGATGGATGGTTAGGATTAGTTCCTAAGTTCCTAACTAGGGTGGTGGTTCCTAATTGATCTCAATCCTATATATATATATATATATATATATATATATATAGGATTGAGATCAATTAGGAACCACCACCCTAGTTAGGAACTTAGGAACCAATCCTAGCCATCCATCCTTGATTTTGATCTAAAGGGTATAAGGGTAATTAGACATCTAGTTAATTATTTTTTATTTTTTTTAATTATGAATGTATTACCAACCAAACCTCTTGTCATCATCATTTATTAAATTAGGGTTAATTTCATTGTCCCTGTATCATGAGAGGCATCTTCTTCTTCTGTTCCTCATATACCAACCAAACCTCTTCTCATCTTCTCCACTCATTTCATCATGTATTACCAACCAAACCTCGTCACGAACGTCGCTGGGCGTCCGAAACCGTCCCAGACAACATGTTAAGTGGTGGTTATTCTCCGGCATACACCGATACGTCGTCGTTGAATTCAGGTGAGGAGTTTGTGGAAGGCCCTATCAAATATATGTTAGTTGAGCCTACTAAAAATGAGGAATCGAAGGTATTATTGTTTATATTATTTGTGTTCTGTCTGTGTGTATATATAATTAATGTTAATAGTGAATTTGTTACATAGTAGAGTTTAGCCGATTAAGAAAATACGACACTATTATTCTACGTAGTGTGGTGCCTGCTACAGTTATCCACGTGGATAAGGAAGGCGACGACGACGGCGGTATTAGGGTTCCGACTGATTTGAAGCTGTGGTATGTGTTGATGATGATGGTGATAAAAAAAACTGATATACACCAATGTATTTTTGTGTTGGTGATGATGATGAATGAAAAAACAAATATACACTAATGTATATCTGTGTTAATGATATTGAATGAAAGAGAAAAACTGATATACATCAATGTATATCTGTGTTGATGATGATGATAAAAAAAACTAATATACACCAATGTATATTTTGTGTTGGTGATGATGATGAATGAAAAAACGAATATACACTAATGTATATCTGTGTTGATGATGTTGAATGAAAAGAAAAAAAGTGATATACATCAATGTATAACTGATGTACACCGTTGTATATATGTGTTGATGATGATGATGAATGAACAAAAAAAACTGATATACACCAATGTACACTTCAAAAACGAATATACACCAATGTATATTTGTGTTGATGATGTTGGATGAAAAGAAAAAAAGTGATATACATTAATGTATATTTTGTGTTGGTGATGATGATGAATGAAAAAACGAATATACACCAATGTATATCTGTGTTGATGATGTTGAATGAAAAGAAAAAAAGTGATATACACCGTTGTATATATGTGTTGATGATGATGATGATGATGAATGAACAAAAAAAACTGATATACATCAATGTACACTGTTGTATATATACCGAGATATAATTTTAATAGTATATATTCAATAAATACGTTTGGTTATACCATAAACAATAAACCAATTTTACCAAATTTGTAGTCATTATTACATCAGATCATGTTGCGATATAGCAGTTTTCAGATCATGTTACATTCATCTATACACTGATGTATATTAGTTTAATGTTTATTCATCTATACACTGATGTATATTAGTTTAATGTTTATTCATCTATACACTGATGTATATTAGTTTAATGTTTATTCATCTATACACTGATGTATATTAGTTTAATGTTTTGTTATACAACAGTGTATATATGCTTAAGCGCAATGATGTACTAAGATTTTTTTGAGCGTACAAAAACAAATAACAGTAACATACACAGGTGTATATTAAATATTTAAAATGTAATGTCTGACGTAGGTTCTAATGTGCGTTTGTTTATTGTAGGTTCCTCGTCCAGCAAAGTATACGAGTCTCCTGGTGGGACGAGATATTGGACTCCTGTTGTACCAGACAATGTTAAACCATTTGTAGGTGCCAAGTTTAGAACGTTGGACGAAGCTATCATAATGTACAAAAACTATGGAGAGGCAGCCGGTTTTGGAACTCGTTTGTCTACACGAAAACAAGTAGATGGTGTGACTATAAATAGGCACATTTTGTGTTCAAATGCAAAGACAACAACATCGCTTGAAGGTGCCGAAAACGTTGAGGAAAAGGCTGAAAGATCTCGTTGCTCTAATATTAAATCAACTGGATGCAATGTATATACTTTTGATACACATAGTATACACTGACGTAATTCTGGTTTTAAATGTTAAATATACATTGATGTATAAACTTGGTTCGTTGTATAATATCATCATTACAGTAGATAATAGTTCGTTAATGTAAAGTAAAACAAAACATACATCAGTGTATACATCGTTTTTACAACAATGTATATACTTTTGATACACATAGTATACACTGACGTATATCTGGTTTTAAATGTTAAATATACATTGATGTATAAAACATAAACACGCCTTTCCATTGACAATAATTTGACGGTTTTCCATGACATAAATGAACTAGGCATATCATTTTAAAGATGTAGATATGAAAGTAGTTTTAGAAAAGTATAAAAAACAGTAACAAACTTAAAAACAATAATAATATTCAAATCAACTTTTGCTTTTTCAAGCGTGCAAGCTCATTCGCCTCCTCCATAATACGATCCCGTTCTTCATTTGCTTCCGAGGACATAATCCTCGCTGCATACTTCTTCCTAAACATTAAAAAACACAACATTAACATCTAGAATATACAAAATCACCTAGTAGGTTTACGGATATCATCATCATCATAACATACATTGATTAACACAAGAAAATCGCATAGCCGATAACAACAGAGAAAACCTCAACTTTATACAATGGTGTACAGCTAAAACTCATATGCCTTAAGTTGCCATCTTGAAACCCCCCAAAACAATTATACAATGGTGTACAATCAAAATCAAAATCGCACATTATGTATAGGTATACAATGGTGTACAATCAGAATCACAATTAAACTAATATACATCAGTGTATAGATGAATAAACATTAAACAGATATACATCAGTGTATAATCGAATAAACATTAAACTAATATACATCAGTGTATAGATGAATAAACATTAAACTAACATACATCAGTGTTCATGACAAAACATTAAACTAATATACATCAGTGTATAGATGAATAAACATTAAACAGATATACATCAGTGTATAATCGAATAAACATTAAACTAATATACATCAGTGAATAGATGAATAAACATTAAACTAACATACATCAGTGTTCATGACAAAACATTAAACTAATATACATCAGTGTATAGATGAATGTTGCGATGTATATTCAACCAACATCGGCTAAATCGCACAAACCATAACAACAAATTGCATGTACAATCACATTATTATAAAAGCCCTAAAACATACCTACAATAACATTATTATTCAATCGAACAAACATTGTACAATAACATTATTAACCGGTATAACATTATTATTAAAGCCCTAATTTAATACCTTAGATTGGGAAGAATGAGGATTATCACGTTGCAGGCAGCGACGGGTTCTTGCTGGACGGCGACGGATTCTTGCGAAGGATTATCACGTTGCAGAGCGGCGTTGATGTTTATATAGCGGGCTGCAAGGTTTAAATATTGTTGATGTATAATTCTCTGCGACGATGTATAATCTTTATTTATAGAGCGGCGTTTTAATAAGGAATAAGAATGTAGTTATTCCTTGCTTTAATTATACTAAATAACCTATTAAAACTCAAATACAAAAAGACAACATTACCCCTTGCTTTAATTAAAAAGTTAATTAATGTTTATCATATTTACCATCATGCCATTGAATATGGATGGATGAGATTTGTTCCTAAAGTTCCTAACTAAGGGTTGGTTCTCAATTGAACCCTACCCTATATATATATATATATATATATATATATATATATATATATATATATATAAAGATGGTTAAAGGTTGGATATGGCTGAGGGTAGTGGCTGTGATGGTTGAAGATGGTTTGTTGGAGATGGAGCGGAGGTGGATGTGATGGATGAGTGGCGACGGTGGTTGCTCTGATGCAGAAAGAGTGTCCTGTGTGTGAGTGTGTGGAAGAAGAAGAAGAAAAAAAAAAAAGAGTGGGGTGTGTCTGTGTGTGAGAGAGAGTATTAATATAATAACAATAATAATAAAAGGAAGGGGGAAGAGGGAAATTGGGGAAACTATTTTCTTGGTTTGGGGGAGGGAATGGGAAAATAATATGACGCTGATGTGGCATTTGAGAGAGTTGGAAAAGAGTGTACCACACCATATAGCCTTAGACCACATGTACTGGTTAACTCATTTCAAGCCCCTCCACTCTAAATGAAGTGTTTTAATTGGCTACACAAAAAAGAAGACTTCAATCCTCATTTTTGGCGTTAAAATTTTCACGACATAGACCAAAATTGAATATTCACGCCCCGAGGGCGGTGTTTGGGCTTGAAATTTTGCCTTACACGCCTAATTCACGTACCATTACACATGACCTTAATAGGACAAATGTTTAAATCAGTCATACATAGTTCATTCTGACTGTTTGTTTTCACGAGCAAATGTTTGAATAAGCCAGACATTTGCCTTTAAATGGTTAAACATTATACAAAGTCTGAATGGTTCAGAAATCTTATTGGTTCAGCAATTTATGGTTCAAAATTCAAACCACTTACTAGTTTAACACTTATCCATTCATAAGTTGCCAAACAGCCCCAAAGATATTGACTACATACAGAATAGTTTGTCGTTTAATTTGCTATGGAATTTTAATTATAAATTTATATATTTTCTTGGTAGTATATACGTGTTATTTTGCACATACCATATTAAAGTTCATAATATATATTTTTAGGACGAGGGCTTTCTTCTGAATGAGTTACATGACGGCTTATGAGACCAACCTTGGTACGAGACAAGGGCGGACCTAATGAAGAAGCAGGTGTCGCGTTTGTTGCGGCTCAACTTCGCGCGCGTAGTGGAAAATTAGTGAAAAAATTGTTTTTTTTTTACGAAATTTGAAAAACGTTGCTACTAAAATAAAAAAAATGAAAAACGTTACTACTGAAAAACATTTCTATATCCGCCACTGGTTCGAGAACCCACATAATTTCTTCATAGAGGGCCATAACACATGTTTAACAGACACAAACCATGTCCTTAAAGGAACCATAATTCCTGATATCAATTACGTCACCACAAGAGTCGAAACTTTATGAAATAGTATTACTTGGTAAGGGGAAAGATCCGGTACAAAGTGTTTTTTCGGTAAGAACTGTGAGAATCAAAGGAGGGTATTTTTTTATTTATTTTTTTCAAAAAATTTTTTCCCATATTGTTAAATATGTATTATAGTATTGAAAACAAAAAAAAATGGTGTAGAGTAATTACATAATTACTCTAGTGTAAACTAATGTATTTACTTTAATGACGTAATTACACTAATTTTTTTTTTTAATTTTTTGTATTATTCATTTAGATAAAATATTTAAGCACATGGGAAAAAAAAATCTAAAAAAACAATTAAATTTTTTTTACCCCCTTTGATTCTCACAGTTCTTACCAAAAAACACTTTATATTTGATTTTTATTCTACTTAGTAATTATATACTATATTAAAGAAAACTCATCATGAATAGAGTCTCTGAGTTAAAATCATAGTCAACAGTAAAGTAATATACTTTTTTTTTTGAAAAGGCCAACAAACTCATTTATTAAAAACTAAGCTAACACCAAGTTAGCCTGCACCATGATACAACAAAAGTAAAAGTAATATACTATATTAAAGTAAAAGTAATAGTGTCTTTTTTTTTTTTTTTTTTTTGAACAGCATCAAATCTATATATAAATATAGAGGAAAACCAGCAAGGAGCTGAACATTACACCCAAAAGCAAACACAGCAGAAGCCCCCAAGCAAACCAAAGAAATCCAAAAACACAGTTATTTCAATAATGTCAAACTCTAACCACTTTTCCCACGTTGGGGGTGCAAGCTTCGACCTATGAGACAACCAAACAAAGCTGTCCTCCTTGATCAGCTCCATAGTCTTGCGGAACAGTAACGTAAAAGTAAAAGTAAGACCCACCGTAGTGGAAGCGTGATGGGGCGTTATAATGAGAAATAGCGTAAAGAAAAGGTATCATGAATAGTAACTTTGTATATTAATATTTTTGTTTTAGTTTTCTAACGGAGGTAAATCAGATAATAATGAAATGCATTTGACATACTGATGTTTGCTTTAAGAGTGGCAGCAAAATATAATTGCTTGATGTTTGCATGAAAAAAAATTATTTTATTGTACTTATATATAAATAATAAACTAGGATTCTATTACCCCGCGTTTCGCGGCGGGAGCTCCTGTTGCGTTGAGGGTTTGATGGACGTTGAAGATCGCGCGCTGCTGTGGGAGTTCCTGTTGCGTGGAGGGTTTCGTGGACGTAAAAGATAATATTAGGTGACTGTTATTCTCTCGTGGGCTTCAAAAAAAATATTCGCGGCTAAAAGCTAAAAGTTTGGTGGTCAAAGTTTGAAATCCTAAAAGCTAAAAGTTTGGCCAAAGTGCAATGCAAGTTTAAAAAAGTTGGGTGGTTAAAGTTTGAAATCTTAAAAGCTAAAAGTTTTGTGCTCAAAGTTTTAAATCCTAAAAGCTAAAAGTTTGATGGTCAAATTGGAAGAAAATAAAGTTAAGGTAAAAGTTAGTGGCCAAAGTTTTACGATAAATCGTAAAAGCTAAAAGTTTGATATCAAATTAGAAGAAAATATACTTAACCTAAAAATTATTGGCCAATTGTGTGCTAATGTAAAAGGGAGAGGGACATTGTGCAAAATAAAAAAAACGTGGCCAATAGGATATGGTGACTGTTCAACCGTTGCTACTTTAATACAGATACATAATTGTGTGATGTTAGTCAGTGATAAGTCTCAAATTCTTGAGTGAAAAAAGAGAAAAAGAAAACTCAAACCGGGCTTTTGCCGGGGTTCCCCGTCGCCCACTTTGTGTGCTCTGACTAACGTTATGGAATTGGGGAAATTTTTATTAGATGTTAACGTACTGATATATATTTTAAGATTTAAGATCCATATACATAACGATGTGAACCTAAATATATCAGTATGCACTAACGGCTTAACCGAACAAATTACGATAAAATGCTGAAAGTATGAAATGAAATATACTTGTAATATGCATTTTATGTAATAACGGTTTGATAAAACTAAATCTTTGGAGTGACCTTTTAGCCTTTGGTTATCTGTTTTCTTTAATTTTTTTTTTCTTTTACAATGGAGGGCTGAAAAGTGAAAAGGTAAAGTGATCCCACTTTATAAAGATGTTTTTGAGGACATTAGACCACCTGTAGTGGGGCGCCATTTATCAATTTTTTTTAAAAATAGCGCCCCCCATACCGCTACAGGGGGGCGCTATATGCTAATTTTGGGTTGGGGCTTTATATATATAACGTCTAATGCATATTTGTCCATCCAATCAGACCTTGCCATGTGGCAAGGTCAAAGTCAACCTTTTTTTTATTTTTAATAATAATAATAATAAACATAATAATAATAATAATAATAATAAACATGATAATAATATTAATAATTGAAAATTTTAAATTTTAAACGGTTACTGTTCCAAACCGTTTGAAATTCAAAATTTCCCCCCAAACCGTTTGAATTTCAAAATTTGCTAACCCTATAAATAGGTAACCAAATCAGATTTATCAACCACACCTCCAATTCCTCATCCTCCTCCTCAAACCATAATATGTCTGGTTTTCGACCAGGAGCCTCATCCTCCTCTAACCTCCGACAGTACTCTCGCCGGTATCCCAGGGGACGGGGCCGCCCCCGGAGACTACCATTCTCCTCATCTCCTCCTCCTACTGCTCCACAACCTCCTATTTATCCTCCTCCTCCTCCTCCTCCTCCACAACATTGGTTATATCCCCCTCCTGCTGCTGCTGCACAACCAACCTTTCCTCCTCATCCTCCTGCCGATGATGACTGGACGGATGAGGAATTGGTCTGGGCTATGGATTATGTCATGGCCCAGCAACAAATGGAGCGACTAACGTTGTCGCCCCCTACCCCTTGGGCTGCTTCAGTCCCCCAACACCAGACTACCCCTATCCCCATCCCCCAACACCAGACTACCCCTATCCCCATCCCCCAACACCAGACTACCCCCACCCCCTACCACGAGACTTCCCCAACTGAGGGGGACTTGGAAGCCCTCAGGGAGATTGAGGAGGAGGAACTCTACTGGAGCCGACCTACCCCTCCTAGTGAGTGCTATTACTTCCCCTCGGATGCGAGATCCGATGGACGGGATAGCTCACGTTCCATCTCACCCGAGTACACCACCCTCCCCTGGGACAACTACTCTCCATAGTGGAGAAAATTAGGATTAATAAGTAAATTAGGATTAATAAGTAATTTAAGATTAATAAGTAATTTAGGAATTTAGGATGTGTGTAACTTTTTTTTTAATATTAGTTGTAATTTTTTTAATATCAGTTGTGTGTTTTTTATTATTATTTGTAATTTTTTTATATTTATTTGCATTTTTATTTTAATTATTTTGAATTAAAAGATTAAAAAAATAAAAAATCAACCAATCAGCATCAGGGGCTTTAAAAATAAAGCTCCACCACTACACCTCTTTTTCAGTTTCTCTCTCCACGCTGACTCAGCAGCCACGTGGACCAATCAGGAAGGGGGGCTTTATAAATAAAGCCCCCCACTACACATGGTGTTAATGGAGATTTAAAAAGTAAAAAATAAAATACATCTTTATAAATTGTGAAGGGAATCTCTTTATAAATGTTGTCGCTATAGATTTTAGGCTCCTATTATACATTATACAATACAAAGTCAAAACTTTACATCATTATAACATAATTTCAAGATTATTAAGAAGGATGCGGTTTTGGGTTTACTACATTACATTTACTTTGTTTGGATGTGAGGTTTAAAACTTAATTTTGTTAAAACCACCATCTTGACTATTGAGTGAGACCAAACCAAATGCTTTGCAGTGCATTTGGGTGACATGGCATCAAGAAACAAAATATCACCATTGGAGTAGACATGCAATGGTGATAAGTGCGGTGCATTCCGGATTTAATCTGGGGCCACATGATATTGAATAAATAAAATCACGCGGAGGGGCGCCCCACTCAATAAATTTTCACTTCACTAATTTACACAAATCCTACATTATTACATCACTTCACTGATTTACTTTCTTAAAACAGTTTTTTAGAGGCAACATTTACCCAATAATTAATTGTTTTAACACATAATAATAAGGGCGGATGGGGTGGTCATGACCTCATCACACTCATCACACTATCACACTCAATCACATTGTGACACATCATTCCATCACATTTTATCACTAAACTCATATGGCGGTGTTCACATTTCATCACTAAACTTTTTAAAAATAAAAAATAAACTAAAAACATTACATTTTAAAAAAATAAAAACATTAAATAAAATAAAAAACATTACATTAAATTAAAAAAATAACACACTACTAGAAATAAAATAAAAACCACTAAAACATACAAACATTAGTAAAAACCTAATAAAATTTTGGGCGTACCATTCGCCACGCCGAAACATGTGAAAAATCAACCCCGACCTCAGCCGAATAATCGACTTGAGCAAAGCCGACGTGCACATCTTCTGTTTCGTTGGGGTTATTATTCACCACTTGCTTAATTTTTTTTTTGAAGCTTTGACACTTCGATTGGAAGTCCGCGTACTTGTGAGAGATTGAATCACACGTATGTTGTGTTCCCCCGACAAGTTCACCAAACACGGCTAAAACTCTTTTCCAGTTCGAAGCGTTGATGCGGCCACGAACACGACCCCGACCGATGCTAGTTGGTATATGAAAACAAAAGGTTGAGTAAATTTAAGTCGCTAAATTTAGTCTATATAAAAATTTGTTTCCGTTATTAAATAATAGAAAAGGAGTGATCAATTTTATATTGTTTTTTTAAATTTAGAATCCAAATTGATCTACTTGTCGTCGTCGTTTTCAGAACATATAAGAATATAGGGAGTGGAGGGGGAAGAGGGGGGTGAAACGTCATGTGGCACGTGTGAGGTCTACGTGTGAAAGGTGAAAATTGTGGGGAGTGGAAGGGGGAAAAATGAGTGGGGGAGAATAATATTATATTGTGTTAAAGTTATAAAAAAATAAAAAAAAATCCGGCCAATCACCGCAAGACACGTCACAACCACCTTCCCCCATGCCGGTCCTCCCCTCCCCGCCTCACCCTCCTGCCCCCTCCTCCACGCCCCCTAGGGGCGGTGTTCCCGCCTCCACATCAGCTTCCCGCCTCACCCTCCCGCCCCATTCCCTCCACTCTAACGAAGAAAACAAAAAAAAGGATGGGACCCACATGCCAATTTTTTAAAGTAAAGTCGCTATCATTTATTTATATACTCTACTAGATTATACCCTGGGAATCAGGGGCGGATTTAGGTTAAGAGGTCTGGGTTCACGTGAACCTACTCGGTTTTGAATTTTTAGTAGAAAGCTATATAAAAAATATGGGTTGAACCCATAGATAATTTACTTTATGAACCCATAACAAACTTGATCAAGTATTCCAATGGTTAAGGCTCCTTCGTATAGCCTAGAGGTTCTTGGTTCAAGCCTTCTATCAGACACGTTTTTCTAAAAAGAAAATTTCTTTCTAGTTTCTTAACAGTTATTGGAGCTGACATAATAATTCTTTTGTTTTCTGTAAAGCACCATATAAAGATATAGAGTAAAGATCAAATACAAAGTGTTTTTCGGTAAGAACTGTGAGAATCAAAGGGGGTAAAAAAATTTATTTTTTTTAGAATTTTTTTTCCCATGTGCTTAAATATTCTTTCTAAATGAATAATACAAAAAAAAAAATTAAAAAAAAAATATTTTTTTAGTGTAATTACGTCATTAAAGTAAATACATTAGTTTACACTAGAGTAATTATGTAATTACTCTACACGTAATTACTCTACACCAAAAAAAAATTTATTTTTTATTTTTTTAGTTTTCAATACTATAATACATGTTTAACAATATGAGAAAAATTTTTTAAAAAAAAAATAAAAAAAAAATACCCTCCTTTGATTCTCACAGTTCTTACCGAAAAAACACTTTGTACCGAATCTTTCCACTAAAGATATATGTATTCTACTGCGTGATAACAAAGGACTTTATGTACACAAGGTAATGAGTCTAATCAACTCTAGATTTCGGTATTTCACTATCCACCTACAACTTGTGTGTATGGAAGTTAAGAATAATTTCACAAATATCACCAACATAGGCTCATTGATTTTGACTTTCGAAGATGGACTTTTTTTTTTTTGAGAGTTTCGAAGATGGACTTAATAATTTGTTTATGTTCAATCAAATAAAATCACAGGCCCAAGTGTTTCTTTAGTGTATGTATATACACAACGTAATGAGTCTAAATTCTTTTTTATCAGATCATGTATATTCAAAATATCATTGTTTATAATTACTATAAATCCACTCTAGGTAAAAATTAGGGGTATTGGATTTTAATAATCCAAACTTTAACTCATTGGCCGACAATAATCTATACTTCAAAATTTCCCAACAACGATCCCAACTTTCAACGTATTGGCCGACAATGAACCTTTGTTCACTAAGAACTAACTCAGTTAGTGGATGATGACGTGGACGCTGATGTGGCATGCCCACGCTGACGTGGATGATGACATGGCATGCCAACATTGGCATGGATGATGATGTGGACGCTGACATGGCATGCCACGTCATCATCCACTAACTGAGTTAGTTCTTAGTTAACAAATGTTTATTGTTGGCCAATACATTGAAAGTTGGGATCGTTGTTAGGAATATTTGAAATATAGATTATTGCCGACCAATATGTGAAAGTTTGGATTATTAAAATCCAATACCCTTAAAAATTATATTGTTTGTTAAACTGGAACCTAAATTAGGATTTCTTTATATGTTTCAAATTCATATTTTGTGCTCAATCTCGATATAAACTCGATTCGGACAAGGCTTGATAAAAGTTTGATGTTTTAACTTCAGGATAAATACGTGTCGATTTTCTAAATGACGATGTTTAATTTTTTATTACTGTATCGTTTTTTTATTATGTGATGAACGTTATTAAACTGAACCGTCGAACCGACCCGAATTTTTTTTGACTTAACTGACACTAACTAAATAGAGTTATTGCCATGGACGAAAATAACAAATAATTGAAATCATTGTACGATTTTGACAAAAAACCAAAAGTTTGTACGTAAGTGACATTTTTCTCTATTTGTTATTTATATATTTAAGCATAAACAGTATTGCCAGGGACGAAAATGACAAATAATTGAAACCATTGTACGATTTAAAAAAAAAACCAAAAGTTTATATGTAAGTGACACTCTACTCTGTTTGTTATTTATATATTTAAGCATAAGATTGGGTGATGTGTCATAAAAAAGATGGATGAGCATGAACATAATACATTTTGTATATTAACTAGTTTTATACCGGTGTCGCGCGTTGCGGCGACAACCTAGCGTTTACAACCTCATTACACGCGTTACGATAGTGATATTAACATGACTTGTTATACATTAGCAAAGCGGCCTCAACGTGGTGCTAATTTGTTAATCATATTTTTCTTATTACTTCAACTGTTAGTATTAAAATAATTAGTTACAACCAATACTTTAACAATGTGTTAATTTTTAAAGAAAATATAAAAAGTCAATATTTACATGTTTAGGTAAAGTAGAATAAACTATTTATCAAAACCATATGCCTTATGAAAACCATATACTATATGTTTCACTTTTGTAAACCGTGTACTGCATTATCTGCCATAAAATCATGAAAAATGAATATTAGCCACGGCCAAACACATGAACCACGTTACAACCACAATATCGTAACTACATTGTCAACCACTACTACTGCAACCGTTGGAAACATTCCCGCTAATCACTTGCAACCATCAGTACCAGCATCAAACAGTACCGACCACCCTCTATGGTTATGAATGATATTATAAAAAAAAAATGTGTAATAAAATTTACTCATCTAATACTTGTAAATAACAATGTATTGTACAAAAAATTAATATGGAATAAAATAAGTGGAAAATGGGAACAGGTAGCGTGTACATATGGTGGTGATTGGATAGGAGTGCAAATTTTTGGTAAAAGGAGTAAATGGTTTTTTATGTGGAGTAATGGAGTCCATTGTTTTCTCTAATCCCTCACCCCTTACATCATCTGGTTTCGTGAGTCTACTGCCACAAAGCATTTGCTTTACAACAACCCTACACCACTATTACACCATCACCAACAATCGCAGCAGCCACCACAACAATCAACACTTTCATTTGTATTGTCTCTTTCCCCTACCTTTCTACAACGTTTTCACTCTCTAGAAAACGACGGCCACCGGAAAAGACAACAGCGGCGAACAACCATGGAAATCAGTTGCAGAAACAGAGCCTTGTCTCTGTCGTCGTCACCACCACACACACCCATCTACATTTACCTACGAACCGCATCTGCCGTCGTTGTCGCCGGATAAGTTTTGACCCACTCTTGCCTTTCTCCGCTAGAACCAAAACTCACCTTCGCCGACAGCAAATATCAACCTTCTTCAACATGCATATTCTTTTTTTTTTTTTTTTTTCAGATCGGCTAAGACGCCGGTTATTCGTAATCAACACAAACAACGACGGTGATGGCACTATGTTTTCTGGGTTTGTTTTCCGGGCGGTTTGGGGTGTACTTTTTTGGGGGTTTTGGCTTTAATCTCTGCCGTTGAGATAGGAGCAGGTGAACACGTGGAATAACGTCGGCCGTGAGATAGCTACAGTAAAGCCCTCTCACAGCCGACTTTACCAATTGTAGTTATATATAATTGTTTTCAAAGTTCGAAGTTAGCTTTTTGTTAAAAACCCTACATATGAATTTCACCGTTTGGTGATTCCTATGAATCCTATCTCTTAATCAGGATTGCATGATTTGATGTATTGGAATCGATTGAACTCATTCAAATGGCATTGGAATCGTCTTATCGTTTTTTGAGGTTTTAGCTTGTAGTTTTTAGAATATGTGTTATATCATTGTGTCTTTTATGGACCATTGTGTTTTTTTTTTTTCTTATTTTCATCATTGTGTCATTTTTTCAAATCACTGTGTCTTTTTCATTCACTATTGTGTTATATTTTTGACACTATATTATAATTTATGGCTTATTGTGTCATATTTCATGATTTATTGTGTTTTTTGTATCCTTCTCACCCTTCTAATTTTTTGTAGTCTTTGTAGAATAACTCAACCCTTTGATGTATATATATTTTTTAAAAGACTAAGACTGTGTGGCGTGGTTTAAATAAGATTTGGGAAGCTTTGTCGTCACGTCAGTAAAAAGTGGGTCATGCTTTGTTTTAGACATCTTGAGGACTACCCAAGAGTGTAGGGTAGTCCTCCACTCCTATTGACCACAATTTATTTTTTATTTTCTAATTTTTAACTAAGTAATAATTAAAATAAATAACATAAAAAGCTACATAACATTAAAAAAAAAAGTTACAATGAAGTAGACATTATCGAAACCTAAAAAAACCGAAACATAAAAAATAAAAAAAAATCTTGCTGAAACCTAGAAAATTTTAAAAAAACCGAAAGCTTAAAAAACATCTACCAATCGACATGAAAAAAAAAACATAACAATTGCCATGCGAGAAGATCGGTGATGCTGAATTCGACCACGTGAGCAACCCGATGGTCTTCTTGTGTGAGTTGGATTGTCGCTCGTTCGGTAATACGAGGGTTCGCCTCCATCGTGGCTTCAAATAGGATGTTCCACCTCATACACCTTCTTCGTAGGGCTCGCCATTTACTAACGAGTTGATCCGCGGTGCGGTGATTTGTTTGGCTTATACGATTGTATTCCGCCAAAACGTTGTTCCAAAAAGAAGACGAATTTACTTCTAAGTGTGTCTCCTCTTTGATATTGATGTACGCTGTCACCAACTTGATCTCGTTATCGTTAGTCCTAGCCGCCATTTTTATAGAAGAGGGTTTTGGTTTTTGGTGGATTTCATTAAAAAAAAAGTAAAGGTTTAGAGAAGAATAGAGGATGGTTTGTAAAAAATGTTGGGAAGTAATTTGGGTTTTTAAAGTGGGATAAATCATAAATAGTGTTTTTTTTTTTAATTTCTAACGGTAACAATATTTAATTGGAGGGCCCCATAATTTTCAAAACACCCAATCAAGGCCAGCTGCCAACTCGTCAGAAAACAACCGTTTAGGCCGGATGTGGAGCGGTTGACGGGCCGATGCCACCCCCACACCACATGGTCTAATATTGCTCCTAAATTTATATCGACTAGAATGTGGGTCTTTCCTAAAAGAAGATTTGCTTCTTAACGCTAGGCTACAACCCTATTAACATTTAATTTGATATTTAAAGCTTTACTATACATTTATGGGTTTTTTTTTTAACGGCAACTAAAGAATCGTCGGGTACTCTCGTACGCGGCCCACATTGGCAAAGGGAAGCCCACAGACTCGGAGGCGAACTCACGAGCCTCGCGGCGGCCCAACCCGCAGGCACGAGAGCCCCTAGCCAACCCGTGTGCCAGTTCAGGGAAAACTCGGGCCGCATACCCGTCTGAAGGCACGACGGTAGCAAACCGGTAAAACCTGGCTGGCTCAGGAATCGAATCCATGACCACAAGGGTCAAGTGTCTCTCCCTCATTACCTGATACCACAAGGGTGGGTGGTTTTATGGGCTGTTGTACCATATATTTCTTATGGTTTGACCTGTAATAATTTAACAACTATATTGTTCTACAAGTTAATTGCATATTATGGGTGATACTTTTTTATCTTCAACTTTAACCTTGGTTATTGTTTAACCTGAAAAATGATTTAATTACCAGTTCTTTGTTATTCTTTTTAGTTCCTCATTTATTCATTTTATAACATGTAAACAAATTATATCGATATATTAAAAGAATGACATTTGAATAGTGACTACTTTCTATTGGGTCACATATTGATTTTTCATTAAACCATTAATCCATTATGCTATTGCTTAGCAACAAAGAAAATATATTCGAACTATATTTAAACTATACAATAAACTATTAGTTTTTTATTGGATAAAGCATAACGTAATATTTTATTTACTTTATTATTTAATTGGGTTGAATGGATAAATATTGTAGTTGATATGATAAAAATATGTTATTTTAATAGTGCGTTTATTTTGTTAACGTGTACCAACACACCATTTAAACGTGCACCAACTTTTTCGCTAACATGCACCAACTCTAATTTGCTAAGATGCTCTTTCTAAGTACCGTTACTGGTGCCTATATTTACCATCTTTCGGGACCCGTACCGGTTAGGTACAAGTATTGTGACTACACTTTTAGCGGCAATGTATAGGTGTAAACTGTATCCCGCGACAACACGCTAGACGATTGCCATAATAGTAATGTCCACCAAACGTTTAACGAAACAGACGCCCCCGCAGCGAAGCGCGAGTAACTAAACCCTAATTAGCATAATTTTTACGATGACGTCTAGGTTTGCATTTTTCTTTAAATTTGGCCTATTGGCGCCGCGAAACGCGGGTATTGCATAACCCACTAGTTTTCCTTCATATAAGTTCTAATTTTTAAACAGTCAACAATTTAATTTTCTTTCTTTTTATATTTCCATTAGGCCAGCCGGTGGTCCGTGATGGTCACCCCATGATGGGTGTGATAGTGTGATGAATGTGATGGAAATCTTACCACCCCTTGTGGCCTTACTTAACTTCTTAGGCCAGCCGGGGTGGTCCGTGATGGCCACCCCGTGATACCATGGTGACCGAGAAACACTGCCCCCTTGAAAATATCACGGCCGCGATGTATTTAACCGTGATGGCCATCATGAGGTGAAGCAGCTAGCCATTGGCTAGCCAGCGGTCATTCTAACCATTTTTTTTTAAAAAAAAACTTTTTTTACCTATATATATATATATACACACACACACATATTCACAAATTACAACATTCAAACCCACAATCACCAATCTATCTTCTTCTATACACTAAAAAAATTCACCAAATTCAACTCATCATCCTCATCATGGTTACTTAGACTCAAGAGGAGGAAATCGCGTTAGTGATCGCGTACGATACCGTACACCCCAATAACGCCTCAACTAGCACGGATCGTGGTCGTGTTTGTGTACGGAGCAATCCGAACTGGAAAAAAGTTTTATCCGAGTTTAGTCAACTTGTCAGGGGAACTAACCGTTCGTGTGATTCAATCTCCCATAAACACGCGACCCTCTTTTTGAAGTGTCAAAACTTCGAAAATTTATTTAAAAAAAAAAACAGTATATAAAAACCCCAACAAAACCGAAGATGTACAAGTTGCCTTTGCTCAAATCGACTACGCGGCTGAGTACGGGGTTGATTTTGAACATGTTTCGGCGTGGTGAATGTTACGCCCTAAATAAAACATTAATAAAAACATTACATTTAAATAAAAACATTAATAATTGAACCTAAATAATTAAACATTACATACATAATCCTAAATTACTTTTATTAAACCCTAAACATAGATATTTAAAAATAAAACCCCCACTGTGGAGAGTAATTATCCTAGTCCTCGAGTGTGTACTCTGTAACACCCCGAAATCTTGTTTCACCTAAATACGCCATTAGGCGTAATTGATAAAGTATCGAAAGCGAATTTAGCGGTGGATGTTTTAGTCAACGGATAAAAACGAGACTAAAACCCCACTACAAGATACTAATCTAGTTAATGTTATAATCTAAAAGCAAACCGAGACCAAAACTTGAGGGACCATTGTTGCCAAATGACAAAGTGAGTTTTATTAATAATAATAAAACAATAAAAACACACAAAAAAATGTGTGTGTGTGCGTGTAATGATCAGGAGATCATCATCTCCTTCAAGACTCAAACCCTAAACACAATAACATGCTTGAATCCAAGCCAAATCAAGGGGGCTTTCAGTGCATTAGCAAGATACGGGTTATCTAAGGCTTATAGAACATCAAGGTACCTTTTATTTGGTAGAAATTGATGTTATATTCGTTTTTTATTCTTATGAAAATTTAGGGTTTTGATAAAAACGTGGAATTGATGGTTAATATGGGTTATCCTAGTCTTGGGGAGCCTTAAACATGTATAATCCAGTCACAAATCACACTAATATGTGTATTTGATTTTGATCATATGATTATGTGAATATGTAAGATTTGGGGTTTAACCTCTAGGTTGAAACCACACATGATTAGTAGTTTTGGGTGACTCTTAGGAGTTGTTATAATGATCAAATTTAGTTGAAATGCCTAAATATCTTGTTATGATAATAATTAGATACATCGCTATATTTTGGTTAAACTTAGAATGTTGAAAACTAAGTATATTGGTGGATGCACACCAAGTGTTTGATGAAATGCCTAGATGAGTTAATCTTAACTAGACATGTAAGAAAATGGCTATGGATTTAGCTAGAAATGATAATGAATACATGATGTTATGGATAGTGAACAAAATTCCATATTATGTATTCTAATAGACAAGTTTGACTCATCCCCAAGTTAGGTACAACCAAGAGGGAGCAAACGGGTCAAACGGATGCAAGGCGAATACTTATGGAAACAAGAATGGATGCGAGGTAAGTTTTACTTACACCAATGTACTATAACATAGCTTAATTGTTGTGACATTAGTCTTAAATCTTGAATGTGTGATAAAGATAAACCCCAAGGGGTAGAAGCTATTAATGGGTCGCCTTATGTGCACTCAATATAAAACGTGGTTTATGACCTTAATCAAGACAATGCGTTATAACCAAATGGTGAAATCCATCAAACGGGTCAATAAATAAAGATATGTGAAAATGATGTTTTAATCTAAATGAAAGCATTTGAATGAAGCCGTTAAGCATGGTGTTAAATGGGTCAAGTTAGTGTCACTTGAACCATAATAAAAAACTTGGGTAACATAGTATCATGAACTATGGGTCTAAACGGGTCATATGGTGAATTCATCATCATTTGAGTCCAACACTTGATGCTTGTTTTCCAAGCATTAAGATTCTTGAGGTTAACGGATCAAATGGCAAGGTATTATCATTTGAGTTCCGAGAAGTTAATGTGTCTATCTAGAAAGCACGCAGGTAAACGCACTCACGTATGCTTGCTTGATGCTAAGAATCATGGAGGAGGAGCACAAGGTATGAATATGGAACACGGGCACCCGGTAAGTCCGTAGTCAAATAAACGCCTTCGGGCGAAGTAACATAGGTGATAAAGTACCCACATGAAGTGTGGGTGCAAATCAAGTAAGTTATTTCCATAACTATGTCTAATGCGCGCTAAGGCGCTTAGAATCGACCACATTAGAACAATCTTGAGAAATGTTGAAAATCTAAGTCCGTATGGGCTTAGAAGTTTTTAAACAAGTCATTGAGTCCAAAACGATGGGTTTCAATCGAGAAGTGTCGCCACGAATGGCTAAATCGAAAGATTTGGCTAGGAGGGGCATTTTGGGAAATTATAAAGATTTACTAAAGGATAAATCTAATAATCGGAATCATAACGAACAAATCGGACAAACACTTTAGTTGATCAAGTGTATAATGACTTGACAACATGAACTAGATGCATTGCGCATGGTCAAATGGTGTTTGGATAAGTTAAATGTCTAAATGGGTCAAATTGGGTAAAAGTCGCCATAAACATTCAAAACTAAGAACCGGATCATGGCGACATAAACCGGACCATAATTTCAGTCAAACAAAGGTTTATTTAGTCGGCGAGTCATTACTTAGGCTTCGGGAATCATCAAATGCGGTTGCGACATGATTCCCGTGCTTAAAAATCACCAAATTCACATCAGAAGCTTCGAGCGGCCGCTCACAGAGGCCGAGCGGCCGCGCGCTTTGACCTGCACGTCAGCACGAACTTTAAAATTGCGTATAAAATCGTAGAAAAATCGTTAGGAGGTGTTCTTTATATGCCTGGAAAGCTCTCGGAGCGTAGAACAATTCTCATTTGAAAGTCGAAGTCAGATTTTGGGTTTTAGAAGGGGTAAAAGCGATCCGAACAGCTGCTGCGCATAAGTTGCAGCAGTTTGTTCTCCTGATAAAGGGCCGTTTGGCCTGGTTCGTTCCGTATCAACGTGTAACGAATACCGTACTAGTTTAAATGTATCATTGACAACCCACTAACCATTTTTGTGAAATGGTGCTAGGTAAACAAGTGAAGGAAGTCCCGGAGCAAGGATCAAGTCGCGAGAAGAACCGAACACGCCCGAACATTCATCAAGCTTCCGCACTAGAATCTAATGAACTCCCGTTAAAAACAAAAACTTTGATACATTCTTTTTGTAGCAATGATGTAAAAAAAATTTATTGGAACTAAACGTGTATGGGATTCATTAAGTTGGGTTTTCATAATTTCAAAGTTTTAATCGGGAGTGGTTTTTAGTTAAGGTCCAAACCCGTAAGATTAGGCAATAATCGCGTGATTACGGGTTAGGGTCTTACAAGTGGTATCAGAGCCATAGGTTTGAGGGATCCGAGTGTCGGGAAGGATATTTGGACTCAAACCGTGCGCTCAAAGTGTTGAAGGGTGTTCGGTTCAAGACTTGATCAAGGAATCCGGTAAGTAATACCTATAATGAACATCCGTTTTGATCGGAAATTGTTATAGGTAATCAATAGTGATATCGTGTAGATACACGCTATCTCAAAAGCTTGATAAGGAAATGGTTAGGTACGCATGGGACCTATCCAAAGATCAATTCGGGCAACAAAATTCTTTTATTACTAGAATTCTCGCATTACTATAGAAATGCATACTAACCATGTGATGTCTTATTACTAATCAATTGTGACGTGACAGGAATAATATCACTGTATTCGATAATTGGGATCGAATGATCCACCCAACGAGGTGGTGGGGGTTCGGGAGCACGACTGATAGCATGCTCACTAAGGACCAAGTCAAGTAACAACTCAAATTAACGGATCTTTAACAAAAAGGGAACACAAGGGCAAGTATTAATCAGGTACACGCTCTAAATTTTATTAAGCATATTAGTATGCAAGCATCACATGAAGGGTGGTACTTGCATACGCAAGCGAAAAGCTAAATGGGAAATGTGCATTGTTCACACTAGTGAACAATCAATACACAAACGTAACTTGAACATCGAGACCGGGTTGGGGGTAATCATCCCAAACTAACGTTTAGAAACCAAAGGATGCTAGAAAGGCGTTGTGATCATACCAATGAGTGTGATCACACAAATGTAACATTCGCAAATTTCTAATAAATTTGGAATAACATTTAGGGAAAAAATTGTAATACCCGAATTTTAATTTGGTAAAATAGTTAAATTGTTTTAAGTGTCAAAACTAATAACTAATTTTGCTACATTGAAAATTGAATGCATAACTAAAACGTAAAGCTCAAACCAATAAAAAAAAGAACTAAATAGAAAGTTGTTAAGTTTTGATGTTAAATGGATTTTTTTTATAAACTCAACGGTTTATGAAACAAACAAAGTCAACATGCCAACCTTATGTATTATTTTCCTACACTACTCAAATCGGGTTCAACATGTTTCAACAAGTTTTTATTAGTAATAATTATGAGCATTTATATATTGAAACAACATTTTTTTATTGATACTTATGTTTGTTTGAAATTGTTTTTATGTCACCATAAATTCCATTTATTAACCTTGATCATTTGAAATATATATATGTCACATGGGGGCATTATATTGGAAAAAAAAAATCATTTGTTCACTATATTCCTGTCGCGGATTTCACCAATTTCTATTTGCATCTAAAATTCTTCTTTGAGTTCCCAAATTTCTGAACAAGATTAGTAGTTATCCTACGCGTTTAAGGTCCAAGCATAATCCATTAGTTCTTGTTTTCTGACGAATTTGGAAGCTTAATCTTGGGTTCTATTTCGGTTTTATTTCTACAAATTGGATTAGCTACGTTGTGAGTTTTTCCGATTATTTTTGCATGATACATTATTCATATTTATAGATCAATAGCCCTCTATTTAGTTTGTTAATTATAGTGTCTAAGGGTTTCAATTGGATAATCTATGGTTTAGGGTGTTCTAGATTATTTGGGGATTTTGATTTAAAAGTTTATAGAACTTTATAAATTCATAACTCACTCATTTCTTATACAAAAATTATGAAACTTGGTAGACTTGCTCCTATAACTGATTAGAAGTTTTAGAAATTATTTCGGAATTTATTGAGGCTGTTTAGTATTTTTAATTATTTTTATGATGCTTTAATCATCTTTAATTCATATAAAATCGTATTAAATGTATTTTAACACAAAAATTGGTAGAAACATATTTCATTATGTTAGAATAATTTTCATGTCATTTTTCCTCTATTTTGATACGGTTATATGTGTAATCTCATTTTATTTGTTAAATTAGTTTTAAAACAAATAATATTCATGTTAAATAAGTTTTTGTCACAAAAACTCTATAAAATTTATTGTGAGCCTTTTTAATTAAGAAGATTGAGTTTTCATAGAAACTTTTACCTTTAAGAGTGTTTTGTGTTTTATTTTGATTTTATGTGGTTTTAATGATATTTAAATCATATAAAATTGAAATTTAATTATTTTAATATGAAAATTTGTCATAAATTATTTCTAATCATTAAGAACTGAAATAAAAATTATTGGCTCAGAAAACATTTATTTGTATTTATTTTCCTATTTTAATCATTTAAACATGATTTAATACCATTAAATCAGTTTTAAATAAAATAAGTTTATAAAAATTATGGGAAAATTATTTTCATCACTTTACATCAGAAAGTATCCATTTTCTATGAAAATAGTATTTTTGGATTGTGTCTTGTATTATTAGTCTTATTATGTTTAATTAGACATAATAAAACATTTATTTATTTGTACAATTTAAACATCTATTTTATAAATATTTTTTTTATAAAATAGAAATACTCTTATGGTTGAATGTCTTTATTAGCATTTGTTGGATCGATGTGTAACTCCTAGCCAATTATTTCAATATTTATGATTACTGTTTACAATAATTGATTTAAGTAATTAACTATATTATTTTGTCTTAATTAGTCAAAACATATGTTTACCTAAATATTCAATTGGGAATAATTATATTACCTAAACAGCATTTACAAACTTTTATATATTATTTTCGACGTACAACTTTTACATTAACGCGATTTATCATAAAAACTTTAATTCCCCAAATCGACTTAGCAAACCCTAATGCCTTAGACCCTAGATACCTTAGACTTTTTAGACACTTCCTTATTAGTATTCTTACACGTTATAGGTTGAATTCCTCGGAATTCCCATTACTTAACTCACGACCGCTTAAGTTGGATTTTGCTCGCTTTCGCAAACTGTGAGTATATCTTTCCCCCTTTTACTGTTTTACGTTTCGGGGTGACTCATGTACTTACACTCAAGTTTATATTTCTTTTACTAAATGCAATTCTTATGTGTGTTTGCTTGTGTCATTTTGTGTATCTATGACCTGTCAAATCATTAACCGCTGGGCGGCCTGGCATTTCAATGAATAGTACTATGGTTTATACCCTTGTGACTCTGTTGAGAGTCCTCGTCATTGCTATGTATTACATTACTACTAGCGCATACTATATATATCTGCTTTCTTCTCTTAGGGTTGATTTGACCCGGATACCACTTATTACATAATTGCAAACAGTATACGATACATGAATTGCTAAACACTTTTCTACTATATTTATTTAAACAGGGTATGCTCACCAATACATTTTGTATTGACAAAACGTTTTCGTACATGTTTCAGGTTGTTTTGAGATGCATCCTTTAAGCATTCGGATTTATATTTAGATTTTGATTCATTGTATTTCCATTTAGTTGGCAGTTAGAATCGTTGTATTTCATTTCAATGTAATAAATTATTTAATCAATGTATTCAAATTTACACTTTAGTCCATGAGCTATTGAACAATCGTCACTACGTGACACCTCGATGTTTCCGCCATCGGTTGGGGTGTTACAACAAAGCTTTACAAAACGAAAACACACAGTTTATTCTTAATGGATGAAGGTAAAAACCTAACATCAAATAAATTATTAAGGAAGGGTTTTCACCAAATAAAATAAGGGACACAAGCATGAGCTGAAGCTTTGCTTACGTAGGATGTGATGTACTAATTATAACAAGTCCATGTGTACTATATACGGATTGCTTACCCTGGCCAGGTAAGTGTTAAACATATGATACTATGGGTTTCTTACAATTGATACATATACAACCTATGTAACGAGGACTAAGTAAGTGTGAGGTGTCGGGAAAATCATGGATTAGTCGAATATGGTCTCAAGGGCCATGATAAACAAAGAGGAAAGAAAAACCAAGGTATAAGTGACCCGTGGGGATCGTAGAGGCCGAGGTATTGCTTCACCAAATCAACCATAACTATGGTTTTGGTTGATAAATCATAAACAGCGGACATGGGCCGTGATTAACCCATGGGTCAACTGGACCTTCGGGTCAGTGACAAAATTATACACCAATAAGCCGAGGTATAAGCAATCCCGAGCGGGTTGTAGAGACTAAGGCAGTGCACTCTCAATCAAAGTTATGAACTTGGTTGAATAAAGTGCAAAACATGATTTGTAAAAGCTGAAGGCCGTGATAAATCAGTAAATCATTTAACCCTCGGGTTAAGGATGAAAAAGTGTAAACTGCAATAACCTTAGATTGTATCGTAGGTACAATTTAATGCAAAATATGATGACAATTGGATTGTATAGTTGTTACAATCTAATGCAAACCGTGATAATAGGAGATTAGTCGAAACAATACGTCGTAATGACTATTCGAAACCGCGTTTTATGAAAAGAAAACCGACCTCAACTTATATTGAGATCGGTAAAATAGAAAAAGGATTTTTAGAAAATAATCATTCTAAATAAATAAATGAGTTGAACTCTGAAAAATCAAAAGTCTTTAAACGGGTCGGGTGGGGCTATGACCACCAATCGAGTTAGCAAAACGGGAAATTGGGTAAACCCAATAAATGGCAAATTCTTGAAATAGGATTAGCCAAAGAAAGGAAAACGTTAGTGTAAAGCAAGGTTTGTTTATAGCATTCTAGCAAACCAAAAAGAAACGAGGGTTGGATTCGGGGATGAATCCAAGAAGCTAGAAAACGGCTATATTAAAAAGCCGGGTTAGTCTTGGAAACCAAGACAAATTACTTGTTAGAAATAGACGCATAGACATGTATGCCTATGCATGCTACAATCGAGTATTACAGTAGACGCCCTAAGGTGCATGATAGAATGGCCCTTTAAACCATTACAGCATTCGTGATAATAGTAGACGGGGATAGTCTACGGATCTAGGGAAGACCTATGAGAACAGAAGTAGCTAAAATGTCGGGTAGGGGGTAAATATGTAGATATTACCCCTAGTTAACCGAAATGATAGAATGACTCAAGTCATATTATGAAAGCTAAGGCTTCCATATAATAAAGGTTAGAAAGCCGAGTAAAGGGATGATAGCCCTAGGTATATAATACTAATTGGTGACGAGGCTTTAAAACGACAAAACAGCGAGTGGTCCTAAAATTTGGTTTGGGGATATACTAAAATTCCTCATGATAACCAAAACAACTACAAGAGAAAGGTTTCGGGGACGAAACCTCTTTAAGGGGGTAGAGTTGTAACACCCCGAAATCTTGTTTCACCTAAATACGCCATTAGGCGTAATTGATAAAGTATCGAAAGCGAATTTAGCGGTGGATGTTTTAGTCAACGGATAAAAACGAGACCAAAACCCACTACAAGATACTAATCTAGTTAATGTTATAATCTAAAAGCAAACCGAGACCAAAACTTGAGGGACCATTGTTGCCAAATGACAAAGTGAGTTTTATTAATAATAATAAAACAATAAAAACACACAAAAAAATGTGTGTGTGTGCATGTAATGATCAGGAGATCATCATCTCCTTCAAGACTCAAACCCTAAACACAATAACATGCTTGAATCCAAGCCAAATCAAGGGGTTTTTCAGTGCATTAGCAAGATACGGGTTATCTAAGGCTTATAGAACATCAAGGTACCTTTTATTTGGTAGAAATTGATGTTATATTCGTTTTTTATTCTTATGAAAATTTAGGGTTTTGATAAAAACGTGGAATTGATGGTTAATATGGGTTATCCTAGTCTTGGGGAGCCTTAAACATGTATAATCCAGTCACAAATCACACTAATATGTGTATTTGATTTTGATCATATGATTATGTGAATATGTAAGATTTGGGTTTAACCTCTAGGTTGAAACCACACATGATTAGTAGTTTTGGGTGACTCTTAGGAGTTGTTATAATGATCAAATTTAGTTGAAATGCCTAAATATCTTGTTATGATAATAATTAGATACATCGCTATATTTTGGTTAAACTTAGAATGTTGAAAACTAAGTATATTGGTGGATGCACACCAAGTGTTTGATGAAATGCCTAGATGAGTTAATCTTAACTAGACATGTAAGAAAATGGCTATGGATTTAGCTAGAAATGATAATGAATACATGATGTTATGGATAGTGAACAAAATTCCATATTATGTATTCTAATAGACAAGTTTGACTCATCCCCAAGTTAGGTACAACCAAGAGGGAGCAAACGGGTCAAACGGATGCAAGGCGAATACTTATGGAAACAAGAATGGATGCGAGGTAAGTTTTACTTACACCAATGTACTATAACATAGCTTAATTGTTGTGACATTAGTCTTAAATCTTGAATGTGTGATAAAGATAAACCCCAAGGGGTAGAAGCTATTAATGGGTCGCCTTATGTGCACTCAATATAAAACGTGGTTTATGACCTTAATCAAGACAATGCGTTATAACCAAATGGTGAAATCCATCAAACGGGTCAATAAATAAAGATATGTGAAAATGATGTTTTAATCTAAATGAAAGCATTTGAATGAAGCCGTTAAGCATGGTGTTAAATGGGTCAAGTTAGTGTCACTTGAACCATAATAAAAAACTTGGGTAACATAGTATCATGAACTATGGGTCTAAACGGGTCATATGGTGAATTCATCATCATTTGAGTCCAACACTTGATGCTTGTTTTCCAAGCATTAAGATTCTTGAGGTTAACGGATCAAATGGCAAGGTATTATCATTTGAGTTCCGAGAAGTTAATGTGTCTATCTAGAAAGCACGCAGGTAAACGCACTCACGTATGCTTGCTTGATGCTAAGAATCATGGAGGAGGAGCACAAGGTATGAATATGGAACACGGGCACCCGGTAAGTCCGTAGTCAAATAAACGCCTTCGGGCGAAGTAACATAGGTGATAAAGTACCCACATGAAGTGTGGGTGCAAATCAAGTAAGTTATTTCCATAACTATGTCTAATGCGCGCTAAGGCGCTTAGAATCGACCACATTAGAACAATCTTGAGAAATGTTGAAAATCTAAGTCCGTATGGGCTTAGAAGTTTTTAAACAAGTCATTGAGTCCAAAACGATGGGTTTCAATCGAGAAGTGTCGCCACGAATGGCTAAATCGAAAGATTTGGCTAGGAGGGGCATTTTGGGAAATTATAAAGATTTACTAAAGGATAAATCTAATAATCGGAATCATAACGAACAAATCGGACAAACACTTTAGTTGATCAAGTGTATAATGACTTGACAACATGAACTAGATGCATTGCGCATGGTCAAATGGTGTTTGGATAAGTTAAATGTCTAAATGGGTCAAATTGGGTAAAAGTCGCCATAAACATTCAAAACTAAGAACCGGATCATGGCGACATAAACCGGACCATAATTTCAGTCAAACAAAGGTTTATTTAGTCGGCGAGTCATTACTTAGGCTTCGGGAATCATCAAATGCGGTTGCGACATGATTCCCGTGCTTAAAAATCACCAAATTCACATCAGAAGCTTCGAGCGGCCGCTCACAGAGGCCGAGCGGCCGCGCGCTTTGACCTGCACGTCAGCACGAACTTTAAAATTGCGTATAAAATCGTAGAAAAATCGTTAGGAGGTGTTCTTTATATGCCTGGAAAGCTCTCGGAGCGTAGAACAATTCTCATTTGAAAGTCGAAGTCAGATTTTGGGTTTTAGAAGGGGTAAAAGCGATCCGAACAGCTGCTGCGCATAAGTTGCAGCAGTTTGTTCTCCTGATAAAGGGCCGTTTGGCCTGGTTCGTTCCGTATCAACGTGTAACGAATACCGTACTAGTTTAAATGTATCATTGACAACCCACTAACCATTTTTGTGAAATGGTGCTAGGTAAACAAGTGAAGGAAGTCCCGGAGCAAGGATCAAGTCGCGAGAAGAACCGAACACGCCCGAACATTCATCAAGCTTCCGCACTAGAATCTAATGAACTCCCGTTAAAAACAAAAACTTTGATACATTCTTTTTGTAGCAATGATGTAAAAAAAATTTATTGGAACTAAACGTGTATGGGATTCATTAAGTTGGGTTTTCATAATTTCAAAGTTTTAATCGGGAGTGGTTTTTAGTTAAGGTCCAAACCCGTAAGATTAGGCAATAATCGCGTGATTACGGGTTAGGGTCTTACATACTCCGACGCGGACACGGAACGATCGCTATCGCGACCGTCGGACCTCGCATCTGAGCGATGCGACAGTACTCATGAGGAGGGGATAAATAGTATTGTTCTTCATCCATAGCATCCCTTACAGCTTCGTACTCCTCCTCATATGGCTCACGAGGAGGAGGGTTTACTGTGGGTGTAGCCTGGAAGTGGGGGGTGGGGTTCGGTTGGGTCTCCACCAACCATAGACGCCCCATTCCCATCTCAGCCATCGTATAATCCAAAACCCAGATGAGCTCCTCATCAGTTAGCTCAGCATCAGGGCTTGGGCGAGTGTACCCTGGTAAAGGAGGAATAAATGGAGGGGATGGGGTTGGAGACACGTTGAGTAAAATGAGGAGGAGGAGAAAACAGTGGTTGAGGAGGAGGAGGAGGAGGAGAAAACATTGGTTGAGGTGTAGGAATCGGTATACGACGTCTCCGACGAGAGTATCGTCGGAGATCGGAAGGTCCAGCAGCTTCGCAAGGATAACCGCCACCCATATCGTTCGTTGGTTTGAGGGATAATTGTGACTGAGAATAAGGTTTTGGTGTTGTATTTATAGGGTCAGAAGTTTGAAACGTTTGAATTTCAAAAGTTTGAAAACTGGCGGTTGAAATAATTTAAATATTTAAATAATTTTTTTAAATAATTAAACATTTTTTTTAAATATTTAAATAATTTTTTTAAATATTTAAATATTTTTTTATTAATAAAAATGTAATGTTTTTAGTTTATTAAAAAAAAGTTTAGTGATGAAATGTGAACACCACCGCATGGGTTTAATGATGGAATGTGATAAAATGTGATAACAGAATCTGATTGAGTGTGATAATGTGATGAATGTAATAAATGTGAAACCACCCTTGTGGCCTTAGCAAATGCCTTGATCAAAGTTACAGAACTTCTTATATCGTGTAGAAATAAAAACATTTTGTATATCATCATCGTGTGTATAGACTTTTTTAAGTTTTAACTTTAAAATATTAAGACATCTTTAACGTTCATAATACTATTTAGTCTGTGAAAACAAAAAGGTATGTTCTATTTAAGTAAATAAATTGAAGCTAGCCAGCTAGGTACTAAATAAATTAGTCTGTGATATCGTTACCAATTACATTACAATACAGTAATAATCAAACTAAATGAATTTTTTTTTTTGAGAATAGAACTTCATTAAAAACCACCAAAACCAACGCCTAACTCCAAGACGGAGCACGACGCCGAAAACCAAACAAATACAACACAATCTATTACGTTACATCAAATAAACACCAACGATGCCAATTCACTACCCCCTCTTTAAACCTATGTTTGTACCAAAGAAATCCCAAAGACTTGATCTCCGCCACCAAGCCCACCACATTAGAGTCCTTACTATTGAAAATCTTGTCGTTCCTCGCTCTCCAAAGACTCCAACATGTAATGATAATGATACCTTGAATAAGTGCTTTCTTGACGCCCGACACACCACAATGCTCATGCATATTAACCAAATCCGTAACATGAAACACGAACGGCCTAGGAATATTACACCAAGACACGATCGCGTTCCACACCCCCGTCGCCAAAACACACCCGGTTAGAATATGCTCTAAAGACTCCCCACATTCTTCACACCAAACACACAATTGATTCTCAATGACGATGTTTCTACGCGCCAACGCCAACTTGGTCGGAAGACGGTCCAAGAACGCACGCCACATGAAAATATTGCATTTGGTAGGCACCCACGAGCTCCACCGAAAACCAAACTCCTGGACACTGTTGACCGGCCCTCTAATCCACCTTTTTACCGCTGCTACTTCAAAATTGTTATCCGGCCCATTAGACCAAGCCCACCTGTCTTCAGACCCATCTAACGAGACTGTTTGAAGCAAAGATTCCAGGATCGATTTCTCAGCCAACTCTTCTGCACTATAAGGAGCTCTAGACCACTCCCAACAAATGGTCCTAATACCCCCTACAATCTTCAGCCGAGTAGAAACCACCACTCTTTTAACTTTCTCTAAGTCAAACAAAGCAGGAAAGCTATCTCTAAGAGTGTCAGTCCCCACCCACAAGTCAAGCCAAAAACGGATTTGCATACCATTTCCAGGAATACCGCGAATAACTCCATTCAAACCTCTACCATTGACTTTCAAATTGTTCCAAAAAGAGGCGCAATTTTTCCACACTCCTGGAAACGCGTTGTTACTTGGCACCATACCCCAACTCCGCGACGACCCATGAATAGAAAAAATAACTCTTCTCCATAATGCGCTAGAATCAAACTAAATGAATAGTACTTATAAAATGAATAGTAAAAATATTAATATTTTATTTATATTATTATTTTATTTTAAAACTTTATTATATTATATACTATTAATAATATATTATATTATATACTATTAATATATTATACCGTTCCCGACAATACTGATACCGAACGGTATGGTATCGGTACGCAGTGGCGAAGCTTGACCCGAAGGTTCGGGGGGTCGGAAGTCGCGGGAGGGTCGGAAGTCACTAGTTTCGGGGGGTCGAAACCCTATATTTCCAAAATTTTCTATACGAATACTATATAATCGGAACTTCTGCGCGAAAATTCGGGGGGGGGGGGGGGCGGCCGCCCTCGCCCGCCCCAACAAAGCTGCGCCACTGTCGGTACGGTACCGGTACGGTACCGGTATTTTACCTTAAAATACCGATACCATACCGATCCCGTACCGATACCGATAACACCGAAGCCGAAAATCCATAAATATGGATACCGATCCCAAAACCACTCGGTTCGGTACGGTATCGGGATCGGGACGGGACGGGATCGGTATTCGGCTTTATATGCTCATCCCTAATTAATATATTATATACTATTATTTTATTCAAAAACTTTTTATACCGATCCCGACAATACCGATACCGAACGGTACGGTATCGGTACGGTACCGATATGGTATCGGTATTAAATATGGGTACCGATACTGATCCCGAAACCACTCGGTTCGGTATCGGTTCGGTACGGTATCAGGATCAGGACAAGATCGGTATTCGGCCTTGTATGCTCATCCCTAAATAATATATTATATACTATTATTTTATTCAAAAACTTTATTATATTATACACTATTAATATATTATATACTATTATTTTATTCATATTATTTTATTAAAAAAAATTATTATATTATATACTATTAATATAAATAACATAATCTTATGTAATTTCGTTACCAATTTCATGTATTACCTTATGTGTAGATTTCTTTATTTTTTTTTAATGTTTACAACCAAAATGGAATCTCGATTGTATAATTCATTGATTGATTAACACCTCATCTAAATCTCGACTGTAAAACGCGCAACGCGTGTGATTTTATACAACTAGTTTTTATTTAAATTTTAAACATAAACTTCAAATTTATGTACGTTTAAATTAATAATATATAACAGCAAGTGAATATTATATGGTCTCTATATTTTTCTCACCAAAGTAGATCTTTGTCCTTAGACAATTTCAGAACTAGGGGTGTAAATAACACGTAACGGCTTGAGAGCTACTCGGAATTAGCTTGGTAAAAAGTTCGAACGAGCCTGAGTTCAAGCCTGAAATATGACTCATTTAGTTAACGAGCCCGAGCCCGAGCTCGAGTCTTACATACAAAGCTCGTTTAGGCTCGCGAGCCTAAACGAGCCCAAACAAATGTTATATCATGTATTTTGTGTATACGATTTTGTCCTTGGAACATGTTCAATTTTAAGTAATAATATTGGTCAGCCGAGCTGTTGCTCGTTTAAGCTATTGAAGTGAGCTTGAGCCGAGCTTTTAGGTCGTTTATAATTATCTTTAAATTACCTCAAGCCGAGCCTAGCCAAGCTCGAGCCTTAGGTTTTACTTTCAAGCCGAGCTCGAGTTCAGAATAGTAAGCTCGAACCGAGCTCGAGCTCGAGCCTAGTCAAACTCAGACTCGGCTTGACTTGACTTGTTTACACCCTTGTTCAGAACACAGAACAAAGAAAACAAAACAAAAAAGTAGCACCCACATGTCCAATTTTTAAGTATGTAACATATCGTTTTCCTATCATAAATTATAACTATTTAAATATTACATAATGGCTTTTCCATAGGAAGACAATAATACTAGTAAAAGAAGAAAACACATTTTATTAGACAAGCAAATAATGATAGAAGCAGCAGCAAAAGCTGTTCAAGATCCTCTGATACAAAGGCAATATGATGATGAAAATATACATGAAGAAGATGGTGATCTAAGAACACAAGTAATTAATGAAGTTAAAAAACAGATAGGATTAGCAGGGCCATTGATAGCAGTTAGCTTGTTGCAGTTTTGTTTGGAAATAATATCAATCATGTTTGTTGGTCATCTTGGTCAACTTCCTTTATCCAGTGCTTCTATGGCCACATCTTTTGCTTCATTCACTGGTTTCAGTGTGTTGGTCAGTCATTGTTTTCTTTCTTGCATATAAAAAACTGCATCTTTTATTCCTTGGTTGACTTTTACTTTGATTTTGACTTTTTTTTTAGCATAGTTGAATGTCAATTTGTGAATATTTGGAGAACTGAGAAACTAATATTGCATGAAAGTTGATATATTATTACAATAAGCTCTGTATAAATCATAGTTGTCAAAAGCGCGCCTAGGCGCAAGGCGCACAAAGTGCGCTGCGCCTAGGCACCGAGGTGCATTATCGGGCTGTTTTCAGGCTGATTTCCGGCCAAATTCAGGCTAAAAGTTGCCTAAACCTCTAAAACATCCTAAATGAGTTATGAACAAGTCCTAAACAAACCTAAAACACCCTAATGTAGCCCTAAACAAGCCTAAAACATCTCTAAAATCCCTAAAAAATGTATTTTATACTATGCGCCTAATTATAAAAAGCCCTCGTTTTTTATGTGCCTTGCGCCTAGGCTCCGGGCTCGGCCTGCGCGCCTAGGCGCTTTGACAACTATGGTATAAATTACTCAAATTGAATATTTACGCACTTAACAATAAAAAGGACATAACTAAACCTGCTAAAACTGAGTGTAGATTATTCTGTTCTAAATGATAGCCCGACGATAGAATTTGGGTCCGACGGTTGGGTGTGTGTCACATTAGAGCATGTAAACCGGCACGTTATGCCCTTTATAAGTTGGACCATTTTCTAGCTCATTTGCCTACTTCTAGTTGATCAAAGTAAGAGTCAGCTAACTCTTGGATCAGCTCGGTATCAATTCGCTTTCTGTTTTTTGATAGTTAGGAATGGGAAGTGCGTTGGAAACGCTATGTGGACAAGCGTATGGAGCTAAACAGTATCACACGCTCGGTGTTCAAATGCAAAGAGGAATGATTAGTTTAACAGCACTATGCATTCCTCTTGCAGTCATTTGGTTTTACACAACCACAATCTTCATAGCTCTTGGTCAGGATCAAGAAATCTCAATCGGGGCAGGAAATTATATTCGTTGGATGATTCCATGTTTATTCGCATACGCTTTACTTCAATGTCTAAACAGATTTCTTCAAACACAGAACATTGTAGTTCCCATGATGATTAGTTCCGGCGTTACAGCTTTGTTACATATATTAATATGTTGGTTGTTAGTGTTTAAACTTGGACTTGAAATCAAGGGGGCTGCATTGGCTAATACTATATCAAATTGGATAAACGTCGTTTTGTTGGGAGTTTATGTGAAACTATCGCCTGCTTGTAAACACACGTGGACCGGTTTTTCAAAAGAAGCCATGCGTGATCTTCTTAGTTTCCTCAAACTTGCGGTACCTTCAGCAGTTATGATTTGGTATGCTTGCTTACTTAGCGTTGAAAAACGTAATACGAATTAGTGGCAACATGGGTGAGTTGGGTAACGGGTCAAGTACGAATTAGTGGTATCAAAACTATCAAGTTAATAATCCAAATTTTATAAAAACATTTACGAGGTTGTGTGCATTAGTGATGGACTTGGGGTGATTTCAACCTGTTTGACCCGTTCCCCTTTAAGCTAACTTTGTTTGACTTGACACATTGACCCGTTTGAGTTAAAACATAACCCAGATCAACCCATAAGTAAAAACTTACAAGGTCATATTTGCCACTTTTATGCAATCAATTTGCAGCTTTGAGTATTGGGCGTTCGATATGGTTGTTTTGTTATCCGGTCTTCTCCCAAATCCAAAGTTGGAGACATCCGTATTATCCATCAGGTTGGCTATGATCATATTCGCGTTCTGTTTTCACACTAACGAATGATGTATACTTAGAACATTCTAAAGTTTATGTTTGGTTTGTTGTTGCTTTTGTTTTAATAGCCTGAACACATGTTGGATGGTCTACATGATCTCCGTGGGTCTTGGCGGAGCAATAAGGTTAGTAAAAGTTATGATCATTAACAGGCATATGTTGCATATAACATCTTTCTATCCATTGCAGCACACGAGTTTCGAATGAGTTAGGGGCTGCTAGACCTAAAGCTGCACGTTTGGCTGTCTGCGTCGTGGTTGTAATAGCCATTTTGGAGGGTGTGACAGTTGGAAGCATTACTATTCTTGTACGCTATGTTTGGGGAAGATTATATAGCAATGACGAAGAGGTTATCAAATACGTCGCGAAAATGATGCCATTGCTTGCATTATCAGATTTTTTGGATGGATTCCAGTGTGTTCTTTCAGGTACTAACTGATATACCAACCGACGCACGCAACCAGAAAGACTAAATCTAAATTTTGGGCAGGTTAAACAAAAATTTAGAAAACTGAAACTAACCGCCTGAATCAACGCGTAAATTATTCAAATCAAAGATTCATTCACTTTTACAATAAAAATGAAACCTTAAAATTGCTAGAAATGACAAGTAATTGCTGAGTTCAAAAACTTAAGTCCGACGGTTGGGACAAACTGCCTATGACTGTTTGCCACATGATTAGGTTCGTTTTGACGTTCCTAGTGGCGGATCTAGACAAAATATCAAGGGGTAACATTTTATAAAAAAATATTTTAAGAGGTAACAAAAAAATTGTTTTAGGGGTAACATTTTATAAAAATACCTTAAAAAACAAACTTTTTTCCACTTCGCCAGGAAAATCGAGGGTAACGGATGTCCCCCCTGCTTCTACTATACATCCGCCCCTGGACGTTCCCATCCATTAAGTATGGCCTTGTAACTCAAGACGTAGCGTTGGGCCATTTTCAAGCGCATTTGTCTATGTTGAGTTAGTCCAAATACGAGTTTGCTAGCTCTTGGATGAGCTCAGTATAAGATTTGTTTGTACGCTTTCGTGAAACATAGGTGCGGCTAGAGGATGTGGGTGGCAAAATATTTGCGCAGTTATCAATCTTGGAGCTTACTACATTGTGGGAATTCCTTGTGCATTGCTCTTTGCTTTTATCCTCCATGTTGGAGGCATGGTAAGAATCACTTCCTTTTGTGTAACTTCCGGCTCACATAAGTTATCGATTGCGTAGTCGAATGAAGATTTGGATGTCCTTTTCAACATTGGTTATGTGATTTGGAACATTGTGATTCAGGGGCTATGGGTGGGCATCATCTGTGCACTTTCTGTACAAGTTGTAGCACTCATTGTTATTAATTTGTCTACTAATTGGACCGACGAGGTACGTTAGCTCTGTTTTGAAGTTCTTTATGATCATGAACTTATGCAACCATACGCGCTAATGATTGTGATTTCAAATTTCTTCAGGCGTGGAAAGCGATTAACAGAGTTCAAACGAGCAATGCTATTGAATGACTTCAAGAGTTGACTTTCAGTTTGACCTTGTGTATTTGTAGAATTGTTGCTCTAGAAAAACAAGAAATGAGTCTGATGTATTTGACACATATCTCTTACTAGATTATCAATGAGCGTGTCACACATATAGTGCTAACGTTCGTGACATTTTACTCGCGTGTCTTCTTTTACTCATGAATTTGACTTTACGTCTAATAATAATACAACTTATGTCTATCTTGGTCGGATTGGTGTGTTGCAAGAAGTCATTTTTGTAACTGTACTAAAAAAAAAAATTATCCCTCGATATTAGTTGATGTCATCATTGTTCGAATTTGGCCCTGTTATGCGAATCATAAATAATGAACATGTTTAATGGAGTATGCACAAACCGAAATGTGCAGGGACTCTCGGACATAAAGAAACAGAGGGTGGGAAAGTATTGTAGACAAACAATATTATTATTCCACACACCATAAATGTTTACAATAGATGGGTATTTAACTATTTATACCCCAAGACTTTGGCGGTTAATTAACTACTATAATAACTGACATAACAGTTTGTTTTGGCGTCTAAAACTGCCTACTTTGACTTTCTAATTTGACTCTAATTATCATAGATTTGATTAAGATTATTTTGATTATTTTTCTTTCTAACAGTCATCAATTCTAATACGCAAACCAGACTCATTCATCATCGTTATGCATTGATATATTCTTGCATCTGCTAATCATTATTCATTCATGTTGTCTGCACATCCATGAATGTCCCATAAGCTAATCCTCATAACCTTACCAAAAACATGGCTTCACATTAATATATTTTCTGTTGAGCATTCTTCCTCAAATAGTCTCTCCCTTGCCTTTGTTGCCTGCACCATCAACCACCCTCATCATATACCCACAATCACAATTTCGACTCACGTCATTTGGCCCTAGCCTGTTTTATTGTATCAATTTTCTATGAGACAAACAAACTATGGGTCCCCAGTGGCATATCCAGGACGGATTTACAGGGAGTTCCATTCGTAGATTTTCACTGATTTTCCAATTTTTCCACTAAATTTTTCAATTTTTTCCAACCCGATGGGGTTCCTGGGAACCCTCTAAAAGCCCCTAGATCCGCCCCTGCGGGTCCCTAAAATAAATATTTGACTAATAGTTATTTCTTTCATTTTTGTGTTGTTAAACATATATATCGACCCCACCAATACTCTGATAACTAATGATGATCTAGTAAAAACTTAAGTTGGGCAGGTGGCTAAGTGGCGTTAAAGGCAGAAAACTAGTGGAAGTTGCCTTCGAAGCATTTACCACTGCGTCACCCCTTGAAGCTTATGTTATTTATTCGGCGGAAGGAAAATTAAACGGAAATGAAAGCAAAGGAAATACCTGTTTTTCATAATTTGTACAAAATGTAACAGCCGAAAGGAGAATAACTTGAATGATGGCACCAACAAGTACGCCGATCCACAAATCCTCTCCTCTTAACGAGGTGCAAAACCCTAAAAAAGCAGCAACCGATATTCCAACAAGATAAAAGGCAACAAGATTTGCGTACGCCCCTAAATCTTGCCATCCCACACCCCTTGCAATACCTATTTCATCAACAACCATACAACTACAACATTTATGTATTGAACGTCATTGTATAGTAGGTGTACGCGCGCACATTAAAACACAAAAAAAAAACAAAAAAATATATATATATATGCGAGGAGGCGTTACCTGAGAAGTTTCCTTGTAGACCATCCATTATGATGCTTACACATAAGAGAGGCGTGATTTTTGCGACATAATCAACAACTTCTTTTTCATTTGTGAAAATGTACCCAAAAATGCGCTTATTGAAAAATACAATCGTACTAACTATAGTTGTCTCAACAACTGCAAGGATCATGATCACATAAACTGCCACACGCGCCCCTCTTGCATTTCCAGCTCCAAGTTCATTCGAGACTCGCGTGCTGAAAAATAATCCGACCACAATCACCATCATAACATAAGCATGTTGCTATGCATGCATTAATATAAAAAGGAACATGTACACCATTATAAGATTTTGAACAAACCTTACACCAGCAGCCAATCCATATGGTATAGCATAAAGTGTAGAAATAGTATTGAGGCTATTAAAAAAGATAATTGTTATAAAAGCTGAGGCTATTTTGTTAACTTATTCTATTAATGTTTGTTGATGATACCATACCAAACAGAAAGAACCGAAGTTTCAAGCTCCGGATTTGGCAGAAGTCCAGAAAGCAATATGACAATCTCGTATGACCACAATTCGAGGCTGCAAACTCACACAAATATTAACCAAGGATTACCAAATTCTTGAAAATAATTTGTAACTAGTATGACATGACGAGATTATTTACCAAATCATGACAGCTGACGGGATAGCAAAGCCAAAGAACTGTTTCATCTCATAAAACACTCCAACCGAGATTGGAGAACGCGTATTCTCACACAAAGGGGAGTACTTCATGTAACACAATAGGAACACAACGTTCGACCACAAGGCAACCCCCGTTGACACTGCTGCTCCAATGTTTCCCAATCCAGTTTTGTACACAAGAGCCCAACAAAGAATAATGTGTACACACAAAGCAAGTGCTGAGCTGGCAAGCATGGGTAATAGCATGCTTTGCATTTGGAAATATCTAAGAAGTGGTTGAAGAATCACGTAAGCGAAAAGTGCAGGAATAAGGTAAGTGATGTATGTTCCAGCTTCATGTGAAATCAAAGGGTTTTGACCAATAAGAATAAGTAATGATCCTGTGTATGTCCAAAGGATTGCAATAGGAATACATATAGTTAATAGTGAGAAAACTATTATTGTTTTATAAAATGTTTATTAACTACTTGATACATAATGTAATTAATTAAGTTGATAAGTGAATATTATTAATCTATCAATGCATAGATGTTTTTATTGGTAACTGAATGTTTTTAACTAATAATTTATGTTAACATGTTTTTCGTATCAAAGTATACCCAATATATTATTGGTAGAGAAACAAAACAAAACAAAAAAGTGGGAATCACATGCCAAATTTTTAAGTAATGTAACATATCGTTTTCCTGTTATAAATTGTAACTAATAAATAATGATTTTTCCATAAGAAAACAATAAGAATAATGAATGAATAAAACACATTATTATATCAGATAAGCAAAGCAACTCATGTACCTTTGTTGACTTTGACTTTCTTAACTCAGGTGATTGTCATTTGTGAATATGTGAATCAAATATGTTTGAACTGGGAAACTAATATTACATTTGAGCAGGCATTCATAAAATATGTTTTTCTGTCTTTCTTTCATACCAATTAAATTGCATCAGTTTTATATTAAAGTACATTTATTATGGTACTGTCAAAACACATGAACAGATATGTTGTTCTTTTATGTAAACTTGGACCGGAATTTGTTTGTTGCTTTGTGAGTATGTACAAAAGACCAAAGACTTCCTTTACTGGACACTTATCTCTTACTAGATTATCAATACCTGATAAACAAAAAGACAAGATCAAACTAGCTGTTTTTTTTATGTATGAACATATCACACATATAGTGATAACGATCGTGACATCAATACATTTTCAGGGCTGCTGTCAACAATCTCTTTAATCCGCACAAAAGTTTGGGATTCAGTTTAACATCATCATCATCATGGGCACCTTTGATTTCTTGCATCTGCATAATCATTCATTTTGTCTGCACATCCATGGATGTCCCATAAGTTAATCCTCATAACCTCCCCAAAAGTTTAGGACTTACTTAAATGTCAAAAATACGCCTTCACATTAATATACTTTCTCTCGAGCGTTCTTCCTCAAATAGTCTCTCCCTTGCCTTTGTTGCCTGCACCATCCACAACCTTTTCATCAGATACCCATAATAACAATTTCGACTCATTTCATTTCGATTATACTTGACTCGGACAGAATGAAAACAAAGGCAATACCTGTTTTTCATAATTTGTACAAAATGTAACAACTGAAAGTAGAATAACTTGAATGACAACACCAACTAGTATTCCGATCCACAAGCCTTCTCCTCTCAGTGAGGTACAAAACCCTAAATAAGCACCAACTGGGATTCCGACAAGATAAAAGGCAGCAAGATTCACGTACGCCCCTAAATTTTGCCATCCCACACCCCTTGCAACACCTATTTCATTAACAACCATACAACCTTTCTATATTGAATGTCATTGTATAACGTTGTGCAGTAAAAAAACATGCAATGACGTAACGAGTGATATTACCTGAAAAGTTTCCTTGTAGACTATCCATTATGATGTTTACGCATAGAAGAGGCGTGATTTTTGTTACATAATCGACAACTTCTTTTTCATTTGTGAAAATGTACCCGAAAATGTGCCTATTGAAAAATACAATCGTACTAACTATAGTTGTCTCAACAACTGCAAGGATCATGACGGCATTAACTGCCACGCGTGCCCCTTTTGCGTTCCCTGCTCCAAGTTCATTCGAGACTCTTGTGCTGGAAAATAAACCATACCACAGTCACCACCATAACATAAGCACTATATGAGCAAGGTTCGTTTCAGAACACTATTGCGAGAACAAAGAGAATAAACTTAAATTGTACATGTGTAGGTTCTATTAATATACAGAATTTGTTTATATTTTTTCCGAAAATTTTGTTAGTTAAATAAATATTGCATTTTGTACAAACCTTACAGCGGCAGCAAATCCGTATGTGATAGCATAGAGTGTATCAATAGTATTGAGACTGTTCAATAAATTCACAAATCCAAATCATTATTTGTCCCAAAACATTTGCGCATTTAATATAATGGTCACAAATGATACCATACCAAATAGAAAGAACTGAAGTTTCAAGCTCCGGATTTGGCAGAAGCCCAGAAAGCAATACGAGTAACTCAAAGGACCACCATTCAACGCTGCAAACGTTAGAAGTTCACAAAAATATTATAAAATAACCACTGCGTAACAAATTCTTCAACATGTGCAAAAAAATTAATTTGATAAGATAAACTACTTACCAAACCATGACAGCCGATGGAATAGCAAAGCTAAAGAACTGTTTCATCCCACGAAACACTTCAATTGAGATTGGAGAACGCGTTTTCGCACATGAAGGGGCATACTTCATATAAAACAAGAGGAAAACAACGTTCGACCACAAGGCAACCCCCGTTGACACTGCTGCTCCAATGTTCCCCAATCCAGTTTTGTACACAAGGGCCCAACAAAGAATAATGTGTACACATAAAGCAAGTGCTGAGCTGGCAAGCATGGGTAATAGCATGCTTTGCATTTGGAAATATCTAACAAGCGGTTGAAGAATTGCATAAGCGAAAAGTGCAGGAATAAGGTAAGTGATGTATGTTCCAGCTTCATGTGAAATCAATGTGTTTTGGCCAATAAGTATGAGTAATGATCCTGTGTACGTCCAAAGGATTGCAAGAGGAATGCAAACAATTAATAGAGAGAAAATAGCAGTGTAAGTTAATGTTCCAACTTTTTTGTATTGTTGAGCTCCATAAGCTTGTCCACATAAAGTTTCTAGTGCACTAGACATTCCTGACTGTCGAAACCAAACGAAAAATAATATTTATGTTAAATAATATATATTCAATTCGCATTCGGGTATGTTTAAAAGATTGGGTACGTTTATACTAGTGGTGTTTACGGTCCTGTTTTGATTGTTTATAGATCAAACCATGAGGCAAACCATTAATAAAGATTTTTTATGGTCGGAAACCAAAACCAAACTGTTGAAATTAAAAACGAAACCAAACTGGAGCGTTACAAACGATTTGGTTACGGTTTAGGCTTTATTTATTGCGCTCTTGTATAAAATACACAAAACAAAACAAAACAAAACAAACTGTCCAAGCATACAAAATACATCCTTTCATATAATTCAGCACATCTATTATTTCTATTAGAATGGAAATAATAGATGTGTTGAATTATATAGCATTCTAACTCATAAAACTTACTAAAACTTTGAAGAATTCATGAAAAAATAAAAAATAAAAGATTTGATTTGGAGGGTATTGTATTGTGGGCTGCATTTGCATTTAAATATTAGGCCTAGTTCTGTTCTTTATATAAAAAAAAAAAAAAAAAAAAATTGGTTAAATACAAGTAATATAAGATATTTAAAAATTATATAAAAAGATACTTAAATTTTACGGTACAGCCCAACATTATAGAGGCGGTTTCAGGTATAAACCATAAACCAAACCGTTTACTACGAAACAAACCAATAACCGGTTTGAGCGGTTTTACGCTCCTACCAAAACCATAAACACCCATAATAATAAAATAGAGGACTAACAAGTAGGCTAAAACCAGTGACGATGGAGATGGAGATAGCAATGGAGGTGCTAGAGAGAGAAAGTTCACCGAGATGACCAACCATCATGACGGAGATAACCTGCAACAAATACTGTGACAGAGTTACGGCCACCATTGGGCCTGCTATAAATCCTAACCTCTTCATCTCCTCCGCTAACACGCGCCATGTTATTCTCTCCTCCTTTGGTTTATTATTATTATTATTAATCAACCCTTCTTCCATTTCGAGCAGGGAAGTTATGGCGGATATTGTTGAAGAGTTTGTTAGGCTTCTTTATTAGTTATTATTATAGCGCGAGAGTTTGGGGCCATTTCTGTAATTTCACTTTAGTATGAAACAACGTGTGTACCACAGGACTTGTCGAGTTGTCGAAGCACGGGGATAGATTTTTTCAATATTCGTTGAAAAATGAAAACTACATATATCTATATCTATATACTAGCTGATTACCCCGGGAGGGTTTCGGGGTTGAAAAATCTAATTTTACGTGATAACTTATTGCAAATGGCTCAAGTTAACTAACCACAAAATCTCTCAATCATTGCATGTTCATAGTATTCTAATCATTAATAACTCATATTCCCTAATCTAAAACCTAATCAGTAATCATCTAAAGCTGCAACTATTAAAAAACTCATCACACTAATTTCTCACATTCTAATGACTTTTATAATTACTAACCTAATCAACTAAACAAACACTTAAGTTGGAAGTTGTAATCATTGCATCTCATTATGCCACGTGGCATAATCAAGAGATGGTTGAGGCCACCATTAAACGCCACGCCAACAACTATCAATTCTTTCCGGGAGCCTCCCGGGGTTGAAAAATATAACCATTCTAATAATACTAATACTAATAGTAATAATTATTACTCTTGTAATTAAATAAATAAAAAATAACCTTGCTATAAGGTGACACCATGTGTTGCGCGATTCTTTCTTCTAACTTATCTTGATAAAGTATACCTAGTAAAAATCCAATGATAACATAGCGATTGGGCTGATTTTCAACATCGTAGATAAGAACCTGGTTTAAAAGAAAAAACATGATTAATGAATAACATGAACACTTTGTGTGTTTTTTTCCTGTATGAACGAAACCCCACAAAAATAATCGATTTTTCTCCGTTTTTTATATAGGACTATGGTACTCGTTGGAAAGATAATAAAACGCTCGTTAATTTGGTGTCATTTTTTTCTTTAAAAAATCTCGTATATGAAAGATATAAACGTTTAAAAATTATGGGAGGAAACATGAGAGAGAAAATTTTAAATTTATTTTTAAATTCCTTTTTTCCTAAAGTAACTCAATTTAATTTAGGGTTTTATGTTTATCTTTTTTTTAATTAAAAAAAGAAATAATTCAAAAACACTAAAATCTTTCAATTATGATGTCACGTGGCACTCTCAAGAGGAGGTTGAGACCTCCATTGCACGTCACGTCAGCATATACGTTTTCTTTTATATATATAGATAGATAGTAAAGGAGTAATGGAAATAAATAATCTCAACTATTGCTTTTTGGCCGATAATGGTCTCAACTACGAAAACAACCACTAGCGGTCCCAACTTTCGACATATTGGTCAACAACGGACCCAAACTAACTGAGGCTAACCCCGTTAGTGTGATGCTGACGTGGCATACTTAGGTAGCAAAATGATCCTACGTGGCAAAATGATCCTAGGTGGCATCCTATGTGGCATCCTACGTGGCATTCCACGTCAACACCACACTAAATGAGTTAGCCTCAGTTATTTTGGGTCCGTTGATGGCCAATATGTCGAAAGTTGGGACCGCTAGTGGTTATTTTCGTAGTTGGGATCATTATCGGGTAAAGAGCAATAGTTGAGATTATTTATTTCCATTACTCCTATAATAAACAAGAAGCGGTATACATGGTATTACATGAGGCCTTTAGACTCTTGATTTCTCTTCAAACGTTTTTTTTCACTCTAATATTATGGTTGTTAATAAAAATAAAGTTCGGTGGTATATAGATAGATTTCTTTTTCCCTTATATTAATTCGCAATAAAGTGAATAATTTATGAAAACATGTTTTTCGCACCAAAGTAGTCCACATTATGGTAGAGAAACAAAACAAAAAAGTGGGAATCACATGCCCAATTTTTAAGTAATGTAACATACTAACATATCGTTTTTCTGTCACAAACTATAACTAACAAATAATGATTTTTCCATATGAAGACAATAACAATAATGAAAGAAAAAAGCTGTTGAAGATCCCACTTGATTTGAAAGCCATTAATTTGTGATTTTTTTTTTTTTTAACTAAGATACTTTCATTCCAGACTAAAGAAAATTACATCAAGATAACGAGTAGGTGGGTAACAAGCTACATCGTCAACCATTTCTGAATAGCAAATCCTAAGGATATGTTTGAACGGGGAAAGTAGTATTACATTTTAGCATATGTGGACATTCATAATTTATGTACTTTCATACCAAATCACATCTTTAGTTCCTTAGTTGACTTTGACTTTCTTATCAAAGGTGATGTGAAACGTACATGGATATTGTAGGCTTTGTAGTTTGGATATTCCTGAATAATCTTCTTAAATCGTGTACAAATCGCTTTCAGATGGTACTCTCAAAATCTTTAACCGGATAATTCAAATAGAGCACAAGAACAAGTATGTTGTTCTGTTATGAAAACGGGTATAAACGGGCCAAGCCAGATTCTATATACACTAGTAAACATGTTGTACCAAAAGAAGTTATACAACAACAACAACAACCGTACCCAGTAAATCCCACAGATAGCAAGCTACTGTTAGGGTCTGGGAGGGTGGGATGTAGGCAAACCTTACCTCTATCCATAGGGACAGAGAGGCTGCTTCCAAAGAGACCCCCGACTCCAATACAAATAGAAGACGGCACGATAATAAACTATATAGCAAGAAACTACTAGTACACAAGACAAATGAAGAAAGTTGAGGAAAGTAAATAATATAAGTACTTTGACATTATACAAGAAACGACACGCCTACGTTCGAATATGCAATCATAAGTCAGTTCAACATAAAGTGAGGGAGAAATACGCACTAAAACAAAACTAAAGACCCCCTACAACTAAAAATCATTAACTTTAATCCTACTTGTCCACAAACTCCTATCATGGATCATGTCCTCAGAGAGGTGCAACTCAAGCAGATCTCGTCTAAGCAGCTCATCCCAAGTCACTTTGGGCCTGCCTCTACTTCTCTTACCCTCCACCGTGAGGGTTTCCACTGCTCTAACCGGCGTTGTCCAGTGGCGCCTTTTCACATGTCCAAACCATCTTAATCTTCCCTCCTTAATCTTATCAGATATACTAGCCACTTCTAACCTTACCCTAAAAGCCTCATTCCTTATCCGGTCTAACCTTGTGTGCCCACACATCCACCTTAACATCCTCATCTCTGCTACATCCATCTTGCGCGCCTGAGTCTTCTTAATGGCCCAACACTCAGTTTCATACAACATAGCAGGTCTAACTGCGGCCCTATAAAATTTCCCCTTTAATTTAGGAGGCTGTATGTATTAATTATGGAGTCTAGGTGATTTTAATCTTTTTTTCTACTGCTAAAATTTCATTAAATCAGCCTTTGGCAGGGCTCGAACCCTTGACTTCAGAGGAGCAACACCACACTAACATCTTAACTCCAATGATTTAAACTTATTTCTGTTTGACCCGTTCCCATTTGTAGCTAACGTTTTTGACTTGACCGATTGACTTGTTTGATATAAAACATAACCCATATCAACCCATAAGTAATAGAGTCAAATATGTCACTTCTGATGAAATTTGTCGGATATCACATCAACATGCAAAGTTGGACATCTAAAGAACTTCGACAACCATGTGCTGCAGCTTTGAATATTGGTCGTTCGATATGGTTGTTTTGTTCCCAACCAGATTTCAAAGTTGGAGACATCTGTATTATGATCAGGTTGCTTTTTTATCATTTTGTGTTCTATTTCCACATTAAAAGATGAGCTGTAGCAAGAAAAACATCAAATTTAGTGTTGGTTGTTGCTTACATCTCAGTGGGTCTTGGTGGATCCATAGAAGACCTGATTAATTAATAATTGTAGTACACAAGTTTTAAATGAACTGGGGGCTGCTAGACCTGAAGCTGCCTGTTTGGCTTTTGTGTGGCAATGTTGAAGAGGGTATAGTTGGTTGGAGAGATTATTTGTGTCAAACAATTGAGCTGTGCTCTATTACAAAAATGTTGCTTTCAAACATTGTGCTCCAGTGGTGATAGATGGGCATCATATGCGCACTTTTGTGTACAGGTTACAGCACTCATTGCTGTTAATTTGTCGACGGTCATGGGCATGGAAAAAGATTAAAAGAGTTCGAACAAGCATTGCCATCAAATAACTTCGAGTCAGCTCACTTTGATCCTGTGTATTTGTTGCTCTAGAAAGACCGAGTAAGACGATATCTAATCTCCTATTCATCCTGGTAATGAAAAATGGTTATGCATATATAAGACCCAAAGACAATTTTGCAGGGAGGTCAACCTTGCCTCCATTTCATTGCAATATAACTCAAAAAACAGGGATCAACAAAAAAAAAATCTCAGTTTTTAACTCCAGGCGCATTCAGCGCCATATAAGTAAAAATTATTTCAATTTTTTTTCGCAACTATCAGAGGTGGTGAGAATTGAGATGAATGTGGATAAACATCTAAGCATTTTCCTTGGCAATCTTCTCAGCCTTGGCAATAACCTCATCAATTCCTCCAACCATGTAAAACGACTGCTCCGGTAAGTCATCATACTTCCCATCCAACACTCCCTGTCAAATCAAACACACATCAACCATTTGGACTTGATAAGAACCAACAAAAATTCTCGACCGTGTTCCAACATAAGGGTGGGACATATCAGTTTAAGGTCAAACTCATGAACATGCTTAGCAAAGCATGTTCGCAGGCCGACTAACTGTTACTTTGTTAAATGTATTTTACATCTTGGCTTAAACTGACTAGATATATAATTAAAGGTTAGAACAGCAAAGGGAAATGAATGTACGTTCTATAGTAAATGTAACCATTTTATAAACATTTGTATTTTTTGTTGTAAAATTGAAGCATTCATATTGAAATAAATTAATTTTGAATCTATGGAAAAAAAACTGACCTGGAAACTGCCAATGCTCTCTTTGAGTTCCACATATTTACCAGGGGCACCAGTGAAAACTTCAGCAACATGGAATGGCTGACTCAAAAACCTTTGAATTTTACGGGCACGTGCAACAGTCAACTTGTCGTCTTCACTGAGCTCATCCATTCCAAGAATAGCAATAATATCTTGGAGATTCTTGTAATTTTGAAGAACCTTTTGTACACCACGAGCAGTATTGTAATGGTCTTCTCCCAAAATGTGTGGTGAAAGCATACGAGATGTAGAATCAAGTGGGTCCACAGCAGGGTAAATACCAAGTTCAGAAATCTGCCCATACATAGAAACATAGAATCACTATGAGCTAAACACAAAATTAGAGGTGGCCGGTCCAATCCATAAACAGATTAACTAAAAAAGGGTTGTTCGATTGTAAAATAATACAAACGGCCCACAAATTAAGATAAAAAAGAGCGTGACAAAAGCAAGTACAAGACAAACAGGTCAACCCGACGTCCTGACTCGGCCAGCATTGAGCCATATAAAAAAAACAATAGGTTTCAATCCAAACCCATTAACAACCCAGAACTACACACAGCCAATAAAATCCGAAAGAAATAATTTATTACCTGTCTGGAAAGCACAGTTGTGGCATCCAAGTGAGCAAAAGTTGTGGCGGGGGCAGGATCCGTCAAATCGTCAGCAGGCACGTAAATAGCTTGAACGGATGTAATTGAACCCTTTTTAGTTGTGGTAATACGCTCTTGAAGGCCTCCAAGATCAGTAGCCAAAGTTGGTTGGTAACCCACAGCTGATGGAATACGACCAAGTAAAGCAGACACCTCAGAGTTAGCCTGCAGATTAAAATTATGATCATTGTTTAATCTCACTCTCATTAAAAAGTAAGTTTGTGAAGTAAAACAGATTTTCAAAGAAGTAAAAAATACCTGAGTGAAACGGAAAATGTTGTCAATGAAAAGAAGCACATCCTGTCCCTCGGCATCTCTGAAGTGTTCAGCCACAGTCAATCCAGTAAGCCCAACACGAGCACGGGCACCTGGGGGTTCGTTCATTTGACCATATACAAGAGCACACTTGCTCTCACTCTACATACATAATAGCAAAAACATCAGTTTACATTCAAAATCAAAAGATGTAAAATTAAACTCCAAAAATAGTAACACTTTTAAACTCCGATATACAAACCTGCTTATCACCTAGCTTAATGACACCACTCTCCATCATTTCCCTGTATAAATCATTACCCTCTCGGGTGCGTTCTCCAACACCAGCAAAGACAGAGAACCCACCTGTGGAAAAATAAAAAACGAAGAATTCATATGCATGTTATGTCAAATCTTAACAAAACTTAATGCTGCATCTACCAACCATGGGCTTTGGCAACATTGTTAATAAGTTCCATAATAAGCACAGTTTTTCCTACACCGGCACCACCAAACAAACCAATCTTTCCTCCCCTTTGATATGGAGCAAGAAGATCAACAACCTACAAAACCAGACCTATGCATCACGTACTTATTACATATATAAAAAGAAACTAAAAATACATGTCAAACAATTCCCTTACCTTGATTCCGGTAACAAGAATCTGCTGTTCTGTTGCTTGCTCAACAAAAGCCGGGGCTTCTCTATGAATTGGCAAATAGTGGTCGGTTTCTGTTAAAAAAAAACAAAATTGTTTAGATAAAATCACAATATAACCAAAAACAACTCACACAGTAAAAAATAACAAACTTACTGATGTCGCCTCTATGGTCAATAGGCTCTCCAATAACATTAATGATACGACCAAGGGTTGCCCTACCAACAGGTACCTACAAAACAAAAAATTATCAAAACAAAGTACATAGACCTTTGCATCTTATATTTGAACCTAGTTTACCATATGTTAAATAGAGTTAAAAGACACTGTTCAAACTACAATATGCGTATCAGCATATGACAATAAAGACAATAACCAAACATATGCAAACCTTCTTAACTGTAACTTCTTTAGACCTGGGTTAGGCGCAAGGCGCATCAAGGCGCAGCCTAGGGCGCCTCAGGGCTTTGCGCCTACCCAGTTTCCCAAAGGCACGCGCCTCAGGCGCTTTTTTGTCAAATTTCAGTCGCTTTTCACCCTGAGGCGCGCACCTCACGTACAGAGTATTTTTATGCATAAAAATGTTGTACCTTGGTGTTTTTGGCTTGTACATAAAGGTAAAATCACATAAAAACCTTATTTATAGCTATTTTTTGGGTAAATGAAGCTAAAAATCATGGGATATATAAAAAAAATATATAATTAGTGTGCGCCTCGGGTAAGAAAATCCCACGCTTTTTGCGCTTTGAGCGATGCGCTTAGACCTCGTCGCTTTTGTGCGAGGCGCGCTTTTTTAAACCAAACTTTAGACAAACTTGTGAATATAAGATAAATAATGTGAATCCTATACTTACAGAACCACTATTACCCAAACCAATGCTACATATTTTGACTAACAAATTTCAGAATGCAATGTTTATTACATTACAATAAAACAAATCATAATCAGAGTACAAATAGCAAAACCATTATGTAAAAAGCATTAATACAGACATATAAAGGTAAAAAACTTTATCACCAAAAGCAAAAAGCTTAGCTGCAATTAAACGCATTTAACTTCAAACAAAAACACCAAAACAAACACAAATCAAATCCACATCTAAACCACAAACAAACATACTACAAACACAAATAACAACTAGATCTCAACCAATTAACCTACACACTACAAAAACATGATCAATTGATCAAACAATTCAATAACAATAACAAAAATAAACAAATAAACTTACAGTGATAGGAGAACCAGTGTTGAGAACGCGTTGACCTCTAACAAGACCTTCAGTACCATCCATAGCAATAGTCCTAACCATATTCTCCCCCAAATGCTGAGCCACTTCAAGCACCAACCTAATAGAATTATCCAAAACCTCCAAAGCCGTAAGGATCGGAGGCAGACCTTCACTAAACCTAACATCAACAACCGCACCAATAACCTGGCACACCTGTCCGATCGAACCGGCGCCAGTGAACTCGTCGGTTATTTTTCCGGAAGTAGATCCGGTACCGGTGGTGGTTGGCGATGGTTTGGATTGGGCGGCGGCGGCGGATGAGGTGGAGTGGGGGGCCACACGGTTGAAAAGGTGAGGTTGGGATAAGGCGCGTGTGGCTCTGGTGGTGGTTGTGGTGGTGATCGGAGATCTGGATCGGTGGAGAGAGGAGCGGAGGAGGGAGGCGGCTAGCCTCCGTGAAGCCATGGTTTAGTTTAGAGAGAGAGTAGAGAGAGAGAATAATAATAATATTAGGGTTTGAAAAAGATTAGAAATGAGAACCGAGTCGTCTCGGACAGAGAGGGGGTTAGGTGCTGGTGAGTGTGCTCTTTTTATTATTGCCTTTTGCACCTTATTTTCATTTCATGTTTTTTTTTTTTTTTTTTTTTTTTAGTAAACTGCCATTTTCGTCCCTGAGGTTTGACACTTTTTGTCAGTTTCATCCAAAAGTTTATTTTTTCTTAACTGGATCTAAAGGTTTTCAAATACTTGCTCGTATCATCCAACTCGTTAACACCGTTAGTTGAAGTCAGTTAAATAAGGGCAATTTTGTCATTTCGTCTTTTAACTGGATCCAATGGTCTGATAAATGTCTTGGCAAAGCTCGTAATGTCACTTCTGGCCACTTGTTAAAGAACCCCGAGCAAACAAAGAACCTATCAATCTTACTCATCTTGAATCCCTTACCCTTACTGGCCAAAAAAGTATACTTGAACCCTTTCATTTGGTACTCGTGAAACCCAACTTCATCTATGAACTCATTGAAATCATTTGCGACAATAGTATTGAATATGGAATTCTTGTGCTCATCAGAATAGCGCACAACATTAAAGTCCCCCGTAATACACCAAAAACCTTGCTGGCCCTTTATAACATTAATCAACTTAGTCCGCAAATCTTTCTTATCGGCTCTTTTTTTGTGGCGCATAAACATTCAAGTAATTAATCAAAATACCATCATCCTTAGAAATACCCGACAATAGGACAAAATTATGATCCAAAACCGAAGAGATTTTTTCAAATTTATTTTTATCCCACAACGTCACTAACCCACCCGAACGACCTTAGGCATTGACAAATCTTTATCTCTCTCTCTTTTTCTTTTTTGCTTTTCTATTTTTTTAATTTAGTAATGCAAATTTCTTCATGATAGTCATCGAAGCAATCATCTTTCAATTTGTTTTTTCAATAGAAAGATATTGAAAGATTGCATTAATCGTTTAAGTTGCATGTCTGTTTTATGCAAAATTACGTTAACAGAGTCTAAAGATAACCCTTTCTTTCTCAAACCAATCTGGGTTCTAAATCGGTTCAGCTTTTTTTTAAGAAGGATTAGAACCGGTTTTCATTTTTGGCCAAACTAGTACAAGCTAGAAACCGGAATGGGACAAAAATAAACCGAAACTCTTAGAACCGATTGGGGAAACTAAAACACTTTTTTTGTAATATTTCATTTTTAGGTTTGTTTAGTGTGATTACTACTATTTTATCTATTTGCTAAAATTGTAGTATATATAATATAAAATAATCGATTAGTCATTCTATGTAAAAGTGACTTTTCTGGTTTAGAAACATGTCAACCAATTTTTCTTTAAATTATCTATAATTTGAAGCACCCACTACCCATCTACACTATGTTACTCTTTGATATTTTTAGTTTCTCAATAATCTACTTCACAACACACAACACAATACACACAAATGCAATGTAATACACACATCAACATTACTCACGCCATGCACATATCAAACAACAAATATCAACTCCTTTTCTCTTTCCTTTAATCTTTTTATAAGCAGAAAAGATTGAACAAATTCCCATCCTAGTTAATACATAACAACTTACAAGACTAAAAAAATGGATTAAGTTAGCATAAGTCGTGAAGCTTACCGAAATTGAATGAATTGGCAATAACGCCTTGAGGCGCCGCACCAGTGAGATAGGAACAATGGTCTCAATATTTTAGACTTGAGAAGTGGTGGCATGTTTGATTTTGTAAACTTTACCAATTATTATCTTACATCCTTTCAATTTATTATCATATATCATTTAAATTATTATTATAATTTATTTGACTTCAAAAGATAAGTTAATATCTTATTAATTAATTATTTTAAAGTTATTTAATTGTTGTATTAAATGTGTCTTGTTAATTTAACGAAATTACAATTTTGCTAATATAGATGAATATGAAATGACTTTTGTGCACATCCAAAACCCACTATATAGTGGTATAGATATAGATACAGATAAACCACTTTAAGTTTTGTCATCTCACTTATGTGGGACAAGGCTTAACCCATTTTTTTCTGTATTTGGTTATTCCAATTATGTAACTTCAAGCATTGATATATAATTTATCTTAGACTATGTGTTGTGGCTAAATGTGAGCAATGACTCTATCCTCTCATATTTAGCCACGTAAACGCCCAGTTGGCAGTGTGATAAAGCTCTGGTTCACTAGCCTGATGGTGTTGTGACTAGAGGTGAGCAGCAGCTTTATCCAGTTTTTATTTATTTTTTATTTTTTTAAACTTTGTTATTTTAAATTTATAATAATTAAATTTGTAACACAAATTAAATAATAAACATAAAATTTTCATTAATAAAAAAATTAAAAACACATACAATAATAAAAAAAATACTTAATTAAAATAAATAAACTACTCTTCCTCGTCGATGGGGTGTTCTTGTTCCATCTCGTATTCCTTCACGAGACGCGCTTGTTCTAGTTCAAGTATCTTTCGACGAGGCATCGGTATGTTCTAGTTCAGTTGGCAGTGTGATACAAATTTAGATCAACTGTTGGATAACATGGAAAACGTAGAATTCCTGATGTGATCGTAGCCCAGAATCAAGTGGACTCTTTCCAAGAGTTGGTAGGTATTGGTGTGAACACTGGTAGACATTCTTCACCTCCTATTCAGTCTTTCGATCAACTGTTGGATAACATGGAAAACGTAGAAGGCTTTATTGAAGGTACCGGTTCACCACCAACAACGCGAGAGTCGAATCAGCAGGTGCATGAGTTAGACGATGAACCTTCTAAGCGCCCTTTGGTCTCTACCGCTGAGGTGGAAGAGACTATCAAACTTGGGGTATCTTTGGGAGCGGACTTACAAGATAAATCTCACTTGGTCAGTGGTGTCGTTTTTGACGAAGGATTACAAAAGTTTCCGGTATGAATTTCTTGTCGTTAAATATTAGGGGTTTGGGAGTGTCCGGTAAAGATACATGGGTTAAACGATTGAAACAGCAGAATGGAGTGTCTTTTATTGCATTACAGGAAACACAGTTTAAGGATATGTCGGGTTTTACTAGTTCCAAGTTTTGGGGCAACTCGGTTGTGGATGTGGATTTTGTCGAAGCGACGGGGCGTTCGGGTGGGTTGGTGTCTATGTGGGATCCGAATAAGTTCACCAAATTTTCTGTTCAAAAGCACCGAAATTTTATTTTACTGAGGGGTTGTTTGAAAGAAGACGGGACTTTGTTGAACATTCTTAATATATATGCGCCTCACAAGCTGGCTGAAAAACGGCCTCTGTGGGATCATATTGCGAGTCTGGTCAGCAGTAGTTCCGGGTGCTGGTGTATTTTGGGGGATTTTAATTCGGTGCGCTTTGACGAGGACAGGAAAAATTGCTTTTTTGATCAAGCCGATGCTGACGCTTTTAACTCTTTTATCGATGAGACTGGTCTTTTTGAATATGGTATGAAGGGTGGTATGTTCACATGTCTGTCCAAGAAAAGAGCCGATTTTAAACTAAGCAAGATAGATAGAGTCTTGGTTGATTCGGATTTTTTTAATCGGTGGCCCGAGGCTTGCTTGCGGGTCTTGCCGAGATACTTATCCGACCACAACCCTTTGGTTTTAACGGTAGCGTTTGACAATTTTGGCCCTCGTCCTTTCAGATGGTTTAATTCGTGGCTAGATAGAGAGGGTTGTGACGCGGTGGTGACAAAATCTTTAAAGGAGTTTCATTCGTCGGGTGCGGCGGATACTGTTCTTTCCGCTAAATTGAGGTTCTTGAAATCGACCTTGATTAAGTGGAAGAAACAGGTAGATTGTAAAGAAGGTGCAGAGCTTAATTTATTGAGGAATGATCTTGAGCGGGTTGAGTCTTTCATGGAACATAGGGATTTGGTTGAAGAAGAAGAATGGGTTTGGCAGGAGTGCAAGAAGAGTATAGAGGAGATTGAAGTGTATCACGCCAAGGACATCTTACAAAAGTCTCGGGTGTCTTGGGCTAGATTTGGGGATGATAATACGGCCTTTTTTCATAATGTTATTAATAGCAGGAAAGCCTCTAACTCGATTCAAGGGCTTATGGTGGATGGGGTTTGGGTGACGAAGCCTAGTATAGTCAAAAGGGAAGTGTTGGGTTTTTTCAGTCGTCAATTCAAAGAAACAGTGCCGTCTAGACCTACCCTTAGATGCGACGGCTTGAAGATGATCCCGGCTAATTTGGTGGATGGTCTCATTGCCCCTTTCACTAAAGAAGAAATTAAATTGGCGGTTTTTGAATGCGGTAAAGATAAAGCCCCGGGTCCGGATGGTTTTAACTTTAGCTTTGTTCGTCATTTTTGGCCGCTTCTTGAAGACGATTTTGTGAAGATTTTTTCAGACTTCTTTGACTCTGGTTCGATCAGTCATGGGTGTGCTTCTTCTTTTATCACGTTAATTCCTAAGATTAAGAATCCTTTAGGCTTAAAAGATTATAGGCCTATAACGTTGGTGGGTATTATTAGTAAAGCTTTATCTAAAGTCTTGTCCTTGAGATTAAAGAAGGTTATCGGGTTTGTCATTTCTGATAACCAAACGGGTTTTCTCAGTGATAGAAATATCCTGGATGGCCCTTTGGTTGCTAATGAAGTTCTTTCATGGTGCAAAAGGAGGGCTAAAAGTGTGTTCTTCATGAAGATAGACTTCGAGAAGGCGTATGATAATGTTAATTGGTCCTTCCTTTTGTCTATTCTTGAGCAAATGGGTTTTCCGGAGAAGTGGCGATTGTGGATTAAGGGCATTTTAGCTTCGGCTAGATCGGCGGTTTTGGTTAACGGGTCGCCTACTTTCGAGTTTCAATGTTATAAAGGGTTGCGCCAAGGTGATCCTATTTCTCCATTTTTGTTTTTGATAGTTATGGAAGCTTTAACATGTTTATTCAACAAAGCGAGCAAGATAGGTGTTTTTGAAGGGGTGTCCATAGCGAAGAATGGTCCGGCTATTTCCCACTTATTTTTTGCGGATGATGCTCTTATTATGGGAAAATGGTCGGCAAACAATATTTTAGTGGTGGCTCGTATTCTGCGGATTTTTTATATATGCTCAGGTTTAAAGTTTAATATACACAAGTCTTTCCTTTACGGTTCTTGTGTAGCGAATGAAGATGTGGTTTCTTTGGCGTCTATGGTGGGATGCCGAGTGGGTTCCTTCCCATTCGATTATTTGGGTGTGTCCGTAGGGGCAAATATGAATAGGATCAATGCTTGGAGAAAAGTAGTCGATGTATTTGAAGCTAGACTATCGTCTTGGAAGGCTCATCTTCTTTCTATTGGAGGGAGACTAACCTTGCTCAAATCGGTTTTACAAAGCCTTCCTATTTATTTTTTCTCTCTTTATAAGGCCCCGTCAGGAGTAATCGACAAGCTAGAGAGTCTCATGAAACGATTTCTTTGGTCGTCTTCTAGTGATAAAAATAAGATCCATTGGGTTTCGTGGGAGAAGGTGTGTAGGGATAAAAATAAAGGGGGGTTGGGAATTAACCGGTTGAAAGACGTGAATGACGCTTTACTTGCAAAATGGGCTTGGCGATTTCGCGTGGAAGAAGGTTCGATGTGGAAAATGATCATTATGGCTTGCCATAATGGTAGGGGGAGGTTGTGACATCCGTCACCTTTTATTTTATTTTTTTTTTGCTTTGCACCACTTCAATCCTTCATGTTTACTTGATTTGTCATTTCTAGCCCTTGTAACTTTGGAATTTTATCAAACAAAAGCCCATCATTTCTTTTCGTCGAGTTATCATTTCGCGCATTTATACATCTAGTCATACATTTTATAAAGTTCATGACTTTGTGATTATTTTTTTTCCTTATTTTTAATAGTAATAAAATATATTTTATATTACAAAAATATAGTAATAATGTATTTATTTAGTCAGTTCGTAAACGAAGTTGGTCCACGTTTGTATTCATATCTAAATTCTAGATTCTATAACAATCATTGTCAACATAAATAAGAAAAATTTCAATGACACTATTGTAAAATAATCACATTTATGGTAATTTATGTACCATATTAATCCACTAAATGTTATGGTGTATAATTATTTGACCAAGTTTAAATTGGCTAGGTAGATGCAAGGCAATTACCATCTACACGTTACACTTTTCTTAAGGAATTCCAATAATTCATGCCTGTTACTTTAGGCCACAATTAATGGTAATAAATTTGAATGTTTCCTTGAACCATTTATAAGAATCCCCATAAAACAACTCTTAACAAAAGCAATCCTCTACCTACCACTCCAATCGGTTCTTCTGCCAACCGACACGCCCCCTTTCGCCGTAACTCCTATCCCATCCCAGGTCCCGTCGCCGCCGCGTCTTCGGGCAGCAAACACCTCTCTGCGTCACACCTTCTTTGAGGTATTCACTTCTATGTGATTACATTGTGTTATGAGTAATGGGTATGGATTGCATGGGAAGTATGTGTTTTTTTTTCATATATATAAGTTTTCTTTATATGATATGACTAAAGAACACAACCAACAACCTTTTAAAAATCATTCTATTTTTTTACAACTTAAGTTTTTGCTGTTTTAATACATGGGTTTCGATGAGACACAAAATGAATTACTATGAAATTTGAATATCTTTTATCTACCTAAAATTATCTTTAGGAAATTATATCATGAATAATACAACATGTAAAGATGGTTTTGAGTTGACAATTGGCTTTTGCACTATTTAAAAAAAAACGGGTATACATATATATGTATATATATTGCGTACACACATACCTAGCCTTATTAATTTCTTTCAGTAACCAAAATTAGAAATATACTTTTTCTAAGAGATTTTCTTTTTGGATGCTTTTGTTTCGCATCTTGATAAACAACCGTCGTTAATTGAACAACTTAATCCAAAGGGATTACAAAGATTTTATTTAAATACCAAACAATACTAATTTGAGCAAGTGGGAAAGTAGAATTAAATTAAAGTTGCAATAATATTTTAGGAATTTACGACGGGTGAATCGAGCTTTAGGGATCGTATCGACTATTCGTAAATTCCCATTGGGTTCTAGCTATCAAGTGAGTATATCTTTCCCCTTTTTCATGTTTTACTCTTTTGGGGCTATTCATGTACACTATTATCAAATGTTATTCTTATACTTAATGCAATTCTCATGTGTGTTTGCTTTATGTGAATTCGTGTGTATGCTTAGTCATAATCATTAACCGTTCTGCGGCCTAGCATTTCAATGAATAGTACTATGGTATACCCCCTTGAGACTCTGTTGAGAGAATCTTGGTCATTGTCTTGTTAATTCATTATTCAGTTGGTTATTCATGTGTTAGTCATTATTCATCAAGGCTTGGTTTTGACTGATACTACTTATTACATAATTGCAAATGGTACCGCACATGAATTGCTAAACATTTTTCCTACTATTTTTATTCAAACAGGGTATGCTCACCAATACAATTTTTGTATTGACCAAATTATTTTGTACATGTTTCAGGTTGTTTTGAGATGCATCCTTTAAGCTTTCGGATTTATATTTAGATTTGGATTTACTGTATTTCAATTTAGTTGGCAGTTAGAATCGTTGTATTCCATTTTAATGTAATAAATTATTTAATCAATGTATTCCAATTTACACTTTAGTCCATGAGCTATTGAACAATCGTCACTACGTGACACCTCGATGTTTCCGCCATCGGTTGGGGTGTTACAGATTGGTATCAGAGCCATGGTTATAGGGAATTAGGTTATTAGAATGCCTTTTAGCCTAGTCTATAACTAAGTTTACTTTCACGAGTCCTCTCGTGTATATTCTTCTTATCTTTATATTTTCTTTCAAGATATTTTCGCTTTGATTTCTTCTTGTTATTCCTTCGGTATTTTGCTTAGAAAAGAAGACACTCGTATTTTACAAACGAAACGATATCATCAAGTTAGGAGTGACATCCATACCTTGGTGATTAGTTTCACTCCTCTATATGTTATTTATCTTAGGAATATAACTTTGAGATAGGAGTGATATCCACACCTCAAAGAGTATTTCCTTCAAAAAGAAATTTAACCACTAAGCTGGGAGTGATATGCTTAACTTAGTGATTGGTTTCATTCCACAATAATTTTCAATTTTGAAATAACATCTTTGAGTTAGGAGTGAATTCCACATCTCAGGGATCTATTTCTACATCTCGTTTTTTTTTATCTCGCTAAAGTTTTGAAATTCACTAATATCCTCATTTACACAATACTAATTTACACCCAGTATAGGGAAGCCTATTCGCCAGATTAGAACACACTTTATATACACCTTGTACCTTGAAACAAGAGATGCCTTAACGATCCTTACAATCAAATGATCTTTTAATGTATAAATTTTGTAAAAGTTTGCAATTAAAAGGTTTCAAGTTACCTAGTCCTAACGGGTAACACTTAGATTTTCTCAACATCTCATAACAATTAAATTTTTTTTTTCCTCGACTTTTCAACCTACAAGTTAAAGAAATGTTTAAATACAGAAAATTCTATTTTTTTAAAAATTTGTCAAGGCATCTGGGATCATTCACAACCTTCACGTCATTTTAAATATTGGTCTTTTAAAACACATTAGATTTACATATACTTCATGAAATGGTTTCATTTTGCATTTTATGAACTTGTATTGCATATTTTACAAGTCAAATGTAAACCCTTTGTTTCCATATGACGTATTCAATATATGTTTTCTGGAAGAAACTTGCAACTAATAATAAGCCTTATAACATTTTTCAAACTCGACTTTTTGTAAACACATGAAAACGTGTATTTACGAAGATTTTTTTTTTTCTCGAATGAACCTTGTTTTAAATCTAAAACACTTCGATTCCTAAAAAGTTATCCTCATGCATTACCACTATCCTTTCAACCGTATCACAAAGTTTGAGCAAACTACGTTTTTGATAAACGAAAATTTATCCTATTACTTTCACACTCTTTCAGTCGCAAAACTTTTGGTTTAACATAATATTGGATATATCCTTATCAAAATGTTACTAATTGTCTTTTATCATATAATGCATGTATGTAAAACTAACTAAATTTAAACCCTTATGTCAGTAGACTATACGTATGTTTTGCGCACTCTCATTTGCCGTAAACTTTATTATTTTATTCTTGCACCACTTTAATCATAGTTATTTCTAACATGTTATTTGTGATTATTTTCACACTGCTTATTTATGCTATATTTCCCTTTCGAATGGAAATTTTCTTCTATACTTACACAAACGCATATTTGGTATGCACATATTTTTTTTCTTCCTGTTTTGAGCAAAACCCTGTTATACTTTACATTATTTTGTTCATCGTCATGGTAAATGAACAACACACTAGTTGATAACTCGTATGAGATCTAAGCTAATGCCCATGTACGACTCGGATTAGAATATTTCTTTAATCCGAGGGGAACGGTGAAATTCTCTGAGTTTATCAATATGGGTGTTTAGATCAACGATGTGAACAGAAACTTGCCGGTTAAGGGTGAAACCCGAAAGGGAAAAACCTCTAACCATGTCTATTACTTACATGTTACTCTCATTACGGTTAAAGGGTGACCCCAAAGGGAATGACCTCTAACCATGTCATTATTTCATTGCAGTATCAATTACTTAGCATATCCTGATTGCACGCATTTGTTTCTGGTATTACTTAGGATAGGGTTATGGAAAAGCATAACACCCTAGTGTAAGGTAAATCGATGATTACGGTCCGGAACGCAATCATGGGTTTACAGGTACATGAGGGTGGTGTGTAATTCTATTTAGGTTGTTGGTAGACAATCAGTACGAGTCCAAAGTATGGGGAGTGTGGTGGGTTAGCTGCGGTACACCCTATATATAAGCATAAACGATACTACGGGAGCGGACTAGGAGTCTGACCAAGAACCTACCCATTACTACCTCTTCATTAGATCGTTGACTAATAGTTAGCATTTTCGAGAAGAACGGTCTTATGTGAGCTTCAATTTGTCTTCCTAGAGTCTTTCTCTAGACCACTCACACAGAAAACACGAACTTTGTATACTTTTACACTCTCGATTATTTGGATTCTTGTTGCATACTCTAATAACAAATAGTCAGAAATTTTTCTAAAGTAGGGGAGACTGTTTCATTAGTACCGCTGCCCCTCACCAGTTACACATTCCCAAAACCTTACTCATCTAAACTCTCAACTTTCTAACTTTGGGTCAATTATCAAAGATTTTGAAATTATTACTTTGGATATTAGACAACTACTTTAAAATTTATCAAAACATGAATTATGTGATATTTTTTTTTAAAACCTACTTGACTTTTACTACGCTTTTGTTTCATAGTAACCTCCATTTGAAAGAAATTTCGAGACGAAATTTTCTAAAGTAGGGGAGACTGTGACATCCGTCACCTTTTATTTTATTTTTTTTTTTGCTTTGCACCACTTCAATCCTTCATGTTTACTTGATTTGTCATTTCTAGCCCTTGTAACTTTGGAATTTTATCAAACAAAAGCCCATCATTTCTTTTCGTCGAGTTATCATTTCGCGCATTTATACATCTAGTCATACATTTTATAAAGTTCATGACTTTGTGATTATTTTTTTTCCTTATTTTTAATAGTAATAAAATATATTTTATATTACAAAAATATAGTAATAATGTATTTATTTAGTCAGTTCGTAAACGAAGTTGGTCCACGTTTGTATTCATATCTAAATTCTAGATTCTATAACAATCATTGTCAACATAAATAAGAAAAATTTCAATGACACTATTGTAAAATAATCACATTTATGGTAATTTATGTACCATATTAATCCACTAAATGTTATGGTGTATAATTATTTGACCAAGTTTAAATTGGCTAGGTAGATGCAAGGCAATTACCATCTACACGTTACACTTTTCTTAAGGAATTCCAATAATTCATGCCTGTTACTTTAGGCCACAATTAATGGTAATAAATTTGAATGTTTCCTTGAACCATTTATAAGAATCCCCATAAAACAACTCTTAACAAAAGCAATCCTCTACCTACCACTCCAATCGGTTCTTCTGCCAACCGACACGCCCCCTTTCGCCGTAACTCCTATCCCATCCCAGGTCCCGTCGCCGCCGCGTCTTCGGGCAGCAAACACCTCTCTGCGTCACACCTTCTTTGAGGTATTCACTTCTATGTGATTACATTGTGTTATGAGTAATGGGTATGGATTGCATGGGAAGTATGTGTTTTTTTTTCATATATATAAGTTTTCTTTATATGATATGACTAAAGAACACAACCAACAACCTTTTAAAAATCATTCTATTTTTTTACAACTTAAGTTTTTGCTGTTTTAATACATGGGTTTCGATGAGACACAAAATGAATTACTATGAAATTTGAATATCTTTTATCTACCTAAAATTATCTTTAGGAAATTATATCATGAATAATACAACATGTAAAGATGGTTTTGAGTTGACAATTGGCTTTTGCACTATTTAAAAAAAAACGGGTATACATATATATGTATATATATTGCGTACACACATACCTAGCCTTATTAATTTCTTTCAGTAACCAAAATTAGAAATATACTTTTTCTAAGAGATTTTCTTTTTGGATGCTTTTGTTTCGCATCTTGATAAACAACCGTCGTTAATTGAACAACTTAATCCAAAGGGATTACAAAGATTTTATTTAAATACCAAACAATACTAATTTGAGCAAGTGGGAAAGTAGAATTAAATTAAAGTTGCAATAATATTTTAGGAATTTACGACGGGTGAATCGAGCTTTAGGGATCGTATCGACTATTCGTAAATTCCCATTGGGTTCTAGCTATCAAGTGAGTATATCTTTCCCCTTTTTCATGTTTTACTCTTTTGGGGCTATTCATGTACACTATTATCAAATGTTATTCTTATACTTAATGCAATTCTCATGTGTGTTTGCTTTATGTGAATTCGTGTGTATGCTTAGTCATAATCATTAACCGTTCTGCGGCCTAGCATTTCAATGAATAGTACTATGGTATACCCCCTTGAGACTCTGTTGAGAGAATCTTGGTCATTGTCTTGTTAATTCATTATTCAGTTGGTTATTCATGTGTTAGTCATTATTCATCAAGGCTTGGTTTTGACTGATACTACTTATTACATAATTGCAAATGGTACCGCACATGAATTGCTAAACATTTTTCCTACTATTTTTATTCAAACAGGGTATGCTCACCAATACAATTTTTGTATTGACCAAATTATTTTGTACATGTTTCAGGTTGTTTTGAGATGCATCCTTTAAGCTTTCGGATTTATATTTAGATTTGGATTTACTGTATTTCAATTTAGTTGGCAGTTAGAATCGTTGTATTCCATTTTAATGTAATAAATTATTTAATCAATGTATTCCAATTTACACTTTAGTCCATGAGCTATTGAACAATCGTCACTACGTGACACCTCGATGTTTCCGCCATCGGTTGGGGTGTTACAGAGGTGGTCCGGGCTTCCTAGTATCTCGGGTAAAGGGGGCGTTTGGTCCATGATTGTCAAAAATTGTGAAAGGTTTAAATGCGGGGACAGGTTTTTCCTTGAGCTCTTGAAAGGGAACATTGGTGACGGTAGTAGCATTCGTTTTTGGGAAGATATATGGTTATTGGATGTTCCATTGATGAAGAAATTCCCTCTTCTGTACAAAGCTTCGGCCTCTAAAAGGAAGCTGGTCAAGGAATGCAGGTCTAATAATATGTGGTGCCCAGTAGAATTTTCCAGCCCATTGGGCTTCGCAGAAGTGCTTGAATGGTCTGAGTTATCCCCTTTATTAGCTCAGGCCCATTTAACGGGTGACAAAGATATTTGGGAGTGGGCCGGCCACTCTCTCTTTTCGGTTGCCGCTGTTAAGGAGGAAGTTAAGAAGATGAGGGACCCTGGTAATTTTTTTAAGTTCAAGTGGATTACTTGGGTCCCGCTGAAGTGCCAGATTCTTGCTTGGAGGGCGGAAATGGATAGGATCCCCACGGTTGAAGCGCTTAGGAAAAGAAATGTTTTTATACCCAATGATCGTTGCAAGTTGTGTGAAGCTACCACTGAGTCTTCGGACCATATTTTCTCAGGCTGCGGGTTTTCGTATGGGGTGTGGACTAGCGTCTGGAAATGGTGTGGGTTAAATACTTCGTTTGTTTTCCACTCGAAAGATCTGCTTCTCTTATACAAACAAGTCGCCGGAGGTAAGTGGGCCAAGAAGATTGTTCAAGGGATTATCTTGGTGACTTTTTGGTTGATTTGGAAAGCTAGGAATGAGAAGACTTTCAAGGGGGTAGCGCCTAAGGTCTCGAATGTGATTGGTAGTGTTAAGTCTATGTCGTTTTTGTGGTTAAAGTATAGGTCTAAGCACATTAACCTTCTGTGGGAGGATTGGTGTATTAGCCCTTTGTATATGTTGTAATCTTTGGGTGTCGTCCTCGTTTTGAGGACTCTCCCGTGTGTTTTAATGAAAGTTAACGTTCAAAAAAAAAAAACTACTCTTCCTCGTCGATGGGGTGTTCTTGTTCCATCTCGTATTCCTTTACGAGACGCGCTTGTTCTAGTTCAAGTATCTTTCGACGAGGCATTGGTATGTTGCTAAAGTCTCTTGCTAAAAAGTCCATGTCCCTCATTCGAACTTTATGAACTTTAGTTTTGGTCGTTATCTCCATTGTCGTCCTTATTTTGGTTATTTCCCCCGAGAACTCCGCATCGGCTTCGTTAACAGGTTGTTTAGCCTTTGTTATGTCCCTTCCAACGGGTCAACCAAGGGGAGACGGGGGAAGACCCTCATCATTGAGGTCAACCCCCACGTGAGCATCCGAGCTCGTAGAGGAGATGTACCCGCCCGATGAAGACGTCTTGGCTCGCTTTGAAGATGAGGCGACGCCGCCTTTGCTCATGTCTTCAACAGAAATTAGCTCCACCCATTTGGAGCAATTACGTAGGATTCTCCACAAATAGTCCTCATCCCACGTCTTGTTGGTCTTGTACTTGCGCAAGACCTCCTCTTTCCATTCGTTACAAGTAAATTGATACACGTCAAGATCACTTGACCCGCTCACTCGCACTCGAGCAGCGTTCCTGTTATGAAGGTTCGTAAACAAACCCACATATTTCCTAATCTTTCTCCGCCCACCGGCCGGAAATCATATCGGCCGAACGCATAGTGCTCCCGACTTGCTCATGAAAGAGGTCTTGGATTCATCGCCAAAAAATCTTAGCCTTTTGATAATCGGCTACATAAAGAAATAAATTAATGTTAAAAAATCAAATATGTATATTTAAAAAAATATATATTTAAAAAAAATACATACCCGCGCTTTTCGGTCCTCCGATACTTCAACCCAAGCCCGACAAAGGACTATTTTCTTTTCTTTGGTCCAAGAGGTCACTTGGCGCCTTGGTCGAATATCTTGGTCGGGCGATTCACCGACCCTACCACCACCCCTTACACCACTTCGGCCGGCCGGTCGTCCCTCCTCGGCTAACACCTCTAGCACCACCTCGGCCACCACCTCTTCCACCTCGCCTTTGAGTTGTTGGTGGTTGTGTATCTGGGACTAATTCCGGTGAAAGTGAAATCGGTGGTATTTGGCTTAGGTTAACTTCGATTTCGTTCGTTGTAATATCGTACTCTTCATCCAAAAAATCCATTTCGGGTTGATAGCAATTTTGCCATTCCGAGTCCATTTTTTGTTTGTGTGATTTTTGAAGTGTAGCTTTGATTTAATAGTGTATTTGATTTGTTTGGTGAATAAAAATTAGTTTTTTTTATTTAAATAGGACAACTAGCCATTAGCCAACGGCTAGTTGACCTCGCTAACACACACGAGCCCACTAACGGCTAGTAGCTCACGCCAGCTCTCGCTCAACCATGTTATGGATCCAGCTAGCCACGTGGAATGTTTTGTGGCTCGCGGCTAACCGGTCGCGGACCACAACGGATAGTCTTGGCTCAATTTAGGACATTGTTTCATTCTCTGTGATATCACATTGTAGAAGCAAACTCGAATATTATGATTTATAAAACTCATATAAAGATATATTTATTTTCACGACGACTATATATATTATATATAGGCCAGCAAATAGCCGTGAAACCCAAAGGTACAACACAATTGCATTATTATGTCTTGTACATTAAAATCAGACCATCTTCGCATACCATATTGTTCCATTTTTTCATGCCCAACCTGGAAGAGGAACAAGGTGTGCAGCCTCACTGGGCTCAAAACTTTTGGGGGCCAAAAAAAATTCCCATTCTTTTGTGTATATAACTAATAAACAAGCAAGTATAAAAATATATGTGGATGTATGCTTGAGCCTTTTCCTAGCTAAGCTTGAGATGCAGGTTCTAAGCCTGCTTGGTGTGGTCATGAGGTGAAGTAGAGCATAATCATGGTATCGAATACACAGCGGAAGCGGTTTATATATTTATCGAAAACGGATTATATATACAATATATATAATAGCCGATTTATATATATATAAATTGTTAATTAATGTTATTAATCCGATTAATAAAATATTCCCAATCAGGATCTCAGTTAAACGCGTATAAACAAATAAATAATAAACAACCATAGGGGGTTTAGTAGGGGCGGCAATTATTGACACGACCCGAAAACCGACCCGAACCCGACACGAAAAAAAAAACAGATTTGGGTCAAGTAACACGACCCGATTAAAAAAATGGCGGGTTAGGGTCGACCCGTATTAAAAATGGGTCGGGTTAGGGTTGACACATATATAAAATGGGTTGACCCGTTAACCCGTTTAAGTATTTAGAAAAAAAATCTATTATATTTTTGTTTTTGGTTTTTCAATTTTATTAACATGGTTAGTTATAATTGTGTTATTTTTGGCACATTATATTATTTATTTGTCACACTTGTATGTTCACCATTATACATTTTATTAATAACCCGCTTACAACCCAACAACCCGCTTTTAACTCATGAACATGTATGACTCATTTAAAAATATGGGTTAAACGGGTCAAATTCGGGTTGACCCGGATTTTATGTGGGTCGGGTTAGGGTTGAAATATTTGACACGAATAATAATATGGGTCGGGTTCGGGTTGCACATTTCAACCCATCAACCCGCCAACCCACAACCCGTAAACCCGCGAACCCATCAACCCGACACGATTGACACCCCTAGGGTTTAGTAATCAATCTTTGACGACTACACCGGAATTGTAACACGCGGGTTTCAACGAATCCTCGCTAGTAGGAAGTTCACACACGAGCACGAACTAGGGGTGAGCAAACAGACACAACCGGACCGAACCGGGTATTACCCAAGGCGACCCGAGACCGAAAAACCCCATTAAAACTATAACCGAGAACCAGACCTATGTAATAAGCCCGGGTTTCTGTTTTTCACGGTTCAGGTACACCGGGTATAGGGTCAGGACCGAAACAGAGAACCCAATCATCGCAAACCTTCGATGAAACCATCTGAACTACAAAGACATCGTTCTGCATTTCCAAACCATAGCTTTGTGTGGAGTGCCATCAGATCACAAGCCAACAGATGGATCTCAATCGTGGGTGCTTCTGGCCGGAAACTAAGAGGATGATGGCTTACGTGTTTTGCTCCAAATCTCTCGGTGAAGAAGGTGAAAATGTAGTAGCAATGGTGGATGATTTATCTAACCACCACCGCTAGGTGATTTTATAATTATAGAATGAGATTTGCTTCCATAGACTATTAAAGTGCCTGTTCATTTTTTTCCAGGGAAGTAAAATGATGATTTATGTTTACAATACCACTTAATAATTTTCCTTTTCCTTTTGTCCTTTACGTTTCATGTTTTTAATTGCCTTTTATTTTATATTTAATTTTCTTTTTCTTTTTTCAAGTGATAGTTTCCTATTAATATATTATATATCTTTTTTTCTATTTCACGACAAAAATGTATCCTCGTTCTTATCATTCTAATGACAAAAAAAGCCATTTTTAAAAGCTTAAGTTTCTCTGAACATCACTACTACTATCAAGATCACCACTTTGATCATCGTTCTTATATGATGCTGTTATCACCTTGATTTTTTTTCATGTTTACACAGGTCGGTTCGGTGTTTTATTTGACGGGTACCTTCGGTCAAGACCCGAGAATCGACCCGAACCCGAATTTCTAAGAATATACGAACCGAAGGATGATCTATTTACATAGCATCAGTTCGGTTTCGGGTTATTTTCGGTTCGGGTCTTGGTTTTTTTCGGGTTCACTCGAATTCTGCTCACCCTTAGCACGAACCAACCAGGTAGCAACCGATTGCAAGGAAGGAGGCGGCAAGGTGTGGTGGTTGACGGCGGCAAGGGGCGGCGGCTCCTTGTCTTGGCCGAAGGTTTTTAAGAGGAGGCAAGGGATTAGTTGTTTTGATAAAAGGTGTGATTAGGGTTTACTCTTTAACCCTCCTTTTATAAAACAACAACTTACATTAAGCCCCCTTGTTAAATATCATAATATTCCTTAATATTAATCTAATTAATATTAAGTCCCTCAAGTCTAAAACTATTATTATTTCACAAATAATAATCCACCTACTCATGAACTTATCTGATTCGTGTACCAACGTGTAACTCTTCGGATCGTGCCGGGTCGATTACGTTGATCTCGACTTTTAATTACATCGGACATACTATATATCCAACAATCTCCCACTTTGACGATTTTAATTAAATGGGTCAATGTGTGCAGAGTTGGACGCCTAGCTGCATCACACTGCCCCCAACACAGTATGACACTTTACAGTCGTCAACTAGTTCTTTGAGTTCAACTAACGCTTTACTTAACCAAATACTATAGCCCTGATAATTCTATCAATAAGTCCCTTCTGTATAGATATCCGTTGATCATAAGACATGGATCATTCATTCTTATATAGTGATCAACCATTCTCTATTCTCATCTCTAATTCAAAATGGTCTAACGAACTACATTAGTCCGAGCGTGGCCACACATTTTTACCAGTTTGAGTTTACGAGGGCGCCAGAATGTCTAGACTTCTAATCCTATAGAAGTACAGAATTCCATCAGCGTCATACAACTCCCACTTAATCTTGGATTTCTCCCAACGCTACCCTTATTGCTACCCATGTGTCAGGATAGTGTAAGATAACATCAAAGATAGTCCTTGATTAATGTAGTTTAATATGTGCCTTAGGAAAAAGGACAGATTGAACATATCAATATCAAAACATCTCATGACACAGATCCATGGAGATCGTTTTGAAGCGAGTTACATCCAATATCATTCCCTAATGATATCTGTGAATTATGATCCTCAAACCCTTGAGCTATTCATCTCATGAATACAACCATCTCAATTCATAATAGTCGTACATTCAAATTCATTCCCATGTAATTTGATCGACTACGGACATTTAGAATACTCTTATTCAAGGATTTAAACATACAAATAATGAACACAGTTAATAAATATTTAAATTTGCATTTAACCCATTAAATCAAATAAACATTCAATATAACTGTCATAGTTCAAATTAAAACACCAATACTAATTACTGATCATGCCCATTGTCTAGCAACTCTGAGCCCTATCTTTCCAGCATGTTCCTCATGTTTAGCTTGAGGTAAAGGCTTAGTAAAGGGGTCAGCCAGATTTAGATCTGTATGAACTTTGTTCATCACGACATCGAGATCAGTAATGAACTTCTTCATCCAGGCAGCCTCCTTTGCAGCATCCGATGCAGCATTGTATTCTGATTCACAGGTGGATTGAGCAACCACACTTTGCTTAGAGCTTTTCCAAGTAATAGCCCCACCATTCAGAATGAAAACATATCCCGTTTGTGATCTTGAGTCATCACGATCAGTCTGGAAGCTTGCATCAGTATAACACTTAATTGACAGCTCCTCATACAGTCCTCCATATATTAAGAACATGTCCTTAGTCCTTCTCAAGTACTTAAGAATGTTCTTCACTGCAGTCTAATGACTCTCTCCTAGATTCTGTTGATATCTACTCGTCATGCTAAGAGCATACGAGACATGAGGTCTAGTACATAACATGGCATACATGATAGAACCAATCGCAGAAGCATATGGAACACCTTCCATTTTCTTCTTTTCCTCTTCAGTGTTTGCACACTGCTTGTTATTAAGAATGGTTCCCTGTGCCATGGTCAAGAGCCCTCTTTTTGAGTCTTGCATTGAGAAGCGTCGTAAGACCTTATCAATATATGTACTTTGACTCAAACCTAATAACCGTTTTGATCTATCTCTATAAATCTTTATTCCTAGAATATAAGCGGCTTCACCAAGATCTTTCATTGCGAAACATTTACCCAACCAGGTCTTAACATCTTTAAGCATAAGGATATTGTTTCCAATGATTAGTATGTCATCTACATACAGTATAAGAAAAGTGATATAGCTCCCACTATATTTCTTGTAAACACACGGTTCATCTTCGTTCTTGATAAAACCAAACTCTTTGATTTTCTGATCAAAACGGAGATTCCAGCTGCGAGATGCTTGCTTTAATCCATAGATGGATTTATTCAGCTTGCACACCTTATTAGGATTCTTTGGATCGACAAAACCTTCAGGTTGAACCATATAGACATCTTCCAGTAAGTGTCCATTAAGGAACGCGGTTTTGACATCCATCTGCCATATCTCATAGTCATAATATGCAGCAATGGCAAGTAGAATTCTAATAGACTTGAGCATGGCTACTGGTGAGAAAGTTTCCTCATAATCAATTCCTTGAGTCTGAGTAAAACCTTTCGCTACAAGCCTTGCCTTGTAGGTTTGAACTTTCCCATCCATGTCAGTCTTCTTCTTGAAGATCCATTTGCTTCCTACAGTCCGACATTCGGCAGGAAGATCAACCAAATCCCAGACTTGGTTATCATACATGGATTGCATCTCTGCATTCATAGCTTTTTGCCATTTCTTAGATTCCGAATCCAAGATTGCAGCTTTGTAAGAAGCAGGCTCGGCTTCATCAATCATAAAGATATCGACATATTGTCATACCTTACAGGTGCACGACGATCCCTAATACTTTTCCGAACACTTGGTGTTTCTGTTGTTTCTTGAGTCCTCTCAGGCTCAACTTCAACAACTGGATCAGTTACTTCTGGTTATGTCTGAACAACTGGTTCAGTCACTTGTGATTCTCGAGTTTTTTCAAGATCCACATGGTTATCTCCAATCCCTCGCGCCAGAAGCTCTTCCTCTAAGAAAGTGCCTCTGCGTTTGGTGAAAATCCTATTTTTAGTGGGGTGGTAGAATAGGTAACCGATCTTCTTACCGTATCCAACGAAAACCACTTTTTCGCCTCTGGGATCTAGTTTATCCGAAGATTCTAGAGTGACATAAGCATTACATCCCTAGACTTTAAGGTAGGATACATGAGGTTTCTTTCCATGCCATATCTCATAAGGCGTTTTATCAACCTTCTTCGTTGGAGCTATATTCACAAGTCTTGCGGCAGTTTCCAAAGCATAACTCCAAAAGGATTTTGGAAGGTTTGTTCGACACATCATTGATCGAATCATATCTAATAGAGTTCGATTTCTCCGCTCAGACACGCCATTATGTTGCGGTGTTCCAGGTGGAGTGAGTTGTGAAACTATTCCACAATCCTTTAGATGGTCGATGAATTACTGACTAAGATATTCACCGCCTCGATCCGATCGAAGCATTTTAATAGTTCTATTTAGCTGATTTTCTACTTCGTTTTGGTACTCCTTGAACTTTTCAAGGGTTTCATGTTTATGCTTCATAAGATAAACATAACCATATCTACTGAAATCATCAGTAAATGTAACAAAGTATCTTTCTCCATGTCTTGACATTGTTCTGAATGGACCACATACATCTGTATGTACAAGTCCTAACAGATCATTAGCTCTTTCTCCAACATTTGAAAAAGGTGCTTTTGTTAACTTTCCACTTAAGCATGATTCACATTTTCCAAACGACTCTGAACCCTTGGAATCTAGGATTCCTGCGGTTTTGAGTTGTTTAACACGATTCTCACTTATGTGACCAAGTCTACAATGCAACATATACGTATCATTAAAGTCCAACTTATTACGTTTATGGGAGATATTGCATAATATGTTATCATTTTGGATTTCTATCTCATAGATCCCATTGTTGGGTTTTGCATCAAAGTAAAATACATCGTTAAAATAAGCAGAAATAAATTCACCATTAAAACGATAATCAAAACCTTGTCTACGCAAAGCATGAAATGAAACAATATTTCTAGTCACACTAGGAATGTAATAAACATTTTTCAAAACAAGTTCTAAACCAGAAGGAAGTAAAAGAACATATTCTCCTATCGCCTTCACTGCAACTCTTTGTCCATTGCCAACATGGACCTCCAAGTCACCTTGTTTCAGCTTTCTAATCTTTCTTAGTCCCTGCAAAACATTACAAATGTGGAAACCACATCCTGTGTCAAACACCCATGTTTTGCTAGAAAAAACAAAGATTTCAATAACATATATACCTGAGGAATCTCCTCCAGAAGCCTTGGCTTGCTTCAGTTCAGCTAAATACTTAGCACAATTCCTCTTCCAGTGCCCAGTTTCATCACAATGAAAACATTTGGCATCTTTCAGAGGTTTCTTGTTGGCAACAACTTTGCCCTTTCCCTTCCCTTTGCCTTGATAGCCCTTCTTCTTGGTTTTAGGTTTCTTAATTTGACCCTCCTTGATCATTAGCACTGGTGCAGTTTTGCTAGGTATGTTTACCTCAGCAGTTTTGAGCATCCGATGCAGTTCTGCAAGTGTCTTCTCCATCCCATTCATATTATAGTTCATAATGAACTGGTCATATGACTTGGGCAATGAGTTTAGGATTATATCCCCAGCTAACTCATCGCTCAAGGGGGATTCCAGACGAGCCAAGTGATCAACATATGTCTTCATTTTTAACACATGAGTGCTAACTGGTGTACCCTCTTGCATACGAGTGGTTATAAGTGATCACATCACATCAAACCTCTCATGGCGAGCATTTTGTTGGAACATTTCCACCAGATGCTGATTCATGTCGTATGCTTCCATGTCCTCCATGGTCCTTTGAAGTTCAGGGATCATGGATGCCAGCATCAGACATGAGACTTTCAAAGAGTCATCAAAATGCTTAGCCCAGGTTTTATAAAGCTCACTTTTCGTATTTACGGGTTCATCAGGGACTGGTGTTTCAAGAACATACAATTTGTTCTCCACTTTGAGAACAATTTTCAAGTTGTGGTGCCAGTCTATGAAGTTGGAGTGGTTCAGTTTGTCCTTCTCTAAGATGGACTTGAGAGAGAAATGGGAGGTGGAATTGTTTTCAGTTGACATCTACAAAGTTCAAAATTAATTTATTAGTATTTTATGTTTTAAGTATCCTAATTATTTTATGACCCAAAAAGCAAAATTAATTAGGATGAGATCCCGATTCATCAATATACAATGAACTGGCTTAGCACTGTCCACTGGTACGATTAGGTAGGTAAACAACGATTGTTAATTGTGTCCACTACACAACTTTCCTTTTGGGGTTATTGCTAAAAGCGATGTATGTTTAACCCCAACTATGCCCACTTGTCAAACAAGCGATGTTTGGTCCTTTAGTGTTAACTGTAACACCGGCCTATGTTACACAGGAAACACGATGGTTACCTTCACTCACGATCAACGCCCAGATGCAGGGTCAACACTAACATTTGGGTTCGATATAGAATGGAGTGTTAACTCGTTAAGGGTGGCATAAAACATCAATTTAAAATTGGGATTTAATTTTAATATATACCACCAATATATTGAATGACTCGTTAGTATGATGTGAGTCACACAATAGTTTATAAAATCCAATTTTATATTGTTCGTGATAATTGAAACTCCTCTCAATACTCGACACGGTATAGTTTTAAATACCCTATTTAAACTATGTTGGTCGTATTATCGCGAATGGACTTGTTTTAATATTAATAAAACTCCTTTTATTAAATATGTTTTCGGTTTTTATAAAACTTGTTTTAATAAAACCGTTGTCATGATTGTGAAAATTTTATTTCTTTTGGGTTATCTAAATTATTTACAATAAATAAAACACAACCACAAAACATAATAATAAAATTAACGAATCGAGCCCCTAATAGGTCGCCCGTTTCGTTTTAGCCAGAAACGAAACGAACTAGTCTAAAAAGGGTTTCAAAACTATTTTGATAACTCCCACTTGACCCGAGATCTCTATCTTCATAGAACCTGTTCGCCCTTTTATCTTCGTCTTGATCTTGTACTTGTAGGATTACAAATAAATTTGAAATACTAATAAAACAAATCTATTCTAATCCTATCTATTACACCGGATCCAATATCCGTAATAAAAAATACAAATCAATAAAAAAAATAAAACATCACAAACACAACCATGACAAGGGTCAAAGTACCTAGGGCTCGATTCTCATCACAATCATGAACAACAAAAAGCTTTTGATCTTTTGTCAAAAAAAAAAATAAATAAATAAAAATTGACAAATAAAACATAGATCAAAATTATAACTTTACCATCTATACGCGCGTAACCGTGGCTCTAATACCACTGTTGGGAATCATGGTATCGAATACACAGCGGAAGCGGTTTATATATTTAACGAAAACGGATTATATATACAATATATATAATAGCCGATTTATATATATAAATTGTTAATTAATTTTATTAATCCGATTAATAAAATATTCCCAATCAGGATCTTAGTTAAACGTGTATAAACAAATAAATAATAAACAACCATAGGGGGTTTAGTAATCAACCTTTGACGACTACATCGGAATTGTAACACGCGGGTTACAAAGAATCCTCGCTAGTAGGAAGTTCACACACGAGCACGAACCAACCAGGTAGCAACCGATTGCAAGGAAGGAGGCGACAAGGTGTGGTGGTTGACGGCGGCAAGGGGCAGCAGCTCCTTGTCTTGGCCGAAGGTTTTTAGGAGGAGGCAAGGGATTAGTTGTTTTGATAAAAGGTGTGATTAGGGTTTACTCCTTAACCCTCCTTTTATAAAACAACAACTTACATTAAGCCCCCTTGTTAAATATCATAATATTCCTTAATATTAATCTAATTAATTTTAAGTCCCTCAAGTCTAAAACTATTATTATTTCACAAATAATAATCCACCTACTCATGAACTTATCTGATTCGTGTACCAACGTGTAACTCTTCTGATCCTACCGGGTCGGGTTACGTTGATCTCAACTTTTAATTACATCAGACATACTATATATCCAACAACAACGTCACCCGAGGAAGAATTCCGCTCCAACCCAATAAAACCAACTACTTTATTAAGCAAAATCAACTTTTTATTTGATACAACCCCATTTTTTTTTTTTTTTTGAAAATAAACTTTCATTCAAAAAAACGCATACACGGTCCTTAAAGCAATGATCGGTTGCACAAACCAAAATTACACTATATACATCGGAGACCGACACCAATCATTCCAAACTATTCTATTACATTTGCTTCTATTCTTCCACCATAAAAAAGGACATCGACTTAATTCTCGCAATAATATCCGGAACGATTGCTTTCTTCCCATTAAGCACCAAGTTGTTCCTAGCATACCAAAGGCTCCACATAGTAACCATTATGATTCCGTGCACAAACCTTTTCCTCACCTTGTCACCGTTAACCGTCTTATATACTTCCAGTAGGTTCTTTATCTCAAAAGTAGGGGTGTAAACGAGCCGAGCCGAGCCCGAGCCTGACTGGGCTCGAGCTCGGCTCGTTATGGTTTTATGAAGATCGAGCTCGGCTCGGCTCGGCTCGAGATCGCAAAAGCTCGGCTCGCGAGTGTTATTAAATGGGCCTATGAAATAAGGATTTGGGCTTTGGAGACGTGGGATAGGCTCGTACCTCTGTATTCTTGATTTCTAAGAAGACAGAAACCCATGTCTGGTTGATGAACCAGGACCATATGTAGCCAGAGCGTGATTAACAGAGCTCATGGTCATGACCATGGCTCAGTAGATGATCGTTGTCGGACCATCTTCTTGGTCTTGACATGGCTACATGGTTGTCTGACAGACAACTTTCTGGGTCTCTCTGGAAGCAGCCTCTCTATCGCTAAAGATAGGGGTAAGGTTTGCCTACATCTTACCCTCCCCAGACCCTACTAATAGCGTCGCTATTCGTGGGATTTTCCTGGGTACGGTTGTTGTTGTTGTTGTTGTAGACGTGGGATTTGGAGATGTGGGCTATAAATCATAAGAGATATATAAATAATTTATAATTATGTTTGGGCTCGTTTAGGCTCGCGAGCCCAATCGAGCTTTGTATCTAGGGCTTGAGCTCGGGCTCGATAACTAAACGAGCCATATTTCAGGCTCGGGCTCGGGCTTGTTAAGGCTCGGCTTGTTCGGACTTTTTACCGAACCGATTCCGGGTAGCTTTCGAACCGCTACGTGTCATTTACACCCCTACTCAAAAGCAAAGACCGGAGCAAGCGCAACCCCATTAACCTATTTTAATATGGTAAGAGTCACACCAAATTAGTTATAGATTTTTTTTAAGTTTTTATTTTTGGATTAGTTATAGATACTAACAACTAGGTTATAATTCTTTAAATATAATTATCCTAAATTCGGAATGAGATATTGAATATCATTTTAAATTATTAACCATTAATGATAATGCCAATTATAATCCAACTTCCTATGTTAACATAACTAGTTGTTTTCCCCGGCGCGCGTTGCGCGCCATTTTTTACCTGTAGTTTTGCGACTTCCACTAAATGTAAGAACACGAAAGAATAAAGTTTGCAAGTTTATATTGCAACGATCACATGAGGCAATTTTATGCAACTACATCTATGCGAAAATAATGAAACAGGTTTGTACATTATGCATGTAGTTTAGCAGCTAATTTGGTACTAAAAATCCAAATGTAGCACAAAAATAGAAGGCAACCTAAAGCAATCAAGCATCACTATGAATATTGAACATCAACCAAAGATAGCCAATCTTTTTTTGTTGTTGTTGTTGTTGCATTCCATCTCCAACGATTCAATATCCAATGTGGTTCTAGGAGTTCGACGGCGACAAAAGTTGAATTAACTCGAATAATCATCTTCGGTTTTATCTTATAGAGTAGTAAGCTAACGGAATTTAATAGTATATTTTTTTTGGAGCTCGCGTTACGCGCCTTGTGATTTGGTCGGTTATAATCCGTATTGTTGAGCATCTAATTGATAACTGGTTTTTCCTAACTCATTATCTCCACCAACTTTATTCAAGCAACAATAATCAATTTGTATTCAAATTCCATACAACCATGAATTTAAAACTAATGCGAAGAAAGTTTTAAAAAAAGGAAAATCAAGCGACTTAGAACTTGAATATCCCTAAAACGACGACTCTATGACGCAAATGCTACAACCGGAGCTGACATGCCATGAAGATGGAAGCTTGAGGTTAGAGATACAGATGAGAAGAAGACGCGGTGGATAATAATGATTTGGATGGGTTGAAAGATAAACATCTTCATCGCAATAGTGGAATGATACATGAGAGGCAATGATTGTGCAAGAAAGAAAACGCGGAATGAATATAGGAAGACAATGATTGATGTAAAAGTCCAAACTACCCTTAGGATGAACCAAAATTACAAAAAATAATGAAATGTTAAATAAAACTATTCTAGTTACTGCACCTACTGTATGCGAATTGCTATCCCAAACAAAGTCTTTGCAGGCAACAAAGAAGCAAAAGAAGGCAGCCTTGGCAATTATCGTGGCGACTTTTTGGAAAATCTGGACGCATAGGAATGCAAGGGTATTCAAAGGAAAACCATTATCTTACTCAAAAATTTTGGAGGAGATTAAGGACGTCAGATACCTATGGATGAAATATAGAACGAAAGATGAGATTTAAGTCAAACGGGGGGGGGGGGGGGGATAAGGTTGATAAATAATTTGGTGCGTGTGTGTTTTTGGTGGTAAGCTAGCCGGGTGGGGGTGGGAATGGGTAGCGCCATGTGTGCGTTTTGGTGTGAGTTTTTCATTGGGCAAATGGGTCAAACTTGTGAATGGTGCTACTCCCCCGGCTGCCTACATCCTTTCAAGTTTCTTTCGTTTCGTGGTGTGTGTTATCATTTCTTTTCTTGGGATATCCCTTATAATGCAGCAAGGTTTGATTGGTTAAGGGTATGGTTAGTAAAGGTTATGTGTAACCTGCAGATCAGTTATGCAAGTTTTAAACGACCAAGTCATTAATTGGACAAATAAGGTGGGTGGGGGATAGAGTCTGGAAATTAAATAATTTGGCGTGGGTGTGTTTTGGTGGCTATGTTAGTTGGGTGGGGGTGGATAGGGTAGCGCCAAGTGAGCGTTTTGGTGTGAGTTTTTATTTCGGACAAATGGGTTAATATAAGGCGTTGGTGCTTCCCTCCCGGCTACATATATCCTTCGCGTTTAGTTCATTTCATGGTGTGTGTCTTTTTTCTTCTTCTTGGGGTATTCGTGTTCATTGCAATGCAACATTGATTGGGTGTATAAAGTTGGTTCTGTTGGTTATATGCAGCGTTGTTGCAAAGTATTTCAGCATGTTATGCGCTGAATTATTATATCTGCAAGTATATGCAGCAACTACATCATACAAGTGCTGCTACATGATCGTCAAAAGCACAAATCAGTTTATTTGTGCAGTGTTTACAAAGTATATCAGCACGTATTGTCCAGACAAAAATAGATCAGCTTGTTCTTGCAGCTATGCAGCTTCCGGTCCAGTCTTTTAGCAACATACGCTCTCGGCGGAGTCTTGGCGAATTCATATGGTAAACGTATGGCCTGCATAGTGCAATTGATCACATTCTGGATGTATTTTGGAGCCTTGGATGTATTTTGGAGCCATGGATGTATTAAGTTGGTCCTAAGCTAAAGGCAAAATGAGACAATATTGAAGTGAAATGGTGTCATATGGATTTGATCGTAGAAGCTTCTGTTCATAGTATATTGAAGTGAAATGGTGTCATATGGAAGATTATCCTCCCAAAATTAAGAGCGAAGCGGAATCGACCTATGGGTTCGGCAGGATTTTGGTCGAAAGTTAGTTTTTCTAGTGATAGGACATTGGCGTCAGAAATGTATGTTCGTTTGCTGTTTCGGGCTTCTAATCTCTGGTTAGAAGTCTTCTTTACGTTTGTTGTTAGAAGTCTTCTTTACGTTTGTTGTTTGGTATTGATTGTGTGAAATAAAATTATTTGCTTCTCCTTTAAAAAAAAAAAAACTACTCAAAGTTTGAGGTTTGTCAAGAGTCGAACCCAAACACCTTCAACAACAAACCAACAGGCTAACCAAATGGTCTAGAAACAATTTTGTTATCATATCCAGAACATTAAGTATAAATACCATTAAGACCATTAAAGTGAGCAAAAAAAAAGCACTATTCATGCCCATTCATATATTAATATATAGGATAATAAATTTTAAAATTTAAATTAGCATCTTTATAGAAAGAGATATTCATAAGAATTTATATTCGATATTGATTCTAATCTCATTATAAATTCATAATGCTAAATCATACACAACCATCTTAATCATACGACCCTTTCAATTGCCATCTTCTCTTCACAAACTTATTAACACAATGCCTGGTGTGTATCCTCTACATGAAGACATTCTCTATGAAATTTTTGTTAGAATGCCTACAAAGCCTTTGTTGAAGTTTAGATGCTTATCAAAGCATTGGAACCGTTTGATTTCAGACTACTTTATGAAGTCTAGATCACGTCGAATGATCCTTTTGCCATTCCAACCTATTCAAGCCATAGACAGCATGGTACCAAGTGACCGCATTGTTTGTCCAGTATTCGAGCTTCCTTCTTGTTTTACGACGCCAGGAGGTAAATATCATGTCATGGTTGCTGGATCAGTTGAGGGGATAGTTGTTCTAGTCGTTAAAGATGATATGGTCCTGTATAATCCACTTACTGGAGCGTCCAAGATTGTTCCTAGTCCGCCTTTGAGCACATGTGAAAGGCCTAACAATGGTTATGGATTTTGTTATGGCACAACCGCGGACGATTTGATGATTGTTAGAGTAACACATGAGGGCAATGGTTTTGAACATCGATGGTGTGATGTTTTTCGCCTTAAAAAGGGGGTTTGGAGCACAAAGTATGGGGCGTTGGTTGGGTTGTGCCGCATAACACATCATGCGGGTGCATATGTAAATGGATTTTTGTATTGGACTGTGTATAGAGACAGGTATTTCATACTTGCTCTTGATGTCAAGGAGATGGTATTTTCCGAGATACAATTACCATTTTCTCATCACTCGGGTACTTGTCTTGGAACGTTAGGAGGACGTCTTCACGTTTTCCGAGACAAAGGTACCAAATTTGAGCTATGGGCATTGAATGAAAATGTTGTCAAAAAATCATGGTCTAGAGTATTGATGTCAAATGGTTTGCCTAGTGTCCACCCATTGTGGATTTTAGATGAGGGGAAGATTCTTATGAGGGAGATGCAATGGAGAAGGCGAGTCGTAATCTATAACATGGTGAAAGATTCGGATGAGGCATACGAGCTGAACACGAGTGACGTTGGCTTGGTATGGAGATTACTAGCCATGGAATATGTGGAGAGTTTGATCTCACCATCTCATCTATGTTCTAGTTGGTAGTTAAGTATTTATAAGTAAAGTTTTCAACATAACTATCATATATTTCCTACAAACATGCATTAAGTATATTTTTCTTAACCGACGTTGTTCATATTCATCACGTATCTCATATAGTTTACTCTCAAACGTCTTAAGAAATGCTTGAACCCTTGACTTGATGTGTTGAGGGCAGTTGAGTCATAAACTCATACATCGTAATCGTACAAACTGTCTAATGATATTTGGATGTCTTTGTTCTAGCTTACCAGGCATCATTGCGCCGTACATTCTCTTCAATGGCGAGAAACTTTGTTTTGGACGGTAATTAAAAAGCGAGACTAGTTGAATGTCTGGAACGAAACAAGACCTATATATTTGTTCTTGTAAAAAAACACCAACTTTGATCCTAGACACACCTGATAATGACATGTTTTTTTAACAAGTCGAAGGGTTGTAATTGAACGGAAATTGTTTTACTAGTTATAGAGTTGACGGTTTGTAATAAACGCTTTGAATACGTTAAAATCAACGAGTGCAGTACAAGTTCTGAATATTAAGTGTTTAAAGCTTAAACCCAGGAACAAGATCTTTATAAAACAATAGAGGGGATGATTGGAGCTAATAGCCTACCAACATATCAATGTTATCACCACGGTTTTTGACCACCAACTTTTTAACATAAAATGTCTACGCCCGCGCATATCAAGACATAATGAAACTTGTAAATTGATACGGTTCAAGGTTAACAAGTTCACAAGAACAAATTGCCAGCAAAAGCCAAGTTCAAAGAGGTTAAAAACAATGCAAGAACACTAGAGCATGTGCATTTCAAATTAATGCCAATAAATGAAGTTAAACAATCTGACCCTCTTCAGGCCCATCACTATCTGCACTTAGATTCACCGTCACAGGAGCATCTTCAGGAAGACCTCCATTCAAATCATTTCCATTCGGCTGCTTGTAGCTCCTGTCATGTGGAACAACAATGTCGCCGTTATGGTTGTGATTGTGCTCCTTGTAATCAGAGTCAGACTTCAATTCATGGCTGCGAGACCTGTGATGATGTTTATGGCGTTTTATGCCAGAATCATCTGAATCACTCGAGTCTGAATGCCTAGGCCGTTTGTGATGATGATGCTTTGAATGCCTTCTCTTCCTCATCCTGACATCATCATATTCCTCACTTGAAGAATCTGAATCTCTAGATTTTATGTGTCTGCTATGATGTCTATGATGCTTTGAGTGTCTCCTCTTCAATGCACCTTCATCTTCATCACTTGAGGAACCAAAATCATCATCAAAGCCCGAGCCCGAGCCCGAGCTTGAGTGATGATGATGATGATGTCTATGTTTCTTGTGAACACGTCTTTTCCTGCGCTGTTCTAGTTCACTTTCATATGAAGTGTCACTGTCATCACTTGAACTTGAAGATCTCCTCTTTGGTTTGTGTTTTGATCTCTTTTCTTTCTTCTCATCATCGCCATGCTTCCTATGTTTCTTGTGACTCTTCCTCTTTGACTTTCTTACCTCCTGGCTGCTTTCGCTTCCACTGTCGCTATCATATGACACAGATCTTCTCTTACGCCTTTTCTGTTTCCTTTCATTGGCTTCAATAGCAGCTTCAAGCTTCTGCTGCCATTTCAAATGGGCTTCTTGTTTTGCCAATACACGCTTCTTTTTCTCTTCAACCAACTGGATAAACGACTTGCAGTCCATTCAGATATAAAAACCAACTCAATATCTGCATTATGGTATGATGATGACCAGAAGTGCATCTCAAAGAGAGAATATAACAAAATGTTAGTTACTCTATCATAATAATCGAATATATGAAAACTTAATAAAAGGATAAGAAAAGTAAATATACTTCATAAGCCCTTAAATATTAACTAAAAACTATTAAAAAAAGTAAATTTAAGCACAACCATTAATATGTTAGCCCTTAAAAAAAATTAGGTTTCACAAAAAGGTGAAAAGGTTGGTGCCATGGAAACGCCCCATCAAGATGTGAAAGGCTTCATAGGCAAAGGGACTAACGCCCCATTCAAAAATGAGGGCGGTGTAAAGGGGCATGAACGGTGTTGATGTAGCATGGGCATGGGCCCATTACAATAGCCTAATATCAACTAAACATGTGACAGCTATGCTCCAAGAATAAGAAAAGTTTAACAGAAAAGCAAGAATTGGTTTGGGACTCTTACCTTATTTGAAAAGCCAAGACACCAAAGTTTGAGATTACTTAAGAACACAAAATCCCAAACTTGAATGTCAAATCTATGAAGGAATCTGCAAGAAATTCATACTTATATCAATATTAGGTCACAAAGAAAACTGAATGTGATAAGAACGTTAACCCAATAAACGACAGTAAAAAAAGCAAAACCAAATGCAACATTAGAATAAATGAAACAGTTTCACTTATAGACTCAAAAGATCAGTGATCAAGATCCCAGTTACCATGTATTCTTTTGGTCTACCAATTACCATAGAGGCATTTTATATCCATACAAACATAAAATCTGAAGAAGTACTACAAAGTACAAAATATTGCTACCAAATTCACAGAACTTAAAGTTCAATTCTTTTCTTGTCAAAACAGATGTGGTAAACTTAACAACTAAATTCAGATGGCCCAAAAAGAATTGTTAAATCCCATGTACTAAATGCCTTAGCAACTTAAGTTGACTTATTTTCTTGAAATTTAAACAGATGTAATACCAAACACAAACACAAACACAAACCCTAAACCAATTAAACTCCAATTATATTCCAGATGTTGCCCTCTTTTATAGAGTTTAAAAAGCCTACAAATTGATCCATCAAGAAAACATCCAACAAAACCCTAGTTTCCAAATAAACAGAAATCAAACTCAAATAAGGCATCAAATCAAACTCAAATTCTGTTCCAGATAAACCAATTTTTTTTGCCATCTTTTATACAAATTTAAAACCTACAACTTATTCCATCAAAAAAAACATCCAACAAATTTCTATTATGAAATTCAAATCCCTAAAGCTCGATTCATCAACAGATACATCTAACAAAACCCTATAATCAAGAATTCAACAATTTATCCATTCAATCATTGAAAAAGTTGCCGGTCAACGATAGTAAAACGAAAAAACAAACCTACAGATCAGGCTAACAAATTGACAAACCCTAGATGTGTAAATTAAAATAATAATCGAATAAATAAGAAAAGACAACAGATATTGAATTATTGAAGTACCTTGAAAGAATATTGTTGAATGAATGAGAAGCGTTTGGATCAGACGCGTAGGGTTTTATAAGCAAAATATGATTTCTTCTTCGTTGGTATCTGGAAGCTTCCTTTGAGGAGCGGTTTCTTGTATTATTTAACAAATCCGCGTCGACTTTTGAATCTGTGTTTCAAATCATAACCGGCCCGGCCCGGCCCAACGGTTTGATAATGCCCCCAATACCGTCCTTCTAAGCATTCTAGGGGCATAAAACGGGAGGAGTGTTTTTGTATAATGCCAAATGTGGATAATAAAATTGGATTGTAATGATTGAAAGAGCATTAACACACGTTAACCATAACACATTTTTAATGCGCTTTTATGAGATTGATGTAGTGTTTTCGGTATCGATACCCATCTTTGACGATTTTCAGTACCGCTCATCCCTGTTGTCGGTTGTTAGTTGTCACAGGCTGTGACACATTCAAACTGGTTTAGTGGTATCCGATCCGGTTCAAAACTGATGGTGAAATTGGTCCCAGTCCGATCCACTATTTTGAAATCATTTTGAGAATATCTTTATTGATGTCGTTGGTTGAAATCGAATCGAATTGAACCATATTAAAACCGGTATCAAACCAAACCGATTCCCTCTTATAAACCGATTTTTAATCCAAACTAGTGTGTGTCGATTGGGATTGACTTTATTTGACTTGATCTGATCCGAGTTGACCCAAAATCTGGTTTGTGTGCATCTTGAGTTGCCACAATGGCACCTTTTTATACTATGAGCTTCTTTTATTATTATAATTATATAATACAAAAAAGGTAAAATTTACACAAAAATATAATTAAATTCTACAAAAGTTACAAGGTACATGATAAAAGGATATTAATTTATCCTATCTATTAATAAACCAAAGTTCATGAACACTAATTTGATGTACTACTTTGCTATGTTTGGCACTTCTTCCCTTTGATGACAAGCAAAGCCAATCGATGATAACGCGTCAACACATGTCTTTCCCTCATCGCCCACCATTGCATTATACCAAAAAAATCACCACGTCCTACTCATCACCGATTCCAGCTCCAACTGTCGTCTCCTTTGTCGCCGTTCTCCTTTAATCGTAGGTATAAGGTATGCTGTCTCAAACTACCTTCTCTGTTTTGCTATTCTGACCATTCTTTGACACTTATGAAATGCCTAAACTCACGTTTTAAGTTTATAAATATATAAACTAAAAAGGTAAATTTTGTAGCAAAGTATAATTAAGCTATAAGAGCTTCTTTAACACATGTTTGTTTAGGTGTTTTTGAGTTTTACGTGGAGCACAAATGTTTTCTTCTCACGAGGCGTCTATGGGGGTTTTGGATGTGGAGAGGGGTCGAGCCAAGGCAAAGACGAACAGGGGTAAAAAAAGAGGCAATATGCCTAAGATACTACAATTTCCATTTTCGAGCAGCCTTAATGAAACAAACTAAGAAACTGACAATTTTAGACACGAACACAATAATACGACATGAACCTACACGACCTTAACAGGTTTCGTGTTTTAATCAAATTGACATGATAAGGCATTAAGGCCTTAACAGGTTTCGTGTCTAAATAGGTTAAAGGCCTGTTAACATGTTAATAATTTTTATTTAAAAAAGTTATATATGGGGCGTGGGTATACTTTATACATATGCGGATTAAAGATCAAGGAACCATAATTTTCCATTTTTAAATCACTTAGTATGAACTCAACCATCCCTCGTCTTCCTTCTCAACTCCACCGTCCTCGTTACCCGTAGACCGTCTCCATCCGATGTCACCCATCACCCATTCGTCATGACTTATCCTCCTACTCAACCCCAATGTCGCTCAGTCTCTCATTCATTGTTTTGTGGATACATTTTTAGGGTTAATGTTTATAAACAAGTTCTTGTCTTATTGTGGCTTATCTTGTTTTATCGTGTTAACATGTTATAAACAATTTCATGTTCGTGTTTACCCGTTTCGTGTTCGTATCTTATCGTGTTCGTGTCTTAACAGGTCGTGTTTGACACGATATAACAGCCCTAGACACTATAATAAGAAACTAATTATATAATAATATTTTAAACATACCAATTATATTTTTTTTATTATATTTTTTTTGAACGGATAAGTTTTGTCACCCATTAGATTTAAACCGCTCACCTTGATATGATTAGGCCAAAGTCCCTTTGCAGCTCTGCTAAACATACCAATTATATAAAAACGAAATATGTGATGAGTAATTTCAGACAAGTGCCAATGATGTTTACCCACTTTGCGGGGTTCCTGCCCTGGGAGGTCACAGGTTCGAATCCCATTCAGAGTAGGGTTATTCTGAAATGAGGGGCTGGACCTTATGGGAGGCCCGGAGACTGGACATGATGGGTGCGGGGCTTCGTTATGGGTGGTACCATTGGCCGTTAAAAAAAAAAAGTAAAAAGTAATTTCAGACAAGTAGACAACAACAAAGAAATCCATGTCCTGTGATTTGGAATAATCAGGGGCCACCACCACCACAACAAAAGCCCCAACTCATTACAGGCGCAGAAGTATATACTAATATACTATATAGTCCAAAAGAGACAGCTAACATGATCACACATATCATAGACATGTTCACCTTTTAAAAATACCAAAACATCATTCAAAAATTTTAATCCACTTAAAGATTAAAATGGGTCAATATTCATTCATTCATTCATTCAAATCTCAATAGTTTCAAAAAGTTGACAACAAACCACCTAACCTGAAATCTCATACTGGAAATTAGCCGAAAACCCGTGTAAATACGTCTTTTTCCGGCATAAATCACGGTTAAATATACAACAAACATGTTTGTACCAAACCGAGGCGGATATTACAAGAACGGGAACACAAGGCCGAGAAACAGAACTAGAACCATGACGAGTGAGAAACTGGATATCGGGTTCACCAAGGTGCATGCGCTAGAGATACTTCCACTAGGACCATTTGCAGCTGGAGGGAACGCTATGCTTGAGCTGGTTGATGGTACCACCGAACCTGGAAGACCACCGATCGGTGCACCACCGAGCTGGAAGGGTGAAGGGGCTGGAGCTAACCCCATGTCTGGGGTAACCATGGTTGGTGGCGCTATAACTGGTGGAACCTGTTGCGGCCCTGCAACATGTTTAACAACGCGAAACACATCATCATCACTAAATATGCTAAACAAGAACAAGCTTTTTAACGTCTAAAATCACTTTAAGATTTCATGATCACTTTACCTGGGCATCGTGGTTGAAGAGAACTCGACAACCTGCAAAGTAAAGATTTAAAGCAAAACGAGGACATCAGAAAAAATGACAAATTTAGGGGATCACATTAATGAGAGGATATGGCAGATTATTATAACTTCGAAAATTTCCAATTTCGCAAAAAAAGAAAGTTAAGAAGAATACGTGGTGATTATCGTGCCGTTGACAAAACCGTCATAACCACAAGACGTGACGTTGCATCCAGCACTGCTCTGCTGAATTGTAACGTTTCCAAGCATGAGGTTGGTACCTTTGCATTGCATGCTAGAACAAGAAACTGATAATGAAGCCGGTTGGCAATATAACCTACACAAAACAAGGTTAAGAATTAAAAAAAAAAAAAAAAAAAGAATTTTCGGTTGACATAATTAAGGTGTTGTTGATATAACCTGCTCCCTGGTGTGCAACTACATTCTACGCAATGACCTGCTGTGATGGCATAGCCTCCATTCGGTACAGACAATGCATAGTCAGATGCATATTTTGGGAAGTCTGAGGCACAAGCTGAAAATAACCCACAAAAAAAAAAAATATTTAAGAAGTTTTTATAAATATTACATTATAAAGAACACATTAATAGTTTACTTAATCATGATCATGAAAACTATATCCTTCACAATTAAGATTCTTGTTTATTTACATTAACAAGCCGCAATAAACAACGTTATAATCCATGGCACGCGGACAACATTCAAAAATACTTACTTGAAAACAATCTTAAAAGCCCCGAGTCCCTAAAGAACGCTAACTAATGCAAAGACCAGAAATTAAATTAGGAAAGAAAAGTGTTTAGGTTCGTCTTCGGGAGAGGGAGGGGGGGGGGGGGGTCGAAACAAAATGTATAATACTATAAAAGTTGCAAGCTTTTGCCACAATACCAGCAAACTAGACCCACAAACATCAAAATGTAACTCTAAAGTTAGAAACTAGCTTATAACCTCTCGAGTAAAAGCGAAAACAGAGTATTTCTTTACTGAAACAATTCATCATCAGTCATCACTATTACCACTTCTATCACTTGTTTTTCTATGAAATCACACCAACTATACCCCCTTCATCAGTTCATTCAGTTAACATAACAAGACGTCCTATAAGATCGAGACAGGTTCCAAATTCAGGCAAACATTCGAGATCAATTACCTTTTCGTTAATTTCGCACTATTTTAGGCATGGTATCAACAGTTAAAACATCCTGGAAGCAACTAGTAATATTATCCAATTATTCACATGATAAATAGTATTTCACTTGGCTAATCAAAATGATTATAGTGTAGGACGACGGGTAATTAAATTTACACTAACTTATTTAACCAACCTTTACAACTAATCATTCCAATTTTAAATAATCAAAAAGTCATAACCATAATCACTTAGATTGCGACCCTTTACTCAAATCCTGCATCATTCTCTTCTATCCACATAAAACACACCAAGCCATTAATTTCCCGTCTAATATCACCAACGCGTTTCAGACAAGAACTCCATAATAAAGCATGGTTGGGTTTACTAATCAATGAATGGTAGGTGACAAGTAAGGATGAGCGAGCATAGCATTCTTACCAAATACAGATACTATACTATACTATACCAAACCGATACCGACTGATCAAAATCAATCCCAGTATTCACTTTTAGGATTTTCGGTTTCGGTGCTAATCGGTTTCAGCACTCTTCTTTATTTTTAAACCATTAGTACCATACCAGTATTCATTTTTAAGGTTTTCGGTTTCGGTATTCTTCATTACTTTTACACTACCAATACCATACACCATAATCATTACAGCATTCAGTTCACATTTTTTTCCTCATTTCCGGTATGACGGTATCATACTTTTCGATACAGTACCTAGGGATGAGCATTTCAATAGAAAATACCCAAAATACCAATACCGATCCATTTTCAGTACCAAGTTTTGGAGAATTTCGGTAGCTGTATTCTCGGTATCGGTTCAAACCGGTATTTTACCCTAAATTACCAATACTTTACCGAAACGTACCGCATATTTTTGGTATTTGTACAAAGTTTTTGTGAAAATTGGTATCCGTAAATCGGTAAATCGGTTCACGATCGATTCATTACGGTACTAAGCCCATCCCATCCCTAGTGACAACCACCCGGACAACAAAAAAACAATATTAGTCGGTACGAAAGGCCGGATGTTACACTGTTAGACTATCCGTTGCCGGCCGCAAGCGAGCAGGCGCGAGCTACAAACTTCAATCTCAAGTAACCCGGTCACTTGACCCCGTTGTCGCTGGGGGTGAGCACCGGTGCGACCAAAGCACCTCTCTCCTGTTAACGCACGCGACCACCGTCGCCCATGCTCACGCCGCTACTGTTCGCGTGGGGCCGTTGTGGCTGGGGTGAGCACCGGGATGAAACTTCCCTCACGCCTGCACTCGCTCGTGGCCCGCAATGGACAGTCTTAGACTATTACACACACCCATCACATAAAAATCATATCTTTGACTAAAAAAACCACCTAAACCCTAAACCGTAAACCCAAACAACTCGATTTATACCTGACAAAGGAACAGCAAGAATATCACCATCTTCAACAGCAGCATTACCCAAAGCATTAACCCCCATAAGATCCGTAACAGTCGTCATATACCTAGCCGCAATCCCAGCCAAAGTATCCACATCCTTAACCACATACGACAAATAAACAGCCGGCATATTATTATCCGACCCATTAAAACACGCACACGGCAACGGCACAACCAAACTCATCCCCACATCCAACACCGTCGGATCATCAATCTCATTCGCCTCCTTAATCTGGTCGGCCGACACCAACCCACCATACACAGCGTCAGCAATGTTCGATAACGTATCAGAAGGCCTTGTTTTGTAATGGGTCGATACAGATTTACGAATACCATCGACACAAGAACAGGTGATGGGGATTTTAACGAAGAGTTGGGATGGTAAGATGTGTGAAACGACGTCGGGTGATGAGATGTCGATTGAGTTGGCGGATAGAAGGTTTAATGGGTCGATTTGGAACAGGGAAGCGAGTTCGGAGACTTTAAGGTCGGTGTAGAGAGTGTAGCCTAATAGGGCTGTGCAGGAGTCGGTGGTTGAGCATGGTTCGATGGTTGATTTGGAGGTTATGGGTGTGGTGGTGAAGATGAGGATGATGATGGTGGTTATGTAAAGGATGTTTGTGGTAGGCATTGTTAGGGTTTAGAAGAGTTGCAGAGATGAATGAGTGAGTGAATGGAGAAGAAAGGTTAAAGAAAGTGTGTTTGAGTGTGTACTAGGAAAAAGATGGTGGTGGAGTGGTTTAAGAGAGGGGTAAAAGTGTAGGGTACAAGTTGTAATGCATGTTGTACAAGTTGTAATGCATGTTGTACAAATTGGTATGGTTATTGTTGGTCTGGGAAAGTAAGTAGTGTTTGTGTTTTGTGCTTTGTTGTCTGATGTCAGATGAATTCAAATTAAGTTAAGTTGACTAATTGAATAATGAATGAATGAATGCCATTGATTTTTTTACTTTTTTATACGTTAATTGTTGATTGCGGGACTCGAAAACTCGATCTCTATATAGATTGATATCGTTAGGTTAGAAACTCTATATTGACGACGAGATAGCGGTAGAGTGGTTGGGAAAGATTTGGTGTGTTTAGTAACCCAGGTTCAGTTTCTGCCATTCTCGTTGTTTTCTGTGAAACCTGGTGATTCTGCGGTACCTGATGATGATGGGAGACTTGGCAAAGATCGCTTATTTCGATCCTTAAACTGAACGAGTTTTACCTAACTGTACCGTCATGCTTTCGGGAAAGTGTTTGCGAACTTCAGCCCGAGATGTGGGTTTTTACCATGAATTTTGCTAGTAACCAATTTGAAGGATTTGTCGGCTGTTAAAAGAAAGAAAGAAAGAAACTCTATAGTTCGTTTTTTTTTTTCTTATTTTATTGAAGGTGCTAAAGTAGTAATTCTATTCTACATTTGAAGGGAAGGAATTTTAAGGATTGTTATTAAATTAAAAAAAAGTTGATGGATTGCGTGCATATCAAAATTGGTATGACACTGATAATAAGGTATAAATGTGTTCAATTAATGTTTTCTCCAAAGTATATTAAACTGATTCTTTTGACAAAAGAGGTAAATCATATAAAACTATAAAAAAAGTTTATGGGGACCGGACCTGAGGGTGCGGGGCTTCGTTATGGGTGGTATCGTTGGCCGTTAAAAAAAAAATATAAAACTATATTATTCATGTATACAAGTTCATATTGCATACACTTGTAACATGTAGGTGGTGTTTGTTTTCTTGTGAAAAGAGCTTCTAACCTCTTATGTCTGCGCCGCGCAGACGCGGGCAGACATTTGAGGCGGACAGCTCGTTTGTTTTTCAGAAGTTGGAAGCTCTTCTTATATCTGCCCTTCCTCTTCCTGGTGCAGATGTTATCCCACCTCTTTTTCCCTCTTCTCACCCAACAAAACACATAGCATCAGATCATCTCTTCTTCATACTCATCCTCCTCCTTTTCTCTTCCCTTTTTTACTTCTCAGACTTCTACTTCTTCTTCCTCCCCTCCTCTCATCCTTACCCACCCTGTCGCCGCCTCTCTTCCTTCCCCACCTGTCTGCCGCCCACTGATCCTCCTTCCCCACCCCGTCGCCGCCCGTGCTCCTCCTTGCCCCCCCTCGGTCGCCCCTGCTTCTCCTTCCCCACCCTTTTTCCAAACAAACCTCAGACTCCATCCGCCTCAGGACAAAATCCCTCCACCTTAAGTTTTTAAGTTTTTGGCATTTGTATTGTTTTACCCTACATATTTGTAGTAGAATTGAAAGTGGGAACAGACGGTCGGCGAGGTGTTGATTCCGATGAGTAAAATTTGCAGAGTAGGGACATTTTTAAGTGACATGGGTTTGGGGGTTTTAGTAGCGCAAAGTTTCTGAAGGTTTGGATGGATATAATTTATGCACAGCTTAGCTTGAATATGAGGTAAATAGTCCGAAACTGGTGTAAAAGGAAGGATATAATTTATGCACAATGATTGGAATGTTGTAATTTTAATTGTTTAGCATTATTTCTTAATTGGATATGTCGTTTGAACAGAGATCTAGTTTTTTTTATATGGTTGTGGTTGTGGTTGTGGTTGTGGTTGTGGTGTGTTATGGTTATGGTTATGGTGGGTTGTGGTGGGTTATAGTTTTGGGTTATATTGCAGACGTTAATAAACAAACAGTCTTCTTCTTGCAGACTTCAGACGTTTGGTCCACCTCTTCTGCTGCAGATGTCTGCAGATGTGGTCCGCAGACTGCAGACATTTTACCTCTTCAAAAACAAACAGCACCGTAGTGTTCAACGTATCAGATTACTTTTATATAGCTAAATGTTTGTTTGATTAGATACTTCTAACTATGACCATTAGAACTCACGATACTAAATATATATAAATAATACCAATGATCTCCAGCCCAGCTGGTTTGAAGTGGGAAGGTTTACCTTTTTGGAGGGTTCCTGTCCGGGTTGGTCTCAGGTTCAAATATCACGCTCCACCGAAAAAATAACCGCTTGGGTTTGAAAGGAGAAACCCGTGTGGTGCAATGAGATTCGATCCTGGGCAGTGGTCGCTTTGCAACACGGGATTTACCGCTGAAACACTACTCTTCAAAAAAAAAATATACAGACTGGAAGCGATGGTGTAGTTTTAATTTCTATTTGTTGTAATTGTACTCTTGTGGCTTATCTCTAGCTTAGAGATAATGCCGGTTTTTTGGTGAATGAAGTTTGCTTTCAAAAAAAATAAAAAATAAAATGTTAGTTGGAGTTTGTGTCGACTAAATAATCAAATGGAGTTTGTCAAATGACTAGGGTGCACCTTTACTTAATTAGTTAATTACTACTTTCATCTTTTGTATAATATGAGTAATTCGGTAAAATTCATCATTTGAAATGTAATAATCCTTTTATATCAATCTCACTTGCTTTTGCTTTGATTTTGTTTTGATCATTTGACTGAACTTTTATTATATCCACTATTATTATTATTATTATTATTATTATTATTATTATTATTATTATTATTATTATTATTATTATTATTATTATTTGGTATTATTACTCTTTTTATGTAATCATTGTTTGTTATAATCGTAGTTATACTGCTATGGTTAAAAATAAATAAGATGCATTTGCAAAATTACATTTCTGAACATTTACTAATATTATTTGTTATTATTACTGAGTATGATGATGATGATTTGTTATTATTACTCTTTTTACGTAATCAATTTTAACTGGATTCTCTAACTTTTGCAAATGTTCATGGGCTGATCAACACAATTAAATTCAACAACTTTGAAGTCAACAAATAAAATTAGAAAACCAGAGATTAATGTCATAACTTTACATGATACAATCAAATTAACTTTAGATCCGATGATTTTGGATTGCATGATGAAGACAAAGTTGCCCAACTCACATGAAGACCAAACCATCACCGTCAACCTGCTCGAATCAACCTCTCTTGCTCGCTTGCACTATTTTTTTTATTTGAACGGTGACTTTTTTATGCTCGCTTGCAATGAAGACATAAGCTTGGAAAGGGTTTTTAATCTTTATATTTAAATAAATGGGTAAAAAGACAAAAGTACCCTTGAGTGACTAGATTTAACATTAAAAGTAAATCAGGTTAGTGCCAAAAGACAAACCGCGCAGGATTTTGAAATATAAAGTAGACAAAATTACATATTGTGTCCTTTATGTATGCCATAAATTATGAAACGTGTCCTTTATTTTATTTTATTTTTTCATTTTATGTCCAAAATATCTTTTATTTCTTGCATGTTGTGTCATTTATCACTGACTGAATTAAAAGATTTAATTAACTTCATTAAACACAGGGGTAAAATAGTCAATTCACACTCTTTGACATAACAACCCATTTGTTCTTTTTCTCTCTCTACTTTACTATCTCTTCTTTCTCTCTCTTAACTCTCTCTCTCTCTCTCTCTCTGCCTATTCTCCATAAACCAATCACCATCATCTGACCATCACCACACAACCTCCGACAACCATGAGCACCACCGCCATCTTTACAACCACCACCACTTGAAACAACCACCATCTACGCAACCACCACCATTATATTCGAAACCACCATCGTTGGAACACCATATTCCTCTCTGCTTTCTCACAAAACCCTAACCATTATAAACCCTAATCGCATAACCCCCTAATCCTCTAGTATCCATTCCTCTACCACAAACTTCGGTACCCAAATCTCAGAGAATCATCCTCTGGACATTTTCTTTCAGCCCCAACTTTGTTCAATAGTTCAAGACTTCTTACTCGTTAATCAGCTAATCAGGGTTGTAATCGTATATCTAAGCAAGTTCGATGAGGAATTGTGATGGATTTACCGATGTTATAAGATAGGTTGTAGTGGATCGATGGTGAGTGACAAAGGATCAGGTGTGTTAGAACCGCCGGTGGCGACAGAGTTAAGTCATTAACATAAGTCGAAACACCTTTTCTTCATCAATCTTAGTATGAATGCCTCTAATCGTTTGTTCATATCCCTATCTTCCAACTATATATCGATTGCCATGGATCAAGGGTTAGTGGATATGTGAGGGTTTAGTTATTCAGCTGCTCATTTTATTAGTATTATTATTATTATTATTATTATTATTATTATTATTATTATTATTATTTTGGCTTGTTTGAAGATTGTAAGGTTGGGTGTTTGGATCATTAAGTCAATGGGTTTCTTTTAAAGATTTATGTAGGATACAGAGAGAAATAAAAAGGGTATAAAGGAGAAAGGATGATGAAGGGACGTGAATGGACTATTTTACCTATGGGTTTAATGAAGTTAACTGAATCTTTTAACTCAGTTAGTGATAAAGGACACAATATGCAAGAAATACAGATATTTTGGATATAAAATGAAAAAAATAAAATAAATGACATGTTTCATAATTTTTGTCATACATAAAGGACACAATTTGTAATTTTATCTATAAGATACAATACTCGTCAATTTTAAATTTTAAAGACAAAGTACATCGGATGAATTTTGGTATAAAAATAAACGACAAAATTTGTAAATGACTAAAAAAATTTAAAAAGCAAACGTTTGCCAACGGTTATATTTTTAGGGGCCCATGGTTTCATCGATAGCGATAGCGTCCCTTGTTGACAGCGGGGGAGGCGGTGTTTAGCGCCCGGGTTGGGTGGCGTAGAGTGAAGGGAGGCGTTAGCCGGGCCGGCCCTGAAAATTCAGGTGCCCGGGACGAGCTGCAAAAATTGTGCCCCTTAGCCTTAGCTTTAGGTCTTAACGAAATAAATAATGTAAACTATTTTTTAAGTTACGATTAAAGTAATATCAAATTGATGGATCAAATTTTATTTCCCACTTAGGTTGTAGTCTAACAAATCCTCTTGGGGAGGTTGAGAGTTCGAATCTCACAAAGGGTGAAATTATAAAGGGGTGAAAGTTTAGCAATTAAAAAAAATTGTTTTATAACAAAAATAAAAATTAAAAAGGAAGTCAAAACCAACCAGTAAAAAGGCAAAAACAACTAAGTGTGAACCTTCTTCATTTCATCTTCTTCATCATTTCTAGTCCTACACTCATTAATAAACCTGCAATTTTTTTTTCTCAAACCATTTTATCTTCTTCTTTAATTCTTAACCTCTCTCAACATTTCTTTACTTTCTATTTTATATAAACTACTCTTCACTTTGATTAATACTTGATTAATAATTTTGGGGCTCAAACATACAAAAATACATCGAATTAAATACATCACTATTAAAAAAACTTGGATTGCCGAAGGGTTAATGTGCCCCCGAGAAATAGGGCCCGGGCCGAGAGTCCTCCCCGCACCCCTTAAGGGCCGGCCATGGTTAGCCCACACTCCACACCCGCTAGTCTTTGTGAATATCATAATTATCTCCACTAAAATTATAAGATATGGTAATTTAGGCAGGTGTAATTCTAACTTTACACTTATAAATAGTTTATTAATAAATAAATAACGTGTAACATCTCACAACTTTTAGTGTTTCTCTACCGTCATTTCATATAATCACACGTAAGATACTTGTATATGTTTTTTTTTCTTTTAATCATTGCACTTTTTGTGCGTTTTCGGTTCTATTACCGTGCCACTTTCTGTTACATGTATGTTTGTATACTTATTTTGTGGCCTTTTTATTTTCTTTTCCCATCTTTTTTCTTTTGTCACAATTTCTTATGATCTATTTAGCTTCAAATTACATCATGTTACAATAAAAATGATATCAAAGTATGATTCACATGATGGAGAGATTGCCACAATTGATCATCTTCCTTGTATTTCTTATGGCTTTGGCATCCATCGATGCGAATGTCAAGTCAATTTTCATGTCTGGGGACTCCCAATTTGATCCGGGTAATAATCAATACATCAAGGATTGCAACATTCAAGCCAATTTTACACCTTATGGTTCGAGTTTCTTTCACCATCCTACGGGACGGTTCACTAATGGTCGAACTGTTGCAGATTTTATTGGTAAGTCTTTATTTCTAACAATCAAAAACATATATGTTTATTGATTTTGTATAATGAAACATAATGAAACTGTTACACAACTAAACATATACTCTATGGTTTTTTATAATTTTCGTGTTTGTGTCGAATGTATGTTTTTCTTTTTTTATTTTTATGTTTACTAGCGAATGAATACATTATGCAGCACAATATTTAGGGATTAAGTTCCAAGAACCTTACTAAGAGGTATACCGACGTTTAGCAAAGGACAGTCGGATGCATTTCCCCTCCAATGGACTCAACTTTGCGAGCGCGGGAAGTGGACTCTACAAACAAGGATGAAGTAAGATGATCGATCCTTCTAGCTTGAGTTCAATCTAGATTATGAATTCTTTGTATATAAAAAAAAGAAAGAAAGAAAGGTCGGTCTCATTTCATATAATTGTTTAAATTTTTCGGATCAATTAAAAATTTGGACCATATATAGTTAGAGGAGCCTCTTTTAATGATAAACTTAGGGTCATTATCTCATGTATTACCTTATGGATGCTATTTTTATGTCTCTCTAACAGAAACGTAGAGAGCATTGAAGAAAATAACTAAGTTGACCTAGAAGAAATAAAAGTAAAAATAAAAAATATTAAAACAACACAATATACAATCATTAGAGTTACCAAAGTTTAGGGACCAAACTAATCATAATAAAATATAAGGATAAATAATGAAAAAAAAAACCTTGTTAAAGTTAAGTGGTTAAACATGTCAACACCAAAGTTGAGAGTAAAAAATGGTTAAAGTATAAGAATAAGTAATGAAAAAGGAACCCTTGTTAAAGTTAAAGGGTTAAGCATGTCAACACAAAAGTTGAAGGGTCAAAGATGGTTAATGTTGACCAAAATAGGAAACCTTATTCTCACCTTGTTTTTGCACTGTTTCGCTTTCCTTCCTCGTTATTCACAACAATAACTACATCGACTTTTATTCCACTATTAGGAATTCAAGTTGCAACGCAGCTCCCACCACCGTCCATTTCTAACCTCCACGACCTAAGCCGATTTTATTTGCGTCCATTTATATACGTACATGAACCTTTCATGAACACGTTCATTTTTTTAATAAACAAACAAAAATAAACAAACAAATACAAAAAAATCTTGTTCAGTAAGTGTTTATGAACACGTTATTTTCTTAACGAACGAACACGAACAAGGCTTCATTCGATTCGTTTACGTATAGTAGCCCTATACGGGAATAAGAACAAAATTATCTAAATTAAATAACCCAATAATAAGTGCTAATTATATTAGTAAATACATATTAATTAAGTGATCTATATAATGTTAAAATATCCTTTATGTGTTTTAACCATATAAGTATGGATGATTAGTTTTCATGCATAAAACTCATTGGTGCTATGTTCCAAAATACTTAGAACTATTCTTTCTTCGGTTTATATTGTACCTTGTTAAATTGCAAGGGGGTGACATCAATCCAAGTCCAACTAGACCAATTCCAAGCCCTACTAGGAAAATCTCCATCTTTGGAAAATTTTAGTCACAAACATTTACAGAAAAAACAAATTCAAGAATCTTTATTTTTCCTCACATCGGGTGGAAATGACGTGTTTTCCTATTTCTTATTGCCTGGGGCGTCGAAAATGACACCGAGAACCTATGTACGTGCTATGTTGAAAGAAGTGGTCCGCTTCACAAGCAAAATCTACAAGTATGGAGGCCGTAGGATAGTTCTTTTCTCGTTGGGCTCAGTAGGGTGCATTCCTGGAAGAGTCCTCATACAAGGTTCACCTACTGACCGATGCCTTGATAAGATGGACATAATGACTAGATATTTTAATGTTGGTTTGAAACGTATCGTATATAGCATACCTAGAAGGTATCCTGGTGCAATCGGTGTTTATGCAGCAGCGTATGATACTTCAAAAAAGTATCGTGACAACGCAAAACAATACGGTACTACTTCTTTCATGTATTCTCAAATTAAACGTAGTTCATCGTGAATAAACGTATGATAATAAAAATTGATTTATGATTATAATTAGTATGATAACACTATATGTGTTTATTTGATAACACTTTTGCTTTTCTTTTGATAAAAATGTATCGCAGGTTTTGCCAATGTAACTCATGCATGTTGTGGGGGTGGGCCCCTAAATGGATTGTTGCAGTGTGGGCTAAAAGATTACAAGATGTGTTTGAACCCAAATGAGTACTTTTTTTGGGATTATTTTCACCCCTCAGAGCGTACTTATGGGCTCATCTCCGAAGCATTTTGGGCCGAAGGCAAAGATGAAATATGGCCCATCAATCTGAAGACTTTGGCCCGCAATATGAGTCATATGACAACAGTCCCTTGAACCCATTGTTAGTCACAAATTTATTATGTGTTTGGGCAGTTATATAAAAGGGTTTTTATGTGATATTTAAACTGTCTACTGTTAGCATTGTGTTTTTCATATAATCAAATATCAACTATTAGCTTAATTATCTATACTACATTATAAAGGTGATGTCAAGCAAGGGGAAGAAAAACCAATTATAGATCGTTGTTTGATTTCCGCTCAGTTTCGTCATCTGCTGTTCCATGGTGTTTTCACAACCACCTCACATGGATTATCAAATCCTAAAAACATCAGTAGCTACATACGGACAAACCAAAGTTGTCCACCACAAAGACTCATCGACAGCCGTGATTGTTTTCTTGGTGCAAAAAAATAGGGTTGTGTCTGATTTTATTTGGGTCTAAAAGAAGTAATTTTGTTTGATGTTAAAGCGAGGTATAATTTCTAACTTTTGTCTTTACTTGTAAATGTCATGGAACGGTGGAGTGCTAATTAATAATTTTCAATTACTTGATTTGCTATGACCAAGCGTTAGGACTTAGTTGTCTAATGTCTATTGTAGTTAGAAAACTTCAGTGGCAACTACAACATGTTTATTGACATATAGATCTTAGTTTGTTTTATCATATAAACATAAGTTGTAGAAATCTTAGATATTTTGTAAAAAATAAACCTTTTGAAAAATTTAAACATTTCAAGAATTTGAAGATATCTTTTATTTGATTATGATAATAAAATTCCCCTTATTGCCTATCAATGTTAGATTTAAATAAATATTATTATGAAATTTGATTATGATAACAATATCCCCGTATATCAATAATATCTTTGAATAAAAGCTATTTACACGGTTGTGTACATAAATATAAATGACATGTAGGTTATACGACGACCTCCCATGACATCCTCACTTCTTTGACCACCTAATGGTCTTAACCACTTTGTCTTTCAGTTGCGTATTGTCAACTCCACCGCAACGTGCAAGCTCCACACTAGTATAATATTAATCTACAAGTGGTTTGTATTTTATGGTATTTTACATCATGCTTAATAAGTGTTTTGTGCATAAAAGGGTTGTTCATTATGTTATATAGATTGTACCCTACATTGTGTTATATAGATTGTACCATAACTTATGTGAAAGCTAACCTTTTATTAGTTAGTTGTATGGATGTTTTATAAAGGTTAATTTTGAAATGGAAATTATAACACATTTCTATTTGCTCATGATCAAATTCTTATAGTCACACGTTGATGATTCTTGAATTTGTTAAAGACATGTGTGACCCAATATGAAGAAAAATGGGTTTATGATCGATGTCATTTGATCAGTCAAAAGAAAGTCATTTCATAGTATAATGAAGCAATGTCGTCTTTATAGAGAATTGGTGGAAAGTCGTAGCCTTTAACTAAATTAACTAATTGATTAAAAATGTGTTGCGTTGATTTGATTTGGAAAAATTACTGAAACCACACAAACTGTTATCTTAGATTAAATATCAATTTAGAGAAAACGGAATCCCCTCGCTGTTTCAGGTTATATGTTTCACACAAAACTTTATTGATTAATTGGACACCACATAGACATGGTATTAGAAACTTAATTAAAGCGATCATTGAAGACATGTTATTAATAGCAACCCGTATGATTCAGTTACCTAATTATAAGTGTTAATTATCCACTTTTGATTACTCAAACCGGCACACAATGTAAGAAACCCGAATGTGAAAGGCAAAGACAAAAACATCAAACACATATAATTCATTTAAATTGATTAAAATGTCAAACTATTCCTTAGTATTTAAAGCAAAACAGACTCAAACATGAAATCAACAAAGTTTTGAGTTTTAACTAACAAACTCTACACCCGGAGGAAGTTCCATAAGAATTAGCAAAGCATATTCATATAGGAATCTTCAATACTTTATTTGGATCTTGATTGCATGAAAAATTGAAGTAGAATGAGGCTCTTCAGCTGAAAATCGCGTCTTGCCTCGTCTCTATTCGTCTGGAATACGACATATATTTCGAATATTAGGGTTTCCAAATATTAAATTAAGTCAAAAACCAATTTTAGCTGACTTAAATATTCTTCGCGTGTCACAAAGATAAACAGAAGGGTCCTTCGCGTTATTGGAGCTCCAATTCGCTTGTTCGCGTGTCTTGAAGAGTCCAAATTCCAGTTTTTTAACTTTTGCATCCCAATTCATGATTTAAGCTTATTGTCCACTCATTTAACAAACGAATACATACAATATGCTTACACGCTAAGTTTAATTAAACATAACTTAAAACACGAATAAATATCTAAAATAAATATAAAACTAACACATTAAGAGGGTGTTTTTAAAAACACATCAGGTTAACTATTTTTTATCATATTCATTATTATATTTTTATAATTAATTAAACTGTTTCCTTTGTTTTTCACTTATAACTTTAAAAAATTGTCGTTTTGTAATATTATAAGTATGCTATTGGGACAAATTTATTATTTCTATACATTTTGACCTAAGTTTTATTAAAAATTAAGTAGGGTCAAATGTATTAATACTAAATACCTATCTAAGTACCTTCATTCTCATATCGTCATCTTATTCATTAATTACTCATTCGACAACATATGAAATATAAATTTTATATTACTCACTTTTATAACTATTACATTCCTAGGGTTGGGAAAAATACACAGTTAAAGGTTTTTAGATATGAATTAGATCATATTTTAGGTATTTGGTGGTCAAGTATAAACGCCCCTAAAGGTTAATAAATCGTAATAAAAAAATCAGAGTTAGTTGCTTTAGGGTGATAGAAATAAATGATTGTACCTCGTACAAAACATAATACTCATTAAGTTTTCTTTAACATGTCATGTACGTTTAAGCATTGGTTAAACTTTTTGTGCCTTGATATGATAAGATATATCTATATCTATACTATGGGCATGTTTGGATAAACTTATTTGAGGCAAAAAGGACTTTTTGTTAAAAGGACTTATTAACTTATGACTTTTTAAAAAGGAGTTTTTAAAAAAGTGTTTGGATTAGCTTATGTGGTGGGAAAAAACAATAAGTTGATAAGTTAGTTTGTAAAAAAGTGTTTGGTTTAACTTATTTAGATAAAATGACCAAAAAGGGTATAAGGAGGGAAGGTGTAAGAATATAATAAGGGCATGTATGTAAATAACCATCAATAAGTTATAAGGAGGTTCAAAAAGTCACTCCTCCCTTACTTTTCCAAAACAACTTATCATAGGCTTACAAAAAGTTAAAACAAAAAGTCCTTTTTCTTTTGCCAAACACTTTTTGTAACTTATTAACTTTTTGAAAAAGTTATAAGTTATAAGGAGGTGGAAATAAGGAGAGCCAAACATGCTCTATATTATAAAGCATGAGGCAAGGATACCAACCAAATTTAATTAATTACAACATATAATGCATATGGTACAATACCCTAATGAAGTTAGTAAGAGGGCAAAATAGTATTTTTATATGAATATTAAATTGTTCATGAAATAGATGTAAATGTAAATGAAAATGCATGTAGTAAATTAAAAGGAAGTCCATAAGTTTTCTACCAAATAATTTAATTGTTATTATATATATATATATATATAATTAACAAAGTTGGTTAGTGTTAAGTGAGGTTTATATATGATAATAAACACTCAATAGTAATGGCGATAAACACTCAATATTTTCTAAACTGTTATAACATTAATCTTGAAGTTCTTTTCATAAATTTTTATGTATAAAAAATATGAATCAAAATAAAATACAAGTTTATACTTGGAGTATATTATGTTAAGAAATATATACATAATTTTCATTGAAATATATAAATGTAATCCTAAAGAATTTAAAAAGACTAGAAAGTAAATATCAAAATGAAATTAAGCATATATGAGTTATAGACTTAATAATTATGTGGTTAAAATTTATTGACTTTATAAAAGCAAAATCCCAAATAAATAAATAATACAACCTTTCATGTACCGGTACATAATTAATCTTAAATAGTCAGTTTTTTCCGATCCTTTAAATTGTGATGCCAAACAAGGGGAGGAAAAACCAATTATAGATTGTTGTTTGATTCCTTCTCAATTTCATCATCCGTTGTCTCTTGGTATTTCCACAATTACCTTACATGGATTATCAAATCCTAAAAACATTAGTAGCTACATACGGAAAAACAAAAGTTGTACTAGACTTCCAAACCATCAATTCTCGTTGTGTGCCACCTCAAAGACTCGTCGATAGCCGCAATTGTTTTCTAGGTGCAAAAAATAGAGTTGCGTCTGATTTTATTTGAGTCTAAAAGAAGTAATTTTGTTTGATGTTAAAGTGAGGTATAATTTCTAACTTTTGTCTTTACTTGTAAATGTCATGGTACAGTGGAGTGCAGATAATTTTCAACTACTTGATTTGATAAGATCAAGCCTTAGGACATGGTTGTCTAATGTCTATTGTAGAGAGAAAATTTCAGTATCAACTATAACATGTTTATTACCATGTAAATCTTAGTTCTTTTTATCATATGAACATAAGTTGTAGAAATCTTAGATATTTTGTTAAAATAAAGCTTTTGGAAAATTTAGAAATTTCAAAAATTTGAAGATATCTTTTATTTGGTTATGATAACAAAATCCCCATATTGCCTATCCACATTAGATTAAAATAAATATTATCATGAAATTTGATTATGATAACAATATCCTTATACATCAATAATATCTTTGAATAAAAGCTATTTACGAGGTTGTGTACATAAATATAAATAACATTTAGGTTGTATAACGACCTCCCATGGCATCCTCACTTCATTGACCACCTGATTGTGTTAACCATTTTGTCTTTCAATTGCGTATTGTTAACTCCACTGCAACGCGCAGGCTCCACACTAGTAACATATGCATGTAGGAATGATTAGATCGCACGTTAACATACAAGCTTTGATAAATGGTAACTAAATCATGCTGGGATTTTGTCATGTGCATTGACCTCAATATCTTTAATTTGCTTGCCAATGCACGTAGGTTCACTAGCTCGTGCCCTAGGCATCGTGTAAAACACGTTCAGTTATGTATTGTGATCTTTTATACCTTAACTTTTAACATGGACGTTAATTCTTGACCACGAGTTTTCAATTGCTTAAAAATACCTCAAAACATGAAAACATAAATGGAATATTTATTTAATTCAAAGTGTATGAGTGTATATATTTGATTATTTATTGAGCAAGTGGTTTACTTTAATTTGTGGTTGGAGAAACATGTATAGACGATTGGTCGACGGCAAAAATGATCAAGTTTTTTTTTTTTTTTTTTTTTTTCAGCTATTTAATTATTTTGACTTTACTAATGGACTTTGACTAAGACTAAGTTGGTTTAGGCCGAAGTCAACCTTCCAGGTTAAGGGATGGTTTGTTAACCACGCAACTTTTAAAATCACACCAATATATAGATCTTGGTCTTTAGTAATTATTAGTCTTTTTTTTTTTTTGAAAATTTTGAAAACTATTAGGGGCTGTTTGCTAAGCCTTTTACTGAGTCTCTGAACCATTCAACTTTTGAATGTGAAGAAACACGTACCGAAACAGGCGTCCGGGTCATGCCTCGACCAAGTTGAATAGGAGAATCACACCTCGTTCTTCTTCTCTTTTCCGGTCCAGATCTGCAAGGAAGGAAAGGAAGGTGGGGAGTGGAGGTGACTGCTAGGAGACCACGAGTGGAATCCAACGTACAGACACAAAAAGTGATGGTGGCGGCCATAGTTGTTTTGGGGTAATCTCTTGTGTGCCCTAATGAGAGGTGAATACCTCTTTATATAGGGCTTTTATGGGCCACCATCATGGGCCTCTAACTATATGGGCACATAGCCCATTGGCACAAAGCCCAGTCAGAGGGTTACCTCCACACCCCAATATTAGTAAATAATATAACAAGTAATAAAATAACGAACACGGTATGTCGGGTCAGGCACCATACCTCTACAAGTCCCCCTAGTCTAGTGTTGCTCTCATGTGCAAGCGTTGAGTGGAGCGCTAGACTAGTTAGGAGTGCTTGGGAATGAAGATTGCAAGTTTTCGTCTTCTTGGTGGACTAACGACTCGAGTGTTCCATCTTCTTGTTTCGATGTGTGTGAGGTTATAATTTTTGCGCTCGCTACCAGCTAAGTGTCACCTTCTAGGCTAACTGTCACCGACGCGCGTGAGGGTGCTCGCCGCGCTTGTTACCAGCTAAGTGTCACCTTTTAAGCTAACTGTTACTGGGGAGCGAAGTAACGATTCATCGCAGGTATTTATGTGTCTCGCTGCCAAACCAAAACCTTGAGCGGCCAATTTTAGGGCGCGCGAGCAAATGTTATAGCGCGCGGCAGAACCAAAACCGGTGGATCCATTGGCGTATTATAATATGGAAACCATCTAGAGTGGTGTTATGCCATGCCAGTCCCCCAGTTCATTGCTGCTAAATACTGTTAGTAGCATTGAACTTATAAAATAAGTGATTACAAAATATGTATAACGATGCGAGACCGGTTAGTTTGAATTGCTTTACAAGAGGGTGTCGCGCGTATTTACATGCGGTGCTATGTGTGTGCCCCGCAAAATATTTTATTCAAGGCACACGTGACGTTTGCAGTTTAACCCTTGCTGTTAAAGCGGGTGTAAAACATTTGATTTATAGAAAGAAATGGTTTTTTTTTTTTTTTTTTTTTTTTTTTTTTTTTTTTTTTTTTAACGTAGCGCAGGCCTTTCTTAAATAAATCAGAACCAAGTAAATACTAGCATTGTCAAAACACTTTATTTTGGTTTTAGTGCCATGGTATCACAAGATGGCTTTAGTTAAGATATGTGAATTAGCAAATAGTGAGCGCTTTTGCATATTTAAATGCGTGTGTCGCTTGCCTTACTTCATCCATCTTGTCATGGAAGTTTTCATTCTCGACCAGGCTTGCGTTTAAGCACAGACCAGATGGTCGTTTATTTGTGTCTTATCACACGGGTCTTGGTTTAGATGGTTGTTTTGCGTCGACGCGAGTTATCGTCGCGAGTTGCTGAACACCATTATATTTCGGGTTATCATCGCGAGTTGCTGAACACCATTATATTTTGGGTTGTTTTGCGTACTCGACTTATTTATTTTTCTGTATTTTACTGTATAGATGTTTAGAAAGTCAAGGTTGGCGTTTAAACGCACCCGACTTGTTTATTTTTCCGTATTTTGCTATACGGCTATTTATAATGTCAAGGCTTGCGTTTAAACGCGCACTTGACTTGTTTATTTTTCCGTATTTTACTATACGGAAGTTTACGAAGTCGAAAGTGGCGTTTAAACGCGCACTTGACTTGTTTATTTTTCCGTATTTTACTATACGGAAGTTTACGAAGTCGAAAGTGGCGTTTAAACGCGCACTTGACTTGTTTATTTTTCCGTATTTTGCTATACGGCTATTTACAAAGTCGAAAGTGGCGTTTAAACGCGCACTTGACTTGTTTATTTTTCCGTATTTTGCTATACGGCTATTTACAAAGTCGAAAGTGGCGTTTAAACGCGCACTTGACTTGTTTTTAGAAAGTCGAAAGTGGCGTTTAAACGCGCACTTGACTTGTTTATTTTTCCGTATTTTGCTATACGGAAGTTTACGAAGTCGAAAGTGGCGTTTAAACGCGCACTTGACTTGTTTATTTTTCCGTATTTTGCTATACGGAAGTTTACGAAGTCGAAAGTGGCGTTTAAACGCGCACTTGACTTGTTTATTTTTCCGTATTTTGCTATACGGAAGTTTACGAAGTCGAAAGTGGCGTTTAAACGCGCACTTGACTTGTTTATTTTTCCGTATTTTGCTATACGGATATTTACAAAGTCGAAAGTGGCGTTTAAACGCGCACTTGACTTGTTTTTAGAAAGTCGAAAGTGGCGTTTAAACGCGCACTTGACTTGTTTATAGGGAGTCGAAAGTGGCGTTTAAACGCGCACTTGACTTGTTTATTTTTCCGTATTTTGCTATACGGATATTTACAAAGTCGAAAGTGGCGTTTAAACGCGCACTTGACTTGTTTTTAGAAAGTCGAAAGTGGTGTTTAAACGCGCACTTGACTTGTTTATAGGGAGTCGAAAGTGGCGTTTAAACGCGCACTTGACTTGTTTATTTTTCCGTATTTTGCTATACGGATATTTACAAAGTCGAAAGTGGCGTTTAAACGCGCACTTGACTTAAGTTTAGGAAGTCGAAAGTGGCGTTTAAACGCGCACTTGACTTAAGTTTAGGAAGTCGAAAGTGGCGTTTAAACGCTCACTTGACTTAAGTTTAGGAAATTGCAAATTAACAGTGCAATTTTTTGTTTAGACATTGTATTTTAACCATACAATGTTTAGTTTGCGCGTTGTATCTTAACCATACAACGTGTGGTTTAGGAAATTGCAAACTAACAGTGCAATTTTTAGTTTAGACATTGTATCTTAACCATACAATGTTTAGTTTGCGCGTTGTATCTTTACCATACAACGTGTGGTTTAGGAAATTGCAAACTAACAGTGCAATTTTTTTTTGCGCATTGTATCTTAACCATACAAATGCGTAGTTTAGGTGTTGCATTTTAACTATGCAACGTTTAGTTTATGGATCACGTTTAGTGCTGGCTTGGCCTCTTCGTAAGTTAACTCATTTTGTTGAGGTGCTTTGATGAGCTATGGGCTTGCCACCAAAATGGTTTGGATTTGTTGTCCGTAATATATATTACATATTTTATTTTTGTTAAAGTGCAAGCTGTCAACCACAAATAAAAGTTGTTCAAAATTGTAAATTTGTTTATGTGGGCTCAAGAGTCAAGACCAACAGTTCACTATTTATATATTATGTTCAACAAAAACGTAGCCTTTGTCTCCAGCACTATTTGACAAAAAGTAAGAAACTCCGATGACCGGAGCATAGATGGTTTAATTTCATCTCTACCACTACTGCAATTACGGCTGCTATGGAGCCCGCCATGGACTATCTCCCACATGCGCATAGTGATTTTGACCCCCGCGGAGTGTCTCTGCCGTCTGTCGTGCGCGAGGTTTCTCAAGTGGGCGCGGAGTTAGACGGCGTGCCACGAGAGTTAACCATCGTGCCGTAGACCTTCTGATGTCTCGTTGAAGTAACCGGCGGAACGTGTCCGCACACGCGACAGCGTTTCTAAGGAGCGCAGGTGATTCGCTACATCTCCGACAGATTCCTCTCCTTTTTATTTTAATATTTTATGTATGAATGAACAAAACTTAGGAATCTGTCGGTTTATGTGTGATAGCACGGATTCCTTTCCTATCAAGCTTTTGAGCATTACGAATTTACAACTTTTTGGTTTTTATAAACATAATAGGGTGTGCACAATTAATCAAATGTATTCACATCAGAAAAGGAATCCGGGGATGCTCCCGCACAAAATGTTTAACCAGCCATGGAGCATGATCGTCATGCGCATGGGCGGAGCATGTTCGTCATGCGCATGGGCGGAGCATGACCGTCATGCGCATGGGCGGAGAATGACCGTCGTACTCGTGTGCACGGGGATGATGCGCACTCAGTTTATTCTTCGCCAACGAGATAACGACATGAATTTAAAGATGAGAGAATGTACCTTGTAGCTTTTTTCCTGTGAAATCGGAGCAACGACAGGCTCGGAGCGCAGGTCAGAGCTAAGTGTAATTTGTCTTTATATGCCCATGTGCTGTGTATGCATTGTCACTTGTACCTTGGTGTAGAGGTGTGCAATACTTACTTGTACACTCTTCCATCCGAATGTTTTTAACCAATTTCTTTAATCAGAATATACATATGCTTGGTTTTGGTAAACATAGGGATTTGAAACAACAAATGGAGTCTGAACTACATATTTTTAAAAAAGCATCATGGACACTATACAAGAACGTGAACCGGGAGATAAGGAAACCCCATATCCATCTTGAAAGGCGAAAGTGGCGTTTAAACGCGCACTTGACTTGAGTTTAAGAAGTCGAAAGTGGCGTTTAAACGCGCACTTGACTTGTTTTTAGGAAGTCGAAAGTGGCGTTTAAACGCGCACTTGACTTGAGTTTTGGAAGTCGAAAGTGGCGTTTAAATGCGCACTTGACTTGTTTTTAGGAAGTCGAAAGTGGCGTTTAAACGCGCACTTGACTTGTTTTTAGGGAGTCGAAAGTGGCGTTTAAACGCGCACTTGACTTGAGTTTAGGAAGTCGAAAGTGGCATTTAAACGCGCACTTGACTTGTTTTTAGGAAGTCGAAAGTGGCGTTTAAACGCGCACTTGACTTGTTTTTAGGGAGTCGAAAGTGGCGTTTAAACGCGCACTTGACTTGTTTTTAGGGAGTCGAAAGTGGCGTTTAAACGCGCACTTGACTTGAGTTTAGGGAGTCGAAAGTGGCGTTTAAACGCGCACTTGACTTGAGTTTAGGGAGTCGAAAGTGGCGTTTAAACGCGCACTTGACTTGAGTTTAGGAAGTCGAAAGTGGCGTTTAAACGCGCACTTGACTTGAGTTTAGGAAGTCGAAAGTGGCGTTTAAACGCGCACTTGACTTTTTTTTTTTTTTTTTTTTTTTTTTTTTTTTTTTTAGAGATCTTGAACAACATGTATCCATAAATCTTTACTTGAACATTGCCGAAAACTCGAATCTAGAAACAAGGGGAGAGGTTTCTTTTGCGTTGTTGTACTCTATGCTGCTTGGGTTGTACTCTCTTTGCGAGTTGTAACCTGTGCATTGAAAGTTGTACCCTTGTTTCTTTTATTGCAAATCAAAAAGGATCTGCCACCTACGCATTGAAAGTTGTACCCTTGCTTTAGTACCCTCCCTTTAGACGAACAGAGACTTTTCCCCATTGATGAGATTGCTTTTCTTGGTTTCCATTATTCCTTTGGGTTTATATTACAGCCACATAAATTTAAGATGTAAATTTAGAAAGTTACACCTTTGTGATGTATATATCCAATTTATTATTAATCCAAAACCCCGAGAGTCTTTCAAAAAGCACAGATCTGAAGGTTAGAGTAGAGAAGAACAAAGATGTGATTGTTGCCGGGTTGCTCTTTACGGATGGCGCCAATGAAGAAACACGTACCGAAACAGGCGTCCGGGTCATGCCTCGACCAAGTTGAATAGGAGAATCACACCTCGTTCTTCTTCTCTTTTCCGGTCCAGATCTGCAAGGAAGGAAAGGAAGGTGGGGAGTGGAGGTGACTGCTAGGAGACCACGAGTGGAATCCAACGTACAGACACAAAAAGTGATGGTGGCGGCCATAGTTGTTTTGGGGTAATCTCTTGTGTGCCCTAATGAGAGGTGAATACCTCTTTATATAGGGCTTTTATGGGCCACCATCATGGGCCTCTAACTATATGGGCACATAGCCCATTGGCACAAAGCCCAGTCAGAGGGTTACCTCCACACCCCAATATTAGTAAATAATATAACAAGTAATAAAATAACGAACACGGTATGTCGGGTCAGGCACCATACCTCTACAGAATGGAATGGTTAAAGCTGAACTATTAAGACTTAGAATGTTACTGAACCATTAAGCACTGAACAAATGCTGAACCATTAAGACTTGAGATGTTGCTGAAGCATTAAGCACTGAACAAAGGCTGAACATTAATGAGGCTCTCCTACCAATGTAGGATAAGATAACTAACCATTAAAAAGTCAAACTTAATGATTCAACACTTAACCATTAAGACCTTTTAATAACTCAGCACTTAATCAACCAAACAACCCCTTAGTTATATACTATATTGTTAGTAATATTATAAATGCTTTGTTCGATAGGTATGCTTGTGTTTTGCTATTTATGTTTCGTTGATCCTTATCTGTCTATTGATCAAACATAAAACTTAAGTGTCAATTTCCTACCTAAGTTACTATGAATAATACGGATCAAGCACAAAGATTGGCATGTAACTTGTACTGAACACAATAAGCTTTTTTCAGTACAAAAGGGATGAGGTTCACTATAAGAGCATGTTTGTCTCTCGTCCTTTCCTTCTTTCTCCTTCTTCTACCTCAAAAACTCCTTAATTCCCAAAGTCGCAAATTGTGACTTATGATTTTTTTTCCCTGTTTTCTCTTTTTCAAAGCACAAAATCTTTCAAAAGCTCATTTTTAAACAATTACCCAAACACTTTTTTTTTTTTTAACTTTTGACTTATTAGATAAGTTATAAATTAAAAGGAGTGGAAAAACGAAAAACTAAACACCCTCTAACAAAATGAAGTACTCTTAACAAGGTTTCCCTTTTCAATATAAGATGTTAAGACTAAACTCATGGTTTGAAGTTTTGGATGTAAGTTCACATTGTTAAGCTAGATTTTATATTGACGTTTATTTTTAAGTGTTCATCTAATGGTTCACTTCAAATTGATGCTACCTAGAAAATCCATGGGTTAATTAGAAGGATATTGTAGACTTAGGTTTAGCCTTAGGGTATATTACATGTTTCTCAACTAACAAGTATGTATGTATGTATGTATGTATGTATGTAAATCAAAAATAGACTGGAATTTTTTCAGCATGTGAACTAGATATAAACCAAACTAAGTCATTTTTGGTTGATTAAAAACAAAACCGAAATGGTGATCATTGACTAGACAACGTGGTGTTCCAACCTGTTGATTGTATCCAAAACTGATGTTGTATCGTAGGTTAATTGGATTTTGTTCTTTTATGTTATTTGGTTCTATCCGTTTCGGTTGTATCCTGTAGGTCCAATTTCCTATGACCATTTCTTGATTATCAATGCAATTTCTTTCCAAGGAAAAACCAATCAAGTCAAACATAAAAGAACTTTAAAGCAACTACTAAGACCCATATGAGAGTTTGTATTACGAATTCTAGAACGTCTTAACTCTAGTGTATGAGAAGATGGACACGACCATTAATTTAACATCTAATGTATGAGAAGTTTGTTTGTGTTCGTTCGTTTAATAAATGAATAAATACAAACAAAAATTCAGTTTATTTAGTTAAACAAATGAACATGAACATGATCATGGGCCGCGTTTGTTTATTTATGTTTGTGAGCATTATTTATAAATCATTATTTTCAATTCAGGCTCAACACGCTTCGATTTAGACCATTGTGTTGACGCTATGACTTTAGTACTTTAGTTATAATAATAAATGATACACCTTTTTTAATCAAACTTTTTTAATATTAATAACATATGTTATAGCCCCACACGTACGCCCACCATCCCTGACAACTAACAAACCTTCACTCGTTCATTTTAACGCGTATTTATGTAACTTCCTCTCAATTCCGTTATATAAACACACACCTCACCAATATTTCCCTAACTAATTATTTCTCTATATATTTTCTCTCTACTCCAACCGTATCCGTGTCAGTATAATTGTCACTTCGTGAGTCCGATAACTGTTTTATCAGTTGTTTCATACAACTAAATGGGGAACTATGTTTCAGCTTGTAGTAATATTGGGATCACTCCTAAAATGAGATCAAATAAATCAGCTAGAGTTATTCTCCCTACGGGTGAAATTAGGCAGTTTCAAGATTCGGTTAAGGCGGCCGAGATCATGCTCGAGTGCCCTAATTTCTTCGTTGTGAATTCGCGGTCGTTAAGCATCAACAGGCGGTTTTCTCCGCTCTCCGCGGATGAAGATTTGGAGCCGGGAAGTGTTTATGTAATGTTTCCGATGAGACGGGTGAATTCGATGGTTACGCCGGGAGATATGGCGGTTTTTTGGTTGTCGGCTAATAGCGCGCCCAAGCGGATTTCGGGAAGGATATCTCCGGAGTCGGTATTGGGTGGGGAGGCGACGGTGGTGGTGGTTAATGAGGCTCCGCAGCCGCGGTTGGTGGTGGATGCGCCGGAGTTTGGTCATCGGTTAATGGTGTCCAGATCAAAGAAGCCTGTTCTGGACACCATTACTGAGGAGCCAGTGCGGCGGTCCAAGTAGGACGAATGATTTGTTTTTGTTAAAGGGTAGAATAGTCATTTTTGTGAATAGACTCAACACTGTAGAAACGTCAGCTTATGAATTAATTAAATAAATATGTTTAGGTATATTTAGTTGTCTAGATCAAGACGAAGTAATTTTGTGGGTTAAGAATTGCTCGAGTAGAACTAGTCAAGATTGGTCAGTGGTCACAATGGTATTCTTTTGATATTGTTGGTGTATGAGCTATCCTAGTGGATTCGTTCGTCGGTGTATGTTTCCATTTCTTCAGCTCCTTGCTAGTTTTTTTTATATGTAAACTTCATTAAAATAGGCGCGCCCTCAAAACAGCTCCTTGCTAGTTGATTTGTTCTTTTAGTATTTATAAATATGAAACTTTGTCGTTAAAAAAAAAAGTTGTTATTGATCATGACACATTATATTTACATTTATATTCATTAGAAAGACAAATGTTTGAAATAATCTTCGATTCTACTTAAAATTAACAAAATTTAATACCATCGTATAATCATCCTTAAAATAGAGTATATACACCTTGAATCATTCTTGAATCGTTGTAAGAAATACAGACTGATTTTTCAATACTAAAGTGGTGATTATAAAAATGAATACACGGAATAATTCCACGTTGAATAGTTCGATACTAAAGTGCTGGCTCGTTTAAGTTCGAGCTCGAGCTTACCCTGTCTCAGCTTGACTCGGCTCGTGTACAGCCCTAATTAATTCTACTTAAAATTAAATTAATAAACTTGATGTTACAATAAAGTACGACACCTGCATTTAAATTAGATACACAACGTTATTTTATCAACTGATGGTGAGCCATAGTATTACTATTGTGAGATGTTTGATGATTGAAGACACATAAAAATACACATATACACGAAATTCTTTTAATTATTTCATAAGTGTGGGCTGACCTATATTTATGCAATCTGAGTGGCTGGTTTGCAAGTACTTGAAGATAATAAATAAAATACATGTAAAAATGTTTATGCTATTTTAATAAGTATAAGTATACCACGACTTGTAGCATAGTGACGCTAAGAAGTGTAGTAAGGTGCGTCTTTTCGGGATGAGGGCTCTAATTCCGTTATTGACATTAATATAAAATGTAACACATCGGCGTAACTTATTGCTCGTTTACCCATTATCCAGATGTAATTTTGTTTAATATACATCGATATAAAATTTAGAAGTATGCAATATTCTAAATTCACAGCATAAAAATATATTATTGATCATCATACATTCATAAAACATCAATTTCTACTCTTTAATGACCATGGTCCATTGATCCACCATCCATGCATAGCATGCATAGGGTAGCCCATTTAAAAACCAAGGCTAAAAAAATAGGATGGAATCTTCTAGATGTTAGGGATAAAAAGTCCAAAGGGGACTGCAACTTAAATGGTCACATTGAGAATTATGTTATAAACTTTATATTTAGATAATACTAATATACTATACATTACAGAAACGCTAATAGTAAGGCAGTACTAGATTTAAATAGGTAGCTAATGTTAGTTATATAATAAGGGTTAGAAAGCAAAAACAATGTTAATAGTTAAATAATCATTTTATGTTTTACAAAAATATACAAGTATTTGTAAAATACACAAAGAGTTAGATAATTATGTTGGAATACGAATACTTAGAAATTATATATACTTAAACTAGCTTTTATTCCGGGAGCGTCCCGGGGTTGAAAAATATAACAATTCTAATAATACTAATACTAATAATTATTACCCTTGTAATTAAATAAATAAAAAAATAACCTTGCTATAAGGTGACACTATGTGTTGCAGTGTTGCGCGATTCTTTCTCCTAATTTCTCTTGATAAAGTATACCTATGCATCTTTAAAAGAGTAAAATTCCAATGAAAGCATGGCGATTAAGCTGAATTTCAACATCATAGATAAGAACATATTTTAAAAGAAAAAACATTATTAATGAATAACATGAACACTTTGTATTTTTTTTTCTGTATGAACGAAACCCCACAAAAATAGTTGTTTTTTTCTCTGTTTTTTATATAGAACTATGGTACTCGTTGGAAAGATAATAAAACGCTCGTTAATTTGGTGTAACTTTTTTCTTTTAAAAATCTCGTATATAGAAGATATTAACGTTTAAAAATTATGGGAGGAAAATAACGCTTTGTTCGTGTTTGTTTGTTAAGGTTTCTTGGACAAACGAACCGTTCACGAACACACTAACGAACATAATTCTATGTTTGTGTTTGTTTGTTAACAAATTCAGTTGTTTGCGAACTGTTCGTGAACACGGGTCTTGAACACAAAGAAACAAAAACAAACATTTAATATGCAACTAACTAAAAAAACATTGTTAATATTAACCGTTAGACGGAGTATATCTACTAAACTATGTCGATAAGTCAAATTGTACTAACTTAGACATCTATATCTATATATATAATAAACCAAAGCCATTTTAATGACATTACATTCAAAGAGGCATTCTCTTCTTTGAGTGTGCCATTTCCATGTGGCATTGAGATATTTTAGGAAAAAAAAAATTAAAAACAAAATTGGATTTTTCACCCTCATGTTTCCTCTCATAATTTTTAAACGTTAATATTTTTAATATACGAGATTTTTTTAAAGAAAAAAATTACACCAAATTAACGAGCGTTTTATTATCTTTCCAATGAGTACCATAGTGCTATATAAAAAACGGAGAAATTTTTTGTGGGGTTTTGTTCATACAGGAAAAAAAACACAAAGTGTTCAGGTAAATCATTAATCATGTAGGGCTGTGCAACGGTTCAGAACCGGACCGAACCGAACCGGACCGAACCGAGAACCGTTTATTCCAAAATATGAGAACCGGAACCGGAACCGATAATTACTAAATGGTTCGGTTCCAGAACCGGGTGAAACGGTTCTCATGAACGGTTCTAGACCGGAACCGCTTGTCAATAAAATCCTAAAATTAACATTAACAATTAAATAAAAAAATAAACAAAAACAATGATTTTTCTTTAAAAAATTATCAACAGTTTGTGTTAAACATGGTTACTAAAAGTATAGCAGTTTATGTATCAAAATATGTTTTGTTCGGATCAGATCATTCTTTTTATACAGATTAAACGGGTCAGAACAAGCTGTGCTGACTGCTGACCATCACATAAGGCAATACTCTACATTCCTACCTAGTAAAACAATTTAAAAGTGTTAAGAACTATAAAGAAGGAAACAACACATTCTATTTCAAACTAATAATAGAATATTTAAATATTTAATTTAATTCAAAACGGTTTCTAACGGTTCTTAACCGGACCCGTCGGTTCTAACCGGAACCGAACCGGGAACCGATTATGCCAAAATATGAGAACCGGAACCGGAACCTATAACATTAATTCGGTTCGGTTCTAGCGGTTCCGAGTCGGTTTCACGGTTTTCGCGGTTCGAAACCGTTTATTGTTCACCCCTATAATCATGTATAGGCAAGTCACTAATTATGTTCAAATCAGTAAATATGATTTTTTTTTTCAACCTGAGCCGAATAGGTTAATAGAGTTATACGTTTTAAGTTAGGTATCAATATTAGTATGTTAGAGTTGTACATTTGTTTAGTCTTTAGGATAGGTGTTAATATTATAGTTACATTAAAGTTCTACATTCTTTTAGGTTAGGTGTTAGCATTAGAGTTGTACATTGTTTTACATTAGATATTAATATTAGAGTTATACATCAGTCTATTTCATATGTAAAATTGATGTATCATATTAAATTTCTCAACCCGGGACGCTGCCGGGGTATAATCTAGTAATTATATAAAATTACTTAGGCATAGGCATGAATACATGATATTCTTAACTCAAAAGTTCATAATTATCCTAAGTTTTAACTAGTGATCGAAAATAAACAAACATGCACGAACGGATATAAATAAACGAATATAAACAAACACATTGCCGAACGTTCACGAACGCAATCGAACGAATGAGACATTTGTTCGTGTTTGTTTGTTTAGTTAATCAAACGGAATTTTTTGTTTGTGTTTGTGCATTTACTAAACAAACGGACACAAACGAACTTCCCGCCAAACGGTTTACGAACTGTTCACCGAATGTTTGGTTTGTTTACAGCCCTACCCCTCAGTTACTAAAGAAGCTGCGCCCTTAAGCTTTAAAGATGATTAAAAAAACAAAATACATAACCATAACAAAAACCCTAACGTAACCGATGACGTCAATCATCACCGATAATAAGATTCTGTGTGTGGACTATAACTAAACTAATTCATTCATTCATGTAACGACACATATAATATTCACACGTCCTTCCTACACAAATTCAACTCTTCTTTGGTCTGTTCATATGGGTTCGCATGATTCACTATAAAACCGTTGATTGGACATTTACACGCTTATCAAATATCTGTGGATAATAATATTCTAATTTCCCATAATCATGGATAGATTCTCTGGTGGTGGCGGTATGCATGGTATGAGAGGTGAACGAACTCCACTTCTTAACAGAAATGTAAGCATTAAATTGATGACCCACTTGCATTTTCTTGCTAGTTTGAATAATATTTGGGTGTATTATGATATTCTTGAGTTATAATATATGTTTATTATGGGTATGTTTAGAACATCATAAAGATTTCTAATTTGTTTACAGGGTTTGAGAAGAAACGATGACCAAGGGGATCTTGAACTTGGAGATGCAGTCCCGGTAGTTTAAAGATTATTTATTTATTTATTTATTTATTTATTTATTTATTTATTATGTATTTATTTATTTAACGCATAGAAGGTGTTTGATGAAATGCCTGAGTGAAAATTAAGTTAATGTGAAAATTTTCTAACTTTGTTGTTGGGAATTAAACAGGCTGCTAATGTGAGTTATACTAGAGTGCTTGCTCTGGTAAGTGGATGCTATATTACTATTGTGAGTTATGTTGTGTTTGTGAATTTATTAATATGCTAAGTAATTATTAAACAGGCGAAACCGGAGGCTGGAAGATTGATAATTGGCACTGTTGCGTTGTTGATTGCGTCTACATCAAGTATACTGATTGTATGCCTACATCTTATCTTCTCTGAAATTCAAATTTAGTACATATGAAGTTATGAACCACACGTGTGCCGAAATGCATGAACACATTTAATCTTTAGTTATGCATAAGTTTAGGATAAGATTATGTGGTTAAGAAACTTTTGTTATTGCAGCCAAGGTTTGGTGGGACGATAATTGATATTGTTTCCCGAGATCTCCAAACACCTGAACAGAAGAGTGAAGCTGTAAGCGCAGTCAATAGAACCATTCTTGGAATCTTCTTGATTGTCATGATTGGGTATGAACACTGTATACTTTAATACCTCCATTCTTGTACCGTATGTTGATTTCCATATAGTTTTTGTGTAGAAATTTCAAATTTTTGAGTCTTTGCTGTTTTCAGTTCTGTCTGCACAGCACTTCGAGCATGGTTATTTTCTTCTGCGAGTGAAAGAATTGTTGCTACATTGAGAAAGGACCTGTTCACACACCTCATTAATCAAGTAAAGATTAATTTCTGTTAGCAAAAAGATGTATTTTTCTTCCTTTTGTCATGGTTTCTCCTAACCTTTTTTTTTTATATTCTTTTAATGAAAACGCAGGAGATTGCGTTCTTTGATGTTACACGAACAGGAGAGCTCCTTAGCAGGCTTTCTGAGGATACCCAGATCATTAAAAATGCTGCAACTTCAAATGTTTCCGAGATTCTAAGGAATCTTTCTACTGCATTCATTGGTCTTGGGTTCATGTTTGCTACATCTTGGAAGCTAACATGTAATAGAAGCATCAAAATTAAAAATACACTTTAATTCTGATTTTAACAGTTCCAACATGTTTCTTATAACTTGCTTTTTTTTCTTTTTTTTTTTTTAGTATTGGCTTTGGTTGTTGTTCCCTTCATTTCAATTGTTGTACGCCAAGTTGGACGTTATCTTCGTGAAGTTTCCCACAAGACTCAAGCTGCCGCAGCTGTTGCTTCCTCAATTGCTGAGGTTTGTTCATCCATATTATTTCAAAATTCAAATGTACCGGAGTTTAATCATTTTTGCAACTATAAAATCAAAACGACACGTGTTAGTTGTCAAGATTTTTCTTGAAAAAGAAAAGACCATTTTTTCAATAATTTAAAGTTCCATACCTTAACTAGATAAATAGTTCATAAAATTGCAGTTTAGCCAGTTCTCACCAAACGAAAGAAAAAGAATTCTCAAATTAACCTTTCCATTGGGAAATTTTCATTCTTTGTAGGAATCTTTTGGTGCGGTACGCACTGTGAGATCGTTTGCTCAAGAGAACTACGAGATTTCACGGTACTCTGAGAAAGTTGACGAGACACTAAAACTTGGACTTCAGTATGCTGTGTGTACTTTTTCAGCTCTCTTTTTGTTTATTCAACGCATTTTCTGTCATAAAACCTAACCTGTGTGTATTTTGGGTGTGCAGAAAGTAGTTGGTTTATTCTTTGGAGGTCTGAACGCATCATCAACACTATCAGTTATCGTGGTAGTGATATATGGAGCTAATTTAACAATAGCAGGCGCTATGACTGCGGGAAATCTTACTTCGTTCATTCTTTATAGCCTCACTGGTATTTGAATGATAAACCTTTTTTACCGATTGCTATATGATGAATGAATGTGAAATGAATAACCAAAAGAATTGGTTTTGGAAATTGGTTGCAGTTGGAACCTCTGTTTCTGGACTGTCTAGCATTTACACAGTGGCAATGAAAGCTGCAGGAGCAAGTAGGAGAGTTTTTCAGCTTCTTGATCGTGTTTCTTCGATGCCAGAATCAGGAAAGAAGTGTCCTATGGGGTTAGTTTTGTAATTAAATTCTCTTGAGTATCCTGTCTTTGTTAACGATAGCCATTGTTATAAACTTATAACTAAAATTATGTATTATTTTCATTAAAGAGATGACAATGCTGAAGTGGAGTTGGAAGATGTCTGGTTTGCCTATCCTTCCCGTCCTCGTCATATGGTGCTCGAGGTAATTATATTGGGGAAAAAACATTAGAAAGTTCAATTAATAAAAAAGACAGTAGCTGTTACATTTATATTTAATTATTTCAGGGTATAAATTTGAAGCTGTATCCTGGTTCAAAGGTCGCACTTGTTGGTCCTAGTGGTGGTGGAAAGGTAGAACTAAATTTCAACCTCCTAATTTAAATCAACAAATATTTAGAGTAAAGATCCGGTACAAATAACTTTTTTGGTAAGAACTGTGAGAATCAAAGGAGGGTATTTTTTTTTATTTTTTTTTTCAAAATTTTTTTTTCCCATATTGTTAAACATGTATTATAGTATTGAAAACTAAAAAAAAAAATAAAAATAAAAAATTTGGTGTAGAGTAATTACGTGTAGAGTAATTACATAATTACTCTAGTGTAAACTAATGTATTTACCTTAATGACGTAATTACACTAAAAAAAATTTTTTTTTTTAATTTTTTTTTTGTATTATTCATCTAGAAAGAATGTTTAAGCACATGGGAAAAAAAAATTCTAAAAAAAAAAATATTTTTTTTTTACCCCCTTTGATTCTCACAGTTCTTACAAAAAAACTATATGTATTTGATCTTTACTCCAAATATTTAATGCGCTATTTATAGTAATTTGAACGTTATGATTACAATATTAATATGATTATTTGAATAACATGCGTTTGGGGTGATAAGACTTCTTAGCGGTTTTACCCGTTTGACCCATCTTCTATTAGCTAATGCTCTTAACTTTGTTTGCTTGCAGACCACCATAGCGAATCTGATTGAAAGATTTTATGATCCTGTTAAAGGTAGAATTTTGATAAATGGAGTTCCTTTGGTAGACATATCACATGAACATCTACACAAAAGGGTAATGACTAAAATTTAAAACTTGGAATTCTCATCTTTTAAATTCTATTTTAAAGATTGACCATAATAGCTGATTTGAAAAAAAATAATACCAGATCAGCATAGTGAGCCAGGAACCTGTCCTTTTCAATTGTTCAATTGAAGAGAACATTGCTTATGGACTCAATGGAAAAGCAAGTGAAGAAGAGATTGAAAAAGCAGCTGTAAGTTCAAACCGCACATTTATCTATAAGTCAAATTGTCAAGAAAGTAAAGTTGACCCCCCCCCCCCCTCCCCCCCACACACACACGCGCGCACGTGTGCATGCGTTTGACTGTCTAACACGTTGCATTACTATTTATCGTTACTAGACCTATATTCACTATATTTGACCATGATTTAATCTGTACAGAAAATGGCGAATGCCCATGATTTTATATCAAAATTCCCTGAAAAATATAAAACTTTTGTTGGAGAGCGTGGAGTGAGGCTTTCAGGAGGTCAAAAGCAGAGAGTAGCAATAGCAAGAGCTCTATTAATGAACCCCAAGATTCTTCTTTTAGATGAAGCTACTAGTGCTTTGGATGCAGAAAGCGAGTACTTGGTTCAGGTGAATTTAGTTATTTTCTTCAATAATCATATCATCAAAACTGTGGATGGTGAAAATGGGTGGGACGTGGCATTGACCACTTGACCTGAAACAATTTTTACCACCTCTATATATTTTTTTACCAACTTTTCTATAGTTTTTTTGGTGTCAAATATGATTTAAGGGTGATGTGACCCGAGACATTGTCTATTATTATTTATTTAATTTTTTTTATAAAAAATTCGTGCTGAATATGATAACTAAAACTTGTAGTAGTTTAGTAATGACAACTTTTAAATAGAGTGATTTAAGAGGTTTTGTACACTCGTGTTGGGTTGGTTGGTTGGACCCGAAAACCTTATGTAGTTATGTGCAAAATATTTTTATAGATAATGTGTGCATCAAATGTTTGAATAAGTACCAAATATTGTTATATTTATTTATCTAATCCCTTAAAAACTAAATATTGTTTGAATAAGTACCAAACTAGTTTAGTACATTTTTCATAACTTTATTACTCTGTTATCTTTTTTCTTCTAAACTTATATTATTTCAATAATAATCTAGCATTTTAAATTTTTATTCATAAGGTTTTTAAGCATGCATTGAAGGATAGACAACAATGAGCCTAGAGTTAAATGGGCCGCACTACTTAGTTTGATAACATATATAACTGATTTGTTTAAATGTGTTTTGGCTTAGGATGCTATGGAATCTTTAATGAAGGGAAGAACGGTTTTGGTGATCGCACATAGGCTTTCAACCGTACAAAGTGCAGATACTGTGGCGGTTGTATCGGATGGAAAGATAGTTGAACAGGGAACCCATGACGAACTCCTAAGTAAGGATGGCATTTATACTGCATTAGTGAAGAGGCAAATACAAGGGACTAAAACCGAACTTTAGCTAATCTGCAAAATTGAATAAGATTTGGTTGATAAGTTCATAGATATCGAGTTTTCATTCAGTATACGTGTTTGATTATTGGTTACACTCTTTTGTAATCAAGCAACGGTAATGGTCAATGACCTTTTTACAACTGTTTTATAGATATGGTTTTTGCAGGGATTGATGAGTATTTTTGTTTGTTATGTGGTTCTCAAATAGTGGCTAGGTTTCTTTTAAGAATAGCGGTAACAACATTAAGAGAAAGGCTAGCAAGATGCTAGACAGGTTACAAGATACAAAAAGAAGTCGAAGAACTACACCATTCCAGCCAAGATTAGTTGCAAAACTTAGATTTTTCTTTTTAAAATTCAATTTAAGGTGATAAACATGATGTCGTCAGACGTTTTAATGGGCGATCTATTCGCCTTCCAGAAAGGTATAGCGTTCCTAGCCTTCCAAATGAGCCATATGGTAGAGTAAATCAACCATCTATTCTCCTTCAAGTTCACTGCCTTTACCTATAACTCTTTGGAAGCGCATGCGAATCCAACGTTCTCATTAGGAAGCGCATGCGAATCCAAAATCGTAGCATGAACAGAATCTGCCATCTTTGAAGCATTTAAATTAGGAATGATTGGGTCCACTGACTGGAGGAGGATTCAGTTGAAGCTTGTTAAGGCCCAATAGTCCATGATATCATCACTTGCTTTTACTTCTTGATTCTCCACAAGAAAAAAGGTAGCCGACTGAGCTTGACTAAACACAAGCTGAGGGTCTGTTTGGTTGATTAAGTGTCGAATTATTAAGAGATCTGAATGGTTAAGTGCTGAATCATTAAGCTGGAGCTTTTAATGGTTAGTATTCTTGTCTCACATTGGTAGGAGAGCCTCATTAAGGTTCAGCTCAGTTCAGTACTTAATGGTTCAACAAACATCTCAAATCTTAATAGTTCAACCTTAACCATTCCATTCAGAAGCTGAAACAAACGCGCTGAATGCTGAATTATTCCGCGCTAAATGGTTCAGAGCCTCATTAAGAGGCTTACCAAACAGCCCCTCAGTAACCCGTGTATAACTATTCTATAGATTATGTTTTTATAGAAATTGATGCGATTATGTGTTGGTTTTTGGGTTATAAATAGATGATATGTGCATGTGTACATAAAAAGACAACATTCGTAGTTTACTACTTATTCCTTCAAGTCTATTGTTATTGATCCTTATAGTAATTTCGCCCATGTTCATCAATCAAACGTTGCACATATGGTTTCATGGCGAATTGCTTCCCAAGTTACAATAAAGTAATGTGTCCTTATCAACACTTCATGTTATGGTGTATATTACAACAATCAAGCACATAACCGAACACAAGTTTTGTCTGATAAGTTACATAGCGAGTTATAATTACAACGCGTGGGCATTTTATAGTCCTAATCTCTTCTAATAATCTTGGAAGTACTAAACTCGTCTCAAGTATTCCCAACACATGAAAACGTATGAACAAAGTCATGTACTATCACGAGCACAAATGAACAAGAATAGAAACGAGGAATATCATAAGCGAACCAAAGAGAAAGACAACGCCAATCAAACCACCAACTAAACCCATGACCTCCACAGTTCCCGTCATCATTGCTACATGACTATTCTTGGCTTGAGTTTCATATTTGGCAGGTCCTAATGAGTTATTATTATTATTCTGGTTCCACCCAATATTTTTCATTGTTTTGGGTGTTGTATATTCCAACCTCTCATTTTTCATCACTTGTTCCATTCTTGCTCTCAACACACCAAGGTTTGCATCCACCATGTTAGATGAATTTCCTGTAACCAAAAACATACAACATAACCCTTGAAATATCAAAAAAAAAAAAAAAAAAAAGTGCTATTTTGTAATTTGTATAGTTGAGTAACTTATGTTAATTATTGTTATTACTTTATAATCCTATGTCATATGACAAAGGCATTATTTTTTTAATAAAAGTCTGTTGAGTCGTTGGAAAAACAAATCCTAGAATAGAATAAGCTATAACCAACTTGTTACACATACCACATCTTCACATGCATATCTATTTGTCAGAGCATCTCTCCAAGAAAGTGCCCGGATTGTTACGCCTTTCATAAGGGTTGGAACTTAGCCGTCAAGACAAATAGACACACACATATACATATTCACTTCTCTAGTAATCTAGCTTAAAGTTTCTAGCGATACGAACCGAATCAAATATAGTTTGGAAAAACAAGATGGTTTCAAAATAAATAGTACGTATATTGTATCATGTCACACACATAATCCTTTCTAGAGTTATTTAAGTAACTTCTATGGTGTACCTTCATCTTTAAAGCTTTGGGATCTTATTTGAAGAAACCTTTGTGTTTTTGGCTTAGAAATGGAATAACAAGTGTATGAGAAGGGTGAAGTAGAGATAAATGAGGCTAGACCTTTCATTATAGCTTTATGTTGTTGATTAGCAAATCAATTAAGCTTATTTATAGAGTTAAATTGAATTTTTTTTAAAAAAAAAAATCAAATTTTTATCAGATAATTACTATTCGCCACCAAATCAATACTAATTTAAATGCTACTAATGTGACTTGATATATATTTACTATGTGGGCCAATGAGATTTTAACACTTTTCTGCCCTTTCACTTTTCTTTTTCACTTTTGTTCTCCTTTTTATCACTGTTTTACAATTACAAGTGTGCAAAGGAAATCAAACTTATGCATGTATTGAAATAATACAAGTGTTATGCTCATAAACGAAGACTTTAAGTTTGTAAACTAAGAAGTTTCCGTTAAATCCATAGAAAATAGAAATTTTGAAATTTAGCTACAAAGAAAATAAATAAATAAAAGAACTCATATACATTTATTTATAACTTTTTTTCACACACAAGTTCATAAATTCAGACAACACTGTATATTGTCGCAAAATCAAAGCGTCTTAGTAGTCAGTACTACAACATAGAGCTTGCTTCTCTACCTGCTATAATCACATTTTTTTCTAATAGGGTTAAATTATGCTACGAATGATAAAATAAATGAGAAGGGTGATAAGTGTAAAATATACTCACTTTTTATAATGATAACTATGACGAATTACAATATCTGATGATGTAATTCATGGTTCTAGCAAACGGTTTTCTAAAAGTCTCACTTTCTATAGTCAAAATTTTTACGAATTTCAACAGCTGGATAAGTAGATTCCTTAATATTATATCTATGTAATATTATAATACATATAAAGAGGATAAAAATGTAATTTTATATAATTTTAAGAGTTTAAATAATACGGCTTGTAATACATGCAGTAAATCTTCTTTACATGTTATATTATTGACTTTTTCAAACATTCATAATTTTTTCATATGTTAATATATTTTTTTTAAGAAGTTTAAAACGAATAGTTTATTCTTTTTAATTTGAGTATAATATTGTTATAGTGTTTTTTTTTTAATATGAAAAAAATTAACATGTTACATGAGTACCAGTGTTTGTGTTCCCTACATCATGCATAATCCCCTCTAGGCTCTAGTATTCGTGTGCGTGTGTAAATAATCGATATATCAAAAGTGTGCAAGTTGTCAAATACAGGGTATTTGTGATCATGCCGAATTTGACAATAACGTTGTTGTTATGGTATTTGCTAATATAATTAATAATTAGTTGAAGTGAAAGTACAAATTCCGTGATTAAGATGTATTAGTCTACACTAAAAAAATGATTAGTATTGCCATATGTGTCGTTAACAGTCTATTAGTGTGGTAATGGTTAAGTTGATTAGGCAGAAAGCGAAGGGACTAACCTCACTTTTAACCAACAAAATAATTTGATCAAGATCGTAATCTCTACAAGTTTAAACTCTTTTTGTTGGTTGGGCGTCTATGAATCTTTTTGACCAAATTCCTTTGTATTGGAAAACCAATTAACTGAACTGAAACCGATTTAATTGACAAACCGCACCGAAATAATTGACCCAAAATAAAAAGCCATAGTTCGGTTTGCTTTTTTTTTTCTTTCTGAAACAGGAAATCATGGTTCAGTTTTGGTTTTATCTCGTTCCAAAACTGAACCATGGGTGAAGCTTATTAAACCCCCGGGTCCCACCGGTTTTTTTTCTCAGTAGTATAAATATACGTGTTTTCGACTGAAAACTTCTAACCCTCCCCCCCCCCCCCCCCCCCCAAAAAAAAAAAAAAAAATCAAACTTCGCCGCTGAACCAAACCAAATTAGACATAGCGAACTTGCTTGAATGTTTGTAATTGGATATTGTCCAATCTCATTATTTTGGGCCAATTTTTTTTTTTTTCAAAATTAAACATTTCTAACCACTTGTAAAACCAACCCAAACACATAAGTAATACTGAAATCAAAAACTGGATCGATCAATTTTCCATGTCGACTTTTAGATTTGGTTTAGCTGAAGTCCAAAATCTACCTATGCACACCCCAACTCACCTCATCACAACCTCCTCCCAATTAAAATTAATCTGAAAACCGCAAACGTAACTAATACATACCTTACCATATGGTACATCGAGTCACAAAATGGCACTGATTAGAAGAATTCATTATTAGATCATGGAAATTCTGGGTAGAGGTGCTCATTTCATTTTTTTCTAAACAGAACCGGTTTGGTTAATAGCTAGTTTGGGAGTCAAAAACCATAACCTACAAAAACGGTTAGGTTATTTTAGGACCAGTTAACCTATAAATGGTTATTAATACCTGGTGTGTCCTTTTTTTTTTTTTTTTTTTTTTTGTAAATAGGTTAAAAATTCAATAAATAAAACTAAAAAGAAAAAAAAGTTAAGCTATGTATGTATGCATGTGTGTGTGTGTGAGACTGTGAGTGTATGTGTAAAAATACTAAGACTAATACGATATCTCTCAATCTCAACACAACACAAACAAGAATGAACAACAACACCAGATATAGTGACAAATCAGGCGACCAAAACTTTTATTATTTAGCCAACCCTAAAAAACCCCAACCAATACCCAATAAGTTCTTCTAAACAGAAGAACTCTAAAAGATTACAATACTTGATCAACTGATGAATATCAGTTGATCTGGAATAAAAGAAGACAATACAAAGAACAATAAAGTCCTTACAAAAAAACAATACAAGACGAGACAAACACTGGTGACTAGATCTTCAACCTTGAGTTGAAGATTAAACCCTAATCGCCACAGACTGATACAAAATACTTGTGAGAAAGACTGAAAGACTGAGAGAGAGAGATCAAAGAGCTAAACCTGCACAATGAAGAATAGCAATCTATTTATAGGGAGTTAGAACATTCCAGAGATAAACACAACGTCAGCTCTTTACAGCCATTAGATCAGATATTTCACACGGATCGACAATCCAACGATCAAGATTTCTCCTGAACAAACACACATGTGCTTGGGCTGGGCTTATGTCAGCTTAACAAGCTGACCATTTATTCCAACGAACCAAACCTAAGCCCAATAGTAGTTATAAAGTCCACAAATGACTTTAAACATAAATAAGCCCAATACAGCTAATCAGACCAACCAAGTAATAATATTTCAAACATATTAAACCATGAAATTATGAAACATTACACAATAATAATATTTCATATCTTTTTAACATTCCCCCTTAATTTCATGGTTAAATAAATCTATCATACCAAGTTTTGAACACAACTCATTATGTTGAGCTTGTCCCAAACCTTTGTAAGAATATCAGCTATTTGATTATCTGAACTTACCTTTACAGTTTCAAGAAAACCTTTAGAAATTTTTTCTCGAACAAAATGTAAGTCTATCTCAAAATGCTTCGTTCGATCAAAAAACACTGGATTAGCAGCAATAGATATTGCTGCTTTACTATCAGACAACAGCTTCACAGGAAGCTTAACATCAACATTCAATTCTCTAAGTAAATTAGAAATCCAGACTAACTCACAGGTTGTTGTACACATTGCTCGATACTCAGCCTCAGCTGTTGATCGAGAAATAGTGTTCTGTTTTTTACTCTTCCAAGAAATCAACGATTTCCCTAAGAATACACAATACCCTGTGACTGATTTTCTGGTTTCAAGACATTTTGCCCAGTCGGAGTCTGAGTAGGCAATAAGTTCAAACTCATCACTTTTCTGGAAAGAAATTCCTTTACCTGGACCAGACTTTAGGTATTTCAACAACCTTAGAGCAATCTTTAAATGTGCTTCTAATGGTTTGTGCATATACTGACTCAAGTATTGCACTGAATAGCTTATGTCTGGTCTGGTTAAGGATAGGTAAATCAATTTACCTATTAACTTCTGGTATCCAGTGATGTTACTCAAGGGTTTACCCTTATTTGAGTGCTTTACTAAACTAATATGATTTGGTTCAATAGGAGTTTGCACAGGCTTACAACTCAAATAACCAAAATCATTTAGTAACTCAAGACAATACTTCCTCTGGTTTAAACATACACCAGAATCAGTATATAAGACTTCTATACCTAAAAAGTATTTAAGTTTTCCTAAATCTTTGATTAGGAAATTTTCACTTAAAAAACTTTTAATCTTATTGATTTCAACTTCATTGTTCCCTGTTACTACTATATCATCAACATATACAAGAAGAACAATGAATATACCATCACATGATTTAACAAACAAAGAATAATCACAAATACTTTGGACAAATCCAAAGTCTTTCAAGACTTGGGTTAACTTCTCATTCCACTGTCTGGGTGCCTGTTTCAACCCATACAGGGATTTGACAAGTTTGCATACCTGACCATCACCATTAGGATAATATCCTTCAGGTGGTATCATGTATACATCTTCACTAATAGTGCCATAAAGGAATGCATTATTAACATCAAGTTGAAACAAAGTCCAACCATTTTGTACAGCCAAAGAGATAACAGTTCTTACAGTGACCATTTTCACAACAGGTGAAAATGTTTCACCATAGTCTATTCCTTCTCTTTGGTTGTATCCTTTTGCCACTAATCTAGCTTTATACCTATCTATTTGACCATTTGAATCATACTTAATCTTATATACCCATTTACACCCAATGGCTTTTCTGCCTTTGGGAAGACTAGTTAGAACCCAAGTGTTATTTCTGAGTAAAGCCTCCATTTCAGCATTCATAGCTTCAACCCACTTAGGGTTTTTTGAGGCTTCAACATAACAACTTGGTTCAACTATCTTATTTATACTAGACACAAGACTTTTATTTTCAACAGACAGATTTGAGTAGTTTACTACTCTTTCTACACCATATTTGACCCTACCTTCTACAACATACTCATTGAACCTCTTAGGTAGGACAGACTCCCTATGAGATTTTCTAATACTATTTAACCTATCTCCCTCAGGGCTAGTGATCTCATCAACTGAACCACTACTCTCAGGGCCATCATTCCCCCTATTTCCTATTCCAGGTTGCTGATCAGATTGAGTCTGATCTGCCTTCCTGTTTTCAGAACTAAGGTCATCTAATTGACTCCTATGAGTGGGTTCATGAGTATCAGTAGGGCCCCCTTCATCATTGGGAGGTTTTTGACTTGACTCATTTGATGAAACAGTATTATTTAGATCAACCTGATCAAAAAAGTTTAAGTGATTTATTTCATTTACTAAAAACTCATTTTCAGAATCCTTTTTAAAAGGAAAGATGTTCTCATAGAATTTTACATCTCTAGAGAACAACTCCTGTTTTTTATCAATACTCCATAGTTTATATCCTTTTTTAAACACAGAATAACCAATTAAAATACATTTTTCAGACCTACTAAACAACTTATCCTTTTCATCTAAAACTGTTTGAAAACATAAACAACCAAAAACCTTTAAATGAGTCATTTTGGGGGGGGGGAACCCATATATTATCTCATAGGGACACTTACCAGACAATACTGAAGAGGGAGTCCTGTTAATAAGGTAGGCAGCAGTTAGAACACAGTCAGACCAGAACCTAAGTGGGACACCACTCTGAAACAACAAGGACCTAGCTACATTCAACAAATGTCTGTGCTTTCTTTCCACAACTCCATTTTGTTGTGGAGTATATGCACAGGACGTTTGATGAATTATACCTTTCTTTCTACAGAAATCATTCATTTGTTTATTCACAAATTCAGTTCCATTATCACTTCTGAAAATTTTTACAGGTTTTTTAAACTGAGTATTCAATAATTCATAAAAAACCTCTATATTTTCAAACACTTCATATTTCCCTTTTAGCATATAGACCCAAACAGACCTAGACCAATCATCAACAACAGTTAGGAAATATTTAAAACCTTCCCTGCTAGTGACCTTATATGGTCCCCAGACATCTAGGTGTATAATATCTCCTACTTCCTTGGTCTTATGGTCACTAAGTGGAAATGGAACTCTAGACTGTTTAGCCTTGTGACATACCTCACAAGGCTCATCATTATTAAAACTAATATTTAAGGTATCCTTTAATATAGTTAGGGCCTGGTCAGAGGGGTGTCCTAACCTAGAATGCCACATACTGGACTCAACAGTACTATTAAAACATAGGTTACTAACATTTTCACCAGCACCAACAACATACAGTCCATCACATTCTTTACCAGTCACCAGGATTCTCCTGGATTTGGAATCCTGGACAAAACATTCACTTTCATTAAACCATACATTCATTTTATTATCCTTAGATAACTTTTTGAACAGACACAAGGTTAACACAATACTCAGGTATTAAGAAAACATCTTTTAAAATAACACCTTCAGCTAGTTTGATATCACCTATCTTAGTTACCTTAGCACTAGTTCCATTTGGGTGTTTAACAAAAATGTTGTAACAAGACACATCAACACAGTTAACCATGTTTTCATCACTACTAACCATGTGTTGGTTTGCTCCTGAGTCCATAAGCCACCCATACTTAAGAGCAAGTTTCAAAAAAATTTTAACTTGAAAAATTTCCAAACACATGGTACAACTTAGACAATACTGACATACTAGAGAATCCATTAAAGACATGACTCTCACCTCCTACATTAGAAGGTTGTCCTTGACTTTCACTTCCAGACTTATCACCAATAAGACTCATCAGTTTACTAATCTGTTCAGAAGTGAAAGGCATAACAGTAGAGGAGGATACAACATTACCAGACACAGTGTTTCTTTTTACATTTTTATTCCCATTTGAACTACCCTTAACCCCTTGACTAGGGGTTTTTTCTTAAAACCAGGAGGGTACCCTACCAATTCATAACATCTATCAATAGTGTGCCCTAACATGTTACAATGAGTACACTTTAAGTTTGGATTAGGTCCTCTATTAACCTTTTTGTTATTTTCAGAAAACTGATTTCCACTAGACATAAAGGAAACATTTGAACCCTTCTTACTAGAGTTAGAGCCTCTATGAGACTCTTCTCTAGAGATTATTGAGAAAGCAGTTTTGACACTTGGTAAAGGCTCCCTGGTTAACAAGGTAGTTCTAACAGGTTGGTAAACATCATCAAGGCCCATTAAGAACTGCATTAATTTGATAAGTGTACTCAAATCATTGTAGTCCTTTGAGGCCTTGCAAGTGCAAGCAGGTAGCTGAATCATAGAATCAAACTTTTTCCATAAAGTATTCAATCTATGATAATATTCAGCCACACTGCTTCCATTTTGAGAGATAGAATTAATTTGTTGATACATGTTAAACACAATTGACCCATCAATTTTATTATATGTTTCATCTAATTCTTCCCATACATCTTTAGCCAATTTAGAAAACACTTGTCCTAAAAACAATTCCTCACTCACAGAGTTTAATAACCAAGACAGTACAACAGAATTACATCTATCCCATTGACCTTGTAATACCTCATCACTATCAGGTCTAATACACATACCATCAACAAAACCAAATTTATTTTTTGCTTGTAAAGCTAGTTTCATTGAGTTAGCCCAGATAGTGTAATTTTCAGTTCCTTTTAGTTTTATAGAAATGATAGTGAGACTACTAGTGTCACTAGGATGTAGATACAGTGGATCTCCAATGTCAAGTTTACTAATCAGAGATCCTCCACTACCACTTGGATCAGAAACTCCTGATCCAGCTGGTAGAGGCTGAAGGTCAGGCTGAGGTTGGGGACCAATATTAGTTCCCATAGCGGCCTAATACAAGCAACACACAGTCACAACAAGAGATAACAAACACAGTAAGACAAAATCACACACAAGACAGACCTCTAAGGCGAAGCTGTGACAGTGATCAAGATCACGGGTTCATCACTCAAAAGGTGCCCGCGCAAGTCTTATCACAGGAGCCTGTTTCCTAATACAGACCACAATAATACACCAAGACAACAATTATTGAGCCTACTCCGGTCCACCCTAACCCGGACAATTGCTCCTAGACACAAGACAAATACAATAGACAGGAAAACAGTAAAAGAACGATCTCACCAAGAAGGGAACCCAAGTTAGGGTTCTTCCAAACTCACAACCTGTACCTTCACTTAGGGTACAGAGTTGTGAGAGCAACTGTAGCTTTACTCCTTATCTAATCTTCCTTTAATGCTCAACAGTAATCCAGAGAGTTTCTGAATCTATACCTCCAGTAATATCACCAGATAATGACCTCTCACAAGATCAATACAATATATCAGACAATACAGTAGACAAGATCTATCAAGATCAGATCTACTGTGGAAAGATCAGATAGGTTTAAAAACTATCAAGATCCAGACAGAAGAATGACACAAAATACAAGACAAAAGACAGATCTGAATATAAGATTTTCAGATCTACAAGATAGGGTAAGAACAAAGACGAAGACACAGACAAACAGCGGAAGACTTCAACCAGGAACCAGGATCAAGAGCTCAATGGCTCTGATACCATGTAAAAATACTAAGACTAATACGATATCTCTCAATCTCAACACAACACAAACAAGAATGAACAACAACACCAGATATAGTGACAAATCAGGCGACCAAAACTTTTATTATTTAGCCAACCCTAAAAAACCCCAACCAATACCCAATAAGTTCTTCTAAACAGAAGAACTCTAAAAGATTACAATACTTGATCAACTGATGAATATCAGTTGATCTGGAATAAAAGAAGACAATACAAAGAACAATAAAGTCCTTACAAAAAAACAATACAAGACGAGACAAACACTGGTGACTAGATCTTCAACCTTGAGTTGAAGATTAAACCCTAATCGCCACAGACTGATACAAAATACTTGTGAGAAAGACTGAAAGACTGAGAGAGAGAGATCAAAGAGCTAAACCTGCACAATGAAGAATAGCAATCTATTTATAGGGGAGTTAGAACATTCCAGAGATAAACACAACGTCAGCTCTTTACAGCCATTAGATCAGATATTTCACACGGATCGACAATCCAACGATCAAGATTTCTCCTGAACAAACACACATGTGCTTGGGCTGGGCTTATGTCAGCTTAACAAGCTGACCATTTATTCCAACGAACCAAACCTAAGCCCAATAGTAGTTATAAAGTCCACAAATGACTTTAAACATAAATAAGCCCAATACAGCTAATCAGACCAACCAAGTAATAATATTTCAAACATATTAAACCATGAAATTATGAAACATTACACAATAATAATATTTCATATCTTTTTAACAGTATGTGTACGTTTATGTTTGTATTTAAGTGGATGGGTGTATGTATGTGTATGCGTTTATGTATGTATTTAAGTGGATGGGTGTATGTACATATGTATATATGTATTTATGATTGTAGTTATGAGTGTATGGGGCAAACTGGTAAAGCAAACTCAAAAAATGTTCAAAATGGTCCAAACAAATGATAACATATTATTATTATAGGTTAAAAAAATGTTACTAAACGGTCTTGTGGGTTCTAAATTCATCAAACCGGTTGCTAGTGTACCGATTACAGATGTTATAGTAATCGTTTTTTTCACCTCTAGTTCCAGGCGTACTAAAAAGCAGAGGCCAGGATGACCAACCCACTAGTTAAACATAGTAACATAGTTGTCACCTATTTGATTGTTAATTACGGTTATAGTAATCGTTTCTTTGGTGCACCTCTAGTTCCAAGCTTAAAAGCAAGAAAAGGATGACTAAGTCCACTAGTTAAACATAGAAACGTAGGTGTCCCCTCTTTGATTGCGAGTTAACGGACACACGCATCCAATCGATTTTACATGAACTAGAAAAGACTAATGAAAAAGGTGGGACACCAGTTATAAGAATGAAAGTGAGAACATTTAACTAAGATATAATAAGATAACCAAAATATTTAATGAACCTAGTTGTGCTTAAAGAAAGTACAATTTATAAAAGTAACAACAATAATAATATCAATAGAGCCTGGAGGCAGAGCAAGTTAACCACACAAAAGTGGATGCAACCTAATACCAGACTACTACTACCGATACTAAGCAACCAAGTCTTATATCGAATACTAGTTAACCACCTGCACACAATTGTTAGGTCTACCAATTTGTACACTACCAACGTTTATATCCATCCTAGACCAATATTAACATGGTATGTACAACTCTTTTCCACATCACATGTCCATCTCGTCAAATATTTCACCGTCATCCTCGTAGTAAATTCCATCCGTAGGAAAACCATCACTCACCAAATTGCTGCAACAAATATATATTTATTGACCCAGTTAGATGAATGGGTTGAACAACTTGCGTACATGACTTTAGATGTAAACAGGTTGGCGTGTCAACCTTGGTTTTAAAAAAGCGCGAAGCGCACAAAAGCGACGAGGTCTAAAACCGAGGCGCAAAGCGCAAAAGCGGTGGGCTTTTTGTACGCGAACCGCAAGACGATTATATATTTTTTTTCTATATATCCTATACGTTTTTAGCATCCTTACCCCAAAATATACATATAAATAAGGTTTATATATGATTTAACTTACTTTTTAGCTATATGTATAACACTTTGAAGCACAAAAACACCCCATGTACGAAAAGCGCGCTTTTCTTGCGCTTTTTGCGCTTTTTGTACACTGTGCGCCTTGAGTGGCATAAGGCGCAAGGATCTGCGCCTCAGGTCGCCTCGCTTTTTAAAACCTAGGTGTCAACCTTATCAAAATTATTAATTTTTTTTTTTTTCAAAAATTTAAAAGGCTTGATGGTCGACCTATTTGATTAAGCGTGTTAAAACAGGTCAAGCCAAACACGCCTGTTTAATTAAATGGTAAATTGGTGAAAAGGAACACGGCTTGTTTAGTAGTAACTGGGTTAGATATGGTGTGGTGTTAGGACTTGCCACCTGTATAAGTGTTTTTATAAAAACTCACAAAGGTAACACGTTTAGACCAAACCCTTTTTGACCTTTGGACCGACCCAGCCATCCCTAACATGCTAGGATCTGAAATGACAAAGTAGATTTGAAAGTACATTTGAATATATTACCTTAAACAGCTGAACCGGAAGCTCACAACACGCTTGAGCTTTCGATTATAGAAGAAGAAATTATATGACCATCTGCAAGAATGCATGATTCAGTATTCGGATAATCTAGAAATTGGTAAAGAAAATTAAAAACATAAAAGTTCTCTTACAGAGCTCCCTTTTCTATGAATGGATCAGCATCAGAGTTGGGGTCATAGCTATAGATTTCACATTCTGCTAAGTTGATAACCTGAAATTTCACAACTAGATCAACATCAAACCACGTGCACTTGAGGTTGAGGATGGTTGACAGTTCTCGAGTATATTACCTCATCCAAAGCTTTGTATAAGGTTTCCAGCAAGGAACCATCTTCATCAGACTCGATCCATTCCTGAAATCATAATTAAGAGCGCAAAAAACTAAAATCATTCTCAGTTGGAAACAATCAAAATTCATCTTCGAAGCTTCGAATATGTCTTGACACTTGATGCATAGATAGAAACATGTTCAGTATAGTGGCAAATACCTTAGATGCTTCAGACATGTAGCTGTCAAATATTTGTTTAAACCCTTGCCAGGTTTCCACTGTGAAAAACTGGTGAGCTTTCACTGCACTGATATACAACCATATTTTGACAAAATTATAGATTACCAAATAGCACATCATAGAAAACTACATACCCTATCTGTGGCATGACTACCATCTTTTACAGAGAAAAACCATAGAAAATCGTCGGTCGCGTTTTATTGCCCTCAATCCTCATTTAGCAAGATTGTAGAGATAATATACTACTTTTTATCTTGGTTTAATAGAAACTTACCAAGAGCAAATGGAACTTCATGTAGTCAAATGATATATTGATGTGAACAAGCAATACTAAGAGAAAGCATTGCCAATTCCAAGTTCATCATCAGAAGAGGTGGCAAAATGGGTGGCTTTTGTAGCAGGTCAAAACTAATTAATTTAGTTACCAATTTAACCTTTTTATAAAATGATGTAATTTCAATAATAACTTAAAACATAACCCAAATTTGTTTCTTGCAAAAATGGGTATTTACTGTACAAGTCAAGTTGGGGCAACCCGAAACACTATTAGCCTGTTATTTTAAAATATATAAATCAGCACGTCAAACGGTCAAATATGATTATCAAGAAGAACAATAATTTCGAAAGCACTATCTATTAAATATTATAAACACACTTTGAGCGACTTTAACCCCGTTTCCTTTAAAGTGTTTTTTTTTTCTATTCTTTTTTTTTTTTTGGTTTTGTTATAGTTATACCTTATTCACCTGCTAGAAATTTAACCCGACTCAAGTCAACCCATTTAACGGGAAATGGGTTAAAATTGCCACCGTTATTCACAATCTGACTGCCTCTGTTTCCACTATGTCCAACAAAATCAAATCAGCAGTATGTCATACTTATAAACACAAGTTACTCCAGACTCATATACATCATCTCATTTAATTTGTTTTTTGTTAATACTTTTCTTGCGGCATTTGTAAGAAGCTGTATTAACTTATAAATTAGCATAATTGCAGATGTTGCAGCTTCAATACAGAAACCAAGTGAAAACATGTTTTGGGAAATGGAGAGAATTGAACTCTCAGCTCCGCTCAGAGCAACAGTTCAAAACTGTCTGTCAAAACCATTTGACAACACTCCCAATGCCATTAAAGAAGGATTATGTAGTGGGTTGCCATGTCGCCAATAAAGCTGACGATGTCATTACCCATAACCCTCTTTAGATGCCCGGCACGATGTTTTTTGATATAAACATTAAAGTTACCTGAAATCATAGTCTGGGTACATGTGGTATAATGTGAGAATCAGATAGATCAACATCTTTCGGCTGGAATGAAATGAAAGCAAGCTAAATTAGACTCAATGTCACTGGACTCAACTATACTTGAGCCAATCCAAGTTGCATCATTAGTTAATTACCTGGATCTACTAGATAGATAGTTAGCAGGTGAAGACGGGTCGTCATCAGGAGAATTCCCAAGATAATTAAGAATCTAAATTGAAACACAATTCCAACAATTTGTAACAGAAATCGGACTATAAACGCAAGCAGAAAGATATACATGAAATATCATTATTCAATTCAAATATTGCACTAGAATATAAAAAGTATCGACAAATTTAATAAAGGTACCTCATTTTCCAAGCTGAGAGACAATCTCTTATCTGTCCCAGTATGCTTGCCTAAAAAGGTGCAAAAGAAATTAAAATCTTACATAAGAACTTAATAGTCATCACATAACACAAATTCTACTCACAGGAGTAGGCTTCAATGCATCCCTTAATGGTTTGTTCTCCGAGATTTAGGTGATCTAGAAAAGCATTTATTCTGTGGAAGAAGCGGAAATATACCACTTTAACTCAACTCTATCGTTCAATGGAAATACAAAAAAACGATGTGAAATTTGAAGAAATTCATTATTGACGAGAAATCTAAAGAACAAAATACCGGTCGAACGGGGTGTATTCCAAGTACTTCATGATGTTTAGTGATATTTATCCAAAAGAGAGTGAGCATGCGTTTCGAAAGGCGTTACTCTTGAACACTAAAAGAGGGAAACCATAAAGAAACAGAAATCAGGATCCAATAACCAAAGATCTCAAAGCTTTGTAAGGCCACAATTGAATGCAGGTTATATGAGGTACAATTTTTATCATTGCTAATGCTAACATCATGCATAGACTGTCTTTCAGTCTCTCCTTCATCTTTTTGTTAGACATCTTTTTTTTCATTAACAGCTAACTCACACTCATTCTAGACATACTCTTAAAATCTCACCAATGTCCACAACGGGACTGTAACTCACGAACACTAAGGAAGGAACACCTTTACGACACACATTGACCGCGCTAGGCTACAAGCCCATTGGTCTTTCAACACAGTCGATAAATAAAATAATAATATATAATACTACTTTCAAAATGTTCAAAACATATAGAATCACATTATTAATGCTAAATAATATACAAAACCATTATTAATATTTTAATGACCGGCAAGAAAAAATCTTCTGACATAAAACCGCATCCAAATTATTCCAAATTACACACTAACATAAATAAAACCATCAGATCTATTGAATCAGTATCCTAACAATAAAATCAAAACTTAAAAGAACACATACTACAGATTTCAAGTGTGACTTTAAACAAATCAAAATTTAAAAAAAATAATAATAATTTCTACAGTTATCAAACATTCACTAAAACTGTAATACTGTCGCACATGTCGAGTATCTAAAATCCTTATGTCAGGTTTACACGATAACCTATGTTTTTTGCGTGAGATCTAAGGAACTTCACCGCCTAAACACCTATATATTAAACCTAATCTCATTTAACCTAACAGAAACAGTAGATCTACATAATATATCACAATTCCAGTACAATACATAAAAAAATTAAAAAAAATGACGTACGTGTAAACAATTTGCAGAGAAAGATAGATCTAAACTTAATCTCAGTTAACCTAACAATATATCATCAATTGCAATTACAAATATTATTATTATAGGAAGAAATAAGAATTTAAATGGAAATTATTTGACGTACCTGATTAACGGTTTGCAGAGAGAGAGAGAGATGATCCGAAGATGAAGGGATAGAAACGAGGGGTGTGATTTGTGGATAAGAACAAAACATAAAAAAATTGGGGAGTTTGTTGGGGAGGACACGTGGCAAGTGGTGGACGATGGTGAGTGAATCCGACGGCTGAGGATGTTCGTGAGTTGGAGATATTTTTGGAAATTCAAAATCGTCGGCCATGGTGGTGGTTTCTTCTGCATGGTACACCTAATTTAGTCACGGGTACTCGTTATTAGCACGGTAATTAATGGCGAAGCTTGAGAATTTGGCCCGGGGGTCAGAAGTCAGCGGTCACGGGACGGGACCTAATTTTTTTTTCTGTAGCTATAGTTCGGGTGATATGTTCGTGTCGGTGATTCGATTAGGGTCGGGTCGGGTCGAGTCGAGTTAAACATTAAATACAATAAATATAAAAGTTTTAAGCATTTTTTAACAAACAATTGAACAAAGACACTAAAACATTAAAAATAAGACAAAGGGTTGGTACCTCGATGAAGAATTATAGTTCATCCCGTCGACCTTTAAAATTTTTGAATTCTTCAATTATGGATTGGGGTGCAAACGAGCCGAGCTAAGCCCGAGCTCGATCAGGCTCGAGCTCAAAACACTTATGAGAGCTCGAGCTCGCTCATTTACTATCTATTAGTTAATATTTTAAATAAAAGTAATATAAATAATTGGTTCGGAGCTCGATAAATGAAGTTCGGCTCGGGCTCGTTTAGTAAACAAGCTTAAATGAGTGGGTAAATATTATTAAATATTAATAAACCTAATATTACACTAAGGTTTGACGAGCCTGGCGAACTTCACATGCTAGGCTGAGATTGGGCTCGATTAGTAAACGAGCTTTGCTTTAAACTCAAGCTAGGGCTCGATAAGGCTCGGCTCGTTTCGACGTTTTTACCCAGCCAAGCTCGAGTAACTAAGGGATAACAACTCAATCGCTTGCTCATTGAATCTACTATCCCGTTTTTGTAGTTATTGTGCTTAGTACTTTAGGATTTGAGCTTTACATTTACTTTGTTTTTGGGTAAAAGTTTTGGTTTATATAACTATTATTTTTTAACGGGGGGTCGAAACCGTATATACCAAAAAAATTCCATACGAAAACTATATACTCGAAACTTCTAAGCGAAAATTTGGGGGGTCGGCCGCCCCTCCCCGCCCCTTTAATGCTCCGCCCCTGACGGTAATATCGTCGTCATCGGTGCTGGTAGTTGATTCATAGACCAAATTCTGGTACTAATTTTTTTTAATGGCTAATTTTCTCTTCTATTTTTACACATTTTTAAATACACCATTTTTTTACCTCTTAGCCTATCTCCAATGTTAATGCCACCCTTAAGCGCTTTTAGCTATCCAGTCAGCTGTCACATTATATTATTGTAGAGAAAGTATTGGGTACAAAGTCCCTTAACCTACAAAGTGTAGGAAGCCACAATAATATACCACGTGTAAGATGTCTTTTAAAACAAAAAAACTGATTTTTAATTATGAGAGGGGTATTATAGACATTTGCATCGATCAATTAATCATGTTCATAATTATGATTTTCACAATCCCTGTTTTATCGTTCAATCATAATTCAAATTTTTATAACTGATTTCACGATCTTCATCATCAATTCTTAACTTATTAAAAAATTCTTATCACCTTGCATCTGTCGATCAAAAGTTTACCAGAATCATACTCAATTGCAGAGTTCATCATCATGTTCGGTAGGTTACTCTGTTTTTTAATTTCACATAATCGTAATCTTATTTTGATTTTTAATTGTTTATCAGACCTAAACAACGAACCTGAAATCTTAATCGGAGAAGAAGATGATGTTTGTCGATGCTCATAATCTGAATTTTGAAGGTTAGTTTATACTGTTTTGATTTATATTAGCTGATCACAAAAAACAGAGATGAACAGAGTTTTGAGGTAACTGCTTGATTTAACAAGCGTTTTATTATGTTTAACATGCGTTTTGAGGTAACTGCTTGGTTTTATAGAAATGAGTTTTATTCAAATGTGTTTTATTATGTTTAACATGTGTTTTGAGGTAACTGCTTGGTTTTATAGAATTGATTTTTATTCAAATGCGTTTTATGATGTTTTAACATGCGTTTTGAGATTTATTAGATAAATCCTTACATGTGCATGTGAATGCTTACTATTATGTGCCTTTTTATAGTATGAACATGTCATTTTGTCATTAAAATTAGATTTTATAGTTGTATGTTTTGTGTTTTATGACAGATCTTTCTAAGAAAGATGTTCCCATCGATGATCAAACTCCAATATACAAACCTGCTGTTGCATCTTCATTGAAACCAGAAGATGCAATGAAGATGAAAACGAGATGAAAAATACATTGTTACAAGATGAAAACGAAGGCCATGGAAATGAACACCAGGCAGTTGATGAGTGACTTTTTTTCCAGTAAATGTGTTTTATGTTTTATGTATGCGTTTTGGTATATACTGAATAGTTTGCACATTTTCTTCTGTTTTCTAAAGTGCGTTTTATGTTTCCTTGAATGCGTTTTACTATAACTGAACATTTGAAACGCTGTTTTTTACGAATGTGTTTTATGATCATATCGAATGCGTTTTACTAATACATCACATATATATATATATATATTTCATTCCACATCAAAACAAAAGCTTTTTCAAACTTGTACATACATTATCCATATATATTTCATTCCACATCAAAGCAAAAGTTTTTTCAAGCTTTTACATACATTGAAAACTCTGATGACAACCTCTGATGTGTAACAGCTGATGGAATAAACTCTGTTTGCTTGAATCATTTATTGGAGCCTAAGTGTTGTTGACTCCAACAGACCTTGTATGTTCAGACATTTGGTAGACATTGGTTTCTTCAACAGACCTTGTAAGCAATAATTTGTACATCAGTTGTTAGGGAACATCAGGTGTTAGTGTCAACAGTCTTTGTTTATATAAAACGCATTTGAAAAATATAAAACGCATTTGTTATTTACAATATGTTAGTCTATGTTAGTCTGATTTCTAACTAAAAGCAATAAAGGCGTTTTGTTATTTACAATATGCGTTTTGAAACATGATGTATAGGATCTCAATGTTCTAATTATTAATCACAACATTTCACACAATCATCTAATTCATCTTTAAATATATATAAAACGCCTTTACTAATTATATAAAAAAGCATTTATAATCACATTTTCCAATTTTTAAATACAAAAGATCACCAAATCATCTCATACCTTATATTAACAGTAAAAAACAGTAAAACGCCTTTATAAATAAACAAAACGCCTTTATTATCACATGCCATCATTTTTTTAAATACAAAAAACAAATAAATTATCTCATTCATCTTTAACATCATAAAACGCCTTTATTAATTACCAAAACGCACTTACAAATTCTCATTGTTCATAACAATCATTAAAACGCCTTTATTATTTTCATTAAAACATATAAAGCGCCTTTACTAGTTCATAAAAAAAATTAAGTAAAACCTGATGTTCATCATTCAAATCATAAAACGCCTCTAGTAATTTCATAAATCTGATCTAAAACGTACTTGTATTAGTTCCTTTCGAAGGCCTGTCATGATTCAGTTTGCTTCTTCTTTCTCTTCCTTCATGTGTTATGTTTTTTTAGGTTTTATCAAATGATTTTCGTTATACGATCATAGTGACAATCATAATATGAACATAAACTTACTTGATTTGTGTTTTGGAGCCATAATACTTCCTTGATCAGATGTTATTTTTTCGTATTCTAAAACTGCTCTGTTTTTTTTTTAGAGATTTTGATTTTGGTTGATTTTGTTTTGTGAATTCGACGAATATACGTTTTGATTAAGTAACCGTCATTAAATGATATTGAATTGGGCGCTATTATTAAAAAAATCAAATTATTAGATTTGGAATTTGTCCAATTTACCATTCCCCTTGTTAACTGATCCTTAAAACACTCACGGGTTATTAAATGACGATCATCTTGATTAAAACACAATGGATGGTTAGGATGGCTTTTCTTACACTTTGTATTTTAAGGAGACTTTGTACAATAGCCTCTCTCATTCTTGTAAATCCTTAAAAAAGCTCATTTCACCTCCAACCATACAAACATCCTTACATTTTCCAAATCATCACATATTTTTCTAATTATGACATAAACTTTATTATTATATAACTATTTAAATTATAAAATACAACAACTATTTTTATGCCATGAACTTACCGGTACTAGTGGACCAGTGTTGAAATGATATAAGCACCTAATGGCCCATTTATGGTTAATTAAGCCTTGGCCCATGAAGTCATCTATCATCTTCAACAACCAGCAGCTGCTCAATTCCTTTCAAATGAACCACCGCCATTCAAACCCAGCAGCCGTTCAGTTCCGTCGTTCAACTCCAATCGGTAAAAAAAAACCTTCTCATCTCTTTAAGTTTCTGTCGTTAAAGGCCCGCAACCGACCGAAATAAGTGTTGTGAGTTTGTGAGCTAATCAACTGAGAAGATGCAAACCTTGACCGATTTATTGGGCCCGCCTTCGTCGTTTGGACTGAGGTAAACCACGCCCTTCTGCACGGGATCTGCATCTTCAGACATCGTCTGACGTTGATCTCCAACGCAAAGGGCTGCTCCAGCGTGGCACGGGCGAGGGAAGTTTGGATGCGTTGAAGACAGTCTTATGAGGCTTGAATTCCCAACCTATCCTTTAAAACCCCAACACCTTTACCACCATAACACAAGGGGTGGGGCAAATTCTGGTTATAGTTAACGGATTCAATCACTGATCTCTCTCTCTCTCTCTCTCTCTCTCTATCTCTCGTTGATTTCCCCCGAATTTCATATCTTTTTCAAAAATCCTATATTCAAACTTTCATATTTACACATCAAAATGATAAACAAGTGGGATTTTTTCAGAGAGAGCAACAATTAAAACTTTTTAACAAATATGTGAATTTGTTAACTGTGGTTCTGGTAAGACTAAAGTTTGGAACAAAAGGGTTGGAGAAGACGGTGAGTTATAAAGAGAGAGTGGGAAAGGGTAACATATATTATTATTGTTTTGTGTGAAAATAAATTGATTGTTGGGTAAAAAAATCAATGAAGTGATGTGGCAATGCAAAGATTGTTAGAAATTAGTGAAATGAAATACGTTTTTAGTTGTAATTTGTTATTGTTTAGATTTTTTTACAACAAATGTAAAAAGGGTGAATGATTATTCAAATCAGATCTCCTCTGTCTCAGTCTATTAAAGTACACTAAAAACTACTTTTTTTTCTATACTCTTCAAATAAATAATACTTTATTATAATTTTATTATTATTTTTTCTTTCTCCATCACTCGTAAGCACTTTCAAATAATTTAAAAAATAAATGAATAGTGACACCCAAAATTTACCGATGAATAATAATGTTTTCTCTCTCCTCCACTCACAACAATTCAAAACCTATTTTTAGAATATGTAGAACACACTCACAAAAATATGCAGGACCCGATGCGAATGCTCTCTAACTTCACACCAATTAACTTATACTACCTTTTTTTTTTGGGGTTGAACATAGGGTTGTAAACGATACGGAGCGGCTCGAGATACTCGATATTAAATTGGTAAAAATCTTAAACGAACCCAAGCTCAAGCTTAAAATTTGACACGGTTTGATTTGTTACGAAACTTTCACATAGTAGAACATAAAGCCCAATAAATAATGATTATTTTAATAGCAATTAGATATAACTATGTGTCCGAATACTGTGAAAAAAACACATTTCTCACTTGATGAAAAAGTCATTCCACTATTTTGATATAACAAATATCAATATCATATATTCAATTACTAAAGACATTATTTGAAAGTATTAGGGTTTGTCCTAAAGAAAATTAGCTAGATCAATGCATTTTTTATGGACTTGGGTTGTTGAATTAGCAAGTGAATACAAATGGCATATTCTTTATTCTTTTAAATACATATATTTTGGGTTGTGAAATATAAAAATTGATTTATGCTGCAAGGGTTCACAACTGAATTGGCGGATTTTGAACGAAAAATCTAGGGGGTCAGACTCAATTTGGGGAGCGAGGCTCAATACATATAGTTTTTTTTTTTTTTTTAATTTCAGTAAAATTTCCACTACGAAGCGAAAAAAATTAGGTGGCTCGGTTTAGCCCAATAGAAGCTCCGCCCATGTTCACAAGTGATTTGGACATGTAATTAGTTACCTGGCTACCTTTTTGACCAAAATTATCTTGGCTATTTGAAAACCGGCTTAGGCTAATTGACATGGACATAACCATGTCATTGTTTATCAAATCCATATAAATTACTACAAATTACTTATCTTTTTAGGTTATTTTAAATCAAGACAATGGTGTAAAGTTTGAAAGTGTTGATCAAAAAGTGTGTATTGCAATTTGCACTTAATCTAATCCACAACCAAAAGCATAATCAATTTATTAGTCCAACTATTTTTGTTAAGAATGAACCCAAATTTATTAAAAAGTAGGTTAAAAGCTTATTACCTTAATTTCTTTACAAGCTTTAACTAAATGTTAAGCTGAGTAATGTATAACGACCAAATATTTAAGCGGAGTAATGTAAAATGATCGTAAAATTTGTAAGTCAAAGACACACTAAATGGTTCCAACTACTTCCTTTGTGCAAAATATGTCCACACTCCACAAGTGAAATAGCACCATTACCCTTCATTTAACTCGGGCTTAGCCTTTGATTTTGACCAAAAAGTCAAACTTTGACTTCGTTCATTGTACCGGTTTACCTCATAATTTCATGATATTGGCCTATATATTTATTCAAAATGTTTTTTTTAATCATAATTCAATATCCAAGTATAAACATATTGAGAAGAAATAAGAATGTGTCATATGAATTTTATTAACTCAAAATATCACCATCACAGGTAACCAAACAAAATACGCATACTCAATAGGGTGGTTCAACCAATATTGTGAAAGTGACCAAAACGTCATCCAATCACGACACTTGATTTCCTATGGATGGAATCAAATTAAATTATGAATTAGTTGGATGACAAAGGATAGCCATCGAAATAGAAAGCTAAAAGATTGGTGTTTAATAGATGGATAGTGACCCCTTTGAACCCCAATTTCTTATCTTGTTTTGTTATTACTGAATAGCGAATACATAAAAAAACTTACACAAAAGCGCAAGTGTCCATGAAATATGCGTTAAGTGCATAATCTAGTCCTCATATATCTAAAACTTTTTCTGTACAGAGATAAAATATCATATCATTTTAAGTTTTTGACATAAACTCAGTGTTATAGAACTCGCTAGGCGTTAATTGGCCGGTGGGGTACCAGCTAGAGATTAATCAGGATTAATCGGATTAAATTTATATATATATTTTTTCTAAATTTATACATATATAATGTTAATTTTATATCTTATATGTATGAATAAGAAGTTTAGGGGCCAAATATAAACTAGTGAATAAGGAGGGGGGTTAAATATTAAAATACCTAAACTTAAATCTACTTTGGTTTTAAATCATAGACTATCATCCAATTTTGAGGTAAGAACTTGTTTTATTTGATTGATTTGCTCCAATTTTAACCCTTTCGAATTTATCTTTGACCTAATTTTGAGTTTTTTAGGTCCGACTAATCGCTGATTAATCGCGATTTTTACAACCCTAGACCGATACTGATTAATTTAGTAATTAACCTAAAATTAATTAGTAAAGTAAGGACTAGCGATTAATCACCGATTAATCGGTAAGCACGATTTTTACAACATTGCATAAACTAACTTAAAGAGTATATATATAAAAAATAAGCGGGTTAATACGTGAACTTTTTACGTTAACACAATACCAACCGTTAAATGTATCCATTGGATCGATTTGAAACTGAGCCGAATCCATTTACACTAGATCAAAACCCGTTCTTTATTTATGTTGCGTAGCAAAATTCCAACTATACTTGTATTAGTTCGATTTCATGTAACTTGTTTTTATTTTATTCATATCAACTAACTCACATATATAATACTAGATTTATACCCCGGGAGCGTCCCGGGGTTGAGAAATCTAATATGACATATCAATTTTACATGCGAAATAGACTGATGCGCTTTACAGTTACATGCAAGAAAGATTCGGGTAGCACCTAACCTAAAACAATTAACAATGTATCTTCAATGTTAACGTCTAACCTTAAACAATGTATAACTCTAATATTAAAACCTAACCTAAAACAATGTACAACTCCAATGCTAACATATGTTGTAAATAGAATTCATATTTACTGGTTTGAACATAATTAATGACTTCTTATACATGATTAATGAATAACCTGAACACTTTGTGTTTTTTTTCTTGTATGAACAAAACCCCACAAAAAAATAGTCGTTTTTTTTGCCGTTTTTTTATATAGCACTATGGACTCGTTGGAAAAATAATAAAACGCTCGTTAATTTGGTCGTTTTTTTCTCCGTTTTTATATATCACTATGGTACTCGTTGGAAAGATAATAAAACCCTCGTTAATTTGGTGTAATTTTTTTCTTTAAAAAATCTCGTATATAAAAGATATTAAGGTTTAAAAATTATGTGAGGAAACATGGAAACAAAAATCTAATTTTGTTTTTAAATCTGTTTTTTCCTAAAATATCTCAATAAGTAAATCTTTTATTTTAAATTTTAAGATAGGCATATCTTGTATAGGGTTTTAATTAATTTTATTATTAGATTTTAATAATAAAACAAAAAAAAAATCAAACACTTTCACCTCATTATGCCACGTGTCAAATTCAAAGGAGGGTTGAGGTCACCATTGAATGCCACATCATCTAACTTGAATTCTTTTATATATATAGATAGATGTTTTTTATTTCTTAATATGGAATTCAAACTCTTAAGAACTAAAGTATTTGGTACAAGCAAAACCATTCAACAAGTCTAATAAATTATTACCAACATTAGTAATGAGAAGGTCACCAACCAAACCAACAAGAGATTCATGATTTGTAGTTTAGTACAAACTTTACCTACTCCTTTAACAATATTTTACTAATCATGACATACACATATAAGTTGCTTCTATAAGGTATGAGTTACCACAAACAACATAAAAAATTTATATCTGTTAGCAATAGATTTATATTTGCTAAACTATAATATTGTCACATTTGTTAGTTAACATATATTTTGTTATTTTACTTGCAAAACAGACAAGTTACACAAAAAAAAACATGAAGGAAGAAACAAAATTTTTAACAAAACGGTAATTAACTTTATAAAATGAATATGTTGTATGGGGAAGGTTATCTTGAGAACGCTAAATATTGTGAGAACCGTGAGAACAAGTAAAAAAATCAATCAAAATCAATTTTTTTTAATGCAAACCTCATTATAATCAAAATACAACATTAATAAATGAATTTTCTTTCCAAATAATTAATCTTTTCTTGCAAAAACACTTTCAAATTAACTTTTTACACACGTGTAAATGAAACAGTTTATACATGTATAAACAGTAAATTTACACATGTGTAAAAACAAATTATTTTCGTATACGTTTGAATTTTTACACGTAAATTGTGTTTTTGAGATTGTACTTTAGTAATAAAGACAAGTGTAAAAAGAAATTTTGAATTTGAATGATTTTAGATGTTGTTCTCACGGTTCGCACGAATTATAGGTGTTCTCAAATTAACTTTCCCCTATGTTGTATTGACATATTAATAAAAGTAACTTTTAAAACTTGAATGAAGTTTTTCAGGTAAACTGAGGGTGACACATTTCGTATAAGATAAGGGATCGAAGATTCAGATAATTTAGGGTATTTCAAGACTAGACAGCCGACGACACCCGTAAAAAAACGTGGAGACCCTCACAGTGGGAGAGAAGAAGAGCAAAGACCGACCCAAACTAACATGTAAGGCTGTCCGTTGTGGACACGCGAACAGTCTGGCACGAGCCACGTGGCTTACGAATACCACAACAGCCCCACGCTAAGGCCCGCGCGAGCAAGTCACTGCGAGCACAAGCGACCACGGTCACGGCGCTATTGTCTTGGATTTTGAGTGGGACGTCAGTAATGGTCTAGAACGATCCATAACACCACCACACAAGTGATTGCCAGAACAATGGTTTCAAGGTGGACGCGCCCACTCACTCACCATAACACACAATCTAACAAACATATTAAATGATTAGTTAGCTCTTTTTTGGTGTCTTGTTTGGTCCAACCATTTTGTTAGGCGTTCCTAAATTTACGAAGCACACAAACAAACGTGGCGCACAAACGAAGCGAGAGTAACCCAGTCACCACTCACGTGCCTATCACGTGCCCTGTTATTCATTTAAAAATAAAAAAGAAAATTCTAGAACAAACAGTTTTATTCCCGTAAAAAATAACTGTTTTGTACTTTTCTTAGATCACTATAAAACCAACAAAAGCCATATCATCTTTTAGAGAGAGAGAGAGACGGAAGTTTAGAGAGAGAGAATAATATTTCAATTGTGTTTCGTTTAATTTTCAGGATAAAAAATGGGAGATCATTTTGTGTTTCTGGTTGATCGGTTACTAACAGAGTCTACTTTAGAGGCTGCAATCGAAAGCACAAAGCCTACGTATTCGGTTAATGAAACAGTGGTTGATTGTTCTTTGGTTATGGAGCGTGAAGCTGTTTATGGTTCTGGAAAGCTGTTTGAGTGTAGGATATGTCAGGATGAAGATTTTGATACCAATATGGAGACTCCTTGTTCTTGTTCTGGTAGCTTAAAGGTTGGTTTATTGTTTTATATTTTATATTTTATATTATGCTTTTAACTGTTTTAACGGTTAATCTAGAAACAAACATGGATGAATATAAAAACCTTAAATGGTGAATTTATAAACTTAGTTACTCATAGTGGCTTAGTGGCTTTCTCTTAATCAATCATCATTAATAACTGTGTTTAGTTCACTTGACATGACACCTCTGAATTAGTCAATAAGCCTTTTTTTTTACGGCGTTCCGGTGGTTAACTCGCCACTTGGGGTGAACCTTGGCCCGGGTTCGAGCCTCCGCGGTGGGCGTTTAAGCCCTGAAAGAGTGGCTCCGACTCGCCCTTCCACGTGTCTCGACCCCCGGTCCGCAACTCGTGCAGGAAACCACCACAAGCCGAAGTCGAACCCCCGACCTACGGAGTAAAACCTGCACACCTCACTGTGTAACCAATTGGTCCACAGATCATTGGCAGTCAATAAGCTTCTTAGTCATTAAGTTTCAAAATGATGCTGAATGAAAAGTTTATCTCTTTATCGTTCACCATTATTCATAACTTTTAGCGGGCCATTCATGCACCACCTCCTTGACCCACCGCCACCAACCAGTCACACTAAGCCGAGTAGTCCTCTTACTCAAGGGCGAAGCTTTTTGAGGCCCAAGGGGGACCCACTGTTTTTTTGGTACAGTGGTGAAATTTTGCGATTTTTCGTAGGTAAATTGAAGTCCGGGTTGAGTTCGGTCCCCACCAATTTGATCTTACGGCCACTACCGATCGAAAAAAAATTAAGTTTGGCCCCACCGATTCGAGAACCAAGCTTCACCACTGCTCTTACTGGTCCAGAGTCTTTTACCCGATCAGACCTGTTAATGACTCAACACTTATTGGCGCAGAGGCTGACAGACAACCCCTAAGTTGCACTAGTTGTCTTAAATACATGTACCTATTAATTGGGGAGAGGTTGTCAAACAACCACTACGTTGCCATACTTGTCTTAAATACATGTACCTATGAAAAACATATTTAAAAATAATGACCCCTTACCTATTAAAATTGTATTTTTTTTTTCGTGGTTTTAAACATTTGCATAGGCTTTTATACATCAAAATTATGTTAAGGGACTTTTTCTATAAAATGAGAAAGTATGTTTGTTCCTTAATATATTATAACCTTGCATTACTTGTTTATGATTTATTATTAATTTCCATGATTGACCTTCTCTGGTTCATATCTGGTTTTACTTTCTGTAGTATGCTCATCGCAGATGTGTCCAAAGATGGTGTAATGAAAAGGGTGATATTATATGTGAAATATGTCACCAGGTGGGCTTTTTTTTATCTATTATTTTCCTTAATTTTATATCCCTGTTAATACTCACTTGTAAAATTTGTTGGTTTTTAATGATAATTACTTTTGATAATAAAAAAAAAAATATATATATATATTTTAATTCAATTTAACATGTGTAAACTCTATAATGATCTTCTTTTGGATATATGGCTAACTGCAGCAATTTAGGCCAGGGTACACAGCGCCGCCTCCTGTGTTCCGATTAGGAGACATTCCAGCAAGTTTTAGGTACTTCAATTTTTTTAAAGCTCTTGACTTTATGTGGTCAATTCACATTTTATATTTATTTGACTTCGAAAGTCAAACCGCATACCTTTCTGTTGTTGTTGTCAGGGGACATTGGCAGATTTCCAGGAGGGATATGAACAATAATCATCGAATAATAACGGTTGTTTCTTCTGATCATAATTTTCTTGATCAAGAATATGATGAGTATGCAGAGTCCACTGCTAGAAGCGTTTTGTGTTTCCGTTCAGTTGCTGTCATTGTAATCTCTCTCCCTATGATTCACACACAAACATATGCGCACGCTCGCTATTTCTAGTATTGTAATGTTTCTTGGGTTTCGTTTGCAGTTTATGATTCTCTTGATCTTGCGTCACACACTACCCGTGTTTGCTAATGGATTGGGAAATTACTCTTTACCCGCGTTTATGGTGATTATTTATTGCCTTCTGTCTTTTTAATCTTATTTCATATGTTACGAGTAAAGAGATACACTTTTTAACATTTTCGAGTCAAAAAGAGTATCTTTGAACTTCAAGGTTGTCCGAGGATCGTCTTCTTTCAATAAAAGATACATTTTAACTAACCATATTGAATTTTACAACAGTAAAACCGATTGAAATCTGGGATCAGTAAATAATGGCAAAATCTTTAAAGGTCTTTGTTCTTAAGTTTATGTATGGTGATATATGTATTTACTGCTTCCCATTTTGTCACAGTTATTACTGATAAGAACTTCAGGAATCGTTGTACCAATCTACATCATTATAAGAGCCTTCACAGCTTTACTACATCGGCGACAGCAGCTGGTGAATATTCTAAACTACAGTTCTTCTAAACTATTTTTTTTTTCATTCGGTAATGGGTCAAAACAGGTCAGGTCAAGTTGGCCCGCCAACATTTGTCCACTTTCTCTAAATAATGTATTAATAATCATAAAGACCATCACATCCAGTGGCGAATCTTGACCCGAAACTTTGGGGGGTCGGAAGTCACCGGGGGGGTCGAAAGTCACTAGTTTCGGGGGGTCAAAACCTTATATACCAAAAAAATTTTATACGAATACTACATAATCGGAACTTCTAAGCGAAAATTCGGGGGGGGGGGGGGGGGCGGGCCGCCCCTCCCCGCCCCTATTAAGGATCGCCCCTGATCACATCAAAGTAACATTTTCCTTTTCTAGAATAAATCAATTTAGGAGGTTGAAGAAGTATTAAAGTATAAGACATTCCCAGCTTTCAACCTGTTGGACTCGTTTCATTTTGGGTGAAGTTTCAAATGCATAAATAAATTCTTACCATATTCTAGACAAATTTTAATACAAACGGGTCGAAATTGTAACCTCTAGCATAGGGGCATTTGCTAATATTGTTGTGTGTTGACTTTTGCTAGGCTTCTAATTCATCAACATCATCTTTGTCGTCTTCTGATGAGGAAGCTGGTCCAACACCTTCGTAACATTACCTGCCCATGAATCGTTCTAACTTGTTCGGCTCGATTTGTACCATTAATCCGGTTTTCTTGATGGTGGTGATGATGAAACAGGTTTTCTTGAAGGTGGTGCTCAGGTAAGAACATGTGCAAAGCTCTTTATTATCTGAGTTGTTAAATATGCACCCGTCAAGGTTAGATTTGCGTTTAATGGTTTAGTCCTGATGCCATATGCCTATGAGTAAGTTTATCCTGAAAATGTTGTATATGGTGGTTTTCTGAAATCTTAATGTACAGTTTGTTTATTAGGCTTTCTATCTATATATGTAAATGTCACATCTACAATGGGAACTCTTAAAGCATGAAATAGCAAGTTGTTTTGGTGTAAACATGTTTATCTCTTATATGCGATGCCATCAACGCTATATGGAAATTAGCATGTGTATGCGACTAGGCGAACTAATGACTTTTGACCCATGTTTTAGATTGTTATTATGTGTTAACTGCCAAGTCAAAACATTTTTTTCTGCAATGATAATCACCTATATAGCCATGTTAGCATAATAATTGCCTGAAAGGCCGTTTGAGCGATGAATATTCTATGATGTGCTAACGAAAGTTTCGAGATAGACAACACCACAGAGAAGGATACCTAACCGGCCGTAAGAAAAGGCCGAAGAAATGCATGGTCTAGAAGAGTACTTGAGCACGAATAGTGTACTAACGAAGCTTGCAAATGTTAGAGGGTACGGTGATATTGCGCTCTCTATGCATGTGCAAGCGAAATACAGTTCAAACCGACGCATAGACACTAGAACTGCATAAAACAATATTCCGGTATATTTGGGGAACTTGAGACTTCAGTCTCTTCTTCTACGAATATGACGCGCCCTAACTTGTTTGAGATGCTTATGTTGGATATCTATCATATCCATATAAAACATCTAGACAAGTTACGTATTCACGTATGTTGACATAATGATTACTTATAGGACGGCAAAGCAAGCCACGTTGATTGAGAACGTGTGTGGTTAAGATCGATGATTGATCACACCAGACGATTATCTACAAAGACATTGCAACTTGCATGGCTTAGATAAGAGAAGTGACATAACGAAGCACCTCTTGCCAACCTTCCCAATATATGATTTGCAGACAAATAGAAAATTGATGTTTGCTAGATCAAGTAACTAATGCATTCAAAAACATGTGTATTAAGCAACTGAACTAAAGAAGATTAAGGAAGAACTCGGTTTGCTAACCTAAACATGTGTTTTAAGCAACCCAATACAATGATATCAAACCATAAAACTAGAATAAGATCAAAACTATTTGAGGTAAAGGGTTCGAGCCTTGAGCGAAAACAAATTTGCCGATTTGGTGTATTTTAAGCCGTTACATAATGAACTGGAATTTGGATGGTAGCGGTCCGCTCAGAATCGAGTAGGGGGGGGGGGGGGGTTTGGAAGAACCCATCGAATGTCACTTAGGGCCTGCTCTATACAAAAGATGAAAGGCCCAAGGGGGTCTGTTTGGATTCTAATTGCTTTCAGAAATCTTTTCTGATTTACTTGTGATTTTAAAACGCCTTGTATCACTTTCAGAATACTAGGGCTGTACACGAGCTGAGCCAGGCTAAGCTCGAGCTCGAACTTAAACGATCCAGCTCGGCTTGGCTTGTTTTTTTGGTCGAGCTGGCTCGAGCCAGCTCATTTTTTTTATAAATATCTATAAAATAAAAAACAAAACAAAAATAAAATAAAATTACACATATACATGTATATTTTTTATTTTTCTAAGTTAGGGTTTATTGGATTATGAAGAGGTGGGGTAGATAAGTAGTATGAGTGGGGCTGTCAAAATTTGAATTTTAGAATTGCGTTTGGAGCCAAAATATATTACTTTCATCTATATATTAATTACACATACACAAGTCTGAGTCGAGCCATATGTCGAGTCATCGAGCCGAGCCACGTGAACACCCCTGGCTCGAGCTCGGCTCGATTACAAAACGAGCCGGCTCGGCTTGGCTCGAAAACAAAACGAGCCCTTTCGAGCGAGCCTCGAGCTGCGAGCTTTTTGTACACCCCTACAGAATACACGACCACAGTTTAAACAAGGCTTATGTAACATGAAAAAAGTTATTCGTTATTATTGTTGTAGTTCCTGCCAAATGTATGAGGTAGGATCATGTTACAAGCTATCATCTAAAGTTGCTAACATACAAATCCGGTTGGCATAAAAAAGGGCCCACCCGGCTAAGTGCAGGTTTGGCGAATCTCGCCGCCTTCGCTGTCTTTGCTGTCTTTTGGTGGCGGATAGTGGCGGCGTTTAAGCGTGGCCGCCTTCGCCCTCCTATGGCGGTTGTATTTTTGTCTGGATGTTACCGACTCAGTTTCACAGTGAGGCTGTTCGCATTTGCGACTATTGAACCGGCAGCGTTTGTGTGCCTCCGCCGCGAAGCGGAGGGGAATTTTACTAGTTTAGTATAAAACTCTTTTAAATTTTGATTAAAAAATAATACAAATCTAACAATATCTTAAGAAAAAGCTTATTCTAACATGAAATTTCTAAATATTTGTATAAGATTATTATAGTCAAAAGAGATTCCCAAGTTGAATATCTTATCTTATACATTTGTATAGGAAAGTACATCTATCGTAATTTTTGACTGCCCTAAAATGTCAAGCGATGATCATGGTCTCACACATTAATAATTACAAAGTCAACTTAAGAACAAGTTGCAAAACCATAGAAAAAACAACAGAATCTTCATCGCTTTTCTTGCTTCTCCATTAACTACTTGAATAGGTCAAGCCGTATTTTATCAACTTGTTGGGATATTACTTATTTGAAGGGTGTCAATAATGGTATGCTTTAGCCAAACACATTATAGCCTAGCGGCATCTTGGTGGTAAGATAAGACTTAGGGACTATAAGGTCCTGGGTTCGAATCTCACAAAAGGGGTTTTCTCATAATTATTATGAGTTTCCTCCTGAATTGGTGACTGACTTGGTGGTGAAATATGATCGCGTGGCAACATTGGTGGCACGATGATACTCCAGTGTTTCGTGAGTGATTCCAATTTGTTGGCCGTTCAAAAAAAAAATAATGGTATGCTTTACAACTATAAGACTACTAGGTGTGGAGAGGGGTGGCATTTTCATGATGGGCCGCCACGTAGGCGCCACGTAGGAGTAGGAGGAGAGGCATCTTGATGATGGGCTTATAAGGGGGTGGTGTGCACCATGATGACGGGCCTCCTCATTGGTCAGAATTATTAAAAATAATAAAAAAATCTATTAAAAAACAATTAAATCTGGATTCCCTCTCAAAAAAGAGCCCCGGCACCAACAGCAACGAGATGCCTCCATTGCCACCCCTAAGCCCATGCCGCCCCAGGAAGGTGGTGTAGCGAGGCCCGGCAACACAATGCCTCCCTATGCCACCCCCACACCAACCAGTCTAACTGTCAATCAATCACAATCCATTCACTACAATCCAATATATTTTACCAGGTTTAAGTACCAAACAAATTAAGAACCATAACGGTATATATTGGAATTTTCACTTATGGTTTTGGTTGGTGTTCAAAACCGAACCGAACTGAGCCTACACACAATAGAAGCTCCTATACAACAAGCCCACAAATTTCACCATTTCAAATGTTCAATATATGTATAATCTTTCATAAATATAAAATACAAACCAAAAATACATGTGGTACAAATAATCAAGCCACCAAAAGTATGATTTTTTAATAGTATACAAGCAATACAAATCTAAAAATACTCTTTTACTTCATCATCTTCCGTGACTTTCCTGATGTTTTTCCGGCAAGAGTAGGGATACTCTGTTCATTTCTAAAGAAATTATCGGGATCAACCACAGTCTTTATCTTAACCAACCGATCAAAATTCCCCATGAAATATTTCTCACCATAAACCACACCTTCACTATAACTATTCTTCCCGTCCCCGGTCACCACACCGATATCAAGATCCCGATAATTCAAAAACGCGCCTCTTGGGTTCTTCGACACAAACGACGTCATAAAGTCGTACATCACCCGGCTTTGGTTCAAATAATTCGCCTCCAGTACAAGATCTGGATCATTCCAGTTAACCGAGTACTGAATTTTGTACAAATTTCCTGCACGGTGGGGAAATGGCGTTGCGTCCGCCGCAATTTCGTACATTTTCCCACCGTACGGGTTGAACACAAACCCAACCCTACCCAACTCAACCAACTTGTTAAATATTGCCGTGATCCCCGATTCTGGGATCACCGTCTGTACGTAATCCGACTTTCGTTTCCCGAAGTTCACATTGCCCGAGTGTCGGTCGAGAAGAATCTCGGGCGAAGTCGTGTTTAGATCGAAGTTAGCCCAGTAAAGTACGGACTCAATCCAATTAACTTCGATACAATCTTCTTTCTTCAAACCTAATTCCGGAAAGTTTTTATCCATCAACGCGACCAATCTATCCGAATCGCCCAAAAAATGCGCGATAAATGATGCGCGACCGGTTCTAGACCGGTTAACCGTAACCGGTTGCAACAAAACTCTAAGAAACAAATCTTCATCAATATCGGGCATGATTTGCTGCCACTTGTGAACCAACGCGGACGCGTTTTCCGCTTGCGTTTTCATTATCCGAAACACTGTATTAACCTCGGGCACGGGAACCAGCTTTACAGTGTAGGATAATATAACACCAAAGCTAGCACCACCACCACCACGTATCGCCCAAAACAAATCTTCGCCCATTGACTTACGGTCGAGAACCCGACCATTAACATCAACAATGCGAGCGTCGGTCACGTGATCGACCGCTAGACCGTACTTTCGAAGCATGGTACCGTAACCGCCTCCGCTTAAATGTCCGCCAACACCTACGGTTTGACATACGCCAGCAGGGAAACCGTGGACTTTACTCTTTTCGTAAATACGATAATAAAATTCGCCCAACTGCGCCCCGGCTCCCACAACCGCGGTTTCGGTTTCTATGTCAACATCTATCGACCGAAAGTTAAACATGTCGAGTATGACGAAATTAGACTCGGTCGAGACATACGATGTACCCTCGTAGTCATGTCCGCCACTACGGATTTTAATTTGGACGCCGATTTTCTTAGCGCAAAGAACCGTGGCTTGGACTTGGGACTCGGTTGTTGGAGTTATAATAACCGCGGGTTTAGGAGTTGAGGTCGTGTTGAAACGGTTGTTTTTTATGTAAGCTCGAAGGACGGTAGTGTAGTCGGATGCATTCGCGGTTGAGCTATAAACGACGTCGGATGAGAGGTTCGGGCACTCGAGGAACGATTGGTAAATCGAGTCGGGATCCATGGTCGCGTTTGAGGTGGGAAAGAATAGAAGAGTGAGTAGGAGGGGAAGAATAAGAGTATTTAGGGACTTCATCATATTGTTGTACTTGGTGGTTATGATTATTATTTTAATGTGAGGAAGTTACAAGGTATTTATAGTGTAGATCGGTGTTTGCGCGTACGAGACTTTTATGTCGGGTCGCACATGGTGGTTATGTGGGTTATAAAATTCGTCTGCAATGGTTGGAAGGTTCTTGTGCGCAAGTAAACTTTGTTTGGAAAGCGACACTGAAATGGGAGGATATTGTTTGTATGGTAGTGATTGAAGCCACATTTGTGGTTGAAGGTGTCTTTCTTTATTAAAACTAATCATATATCTCATACACAACTAAGATTATTATTTTTCGCCATTGGGGTTGGTGGTCCAGTGGTAAGGCAAAACCTTTTAATACACTAAAAGTGTGAGGTCTTGAGTTCAAGTCTCACAAAGAGCAAGAAATTCGCCTTTCAAAAAAAACTAAGATTATTTTTCGTGTGGACACATGATTCAATAAATATTAGTAAAAACTTAAGGTGCTTTTACTAATAAGTTAAATGCATATATAAGAATAATAAAAATAAAATATAGTGAAATAGCTAAGCTAAAAATCAAAACAAAGGAATAAACATAAAACTAAGGAATAAACATATAATTCAAATATCAGTAAAGATTTCCTTATAGACTACCTTTGTTGTTTTATTTGAGACATTTCTACCGCTATCAGGTATAAGTAACTTCACCCATGTCCTACTCTTAACTCTTAACAATGCCACATAAAGTTGTCGATGCGTGAATATTGGGTTTCTCAAATACAATCCAACCTTCGATAGAGATTTTCGTTGTCTTTTATTGATGGTCATTGCGAAACATACAAATAAGGGGAATTTGCTTCTTTAAAACTTGACTGGAATCTTGTTATCAGATGATATCAAAGTTATTCGGGGAATAAGAGTTTTCGTACCAATGTTTCCTCCTGATAACACTCTTGGCAAGTTTAGTAATTCTTGATCTCGTATTGTTGCACAAGCCATTTCGTTGATCAATGTTTCACAACATCACAGGAACACCCACATTAAGCACTAATCGATGATTAGACAATCCATATATTTTTAGACCACTAAGGACATCAGGTGAGTATAAATTCTCTTGGGATTGATTTTAGCCTAGTCAGTCTGGCATATACTGTCAGAGCTCTTGGTATTGGTATTGACTTGCTAGATTTTGGTGAATACGGTTCCCGGTTTGGTTCGAAATCGCGGGTCCATTTAAAGAACTGGTAGAACTGGGTTAAATTAAAACTTTAAAAGGAAATTTCAAAACCCTATTAATTTTGTGGATTTTTCTAAGCAGTCTGTAGACCGACCATCCACATTTTCTAGTTTCCCAGTTCAATTTTTATAAAAATATTGTTTAAGTCATGTTAACTATATAACATCTAACAAAGTTGTTGAGATAGAAGTTTCATTCGAATGATATAGCTTCTATAAACATATAGAGTACGATAAAGAAAAAGAAAGTACCTTAAACTGAAAACCAACGCTTACAAAACCATTTATGAGGTGCATGGGTTGACTTATAATGTGCATCGAGTAATGATGTAATGTAACATTAGTAGTGAATATTATTAGTAGTGTCAAAAATACAATCATTGCGTATATGTGGTTGGTACCGTGCATTTCTAAAAAATGTATCATAGATTTTTAATATGACTACGACATCACAACTTAAGTTTACTAAAATTGTCTATTATTTAATTGTTAATTTTAGGATTTAATTGACAAACGACTCTGGCAAGAACCGGTTAACCCGGTTCTGAAACGAACCGGTAGGTTTATACAGTCACACCCTCTGACTTGCAAACTCATCAAGACCTGATATCACCGATTCATTATTGAACAATACATAGACCGAAATTTCTCGATCTATCCATCAACTGTTTTCCCCAGTACAATTGATGTTTTGGGCATTTGTTGATGTTTTAAAATGTATGACATGAATACGTTCATCATTTGAATTACATGTTACTATTTCTCTTATCAACACAAAAGTACTTGTTTTTTTACAATGCAATATGTTTTGAAAAGTAAGAAAAGCTAAACATCATAAATCACTCTTAAATAAATACAAATATGATTTGTAATGTATTTTGTAATTTATATGGTATTAATCATTCTTTCTTAATTTGATGATGTTGAATTAGTATTAAGGTGATGTGACATAAACATATTAATAGGTCAGATGGATATGGTTGTAAACTTGTAATGATCACGAGATGCACACTTTAGTGGCTTGAAATGCTATACAAGGAACTGTTTGAATGAATACAACTTCTGTTTATTATAATTATTTGTGATCATCATTATTATTTATACATGATTAATCAATTACTATAATATCCCAAAGTTTATAAATGAACGGAATTACCCTTACTAACATTATTAGGGTCTCCCCTAGGTGTATATATATAAAGAGCTTATTTTGAGATTAGGATTGAGACACAACATAACACATTAACACCTTATGACTCACAAAATCATCCCCTGTCATCTCTCTCTCTCTCTTCCTCAACCGTGTTCATAACTTAAGAACACATAACTCCATTAGAACGATACACCCTAAAGGGAACCCGACAATACTGACAAAGTTCCGTCTTCTATCTCTCTCGCGGTTACTAGATTTACTGGCTAATCAGGTATTTATTTATTATTATCATGTTTTCCATTATATACATTCAGAACTAATCAACAACCACATATAATTGAGGTTGCCACAACAGTAAAGATAATCGAGGCGTGAGTGTTAGATACTTCTAGTAACTAATTCCCTTTGGCCTAGCGGTATCCAAGTGTGTAAAATGGTGCATATCCACAGTGACGGATCTAGGAATTTTTTTCAATGGGTTCATCATTTTCGATCGTCAATTTTTTCACAACCAAACCTTACAATTTAAAGTCGGGTCGGGTCGGGCCAGGCCAGATTTCTCACAAATAAGACACCAAAATAAATACAAGAATCGTTCATGTTGGGTTCGACCTGACAACCCGTATGGCACCATTCACTGACAACAGTTATGATGCTCACATTCACACATGGTTTTACAACAAGAGCAAAATTCAATCCTTTCAAAAAGAAAGTAAACAACAGAGATTCCAACTAGTTATTTTGAGAAGCATTTCAAATAAGGTAGTGAGGGGTAAATTTAAAATATATGCATCAACATTAATAATTTATGAGATACTTGTATAGATTTCTAGGATCATCCAACCTCTACTATGTTAAAAGAGCAATTTAAGACCAATTTGTATCTGCATTTTTGTTGGTTTGTTGTCATCATATTATCAACCAAATAAGTTTGAAACAATTTGTATCTGCATTTTAGTTGGTTTGTTGTCATCATATTATCAACTAAATAAGTTTGAAATTCACATAAAGTGTAACTTAAATTGTCCAAAGTGGCTTTACGGTTAGCAAAACTCAGACTATATGTAACACCCCAACCGATGGCGGAAACATCGAGGTGTCACGTAGTGACGATTGTTCAATAGCTCATGGACTAAAAGTGTAAATTTGAATACATTGATTAAATAATTTATTACAATGAAATGAAATACAACGATTCTAAATGCTAACTAATCTGAATTACAATAAATCAAAATCTAAATATAAATCCGAAAGCTTAAAAGGAGCGTCTCAAAATAACCTGAAACATGTACGAAAATATTTGGTCAATACAAAAATTGTATTGGTGAGCATACCCTGTTTAAATAAATATAGTAGAAAAGTGTTTAGCAATTCATGTGCGGTACCATTTGCAATTATGTAATAAGTAATATCCGTTCAAAACCAAACCTGAAGAATAATGACTAACACATGACTAACCAACTGAATAATGAATTAACAAGACAATGACCAAGATTCTCTCAACAGAGTCTCAAGGGGGTATACCATAGTACTATTCATTGAAAAGCTAGGCCGCCCAGTGGTTAATGATTTTGACAAGTCATAGACACACCAATTAACATAAAGCAAACACACATGAGAATTGCATTAAGTATAAGAAATTGAAACTTGATTAATATATAGGTACATGAGTCACCCCAAAGTAGTAAAACAGTAAAAAGGGGAAAGATATACTCACAGTTTGCGAAAGCGAGCAAAATTCAACTTAAGCGGTCGTGAGCTAAGTAATGGGAATTTCCGAGGAATTCAACCTATAATGTGTAAGCATACTAATAAGGGAAAAGTCTAAAAGTCTATGGTAACTATGGTCTAAGGCATTAGGGTTTGCTAAGTCGATTTGGGGAATTGGAGTTTTTATGATAAGTCGTGTTAACGTAAAAGTTGTATATCACATTAATTAAGACAAAATAATTTAGTTAGTTACTTAAAAATACAATAATCATAAATATATAAATAAGTAATTTTGAGTTACACAATGATTCAATAAAGGATAATAAAGACATTAAACCATATGAGTATTTCTATTTTATAAGAAAAATATTTATAAGATAGATGTTTAAATTGTATAAATAAATAAATGTTTTATTATGTCTAATTTAACGTAAATAAGACTAATAATACCATACATGATCCAAAAATACTAGTTTTATAGAAGATGGATGACTTCTGATGTAAACAAATTAAAATAATTTTCCCATGATTTATATAAACTTATTTATAATTAAAACGGATTTAACGAGATTAAATTATGTTTAAATGATTAAAAATAGGAAAATCAATAAAATTAAATGTTTTCTGAACCAATAATTTTTATATAAGTTCATGATGATGAGAAATAGTTACCCAAAAAGTTTGAGATTAAAATCATTAAAAATGATTTTTTAATGAATTAAATATGATTAAAACAAGTTAAATCAACAAAAATATAAAAATAAAACATTTTTCAGAAAATAAAAGTGGGGTAATTTTCTATGAGGTGTCAAGAAGCTATACCTAAATTTTCATAATTTTTGGGTAAAAATTTGATTTATTATGAATATTTCAATTTCTATATATTATATATATATTAAAAAAAAATAAGAAATTGAAAATAGAAAGACATAACAAAAAAAATACAGATTTGCCTCTAGGAGGACTCGAACCCGCGTGAGTTCTAGGCAACAAGCATACACAACCCACTACACCAACTAACACTTTGTTGAACAATCTCAGATTAAAACATATTTAGCTTTGTATGGAACTTCATCTTCTTCCCCAAATTAACTAAGCCAAGAACCCTAACCCTAGGTTTTTTTAATAACCTGAATTAAACAATATTAACCCACGAATTCATGGGGCTTTCGAAGGGGGATACACAAGAATCAAAACGGCATAAGAAAAGAGAACTCACATGGTGTTTTGCGGTTCGAATCTAAGGGTTGCAGGTCCGAACACATGTCCGCAGATTTAAAGCTTCGCGAACGGGTTTAGGCAATTTTTTAGTGGGTTTTGAACTGGAACGGTGCAGAAATCAATTGGTAGGTTCATATTATAGCTTCATGATTGAAAAACGCATTCTTGAATGATTAAGAAAATCCGGTCGGTTTCACCTCATAAAGTCCGATTAACTCTCAATTAAAACGCGTTAAACACCTATTAAAACCTTGTAATAAGCTAACTAATGATGGAGATAACGGTTTAGAACATTAAGAACGAGTTAAAACGGTTTTAAGTAATAAATTGGGTTTGGCCGGAAATTAATCCGGTGGCCGGACCTGTGGCCGGAAAAACATGGAGGGGGAAGGGAAGGAGAGAAAGTGTTTAAAAAGTTTTGATATTTGGCAGAAAAGGTCCCTCCATGTTTAACTAGGTTAGTTATTACAATTTTAGTTGAATAATCCTTTATAAAACTTAACAAAACTAAGTTAGTTTAAACTAAAAAAATTTCTATAACTTTATAAAGTTTGTAATTTTTATGAAATTCATTGCGTAGATGTTTTAAGATACGTTTTTGATAAAAACTTATACCCGATCCTTAATAAAAAAAATGTTCGCTCTTAAAATTAAATTTGAAAACGACGAAGCTTACAGGGACTATAACGGAAATATTTGGAGGACTGATATCGTCAATTAGGTGAAAGGCGAAGGTGACAGATGTCACAGTCTCCCCTACTTTAGAAAATTTCGTCTCGAAATTTCTTTCAAGTGAAGGTTACTATAAAACAAAGGGCGTTGTAAAGTCAAGTAGGTTAAAATATATATATATATATATATATATATATATATATATATATATATATATTCATCATTTACGATTTGACCAGATTAAAAAAAAATAGTTGTCTAATATCCTAGGTAAAAGTTTCAAAATTTTTAACAGATGACCTGAGGTTAGAAAGTTGAGAGTTTAACTGAGAAAAGTTTTGGGAATGTGTAACAGGTGAGGGTAGATGTACTAAGGAAGCAGTCTCCCCTACTTTAGAAAAATTTCTGACTAAATGTTGGTTAGAGTGCAGCAAGTATCCAAGTAATCGAGTGTGTAAGAGTATACAAGGTTCGTGTTTTCTGTGTGGGTGGAGAGAAAGACTCTAGGAAGACGAATTGAAGCTAACGTAAGAACGTTCCTATCGAAAATGCTAGCTATTAGCCCACTGTTCTAATAAAGAGATAAGTATAAAGTAATGGATAGGTTCTTGGTCAGACTCCTAGTCCGCTCCCGCAGTATCGTTTATGCTTATATATAGGGTGTACCGCAGCTGACCCACCACACTCCCGATACTTTGGATTCGTACTAATTGTCTACCAATAGCCTAAGTAGAATCACACACCACCCTCATGTACCTGTAAGCCCATGATTGCGTTCCGGACCGTAATCATCGATTTACCTTACACTGGGGTGTTACGCTTTTCCATAATCCTAACATGAAATAAATGTGTGCAACCAATATGTAATAGCCACTGTAATGAAATAATGTTTAATCATGACATGGTTTGAGGTCCTTCCCTTTCGGGTTTACCCTTTAACCGTAATGAGAGTAACAGGTAAGTAATAGACATGGTCAGAGGTTCTTCCCTTTCAGGTTCACCCCTAACCGGTAACATTTGTTCACATCGTTGACTCTAAACACTCATGTTAATAAACTCTGAGGGTTACACCGTTCCCCTCGGATTAAAGAAATACTCTAATCCGAGTCGTACGTGGGAACTGGCTTAAATCTCATACGAGTTATCAACTGGTATATTCGTTGGCCATGATGATGAACAAAAATAATGTAAAGTATAACAGGGTTTTGCTCAAAACAGGAAAGAAAATATGCATAAGTAAGCATAAAATTCCGACTGAAAGAATAATATAACATAAATCGAGTAAATCGCATAATTGCACAAAATGAAAGTAAACGAGTTGTATTAATGCAATTAGGCAATGTGAAAATAGTTACAAATAATGTGTTTAGAAATAACTATGAATAAAAATGATGCAAGAATAAAATAATGAAATTTACAACAAATGAATGTGCACGGAACGGGTGTACTGCCTACTGGCATGTGAGTTAAAATCTAGTAATTTTACATGTATGCGTTATACTATAAAAGACATTTAGCAACATTCTGATAAAAGATATGTCCGTTGTTTTGTTAAACCGAAAGTTTTGCGACTGAAAGAGTGTGAGTGTAATAAGATAAATTTTCGTTTATCAAAAACGTAGTTTGCTCAAACTTTGTGATATAGTTTGAAAGAATAGTAATAATGCATGAGAATAACTTTTTTTTAGAAATCAAAGTGTGTTTTAGATTCGAAACAGGTTTATTTGCAAAATCTTCGTAAATACACATTTTACGAGAAGTCGAGTTTGAAAAATGTTATAAGGCTTATTATTAGTTGCAAATTTCTCTCGAAAATATATATTGGATACGTCATATGAAAACAGAAGATTTACATTTGGTCTTTAAAACATGCAATACAAGTTTGTAAAATGCAAAATGAAACCATTTCATGAAGTATGTGTAAATCGAATGCGTTTTAAAATACCAAGATTTAAAATGACGTGAATGATAAAATTAACGTACGTAATAGATTACCAATATTTAAGAAAGTTCATAATCAACAAGATGTAGAAATAGATCCTTGAGATGTGGATTTCACTCCTAACTCAAAGATGTATTTCAAAAGTGAAAACGATTGTGGAATGAAACCAATCACTGAGTTAAGGATATCACTCCCAGCTTAGTGGTTAAGTTTCTTTTTGAAGGAAACACTCTTTGAAGTGTGGATATCACTCCTATCTCAAAGATATATTCCTAAGATAAATAACCTATAGAGGAGTGAAACTAATCACCAAGGTATGGATACCACTCCTAACTTGATGATATCGTTTCGTTTGTGAAATACGAGTGTCTTCTTCGCCAAGCAAAATATCGAAAGAATAACGAGAAATAATCATAACGAAAATATCTTGAAAGAAAATAATAGGAAATAAGAGAAATATAAACGAGAGAACTCGTGAAAGTAAGCTTAGTTATAGACTAGGCTAAAAGGCATTCTAATAACCTAATTCCCTATAACCATGGCTCTGATACCAATCTGTAACACCCTAACCGATGGCGGAAACATCGAGGTGTCACGTAGTGACGATTGTTCAATAGCTCATGGACTAAAAGTGTAAATTTGAATACATTGATTAAATAATTTATTACAATGAAATGAAATACAACGATTCTAAATGCTAACTAATCTGAATTACAATAAATCAAAATCTAAATATAAATCCGAAAGCTTAAAAGGAGCGTCTCAAAATAACCTGAAACATGTACGAAAATATTTGGTCAATACAAAAATTGTATTGGTGAGCATACCCTGTTTAAATAAATATAGTAGAAAAGTGTTTAGCAATTCATGTGCGGTACCATTTGCAATTATGTAATAAGTAATATCCGTTCAAAACCAAACCTGAAGAATAATGACTAACACATGACTAACCAACTGAATAATGAATTAACAAGACAATGACCAAGATTCTCTCAACAGAGTCTCAAGGGGGTATACCATAGTACTATTCATTGAAAAGCTAGGCCGCCCAGCGGTTAATGATTTTGACAAGTCATAGACACACCAATTAACATAAAGCAAACACACATGAGAATTGCATTAAGTATAAGAAATTGAAACTTGATTAATATATAGGTACATGAGTCACCCCAAAGTAGTAAAACAGTAAAAAGGGGAAAGATATACTCACAGTTTGCGAAAGCGAGCAAAATTCAACTTAAGCGGTCGTGAGCTAAGTAATGGGAATTTCCGAGGAATTCAACCTATAATGTGTAAGCATACTAATAAGGGAAAAGTCTAAAAGTCTATGGTAACTATGGTCTAAGGCATTAGGGTTTGCTAAGTCGATTTGGGGAATTGGAGTTTTTATGATAAGTCGTGTTAACGTAAAACTTGTATATCACAATTAATTAAGACAAAATAATTTAGTTAGTTACTTAAAAATACAATAATCATAAATATATAAATAAGTAATTTTGAGTTACACAATGATTCAATAAAGGATAATAAAGACATTAAACCATATGAGTATTTCTATTTTATAAGAAAAATATTTATAAGATAGATGTTTAAATTGTATAAATAAATAAATGTTTTATTATGTCTAATTTAACGTAAATAAGACTAATAATACCATACATGATCCAAAAATACTAGTTTTATAGAAGATGGATGATTTCTGATGTAAACAAATTAAAATAATTTTCCCATGATTTATATAAACTTATTTATAATTAAAACGGATTTAACGAGATTAAATTATGTTTAAATGATTAAAAATAGGAAAATCAATAAAATTAAATGTTTTCTGAACCAATAATTTTTATATAAGTTCATGATGATGAGAAATAGTTACCCAAAAAGTTTGAGATTAAAATCATTAAAAATGAATTTTTAATGAATTAAATATGATTAAAACAAGTTAAATCAACAAAAATATAAAAATAAAACATTTTTCAGAAAATAAAAGTGGGGTAATTTTCTATGAGGTGTCAAGAAGCTATACCTAAATTTTCATAATTTTTGGGTAAAAATTTGATTTATTATGAATATTTCAATTTCTATATATTATATATATATTAAAAAAAAATAAGAAATTGAAAATGGAAAGACATAACAAAAAAAATACAGATTTGCCTCTAGGAGGACTCGAACCCGCGTGAGTTCTAGGCAACAAGCATACACAACCCACTACACCAACTAACACTTTGTTGAACAATCTCAGATTAAAACATATTTAGCTTTGTATGGAACTTCATCTTCTTCCCCAAATTAACTAAGCCAAGAACCCTAACCCTAGGTTTTTTTAATAACCCGAATTAAACAATATTAACCCACGAATTCATGGGGCTTTCGAAGGGGGATACACAAGAATCAAAACGGCATAAGAAAAGAGAAGTCACATGGTGTTTTGCGGTTCGAATCTAAGGGTTGCAGGTCCGAACACATGTCCGCAGATTTAAAGGCTTCGCGAACGGGTTTAGGCAATTTTTTTAGTGGGTTTTGAACTGGAACGGTGCAGAAATCAATTGGTAGGTTCATATTATAGCTTCATGATTGAAAAACGCATTCTTGAATGATTAAGAAAATCCGGTCGGTTTCACCTCATAAAGTCTGATTAACTCTCAATTAAAACGCGTTAAACACCTATTAAAACCTTGTAATAAGCTAACTAATGATGGAGATAACGGTTTAGAACATTAAGAACGAGTTAAAACGGTTTTAAGTAATAAATTGGGTTTGGCCGGAAATTAATCCGGTGGCCGGACCTGTGGCCGGAAAAACGTGGAGGGGGAAGGGAAGGAGAGAAAGTGTTTAAAAAGTTTTGATATTTGGCAGAAAAGGTCCCTCCATGTTTAACTAGGTTAGTTATTACAATTTTAGTTGAATAATCCTTTATAAAACTTAACAAAACTAAGTTAGTTTAACTAAAAAAATTTCTATAACTTTATAAAGTTTGTAATTTTTATGAAATTCATTGCGTAGATGTTTTAAGATACGTTTTTGATAAAAACTTATACCCGATCCTTAATAAAAAAAATGTTCGCTCTTAAATTTAAATTTGAAAACGACGAAGCTTACAGGGACTATAACGGAAATATTTGGAGGACTGATATTGTCAATTAGGTGAAAGGCGAAGGTGACGGATGTCACACTATAGCACTTCTGAATTATCATTCTTCAAATGGAACAAACATGATCCTGAATGGGACGTCTAATCTCTGTTTTGGCAACATCACCAATTGTCATTTGTCTAATTCGATTTCAAATAATCACTCCATTAGGCATTAACAAATTAACAAAATTCGATATTCACAAGATTGCAAAAACACCAAACTCATATTCACAATTTCAAATCATAAACATACTAATAGAATCATGGATTACAATTTATAGATAACTAGGTAAATAAAAGAAATTGGAAGTTTACCTCCTAAGTCCCAAATCCCAATCTGGTTCTGACTTCTAACATATGAATGACTGAAATGGGAGGTTCGGACATCGGCGGTGGTGGCAAAGGGCTGAGAGCAAAAATGGGAGTCGAAAGGGGGAGGGGTCAAAGGAGAATGAGACCATTTGGCTACAGTGGGGATCTGGGCAAAGAGTGTTAGGATTCGATCTCTCGATCAACACACCAAACACAAACAAACTGCAAGAGAAAATACAAACGAAGATGAACACGCGAGATTTACGTGGTTCGGTCGGCTGACCTACGTCCACGGGCTGCAACCAGGATATTTTATTATTGCTTTCTGCCTCACTCGTGATGAGGATTACAAGTACAAGATGCCTATATTTATAATACAAGATTAGGGTTTAACCCTTGGGAAACAAGAAAACTAATTATGGGCTAAATAAAACAAACGGGCCGGATCCTTGTCCTTAATTAATCTGCCAATTAATTGTCTTCTAACCCAAACCCAAATCAAGGCTCCACAAAACCCAATAAGGAGAAGCTTTGAGTATGAGGTAAGGGAGGGAGGGGGTATTCTGTTTTGCCACTTTGTTTTGATCTGCAAAGTGGAAGCCCTAGATGGGTTTAAACTGACCTGGATAAAAAAATAACTAAAAAACTGTTCTAAATAAATAAATTACAAAACCTGCATCAGAAATGATACGTGTTAAATAGTATAAGGGGGCTGATTGTAATAAACTGATAGTGAAAGGGTTATAGTGTAATATGTTTGTAATAATTAGGCGGGAAAGGTTGTTATGAGGGTAGTTATAAACAGGCTGTCATGAATGAGAAGAGTAGTCTTGATTGTTGAGCTATTCTTGTTATCTTCTCTATCTTAATTCTCTCTCTAACTCACCACCATAACTAACCGCATCAATGGTATCAGAGCCGTACGACCCTCGTCGGAGCTCCGGTAACCGCCACTAACCACCATTCTATTCCGATCATCTTCTTCATCTTGATCTGTTCTTCTTGCTCTGTTCTTTTGATCCTGAATTGATTCTTGCCTGGGTTAATTCATTCCTTTTAACCAATTCACTAATTCGATTTTTCATCTTGTTCTTGTTTGTCTCTGCAACATAATAATAATAATAATAGTATTACTATCACAGTTCAATACAATACGATCTTGATAATAATAATAATAATAATTCACCATTAAAATGACTACTCGTAGCCAATCTGAAATTGAGAAAACCATTAAAGACCATGCCACATCTTTACTCAAATTTGATGCTTTTGCAGAGAAAACCGAACAATCATTGCTTGAATTAAGGCAATTATTGGATAAATTGGCCCATAATCAATCAAGTTCCAGTTTTCAATCACATAATAATTCTGGTACTCATCTTGATAGTGGCAATAATAATAATAATAATCAGAATTCAAGAATGGATAGACTTTTCAGACTTGGTAAGATTGAATTCCCTAAGTTTGATGGTAATGAGGTGGAAGACTAGGTGTGTAAATGCGAACACTTCTTTGATGTGGATGAAACCCTAAGAACTTTAAGGTTCGTTATGCTGCCATTAATTTGGAGGGGAAGGCAATGAAGTGGCACTCATCTTTTGTTAAACAGTTAGTGAGACCTATTGCTGAGGTAACATGGTCAGAATATTCAAGCAGCATTATTGATAGATTTTCTACATCTCTCTTTAATGATGCTATGGGTATATTAACATCAACCAAACAGACTGGGTCCTTGGAAGATTTTTGTGAACGTTTTGATGAGAATTTGTTAAGAGTGACCATATGTGAGGAATATGCAGTTAGCATATTCTTAAATGGGCTAAAACCTGAGTTAGCATGGCCAGTTAGGATGTTTGAACCCAAAACAATGAAAGAGGCTTATAAGGTAGCCAAGAAACAGGATGCAGCCAATCAAATTCTGTTTTCTAAACCAAAATTCCAATTCAACCAATCTGGAAAATATTATCCTCCAAACATTCCTAACCCTACTCCTATTTTTACCATCAAACCTCCTGTTAACACCTCTCACCTTCCCTTATTACCCAATCCACCAGTTAACCAAAAATTCAACACTAGAAACAGATGGAACCTAACCACTAAAGAAATGGAATAAAAAAGATTGAAGGGGGAGTGTTTTTGGTGCAATGATAAGTTTACCTCTTCTCATAAATGTCCAAATAAACAGTTGTTTGTTTTGGAAATTGAGGGAAATGATGAAGAAGGGGAAGAGATTAATCAAGAACCTGTACCAGAGACTGTTATTGACATGACCACCACTGACCCTTTGATTTCTATTCATGCCTTAACCGGGGTACCTTCTTTCTCTACCATGCAAGTTGTAGGTAATATTGGAACAAAAACTTTGCATATCTTGTCAGACTCAGGCTATACCCATAACTTTATGGATGAGAAGTTGGCAAGAAAACTCAATTGCACTTTAAAAGACATTGCATCAATGAAGGTAGGGGTAGCTAATGGAGTACCCTTAATTTGTGATAAAATGTGTAAAAATTTTGAATGGCAAATGCAAGGTCTATGGTTTAAGGCAGATGTTCTTATCATTCCCTTGGCTAGCTATGATATGGTACTAGGAGTGCAGTGGTTATTGCCGTTGGGAGATATTGTGTGGAATTTTAAGGATCTCACTATGCAGTTTCAAGTGGGAGACAAGGTTTATCAGTTGAAGGGTAGTCATACTAACAAGTTGTCCCTTTGTTCATTGGAGGTCATGACTAAATTATTAGCAAAAGAGGATCAAGTAGTACAAGGGCAGATGTTTAGCCTCAGTACTGAGACAGGGGAGGGACAATTCCAGCATAGTACTACAGTTTCTGATACAGCTGATCAGGTACTTTTGGATCCTTTATTAATTGAGTTTGCTGATATGTTCAAGGTTCCCACAACCTTGCCTCATGTTAAGGCTTATGATCACAAGATCATTCTTAAAGATAATCAGGTGACTATCTGTCACACCACGCCAATGGCGGAAACACGTGGCGCGACGCTCGAAAGCATATCAAAGTCAAGATTAACACAAACTATATTTAATTAGAAAAGATCATTATATTAAGATGTCGGGAAGGAGTACCTGGTTTCAAACATTACTTAAAACCACAAACATTAAGTTTTAAAGTGGGGTGTTTCCGTTTATGTCCCAACCGATGGTGACAATAGATGAAACCCCCAACCAGTGTCCGACATCCCAAATTCCACCGTACTAGCCGCATACCTGTTCAACACTTAGTTACCTAAAAGATATGTTTAAAAAGACGTCAATATATAAAATATTGGTGAGTTCACAGGTCTTAGTTTCGTAATACAACATTTTTACATCCTGTGCAAATCCAGCACAATTTGTGGCCTTTGTAAGGAGTAGCTAGCTCCTACAAACTATGATGATAAGCAATCCCCTGAGTCCCATAACCAAACCAAGACTAATAAATATGCCCCGCTCCAAGTCGTTTCTCGGAACCCAACGACTTAAGTTCAGAATATGTGCACCTCTTGTCTTTACCGGGTTGACGCTATCAACCAGAGGTGGGCCTCGTCAGGCACCAATAGTACTATCCAAATATTCCTTCAGTTTCATTTACCTGAATTAATGGTTACAGTAGCGAGGACCCAACCCCGAGTGGCGAACAAAAACTCAAGTACTCATCATGCCACTTATCACATTTTAACCTTTGAAAACATTTCAACATGTGATAACTTTTGACAAACATATCTTTCCCCCAGTTAAAACAGTAAAATGGGGCCGTGAAACTCACCTTAATTTCCATGCTTAGCTAGCAAATAAAGCCCAAAGCTTTGACCGACTTCCTCATGCCCTAATTACCAATAAAGGACACCATAAAGTCTATCATATATAAACCTAGCTTAATTTCCGGTTAAAAGATAGTTTATTCAACTATCTTGACTCGTGTGTAGTAACCCGAGTCTTTAAGTGTTTTAACTCGACGAACCGATCGTGACTTGTCATAATTCATGTGTTTACATACAACATAGTACCCAAGTTGTGCACCTATTACTATTCGTGTGTAAACCATGTTGGACTACTACCATGAAACGTATAACTCATCCTGAGCCGTAGCTCGTCTTGTAATCTGGATAAATGTATTTGACTTATATAAGTACTTTTAGAAAAATACACTTTGAGTAACCATAATATAGTTACTAAAATCAATTAATAACAATTGTTTAATTGTCAAAGACCTTTGAAAGTCGACTACATTTGACCCTTGGTAAGTACTACATATTTGTCTTGGAAATGTTGTGAAAGATTTACCAACAATGTTTCAAACAATCTTGTGAAACAATCATTTGTCGAAGACGTTTCGATTTTGTATAAAACTCACTTGTCAAAACACTTGGGAAATTTACTTACAAAAACATACAAGACACATATCAATTTCATTGCGCTTTAAATTTTATAACAAAATTTCGGCAGAGTTTCCTCTGTTTTTGTACGAACCAGACAACACAAGTTGTCTACAGTTTTCCCAAAAATCAATCTCCAAATCACAAGACAACAATTTCATTTATCCGCAATTCCATTAAAACGAGACACTATACGCTTCGATAACTTATATAAATACCAAACTTATTTATATAAATATATATATAACAATATATACATATAGTATAGTCCAACATTTTAGCCCGACAACAACATAAAGTCACGCTTTATAAATAATGACAACCACTTGATTTATACATTTCGTGTATTATTTCTTGGTTCGTTTAGCGAGTTAACACCATTTTCGTTCGTACTTATTATTTATAAATTATATACTTGTTTATAAACAATATCAGAAAATAAATACGAAAACTAATTATACCATATCGTACGCGCGCCCCGTTCTAACGACACCTTTGACCAGATCTGACCCGTTGACCGCGCATTTGACCGTGCGTTGGTCAGACCCGCAACGAACTCACAGCTGACCCGAGTTGACGGTTTGACTTGTGTGACCAGATCTGACCGAGTTGGCTCAGTTTGACCGGGGTTGACCGGGTTTAACTCGGGTTTGGACCCGATCCAATGATAACCCAAGACCCGAACCCCGATGCCCGTACCGGATCTAACTTGGACTGAACCACACCCAAACCTAGACCCAAGGACCCGGGTCTCGGTCCGAACATCCGCCAAAACCCGACCAGAAACGCCACGAACCACCACTCGAAACCACCTTCTAGACCACCACCGGTCAGACCACTACGACCACCACAATCACCCCCGACATCACCCGAGCAACCGAAACAACTGGATCTGGAACAATCGTAGCCAACCACACCCTTTAACACCTACGAATCACCAAAACCACAACCACCTTCATAATCGGGTCCGGTCAGACCCGATCCGTGCGTCTCCGAGCTCCATTAACAACCACCATCGGCCCTCCTAACCCACGAGCACCACCACCATAACAACCACCACTTGCGAGCCAGCCAAACACCTCGGATCCATCACGATCGGACCACAAAACCCACCAAAACCACCCTTTTTACTGCTGTTTTCTGCGTGCTTCGGGCTGCAGAACCACCGCACAGCCACCACCGTGGGTGGTGGTGGCCGATCGTTGCCATAGGGAGGGGAAGGGAGGTTGCGGGTGAGTGTAAGGGTAGAGAGAGAGAGAGATGCAGATTTTAGAGAGAGAGTAGAGAGAGAGAGAGAGAGGTGCGGCTGATGGAATGAAGAAGAAGAAGAATATTGTGCCCTTTTATACTTAGGGTTAGGGTTGGTGGTTGTGCACCGCGTATCGAACCCGTTCTAAACGAAAACGCTTCGGTTTATTATTAGGCTCGAAAATAAGTAATAAAAATCATTTGGTTTTGTTCGTAATTAAAAACACAACTACACCGAGCAATTTAGTTATTATTCTCGTAACTCGACGCGTGAAAACGGAACACGCGTTAAAATCGCGTTAATCGACTCGGTTGTGTTATCCTTCATTTAAATGATCCGATAACTTTCGAAATTCAATAAGAAACATTATTTATAATAAGTAATTATTCCAAAAGTTTAATAACGGTTAAAACCACGCGTTTTGACGTTCGAATCCCACGTTAGTTCCTCTCCGCGTTCTCCAAGACGCTGCGTTTTTGGCCGTTTACCGCGCCGATTTCTCATTCGATCGCATCGATAGTAAATACATGTCGTATTTACATTTATTAGCCTTATGTTAGTCCACTTTGACAAATTTTCACTGATGTCAGTTCGTTACGTTAATTACGCGAAGTCTTTCTTTAAAGGCATCAAGACTTCAACGAACTTTCAAAAGGACATCGTAGGACTCATATCAGCTCAACTAACCATAATTAACCTTAAACCATGTTAATTATTTCTAAAACATGATTAGAATCACGTTAATCGTTGTACGAAATTTGCCGGTTGTCACATTCTCCCCCCGTTAAGAGAATTCCGTCCCGGAATTCAGTTCAAGTCATCCGATACGTTAGTATCCTCGAACAGGGCGGGATGTTTGCGACTCACACGATTACCTCTTTTCTACGTGAACCCAAGTTCACGCTTAGCGTTCTAACGAACACAATGTCATGAGCCGGCCACGACCGAGCTCTTGGATATCGCAATCCGGTACAAATATCGGTTTTCCCGAAATAGTAGGGCTTTGCGTCAACCTGAATTCTGTCGGTCGAGAAATTGACAATGCTTCCTCAAGCCAGACTTGCGGGATTCATCAAGAGTCCCACTAAGCTCTTGCGATAGTTCGAGCTTGTTCGTTGCAAGGCCAATTTTAACCGATATCTCCGAGTCACTGGAGTACTAAGCGAAGTCACTCCGTTACAGTTTTCGTGCTTAACAACACCCTTTCAGAGTATAACACTCAGCAAGGTCCTATACCGATTTGAAGTTCCTAAGGCTAACTCCTTGTTAGCACAACTTCCCGATCGGTTTGGCCACTTATTCAAGAAGATTTGATTCTACCAGATTCGTTGGTCATCTCTTGAACTCACGCCAGATCATGTGTATATCTCTATCTGTCATTCAATGTACTAGAGACGTACACGTATGCACTCCAGAGGACTTCGAGCAGTACACCCCGAACACTAGGGTGATAATTCCTATCACATAGGGACTTCTAGCGATGAAGTACACGAATTTGATTTGCCACCGACACTAATCGTATCACACAGGACACTTCCGTCTAGGACAATAATTCACTCGTTCGAGAATGGTAATCCATACTCATCTCAAATTGAGTATCCCAGACCTGCGTTCAAGGTTCGGCGAACCCTGAGGTAGAATGACTACTAAAATCCGATATTATGAACGTTGGCACCTAGTGTCTAGCCACAACTCTCCAAGAGTATAGGTGGCTATCCGTATGCCTCATATTATAACCACAAGCGAGTATGGGATGAGAAGGTTCCAAACAGCAATCGATCATTGCCTGTGTCTCATCACAGCCACTGGACACCTCAGGCGACAAGACCATTAGGTTCGCTCGTTGAATTTCACTAATCGGGTGATCTTACCAGATCACAAAGCAGTCGACATTCTCGAGGACGCTCCAGGTTGTTTATAGTAGCGGATGGTATTCCTGTGTCTTCACATGGACTGAAATCCACTATGCACCCACTTACAACCCTTCGCATGAGCGATTGTGGCTAGTGGTACCAGGGCGCCTAATATGGACTGACGGAGGTCGAAAGTTTTTGCGTCACTTTCACCCCTCAGCTCCCCAAACAGTGGACAGTGTATATTCGACATACGGCCGTACGATCCACAATACGCGAGAATTTAGGCCGACTTAACACAATTGTCTAGAGGCTCACATCACCTCATCACATTGGTCAACATAGGAATGATGTATATGAATCATCATAATATGGTTTCCGTAACAAACCGAGGACAGGGTCTCGACAACATCTCAACACGTTGGTTTCCCTCGAGACGGTAAGCAGAGCATTGGTAACTACCCAAAACAAGGGTACCAAGTGCTTGTCCTGCTATATGTGCCTCACGAGCACTGGTGTCCTATCGTCATTAGCAACCTAGTAAGTCAATTCTGGACAATACAGGCCACACGCCCTTAAATTGACTTTCAGATCCTTGGTAGAGATCTGAGTGAAAGGAGTCCTGAAACTGGAACCTTCAATTCGCCGAGAGTTCAGTCTCTCCGGAGTTATTCGAGATAATAGGTGAAATCAAGTCGTCGATGTATGCCCTTGGCAAAGACTTTACCTTTGGGGTTTGACGGCTTCATGCGTCAAAGTCGTTACTTAAAACAAACAAACGACTAAGATCGCACCACAAGCTATAGTATGAAGCCTTCCCATAAAACATCCCATTCAACGACTCAGGTAGTCACACACATGGGTGCAACACGTAAGCTTTCGTGCTCATCTTGATTAGTCATGGACTAAACGCACTAACCAGGCAGGTCACATTACTATGGTGTCTCCAACAGCGTTTGTCAAGGGCAGGGGATTTTGCTCTAGTACGAGCAATGCTACTGAAAAATAACTGGGAACACCCGTATCGACCCAAGGTCGAAAGGGTTCCACTATCCCAAGAATCTACGCAACGACACCAAGACAAGATAAACCTACCATTAGCAGGATAACATCAATCGAAGGGCTGAGTTGATCGAAGATCTCATCACGGTAGGGTAGCACCCTTATAGAGTAGACAATGCTACGTGCCCTTCTAGATTCAGGGTTTCATAAGACCCCAGAATCCTGTACCAGGAACTCCACCAATGCATACGCCATGGGTGGGTCCACAATGGTATTTCCATAATCGTCAGCACTACACGTCGGCAGGTATGACGTCAAACAAATCCACTGGGATGAGCAATAATGAATTGAATCTTTCAACACTTACTAGTCCCAAAGGTATTGGTCATATTATCGCTCACATTTACTCGATACCTTCAGGTTCGAGATGTATTTGAAATCCCTTTATCACAAAGACGAGCCTCACCCCGCCATGTGTGGATCATGGGATTTCCTTCCGACATGATTCGAGAGTGGTTAGTCGACCAAAATGCGCGTAAAAGGTTAAGGCTGGACATGGCGTCACTGATGCCTTAGATCTTGAAGAGGTAATGCTCACGAAACGCGCGAGCATATAAAGAGGTCGACACATGATTCGGTCAATTTCTGAAACTACGAGATTCGAACTTTAGAGAGATACATGTGTTAATACTAGTACTAGAGTGTCTTAGTATGACTACTGGAAAGTCCGTTAGACACCCGAATTCCCACATTATCGATGGCGACACTACACAACCACTCAGCAACATAACAACAGTTACGTGGGTTTGGGGTAATGTCTTTATCCCAAGGGAACCAAGAGTGAAACAAACGACAAGTTATCACATCATCAAGTCAATCCAACAATTGTAGCAATACGTTCACGGTGCAATACGATAGTAGAAATAACATGACATGACAACAAAGCAACACCGCAACGGGAACAACTCAACAACAGAGAAGCATGTCAACCAGGTAACACCGCAACATGAACCGCATGACACAGAGAAACACGACAACAAGGCTACACCACTGCAGGAGCAGCACAACAACAGGAATGCACCGTCGTCAATGCAGCGCAACCACATGGATACGCAATCGGCAGAATAATGCAACTACAACCATGCTCAGACGCTGGGGGGTAACACAACAGCACGAATGCACACGACAATTTGACGCTCAATATGGAAGGATCCACAGTCCACGACAACAGGGAGCTCTGTTATGGTGAGCACACATCCCCGTGCGTCTCAGATCACTCGTGGAGGTGGGATTTTCATCCGTACCTTCGGCCTCGAGCCTAACCTCCATAGGCTCAATGGTAGGGATTTGTTAGATTGGTTGGCGCATCAGTCGTCATAACATGAATGGGAACGACAGGTTCCACATAATTTAGCTGACTTCTCAAACCGATATTGTTCATAGAGAGAACGACCGTAGGCTTGTTATGAGTCACTCAAACAATGGCAACAGATACACCGATAGTTTCAACCGAGGCCTGAGAACCATCGACAATGTTAGGCTTCCTAAGAGTCCAAGGTATGATAACTAGTAGTTTAATGAAAGCCTCAAAGAGAATGGAATTAACAACAACGAACTCCACAAAGACACGGATATGGTCATAGCGGCTTGGCAAGGGTCATAGAGACGTCTTCGTTAACGACATTCCCCTTTGCAAGAGCCTCAAATACATCAACAACATCAAACTCGACAAAAGCCATAAAAACATCCTCAATACATTCAGTATGAGCTACACTCTCAGCAACGATGACATGATTTGCTTGGGCCATAGAACAATAACAGCAGCAGCAACATCAGGCTCGGCGGGAGCCTTAGACTCATCGTAGTTATTAGATGTGTGGTAAATAGTATCCGTAGGACCTAGAAACCAACCAACATCTTTTCCAGTATCAAAGATAGTGGTCACAACGAGAATAGCAAGTAGAGGTAGAAGGATCATGATTTATCGAGACACTATGATAAAATGAAAACGATACAGACTCTGGCAAGTCATCCGAGTCATCCTTCTCATTAGGATCCTCTTGCATGTAATTTTTGGCCCTAGCACCGATAGTCATCGACTGAAATGCCTCTCCGCCACCCAAGCGAGGCCAGCGAACTTTCTTCCTCGTAGGCCACACAGTGAGAGTATCGGAATACGACAAGAGATTAGACAAGTCACATTGTCCATAACGAATGGATCTCGCAACGTTAGTTTATAAAACACCGTGACAAAGGGACGCAACGTCTCAATATCTATGGGGATTGATGGAAAACACTTCGCATCAATTGCCACCCCAAATAGACAACCAGTCTCGTCGTCCTGACGAGGGTAGCGGACGTTCAACATTGCAACATGAGCAATGGAATTGCCGTCCCATGGGTAAGTTTAGTTGACAGAATAACGTGACCACTTCCAGTAGTCCGTTATTTGATTTTTCAAGGGGGATTTCAATGTCAGGCAGAGCGTTCTGTGACACTTGACAATTACGAGTCACACGCTTTACGATTTCGGCTCCCGAAATGTGGTTTCACTCCCCAAGTATTATGACGGATTCAGACGCAAAACGCACGTCGTGATCCTATATTCAACATATATGTATGTCTCCATATATATTAACTGACTTGGATAAAATCATCTCCGACTCGACTCACTTTACCATATAATTACTTTCCCATTAAGTAGTTATACTAGGATCTTGTCAGTCGAGATTTCATTTTTCCCATAATCGACTCGACTCACCTTTCCATATATTTACTTTCCCATTAAATAAATATACTATGATCTTGTCGATTCGATATTACATTTTACGACCATCGACTCGACTCACTTTACCGTATAATTATTTTCCCATTAAATAATTATACTAGGATCTTGTCGATTCGATATTACATTTTACGACCATCGACTCGACTCACTTTACCGTATAATTATTTTCCCATTAAATAATTATACTAGGATCTTGTCGATTCGACATTACATTTTACAACCATCGACTCGACTCACTTTACCGTATAATTATTTTCCCATTAAATAATTATACTAGGATCTTGTCGATTCGACATTACATTTTACAACCATCGACTCGACTCACTTTACCGTATAATTATTTTCCCATTAAATAATTATACTAGGATCTTGTCGATTCGACATTACATTTTACAACCATCGACTCGACTCACTTTACCGTATAATTATTTTCCCATTAAATAATTATACTAGGATCTTGTCGATCGATATTTCGTTTTACAACCATCGACTCGACTCACTTTACCGTATAACTATTTTCCCATTAAATAATTATACTAGGATCTTGTCGATCGATATTTCGTTTCAAACACCCGACTCGGCTCACTTTACCATATATTTATTTTCCCATTAAATAAATATACTAGGATCTTGCCGATCGATATTTCGTTTTCAACACCCGACTCGGCTCACTTTACCATATATTTATTTTCCCATTAAATAAATATACTAGGATCTTGCCGATCGATATTTCGTTTTCAACACCCGACTCGGCTCACTTTACCATATATTTATTTTCCCATTAAATAAATATACTAGGATCTTGCCGATCGATATTTCGTTTTCAACACCCGACTCGGCTCACTTTACCATATATTTATTTTCCCATTAAATAAATATACTAGGATCTTGCCGATTCGACATTGTTGATTTAGACGGGGGCTATCATGCCTTCTAGATAAAGATGATCAAGCCTATTAACTCAGCAAGGACGATTCTGCCCTCCAATAGGGGAAGGAACGCCTGACCCTTGAAGACAACTTGGGCATGTGTCAGATCAAGAATGACTTACTCACAGTAATAATACAGCAGCACACGGGCCACTAGTCTCAATACTGATCCACACAGGGTCCCGTGCTCAAAACGCACTGGTTTTGCAGGGACGCACCCTCGGTCTTCACTGGGTTCCAAGTTTAGCATTCCACGCATCGTACCAAGCATTCATCTCTTCGGTAGGCAGTGCATCCTCGTACGTCCGCTCCATTGAAGAACTTTGTGCGGAGGCATTAAACTCCTATACAAGGAAGTTTTCGTCTCCTGTCCCTATCCGATGCGAGGGTTTTCGTCAGATTATTCATATGAATAGAAGTTTGAGCTCTTCGTGTTCGTACCTTAGAGGTAATGCTGAAGAAAGCTCATTCAGTTTGCGAGGATCGAAATCAAGGGATATCAACAAGACCTCCCCTTTAACTCATTAGCCAATCAAAAGCTAAGACTGAACCTACAGAACAAGAATAGACCAGACAAGGAGTGATCACCAACCCCGGCCCTAGCGCCCACCAAGGTTACCGTGCACCACAAGTTATTATTACGTGTGCACCCGTAATGATAATCGGTGTTGCCAGGTAAGTTTTGGTGCCCGCTAGTTCCGAGCTTCCTGATCCAAAAACAAAGATTTCACACAATAAGAGAACTAGACTAGCTTCGCCTTCACAACATCAGCAACACGACAACGTCCACTAGCACGATAAAGGTTAGTCCTTCCGATCATCCCGTCCGCAGGTAAGCGGGTGAGTTCGTCGTTGACCACCGCGTCCTTTCCGCTTGTCGATATCGGTAACCGATGTAGAAGTGCGGACTAAAGTGAAGTGTGACATGACATCCTTACAGGCAAGCTATCTGTACTACTTATATGCATTAACTAGCACTAGTTAGAAAATCGGATCTCTACGCAATATAAACATTCACATCCTTATTTTCTAACATTTTATATATTGACACACCTGGCTAGTCGGTCGGAATTTCCCCTTGTACAATCCATGTACGAATTTCTTTCTTTTCTAAAAATATTTCGTTGTGTTTTATTTTTGAAAACTTTGTTTTCGAGCCAAAACCGGTTATAGTCTAGATTTTTCAAAAATACTAGTTCGCTATAACCTTGGCTCTGATACCACTTCTGTCACACCACGCCAATGGCGGAAACACGTGGCGCGACACTCGAAAGTATATCAAAGTCAAGATTAACACAAACTATATTTAATTAGAAAAGATCATTATATTAAGATGTCGGGAAGGAGTACCTGGTTTCAAACATTACTTAAAACCACAAACATTAAGTTTTAAAGTGGGGTGTTTCCGTTTATGTCCCAACCCGATGGTGACAATAGATGAAACCCCCAACCAGTGTCCGATATCCCAAATTCCACCGTACTAGCCGCATACCTGTTCAGCACTTAGTTACCTGAAAGATATGTTTAAAAAGACGTCAATATATAAAATATTGGTGAGTTCACAGGTTTTAGTTTCGTAATACAACATTTTTACATCCTGTGCAAATCCAGCACAATTTGTGGCCTTTGTAAGGAGTAGCTAGCTCCTACAAACTATGATGATAAGCAATCCCCTGAGTCCCATAACCAAACCAAGACTAATAAATATGCCCCGCTCCAAGTCATTTCTCGGAACCCAACGACTTAAGTTCAGAATATGTGCACCTCTTGTCTTTACCGGGTTGACGCTATCAACCAGAGGTGGGCCTCGTCAGGCACCAATAGTACTATCCAAATATTCCTTCAGTTTCATTTACCTGAATTAATGGTTACAGTAGCGAGGACCCAACCCCGAGTGGCGAACAAAAACTCAAGTACTCATCATGCCACTTATCACATTTTAACCTTTGAAAACATTTCAACATGTGATAACTTTTGACAAACATATCTTCCCCCCAGTTAAAACAGTAAAATGGGGCCGTGAAACTCACCTTAATTTCCATGCTTAGCTAGCAAATAAAGCCCAAAGCTTTGACCGACTTCCTCATGCCCTAATTACCAATAAAGGACACCTTAAAGTCTATCATATATAAACCTAGCTTAATTTCCGGTTAAAAGATAGTTTATTCAACTATCTTGACTCGTGTGTAGTAAACCGAGTCTTTAAGTGTTTTAACTCGACGAACCGATCGTGACTTGTCATAATTCATGTGTTTACATACAACATAGTACCCAAGTTGTGCACCTGTTACTATTCGTGTGTAAACCATGTTGGACTACTACCATGAAACGTATAACTCATCCTGAGCCGTAGCTCGTCTTGTAATCTGGATAAATGTATTTGACTTATATAAGTACTTTTAGAAAAATACACTTTGAGTAACCATAATATAGTTACTAAAATCAATTAATAACAATTGTTTAATTGTCAAAGACCTTTGAAAGTCGACTACATTTGACCCTCGGTAAGTACTACATATTTGTCTTGGAAATGTTGTGAAAGATTTACCAACAATGTTTCAAACAATCTTGTGAAACAATCATTTGTCGAAGACGTTTCGATTTTGTATAAAACTCACTTGTCAAAACACTTGGGAAATTTACTTACAAAAACATACACGACACATATCAATTTCATTGCGCTTTAAATTTTATAACAAAATTTCGGCAGAGTTTCCTCTGTTTTTGTACGAACCAGACAACACAAGTTGTCTACAGTTTTCCCAAAAATCAATCTCCAAATCACAAGACAACAATTTCATTTATCCGCAATTCCATTAAAACGAGACACTATACGCTTCGATAACTTATATAAATACCAAACTTATTTATATAAATATATATAACAATATATACATATAGTATAGTCCAACATTTTAGCCCGACAACAACATAAAGTCACGCTTTATAAATAATGACAACCACTTGATTTATATATTTCGTGTATTATTTCTTGGTTCGTTTAGCGAGTTAACACCATTTTCGTTCGTATTTATTATTTATAAATTATATACTTGTTTATAAACAATATCAGAAAATAAATACGAAAACTAATTATACCATATCGTACGCGCGCCCCGTTCTAACGACACCTTTGACCAGATCTGACCCGTTGACCGCGCATTTGACCGTGCGTTGGTCAGACCCGCAACGAACTCACAGCTGACCCGAGTTGACGGTTTGACTTGTGTGACCAGATCTGACCGAGTTGGCTCAGTTTGACCGGGGTTGACCGGGTTTAACTCGGGTTTGGACCCGATCCAATGATAACCCAAGACCCGAACCCCGATGCCCGTACCGGATCTAACTTGGACTGAACCACACCCAAACCTAGACCCAAGGACCCGGGTCTCGGTCCGAACATCCGCCAAAACCCGACCAGAAACGCCACGAACCACCACTCGAAACCACCTTCTAGACCACCACCGGTCAGACCACTACGACCACCACAATCACCCCCGACATCACCCGAGCAACCGAAACAACTGGATCTGGAACAATCGTAGCCAACCACACCCTTTAACACCTACGAATCACCAAAACCACAACCACCTTCATAATCGGGTCCGGTCAGACCCGATCCGTGCGTCTCCGAGCTCCATTAACAACCACCATCGGCCCTCCTAACCCACGAGCACCACCACCATAACAACCACCACTTGCGAGCCAGCCAAACACCTCGGATCCATCACGATCGGACCACAAAACCCACCAAAACCACCCTTTTTGCTGCTGTTTTCTGCGTGCTTCGGGCTGCAGAACCACCGCACAGCCACCACCGTGGGTGGTGGTGGCCGATCGTTGCCATAGGGAGGGGGAAGGGAGGTTGCGGGTGAGTGTAAGGGTAGAGAGAGAGAGATGCAGATTTTAGAGAGAGAGTAGAGAGAGAGAGAGGTGCGGCTGATGGAATGAAGAAGAAGAATATTGTGCCCTTTTATACTTAGGGTTAGGGTTGGTGGTTGTGCACCGCGTATCGAACCCGTTCTAAACGAAAACGCTTCGGTTTATTATTAGGCTCGAAAATAAGTTATAAAAATCATTCGGTTTTGTTCGTAATTAAAAACACAACTACACCGAGCAATTTAGTTATTATTCTCGTAACTCGACGCGTGAAAACGGAACACGCGTTAAAATCGCGTTAATCGACTCGGTTGTGTTATCCTTCATTTAAATGATCCGATAACTTTCGAAATTCAATAAGAAACATTATTTATAATAAGTAATTATTCCGAAAGTTTAATAACGGTTAAAACCACGCGTTTTGACGTTCGAATCCCACGTCAGTTCCTCTCCGCGTTCTCCAAGACGCTGCGTTTTTGGCCGTTTACCGCGCCGATTTCTCTTTCGATCGCATCGATAGTAAATACATGTCGTATTTACATTTATTAGCCTTATGTTAGTCCACTTTGACAAATTTTCACTGATGTCAGTTCGTTACGTTAATTACGCGAAGTCTTTCTTTAAAGGCATCAAGACTTCAACGAACTTTCAAAAGGACATCGTAGGACTCATATCAGCTCAACTAACCATAATTAACCTTAAACCATGTTAATTATTTCTAAAACATGATTAGAATCACGTTAATCGTTGTACGAAATTTGCCGGTTGTCACACTATCAATCAAAAGCCCTATAGATATCAAATGGCCCAAAAGGATGTCATAGAGAAAATGACTAAAGAACTCCTAGACATAGGGGTTATCAGAGGGAGTTTTAGTCCTTTTGCATCTCCAATTGTGTTAGTAAAAAAGAAAAATGGCAGCTGGAGGATGTGTATTGATTACAGGAGATTAAATGAGGCCACAGTCAAAAATAGCTTTCCTATTCCATTAATTAAAGAACTGTTAGATGAGTTGGGGGCTGCAGCCGTGTTTTCAAAACTTGATCTTAGATCAGGATACCATCAGATCAGGATGTTTCCTAATGACATTTATAAAACAACATTTAGGACTCATGAAGGTCACTTTGAGTTCCTAGTCATGCCTTTTGGCTTGACAAATGCACCTGCTACATTTAAATCCCTAATGAATAATGTTTTTAGACCCTTATTGAGTAAATCTGTTTTTTTTGATGATATACTGGTGTATAGCAGTACTATGCAACATCATATCAATCATCTAAGGGAAGTGTTACAAATCCTTAGAGACCAGCAACTATTTGCTAAGATGTCTAAGTGTTCCTTTGGGGGTACTTCTGTGGAGTATTTGGGTCATATTATAACTAAGGAAGGAGTTGCTACTGATCCTAAGAAACTGATAGCCATTCAGGATTGGCCATTGCCCACTACAATCAAACAATTAAGAGGGTTTTTGGGTTTATCTGGATATTACAGGAGGTTCATAAGGGGATATGGTGTCATGGCCAAACCACTCACTAATTTGCTTAAAAAAAGATGGGTTTGTATGGAAGGAAGAGGTCACTTTGGCTTTTGAAAAACTTAAAGAAGCTCTATGTAAACCACCTGTTTTAGCTCTACCAGATTTCTCAAAGACCTTTGTTTTAGAGACAGATGCCTCCTCTATGGGTATTGGTGCAGTTTTAATGCAGGAAGGGCACCCTATTGCCTTTATTAGTAAGGCTCTTTCCCCAAGGCAACAAGCCTATTCAGTTTATGAAAAGGAGTTGCTTGCTATCCTCTTTGCTGTTAAGCATTGGCAGCATTACTTGAGTTCCAATCATTTTATAATTAAGACTGTTAGGATCTGAGTTTGATTGTTTTGATTATGTTTAACTAAGAATGATAAGATTGATATGAATATAGATGGAAAGTGCAGCGGAATGATAAACTATTAATCAAAACATGAGAGTAATTGTTTTCTGATCGAATGCTTTCATTTATCTAAAAGATTACAATCATACAAGTACTCCCCTCAGCTTGATCACACAGTAATTGTTTGTCTGAGAGAATGTTTGTGTGTGTGATGCAATAGAACAATACAAGCACTGTTCTATTTATAGACAAACCTAAACCACTGATGACCTAGGCTGACGTCACCTAAGACAGTGACCTCTAACAGAATAACAAACATAAAACATCTGCCTATTACAAACTACTGTTACATTGAAAACACTGAAGGTAAACTACTGTTGTAGGAAAACTCTGATGGTCTTGTATCCTCTGCTGGAGCCTAAGTGCTGTTGGCTCCAGCAGTGCTTTAGTCTTCAGTACTTAGATCAGCAGTTGTTCTTCATCAGACCTTTGGTCAGCAGTTGTTCTTCATCAGTGTTTATTCAGCAATCCTTTGTATCAGCAGTTGTCATAACAGTTGTTAGAGTCAGCAGTCTTTTGGGAGAAGCATGTTGTAAGGACTATTTATTGTGTGGATCAACTGTTAGCATGTTTTGGCTTTTCAATCATCTGTTCTTCTCTAGGTCAGCAGACCCAACAATCTCCCCCTAGAACAGATGATGCCAAAACTCAGCTTTATTTACTGATCTTTATTCCTCATCAGACTTTCTCTGATTTGACCTTTGAATTTTAGTTCAAAGTCCAGAGCAAATAAGTCTTCTTCATCTCTTTCAAGCTCTAGATTTAGCAATGTTTGAAGATCATCTGCACATAGGCTGTATGCATCATCCATGCTGATCTTCTGAACTCTTCATCTGACCTGAGCAGAGTCAATTCATGGTTGTCTTTGTTGACTTTCCATTTTAGAATTTTTGAGTCAGTGGATTTGCTGAGATGAACTTTTATTTGGGATGAGTTAGGTGATGGAGGTCTTCCAATGAGTTCCCTGAGTTTCTCTGTTGTAGGATCAGAGAAAAAATGTATCTGATTGAAGAGCCCTTCCTTGATAAATGTATCAGCAAACTTCTTCTGATCTTCTTCTGACATTTCCTTCTGTTTCTTGAACTGTCTTCTTGCAGCAGCTGATAGATCAGAAGTTTCAAGTAAGCTGTCCAAGGTAAAAGTCTGCTGGGGTCTCTTCATCAGTGGCTCATCAGTATAGACAGGTTTTCTAGGTAGGCTGGGATCCTTCTTTCTGTTTTCTTCAAGACTCTTGTATGTCTCAACCAGCCTCAGCTCAGACCATCTAGAGACAGACCTCATTTCCCCATAGTTAGCAGCTACTATCTCTTGTCTCATTCTTTTAAACTTTAAGGCTCTGACTGGGTCTCTGCCTTTGCCAAAATTAGGAGTAGAGACTTTAGCTTTGGGGTCTTTGGCCAATTCTTCTATTCTGAGAAGTTCTTCTCTTAGTGCATGAGTGGTCCAACCATTAAACTGCTTTTTGGTTGCTTTGTATGGCTTGGTTGCTAAGATCTATTCCAGAAGAGAATCCCTAACCTCCTTTTCCAAGTCAACACTGAGAGGCATGGAGGACATGGAGTTGCTCAGGGTCTTAGCAAAGTCCTCAATCCTTCTGAGTTTGCTAAGCTCTGCTGAATGGATGGCCTGAGCAGTCCTGTCATCCTTCCCTTTGCATTTCTCCTTAATGATGGCATCTACCTGTTCACCCTTGTATTTAAGGTATGTATCAATGTTTAGGGGAACAGGGAAATTTGGGAGAGATGGGAAAGATCTGTCAGATGGTTGTTCAGTATTGTAGAAGGATTGTAATTCCCCCTTGAGTAGATCAAGTTCAAGGGGATACTGAACAACCAATGGTGTAATGGTTGGTGGTGGTCTATGGGAACTGAATTTGGATGTGTGTGGTGAGAATGATGAAATTGGAATAGCTGTGATAGGAGTGGATTGTGCAGTTGAGGTGGTGTTTGGTGATGTGTGTATGTTTTCATCATGTACAACAAAGGTTGATTTTCTCTTCCTTGTGTACAAGATTTTAGGGGATGGTGATTTGGTAGCAATGGTTGGATTAACATCTGTTGGCCTTTTAGTAGGTCCAGCAGATGTTTGGGATTTGGTTGGTGATGTAGGTTTGGGTGTAGGTTTGGTGGTTGTATGTTCAGATGTGCTTGTAGGTTTAGGTGCAGTGGTTTGGGATGCAGTGTTTTGGGTGGTTTCAGTGTTTTGGGTGGCAGTGGTTTCAGCAGCAGTGGTTTTGTCAACAGAGGTGTTTAGCTTGGATGGTGGTTTTCTGACATGTCTAGCAGGCCTTTTCATCCTTTTTGAGGATCCCACATCTTCAATCTCCTGCTGTTGTTCTTTCTTGAGGTTTACCAGCAACTCTGCTTTAGCTTCCAAGGTGTCAGCCCTTTTTTATTTGGCCTGAGCAGCCTTTTCAGCTTCTATGTTTGCAGAGTTGTCTACTGCTTTGCTTTTGTCAGTGGTTTGTTGTGGTGCTGTTGGTGTTGCTTGTTGTTGTTGTTGTTGTTGTTGTGGTGCTGTTTGACTAGCCTCTGGTTTGTTGGCAGACTTGGCTTTGCCCTTTTTAGAAGGTGGACAACCAAAGGGATCTAGCTTTGCTAGCCTATCTCTGCCACTCTCCCCCTTTTTGGCATCATCAGCCGTGAAGACATCATCATCTTCATCCCTGAGAATGGTGGTAGGGGCAGAGCCAGTGGACTTCAGCAGGTGATCTTTGATGGCTTTAATTTCTGCATGTGTATCTTTGTACCTTGCATCCACCATGTTTCTGATCTCAGCCATATATGTTTCATGGGTCTGATCAGCTAGTTTTCTGTGAGCTATGATGATGGGGGAAACGGATTTCCATAGCTCACTAGCTATATCAGCTGTTGATGGTTGACTTTTGGAAAGGTCTGCTATGGAACCCAGTATAAGCTTGACATCAGATTTGATGTCTGCTACAGAGGTTTCAATTGCTTGAACTCTGTCCGTCAATTCTTGGTATTTTGACCCATCTCCTAAGTTAATAGGATCATCTGAGTCCCTACCAGTGGTAGTTCTACCTGATTCAGTCCTAATAGGTGAATCAGATGCCCCTTTTTCTTGGTACTGGGGACTTCCAACTGATTTTGGAGACACTATAGTGGCCTCATCAGTTGTTGCCTTCAAGGGAGTCTTAGCAATGTAATCACTGTCCTGGTGTGAGACAATGGTCTCTACATCAGTAGTGACTGCTCCACTTGAAAACTCACCTAGAGTTGCATTGAACTCAGGTGGTGTAACCTCCTCTACTGTTTGTTGGATGGCAGATTGAATGTTCTCAGGACCAGTCACTTGTGGGGGTATGCTCTCAGTGATAGGTGGAAGAGAGGAACTGGGATTTTCCTGAGATTTCTCAATTGCCTCAAATAGAGGTTGCATGGTTTGTGGAACATGATGTGATGGTGAGGGTGGAGGAGTAACAAGAGAATTAGCCCTGGGAGAGGGGCTTGTGAACATTTGGCCAAGTGACTCAAATGTATCATGATGTGTTTTCCCTTGGCTTACAACATGATCCTTTTGGGAGGATTCATGAGGAGTTTGGTCAGGTGGAGGTATGTCCAACTGTTGTGAGGAAGTAACAACAGTGGTTTCAGGTTGCTTTGGTGGTGCAACAGAGTTTTCTTCTGGTACCTCATCATCCAGAAGTCTCATTTGTGGTTGAGTGGTGGTTTTTGTGGATGGATGTTTCTGTTTGGAAATGGCTGGTGTGGGTTTCACAGCACTGGATGTAGTGCCATGATCACCAGGAGCAGTGGGCTCAACAACAGAGGTTTTGACAACAGTTGTTGTCTTTGTCCTCTTTGTTTGTGTTTTAGAAACTTTGGACACTTTTGACACTTTTTCTTGGGTGCTTCCACCCAGCATTCTAGTGAAAGTTTCATCAGTTAAGCTTTTCATTTGCATTGCCTCACCCTTTTTGAAAACCTTTTCTGGTAAGACCTTTTGTAGGATTACACTAAGAATTCTTGGGTAAATTAGAAAAGCATTGTTTGACCCAGACTTAATTGCTTTCACATTTGACACTAAGTCCATGAACAATCCCTGGGAAAGATTGAAGTCAGAGTTTGACAACATGGCATAACCCAGATATTGCATCCTTAATGGGATTTCATTGAAGGATGTGGACTTAGCGGAGACACACAGAAGAAGGGTATGGAAGAAAAATTTCATGACTGGTGGAAAAAACTTTTTGAAAAGAGTTGATCCAGTCATCTGACCATCATACCCTCTTTCTTGGAACTCAGTGTGAAGCTCTGTTTTTGTGAAGGAGTCCTTACCTGCCAGGTCATTTAGTGGGAAGGTTGTGGATATGATTTCAGGGGTAATGACGATACTTGTTTCTCCAATTTTGGAAATAATGGAAGTAGGCTTTTTGTCTTGCAATAGAAACTCAGCATTCAACCAGAACTCTTGGAGAGTATCGATATAGATGGGGGCGTCAGCGGTTAAGATGGGTAGGTATTTGGAATTTAGAAGAATGTCGATGGTGGAATGGAATGATATGTTATCATCTGTTTTAACCAGATATGGGAGACAATTGTGGGTGGCTTTGGCTTGAAGATCCATTTTAATGGATTCCGAGAGTGAAGATGAATGAAATCTGATTGAGGGTTTGAGAATGGAGAAGGCGGTTTCAGTATTTTGAATACAATGAGACAGTGTAACATCTGTTGTGGTAAAACAGGGTTTTTATAGGCTCAAAAGAAACCGCTGATGTGGCCAAACCTTTGCTTGTATGAGCAGACGTGGCAATCATCTGATGGATGAAACATCTGGTGGAGAACAGCTGTTTTGGCAAACAACTGATACAAACAGCTGATGGAACCAACTGTTTTTTTTATTATATAGATATAGTATAGATATATAGCGAAACAGTTGTTTTATCTGATCAGATGTTTTGAAACAGATTTTTCAACCAACAGTGGATATGAATGAAACAGTGGTTGTTTTATCTGATCAGATGTTGTAAACAGATTTTTCAACCAAACAGCTATTTAGAAGAAATTTTGATTTTCTGAAACATTTTATTATTATTCGTTTTAAAAAAAATTTGTTTGTTTAATCCATGTTTAACATACCAATTCTGGAAATCAGATTTGTAAAGGTAGACGTGTCTAAAGCTTTTGTTAACACATCTGCCAACTGATCTTCTGTTGGAACATGGTGCAGAGAAATCAAACCTTTTTCATAGCTGTCTCTGACAAAATGATGTCTGATGTCAATGTGTTTGGTAGTGGAATGAGAGACTGGATTCTTGATGATATTTTCAGCAGCTTGACTATCCAACATGAGTGGAGTCTGTAGTGCAGTTATCCCAAAATCCAGTAATTGATTTTGAAGCCACATGAGTTGGGCTGTACAGCTTGCAGTAGCAATGTATTCAGCTTCAGCTGTTGAGGTTGAAACAGCTGCCTGCTTTTTGCTTTGCCAGGAAACTAAGGCATTCCCTAGAAATTGGCACCCTCCTGATGTGGACTTTCTTGTAGTGTGACAGCCAGCAAAGTCACTATCTGAATAACCTGAAAGCTCAATGTTTCCATTAGCAGGATACCAAATACCAAGTGTGGGAGCACCTTTGAGGTATCTGAATATCCTTTTCACAGCAATAAGGTTTGACTTTCTGGGTGAAGCCTGTGATCTTGCACAGACATAGGTAGCAAACATAATGTCTGGCCTAGATGCAGTTAAGTACAGTAAAGACCCAATCATGCATCTATAATGTGTTTGATCAACCAGTTCATCCTTGTCATCAATAGTGAGCAGCTTGACTGTACTCATGGGTGTACTACATGGCTTACAATCATTCATCTCAAATCTGGTTAATAAATTCTTTACATATTTGTTTTGGTGAATGAATGTGCCATTTTGCAGTTGTTTCACTTGAAGACCAAGGAAACACTGAAGCTCACCCATGGCACTCATCTCAAACTCTGCTGTCATGAGTTTTCTGAACTCTTCACACATTTGGTTACATGTGGATCCAAAAATGATGTCATCCACATATATTTGAACAATCATTAAGTGTTTCCCTTTCCATTTAAGAAATAAAGTTTTGTCTATTTTACCTCTTGTGAAGCCAATGGATAAGAGAAATGTGGAAAGAGTTTCATACCAGGCCCTTGGTGCTTGTTTGAGGCCATACAGAGCTTTGTTGAACTTGTAGACATAATCAGGATGGAATGTGTCTTCAAAACCAGGTGGCTGACATACATAGACCTCCTCCTGAATTTTGCCATAAAGGAAGGCACATTTGATGTCCATCTGATACACCTTTATGTTGTGGTTGACAGCAAAGGCTAAAAATAGTCTGATGGCTTCTAGTCTTGCTACAAGAGCAAAAGTTTCATCATAATCTATTCCTTCTTCTTGTCCGAAGCCTTGAACCACAAGCCTGGCTTTATTCTTGACAACAATACCCCTTTCATCAGTTTTGTTTTTGAAGACCCACTTTGTTCCTATAGGACAAACATCCTTAGGTAATGGTACAAGCTCCCATACTTGTTGTCTTTTAAATTGAAGGAGTTCTTCTTGCATAGCTTCTACCCAACTGTTGTCTTTTAGTGCCTCTTGGTACTTGACAGGTTGTGTGAGAGATAGGAAACCTGCAAAAAGACAGATATTGGAGGATTGGCTTCTTGTGAGCACACCCTCTCTGATGTTGCCAATGATCTGATCTGGTGGGTGAGCTCTTAAGTAAATAAGATCTCCCTGATATGGTATGATGGCATTTTGAGGTGATGGACAGAGGTTTGGTGACTCTGTTGGTGTAACATCTGTTGGTACTTCTGTAATACCATCAGATGTTTGAAATGGTAATGGAGGAATGGGTCCAAGTGGTGTAAAACTGGACTGACTTTTGTCAACAGATGATTGTTCAGTGGTTGTGAGTGGTGAAACAGTGGTTTGAGGATAAGACTGGCCAACAGTGGTTGACACAGCTGTGGCAGAGTTTTGACAATTGTTTTGAACAGCTGCTTCCTCTGAGGCAGAATAGATTTTGTAGTGCCTGGGGATCACAACATCTGTTCTGTAATCTTGTTGTGGAGACTGTGGAGTACCTGCATTGTTAGTTTTAACAGTGATATCTTCAAATTTGAATTTATCTAAATCAAATAGTTCAGCAGGATTTGCAGGGATTTTTAGAGATGAAAGTTCATTGAACTTTACATTCAAAGTTTCTTCTATTGTCTTGGTCTTTGTGTTAAACACTTTATAAGCCTTGGCAGTAGAAGAATATCCCAGAAAGTAACCACAATCTACTTTGGCTGCAAATTTTGAAATGGAATCTTTGAGGTTTAAGATGAAACATTGGCAGCCAAAGATTTTGAAAAATGAAATTAATGGTTTGATTTTGAACAAAATTTCATAAGTAGTTTTTTGATGTCTGGGGTTGATCAAAACTCTGTTTTGAACATAGCAAGCAGTGTTTACAGCTTCTGCCCAGAAGGACAATGGCAAACCAGAATCTGCTAGCATGGTTCTTGCAGCTTCTATAAGAGTTCTATTTTTCCTTTCAACCACCCCATTTTGTTCTGGTGTTCTTGGGATGCTGTACTGCCTCACAATCCCTTTTGACACACAGAAATCATCCAACTCCTTATTTTTAAACTCTGTTCCATTGTCACTCCTGAAGACTTTTACTGGCAAGTCATATTGTTTTTCAACTTTGGTGACAAAGTCCTTCAATATACCTGCAGTCTCATCCTTAGAATGTAAAAAGTAAGTCCATGTAAACCTAGAAAAATCATCAACTATGACAAGACAAAATCTTTTTCTTCTTAGACTCATGATTTTAACAGGGCCAAACAAGTCCATGTGCAATAATTGTAGACATTGACTGGTTTTGGACTCATCAATGGATTTGTAAGAGCTTTTATGTTGTTTCCCTTTTAAACAAGAAATACAATGCTCATCACATTTGAATTCTTTTGATGGTAGACCTCGGACAAGGCTTTGTTTGGAGAGTGTGTTGATAGTGTTAAGGTTGGTGTGACCCAATCTCCTATGCCACAATTCTGTCTCCTTTGTGGAGGCAGCAGAAAACAGACAGACATTTGTCATAGGATTGTCCTTTAACATATCAACAACATACACATTGCCACTTCTATGAGCAACAAGTTGTGCTTTGCTCTCAGCAATGATGGTATCAATCTTTTTCACCACTTCTGGCCCAATAATCTTACAAGTTTTCTTTGTGAAGAATGAGCCATAACCTTTGTCACTCATTTGTGAAACACTCAGAAGATTAAACTTGAGATTATCAATAAGATTGACATTTTCAAACTTGAGTTTTCCAGCTTGTACAGTCCCTGATCCCAACACCTTACCTTTTGAATCATTACCAAAGGATATATCACCCCCTCCATGAGCCAAGAAGTCCAGAAGAAGGGCTCTACATCCTGTCATGTGCCTGGAGCCTCCACTATCTACATACCAAAGACTATCTAAACAAGCAGAAGCTCCCTGCACATCAGTAATGGATTAGTTTTGGTGAGTGTCCAAAGCCAAGTTGGCTTTGGATGGGTCCTCAGACTTTTCAGACTCAAGCTTTGGAAGGTGATCAGTGGTTTGAACTAATTTTTGAATTAAGTTCAACAACTGCTGCTGACCATTTGCCAGTGCTTGAATGTCAACACTTGGGGCAACAGTTGTTTGATCACTTCTAGACAAATGATAATACCCATATGGATTTCTGTTCACTCTTGGTTTAGAGGGTCTTTTTGGCTCCTCATAAACATGTGGCAGATTATGACATGGTGGTTGTCCATAACCTCTTGGGTATTTGCTTGTGGGTGGAGCATCTGTTACTTGGACATCCCTAGAAGCAGATGTTTCAAGTCTTTTAGTAACAGATGTTTGGACAGGGGTGAAAGTCTGTTTGGGCTTTCCTTTTGAAGTACTAACCACAGGATTTGCAAGAGTTTTAGCTTTGTATTCTTGTATTTTTACATCAAAATTTTTTAGATACAAGCACTCTTTGGTCTTGTGATTCTTTTTCCCACATATTGAACATGTGGCTTTGGAATCACATTCACTTGTTCCTTTGTTAATGTCATATGCTTTTAGAAGAAAACAGTTTTTAGTGATATGATTCTTCTTCTCACAGAAATCAAAGAACAAGTGGACAGTCTTTTCTTTCTTCTTCCCTTTTTCAGCCTTCTTTTCAGCGGATGTTTGAGCATCTGCTGGAAGGTTTTTCAAGGGAATGACTTTTACCCGAGGAGCTGTCTTTCCTTCAGGTGTTTTAAAATCAACAGGTTTAAAATTCTCAAGAGTATCACACTCATCAGACCAGGTAGGTTTAAATTCATACTTTTCAAGTTCAGTGAATGATGAGGAACCTTCTGGTTTTTCAAGAACAATTTTCTTACCATTTGGTTCAGTGATTTTAATCTCTTGACCCTGCAGGTTTGTTGGAACTATCTCAACAGACTTTTGACTCCTTTTGTCAGTGTTTTCAAAAGCTGGAGCAGTGGTTTCAAAACCAAAACCAAACTTCACATGACTTTTGGTTTGTTTGTTGAGTAGCATCTCAAAACCTCTACATGATTCCACCCATTTCTCACATTCAACTTGGGTGAACTCAAGCTCACTTTTACAACTCTGATATTTTGCTATCATAGTTTGGAGCTGGTCTTTGGTTATGGTTGCTTCATGTTTTAAGCTGCTTATTTCAGATTCCTTTTCAGTTAAACTTGTTTTTAAATCTTTTGAAAGTTTCTCAAATTTAACTTCATCATCTAAAATTTTCTTTCTAAGGTTTTCATTCACCTCTTTGATGTTAGCAAATGCAATTACACATCTGTCAGAACACAACTCTTTAAGAATTTGAGGAGATACCTTAGCAGCAGCCATCAATGCACAATCACACTTGCATTCACAATCATCAGATGCACCCCAGGGATCTGAGAGATTCACAACCTCTTCTTCAGGTTTTTCATCTGTAACAACTTCATCAACAACATCATTAGTCACAACATCAGATTCAGTCACCACCTCCTCAGATTCAACCTCATCAGCCATAGCCATGAAACAAAAGTTTTCTGGTTCATTTTCAGCTTTGGCAACTAATGCAAAATTTTCATCTGTTAACTCATCTGGTAGACTGCTCCAATCAACAAAGCCTTGTGTAAAGAAGCTCTGTTGACTGGTCTCTGCAGGAGTAGAGGATGAAGCAACAGTCGTTTGCACAGATGCTTGAGCAACAGGTGTTTGCACATAGTGGATCTGAGGAACAGTGGTTTGGACATACTGGACAGGAACAATGTTTGAGGACTGTGCAAAATGAGCAGTGTTTTGCACATTTGGTCCAGGGGTATTATAGGAATTCTGATAAGTGTTGGTCTGTGGTCTTTGATTTGGATAGGTGATTATAGGTGTACCATGTTGACTCCTACATTCCCTAGCAAAATGACCAAGTCTATGACATTTGTAACACTTTATCTTTGATTTATCCAACCCAACCTTTGATCTGCCAGTTAACCCTGGAAACCTTCTCCCAGTTTTCTTGTAAAAATTGTTAGTTCTTACACTGAGAAGGGCCAATTGGTGCATAATGTCCATTTTTTCCAAATCATCAGGGACAAAGTATTTCAGGTCATCATACTCAAAGGATATGTTATCAGATGCCTGGATATCACCACCACTTGCTGTGAAGGCATAGTTTGGTGAATAAGAATCAGAGTTAAAACCTGAGTTAAAACCTGAAGTTATGTCAATAAAATGATCATAACTCTGATCCTTAGTATTTCCAGGCACCTCATCATGACCCAAAAGTGCTGTATTCCCAAATACATAATCATCAGACACTTTTCCAGAGTCCTGGAGCTTCTTTTTCTGGTTAAGCTCTCTCTCATAGGTCAAGAGCTTACCATGAAGCTGGGTCAGTGATAGGTCCTTAAATCCAATCGAGTTTCTCATCACAATAGCAATAGTGTCCCATTTGTCTGGTAATGATCTTAAAAACCTATGGTTCAGGGTTGAATGAGGGTAAGTAAGACCAACCAGTTTTAGTTCACTAATTAAACAATTAAACCTCTCAAACTGTTGAGTTAATGACTCTCCTTTGACATGACTGAATGTTTCATATTGTTGGTTAAGTATTTCACGATTGTTTTCAATAACCTCCTCAGTCCCACCAAATTGTTCTTTCAGTGCATCCCACAACTCCTTTGCACTGTTACAGTGTAACAGCCCAACATATATATCATTGGGTAGAGCCATGGCCACAATACTGAAGGCCTTAGCATCTAACTCAATTTTCTGAAAATCCTAGTCGGAGTAGTTTTCAAGTTTCTTTGGCTCTTGAACCTTGGGATCTTCAGTACTCGGTACCGTCGGAACATGTGGTCCGAAGATAACCGACTTCCAACACCCAGTGTTCTGTTGAGCAAGAACATGGCTCATCCGACGTTGCCAGATATTGTATTCAGATCTGACAAGCATCGGTGGCTTGTTGTTCGTGCCAGTGTTATGTGGATCGTGATTGATTGAAGCCATTCTCTGATTTAAAAAAAAAACAAAGTCTGTTTAAAAACGGTTGAAACAAAATTAAACTATTACTCTGTTTTCAATCCAACAGACAAACGATATCAATAATTGTGAGCTGATCTGTTTATATTAAATTGATTTGTTAGATCGAATTTAATTGACCAAGCTCTGATAACAATTGTTAGGATCTGAGTTTGATTGTTTTGATTATGTTTAACTAAGAATGATAAGATTGATATGAATATAGATGGAAAGTGCAGCGAAATGATAAACTATTAATCAAAACATGAGAGTAATTGTTTTCTGATCGAATGCTTTCATTTATCTAAAAGATTACAATCATACAAGTACTCCCCCTCAGCCTGATCACACAGTGATTGTTTGTCTGAGAGAATGTTTGTGTGTGTGATGCAATAGAACAGTACAAGCACTGTTCTATTTATAGACAAACTTAAACCACTGATGACCTAGGCTGACGTCACCTAAGACAGTGACCTCTAACAGAATAACAAACATAAAACATCTGCCTATTACAAACTACTGTTACATTGAAAACACTGAAGGTAAACTACTGTTGTAGGAAAACTCTGATGGTCTTGTATCCTCTGCTGGAGCCTAAGTGCTGTTGGCTCCAGCAGTGCTTTAGTCTTCAGTACTTGGATCAGCAGTTGTTCTTCATCAGACCTTTGGTCAGCAGTTGTTCTTCATCAGTGTTTATTCATCAGTCCTTTGTATCAGCAGTTGTCATAACAGTTGTTTGGATAGAATAGTTGTTAGAGTCAGCAGTCTTTTGGGAGAAGCATGTTGTAAGGACTGTTTATTGTGTGGATCAACTGTTAGCATGTTTTGGCTTTTCAATCATCTGTTCTTCTCCAGGTCAGCAGACCCAACAAAGACTGATCAAAAAAGCCTTAATTACTTGATGGAACAGAAGCTGACAACTCCTCTTCAACATGTTTGGTTATCCAAACTGATGGGTTTTGATTATGAAATTAGTTACAAGAAAGGGGTGGAAAACTAGGTGGCTGATGCTCTTTCCAGGGTGCAGGGTCCTACTTTATTTGCAACTTGCTTATCTACCCTGGACCCATCTTTATTACAGAGAGTAAAGGTTAGTTGGGCTAATGATGTAAATGTGCAAGGTAAAATTCAGAACTTGATTCAAGGTATGCATGTTGCTCATTACAAATGGGATGGGTCTATTTTGACTAAGAAGGGAAAAGTGGTGGTAGGACAGGATGAGTCTTTGCAAAAAGACATCATCTCCCTGTTTCATGATACTGCCCAAGGGGGTCACTCAGGAATACACACCACTATCCAAAAAATTCAAAGTCTATTTTGTTAGAAAGGGCTGCATAAACAGGTAAGACAATACATCAGGCAATGTGACATCTGTCAAAGGATAAGGTGTGAAAATGCAGCTTATCCAGGTTTGCTTCAACCTCTTCCAATCCCTCAATATGTGTTTTCAGACATATCAATGGATTTTGTAGGGGGTTTTCCTAAAATACAAGGGAAGGACACTATTGTGGTGGTCATTGACAGACTCACCAAATATGGTCACTTCATTCCTTTGGGACATCCATATACAGCTGAATCAGTGGCCAAGGCTTTTTTAAATAACATTTTTAAACTTCATGGATGGCCACAGACCATAGTGTCTGATAGGGATCCCATTTTCCTAAGTAAATTCTGGGAGGAGTTTACTAAAATGCAAGGGATTCAGTTGGCTAAATCAACAGCCTATCACCCACAATCTGATGGGCAGACAGAGGTGGTGAATAGGTGTATAGAGGCCTATTTGAGAAGCATGACATTGGCCAGTAATTCTCATTGGTTGAAATGGCTTTCCTTAGCTGAATGGTGGTATAATACCAACTTCCATTCATCCTTACAAATGACCCCCTTCCAGGCCTTGTATGGGTTCCCACCACCCATTTTCATTCCCTATGTGCCTAGAGACAACTCTGTTGAGGCTGTGGATCAGCTTTTGTGTGACAGAGAGGCAGCAATACAAGGCCTGAAGTTATCACTAGCTAGGGCTCAGAATCGTATGAAACAATTAGCTGATAATCATCGTACAGAGAGAGAATTTAAGATTGGAGATTGGGTTTTCCTCAAACTCCAACCTTTTATGCAGTCATCATTACGCCCATTTAAACAAAACAAGCTTAGCCCTAAATATTTTGGTCCATTTATGATTACAGAAAGAGTGGGTAAGGTAGCATACCATTTGGATTTGCCTGCAGAAGCTCAAATCCATCCTACATTCCATGTGTCACTATTGAAGCTAGCTAAAGGTCCTCACTCTACCATTGTTCCACTTCCAACTCAACCACGATTCCAGTTCTACCCAGCAACTATTATTGAGAGGAGGATCAATCGAAAGAGGAATAGAATGGGAGTAGAAGTTTTGATCAAGTGGAAAGACTTACCTGTTCAGGATACAACATGGGAGGATCTTGAAGAGATGAAGCTAAGGTTCCCTGACTTCGAGTTCTAATTTTGTGGGCAAAATTGTTTTTTTTGGGAGGGAAGTATTGATACGTGTTAAATAGTATAAGGGGGCTGATTGTAATAAACTGATAGTGAAAGGGTTATAGTGTAATATGTTTGTAATAATTGGGCGGGAAATGTTGTTATGAGGGTAGTTATAAACAGGCTGTCATGAATGAGAAGAGTAGTCTTGATTGTTGAGCTATTCTTGTTATCTTCTCTCTCTAACTCACCACCATAACTAACCGCATCAAGAAAGGACTCAAACCTGGTTTCCTTTGTATGTTGGGAAGCGACTTATCCACTAATTTGTGAATGGTTTTTGCTTATGGGTTCAGACCAATTATATTAATGGGTTCAGACTAGTTTTATATATATAATTTCTACTAAAATTTCGAAACGCAATGGGTTCGTGTGAACCCGTAGCTATCAACGTAGATCCGCCCCTGCATATCCGTAAGAGGTTGAGAGTTCTATTGCCGCAATGGACAGTGATATAAAATTAGGAACATGTTAGATTGTTACTTAAAAAAAGATATTTATCTATTTGTTCGTGTAATCTTTGAAATTTCTTTGATAGTACACAATTTGGAAATGTCTTAAACGTGTGAAGTTGATAAAGCTAAGTTTGATTTGTAACACTGGAAGTGAAATAGAAAAGTTGTTTTTGACTTATAATTCGTTTTATAGTGATATTGTCTTTATCAAAGAGACAAGCCATTAAAAAGGAAATAAAGATTTTTCATGATGGTTTATGAAGCAAATGTTTCCCCGAGTCTACAAAGAAAAGTTTAAGATATGGGTGTGGTTAATTATGACCAAAACACTAAGGAGTTGCTGGCTAGGGTGATGGACTCCCCAGGTTCTAAGATCCGGAAGAAAACAGTCGGCGCAGTGATGATTGCGACTATTTCGCGTATTTGGCATGCTCGCAATTTGAAGGTTTTCGAAAAGACTTTTATTACCATTATTAAATCCGTGGATCTAATTAAAGAAGACGTTTATGCTTGGCTCATTAATCGCTCGAAACTTAAGGTTCTGAGTTGGGAGAAGTGGGTAGACTTTGACATTCTAGATATGTTGTAAGTTTTTCGTTTTGTTGTTTTGTTTGTTGTTTTGCTGTTTGCGGTGTATGTTTACTGTCACCATCTTGGTGGGCCTTTATATTTTTATATAAAGTCGTTTATTGTTAAAAAAAAAAGGAATCGGTCAACATGCATCATTAATTTGATTTTATGAAGTTTGACAATTTCATAACTCGATTTGACATTGACATACAATGTTTAGAATATTATGTGAAGAAATACTAAAAGTAAAAATGAATTACGTATGTTGTTTTGATTGTATAACACGGTAAAACAATATTATGTTCCAAATGTCATAGAGTCTGGAAAAACAAATTTTTAGGTTAATAGAAGTCAAATACATAACCAATTATATGTAAAAAAAAATATTAAGGCCGTTTTTTTAGTTTATACCAATTTGTCATGATACTTCTAACTAGGTTTTTCATCTACCCTACGCCGCAGGAGTTTGGTTGTTTTTCGCTCATGCAACACAATGTGACTTTGGTCGTTATCGGTTTGGCTTGTCGAAAACCATAAAGCGTATACTGACACCAGTTTCGATAATGCAAACACTGAAAACGATGATGTTCACTTATAACCGGGTCGGTTTGTCATAGTACCACAATGGTAAATGCACCTGCTTATGATACCAAAAGTGTATGTAAAAGTGTGTGTGTGTGTGTGTGTATATATATATATATATAGTAGGGTTCCTATAAGAAAATTGGTTTGTGTGAGAAGTGTGAAAAAGATTAAAAATTGATATGTATGCACCATTTTTTGGACGTATTCATGATGTTTTGGATTGTTGTGCTTAGAAAAACACCAAACATAACAATTAATAACCGAAAACAATGTATTTTAGGCTTAAAACTTAAAACACTATGTCAAGAACATTTAACCAGAGTATTTTAAGTAATTAGTAGGGTGTTTTATCTGTAATTTAAATTTAATGGCTATAATACATTGAATTGTGTTTTAAATTTTTGTTGTTAAGTGTTTTTCAAGCCAAAACAATTCAAAACATCATTCCAAAATAAAAAAAAAACATGATGGTTGCATGTCAATTTTTAATCCATTTCACACTTCTCACACAAACCAATTTTCCTACAAGATCCTCTACCTATATATATATATATATATAGGTAGAGGGTCTAAATATGTGAGGCTGGCGTATCAAATATAGTTAATAGTGTTACCGAGAAAGAAGTTTTCGATTGAAGGTGTTTAACCTTAGATAAAGGGTTCACGGACAGGTTGGGTGGGCCGTGGGACGATAACCTCTCTAGACCTATATATATTTTTTATCTCATTCTAGAAGAGGTTAGCGGTTCTCATTATTGTGTTTGGCAAAAAATGATTTGGTTCTTCTGTATATTGTATGCTTGATAACCTTTATGTTTTGTTCTTAAATCACCATAAAAAGTTGATATCAGAGCCATTGATTCTTATTTAAGGCTAAAAATCGATATTAAAGGATTCAAAGAGTGTGTTCATGGTTCGAAGATTGAAGGTATTTGCTTGTGTTTTGATTACTTATTATACTCATTGAGTTGTTCATGTATTTTATATATTTAGGATGTTGAAATATTGAAGAACACAAAGAACTGGTTGTAGATTTGCATTGAAATGGAAATTGATCCAACTTTGCTATTTTTTTTATGTGTTTCCATAAATCTTAGAGTTTTAGATGGAAACTAATATGCCGAGATTTACACATGTTTTACATGTGCATTTACGCCCCCTTTTGCACCAAAATTATCCTTTTTTTAATAGTTTATCATGCATAATTCCTTCTTAATTGATAATTGCAGGTTTTGGAGTCAAAAAGTAAAAAGGTGAGAAAAATGACACAAAAGGCGAAGAATTAAAGACTTAGAGAGTAGTAGCAGATGCAGCACGACCATCAACGCCGTGCAACTGTCCCTGGTCAACAAGTCAACAATTCCAAATCAGCAGGAAGAAAAAAGTCAACGTGCACAAGCACGCACGAGTATGCAACCATAGTGCACGGTCGTGCGCCAAGTCAACAAGTCTCAGATGGTTATGCCACGTGGCGATGCATGGGCATGCACCTCAACTAACCCGATAGTTTCTGCAAGCAAGGACTCTACACTGCTCCCAGATATTTTGCACGGGCATGCGCGGGCGTGTGCGCGGGCGTGCAAGGGCTGCCAGACTGCCTATATAGATGCCTGTTCCTCTCATTTTGGCATCCCATTCTATCCTTCCCTGCCCACTAATCTCATGAAGTTTTTGCCCTCTTTGACTCTTGAAAGTGGCATTTGGAGCTTGGGATTACTCCATAAATTTAGAGAGAAATCACCTCAATCACTTAAATCACAAAGAACACCATGATTTTCACTCAAATCAAACCTTATGAGTCTATTGTATTTACCTATATTAGGATAGATTTCTTTTTGTATTGCTAGATCCAAAAACACATTTTTTTTTTTTACTTTTCAAAAAAAAATGTGTTTTAGTGAGTTTTAAAGAACACTTTAATGACTCTAAAAAATGTTAGGAAATGATTTGTCATGAAATTTCTGCTAATTAAATACCTAACAAAATTCTAGGAAAAAAGAATATTGCATCATATAGGACATTTTAAGCAACATATTTAAGCAAATACTAATATTATTAGTAGTTAGATTATTATGTGTCTGTTTTTTTTTCTTTCTAAAATTAGTGCCTTTATATTTATTTACATATTATGCTTTTTATATTTATACATTCTTTACTATGTAACATTGTAACCCAATATGAATAGTGATGGTAATCAAATCCGAACTTTATGGGTGAACCTGAAATCTGATATATTTGGGACGGGTTTTTGGTCGGATAATCATGTATAGATATGGGTATGGGTATGGGTATAGGATTAGTTATTATTTTTTTCACAGGTTTGAAATTTGAAAATATACCTGTTTACCCGATCCAATTACCCAATAAAGTATACCCGTTCACCCAATTAGATACCTGATATAACTTCTTATATATATCTTTTTACATATGTATGCATAATATATCTAGTTGTTCATCTAGATTGTGCTAAAAAACACCAAAAACTAACGTATACTATATTTGTTATCTATCTCTTTGAGTGTTTTATATGATTTAAGTAGTTTATATTTATACACTGTAATCATTTATATATATATATATATATAGGTATAGGATCCGGTAAGAAAATTGATTTGTGTAGGAAGTGTAGGAAATAATTATAACCATTGGATCAAAATTTGAGATCAAGGATAATTAAGTAAATTTAACACAAAATTAAGTTATGGAAAGCCTAAAATTATGGGATTTAAATTGATTGTTTTTTTTAGTAATCCATCTTTCATCAATTTTTTACTAATCCATTTTTTCATTGATTTTATAATACATCTTTTATCGGTTTTTATAATCCATCATTTTTTTACTAATTAAGTAAAGATTTATAATCCATCTTTCATCAATTTTTAGTGTTTCGATTGTACCACAGTTTTGCCGTGTCTATTTCGATTATCACAGTGTTAAATGGTAGAAGTTATGAAGGACGATTCGGTAGGCAGTGTTTTATATTGTTACAACAGTGTTGTATATGTTAAAAGCGTTTTATAAAGTATATACATTCTTTGTAAAACACTCCCATTGTATGATCAGATTTGTAGTTTAGTGTATTTTATATAATGGTGGTAACGTTTGTTGATTGCTTTTTGGAGTATTTTTTTAAATTGTAGTGGTTTAAATAGTTAAACATGTATTTTTGTTTATTAGTGTTATAATCCAGTTGAGAATCATGTCTGTCACCTTGTTTTACAATAACATGTTTTTAATGTTTTGAAGTCATGTTTTAATAGTGTTTTAACAAATGGTTTAATTGGTTAGAAATAATACAATAACATATTTTTAATGTTTTGAAGTTATGTTTTAATAGTGTTTTAACAAACGGTTTGATTGGTTAGAAAAAAAATGTGATGTACTTTTTATTAATGTTTTTTAATAATGTTTTTAAAAGATTATTATATAACAACGATTGTTAATTAAAATGGTAGTTGTTTATTGTAGTCAAGTAGTGTCTTATAATATAAATGGTATTGACAACAGTGTTTTATATCGTTACAGTAGTGTTTTATATTGTAAATATATTCGGTAGTCACGGTAGGCACTATGGGTGAGGTTTGTTAATTGTGTTGAGATTATATGAAATTTGATTGAATATGTGTGGAGAGAGAAGATTGTGTTAGTTATTGAAAGAGTGAGTAAAATTAGGAGATAATAAAAACTTTCTTAATTTAAAACACACAAAATGACCATCACAACCCTTAATAAAACACACAATAGACATTTTTGCCCTTATCAATAAAGATAATTAGTTATAATTAAAACACATTTATCTTTTTAATCTCATCCATCCATTTTAATATCCAAGGGCTCATAACACTTCCTATCTTTCCTACACAAATCAATTTTCCTACAGGAACCTTACCCTATATATATATATATATATATATATATATATATATATATATAGAGTAAAGATCAAATACATATAGTTTTTTTGTAAGAACTGTAAGAATCAAAGGGGGTAAAAAAAATTTATTTTTTTTTTAGAATTTTTTTTCCCATGTGCTTAAACATTCTTTCTAGATGAATAATACAAAAAAAAATTAAATTTTTTTTTTTAGTGTAATTACGTCATTAAGGTAAATACATTAGTTTACACTAGAGTAACTATGTAATTACTCTACACGTAATTACTCTACACCAAATTTTTTATTTTTATTTTTTTTTTAGTTTTCAATACTATAATACATGTTTAACAATATGGGAACAAAAAATTTTGAAAAAAAAATTAAAAAAAATACCCTCCTTTGATTCTCACAGTTCTTACCAAAAAAGTTATTTGTACCGGATCTTTACTATATATATATATATATATATATATATATATATTTGATAATGCTAAATGTAATTGGTTAATAGTTACCCAATAGATATCCAACAATTTTTTGGTCGGATATAACCAATGAGTAACTTTTTAAAATTAATGTGTTTACCAGCAACCCACGGGTATACCTGATAGGTAATTACCCGATACAAACCCAACGAATTTTAAGACTAGTTTTAGAGAAGCATACATAATCAGATATGAGGTTAGGGACGTTACCTAAACACAACCCAACATAAACCCGTCCCATTACCGTCCCTAAATATGAATAGACAGCCCAATTACCCATGTGGCAAAATGGTTAAAATTCAAATATTTAGCCAACTCCAATATTGGTTCGAATAAGTGGATAAGTGGAGCCACTTTTATACGGCAACCGAAAAACCACGTTACCACGAACCAAAGAGTTCACCAAGTCAAAGGTGGTCCATTGTTTATGACTTTTCTTGTGTTGACTAATTTATTTCCATATGCAAGATGTAGTTGATGACGTCTCCGATTTAGTCAATACAATATTTATTATAGTATCTATTAGAATTAACTAGTATTAAGCCCCCGCGCGTTGCGTTGGGGGTGTAAAACCATGCCAAGTAGCACTAATGCCACACCACCACCAGCGACCACTAACACCAAAAAACTCATAAAAGTACAATAAATAAAAAAAGAAAAATAACACTGAATGAAAAGAAGGCGTAAAATCTTAGAACCACGCACGCTCGTTGCAACGTGTTAATGCCAAAGGCTTAAAATCGATGAATTTTAATAACTATGGTTAAAGTGAAGTAACTAAGTCGGTCTAGGACCCGCGCATTGCGACGAACTTGTTATAACTCGCAAAATTTAGAACGGAACTTAAAACGAAAAAAATCGCGTAACATGAAAATTATGTGGGACCAAAGTTGAAAGAAAAAAAGTGTTAGGGTTAAATTGTAAAAGATGAAAATCTTAGCATTAAAAGTAAAAAAAATGAGAAGTTTTGGGTTAGAAGTGGAAAATCAAAATTGTTAGTGTTAAATTGTAAAAGATGAAAATATTTGTGTTAAAAGTAAAAAAGAAAAACATTTGGGCTAAAAGTGTAACATCAATTTTTTTTTTGAAAACCCCCCTAAGCATAGGGTACAACCCCTCTAAGCACAAAAGTTTTGGTATTTAGAATATTACCGAAACCGGAACTGGAATCGGTTCCTTCAATACCTGGTCAAAGTAATTCCCGACCCTACCTGGAACCGGGTATTAGAAAAACCCGATTTGTGCACCTCTAGTGATAGGACCATGGGAGTATGTAGACCAATAAGAAACCACAATGAGTTGTTTTTTAAACTCACAATGCATGGAGTACAACCCCTCAATGCATAAAAGCTTTGCTAATTAGATGATTTTGAATGGAAAAATAGACGTAAAAGCGCTAAACCACATGCGCCTTACCGCATGTTAACTCACAAAATTTATACCGAAACAAAAAATATAAAAGATGAAAAGTATTAGGAATTAAAGTTGAAAGTGAAAAAATTTTGGGGTTAAATTGTAAAATATACAAAACTTTGGGTTAAAAGTATAAAAAATAAAGATAAAAAAATAAAAAAGAATTATAAATAAGTGGGTATAACCCACAAAGCTATAAGTACAAACATCTTATGCACAAAACACCCCTAAAGCATAAGGTACAATCAAGCATTGCACAAATGCTTTGATTTTTAGTATTATATAAATAACACTTCTCCGGTGTCGGTATGTTAACGTGCGCCAAACGAATAAATGGATGCCACCTGCCTCCACTAGCATTTGTCTACAAAAGAGCCTTATTTCTCAGCCGCTATATTTGAAATTATAGTTGGCCTCATATTTAGTGAACAATTAATGGGCTGCGTTTATTGTAATACTTTGGGCTGCAGATCTAGTCAACAATAGGCAATCCAACTATGGTAATTGTTGTAGTGTTAAGGCTAGTCTGCAAGGTAATGGGCCGCGAGTATTTTTTTACGCCCACGCGAGAATAACAGTCACTTAATTTTAGCTTTAATGTGCACGAAACCCTCAACGCAACAGGAGCTCTCGCAGCGAGGCGCGATCTTCAACGTCCATCAAACCCTTAACGCAATAGGAGCGTCCGTAGCGAAAATTGGTGGAAATAACTAGCGACAGTTATTTTAGAATAATTTGGACAAATTATAGCTACGTAATATTATTGCTAATAATGTTATTTTTATTGTCCACCAAACCTATAATGACACGAGCGCCCCGCAGCGAATCACAGGTAATTAAAACACTAGTTTATATATTAAGAAATGACACTTCAATAGTGTCCATCACTAATGTGCACTTGCGCACTACGCTAGTAACGTATATCTGCACACTATGCTAATGTGCACTACCTCAAATTTGCTAACGCACCCTATTTTTTTTAGTAATACTCTTTTGTAGGAACCGCTCGTATATAAAATAAAATAAACAAATTTTGTTACGATTACAAAAGAAAAATGAAAGCAAAATACAATACTGTTACAACTCAATAAACAAAATACAAGAAAGGTGTAGAAGCAGAATAACGACAAAAAGCTAAGGATCGTGTTGAACAAGGGGCCCTTAAAACAAATTCCGAGTCTATTAACGAGAGCTCGTTTTGTTTCCCCAGGGTACAACAGCCTAGGGATGAGCATATAGCCCCGAATACCGAACCGATCCTGTACCAAGGGTGTTCGATATCGGTATCGGTACCCACATTTAAAGGTTTTCGGTATCGGTATCGGTATTGGGTTTTGGGAGTTTTCGGTATCGGTATCGGTTGGTACCGATACCGTCCCGAGCTCATCCCTACAGCAGCCGGAACAGTAATAGTACTACCAGAGTTGGCTCTGACCCGAATGATACCTGAAACAGAAAGATTAGAACTTGATTGCTCGAAAAAGAGTTGGTGAAATCAGAGAATCAGTGAAGTATTTGGTCTATCTTCCAACCAAGGGTCTTCTTGGTATTTATAGCATCCCAAGTCAAATCAGTTTCAGAAAGCAATAAAACCGAAAAATAAATGTCATTGAACGTCTTTAATGACATTTATTATGTTCTTAAAGTTTCAGACGAAACTGCTTGACCAGACAGTTACACCACTGAGCTGTTACTGCTGAAGAGCTGAGCGAGTCCGCACACGCGCACGACGTAGTTCTCGTTCTACATCAGTGGAACATACCCACATCTGCGCAAAACGTATTTAACGTTCTACGCCAGCGGAAGCTGCTCCGCTCGTCACACCGAGCGCCTGGGCGGAATCATCAGCGCAGACCAGGACGCCACCTGGTTGTCCGCTCGTACTCGCGCGCCACTCCTTGTCACGTTACCTACCACTGGGTCCTATACTTAGGACCTCGAGCCTGCGTTCAAAAATACAAAGGTGGCTCTCAAGCGGGTCCTGGTGATGCGAAGTGCAAAGTGCGCCATCAAAGCGCCACATTGCGCCCATCGCCTACGCCACGCGCGCGTGTGCGAGTGCGGGTTAGGGTGCTCCGCACCCTTCGTGAGTTCCACAGTGTGTGCTCCTATGAAACAACAAGGAAGGAGTTTTCCCACTTATATACTACTCATGATATCATCACTCCTCCAATGTGGGACAAGTTCCACCTTCCCACTTTGTTCCAAAATTCAGCATCAAGTGTTTCAATCACCAACCTTTGAGCATCGATATCTCATTCATCCTAGCTCCATTTTGGACGTGGTTTGGTTCGTTGCGAATCTGTCACAACATAAAACATAAACCCACAAAGAAATATATAATTAAACCTCTGTTTGAAATAGGTTAGGTTTTCCTCACACTCCGTTTTTTGTGTGGGCTTTAGTCCCATTCCTCTTGACGACTTATATACTAACTCTCTGCTTAAGCCTTTCGTTAACGGGTTCCGCAATGTTATCTATTGACTTCACATAATTAATCGTGATAACACCCGTTGGAGTAGTTGTCGTATCGTGTTGTGTCTACGTCTTATGTGCCTCGATTTTGCCATTGTAAATTGAGCTTTGAGCTCTACCGATCGTCGATTGGCTGTCACAATGTATGCAAATGGCTGGTAAGGTTTACTCCATCTTAGAATATCCTCCACGAAATGACGTATCCACTCCACCTCTTCTCCACATTTATCTAAGGCGATAAATTCAGATTCCATCGTGGATCTTGCTATAACAGTTTGCTTCGAAGACTTCCAAGATATAGCAGCACCCGCAAGTGTAAACACGTAACCACTTGTTGATTTGGAATCTTTTATATCCGAAATCCAGTTCGCATTAGTGTATCCTTCAACCACTGCTGGATCGCGGGTATAATGCAGTTCATATTCCCATGTGTATCTTATGTATCTAAGCACCCTTGCTATACTTTTCCTGTGTTCATCACTTGGATTACTTGTATATCTACTTAGCTTATTCACTGCGTATGCCAAGTCGTGTCTAGTACATGTCATTAGATACATTAGACTGCCAATGATCCTTGAGTACTCTACCTAAGCAACACCATTTCCTCTATTTTTAACTAGATGGTGGGTGGTATCAATTAGAGAGCGGGCTACAACCTTGTCTCCTGAATTGAATTTTTCAAGGATCTTGTCCACATAGTGAGATTGCGTTAGAACAAGACCATTTTGGGTTCTAAGGATTTTTATTCCAAGAATAACATCCGCTAAGCCAATGTCTTTCAGGTCAAATCTCGCTTTCAACATGTCTTTAGTAGATTTAACCATCTTATCATTACTCCCAATGATAAGCATATCATCCACATAGAGACATCAGATCACCTAACCTCCTCGCGTGTCTTTGGAATAGACACACTTGTCGCACTCATTTATTTTGAAACCATTGTCAAGCATGACTTGATCAAATTTATGGTGCCATTGTTTTGGAGCTTGCTTCAAGCCATACAAAGACTTGACTAATTTACATACTTTGCCCTCTTGACCCGGGGCAGAGAAACCCTCGGGTTGCTCCATGTAAATTTCTTCTTCTAAATCGCCATTTAGAAATGCGGTCTTTACATCCATTTGGTGAACATCCAAATTTCTTAAGGCCGCAATAGCAAGAACCAATCTAATAGAGGTTATTCGTGTTACAGGCGAGTAAGTATCAAAGTAATCTAGACCTTCCTTTTGTCTAAATCCTTTGATCACTAACCTAGCCTTGTATTTATCAATACTTCCATCAGTTTTCATATTCTTCTTAAATATCCAACGATATCCAAGGGGTTTACAACTCGGTGGAAAATCTACTAATTCCCAAGTATGATTTTGCAATATAGAAACAATTTCATTCTTAATTGCTTCTTTCCATTGAGGTCCTTCTGATGAGGAGACCGCTTCGCGGTAGGTGTTGAGCTCACCCTCAACCATGTAGCTCAAGAAGAAGTCTGGACCGAAGGATTTTTCAACCCTTGACCTTTTGCTTCGGCTAAGCTCACCCTCCTCAACCTCGGGTCGTTCATGTCTTTCTTTTTGAATTTCATCGTCAACCAATGTTGATGGACCTGCTTGGTCATCATTAATTGGTGTTGATGAACTAACATGTGTTTGTCCTAGCATAGGAAACACATGTTCAAGGTACTCGGCAACATTAGGATTTACCTCCATGAAAGTGTTTTTGTGTACATCGGGATTCTTGGATTCATATACAAGAAAACGATGAGCAGTACTTTGATGTGCATACCCAATAAATATGCCATCAACAGTTTTGGGGCCTATCCTAAGAGCCTTAGGAGGTGGTACAATCACCTTGGCTAGGCACCCCCACACTTTCAAGAATTTGTATGAAGGTTTTCTACCTTTCCACAACTCGTAAGGTGTCTCGTCCCTAACTTTTAGAGGTATCCTATTCAAAAGATAATTAACCCAGAGAATGGCATCCCAACACATTTTACGGTTCACTCACGAACTTATCAACATGATTTTTTCAATGTGCGGTTCTTTCGTTCCGCGGTGCCATTTGATTGTGGAGAATAAGGTGGTGTACACTCATGTATTATGCCACACGCCCGAGGTTACACTAAATAAAATAGTGTATTGAAAGTTTGAGAGTGCTCCTCTCTAGTTTGGTGTGGAATGAAGAAGTATATTAAGTTTTCTTACTTGGTGTGATTTCTAGTAAAAACTCATACGTTTTTTTTTCTCTACCTAAGATGAACCTTCATGTTCATCGTATAATCACACAAATCATAACATCCATGTTCATTAATCATGTAATAATTAAGAATTACGTGACATACTAAATACTAATAAAATGGACTTTTAAGATTTCATAAAACATCATTAATAGGTTATATATATATATATATATATATATATATATATATATATATATATATATTTATTGAACGGCAAATTTTATACCACCTTATTTTCACATAACCTTGCATTTGCAATGATTTAAACATACAACCTCACATTTGTAAGGGATACACCATACCACTAGACCAAGAGGTCATGTGTATTAATAGGTGATATTAATCATCCAATTTATTAAAATATAACTTAAAATGTGTCATGATACCATTAGTGACATGGAATTGTTTGTTCTACCATTTGATTTCTCATTCATCTTTCTATTAGTAAAAACAAATTTTACTAATTTTCCAACACTATATACCTCTTGTTAACAGTTACCTGCAACCAAGAACTTGATATGGTAACAAGTCTACACAATCAGCAACTTTACAAGAAACTTAAAGAACTGGAGACACAACTAGAAGGATTCATATACTCAAAATTCAACATCCACACTTTTTTTTAAAACAAATAAGCAGTGTTGATTGATATATAACGAGCAAATCACATAAGGAAAGCAGGTAGACGGTAGGTGTGTTCATCGGATTTGGTTTTCGTTATCGGGTTTTTAGTGTTGAAAATATTACCCGATAACCGACCCAATCTAGTTAAATGGCTATTGGTTATGTGGTTAATCAGGTTCGGTTTTTTTGGGTCGGGTTAAATGGTTATCGGTTAAATGGCTCCGATGTTTGAATTACATATTTCCAGCCATTTGGGTTGCGTATTTCTATCCATTTGGGCTACAATATGTGTAAAATAAAACCACAACATGGGTTATAATATTTAGTTGCAAATTTGGCTACAAAATCACTACTCCGATATACATAAAAATATGGAAACCAGATCATTTATTTGTTTTTAAATTGATCGGGTTATTCGGGTCAACTCGAATTATAAAAAACTAATCCGAAGACAGACCCTAAAAACTCTAGTCGGGTTCAGGTATGCACTTAATTGGGTTCGGGTTAATCGGGTAAGATACTTTGTCAGGTCGGGTCATTTCGGGTTTGGTTCGGTTATTGGTTATCGGTTAAAAAGAACATCCCTAGTAGACGGGCAACAAGTTGCGCCGCCACCCCTTTCTAGATAGAAAACCCTGATCTACTGAAAACAAATCCTCGCCCTTGGGGGGTCGATTGCTGTGGACTACCCGCTGGACTCTTCTGGACTCTTGTCAAGAACCTAACTGCCTTTGGTGCCAATGGGCCGAATGTGTTAAAAGCCAATGGGACGAAGGCATGCTGGAACCCATCAAGATATGGTATGACTTTTATTTTTGCTTTGAATTCATAAACTACTACCATTATTACTATTACTATTATTATTATTATTATTATTATTATTATTATTATTATTATTATTATTATTATTATTATTATTATTATTATTATTATTATTATTATTATTATTATTCATGATTCAGATTTTGTTTTTGATTTTGATGTGAAGGCTTAGTTGAAAGTCATGCTGGATTTGTATGTTTTCTTTCTTTATCACTTTGTGTTTTTAATAACTAACTGACGCAATATCTACTGATTTGGTGTAGGTAGTTCATCTTAAAACGCAAATACAGTATTTAGGTGATTTGGAAAAACAATTTAGGCAGGATTGAAGTGACTCGAAAACAGATAAGCTGTTGTCTAAAGGCCGTTTACTTGTTTAGCTGCCGTGGCAACGACTGTTTAAGCCCGGTCTGAAACAATGACATCATTTTCTATTCGTATACGGATGACCTGGAAACACTTGCAAGTAAGAACTTGATGTTATAACAAGTGTGCACAATCAGCAACTTTCCAAGAATTAGAAGAAGATCTAGAAGGATTCATGTACGCGTTATTCCACCTCAACACGGAGGTTAGCCACCGCATGAAGAACCCATCAAAATTTTTATAGCACAATTTCTTGTTAATTGATGCAATAGTACTTTTTAACTCAGTCAATGACTGTTCCCATTGATGCTAGTATACAATTGGATTGATTTGGGCAAAAGAAATTGAGTCTGGGTTCATTTGGGTCAAATCAAATTATACAATTAGGAAGTTCAACTTAGGCGTACTCAGATTATACAATGGGTCAAAACGGGCAAATCTTATAAAGCTTGCTAGCTTAAAAAGGGTCCAAATGGTCGTCCAGACAACCCAGGATCTCCAAATTGATACTTTTTAAATTTTTTTGTTTTGACCCGTAACTCATTTTACTTAGAACTTTTTTTGACCTGAGCCCACCCGACCTGCCCCTTTGCGGCTTTGCCAAGCTTAGAAGCCACAAAACTAGTAGATCTTGGAAGTTATCAAACTAATGTCTCCGCATATTTCTTTTTATGCGTTTATGACAAGATTGGTAGCATAAGCAACATGATAATGTTGAAGCGGGTTTGTATGAATTGTGTCGATTTCATAAGCATTTTTTTTATTAATTAAATGTTTATAATAACAATATTAATCTATTTTTTTAAAATAAAACTAGGTTTGATGGATTGAGTGATACTTTTGGCGACTTTCAACCCGTTTGATTTGTTCCCTTTTAGCTAACTTTTGTAAGTTACCAGCCGATTTGACTCGTTTAGTTTGTTCCCTTTTAGCTAACTTTTGTAAGTTACCACCCGATTTGACCCGTTTGCTTTGTTCCATTTTGGCTAAGTTTAGCAAGATACCCATTAGAGATAAAACCAACCATTCGACCTGTTCGTATAGAATTGGGTTAAAAATTACACTTCAACTAACTATTAGTGGTATTTACAAATCATTACCGAACACCCATAATTCGAGTTCTTGAAGTAGATTATGTTTTTTTAGGTGATACTTTGTATCGACAAACAATATTTTTGTTACCTTTTCAATATATGTTAGTATACTTGACTTATTATTATGAAATAGATTGTTTTGGTATATATCAATTTTATTATGAAATGGATTTGATTATTTCTATATTGTTTTTGTTATTATGTCTCCATGCTAAAATAGGAACTCTATAAAAAATATTTTGTTTTAAATAATTAAAAGCATGACACGCATCAATGAACACATTAAACACGTGTGATAAATGTGTGTTGTAAATGCATGTAAAAATGAGTGTCATAAACACGTGTCATTAAAATACGTCATAAATGCATGACAAAAAAAGATGACACATAAATGCATGTCATGTAGGAATTGTGAATTTTTACTCTTATACCTTTTACCCTAATTATTATGAATTGTCAGTCACACTCTTATGAACCAGATATATTACTCCATGACATTGCTAGTCGAGTACTTCTTTATAATTCAAAGCCTGTGCAAGTTTTAGTAGCAACAATGAACATATTAATCTAAAAGAGAAATATACTTTGACAAGGAGAAAAAATATATAACACTACTACAACCTAATAAAAAATCTACAAACTACAAATATCTCAAAACATGCAAATAACCCAGAATAATATGTGCGGAATGTATGCCTAAAATCGTTCAAATACCATAAAATGCTTGTGGTTCATACAATAACCAACCAGGTTTACCAAACACCAACAAAATCCTTTGTATGCTGCTTTCTATATATGGACATATCCTTAATTTCTTCAAGTATATATAGATATATTCATTGATTACATCCCTTAAAACACAACCGAATCATGTCTTCGGTTATATTTATTTCTCTATGGTTGTTTGTTTTTGTTCCTTATTCCTTCTCAAGAGAATCTGCACAACCATTTAGTCTAAAGGCAGGCGATCCCTCGGTCCCTGAGGCTGACCCTAATTCCGTCTACAAATCGTTTCTCGAATGCCTCCCGACGAAATCACCCGAACCTGATCCCGCATGGGACGCCATAGTTTTTAGCTTCGCATCCAATTCCGCGGCCTACACCCAAACTCTACAAGATCGCATAAAAAACCGTCGTTTCAATATAACATCCACACCCAAACCTGCCTTCATCGTCGCCCCAAAGAAAGAATCCCATGTGCAAGCTACCGTCCGCTGCGCTAAGCAACTCGGTATCCACATGAAGATTCGCAGCGGCGGACATGATTATGAAGCCGTCTCATATGTGTCCGCAGAACCAAACTTCATGGTACTTGACTTGACTAATTTTGGAGCGGTTGACGTTGATATCGCATCCGAAACCGCGGTTGTCCAAGCTGGAGCTCTCTTAGGTCAACTCTATTATCGGATTTGGGAAAAGAGCAAGGTTCACGGGTTTCCCGCTGGCGCATGCCCGACCGTTGGCGCTGGTGGACATATAAGCGGCGCTGGTTATGGTACCATGATAAGAAAATACGGTTTAACTGCCGATCATGTGATCGATGCCAAAATCGTGGATGTTAACGGTGAGGTTATGGATCGTAAAGCAATGGGTGAGGATCTTTTCTGGGCCATTCGTGGCGCGGGTGGCAGTAGTTTTTGTGTAATATTATCATTCACTGTGAAACTAGTTCGGGTCCCCGAGGTTAACACCGTTTTTCGGGTTCAGAAATTCGGTGAACAAAACATGACGGACGTTCTTGTGAAATGGCAATCGGTTATGCCGACAATGGACAATGATTTGTTCATCAGGGTTCTATTGCAGCCAGTGACAGTTAAAAACGAACCCACAATACGGACAACATTTATGGCCCATTTTTTAGGCGATTCGAATAGATTGGTAGAGATAACGACGAAAACGTTCCCAGAATTAGGTTTAACAAAAGAAGACTGTTTTGAAGTAAGCTGGATTCAGGCTGCACTTTACTGGGCAAACTTTGATGTCAATACTACGAAGCCTGAGGCATTACTAGACAATCATTCAGATAAAGTTAAATTCTTGAAACGAAAGTCGGATTACGTACAAACACCTATACCAAACGATGGGTTATTGGCCATGTTCAAGAAGTTGAATGAAGTGGGAAACATTGGTTTGGTTTTCAATCCGTATGGGGGGAAGATGGATGAAATTCCAGCAGACGCGACACCGATGCCATACCGTGCTGGAAACTTGTACAAGATTCAATACTCAGTGAACTGGGAAGAGCCTGAACCTGAAATTACTGATAAACACATGAGTCAAGCAAAGGCTATGTTTGAGTTCATGACGCCCTATGTGTCCAAGAATCCAAGAGGTGCATACCTTAATTATAGAGATTTGGACATCGGTGTGAATTCTGGTGACGGGTTTAACTCTGCGAAGGTTTACGGGGAGAAGTATTTCAAGGATAACTTTAAGAGGTTGGTGAAGGTGAAGACCGCTGTTGATCCTCAGAATTTCTTTAGGAATGAACAAAGCATTCCTCCTGCGATGAACTAATATGTAGTAACTTATATAAGATTAAAAAACATGTAATTTTGGTGTGAAATCTAACAACATAATGTAAATCACGTCTATGATTTACGTTAATCATGTCTATAATTATTATCATCAATGTGTATATTTACTTTCCTTGTTTACAACGTATTGTAACGGTATATATTGTACAATGTTTTATTAATGAAATCAAGAGATTGAATTTCTTATATGGTATCAGCCTAACTAACGGTTCACTCCCTCTCTTCCTTCCTGTTTCTTCTTCTTCCCCCTACCTAAACCCTACCCAAAATTATTCTCGCTGACAATTGTTCTCAGCAAAAAACTGCTTACAACCACTAATATTATTCTCGCCGACAATCTTAGTTTTCTCAAAAATATTCCCAGCCGTCTTTATGATTGATCGTGGCAACTAATAATATTCCATCCTGCTTCTAAACCATTATTCCTTAACCACCGACCTTCTAAACCTATATTCATTCAACCACCAATCATTATTATTCCACTACCGACATATTATTTTAACCACCGACCATTATTCTTAACCATTATTATTCAGCCCGATTCTAAACCATTATTATTCTCAAACCATTATTAAACGCCAACCACAAATATTATTCAGTCTGATTCTATGGCTTCTTCCAGCAGCCAATCTTCAACCACATTTGGCCCTCTTCTCACCACCACTCCTCTCCATTCTCTCCTTCACTTTATACCCTGAAAACTTAACTATACAAACTACCTAGCCTGGTCTCAACAAGTCTCTCTTGTTCTTTTCCTTCAAACCTTAATCGGCCATATAGACGGCTTGATTCTTGCCCTAGCTGTAACCCATGTTGAATCAGATAAAACCATTCCCAACCCTACTTATGCGGATTGGCTTCTCAAAGATCAATCCGTCTGTTTCCTACTTCAATCCTCTCTCTCTGAAGAGGTCATGTCTGAGATCATTGGTCTTACTAATGCTCGTCAAACATGGCTTGCTTTGGAGACTGCCTATAGCCATCGATCCACTGATCAAATGCATGTTATTCTTGATAACCTGCGCCTTTTTGTAAAAAGGCTCCTCATTTGTGGCCGAATTTGGTTGTAAGTTTAAAAATTTATGTGACCAACTCACTGCAATTGGTCATCCGGTTGATGAAAGTGACAAATGTCACTGGTTTTTATGTGGACTTGGAACTGCCTTTGAGCACTTTTCCACCACTCATCATGCCCTCGGTACTGCCTCCTTTCATGAGCTCCTAGGGAAAGCCGAAAACCAGGAGACTTTCATGACTTCTCTTCACGGCCAGAACCCTCCTCAGGCCGCCTTTATTTCTAGCCACTCTCGTTCTGGTAATACATCTCGTTCCTCTCCAGGTTCATCTTATGCTAATAGGGGACGTGGTCGTAGTCGTAGTGCAGGTTGCGGACATGGAAAACAGCCCCCTCATTGTTAGTTATGCAGGAAGGATGGTCATTATGCTAACACGTGTCCACATCTTGCTTCCTTTGCTCAACAAGCTACTCCTCTTGATGCTAACTTGGCTTAAGCATTCCATGCTCAATGCCATGTCACTAACGAATATCCAGATTGGACAAGTGATACAGGTGCGTCAGCCCATATGCCTCCTTCCAAAACTGATCTTGATGTCACTTATGGTCCCTCACACAACGACTTTATTCGTTTTGGAAATGGTCAAACCCTACCCGTCACACATATTGGAAAAACTTCTCTTAATTCAAACATTCCTTTAAAAATTGTTCTTGTTGTTCCACATCTTACCAAACGTTTGCTTTCTATTAGTAGACTTACTAATGATTCTCCCGTGGATGTTTTTTTTTTTTAATAATTTCTTTCACATTCAGGATCGAAAGACCATGGACATCCTGGTGATGCGTGTTGTTTTAGTGACTTAAAATCCCTTTCTTGAAATAACAAGTTCTCGATGATTTTGCCAAAAACTTGATAGTAAAAGAGTTTAAGCCGAAAACTTTGACGTGAGACACTTTCAAGTTTTAAATTTATAAAATAAAATGATAGATGTTTAACGTCCTAAAACCCAATGGCGATCCTTTTAAGGGATGGGAGGGGGCGGCCGACCCCCTCAAATTTTTATTCAGAAGTTCCGATTATATAGTATTCGTATAGAAATTTTTTTGGTATATAAGGTTTCAACCCCCCAAAACTAGTGACTTCCGACCCCCCGAAGTTTCGGGTCAAGATTCGCCACTGCTAAAACCTACACAATAGGCAAGTGTACTTATTGAGTATAGTATAGACAAAAGCAAGTACCGAGTATCGAATCCAAAGACACGACTTTTCCTACTCAGTTTTAAGTTGCTAAAATTAAACTAAAGATAAATAAAAGTGAGAGACAACGAAAGTGACAGAGAAGATAACTAATATCTAAATAGAAGTGTTGCTTCGGGATCCAACTTGTCTTGGTATAAATTAATAGTAAATGCTTAATTGAGTGATGTGTCCAAATTATACATAACCGCACTAACTTTAAAAAAGATTTGTGTTCTTAAGTGTTATTGTGAGAGTCTCCCTACCCCAGTAAGCTCCCCTCTTAACAGTGAGGGGAGGATCACCCAAGACTATGCATACCCAATCCCAAAGAACCCACCTCCTAAAGTTTCGATATTGACATCTAATGAATCTGCTCTTTTATGAATAACTTGCCGGCGGCCGGAGCATGGCCGAACAAGCTACCACTTGACATGGTAGAGGCGACGCAGCCTCCCGCATACGCTCATCCCCTACTTGAATTAATTAACTTTTCAAAAAGTGATTGGCCTATTACTAATTGTTCGGCAATATAGTAATGGAAGAAAATATAGACCGTTTGCTTCCAACACGGGTTTACCAATCCTTGGTTTGCGGCAAAGCTAACACATAGACCATGAAGCTAAGTAGCTCAACCAAGCCTTGGCTTATCACTAGGACCAAGTATAAAGACCATACCGACCCTAAGTGAGATTTTGATAGTTGATTAAGCTACAAAGTGTGAAAGTTTCCAAACACAAACAGGTTAATCTCTGCACGTGGAGTTGGTTAGCTTACTAGTGCGCGGGTTTTTACACGCCAGGGGTACACTCATAAGGCCATCCACTTCCTATCAAAACACCCACAAGACCAAATACTAGTTGACTGATTAGTTAATTCGTCAAACAAAGAAAGAGTAGAAAGAATTAATGAGAACACAAAACATCACTCAAAAATAAACATAAACTATATAATCCATACCAAGATAGTCTTCACCCTAGCAACACTCTAACAATCCTAGCCAAATAATGGCATTACAACAAGCTTACTAAGTTGGTTTTGAAATGAAATCACAGTGAGGGTTGCTAGAGGATTTAGAGAGTATTTGGGTGATTTTATGTGGTTTCTCCCAAAGTTCACTTTTTCTAAGTGTTTATAGAGTGATCCTAAGCTCCAAAGGTCATTCACAAGACCCTAAGGTAGCAGAAATGTGGGAGAGAATCGAGTGGAATGGGATACCAAAATGAAGAGTAATGGTATCCTTTTATAGAGCTGTCAGGGCAAGCACGCCCGTGCTTCATGGTGGGCACGCCCGTGTTCAAGAAGAAGAACGCCTGTGCTCATCCACGTGTCGCAAATGCATGTCAGTCTTCGTCGGTTGGAGCCTTGTGGTGCACGTATGGGCAAGCACGGCCGTGCCATATGGTGAGCACACCCGTACATGTTGACTCCTTCATTTGGATGGCTTGAAAATGTTGACCAGTTGACTTTGGGCAGGAGCACGATCGTACACTCTCTTCTATAGTCTTCAAAGTCTTCAGTTTTCTTCCCTTTGTGCCAATTTCCTCTCCTTTTTGCTTGTTTCTTCCAAATACATGCAATTAACTCTTAGGAACAATTTAGCTCTATTTTCTAAGGATAAAATCATAAATATGTGCAAAAAGGATAAAATGATGGCACATCACCTAGAAAAAGGGACGTGTGAAAATGTCCTCTACATCCTTCGCGAAGGAGACCATGCCTTTGTTGCTTCCTACTTAACTCCTCATCTCAAGGTTTCCTTTGAACGCTGGCATGGTCGCCTTGGGCATGTTTCGTTTGATATTATTTATAGATTACATAAACTTGGTTCCTTATTTGTTACATATTTGTTACCAAAAGCTAATATTTGTTCTCCTTATCAATTATCAAAATCTCATCGTTTTCCTTTTGTTTTAAATGATAAACGTTCTTTTCATGCTTTGGATTTAGTACATTGTGATCTTTGGGGACCATCTCCTGTTACATCTTCATATGGTTATCATTTTTATGCCATATTTATTTATGACCATTCCCGCTTTAGTTGGTTTTACCCACTTAAACAAAAATCGAACTTTTATGAATCGTTATTGGTTTTTACACCATTGGTTCAAAACCAATTAAATCGAAAAATTAAAATTTTCCAAAGTGATGGTGGTAATGAATTTACTAATCATCGTGTTTAGAAATTCTTTGGTGAACAAGGGATTCACCATCATCTCACTTGTCCTCATACACCTCAGCAAAACGGCCGGGCTGAGCGAAAACACCGGCACATTACTTAAACCGGTTTGGCCATGCTCGTTAACTCTCATGCCCCCGCCACACTATGGATGGACGCCTTTGCTTTTGCCACATTCATTATAATCTGCCAACCCAGTGCTCTTTTGGAGTTTAAGTCGCCATTCGAACTCCTGTATGGCCATTATCCTATTTATTCCACCTTTCGCACCTTTGGAAGTCGCATATTTCCTTACTTAAGGGATTATGCAAAACATAAATTATCACCTTGTAGCACTTAATGCATTTTTATTGGCTATGGTGCAAAATATAAAGGTTATCGATGTTTCGATCCCAAATCCCATCGTGTTTATGTTACGAGACATGCTCAATTTGATGAAGACTCTAATTATCCATTTAGTGGCCATGTTAAACCAATTAATAAGGCTTCTTTAATATTTTCAAATTTTGATGAGAGTCTCCTATCCACATCATTCTCTGATCCGTCGCTAGTTGTTGTTCCTCCTGTTCCCACTACTTCAAACACATCTCTTTCTAACACCTGTTCGTTATGTCCCCATGAGTTCTTCTCCAAATTCCAGTGCATCAGTTCCCACTAACCCTGAATCGACCTAACCATCTCTTGGCCCATCCCCTCCAACCACATTATCCTACTCTTCTTCAAGCCCACAACCACTCGATCCCACAGCTCAATTCACCACAACCCATCCCCCCACTTTCAATATTGCCTCATCCCAAAACCCTGTCGAAAACCCTCCACCTTTCCTGGGATCTCCTATTACGCCGATGCCGTCCCATCCTATGAGAACTCGATCAAAAAATGGAATTTTCAAACAAAAATATCATGCTAATCTGTCATTATTTTCAGGGTCTTTACATTATGCTTTAGTTGCAGCGCATGATCCTCGTGGATACAAGTCAGCAACTAAACATTCAAAATGGGTAAAGGCTATGGAGGAAGAGATCGAAGCTTTAAAAACAAATAACACATGGGTCCTTGTTCCTCGTCCGACAGGTGCAAATATTGTTAGATCCAAGTGGGTCTTCAGAACAAAGTACAAGGTGGATGGTACTATTGATCGTTACAAGGCTCGCCTGGTCGCATAGGGTTTCACTTAGCTTCCAGGACTCGATTTTTCTCATACCTTTAGTCCTGAGGTAAAGGCTTCTAAAGTTCGGGTTGTGCTTTCTCTTGCTACTATTTATGGTTGGCCTCTTCGCCAACTTGATGTCCGTTATGCTTTTCTTAATGGTAATCTTACTGAAATTGTTTATATGGAATAACCTACCAGTTTGTTGATGCTTGATTGCCCACACATGTGTGTCGTTTACAGAAGGCCCTTTACGGACTTAAACTAGCACCTCGATCTTGGTATCAGCGACTCAACACTTTTCTACTTACTAATGGCTTCGTATGCAACAAAGCGGATCCATCTCTTTTTATTTTCCAAAAGCAAGCTGCCATTATATATCTTCTTGTCTATGTTGTTGATATTATCATCACCGGTAGTGACGCTTGTTTCATCCATGCTTTCATTGCTCTTCCGCATAAAGAATTTTCAGTCAAAGACTTGGGCTCTCTTGGTTACTTCTTGGGTTTTGAAGTTACTCACACAGATTCAGGTATTTTTCTTAGTCAGGCAAATTATGCACATGATATCTTGGCCCGTGCTGGTCTCCTGGACTCAAAACCTGTTGCCACGCCTCTTGCCACCACTGACACCTTTTTTTAGGAAGGGTGTTCCCTTTCACGACCCTACTCTCTTCAAATCCTTGGTTAGGGCTCTTTAGTATCTCACTATCACTAGGCCAGATCTCTCTTATGTATTAAATCAAACCAGTCAACATTTACAAGCTCCTACTTCTTTTCATTTTCAGTCAATGAAACGGATACTTCGTTATGTCAAGGGCACTATTGCATTTGGTCTAACTTTTTCCAAGCCCACGACTACAACCTTAATTAGCTACTTTGATGTAGACTGGGCTCGTTGTATTGAAACTAGCCGATCTACTTATGGTTATTCAATTTATTTGGGTTGTAATCTGGTTTCTTGGAGTGCGAAGAAGCAACCCAAGGTTGCTCATTCTAGTTGTGAATCCAAATACCGTGCAATGGCAAACACTGCTGCTGAAATCATTTGGCCTACTCATCTTCATCGAGAATTGCATTCGCTTCCTATGGCTCGCCCAATTTTGCTTTGTGACAACAAAAGTGCAATTTTTCTCTCAGTCAGAATCCAGTCTCTCACAAGCGCGCCAAACACATCGACATTGATTATCACTTTGTCCGCGAACGTGTGTCTTCCGGTCTCCTTCATAACAAGTGTGTTCCTTCCAATCTCCAGGTTGCGGAGATCTTCACCAAGAGCCTCTCAAGACCTCTATTAGAGAAATTTCGTGGCATGTTACGTATTGGTTCCCCACCTGTTCGATTGACGGGGGTAACAACATAACGTAAATCATGTAACACCCCAACCGATGGCGGAAACATCAGGATGTCACGTATTGATGATTGTTCAGTAGCTCATGGTGAATAATAAATTTCATTAAATGATTTAAATAAATTACATACAATTGTTCTACAAGAATTCGTACATCAAAATGAATAATACTATGCACACATCTTCAAGCATTAATTCAAATCTTCAAGCAAGTAGAACCTGAAACATGTTAAGTTTGAAAATATTTTGGGTCAACAAAAGTTGGTGAGAATACATAGGTTTTTGAATATAATTGATAACAATAGTTTGTACAACAATCACAGTTGTATGATGATAGAGTATGATTCCGATATGTAACAATGCGTCTTTGTACAATCAAACCTTGTGTCGACTGATGACTAACTCGCAAGTTAGTTAAATGTTGTTACTGTTATCGATCATCCCTGAATTTATGCGGGGGGATGGGTTTGTCAGACCTATAGCGCTATAATCTAAACAGGCGGCTTGATCAATGTTAATGATTGTACTGTGTCTTTTTGTTACAGTCAAATGATAGAATAAGTAAATGATAGTGTAATTGAATCACAAGTTTCAACAATGTAAGAATGAGTAAATGATAGTGTATAAAATGTTTAAACATGTTTCACCCCAAAATGTAAAACAGAAAAAGGGGCTATGTAAACTCACATTGGCTAAGGTGAATTATCCTCTAAGTGTTGTGAATGTATGCGAGGCGAATCCCAAAGACTCAACAACGTAGCTAGTCGAAAAAAGAAAGAATATCAAGCTTCCAATTCGCCAATTACAAGAGCTTATAATCAAAGCTTCAATTGTAGAAGTAATAGACTATAGAAGAAGGGTATGAGGGAAAGTTTAATCGGATTGAAACAATCGATTTAGAGGTGCAAAGTATAATGGGTCATAGGTGGGTTTTTATACTAGTTTTGGATTCAATTAGCCATTAAAATTGGTCAACACCATAAAGTAAGGTTTTTATGATGAATTGACTATTTGACTAAGACTTTGACTGTTTGACTAAGACTTTGACTAGGACTTTGACCAGGACTTTGACTGATCAATTTAAGGAGTGTGTTAAGTTTATTTTCTTCTGAAATACTACACAAGATGATAGTTGGCTCAGTTGGTTGTCACTGTATGTTGGTTGGCTGTGGACGCGGGTTCGAGTCCCGGTCCACACAAATCTTTTTTTTGGCAATTATTTCCCTAAAACTATATTATTCTAAATTCATAATATGATTATATAAGCCCGAAAGTGACTCGAAATATTTTTAAAACGTACAAAAGTGTCGAGATACAAATAATTATTAGTTTAAGGTATTTAAAACATATATTGTTTAAAACAATACATTCTTTTTATCATAAAAAAAATTAGGGGAAATTCGCGATATTACAAATCACATCTATGAATTACGCTAATCATGTCTATAATTATTACCATCAATGTGTATATTTACTTTCCTTGTATACATTGTATTGTAATTCTATATATTGTACAATGTTTTATCAATGAAATCAAGAGATTGAGTTTCTTACAAAATCATATTTAATGTGACAAACTTTCTTAAAACATGCACTTCATGTCGGTATCTCAGCTACGTGATACGCGTACACTTTGTGTGAAAACAACACTTGAAATATTTATTTGTGCGAATGTGCACACCCCAGTTGTGCGACATATGTGCTTGTGTTCTCTTTGTGCATCCCATCTGTGGCCGTTGATTTACTTGCGTGTCTCATGCAAATTTGATGTTTTCACACAAAATATAACATGTGAAGTACGTTTTTTCACTAAGAATAATACATGTTTATTTTTGGAATTTAGAAAGTCAATGTTTATTTTGCTGTAGTTGAAAAGTAATTAATATGTTTATTTTGGGATTTTTTTTCTTTATTGTGGGACCGGTTTCGAACAATCTGACAATCACGAGCTGATTCGTCTAGTGTGTGGAATCCACTAGACGGTGTTTGAATAACAAAAACGCCAACAACACAATAACGAGTTATCAAATGCACACACAAGATGGTCTAAAGGTTGTATTCGTATTAGAAACAGAGCTCGAGTGCACAATACAAGTTACAGACCCAAAAAACCTAGGAACCAGGTGTTGGAATGTGTGAAATGACAGTTGAAATGATTAGGGAAATGATTGGACCTATTTATAGGTCCTGCTAGTCGGCCCAGGTCCTAGGGACGACTAGCTCCTATCCAGACGACTAGGTGGGGCGACTAGCAAGCTAGTTGGCTTGATACCCACATGACTAGCTAAGCTAGTCGTGCCCTGAGACCTAGTCGTGTGCAGGTTTACCAAAATGCCCTTTAACATACAAAACACATCCAAACACGTACAAAACAATAAACAAACACCTATACTAGGCTAGGGACATCTAAATTACATGTATTAACATTTATAAAATGCCACTAGATATTAGTATTGTATAATTAACGTAGAAATCAATATATATATATATATATAGGTCGGCGTGTACCAGAGATAAAAGTTGGGTTAAAATGAAAACTAGTAAAAGATCCATGTGCTTCGCCACAGGTTTTACGTCTGTAATGATTTGCTAAAACAATTGAGTATACACAAGCGAATTGACATGAACATAACGAATTAACAATAAGCAATTTCAAAACCACTGTATATAAATACTATAATTTTTGTTGCTGACCTAAAAGTTACACCCAAAGTGCTATTGCTCTCATTCCACATCTGAATTTTCGTAAAGGGTTCATGCATGATAGGTGTTTAGAGAAGACATGATGAATTATCTCCAGAAGAGGTGGATCTAGCGGATATAGCAACCACAATACCGAAAATTGCTTTCAAACACTAGTACAAAAGGGCAGCTAATATGACGCTTTTTCAATCAAATATGGCGGTACATTAATCGTCTTAAAAGACAACGTTGTTTTTTATCATTGACTGTCTTTTTTAGTATTAAGACCTTCTAAGAGGGTTTAGTATGCCCATCATAAATACCTTAATAGCAACAACTTGGTAGACCGTCACATTTATGTTTTGTTCCTAACAAAATATGGTGCCACATTAAAGCCTAATAAGACGGTTTTTATAAAAATCGCCATAAAAGAAATTCAAACAAAAGTAGGCAAACACATGAAGTCACCTATTAGCTCTAAGTCATACACTCATTTGTCTTTGTTGCTAAAAGAAACCAAGTATCTGACAATATAATAATCAAATATTCTAAAAATCTACTTAGAAAGGAAAAATGAGTTTGTTTTTTTACTTCACTGTGTCTTATGCCCGTCCATTGTATTAATAAAAAGTTTGGGTGTTAATTGAGTATGATATTGCTATATAAAAAGTAAGAAAAAGTTTCGGTGTTAATTGAGTTTTTTTTTTTTTTTACTTCAATGTGTCTTATGCCCGTCCATTATATTATTGGTATGCACATGTGTGTTATAAATATGGTAACTGTGTTTTCTAGTAACACCAATACACGATAACACGCAACGAGGCACCATATTTGATTCGATCTTTCCAATCATCTGAACACTCGAATACCTGACCCTATCAAGTAGCACTAATACGCGATAACACACAACGAGGCACCATATCTGAACCAGTAGTTTCAAAAGAGACACAAACTACTGGTAACAATTTGGATGATCATAGATGTGATGTTTTGTCCTAACTCTCCATGAAATTATTAACAGCAAAGATGATGAAATTGTGTTTGAAACTGTCATACTTGCATAGCCAGATGAATCTCCTACTAGCTCTCAAACATTAGAAACTAATTTCTATGATTCATCAAACTCTCAATTAGCTGAAATCTCATTCACGGAACCTCTTGGACTAATTAGGAAAACTAGTAAAAGATCTCCATGCTTCACCATGGATTTTGCGCCTGTAATGATTTTCTAAAACAATCGAGTATACACAAACGAATTCAAATGAACAGAACGAATTAACGATAAGCAATTTCAAAACCACAAGAGCAATTAACGTTCACGATTTACTTATGACGTTGAACTACATGTTGTATATAAATACTATAATTTTTGTTGCTGACCTAAAAGTTACATCCAAAGTTTTATTGCTCTCATTCCACATCTGAATTTTCGTAAGGAAAATTGGATTTTAATAACCTAAACTATTCAAAATTGGCAGTTGGCACCCAAACGGAAAAATTGGCCATATATAACATGTACTATTAACCTATTGGACTTTGACACCCAATTTGGGTTAAGTCACTAACCCAGTTAATAAATTTGTAATGACTTTATTGTATTTAAGCTTAGTTTTATGTTTTTATGTGTGTTTGGTATATTTGATGATTTCTTATTTCTTAACTTTAAATTGTTAAACAAATTCAAATATTCAATCAAAAACACAAACAAATCACTCTCTCAGATCCAACAATTGGCATCAGAGCCATGGATCTCTAAATTAATTTAAAAGTCAATTTAGACGATAAACTAGAGCTTAATTGATAATCAAATTATTAGATATCAATTTCAATCAAAAGAGAACATGACCACTCTGTTTTCTTCTGAAACTCAATAGAATTTAGGGAAGATGTCACTTTATAGTGATCCTCACAATACTGAATCATAAATCAAGCCACAAATCCTCGTTCATAGAAAATTCAAAATTTGGCAACGAAGGACGACTCACCATCTATTCCAATAGAATACAGGTTGTTGGAGGTCGGTAGTGTTTGGGCCTCATGTTCCTACAACAACCAGACGTTATCGGCCTACCTTTCGGGTTAATCCACATGTCCCGAATCCGTTTATTCGGTTTGTTATAAAATTTCTATTATATATATATATATATATATATATAGGGTCAAGATCGTGTACAAAGTGGTTTTTTTTGTGAGAAGTGTGAGAAGTATTAAAAATTGATACTCAGGCATCATTTTTTGAACTTAGTCGTGATGTTTTGGATTGTTTTGCCTATAAAAACACCAAACATAACAATTAAAAACCGAAAACAATGTATTTTAGGCTAAAAACTTAATACACCATGCTAAGAACATTAGCAGTGTGTTTTAAGCGTTAAGTAGTGTGTTTTTAGCTGTTTTTTAAGTTTAATGACTATAATACATTGTATTGTGTTTTTAGATTGTTGTGTTTGGTGTTTTTCAAGTTTAAACAACCTAAAAAATCATTCCTAAATCCAAAAAATGATGTCTACATGTCAATTCTTAGTCCTTCTCACACTTCTCACGAAATATGTACTTTGTACAGGATCCTAAACCTATATATATATATATATATATATATAGACAGAAGTGTGTTAACAATACAAAACTGAATCCATTCCCGATCCAGTGATCCAATACAAATCCAAATCAAATAATAATATAAACCACAATCATAAGGGGTTTAGAATCATTACGTTGACGAAACACCAAAACCTTGCACGATGGATCAATGAACGTCTTCATTAGATATCCTAATCACCGACTTCAAGATTCGATCTTTTCAATCACCTGAATACCTGATCCTATCAAGTAACAACAATACACGATAACACGCAACGTGGCACCATATCTGAACCAGTAGTTTCAAAAGAGTCACAAAAACTACCGGTAACAATTTGGATGATCATAGATTTGATGTTTTGTCCCAACTCTCAGTGAAATTATTAAGAACAAAGATGATGAAACTGTGTTTGAAAGTGTCATACCTACATAGCCGGATGAATCTCCTACTAGCTCTCAAACATTAGAAACTAATTTCTATGATTCATCAAACTCTCAATTAGCTGAAATCTCATTCACGGAACCTCTTGGACTAATTACACCATCACCCCATCCCTTTGATTTTTGTTCACTAGCAGTTGTATCTAACTCTCAAACTAAACAAAGTTTTCCTTTAAAATTTCAACCCTTGATGTGACTGTATCTTTTGAATATACATGTGTCAGTTTTCCTTTTATACACATTTCAGCCTTTTGTTGCACATTTCATATGTATAAGCCAATCACATATAAATACTCTATGATTGCACAGCATAAATTCAATTATTTTATATTTTGATCCAACCGTAATGCTTTGAGTTGGATCTGATATTTCAAAACACGAGTTTTCAAATGGTTAACGAATCACATAACGTCTGGACTAACCCATTAGATGTTTCAATGTACACATACCGTGACACACGCATGTCTAATTACTAATTAATCCAAGAAGATAAATATATTTTAACAAGGAGAAAAATATATAACGCTACTACCTAATAAAAAATCTACGACTACAAATAACTCGAACATATAAATAACCCATAATAATAATATTTGCGGAATGTTTGCCTGAAAATTTTCAAATACCATAAAGCAATATGTGGTTCATACATTAGCTATTTAGGTTTACCAAACACAAACAAAATCATTTGTATGCTACTTTCTACATATATATGCACGTCCTTAATTTCTTCAACTATATATAGCCATTACTTACATCCCTTAAAACACAACCAAATCATGTCTTTAGTCATATCTATTTCTCTATTGTTGTTGATTTCTATTCCTTATTCCCTGTCAAGAGTATCTGGACCTCTTAATCCTATCCACAAAACGTTCCTAGATTGCCTCCCAACACAATCACCTCAACCCGATCCCTCATTCCCGTCCATAGTTTATTGCTACGCCACCAATGCCTCTGCCTACACCAAAATCCTACAAGACCATATTAGAAACCGGTGTTACAATTTAACATCCACACCAAAACCCGTCATCATCGTCACCCCGAAAACCGAATCCCACATACAAGCGACTGTCCTATGCGCCAAAAAACTCGGCCTCCAGATCAAAATTCGCAGTGGCGGACATGATTACGAAGCGATTTCCTATGCCTCATCCGAAAAAAATTTCATGATACTTGACATGTTTAATTTACGTAAGGTCGAGATTAACATCCCGACCGCAACCGCGGTTGTCCAATCTGGCGCTCAACTTGGCGAACTCTATTACCGCATTTGGGAAAAGAGCAAGGTGCATGCTTACCCATCAGGAGTATGCCCGACTATCGGTGTAGGCGGGCATATAAGCGGTGCTGGCTACGGCAACATGCTTCGAAAATACGGGTTATCAATCGACAATGTGATCGACGCCAAAATCATTGATGTTAACGGGAAAATTCTAGACCGAAAAGCGATGGGCGAGGATCTTTTTTGGGCTATTCACGGTGGTGGTGGCAGTAGTTTTGGTGTCATAATATCCTACACTATAAAACTAGTCCCCGTACCAAAAGTTACAACCGTTTTTCGGGTCGAAAAAGGTACCGAACCAAATGTTATGGACGTGATTATGAAATGGCAAGAGGTGTTGCCAACAATTGATAATGATTTGTTCATTAGACTTTTTATAAGTCCAGGTAAGGTAAATAAAAAAAGTATGGTTAAGGTATCGTTTATGGCCTATTTTTTGGGCGACTCGAATAGGTTGTTGGAGTTAATGAGCAATAAGTTTCCTGAATTAGGTTTAAAAAAAGAAGATTGTTTGGAAGTAAGTTGGTTAGAGTCAGTACTTTATTGGGCCGGACATGATCTTAATAAAACGAAGCCAGAGATCCTGCTCGACCGACTTATTCCCACTAATTATTTTAAAAGAAAGTCGGATTACATACAAACACCTATACTAAAACAAGGGTGGACCGCGATATTTAACAAGTTGATTGAGTTGGGTGGTACGGTTGGTATGAATTTTAACCCGTATGGTGGGAAGATGAGTGAGATTGCGGCGAATGCGACACCAATGCCTCATCGTGCGGGGAACTTGTTTAAGGTACAGTACTCGATGAACTGGAAGGATCCGAAAGAGACGGATTTGATGTTGAAGAACGGGAGGGTGATGTATGAGTTTATGGCACCGTATGTGTCAAAGAATCCAAGGGGTGCGTTTAGTAATTATCGGGATTTTGATATCGGTGTGAATTCGGGTGACGGGTATAACTCCGGGAAGGTTTATGGGGAGAAGTATTTTAAGGGTAATTTTGAGAGGTTGGTGAAGGTGAAGACCGCTGTTGATCCTGATAATTTCTTTAGAAATGAACAAAGCATCCCTACTAGTAGTAAGAAACCTTAGGTGTGTATAGTTGTATGTTGGTGAACTTTATGTAATTATCCTTTATATTAGTTTTATAACTAGATGAACAATGTTTGTTACCATTTGATAGTAGGTAACTGCTTTTTTTTTCTTTCGTTTTTTATGTTTTTAAAGCTATTTAGGTTTCTTGTTCTGTTGTGTTAAGAAACTTCCCTTCAGTCAGGACTCAGGTTGGTTTGTTGTGATCATATCCACCCAAGTTCGATTCTCTAATTGCATACAAAAAGTTGTTTTCCTCCTATTTAAAAAAGTGCACGACAGCTGGTTGTTGTTGCTACTTCACACGTGTCTTTAAGCATGAGTCATATATACCTGTCGTATACATGTGTTCCAGACCGTTCCACTATTGAGTTGTTCTTTCTGCATGTGTTTCTCGATAATGGTTGTTGTTTCAGGCCCCAAAACACACACAATACAACCACTAAACACAAACTTTGTATAATGAATGTAATTTGCAAACAAGAGGGAAATGAAAAGGTGCACAGAAAAAATATTTTATTCAATGAAAAATAGGACTATAAATAGCCTCTACAAAGACTCAACTAATTCAACATAGTGAATCCACTAACTCCTAATTTCCAGGCATAATCCAACGTTCTTTTCCTCCAAACTCGGTCAAACTCAAACTACCTATTCTCCTTACCAAAAACTATTGAATAAATCCAAAATATAAACTAACAATAAACACTTAAGTCAAGATTAATTCCAACAATCACCTCCTAATCTTGACTATCTCAGTCTTGACACAAGAACCACATAGGTTCGGTCTTCCCCTTTCTCTTTCTAACGTGAACCCTTTCGGTCTTCTGGTCACGACTCGGTCTAATGTGAACACTTTCGGTCTTTGTTCACAATCGGTCTTTCTTTCGGTCTAAGCTTTTCAATAAAAGCTTTGTTCGGTCTTCAGTCTATCATGGTGCGAACCTCCAGCCATTGTCACACCCACGGTCTCGGTCACGCCGTTTGGTCTTTCACGGCTTTGGTCTTCTCGGTCTTACGCCTACAGTCTTCTTGGTGCGTTCTTCGGTCTTTCTTCAAGTCGTTCGGTCTAGTACGGCTTCGGTCCCTTATCATCGGTCCATCTTTCTTACACCTGTACGGTCATTTTCCGGTGACCGGGTCTTCTTGTGTGATCAACGGTCTTCATCAAGCTTCTCACTTTCATGCCAAAACTTCATATCTTCTTGCACATGATATCATGCATACGTATTCCATCATAGCCATCCCCATTCATCTTGCATTTTGTTGATTCAATGGATTTTTCTTCGTGAACTAATTTGAGGTGTCTTGTTGCTTGCTTGTTAACTTTAAATTACAAACTTGCTTTCATTTATCCTCCTCAATGACTAGTAGCCGCCAAACAATTAATTCTTTTGTCACCTTCTATCTTCATAATCCAGATTTGGATGTGAATTAAAAAACTCCAAAATATACCCACCAACTCCATGTGAAACAACCATTTATATTTTTGAATTTTAACTCCTACTTATCACAAACAAATCTGAATCTCCGTCTCTCTTTCATTTCTTTCTCCTCGCACATATTGACTTCTTCCCTGCTTTATTAATTAGACACGACACAACCAACTACGCCTCTTGCTTGTCCTTATTTTTATTATTATCTGATCACACCATCACATGTGATCAACCTTTGCTGCTAGTTTTCATCACCACAACCAAGGGTTGCTGCCCATCTTCTCCGAAAGACGACTCTCAAACCGGCGAACACCAGGCTTACCCACTCTGATACCAAATGTTGGTTCAGGGCCCAAAACACACACACACACACAATACAACCACTAAACACAAAGTTTGTATACCGAGTGTAATTTGCAAAGAAGATGGAAATGAAAAGATGCACAAAGAAATACTATATTTTATTCAATGAAAAATAGGACTATAAATAGCCTCTACAAGACTCAACTAATTCAACATAGTGGATCCACTCACTCCTAATTTCCAGCCATGATCCAATGTTCTTTTCCACCAAACTCGGTCAAACTCAAACTACCTATTCTACTTACCAAAAACTATTGAATAAATCCAAAATATAACCTAACACTAAACACTTAAGTCATTAATTCCAACAAAGGTTAAGATGTCATTTGCTGATTGGCCAGCTTTGCTTTTCTAGGTTAACCTAAAAGATTTTCTTCTAACATTTGAAGAAGCTTTGTATCATGGTTGTCAAATTCAATATTATTGGGTGTTTGCTTTAATAAACATCCCTACTCGCATGGGTAAAACTGAAGTCTTCTTTCTTTATTTCAGTATTGAAGATCCAAAATAGGGACCGAACCTGCAATTAGCTTAGAAACAGGGTAGTCAATTAGATCTTGAGGGTTATGAACTCTGATTGAACTTGCACAATGTAGTAAACCATTAGGCTCGCCACAACAGGAGGAGAGAGGGCCTCCCTGTGCCCACCCTCCAGCGTGAGGATAAGTATTTGTTTAGAGAGAGAAAGTGTGGTTCAGAGTGTATGAGTTCGTCACCTGTATGAGGGGTATTTATACTGGTCGGAGAAGTTGTACTTCTCCGAGGTCTGGAGTTGTTGTACTATACAACGGAGATGTACTTTCCGCTGACTTCCGAAGTAAGGGAGTAATTGTTCCTGACCTTTGTTGAGATGAGTCCTTTCCAAGCCTCGACTCGTACTCTAAGCCCCAGCTAATGTTTTTGAGCCTTGGTATAAACTCTTATACCTCTTCAAGTATGCAATATATGATAAGAAAAGTTAAATCATTTACTACCTTTGGAGAAAGAAAACATAATCGCATTATATATGTGCTTTAACTTAATTCATTTCATCAAATACAAAGGAAAAAAAATGAACCGCTTGCTTCCTTCTGTTCTCACAGTCACCTTAGAATTTTATTCGAAGTATCTGTTTTCTACCTTTTTACACAATTTGGATTACTCTTTTTGAGTGATTGCCATCACCATGTGAAATCAACGTATCAAGAATCAAGAATCTAAAGCATCATATATATGAATATGTGCAGGGAAATAAGAAACTTTTATTAATAGGACATAATGGTTACAACCAAAAGTGATTACAGATGAAGATATTTTGTTCTATTTATACAAACTGAAGAGGTGCGAATCTGTTGATAGTTTTGTTCGAACCAACATGTTTCTCCCGCCAAAAATAACCGTTTAACTAACAGGGGCATAATAGTCTTTTGTTGTGAGTCGCGCCTTTTTCATTTGATGTCACAAGGCTGCAGTCTTCTTGTTTCTTCTTTTGACCCATTTGCAGCCGATCAATCTTAATATTTATCCTTATAATTCTATCATGCTAAGAAACTAAACATTTACATATGTCCTACTTATATACATATACATATATTACATACAACTATAAAAGTATAGTTTATAATTCCAATACCCTCCCTTAAACTAGACTTTTATGTAACTAGTTTAGGATGGAGTTGAAGCCTTCATTCTACTGTTTCTTCCCGATTCATAGGCTAATGATTGAAATTTTGATTCGTGCATTCTTCTATTGACTTTCCTTCCTTTTCTTTTGTACATGTGCAGTAAAATCAAAATTGATGTGACTTTTGGTTGTTTAATTATTTGAACAAAATTCATGTGATTCAGAGCCGATTGTTTTGTGTTCTTCTTTGCGATGCCATGTTTTCTTCTCTGTCAATCGGTTTGACTTTATATTATTCGTTCTTGTTCAATCTGAATTCAGCCGGAAGTTTTTCCCGCCTCTTCCTTTAATCCTTTTAAATCTGATTCGTCTCTTCCGTTGTTCTGCTTTGGAATCCGATTCTTCTTATTATACATCTTCTTCTTTATAGTAGGATTCCATGTAAATCAAGTCCTCCATATATTATTTCCCAATCCTTATCTTTCAACAGTAACAGATTATATTCTTTTTCTTCAATATTTTGTGCAATATTCTGCTTTCTCTTCTCTTTGATCAAGACCCGTTTCATCGTATTATATCCGTTCATATATGAGAGTGTATGTACTCGGTATCATATATGAGTCCGATTAATTGCTTTTTCCATATATGAGAGTATGAACTCGGTTTCATATATGAATCAAATTAATCCATATTCTTGTTCTCTGTTTATTTCACACGATTCTTGTGTTTCGGTGATGACTTTGACATTGAAACTTGGGATCTCGACGTAATATCTTCAGTCCAATCAATATTCACAGATCAAAAACATTTGATTTCATATTCTTTTATAAAGGAATCATACCATATGTTGGTAGGATTCGATCTGTGAGTCTTTCAAAAACAGAGTATGTGTTCGGTTTTGTTAATTGACTGAACACGATTGAAATCGATTATCTTTGGATTCATTTCTAAGTGAATTGAATGATTTAAATCAATCTCAAATAGATTTCTTAAAAAAATAAACAACACAAAGAGAAGAATACTCGATTTTGATTTGTTGTTCATCTTTCCTGCTTCGTACTCTGTTTTTCTTTCTTTTCAAACTTGGACTGTAACTTCGATAATCATTCTTTTGTTTCTTGATGAATCTTCTTCTTCAATTCTGGTGTATACATTCTGGATCTTTTTCATAATATTCTTGATTCTTTTCGTTTCGTGCAGCGGTTTTTCAATCGTTGTCCAAGAATCGTTGCCATGCTCTGATACTATTTGTTGGACATCAAGAACAAGAATCAAGAATCTAAAGCATCATATATATGAATATGTGCAGGGAAATAAGAAACTTTTATTAATAGGACATAATGGTTACAACCAAAGTGATTACAAATGAAGATATTTTGTTCTATTTATACAAACTAAAGAGGTGCGAATCTGTTGACAGTTTTGTTCAAACCAATATGTTTCTCCCGCCAAAAATAACCGTCTAACTAACAGGGGCATAATAGTCTTTTGTTGTGAGTCGCGCCTTCTTCATTTGATGTCACAAGGCTGCAGTCTTCTTGTTTCTTCTTTTGACCCATTTGCAGCCGATCAATCTTAATATTTATCCTTATAATTCTATCATGCTAAGATACTAAACATTTGCATATGTCCTACTTATATACATATACATATATTACATACAACTATAAAAGTATAGTTTATAATTCCAATATTTATTTGCTGCTGATTGTTATTAGTTTTCTAACTTACTATTATGTTATATTTTAAAGATTTGAGCTCCTCTGTTTTATAACATATTGGTAAGATCAAGTACACTCCATCTTTTTGGAGTACTCCATTAGAAGAGCATCATAGCTACAATTATATTAAGCTTCATTGCTGTTACAATACTTTTAATATCATAGCTACAATTATATTAAGCTTCATTGCTGTTACAATACTTTTAATATGCCTAGAATCGATTCGTTACAAAGATGCTTCCATGAAATCGACTGCGTTGATTGTTTATTAGATACATGAAATTGAAAATTGTGGAGTGGGAAAGCCATTAGGTTCCACTAAGATTGTCCAACGTTTGAATTTGAAGATTACAAAATTCATTTGAGATTACTAGCATAAGAGAGAATATTTGAGGTAACTACAGCTGACTGGTGGGGAAGATACATGAAAGGTGAATCAATGTGATTGTATGTGTCAAAAACATGATATCAAAACATAAAGAACTTTATTAATCCCAAACCAATGATTACACCCAAAATGTTAACCAAGAACAAAGAATACAAACTCAACTCTGAAACACAGACTCTCTGGACATAAAGACCACTGTCACCTAACAATCACAGGATTAACACTAATAAATCTGGAACAAGATGTTCACAGATTCTTAACCCTAAAAGATGAACTGAGAGACTCAACAACAAATACAGAGAGAGACTAAAATGTAAAAGATGAAAAATGACTCGTAAAGTTGTACGAGTGAGCAGCTGAAAAGTTTATATAGCTGCCATCTTGCTTCGGGAAGAAACACACCCGAAGCACCATCAACCGTTGGATCCTTTTGAGAAAACACATTAAAACACGATCTGAACCATCAAAATAGGAATGGAGTATAGCCCTGGGGATTGCCAGCGTGGCACGGGCCTTTATACTAACATGGGCCGGACACCTTCTGTCTGGTACACAAGGAAGCCCACAAGGAAGCCCACAAGGAATAAACGTCAAACCCATTGATCATCAGGAATAAGTAAATGAGCCCATCATGATAATTATCACACTATCGAACATAATCAACTCCATCAGCTGCTTCAAGCTATCTCCAACATCATCTCCAATCATCCATGCTATAATCCAGTTAGCAATCCACATCCATGCCATGATTACCTGCACATAACTTATGCAACATGTTAAAGTATTATGTAACCTATTTGGATATTAACTTGTACAATTGTCACATTTTAACACCCCCCCCACAAGTTAATAACCAAAAGGATTTGTCATATTTAAAAACTTACACATTTGCACATGTATACCAACACCAAGACCTTTGGTCATGATATCAGCCACCTGCTGATCAGAACCAATCTTGGATACAACTATAACACCTTTGGTAATCAATTCTCTAAGAAAAAATAAGTCTATCTCAAAGTGTTTTGGTTTGTCAAAAAACACTGGATTAGCAGCAATGGACAAAGCAGCACTATTGTCACAAAAAAGTTTAATAGGCAACTTCACATCAATGTGTAACTCAGTTAATAAATTTTTCAACCAAATTACCTCACAAGAAGTTGAGCACATTGCTCTAAACTCTGCCTCAGCAGATGATCTTGCTATTGTAGACTGTTTTTTGCTTTTCCAGGAGATAAGAGAGTCTCCTAAAAATATGCAAAAACCAGTCACTGACTTTCTGGTGTTAGGACATTTAGCCCAGTCAGAATCTGAGTAGGCTACAAGATTAAAGTCTGAACTTTTCTTAAATAAAATTCCATGACCAGGAGCTGATTTCAAATACCTTAACAACCTTAATGCTATTCTTAAATGCCCCTCTGTTGGACTATGCATAAACTGGCTAAGATAGTGTACAGCATAGGAAATATCAGGTCTCGTATGAAATAAGTAAATGAGTTTTCCTATCAATTGCTGATAACCAGTAACATTTGCAAGCTTAACAGACTTAGCATTACACAGGTTAGTTAAGGTATGATTTGGCTCCAATGGATTGTTAACAGGTTTACATGCAAGCATGCCATACTCTGTTAACAAATCCAAGCAGTATTTTCTTTGGGTCAAACAAACATTATTGCCCAAAGATACTACTTCAAGACCCAGAAAGTATTTCAACTCTCCAAGATCTTTTATCAAGAATTTTTCTTTAAGACAAACCTTAACCTTATCTATTTCAGTCACACTATCACCAGTCAAGACTATATCATCTACATATACAAGCAATAACAAGACAGATGACTTAGAAATTCTAAAAAACAATGAATAATCACATTTGCTCTGTACAAATCCAAGATCACACAAAACACTAACAAGCTTCTCATTCCACATTCTGGGAGCTTGTTTCAAACCATAAAGAGATTTATTCAGTTTACACACCTTGGTTTCAGACTCAGAGAAGAAACCCTCAGGAAGTGTCATATAGACATCTTCATTTAGGTCTCCATAAAGGAAGGCATTATTAATGTCTAATTGAAACATTTTCCAATCATTCTGTACAGCAATGGCCATAACTGTTTTAACAGTTACAAACTTGACCACTGGGGACAATGTTTCATCAAAATCCACACCTTCCTTTTGACTATATCCCTTTGCAACTAGCCTAGCCTTAAACCTCTCAATCTCTCCACTTGACTTATACTTAATCTTGTATATCCATTTGCACCCTACAAGGCTTCTTCCTTTGGGAAGATCCACTAAGGTCCAAGTGTTATTTCTATTCAAGGCTTCTATTTCATCATTCATTGCACTGATCCAATTGGGATCAATAGAAGCCTGTTTGTAAGTTCTAGGCTCAACACTCTTGTTTAACATACTAGCAAAGGCTTTGTTTTCACAACTCAGACTAGAGTAATTCACAAATCTTTCTACCCCATACTTAACTTTCCCTTCTACAATAAAATCATCTAATCTTTTTGGAAGAGAAGTCCCCCTAGAACCTCTTCTGACACTTTGAGTAATTGAGTCATTGCCCTCAGAATTTGAAGTGTCATCATGTTCAGTCATCACATGATCTGCCATGTCTACCCCTTCATTATCCCTAAGGGTTGCTGAGTCTGGAGACTCATTACCCTGGTCAGTATTGAAGGGGGACTGCTGTTCATGTGTCCCTGAATTAGTCTTACCTAAGCCCCTTCCCTCATCATCGGGCTCTTCAGGGTTTTTAAGTGTTTGTGTTTGTGTATCAGTTTCAAAATTATCAAAAAAGTTTAATGAATTGATTTCAGTAATATTATTATTATCAAACCTTTGAAAAACAATTTTATCTTTGAAAGGAAATATGGATTCATAAAACTTTACATCTCTAGAGTAAGATATAACCTTTGAATCCAAACTATAAACTCTATAACCTTTCTTTTCATTTGAGTACCCAATAAACACACACTTTTCAGCCTTTTCACTTAGTTTATTAGACTCATTCAAAACTGTTGAGAAACACAAACACCCAAAGACCTTTAAGTGTCCTAGGAAGGGTTCAAAACCAAACATGAGTTCATAGGGAGTCTTTCCATCCAATACAGAAGAAGGGGTCCTATTGATTAAGTATGCAGCAGTTAGAACACAGTCTGACCAAAATCTGACAGGAAGATTGCTTTGGAAAAGCAATGATCTTGTCACATTTAAAAGATGTCTATGTTTTCTCTCCACTATTCCATTCTGTTGAGGTGTGTATGCACAAGTAGTTTGATGAAAAATTCCTAAAGTTTTACATAAGTTTGTCATTTGACTATTAATAAACTCCAATCCATTATCACTTCTAAAACATTTGATATTTTTCTCAAACTGTGTTTTTACAATGTTAATAAATTCTACAACATTATCAAAAACTTCACTCTTGTGCTTCATCAAACACACCCAAACAGCCCTAGAATAGTCATCAACAATAGTTAGAAAATATTTAAAGCCTTCTCTACTAGGAACCCTATAAGGTCCCCATACATCAAGGTGAATTAAATCACCAACACTGCTGGACTTATGATCACTCAAAGGGAAGGGTTCCCTATGTTGTTTTGCCTTGTGACATACATCACAAGGCAAGTCAGAACCCTTGGAACCAAGGTTTCCCAGAATAGGTTCCAACTTTTGGATCACAACATCAGCAGGATGTCCTAACCTAGCATGCCAAAGATCAAAGACCTTATTAGAGACACCTACCTTATTACTAACATATGATCCACCACAGAAATATAAACCCTCAAGCTGACTACCAGTCACCAGGGTTTTCTTTGTTAACAAATCCTGAATATAGCAGTTATGTTCATCAAAACCAACAAATAGATGATTATCTTTAACAAGTTTATGAACAGAAATTAGATTCACACAATACTCAGGAACAACAAACACATCATGCAAAACAACATTATTGCTTAACTTTAAAGTTCCAATTTTAGTAACTAATGCATTTGTACCATTAGGATGTCTAACTTGAATGTTTAAGTCTGATACATCAATGTAATCAGATAATTCATGTTCACTAGTGACCATGTGTTGGTTAGCTCCTGAGTCTATTATCCAACCCACCCTAACCTTTTTTCCAGTCACATTAAAGCAAAACACAGGTTTAATATTTGCATTAGCACAAAAAGGGTGATTAAACCAACTACCTGATACATTATTACTTTGAGGAGGGTCCATATCAGAAATCAGACTTAAAAGCTTAGACATTTGTTCACTAGTCAAAGAAGAAAGCTGAACATCAGTTTTATCACTACTTGAATTATTAACATTTACCCTCCTATTTTGCATACCTCTGGCTTTAGCCCAGGGTGGATACCCAATCAACTGAAAACATTTTTCAGCTGAGTGCCCAGTCTTATTACAGTGTGTACATTTTGACACTTGACCTACAGTTTTTTCAGTTCTTTTTACAGTGTCAGGAAATTGATTTGTTTTAGCAAAGAAACCAACAGATTGACCCTTTTTTACATTACCAAAAGAGTTCCTATGGGATTCCTCCCTTGACACTATTGCAAAAGCTTCTTTTACAGTAGGTAACACATCTTTGATTAATAGGTTTGTCCTAACAGGTTGGTACACACTGTCTAGTCCCATGAGAAATTGCATTAACTTGATCATACTACTAAAATTATTGAATTCTCTAGCAGCATTACAAGTACAAGCAGGTAATTGCAAAATTTGATCAAGTTGTTTCCACATAATGTTCAGTTTATGATAGTATTCAGCAACAGTCATACCACTTTGACTAAATGGGTTTATTTTTTGATACAAATCAAAAACAACAGAGCCATCAACCTTATCATAGGTCTCCTTAAGTTCAGCCCATACATCACAGGCTGACTTAGAGAAGACATGGCCCATATACAGATCCTCACTAACAGAATTGAGGATCCAGGTCAGGACAATTGAGTTACATCTATCCCACTGTCTAGCAAGTACAGTATCTGTGTCAGATTTTAAACAAGTTTTATCAATAAAACCCCATTTGTTCTTAACTTGCAAAGCCAATGTTAAAGCATTTGCCCAAACTGAATAGTTTTCTGATCCTTTAAGTTTGATGTTTATTATGGTCAGATTGCTAGAGTCAGATGGATGTAAATACAACGGGTCACTAGCATCTAGTTTGCTTATAAGTGTTTCATTAGGGTTTGTAATCTGACTTCCACCACTACCAATAGTAGTATCAGAAGTCACATTATCTCCCATTTTTATTTAGAAACACACAAGCTTACAAGAATAACACGTAAATTCACACACCAACTACACACTTAGTAAAAAACAAGAAAGAACAATCACAAGAAAATCAAAACACAACAAGACACACAGGCGAAGCCAAGCCAGTGATCCAGATCAGTGGATCTTCTCAGGAGATCCACCGCAGGTCTTAACTTGGGAGCCACTAACCCTAGATAGACAACTCAACAACACAATGGGCCAACTCCGGTCCACCTAACCCGGACAATGCTCCTAGACACAACAAAAAGTAAAACAGAAGAATGGAACGATCTCACCAAGGGTTTTGCCCAAGTTAGGGTTCGCCAAATAAACTCGTAATACTTAACCTTCACTTAGGGTTAAGTATCAGAGAGCAAAGAATATAGCAATATCCCAGATCCAAGCACCACTTAACCTTCACTTAGGGTTAAGTATAGATGAACAAAGAGTAAAGCAATATTCGAGATCCAGAGCCCAAAAATAGATCCAAAACTTCTTGAATCACCAGCAATGAGTATACAGCGGAAGATCAACCAGGATCTACAGTTAGATCAAGATGAACACCCCAATCAATGAATAAATCAGGACTCAATCTAAACCCTAATGCTCTGATACCATGTCAAAAACATGATATCAAAACATAAAGAACTTTATTAATCCCAAACCAATGATTACACCCAAAATGTTAACCAAGAACAAAGAATACAAACTCAACTCTGAAACACAGACTCTCTGGACATAAAGACCACTGTCACCTAACAATCACAGGATTAACACTAATAAATCTGGAACAAGATGTTCACAGATTCTTAACCCTAAAAGATGAACTGAGAGACTCAACAACAAATACAGAGAGAGACTAAAATGTAAAAGATGAAAAATGACTCGTAAAGTTGTACGAGTGAGCAGCTGAAAAGTTTATATAGCTGCCATCTTGCTTCGGGAAGAAACACACCCGAAGCACCATCAACCGTTGGATCCTTTTGAGAAAACACATTAAAACACGATCTGAACCATCAAAATAGGAATGGAGTATAGCCCTGGGGATTGCCAGCGTGGCACGGGCCTTTATACTAACATGGGCTGGACACCTTCTGTCTGGTACACAAGGAAGCCCACAAGGAAGCCCACAAGGAATAAACGTCAAACCCATTGATCATCAGGAATAAGTAAATGAGCCCATCATGATAATTATCACACTATCGAACATAATCAACTCCATCAGCTGCTTCAAGCTATCTCCAACATCATCTCCAATCATCCATGCTATAATCCAGTTAGCAATCCACATCCATGCCATGATTACCTGCACATAACTTATGCAACATGTTAAAGTATTATGTAACCTATTTGGATATTAACTTGTACAATTGTCACATTTTAACAGTATGGTTAGTGGTACGTATTGTGAATAATAAACATTGATCTATACATTCTATATCTGGTAGTTTTGCTTGGTTTTTCTTTTCCTTGCTATGTGAATGTAGTCACTCTAAGTTGTATTTTTATTTTGAAGGCGAATTTTCTATGTTGTAGCAGAGATCATTACAACCCTCTAGAAGGGGAGTCCCCTAGCCACTCTCTAATGGTCAGACTATGTTGTCTTAACCAGGCCCACGCTGACACGAGAGTGGCCGGCCCACAAGCGAGTTGAGGCTGCGCATAAGGGGCACTAAGGCTTCCACCCGGAAAATTTCCCGCCACCTGCCACTTGACAGATGTTGCACCCTCCACAAGAGGCAAGCCTCTCTGGAGTAAATGCACGATAGTAGAAAACCGGGGGGCCATCAGAATCGAACCTGGCACCTACAAGTAGGCTAGTTTCGACCATCACTTGGCAATACCCCCAAATGGAGCTTATGGGAATCGAACACAAAGTCTCCCAAAGGAGATTTGAACTGACAACCATTGAGCCACAAGTGGGGAATTAATTAAGTTGTATTTAGTTTAAAATTTTTAACTATATAGAACTATGCTTACACATCACTAACAAATATTTTTTAAATACTATGTATTTATGAGAAGGTCCAAATAAATAAGGATAGTAATAATGTTATGTTATATTATCACCACCTTGGTTTAAATAAGCGCGCCGCACGCTTTAAGCGTTTGAGGCGCGAGGTGTTTAGAAAAACGTTTTTTTTTTTTTTGCCAAAAAGCGCTGGACTACATGAAGCGCCGCCTCGAGCGCTTGAGGCGCGCGCTACAGTAGCGCCTCAGCCCCAAAAACCCTTTCAAACTGCTTTATTTGTCCACTACAGTAGTGTCTCGTCGTTTTTATGTTTTGAATATGCTTTTTAAGTGTTCAAGGGTGTTTTATAGTTATGTTTTTGTGCTTATGATTGATTAACATGTAGAAAATGTCATATTGACATATATAAATATTTTTTTATAATTTTTTTAATACTATACGTGAAGCTCTCGCCTCGTGCTTTAAGCCCCGCGCTTCGGATTTTGGAACCAAAACGCCTCGGAGCGCCTCACGCTTTTTTAAACCAGATCACCACTAATACAAGACTACAACTCTATATGAATCAGGTTCTTTCCGTTGCACGGGCATTATTAATACATGCTCATTCTGATAAGGAAGTGGCAAATTTCTTCTAATTAAGCCAAATGTGTATAAAGATGCAAATCGCACGCCTGGGATGGTTTTAGCACTAACATAGTTTGAGGCTTTATGTGAGTAGCTTCAAGGTAAATTCCTATTTTGGTAAATTCCTATTTTGGTTTTAAGAGTTTTAAAAATGAGTTTTTTATCACTTATATTGCATTTTTTGATCATTGTATTTAAAATCTCATTGTAAATTGTAGTATTATGAACCCCTGTAGTTAAATTAGATTCCTACATGTATTTGTGTATTCAATCAAACATATAATAATGCATAAGATCTAATAGGCATAGTGCCCAGAATCTAAATTGTCCTATCACTGCTTTGTTTTCCTGTAGCAATTAAACATGAAAATAATGTAAGATATTAGGCCATGTGTAGTGGCAGCCACAAAAGGGCGTTAAAGAGGCATTTGGCGCCCCTATTCGTGCCCAAACACCACCCCTAGGGCGCCAAATATCAATTTTTGGTTGTGGCGTGAAAAATTTAGCGGCGTGAAATTTCCTCTTTTTGAATGAGCCAATGAAATCACGGAAAAGTGGTGGGGCGTGAAATTTGGCTCAATACTAAATTTGCTCTTAGTTATATAATATATGACAAAAATAATTTCAAAAATAATGCATAGGATCACAAATGTAGCCTTACAAGGAATCTGTATATTATAGGCAAGAAATAACCTTAGACCACCTGTAGTGGTCCTAGATTGGGCATGGAAGGGGCAAAAAACATCTCACAACACCGGGCAACACCGCCCCCTTGGGCTTGGAAGGAGCAAATTTGCTTTGGGCGTTTTTTTTTTTCACGGCGTGGATTTGAGGTGAAAATCCCCTGACCACTACTTGTGGTTTTAGGACTATGGTAGACATCATTATGATGTACCTATCATAAATAAGGTAAATATTGACTTCCAAACACTCAACATCATGTCCATCTTTAGTATTACACAAGCGGACCTTGTTTTTTCTAACACTCGCTACAGACAGATTGAAAAAAAAGACAGAGGTGACATAATAGAGTAAAGAAAATATGTTGGTTTCATCAAATCCTAGACAGGGTACTTTCATAGGTAGCTGCACTACTTGACATGTATGTGGGAGGTGAGTTGGAATAGTTCCATTCAAGTAGTTGTAGTAGATGCTGTGATCTTTGCATTTGTAGTTTTGGCTTATTTGGTAGTTTTGTAACCTTGATACAATTGGAATAATATTAGTGTGCCTTTAAAAGATTTTCTTTTCAATGTATAATCATGGTTTAAAAAAACGGGCGAGGCGTGCCTCAAGGCGATTCAGGTAGAAAACGACTCTGAAGCGGTGCCGGGTTGTTAGTTTGTACTTGCGCCTTATACGGCTGAGGCGGTAACAAAAACTACGCCAAAGGGGTTTTAGATGTTTATTTTTTATGGTTTGTGTCAACTTCAAGCATTCCATGTCTAATGTCTTTTTAATGTGTGTTTTTATGTTTTTGATGAATCAGATCATGAAATTAGTTAGTGTTTCATTTTTTATAAGATATGTATGCAATATAAACATGTATGCATAGTATACAATATTTTTCATATTTTATTATTTAATGCAAAACAAATGGGGATATTTTTGCGCATTGCAGCGGACATTCGGTCGATATTTGTTTGTTTTTGTTACAATACTGGTATTATATCAACACTCGGTATAGCAACCGAAAGAGATATGCCCAATAGGATATCAATACGTGTTTTACATCGAATGAAAACCATAAAAATGAATACGGGTACCGTGCCGATAATATCGATATCGGTACAAATGTTGTTCTATCGAAATCGGTTCTATTTGTCACATCACCGTTTCGGTACCGATATTCATATACCTTATGATACGGAAAAAAAATACTCTACTTTGAATACAACTATGTTATCAACAACATTCATATATAAAATCAAATACAACTGCGTATTAGCTTCGTTTTTTTTTAATTAAGGACGCAAGTTATTAGAGAAAAAACAAATTAAATAATGACACTACTTATGCCGACGTATGAAATTAATATATATTGGTTTAAATTCAGTGTTACGAACTTACGATATACTAAGACAATACTTGCACTCGTATAGAAATCGAAAAAGAACCCAAGTCGCACTATACCCAAAAGGACACCCACACGTATTTTACTTCGATAGGGAACAATTAAAAAACAAAGAATATCTGTATTGGTTCGATAACACTACCAGTACTCGCTATAGCTTACGATATTAAGAAATGCTATATTCCGAATACGACTTTGAGAAAAAGAAATACCTAAAAATTTAAGTTATTTGAAAATAAAAGGAACAATACTCATAAAAAAGCAAATAACATAAGGAAAAAATAAATAATACTTGAGAAAATACTTGAAAGAATATTATTAAGAGAATAATACATAAATCAAGTGAATTCATATAGAGGGTTAGGATCAAATACACAAGGCACTTTTTCTAGGAAGGGTGAAAAGTATTATGATCCATTGATCATATATTTGAAGGGTTGAGATTAGTTTGTTTGAAAAAAATAAATAATAAATTAGAGGAAGGGCATAAAAGGAAAACCACATTTGTTGACTTTCTCTCTCCACATGCAATGCACATGTCAATTCCCCCCATCATTTTAAAACGTCTATAACTTTTTCATACGACATTTTTTTTTCAAAAAAATTTCACCATATTAACGAGCGGTTTTTTTTATCTTTAATATGAGTACCACATTGCTACATTAAAATTAAAAAAAAAAATCGTGCTAAATGGGTTTTCTTCTCCGTTGTGTCTTTCTGCTCGTTCATTGTGTTATAGTATGCATGTGTGTTTTATAAATATGTTATTTATGTTTTTTTAGTCTACACATGATTAAACTTTGTCCATTGTGTTTTTAGTATGCTTTTAATTGTGTTTTACGCAAATGAGTTTTGTATTTAGGTGTACATTGTGTTTTATTATGTTGTTCATTGTGTTTAACTCTATTATTCATTGTGTTTTAGTCTTCTGTTCATTGTGTCTTTTATATGTCGTCCATTGTGTTTTACACAATTGGGTTTTTAACTTTTTTTTTTTCAAAAGTATTCATTGTATTTTAGTCTTCTGTTCATTGTGTCTTTCGTATGTCATCCATTGTGTCTTACGCAACTGGGTTTTCAACTTTTTTTTTCAGAAGTATTCATTGTGTTTTAGTCTTCTATTCATTGTGTCTTTAGTATGTCGTCAATTGTGTTTTACTAGACTCTTGAATGTGTTTTATACCCTATATTTAATTGGTGTTCATTGTGTTTTACATTCCATTGTGTCTTACGCAAGTGGGTTTTGAATTTTTTTTTTTCAAAATTATAGCAATATGGTACTCATATTAAAGATAAAAAGACGCTCAATTTTATGGTATAATTTTTTTAAAAAACGGATGACGTATAAAAAAGTTACGGGCATTTAAAAATGAAGGTGGAAATGACATGTGACTTGCATGTGCATATGTTTTTGACAAAATTACCCCTCCCACTTGTTTAATCATTTGGACACATGTCATTTTCTAATGGCTTCTCACCCTTCTCATTTTTTGTAGCCTTTGTAGAATAACCCAACCCTTCATATAGATACTAGTGGAATTCCATTGCGCGTTACGGCAATAATTCGGTATATATCAATTTGGTTAGTTACTCTATCAGTATGGTACTGACACATTGTATAACTAAAAAAACTAAAAAAAACAAAGTTCAATTACTTTACATTTTTATCCAACCATGACATTGAGTTAAATCGAACACATTAAAACGTGTGTTTTCGTATGGTCATGGACTAATCCATTTCATGTTTGCAATGTACCCGTACCGGAACACGCACGAGACTAATTACTAGTGCTATACATATTTATAACTGTTTGAAACCTTGTCCCTGTTTCATAAATTTACGAAAAAGCCGTAGTCAATGACCCGACTCATACATAGAAAACGTATAAAAAAAAAAGAACAAACGTGTATAAAAGGAAAATTGGCATGTGTAATCGAAAGTTTGATAGTAATTTTTGAGACATTAAAATGGTAATCAAGGTTAACAATAACTTTAAGATTGATACAAAATTTACATTTTTACACACCTACAATGTTAGAGTTCTAAAGAAGGGATATTTGTTTGGTGTGTGCAATAGTTTATTTCTCTAGATTAGGGTTCTCTATTCACAAAGGGGTGGCGGCGCAGCTTGTTGCCCGCCTGCCTGCTATTCTTATGTAATTTGTCCCTTTTGTTTAAATGAAAATATATGTTTATTAATTACATGGTTCATTATAATCGATGATTGAGTCTACTATCTAGTATGATCATATCCACACATACATATTACATTTTTTTTAACGACCAACAAATATTATAAAAGCACGGATATTCAGGTAAATCCATTGGTGAAAAGCCATTCACGATCTGCAAACACAAACAACGTTGATAACCCGATACGCTCATCATTTTAAAGGAAACCCACTGTCAGAAAATCCACAATAAAAAAACCATTGGCCCACTTGAAAGAAAGATACATAGTACTTTTAACACCCTCCAAGTCGAAAGATTCAAACATATGATATTGACATTTGACATGGATATAAACAAAATGGTGCCACATTAAATAGTTATTTCCAACTTGTTTGTTATAAAAATATTTTATCAAATGATTAAGAAACAACAGATCATGCATTAACCTCTATTAGGCATTTAATTAGGCCAAACCCCAATTGCTAATGACATTTTTGATGTCATTTTCCATCACCTATTATTCAATTAGTTTAAAGTACACCATTTTATAAAAGAAAAGGTTCCAAGAGTACACACAATGAGTTGTAGATAATATATATGTGCTCCACAAAGTCGCTTAATTAACTCTTGACTGACCATATGACCATGACCATCAGGATCAATCATAAGGCAAAGTTGTTACCAAAAGTGGCAAGTGCAAATGTGTATGTGAAGTGTTTCATGCTTAAATAACATGCAATAAGCATTTATATGTAAGCAAGTGGGACGATAAGTATTTTAAAACACACAAGAGAATCTTGATCTCTTAATCATTGAAGACTGCCGAGTTTGATTGGCGTTTTGTTGTTCTTGGAGGACCACTAAGGGTTTTTTTTATTGTTTTTTTTTTTTTTTTTTTTTTTTTTCATTTTCTTAAATTTTATCAAGAGATATTAATATACATCTATATCTATATCTATATCTATATCTATATCTATATCTATATCTATATCTATATATATATATATAATAAACCAAAGCATATTTAATGACATGTCATAATATTATGCAATCTCTCTTTTGAAAAATGCCACATAGGATGTGATGTGGCAACTCTAGACCAATTAAAAAAAATATGGTTTAAATATGATTTCACATAAACTATTAAATACCTAATCTACTAAATATAAATATTAAAACTTTATTATTTTCTCTCTCAATTTTTCCTCTCATAACTTTTAAATGTTAATATCTTTTATTTACGAGATTTTTTAAAGAAAAAAATTACACCAAATTAACGAGCGTTTTATTATCTTTCCAACGAGTATCATAGTGTTATATAAAAAACAGAGAAAAAAAACGACTATTTTTTGTAACCCGACAGGTATTGTGTCAGGTTTGGAATTAGTTTAAAAAAATTGTGGGTTTGGGTCGGGCCTGGGATTAGGTGATACCCGACCCAATTACCCTTTTTTATATTAGAATATGATAACTTATGACAGAGATTTGTTTAAAATAATAATAATAATATTCATTAATCATATATTGGCAGATGCTATTTTTATAGTTTAGATACTTCTAATTTTACTCACTTTACTTAGATTTCTCAACCCGGGACGCTCCCGGGTATAAACTAGTAGAGTATATTTTCTTAGTACATCTTAAGATGAGACGGGATACTTATTAACTATTTGGGACCGGCTTGGTAAAAGTTGGAAACAATGTGAACTCAGACAAGTTTGACAAAAACGTGGCGGATCCATGATTTTCTTATCAGTGGATGCAAATAAATAAATAAAACAGTCGAGTTAATTACAACTAGGTAAAAATAGGTCCAAACAAATAGGTTAAACTTACAACCATACTCCTTCGAATTAAGATGCCACAACATTTAAGTATGTTTGGCAAGAAGCTTTTAGGAGCTTCAAGCTTCAAGCTTTTAAGAAAAAACCCCTACTTAATAAAAAAACTTTGTTTGGTTGAAGGGGCTAGAAGCTTTTAGGTTAGAGAAAAAACTCTACAGTGAAAAGCTACTAGTAGTAGCTTTTAAGAAAAAACTCTACTAGCTACAAGCTTTTAATTAGTAAATGACACAAATACCCATTCTATTTAAAAAATAAAATAAAAACCCTCTTTACAAGCTTTTAATTATGACTATTTTGGTCATTTTATACATTTTATCAAAAGCTCCAGCTACTCTGCTAAACACCAAAATATATTTAAAAAGCTTCCAGCTTGCAGCTTCCAGCTACCAGCCTCCAGTTAGTTTTGCCAAACATACCTTAATAGTGTCATAGTACTAATATGTACACACTACTTTGCTAATGTGCATTTTTCATATTTTGCTGATGTGCACCAATATTTTAAGAACATTTTTTTTTTACTAAAAGCACTTTTATTTGGTATCGGGTATTTTTTTTTTCTTTTTTGAGAATAAGCATTTGGTACTGGATAGAAATTTTGGTACCGATAAGCGTATAACGATATCTTTCATTACGTGGAGTTTAAGAAGGGACACTTTAATAGTGTCCTGGTGCTTACGTGCACCACCCTATTATGCTAATGTGCACCGATATTTAAAAAAATTACTAAAACCCATAGGGTACTGGTTTATTTTTCTTTTTTACTTTTTAGGATGAGCATTTGATACTGGGTACTTAGCAAACCGATAGTTTTGGTACCAGTATCGACGTATCTTCATATTTTTCTTTAATGTGGAGAATGAAACAATATTGTCTTAATATAGATACCAATATCGTTTTGTTTTTACAATATTCTCAATGTAACAGCATAAAATCTATTAAAATTGAGTTATATTAATTAAAGTAGGGACACTTTCATAGTGTCTCGGGCTAACGTGCACCACACTACTTTGCTAACGTACACCACATATTTTGATAATGTACACCACCGAAAAAGATCTGGTTCCACACATATGAGACAGGCAGAAGGTATGGGACGACCAGTTCACCATGGAAAGCCAATTCGATCCTATAGTCGGTCATATAGAACACCAACACATAGAAAAAGGGCTGAAGAAACCAGTCCATGACTTAACATCAGTAGAATGTAGAAAAAAACTTTTTTTTTTTACTAAAACCACTTTTTATTTGGTATCGGATACCGTTGTTTCATGGATAAGCATTTTGTATTGGGTATCGGTTTGAAACAAAATGATCATTTCTTTATTGAGCATAAAGATACTTTTGGTACCGGTTCAGTACTGGTGTAGCGATATTTTTCTTTATCGTGGAAAACCAAATCAACACTATCTTAATATTGGTACCGCACCTTGATGATTTTTATAATTTTCTTAACTTGACAGTGAACGGAGTTATATTAGCAACAAAATAATAATTTGGTAACGTAGCTTTTCTGTTTCGATACTTACGGATTTCAAACCGCGTCCTCCAGAAACACACAGATGTAAACCACGTTCCACGGCAAGACTCGGGTAAGTACTACCCTAGTTAATGAATTAAGAAAGAACGTAGTATACTTACATACGTTATAGCAAAATCTTCAATTGAGCTGTAGGTATATTAAATCCATCGACACAAGGTGGACACAAGTTCTTTGTCCTTCATCACACATGATTTATCTAAACAATATAACAATTATATGACTAACCATACATACATACATACATACATACATACATACATACATACATACATACATACATACATACATACATACACATGGGCGGTTCTTCACTAGGGCTAGACCAGGCTTTGGCCCATCCAGTTTTTTCGTTTCGTAGTGTAAATTTTACCCAAAATTTCCGCAAAGCTCGAGCTCGAGCCTGGTCGAGCTCGGGCTCGGCTCGTTTGTTATCTATTAGTTAATTTATTAAATAAAAATAATATAAATAATAATTCGTTTAGGCTCGTGAGCTCGATAAGTGAAGCTCGAGTTCGGGCTCATTAACAACTTTAAAACGAGAGGTAAATATGATTAAATATTAAAAAAAAACCAATATTATACATAGGCTCGATAAGGCTCGACGAGCCTAATGAGTTTCATACGTCAGGCTCGAGCTCGGGCTCGATAAATAAACGAGCTTTGTTTTAGGCTCAAGCTCGGCTCGAGCTCGATAAGGCTCGGCTCGTTTGCACCCCTACCCCTAATACCCGTTAGGCAACGTAATAAATGTCGTAAAATGACGATATTACCCTCAGGATCAACTAGTGATTTGTATATTTAACTACTATTAACTATTAAAAATTTAAGAACTACAAGAACCACTTCATGCAATTGTACATAGTATGCAAAAGATAAATTCTCGAGTTTACCTGATTAAAAAAAGATAATAATATGTAGTGGAAGAGAAAAATATACATAATTGTATTGTTTATCATATTCAAAGTAATAGATACAAGTGCATTATATGATTTTAGTAGTTCTCAACATATTATTAATTCTGAAATGAACATCTCTCTTTGAAATGTATAAACATAGAAACCAAGTGCGAATATTTGGGTTCATATAATTCTAAGTATTGGGTCATACCATACCCTAAAAAAGATAAATTATCGAGTTTACCTGATCAACTTCTTCTTCTACTTATCCTTTGAAATATCACTTGTGATCTTTAATACCAAGCGTTCTACCCTGCTTTCTCTAACCACAAGGTTTATATTGTCTTCTCTCATAATCTTATAAGTGCTTCTAGCTAAGGGTATTAGGAAAGCTCAAATCAAGGATTAATATCCTCTGGTCAACACTTCATTTTAATGTCAATTATTTAGTCAATGTATAATTTAGTATAGAGGAGTATTTCTCTCCACTATAGGTGCTAACCTCTAGTATTTATAAACCTATATACTCTTGTACAAATCAATTGAATATTACCATTACATATGGTATCAGCCTAAAAACACATAAAGATCCTTTTTTTTTCTAGTACTTCCTTTCATCGCCTCCTTTCTGCTCCTTCTTTACTGTTTCTGCTTCTGTCCATGGCTACCACCAGCATCGATCTACCCACCATCCCAATTCACTCTCTAAGTCATCTCATAAACATCAAACTAAACTCCACAAACTATCTTCTATGGGAAAAACAACTTACCCCTATTCTGACCTACCTAAATCTCATTGGCCATGTTACTGGCACTACCCCTCCCCCTTCCGAAACTCTCACAACTGATGGCAAAACTGTTGTTAATCCCGATTACCTGGCCTGGAAAACCGATGACCAAAAGGTACTCCTCTTAATCAATTCTACCCTAACTGAGGAAGCAATGGCAGAAACCATTGGCTTCACAACAGCCCACACTATTTGGAAAGCTCTTGCTGAGGCATATAGCCATTGTTCAATCGAACGAATTCACAATCTCAAATACTTTCTTCGAACTCTTCAAAAAGGGACCTCTTCTGTTTCGGATTATGGCCGAAAATTTAAGGCTCTAGCTGACCAACTAGCAGCCATAGGACATCCCATTAGTGATGAGGACAAACCACATTGGTTCCTATGTGGACTCGGCGCCTCCTTCGAAAACTTCTCCACCTCTCAAAGGACCATACACCCGGCTCCTTCGTTTCGTGATCTCCTGGCAAACGCTGAAAATCAAGAAATGTTTGTCTAGAAACTTCATGGTTCTCAAACTCCTCAAGCAGCCTTCTATGCTCATCCTAACAAAAAACAACCATCGAAACACCTCATCTCGTGCGAGAGGACGTGGTTCTTCATCATCCCGTGGCCGTGGAACCTCCTACCCCAAACGCCCTCCTCACTGCCAAATATGTCGCAAAGATGGTCATTATGCCACAACATGTCCCCAACTCGTCTCTTATGCTCAAAAATCGGTCTCACTAGATGCAAATCTCGCTGAGGCTTTTCATGCCCAATGCAACGTTGCCTTCGAAACTCCCGATTGGACCGCTGACTCAGGTGCTACAACACATATGTTAACCTCCAATCAAAATTTAAAAAATTCCAAATCTCATACCGGTAACATTCGTGTCACTTTTGGGAACGGTAACTCGTCACCCGTCACCCACATTGGGAACACTAAAATAAATAACATACCTCTACACAATGTATTAGTAGTTCCTAATCTCACAAAAAATCTATTATCCATTAGTAGATTAACGAATGATTCACCAGTCGATGTCTTATTTTCTAATGATTTTTTTTTTCAAATCCAGGACCGAAAAACAGCGGAGGTTCTAGCTAGAGGTACATGCAAGAACGGTCTTTATGTTCTTAGCCAAGGTCACAAGTCACTTGTAGCTGCTCTTTCTGCATCGTACCTTACTGCATCGTTCAATAAATGGCATAGTCGTCTAGGACATGTTTCCAATGACACCATTTCAATTTTAAATAAACTTGGTCGTGTTTTTGTTACGTCTTTGTTACCCAAACCGGGTTTATGCAACTCTTGTGAATTATCAAAAGCGAAACATTTACCATTTCTTGAAAATCCAAAACGAGCACAACATGTTTTGGACCTAATCCACTGTGACCTTTGGGGACCCGCACCAGTGCCCTCCACCGATGGATATCAATACTATGTTATCTTTATTGATGATCACTCTCGGTTTACATGGTTTTATCCTCTAAAAGTCAAATCTGAATTTCCTAACATTCTCACAGTTTTTTTGACTTTTGTTCAAAACCAATTTTCCTCTACTGTCAAAGTTTTTCAAAGTGATGGTGGAACCGAATTTACAAATCATCAAGTGCAAACATATTTTCAAAAATATGGCATCCATCATAGACTATCATGCTCTCACACACCCGAACAAAATGGGAGGGCGGAAAGAAAACATCGTCACATAACCGAAACCTGTTTAGCTATGATGTTCAATGCCAATGCACCACCCAAACTATGGTTTGATGCCTTCACCTCTGCCACTTACATTATTAATCATCTTCCCACAAAAATTCTTGATGACAAATCACCTTTTGAAATATTATTTAACCAAACACCAATCTACTCAAATATGCGTATTTTTGGTTGTCGTGTCTTTCCATATCTTAGAGACTATGCAAAAAATAAACTTCAACCAAGGAGTGCCCAGTGCATCTTTATTGGTTATAGTCCTAAGTATAAAGGTTTTCGATGTCTTGAACCCACAACCGGTCGTGTCTATACGACTAGACATGCAAGATTTGATGAAGATGTCTTGCCATTTCAAAATAACTCGACAATCACTAATACCATCGACTTACCCATCACAAATTTTGAAGAAAATATACCCACTCCCTTCCCTCAACAAACACAATCATCTACACCACCTACTAATAATCACCAAACCAGCAACCCACCCTTCTGTGATGATGCATTCGGTCACACCCACCAACCACAAGACCACAGCCCACTCGCGTCTTCCAGCCCACCTTCTCCCGACCAATTCAGCCTACAACCTGCCAGCCCAAACAACCCACAAATTGAGAACCAAAACAGCCCAGAAAACACAAGTCCACCTTCCTCAGCTACTCCAAACAGCCCTATACCCTCACCACCTACCACGACTTCCCAAAGCCCGTCTCCAAACCAAACCAACTCACCACCTCCACTCTCTACTTCCGCACCCATCGCCACCTCTCACCCTACAACCGAAAACCAAACCACAAATTCCCATCCCATGACCACTAGGTCAAAAGATGGCATTTTCAAACCCAAACATTATGTCAACCTTTCACAAGACTCTACTCATCAACTACATCATTCTCTCTTCTCCTCTCATGTCCCAAAAGGCATCAAAACCGCTCTAAAAAAATCCCAAATGGACCTAAGCCATGCATGACGAGCTCAAAGCTCTTCATGAGAATAAAACTTGAACACTTGTTCCCCGTCCCTCTAGCACAAACATCATTGGATCTAAATGGATTTATCGAATAAAATATAAATCTGATGGGTCTCTAGATCGCTACAAAGCTAGACTCGTGGCTCAAGGCTTTACACAAATACTGGGCCTTGATTTCTCTCACACTTTTAGCCCGGTTGTCAAGTCTTCCACCATTCGAGTTGTCCTTAGTCTCGCTACAATTCACAAATGGACTCTACGCCAATTAGATGTCAACAATGCGTTTCTAAATGGACATCTCACCGAAACAATCTTTATGGAACAACCTCCGGGTTATGAGGATTCCCAAAAACCAAACCATGTGTGCAAATTAAATCGTGCTTTATATGGATTAAAACAAGCACCACGTGTCTGGTTCCATCGTTTAAGCTCATTCCTAATTCATCGTGGCTTTCAAAACAGTCGAGCCGATCCCTCCTTGTTTGTATACAAATGTCAAGGCATTTTAATTTATCTCCTTGTCTACGTTGATGATATCATCATCACCGGGAATAATGATCGTTCATCACCAACTTCACCTCTTGTCTAAACAAGGAGTTTAAAATTAAGGATCTTGGCTTGCTAAATTTTTTTCTCGGTTTGGAAGTTCATCACACAAAAACCGATCTATTTTTAAATCAATCAAAATATGCCTACGACATTCTCTCAAGAGCTGGATTGCTAGACTCCAAACCGGTCGCCACTCCTCTCACGTCTAAAGACATTTTTAACTCCCAAGGCCAATCGTTTCATGATCCCACTCTTTATCGGTCTCTCGTAGGCGCTCTTCAATATCTCACTATCACTCGTCCTGATCTCTCCTACGCTGTTAACCAAGCCAGCCAATACCTTCACAAACCCACCACCGATCACTTCCGACTAGTAAAAAGGATTCTTCGTTATGTTAAAGGCACTCTAGCACATGGTCTCACATTTGACCGACCTACTAACATCACTTTATTAGGTTTTTCTGATGCAGATTGGGCAAGATGTATCGACACGAGAAGATCCACCTACGGCTATTGTATCCACTTAGGTGGTAATCTAGTCTCTTGGAGTGCTAAGAAGCAACCTACAGTTTCACATTCAAGTTGTGAGTCAGAATATCGCGCAATGGCAAACACGGCTGCAGAGATCATTTGGATAGCCAACCTTCTTCGGGAACTTCACGCCCTACCACCAGGACCTCTAACATTATTGTGTGACAACAAAAGTGCTTTATTCTTAAGTCAAAATCCAATCTCACATAAAAGAGCCAAGCACATTGACATCGATTACCATTTCATCCGAGAATTAGTTAACTCCAAAAGACTTCACACAAGGTTCATCTCCACGGGCAACCAAGTCGCCGATATTTTCACCAAAAGTCTACCAAAACCGTTGTTTGAAAAATTTCGAACAATGCTTCGACTTGGATCACCTCCGTCTTGCATTGACCGGGGGTATTAGGAAAGCTCAAATCAAGGATTAATATCCTCCGATCAACCCTTCATTTTAATGTCAATTATTTAGTAAATGTATAATTTAGTATAGAGGAGTATTTCTCTCCACTATAGGCGCTAACCTCTAATATTTATAAACCTGTATACTCTTGTACAAATCAATTGAATATTACCATTACATAAAAGGGTTTCAGTTCTTCTCAATTTGTCTTTCCCTCTTTTGCCCTTAGATTCTAGAACTACCATACTTTTAATGTGCAATTAAGAAGGTATGATTTGTAGATTTCCCAAATCTTTTCTTCACTTTTAGCCCATCAAATCAACACCTATTTAAATTCTCTTGTTGCTTATTTGTTTCATAGATGTAAAATGTAATTATATTAATTAGTAATATGTATACCAAATATTAAAGTGGTGTGGTGGTTGATTGTTTGCTTGTTAATACTTAGATATATTTTTGTCTTTTACGGGTAGCTCAGTTGGTGGATGGACCGGGGATCCCTCTTGGTGGTCGTACGTGGGTTCGATTCCCACGCGGGACATAATGAGAAATGATGGATGACTCCTGACCTATGGTCACGAGTTCGAGTCCTGATCTTGCCGGGTTTTACCAATCCTTCACCGTCGTGCCTATGGGCGGGTGAGGGTTGGGTTTTCCCCGGTTTCGGGAACTGCATAGGCAGGCCTGACTACGCCAGCCGCCCGAGGTACGTATGGGCCCTCCATTAGGTTGGTCGTGGGGGTCTTCCATAGTGTGGGGACTCTCCTAGATAGTCGAGCAGAAATGTTTGTTGGCCGTTTAAAAAAAATACTAATATGTACATCTTTTTAAATTCTAGTACAACTTTATATGTATATTAGTGTCACTATATAAACTATTGATGATGCAAGTTTAGATTGATACGGTACCTAATTTAGTTTACTTTGTGATGTATATAACTAAATAAATATATATTCTGTATTCATGTACGTGACTAGCCCTGTAATGTCCAGGTAACGATGAATATATAATTAGGTCACTTTTTAATTTTTATACTATGTTCTTTTATCTCACATTATCCTTTAAACAATTAAGTTCTCACTTACTTCTCGTGTAAAAAGGAGAACAGCATATCACACGACTACCTAAGTGAGATCCACAAGATTTGAAAGAATATAACAATCGAAGTCTTTTATTAAAAAGTACCGGCCATTAGTCGACTTGGTTAGATACCGAATTTTGAACCCATAACAAGTTAGCAATCATTCATATTGACTTGGTTAGATACCAATTAAGCTAATTAATTAAAGAATGCTTACATAGTTAATAATATTGTTATACTTACAATTACATTTATTTATATTTATAGTTTCTAATAAAACTAGTGTGAACCGTGAACGAGATTGTTGTTTTTTTAATTAATCTAAAACCCTAGAAAGACATGCCTCTTCACACAAATGAAGGTCTTCTCTTATCTATAAATACCATGCTGTTTTCCATACATTAACATACTGAATCAAATCTAATGGCTCATTCTTCCATGTTTGAAAACATTTTCAATTTATTTCTATTCATCTCTCTTTTCTTCATAGCCCATAATACTCATGCTAGACATCACCCAAAACCAAAAACCTCAACTTCTCTAGTCCTAGGTTTAACTAATACTAGGACCACCATCAAACTTCCAAAAGAATACTCAATCTTAAACCTTAAAGTTTCATCCCAAACGTCTTCACCAACTTTGGACATGATGGAGCCATTGAGAGAAGTTAGGGATGGATACATACTTTCTCTAAATCTAGGCTCACCTCCACAAGTTATTCAAGTGTATATGGATACTGGAAGTGATCTTACTTGGGTACCATGTGGAAACCTCTCCTTTAATTGCATAGATTGCCAAGAATATACAATTCATTTGCCCATGTCTCGATACTCGCCTTTGCAATCATCATCTTCTGTTAGGGATTCTTGCTCCAGCCAGTTTTGTATTGATGTTCATAGCTCTGATAATCCTTATGATGCTTGTAACATTGCAGGGTGCTCATTGAGCACCCTAATGAAGGGCATTTGCTCAAGGCCATGCCCTTCATTCGTGTACACATACGGGGAAGGTGTTGTTTCAGGGACCCTAACTAGGGATACACTAAGAGTCCATGGAACCGTGGACCGTGATGTTACTAGGGAGGTAAGCAACTTTGGGTTTGGATGTGTTGGTTCAACTTATAAAGAGCCCATTGGAATCGCGGGGTTCGGTAAAGGTTCATTTTCTTTACCTTCTCAGTTAGGGTTTATCCAAAAGGGTTTCTCTCATTGTTTCTTGCCTTTTAAGTTTGCTAATAACCCTAATGTTTCAAGTCCTTTAGTTGTTGGAGATCTCGCAATCTCTTCAAAAGAAGAGATGCAGTTCACTCCAATGTTAACTAACCCGATGTACCCGAACTACTATTACATCGGGTTAGTGGGCATAAGTCTAGGAACTGCGTCAGGTTCATTGATTCAAGTTCCTACAAACTTGAGAGACTTTGACTTATCCGGCAACGGAGGTATGTTAATAGACTCCGGAACCACATACACTCATTTACCACAACCATTCTACACTCAACTTCTTTCAGAGCTAGAATCTGTCATAAACCACCCTCGCGCCTCCGAAGTGGAGGCGCGGACGGGGTTTGATCTTTGCTTTAGGGTTCCATGTATGAACAACATTACAAATGGTTTGTCAGTTATGGATGTTGATGACCATAGTCTTCCATCAATCACATTCCATTTCATGAACAATGTGAGCCTAGTTTTGCCTCAAGGAAACAGCTTTTATGTAATGGGTGCACCACATAACTCAACAGTGGTCAAGTGCTTGTTGTTCCAGAGCATGGATGATGAGGAGTACGGACCAGCTGGGGTGTTTGGGAGCTTTCAACAACAAAATGTGGAGGTTGTTTATGATATGGAGAATCAGAGAATAGGGTTTCAACCAATGGATTGTGCCTCATCTTCTGCTTTCCAACAACTTCACAAACCTTGATTTGCTCTTTCATGTTCTTGTTTGAAAGCAAACTGTACGTGTTCTCTTTGCTGGAACTAAAGACCACCAGATAAGAAGGTGGAAAAGCAATTTGTTTTCTTTAATAAAGTGTTTAAAGACATTCCAACATCTGAAATTAATGATTCAGAAAACCACATCTTATGTATAAAAGTACTTTAATTTGTTAACGTAATTCCTCTATATATGCAAAATGTAGGATACAAATAAAACCTAGTACTGATATAACTTACACCTAGTACTAATAATATGGCAAATATGTAACTTAGAGCATTCACATCCCCTACATCAAACCTCCTCCCATTTCTAAAATTTAAAAAATTTTACTAAAAACACCCTACATCTCATTCACTACTTTATACCCCAATCTTTATATTTTGAAAAATCCATCTTCTAGCTTTTTTATATATAAAAAACTACTATTAGTATTCACCCTCATGAAATTATTGTGAGTGTATTTTAACGAGGAATATAATAAAATAAGGGTATGTTTGGTATGGGGTAATGAAATGGACGAGGAAATGGAATGGAGAATGTAATGGAATAGACAAGGGAATGAAATGAATGAATACCATTCCATGGTCTTGTTTGGTTACATGTAAGAATGGAATGAATCATTACATTGTATTGTTTGGTATGAAGGAAAAGACAATGGAATAAAATCAGCGGTGATGAGTGGTGGTAGAGGTAGTGGTGGTCGATGGTAGAGGTAGTGGTGGTCGGTGGGGGCGGCAGCGCCGACGACGGTGGTGGTAGTGGTTGTCAATGGCGGTGACGACGATGGGTGGTGGTGGTGGCGGCGTCTGGTGGTGATAGTAGCGGTGACGGTGGTGGTGGTCGGTGGCGACGGGTCGAGACAAGGAGTGACGGCGACACTAAGCGGTGGCGGTGACGGTTGGCGGTGATGGTCGGTGGGTGTCGGTGGTGGCGGTCGGTGCTTGGTGGTAGGTGGTGGAGGTGGCGGTTGGCGGTGGTCAACGGTGGTGGTGGTCGGTGATGGCGGTCGTCGGTGGGTGGCGATGGCGGTGGTCGGTGGGTGGCGACGGTCGGTGGTGGGTGGCGATGGCGATGGTCGGTGGTGGTGGTGGCGGCGATTGGCGCTAGTGGTAGAGGTGGGTGGTGGTGGTGGTTAGTGGTGATGAAGTGCTCTTATAAAATGGTGGATGGGATGTGAATGCTCTTACACCTAGTTATCAAATAGCCCATCAAAAAGAAAAAATGATTCTTTTCTAAATAAATAATTCTAATAATTCTAAAGGGGGCGGGGCGCCACCAGAACTGGTCATTGGTACCTGACTGCCAGCACGGTAACACCGTTGCCACCCATACTGGTAATGGTCTTGTGAACCATTTTCTGGTTCTATTTAACAGGCGGTAACTTGTTTTTATTTATTTTGATTTAAAATGATACTATTTGTTTTATTTTAACCGTTTGTGACACACACATAACCTTGGTTTTTTTTTCTGGATTTAATATTTTAACCGTTTGTTTTAATATTGTTTAAATTTAATTAAAGCATAAAAATAAATTAAAATCTAATTAAATAAAAAAACATAAAAAACTGAAATTCATTAATATTAAACATACAAAATACATTAAAAGAAATAAAAAAACCTAAAGTTGGCGCAACGGTTGTCAGGCCTCGACATGGTCAAAACTGCTGTTGTATTGAGCCATGTGGTCCACATGTGTGAACTCAATAGCCAACTCCGGGTCGATGCCCGGATTCTCGCTCGACGTGCGGGAGTGGAGGGTGCTCCACCGATCACACTTGTTGTTGAGATCGGTCCACTTCCTCTGCAGGCTCTCGATGGTTCGGTCATTGATGCCGACTTGCTGATTAAAGTCAGTCAACACGCGGTCCCAGAACCCCTCCGGGCGCAACCCCTCCTCTGAGCCCCTCCCCCTACGTTGTTGTAGGGTCGGGTCCCTTTCGGCGTCTCTGTTGCACACCACAAACGCGATCTCTTCTTCCTCGTTCCAGTGAGTCATGTTTGTGTGGATGTTTGTTTGTTTAAACCGTGGTAAAGTGTGAGTTTTAACCCCCCACGGTTGTGTGTATTTATATAAAAATTTTGGGATGGTTAGGTTTGTAGAATTTAATTTTTGGCACGGTTTTCATGTAAAAATTAAATTTTACTTGGACGATTAATGGTATTTAATTTTTTGAACGGTTTGGTCGACGGTTTTAATGCTCATTTGACTTATTATTTGACCGTATAAATATTTGAAATAGTGGTAAATTAAAAAAAAAATTGATATATATTTAAATGAAAATGAATAAAATAATCAGTGAAGTGCTGACTTCAAAAAAATGTTTCACTAAAATAAATCAGTAAAGTGATGTAGTGGTACATGATTAATTAAAATCAGTGAAGTTGGAAAAAAAAAAATAATTATGTTTGCATCCCTTCCTCTAACTTAACTATACTATTCATGCATTCCCTTTATACGTGCTTCAGGTGCTTTAAATATTATATAATATCCCTGGAATTGTAGGTTGGAGATCAGTTGGTTAGTAAACGACGCATACAGCAAGAACCCAAAAAATTTGAATGAATCTTGTTTATCAATGTGTTAAATATATAGTATTAGTTAACTGTATAAGTTGTACCTTGATGATGTAGAAAAATTGTACTTGATATTGTTGATTATTCGGAAGAATCTTCCAAATATTGTTAGAGTTTAAATTTTATTTTTTTATAAGAAAAAAAATAATAACAAACTTCTTTTCTGCAAGTTCTTAGTGCCTTCACCTTTCCAGGAACAAGGTATGGTGGATGTGCTGCTATATAGTATATATGCACACGGACGAAACTTTTTTCTTTAAAAATCTAAGATAAACAACTCAGACCACTTTGGAGAAGTGAAATCTATGATGATCATCTTGAGGGACTATGTAGAGGTGTTTATCTGATCAGATATCAATTTATTCGATTTTTTCGAGTAAATTTATTCGGATTTGGAATTATTCTGTCACTCACTGATATCTTATCTGAATTTACAAGTGCCTAACTGAACTAAATTCAACTGATAAATGGACCAATTCGGTTTGTTTATGCGAAAATGTTGATTAGTATTCTGTTAATTTGATTTAATTCAGTTTGGTTATCTATATAAGCAAAATTTGTGAAACTGAAAACCGATTTGAAATCCGAATTCACAATTAGGGTACGATTTGATCTGAAAATTAAATTCACAGTTTGGATCAATTTTTTTGGTTTTGAATACAATTTAGGGGTTTTCATCTGATCAGATATCAATTTATTCGATTTTTTCGGGTATGTTTATTCGGCTTTGGAATTATTTTGTCACTCACCGATATCCAATCTGAATTTAAATGTGTCTAACTTAACTAAATTCAACTGATTAAACCGATCTATTTGGTTCGTTTATTCGAAAAGGCTTATTGATATTCCATTAATTTTATTTAATTCAGTTTGGTTTCCCGCGCGAAAACGCGAAATTCGTGAAACTAAAAACCAATCTATAATCCGAATTCACAGTTAGGATACGATTTGATCCGAAATTAAATTCACAATATGGATCGATTTTTGGTTTCGAATACACCCCCCCCCCCCCTTCGTAACCCTAGTTAAACATGACAATCCTCTGGTGATAATGGCCATAGTTTATTAAAAAAGTAGTTATGGTTGATAGATATAGCCATACTATATCACATGTCCATAATTAGTCATAAATGATTGCACATAGACATAATCATGTAGGTTAAACATACCCTATGATGGCATACTATAACACATTAATGCTTACCATGACTCAATAAGAGTCATGACCCATGATACCCAATAGTGTCCGATCATTCTATGTATGTGCATAATCAAGTGTGTAATTGCATTCGACAAAAACACTAATTGATGAAGAACATAACCTATTTTGCATAATCGTTTTCCGTGGGTGATGGTAGTTAGTATTTCTAACAAGTGTCTACCACTAAAATAAAAAAAAAAATTGAAAAAGAAAAAGGAAAGAAATGTAGGTTATTGTTCACTCTAGAACCTTCACACCAAATAACAAATCTATTTATCTATATCTATATCTATATTTATACTATCTATATTTATACTATATTATAAAGCATGTAAGAGGGATACCAGCCAAAATGAAGTACAATATTTTATGCCTTTGTTACAATGCTTGCTTAATTAAGTTAATTAGGGGGTAAATTTGTCTTTTTACACCATGTTACGTGACTTAATTATTTTTTAGGCTAATTTCAATGGGTAACTGCACTGATTGAAGCCTCTTCAATTTCTTAAATTAAAGGTTTCTCATTGATAAAAAATTTATGGTTGAATTAAATGTCAGAGAGTTACAAAATTTCCTCTACCATTAAATCCCCATTTTCAATCATAATCATTACCTTTAACCTTCATCAACAACCCATTTTCATCTACCAAAGACCCTAATCCGATTTCTCAACCACCAGATCTGCAGGTTTTTCTCTCCCTCTCTACTGATTTTGTTTCCATTTTCTTGTAATACCTCATTGTTGTTGCTAATACTTTGTTGCTTTGGTTGTTATTCTGTTTTTCTGGGTGAGATCTGCGTCTCTTTATAATAGGTGAGTGTCTTTACAGTGCATTAGTATTGTATTTTGGTTTGATGATTTGATTTGATTATGTATGGTTTAATTGTAGGCCTTTACCTCTGATTTCGGATTTGGATATATCTGAGGAATCTGTGCTTGTTGATGCTGATGAGATGCGAGTGTGGGTTAATAAGGCGTTAGCAACCGTACATGAAATTGCTGTTGATGGGAACTTGAAAACTTTAATATTGGTATATGTTTTTTTTTTCAAGATTTGTGGTTTTGAGTTCGAATTTCTAGCATTTGGTTAATCTTCATATGGTTTTGTAATGTGATTTAATGTTTAGGTTGTTGTTGGATTATGGTTGATTTCGTTTATCGGTAGTTTGTTTAGGTTGTGAGTACTTTTTTTTTTGTGGAAGTTTTATTCATTTTTATCTATTTTTGAAATAATAATCATGCAGATAATGGAATTTCATTAGTTGGATTTGGGTACATTTTAGTGTTAATGTTTTGTTGATTATTAGTTCAATTATTATGTAGGTTTTTGCATATCTGTTGGTTGATCCACATCAAGTGTTGATGGTCTCTGTTGCAGCTGCTTTGAGAGCTATTGGGTATGAAATTGAGGTAAGTTTGCTGTTCAGTGTGATTTGGCGGACTGATGACAATGTTGTCTATGTTGCATTGGAGGTATATATATATATATATATTTTTTTTTGACAAAAAGGATATGTGCATCTATCTTGAATTTCTGCTTCAAAATATTTAAATGCAGCTAAGACAATGCTACTTTAACATGTGTCTCAATTGGAGCTATTTACTAGCATTTTATAATTCAGTGGATGCCATTTAACTTGTAAAAAGATATATTAAGTGAATATTTTGATAAACAAGCAGGTTTATGAGAATACTGAGGTTAAGAAGCGAGTTGCTTTATCAAGTCCTTATGGAAAGTGGATAGCTGAAAACATGACTTTATTAATGGTTGATCCACGGCAAGAATTGTATGATTAAATCCCTGGACTTTTAAAAGTTAAATATAAGGCCCATGGACTTTATTAGACCATACTTAATGGTTCGCAAATTGGGCGTGAAATGCTCATTTTGGCGCCCCGTTCACCCGGCTACACCGCCCTCCTTCATGTTAAAGGAGCGTTAAAGGCCCTCACGCGAAATATTTCGCGTAGCTTCTTCTCTTGCCTAGCCAATCACATCCTTCCATGTCATTTTTATTTTTTTATCTTTTTTTTTCATTAAAATATAATATTAATTATATATTTGAATAAAAAAAATAGCCAATCAGAAAAATGCCCCTTTCACCCACCAAATTTCACCTACCATTACACCCCTTGCCCATTTCAAGCCCCTTTCACCCATCAAATTGGCCCCACATGCCACATGTCATAAAATGCTCCTTTAATGCCTCTTTCACCTATAAATTTAACCCACCATTACACATGGTCTTAATGGTTCTTTTTATTTGCATGATTAAATCTTTTAGCTTTTTAATGTCTTTAACAACGTGGTCCTTTTTTTGCATGATTAAGTCACAAGGCTTCAAAAATGGAACTTTTCATTAATGTTTAAAAGGGTTATGGACTTAATCATGCTTAAATGAAGTCCTTAACTTTTGTGCAAACTCAATAAAGTCTATGTGGTTCTTTTTTTCAAAGTCCATGTTATAAACTAATCTTAATCTTATGTAACTGTTTGTGACCAATTAATTTTGATATGATATGGGGTGGCATGTAGTGAAAACTAAGGGATGGATAATCTTTTACTCTCTTAACGGATGCAAAGAAGGCTTGAACAACATAAAGGTAAGAATATATAGGATGCTTTGTTTAATTCTAACATGTATCAAACTGCATCCGCACTTTCATTTTGTAAAGAATGAACATGCTTCAATTAAAAAAAGGTATTACGATGAATTCAAATCATTAAATGTTCTTGTATAAACATAAAGATTCTAACAACATATCTTAATCCATGGTGGTGGTGGTTTAAATGTTCATATTTTGACAATATTAAGAGAAAGGTAATACAACTAAGAATAATATAACTATCTTTACTGCAATGGTAGTGCTATAGGTTCGGTTATTTGAGCTTTTCATCTTGCCAATCTATAGGTGTCTATGTTCCCCGCTGCAAGACGATAAGTGTACGGAAAGTGCTAGCAAAATTATACGAATAAAACTTGTTAGGACATAGAGGATTGGTGAAATCACTTTTGCAAACCTTAGTCTAATTCACTTCTGTCAAAATATTCTAAGAATAGAACTGCTGAAGAAGGAAGATCAAACTGCTGAAGAAGAGATTACACAAGTACTGAAGAAGAAAAAGTCATCAGAAGTTCTGAAATCCAAACCAGACATTTCTACTGAAGAACTACTGAAGACAAACTACTCATCAGTAGTTTGTCATTCATCAGTACTTATGAGAAGATCTTTTCCACCGCCTTTTGTATCAGTAGTTTATTAGTTTAGTATTACTTTTACTTTATGTACAAGTTCCAAGATTGCAACTTGTTGCAACTTGTCTCTGAACTTGCTTTTTGGCAAGGTTCATGTATTTGTAAAGTCTATAAATAGAAGGGTTCATCCCTCTATTTTAGACATTGATTTTAATACAGAAATCCTTCAAAGCACATTATTGTTATTTCCATTTCATATTTATTGAGAATCTGTCTAAGTGTTTCATTCTCATTCAATACTTAGATTCTCAATAAATACTTATCATTTATTAGTTTCTCAAACATCCAGGGGGAGTAATAACTCTTGTTGATAAGTGTAGCTTTAAACTCATAACATTCCGCTGTGCTATCACTGATTAAGAACTTGCTAAACACCTAAGTGTTCACTAGCAAGTTCATACAAAAGAGCAATACTGATCCAACAATTGGTATCAGAGCACTAGTTTATCTGATCACAAATCAATCTAACATATTGAGAATCAGACACAGGCTCTTATTGATATTCAATAAAGGATTATAAGCTTACTTTTATCAACATCCATCACTTTAAGAGATATTTGACAAATCAATACTCTTTAAAATGGATCCTCATAATACTGGTTCTGCCAATAAACCTGCTATGCTAGTAAGAAATGAATATAACATCTGGCAAAGGAGAATGGCACATACCTTATCACAGACCAACACAGGTTGCTGGAAATCTGTGATATATGGTCCTCATAAACCAGTAAATATTAATCTTGAAACTAAAGAAGAAATTCCAAAAGACCCAAAAGACTATACAGATGATGATTTCCTAAAACTTGAGCTTGATGCTAAAGCTTTCTCTATGTTGGCAATGGCACTCCCAAATGAAATCTACTTTGGCCTATTACATTGTGATAGTGCCAAAGAGCTTTGGGACTTGATCGCGTGTCGAAGTGCTAATCAAAAAAAATATTTTTAAAACTACTCCTTAGCCACAAGGACTGCAGTATAGGGAGTAGGGTTGTCGAACCACGAGGAGTCTGTGGTTAGTGTTAATAGCAATTTTTAATATAAATAATAGAAAAACTAATAAAATTATGAAGATTAAACTGAGGTGCTGCTTTGCTTGCAAGAAAAGATTGATTAAGTGATTTGAATAAAAACAATAATAATAAAGAAAACGGTCACTCCGGGTTTCTGATTCGGTAATTATCAACTGAATTATGTTAATACCCTATCTAGGAAATCACATAGACATGACTTTGTTTAAGTTGTTCGACCCAATTCAGCTATCATAACATTAATTGCAAAGTTAAATTAATCCTAGTGCAAGAAAACCAAGATACGATAACATAATGCAATAATATTAATCAACCAAACTGTCTAGATCAGTCAAACATACAATTAGATGCAAAGAACATTAAGGTGTTCACAAAATCTAATCCAAGTAATAAGTATCAAACATAAAACAATTGATAAAATAACCAAATCGTTCACCCGGAGAAACCGCAAGATGTTTAGCCGTGCATAATCATGATTTCGGCTTCAAAACTTGTTCTGGATTGCTCTGGCATCAACCGGAATGAATGGAACTGCAAAAAGTCTTCAAAATCGCCCCTTAGAAGCTCTGGAAGTCGATGATTGCATCCCCATACGGCTGCTAGGTTTTTAATCGCGAAAATGGGCTTTTTATGGGCTGAAGAGTTATTAGAGACCCATGAACAACTGTTTATGGAATTAGAGGGTCTCTAACAACCTAAATATGTCGCGATGGCATCTTCAGTAATTACCACAATTCATTAAGGGTAAAATCGTCATTTTTCCTCTGTTTTACTTCCTGGAGACCCGCGAATAACTCTTACTGAAATTAGAGGGTCTCTAATTTCAGTTCTTCCAGATTTGTTTCTTTTTTTGATTTCCAATTTCATCGAATGCTCGTCTCCTCTCCAACTAAGCTCTTTTTCTCTCGTTTTAGCCCACGAACACCTGCTTAACACCAAGACACAAATAAGTATCTAAGACACGATATAAACGAACGATAAACGATTAAAAACTATACAAAACCACTATATAAATGTGATGCATTTGGCAACACATCACACCCCCACACTTACCTTTTGCTTGCCCTCAAGCAAATCTGCTCAAAGCACTACCACGAACAAGTAACAAATACCTCAAACGCCCCCGCCATGCACTAGTTAGGGTCCAAAGTCATACCCCATTCATAGATCATCATTAGATGTGTTAATTCAACAGGCAACCGTGATGCACAATTTTTTAAAACAGAACTCTCCCGACTAAGTCTAACATGCTTTCGGTTTTTATTCTCATGCAACACACCCCTCACAAATTTTTCATTCCACTCGGTTTAATATCTGGACTAGCATGTAATGCGCTAGTATTATTCACTCAAAAACCAAGTATGTAACTCTGTTATCATAGGCTTGTATAACAATCACACCTCAACTATAGACAATGCACATATCTAAAGGACTTACGGGTTTTGGGCTTCGGGTAAAGGTAGGATAGATTTGGCTAACAATTGGTTTAAAAACAAAGGTTTCAATACGCTTGAATGATCATCCTTATTCACTAAGCACCATAATACAATAATCACACAACTTTGGGCATATTTGACCCATAACACATACTTCTCTTTTCTTTTTCACTTTTTTTTCATATATATTTTTTTCTCTTTTTTTTTCATTCTTTTTTTTTTCACAACTTAAACATAACTCAATCACTTGAACAAAACATAAACACGATGGATGTCATCAATTTATTACACAAAGGTAAACAGGTCAATTTGGGTAACTTTATAGGTTTAACAAACGAAAGGGTATAGGCTCAACATGGGCTACTAAGGGTGATTTTAGGTAAACAGGTCAACACATAACAAATAAGTGGGTATCAAAAGAAAATGGGGAAACCTAAATTGCCTTTATCATCTATGTGCATATCTAGTCTACAACCTCGGCATGTATCAAATCACACAAGTTCTGCAACAGAGAAACATCTGGCCTACACTCAACAAATGAAAATATATATATATGTATCAATCTATCATCTAGTGGGCTCAAGATCTCACCAAAGTGTGGAAATGGGTTACCGATGTGTGCATACATTTATTACCGACAGCTCGTTACACCTAATCGGGCAAATTCTAAACATTTTCTCTAAAATACCTGCTGAAAACGGTTCATATGTCTGTTCTAAAGAATTGGACCATGATTAAGGACCCACACACCACAAGCAGAGACAGAATTAAAGCATTGAAACAGTCGCTTTCATGCCCGATCTGGCCGCTTTTAGGACATTTTTAATTTTAAGTTTTAATTTTTTTTTTTTTGATTTTTTAAAAGACTTAAAAACAAATAAAATCAAAATTTCCCCACCCCCACACTTGAACGACACATTGTCCTCAATGTGAGCTAAGGAATAAAATAAAGCAGAAATAAAAATAATGTACAACAATAATAAAAAGGAACAGACTCCCCTGGATATATGCAGTTCGCGTATGAGTCTCATTCAGTTCCTCCCACTACGACCGTATAACATTTCATTCGCGGTTGATAAACTACGTAGCCTATAACAAAGAAACAAAAAAAGGAAAAAAACAAACAAACAAATTGGGATGCCTGCAAACATTAGTGGTTGCCGGATCGTCCCCGCCCGAATGGAGATTGAGTACGGGCAGGGCAATCGATTATTCAAATCATATCAAGAAATCCCATGACTCAAATAAAAATAAAACTGACTCAAACACACTCAAAATAAAAATAAGCTAAAATAAAACAACATAAAAACAAATAAATATACAAAATATACAAAAATCATACCTGATGTTCATTCATGGTGGTCTCAAAGAACATTTGCCTACCGAATTCCCAATGTATGTTCGGTAGTTGACATGTCGAATCTTTATCTTCTTTCTTATCTTTGACATGTCTGCAGGATCATTGTTGGGCCACTTCACTATACTTTGTCCAAGGTCTTCAATGCTCACCTTCCTCTTTTGCCCACTCAAGCCATCATCTTCAACTTTGTCTATTTTCCTCATATATATGGGAGGAAGGTTAGGATACACCAAGGTTACCCGGTTCACAGGTTCTTCAGCAGGTGCGTCTACAAGTGGTTGTACGCACGAAGTCACGTCTACTTTAAAGCTTGTAGCTTCCTCTTCTAAGGCTTCCTCCATCACAACCTGCTCCACATATGCCTCTTCAACAACTTTTTCAGCCACATCAATATTAACCATATCCGGTTCAACAGTCAAATCTTCAAGTTCCAAATCTGCTGCCAGTTGACCAACCTGCTTAAACAATGCCTCCACAGTTTTGTCTCTAACTTCATTGTCCTTTTGAATCCCCTTAACATCTTCCTGGATAGCCTTTACATCTTCCTGAATAGCCTTTACATCTTCCTGAACAGCCTTTATGGCCTCTAAGATCGCATTCAGTTGAGCATTGCTTCCCTCTTCACTGTTCTGTTGCGGTTGATAAACATAGTCAACACTCTGGCCTCCATTAACAATTGGATCAGTATTCATGTAGTAATCTGCAGTTTGTTCCCTAGATTGATAAATGTTTGGCTTGTAGTATCTTTGCTGACAGTTCTGATATTGTGGCCAATAATAAGAGGATGATAAGTATGAGTCTTCATCTTTTTCTAGCCCAAAGATAATACGATCTTTTCGTGCATTATATGCTTCAACTCTTTGACGGGCAATTGGACAATCTTGCATCACATGATATGGGCTCTCGCAGCACCCACATGCATCATAATCCACCCAGTTCATCTTGAATTCAATTTGCCTGCAAAACTAACATACCCAGCGTAATACTGAACAAAATAGAGAAAAATACAAGACAAGAGAAAAAGAAATTTTTTTTTGGTTTTTTTTAAATTAAAAAAATAATAATTAAACTAAAAACACTTAGCGCACGAACTCCCCGGCAACGGCGCCATTTTGATCGCGTGTCGAAGTGCTAATCAAAAAAAATATTTTTAAAACTACTCCTTAGCCACAAGGACTGCAGTATAGGGAGTAGGGTTGTCGAACCACGAGGAGTCTGTGGTTAGTGTTAATAGCAATTTTTAATTTAAATAATAGAAAAACTAATAAAATTATGAAGATTAAACTGAGGTGCTGCTTTGCTTGCAAGAAAAGATTGATTAAGTGATTTGAATAAAAACAATAATAATAAAGAAAACGGTCACTCCGGGTTTCTGATTCGGTAATTATCAACTGAATTATGTTAATACCCTATCTAGGAAATCACATAGACATGACTTTGTTTAAGTTGTTCGACCCAATTCAGCTATCATAACATTAATTGCAAAGTTAAATTAATCCTAGTGCAAGAAAACCAAGATACGATAACATAATGCAATAATATTAATCAACCAAACTGTCTAGATCAGTCAAACATACAATTAGATGCAAAGAACATTAAGGTGTTCACAAAATCTAATCCAAGTAATAAGTATCAAACATAAAACAATTGATAAAATAACCAAATCGTTCACCCGGAGAAACCGCAAGATGTTTAGCCGTGCATAATCATGATTTCGGCTTCAAAACTTGTTCTGGATTGCTCTGGCATCAACCGGAATGAATGGAACTGCAAAAAGTCTTCAAAATCGCCCCTTAGAAGCTCTGGAAGTCGATGATTGCATCCCCATACGGCTGCTAGGTTTTTAATTGCGAAAATGGGCTTTTTATGGGCTGAAGAGTTATTAGAGACCCATGAACAACTGTTTATGGAATTAGAGGGTCTCTAACAACCTAAATATGTCGCGATGGCATCTTCAGTAATTACCACAATTCATTAAGGGTAAAATCGTCATTTTTCCTCTGTTTTACTTCCTGGAGACCCGTGAATAACTCTTACTGAAATTAGAGGGTCTCTAATTTCAGTTCTTCCAGATTTGTTTCTTTTTTGATTTCCAATTTCATCGAATGCTCGTCTCCTCTCCAACTAAGCTCTTTTTCTCTCGTTTTAGCCCACGAACACCTGCTTAACACCAAGACACAAATAAGTATCTAAGACACGATATAAACGAACGATAAACGATTAAAAACTATACAAAACCACTATATAAATGTGATGCATTTGGCAACACATCAGGACTGCCTCAAAGAACAGTTTGGAGGAACTGAAGAGGTGATTGCCAACACCAGAGAAATCTTGGCTCAACAATATGAGACTTTTGCTCACATTAATGGGGAAACTTTAACTCAACAAGTTGAAAGATTCTCCTCATTAATATCTGAGCTAAAATTAAATGGTCAGACCTACACAACTGTATCTATGCTTCATAGATTTTTAAGGTCTTTACCTGAAAAATGGGAAACATACTCTATAGTCTTAAGATCTTCACCAGACTTTAGCTCCCTCACTCTTACAAAACTTCATGGGAGATTACTTACTTTTGAGAGAGAAATTGATCAAAAGAAAAAGTTGCAAAGTTCTGGCAAAACTGCTGATAACTATCTACCAGGTAGTACAGCACTATTGGGACAAGACTCACCAACTTGTTCAAATAGTTTTGGATCTTTTGACCATATTGACATAACTGTTGGGATCTCATCTAAAAGATCATTCCCAGGTTATGACAATAATGATTTTAGTCAAACTGCTGATAACATGTGTTTTATCATGGATGATTTAAAAAATTTCAGCAGTGATGACTTAGAAGAAATGGATATTTTACACCAACTGGCCATGTTAAGTTTAAAAACAAATAAATTTTACAAAAGGTCAGGAACGAAGTTTCCAGGACTCAACAGTTCAACAAAAATTGGTTTTGACAAATCTAAACTTAGATGTCACAAGTGTCAAAAGTTGGGACACTTTGCTAGAGAGTGTAGAAGCTCTAGCTTTAACCAATCTCAGTCTGGAAATAATTTTAACCCCAATTATAACAGAATAATGGAACACAAAGGAGTGCACATTTTGTACAGGCACAAGCTCCACAAAACCAATATGTGCCACAAGTACAATATGTACAGATGCTTGCTCAACAGATGCAGAGCCAACAATCAATCCCTCCCTTTCCAGCTGCTCAACAACCTCCACAGCCTCAACAACCCTCTCAACAAAGTTTATTTACTTCAGGGTATGTTGACTGGAGCAGTCTTCCTTTTGACACCACAGAGTGTAATCCTAATGCAGACAACAAGATGTTTGACATCAACTGGGGAGAGCCTGACAATGGCAGAAAGAACTTTGCCTTAATGGCATTTGAGGGATGCACCTCAAAATCTGCCTTGTCACAGGTATCAAAAGATTCTTTGACAAAACTTTGTTCAAATTCTTGCAAAGAATCTTTTGCTCTCATAAGAGAGACCAATGTGCACTTACAAGGAAAAGCAAATGAATCTGAGAGAAAATTCACTCAGATGAAATGTGATTTAGAAAGAAAACTTTCTGCAAAATCAAAAGAAGTTTCTAAATTATCTAACACTGCTATTGAAACCCAAGCACAAATTAAAATCATGATAAATGACCTAGGAAATGTCAGACAAGAGCTTGCTGACACCAAGGTCACATGTGAAAAATGGGTTGAATCTTGTAAGGTGTACCAACTATTGCTAAACAAACAAAGTGCTTCAAATGTTAGGTTTGGCATAGGGTACAATCACACTGAAACACCAACAGATTTTTCCCCCAAAACTACTGAAGATAGGAGAAAAATTGTTTCAGGTGAAACTTCTGAAGAGAAAGAATGCATATCTTTCCATGAGAACTTTCTAAAAACTCACAAAGAAAGTTCTTTAGAAGTACTGATTAATTCTGACTTTAAGCCATCAGTAGTTTCAACTACATCAGGAGTTGAGAACCTGAAAACTACTGATGACCTAAAACCAATCAATACAGTCAGAAACTTGTCTTTGAAAGAAAAGACAAAAGAATGTGAAATCTGTGGTCTGTTCAACCACAAGACAGAATTTTGCAGATACAAAAAAGGTATTCAGTACAACATGAAAAATCAACAACTGGTTGTGGGAAAGCAAATCAAAAATGATTTTGTAAAAACTTTTTCTCCCAGGAAACAACAACCAGTAAACATCTTTTCTCAGAAAAAGACAAAATCTCAACAAAGATCTTTTTCTCAAAATTCTCTTTCAGTAGTTAGACCTACATCATCAGCAGTTTCACAAACTGCTGAGATTAAAGATCTCATGAACATGGTACAACTACTGATGACCAAAGTTGATGGTGGTCCTCAAAAGGATACCACCATTGCTCTTAATGAAAAATCCATTGCCAAAAAGACATGGATTTCTCAACTTGGTCAAGAACAAACTGTAAATGTTCTCAAGAGCAAACCCAAAGCCAAACTGGCTTGGGTTCCTAAATCTAACTAATTTGCTATCTTGTGCAGAGAGTTTCCAGAGGCTTAAGTAGCATTTGGTATATAGACAGTGGAGGCTCAATGCACATGACAGGATGCAGATACCTGATAAACAATTTTATCAGTCAAAGAAAAGGATTTGTATCCTTTGGGAACAATGCTAAGGGATATGTGCTAGGACATGGCAATGTCTCCTCTGGCAAAATACAGTTTGACAAGGTCAATCTGGTTGAAAACCTTGAGTACAACTTGCTGAGTGTGTCATAAATGTGTGATAAAGGATATTCTTCCTTTTCACAAAGACAGCATGCAAGATCATATCACCAGAAGGCCAGAAGTTGATAGAGAAGATCATTGAAGATCACACTTTGTTAATAGCCAAAAGATGTGGCAATGTCTATGCAGTGGACATTGAAAAAGACAAAGTACTGAACAACACTGCCTGTTTCTTCTCAAAGGCGTCAACTTCAGAGACTGATCTCTGGCATAGGAGACTTGGCCATGTGAACTTTAAAACCATAAATAAAGTCACAAAAATGGGCTTGGTCAGAGGTCTACCCTTAAAAGTATACCAGTGTCAAGAACATTGTGTATCCTGTTTAAAGGGAAAACAGCATAAGTCCTCCTATAAGTCTATTGAAGAATAAAAAACAACTGCATGTCTTCAACTACTCCATATGGACTTATTTGGGCCTGTAAAGATCATGAGCCTTGGTAAGAAGAAGTACTGCTTGGTCATCATTGATGACTACTCAAGATTTACATGGATATTCTTCTTATTTTCCAAGGATGAGGCTGCTGAAATCATCAAGTTCTTCATTCTACAAGTAGAGAAGCAATATTCTCTACCTGTCAAAACCATCAGAAGTGATAATGGGACAGAGTTCAGGAACAAAACTCTGGATGAATTCTGTTTGTCTAAAGGGATTATTAGACAATTCAGTGTTCCCAGAACTCCTGAACAAAATGGTGTAGTAGAAGGAAGAACAGAACTTTAATTGAAGGAGCAAGAACAATGTTAGCTGATTCTGGCCTACCATTATACTTTTGGGCAGAAGCAGTTAACACATCATGTTATGTTCAAAATAGAGTCCTTATTGTCAAGATACATTCCAAGACTGCATATGAAGTTCTTCATGGCATGAAGCCCCTTATCTCCTTTTTCAGGGCTTTTGGGTGTCAATGTTTCATCTTGAACATTAAGGAATCTATTTCAAAGTTTGCTGCCAAAGTTGATTCGGGTTACTTTCTTGGTTATTCTTCAACTAGAAAAGCCTACAAGGTTTTTAACTCAAGAACCAGGATAGTAGAAGAAACACTGAATGTCAAGTTCAATGAGTCAAAACACACTCTCATTCCAGCACATCCTGCTAAACTTTTTGATCTTGACAGTTTTCATTTTGGACCTGAAAAGACTATTACTTCATCAAAACCTACTTATTATGGTGATCAAAGGTTTGATGATGAGGATCCCACACCATGGACCCCTCAAACAGTCATTAAGTCACCTTCAAAACCATCAGAAGTTTCACAAACTTCTGATTCAACAAATACTGAGGAACAAACTCAAACATCTGCTTCAGCACCTGCAACTACTGAAGACACTGAAACTGCTGAACCAGATATAATAGACCTCAGTAGTTTGTTTGAAGAACATGAGCCACCAACACCTGCCAGTGGTTTACAACAACTGATCGAACACAAAGATCATCCACTTGATCAAATCATGGGTGATATTGCATCAGGTGTTCTTACAAGAAACTAGCTTTCCAACTTTTGTCTCTTCTCAGCATTTATTTCACAGTTGGAACCAAAGAAGTGCCAGGAAGCCCTCAAAGACAACAATTGGGTGCAAGCAATGCAAGATGAATTGCTTCAATTCAACAAGCAACAGGTTTGGGAAATCTGTCCCTTACCACTAAACAAGCAACCAATTGGCACAAGATGGGTTTTTCAGGAACAAACAAGATGAAGCTGGTATGATAATAAAGAACAAGGCAAGACTGGTAGTACAAGGTTATTCTCAAGAAGAAGGAATTGACTATGATGAAACCTTTGCTCCAGTTGCACGGCTTGAAGCCATCAGGTTATTTCTGGCCTATGCCATTTCCAACAAAATAAAAGTATCAAATGGATGTTAAGAGTGCATTTTTGTATGGAAAGATAAAAGAGGAAGTGTATGTTTGTCAGCCACCTGGGTTTGAGGATCCTTCTCATCCTGAGTGGGTGTACAAACTAGACAAAGCTCTTTATGGGCTCAAACAGGCTCCAAGGGCCTGGTATGAAACACTTTCCAACTTTCTACTAAAAAATAACTTCACAAGAGGCTCCATTGATAAAACTATTTTCATAAAACATGTTGGAAATCACATCTTACTTGTTCAAATATATGTTGATGATATCATTTTTGGTTCAACAAACACAAAACTGTGTGATGAATTTAAGAAACTCATGCAATCAAAATTTGAGATGAGTACAATGGGAGAACTGCAGTACTTTCTGGGACTGCAGATTAAACAACAAACAAATGGAACTTTTATACATCAATCAAAATATGTTAAAGAATTATTAAACAAATTTTCTTTACAAGACTGTAAATCATGTTCCACTCCCATGACACCAACCACACAGGTTGAACCAGATGATCAAGGAAAACAGGTTGATCAAACCATGTATAGATGTATGATAGGTTCCCTTTTATATCTAACTGCTTCTAGACCAGATATTATGTTTTCAACATGTGTCTGTGCTAGATATCAATCGGCTCCTAGGGAATCACACCTCATTGCAGTCAAAAGAATCTTCAGATATCTGAAAGGAACTCCAACACTTGGAATTTGGTATCCTGCTTCAAGCAATACCAAGTTATCAGCTTTTTCAGATAGTGACTATGCAGGGTGTAAAATGTCAAGAAAATCAACATCTGGTGGTTGTCAATTCTTAGGAAACTGTCTAGTGTCCTGGCAATCAAAGAAACAAACATCTGTTGCAACTTCAACTGCTGAAGCTGAATACATTGCAGCTGCAAGTTGTACATCACAGATACAATGGCTCCAGTATCAACTCCTTGACTATGGAATCAAAGAAACCAAGACACCATTGCTTGTAGACAGCAAATCTGCTATTAGCATCATTCAAAATCCTGTTCAGTTTTCAAAGACTAAACACATTGAAATCAGGTATCATTTCATAAGAGATTGCTATGAAAAAGGCAAGATTGAAGTGAAACATGTAGCAACAGCTAATCAAATAGCTAACATATTCACTAAACCCCTTGACACATCAACATTTCAGAAGTTAGTATCCATGCTTGGGATGCTAAATTTGTAAGTGTTTCTCTTTACTTTTCTGCACATATTTTTCATTTTTCACTTACATCTGTTTTCAAAATTGAAAACTTCTGAAAAACAAACAAGAGAGAAACTACTTATGAACAAAACATCAGTATGGGAATATTTTCTGAAAAGTGATTAACTTCTGATAAAAACAACATTCAGAAGTTATGAATAAAAGTATTTATAAAGTATTCTTCATCAGTTGTTCAAAACTACTGAAGAGAAAGTGGGAACTACTGATGAAAGTAATTCTTCATCAGCAGTTTAGTCAAAAAAAAAAGGGCAAATCAGACTTTTCCCACATCAGAAGTTTGACCTAGGCGGTTTAAAACTTCTGATAAAGAAGTTTGACCTAGGCGGTTTAAAACTTCTGATAAATACCTTTTTCATCACTTATCCATTCAAAAAGCAAAAATACCCTCCTTCTCTCTCAAAAAGCTCTCAAACCCTGAACCTGCAAAAACACTGTTTGATTCAAAACACACACAAACCACATGGCTTTAGTTCTAAAACAGGGACACAATCTTAGAGCCTACTTAGAAAAACAAGAAGGCTGGTCCCAATACGATGAGATCATTGATCTCGTCGTCAAATCCCAATATATCACCGCTCTCACAATAGACCCACCAATACATCCTGAAACTCTCAATGAGTTCTGGGCTAACGCTGAGACAGTGATGGTGGATAATGAGGTTATCTCCCTCAACTCAACAATTAAAGGGAGAAGAATGGCCATCACACCGGCCACACTTGCAATCAGACTGGGGTTGAATGATGTGAATGCCCCTGAAAAGTTTGAAAACTCTGCAATCCACCTAACCATGACAGAATGTGGTTGTCAAGGTACTCTCTCACAAGCTACCATCTTTAAAAAGTATTTTGAACCAAAATACAAACTTTTGTTTCATTATATAATTATGTGTCTGAGTCCTAAAACAAGGTCTTATGACCAAATGCCCTCAACCTTTCAACCAATTTTTCATTCCATAGTGAATGAAACAAAATACAGGGCATCAAAACTTTTCTTTAATGAGTTGGTGTTACATCATAATAACACTAAAAAGAAGTTTTTGTTATACCCAAGGTTCATTATGCAATGCATAATCAAAGAACTGGGTGAGGAGGTGCTTGTGGGTAAAACTGCAATTTTGAAACCCTTAACCTCACAAGCATACTCTAGGCACAACAAACAGGCTGCCTGGCCAGAAGATGACCAAGGGGAACCAGAACCAGTCCCCATGGAACCCTCATCTTCCAAACCTACACCCCCAAAGGCCAAGAAACCCAAGGAACAAAAACAAAAACCCACCAAACCAAAAAGAAAAGCTGTTCAGGAGGTTGAGATGCCTGAACAACCTATTGTGCAATCTGCACTTCCTAAAGATGTGACTGAAACATCCTCTCAGTCTCATCCATCTCTAACCCCACCAAGAGCACCAATTACAATTCTTTTCAAAAGAAAAAGACTTAAGAAAACCATTCCTATTGATGCTTCTTTTGAAACTGCTGAACCCACTGCCCAAACTACTGAACCAGCACCCCAACTTTCTGAACCTGATTTTGAAATAGCCAAACTTCTCTCTGGGCTAAAAGAGAAAGTCCCATCTCAACATGTCAGTCCCCAACAACCACATCAAACAGGGGACATAGCCTCAGAATTTGACATGGATGTGGACACTCAAAGCCCTAACCAAAGAGATGAGGATGAACCAGGGTCTCTAAGCCCAAACTTAGAAATTATTGGTACTTTTGAGGTTGCTACTACTCATTTACCATCCAGTGGTGGATCTGAGGAAAGAAGCAACATAGCTAAGACCTCAACTGTGGCAACTACTGATGAAGGCTTAATGCCTGAGGTAGGAAATCCTCTGAACCAAGAAAAAGAGGTACATGAGACAACTGAGTTGGGCTCAGCTCATGATGTAACTGATACAGTCCTCATTGAGGATGTAATCAGGGATTCAGATGATTCCATTGACTTGGATGATGTTTCAAAACACCAAACTACTGAATTGATGGCTACAAGTGAAGGTCCTGCACGTGGTGTATCTATGCTCAAGAAGCTAGTCACACCAGATCAGGTTAAAGTCCACTTAATCCCTGATTCCCCTATAGTGGCATCTTCTGTACAACAAGAAGATCAACCAAAAACACACCCCTCACTACAAATGCCTACCCAATTCCCTGGGTAATCCAGCATAGACATGAACCAGCTATGCAGCCCAGATGGTCCCTTATATCATATGATGAACACCCTCATCAAAAATCACTTCCAAACATACACAGCTAACTTGGAGTTGTCCATAAAGAACCAATTTGGGGTGATACAGACAAAGATGAACGATCTGTCCAACAAGATTGACTTCAACAGCAAACAGATTGTTAATCTTACAGGTCAGTTCTCCCAACCTTCAACATCAAAACCTGATGAAGCCAAAAGGGGGAGAAAACTAAGGAACCTATGAAGTCACTTGAAGCCAGGAAAAAGGCAAGAGTGGCTATCCAAGAAAGAGAACAAAGAAACCAAGCCAGAAAAGAAAAACTGGCCCAACAATTTGGTGTCTCTATTCAAGAAATAGAAGATACTGAAAAGTCTGATGAATCCTAAGGGCACAATGAAGAAACCTCTGATGGACAAAGTTCTGATGAATACTCAGAAAGTACTAAAGACAATCCTTCAGTAGTTGACAAACCTTCAGTAGTTGTCAACCCATCAGATGTTAACACTTCCAACACTCAAACTGCTGAACAAGAGCCTTCCAGATCAACTGAACCTACTCAACCAACTCCTGTTCCTCCTAGGCCTATTACAACAGTTACCACTATGACTGTACTAAACCCTTCTCCAATCTCTCAATCAGCAGAACTTCTTGAGAAGAGTTTAGTGGCAGTTCAGAAGAAAGCCAAGGAAGATCAGATTTGGAAACTTCTGGAAGAAAGGGATGACTTGGACTTAAGCCTGGATGAAAAGCTACAGGCTTATGAAGCTGAACTTCAAAGGCAGGCTAGCCTAGACAGAATTGCTGAGGAAGACAAAAGACATCAACTGATGTCTTATATTACTAAGAACAGCAAGATCAAAGCCCATACATTAAAGAGACTCTCCATGGAAGAGCTGACAAGAAGAGCTCAACTTATTGCAGACAAACTTGCAACAAGTAAAGATACAAAAGCCAAGAGAGCCCAGATGATAGAAGAACTAGTAGTTAATGGTTATGGTTCAAAAGCCTCTGTGTCCAAATGGAAGGAAGAAAGATTAATGGACACTTATAGAAAATACAAGGCTGCAAGGGCTGCAAATCCAGAGAAGTTTGAAACTGCTGAAGTATCAACTTCAGTAGTTAGAACTTCTGGTGTTCAAAGAAGACCAGCTACTCAAAAGAAGAAATCAGAGGAGAATGTGAAGACTGATTTCAGAATGGTACTACTAGAAGGAAGTACAATAGTCCATTCTGACTTTGACATTGAAGAAAAACCTCTGATCACACAATTCAGGGATCCTTCCACCTTTGCCTATCAAATCCAGAAAACCATCAAAGACAAACTGCACACTAAGGTAGTTACTGAGCATCATTTGCCAACTTTTCAAATACCTAATGTGATGCAACAAGAACAAGGAGGTGAATCCCACCTGAGAGTCACTGAAGTTGAAAACATCCAACACTCAGGAGAATCCCAGGGTACCACTATGGTTCCCTACACTTTAGACTTTGACAAGTCTAAAGTACCAATCATCAGATGGTCCTTTACTGATAACAACTCAGTACTAGTGACAAGAAGAGATCAGACAAGCAGAGCCTATAAGTTGATGAATGATCTGAAGAAGCTATCAACTCAAGACCTGCTTACAATCCAACATCTAGAACCACAAAAAGGATCTCTCACTGATGAACAGTTGAACCAGCTAAAGAATTCCATGTTCAAAGGAATATGGAAGATCATGAATGACAGAAGAAAACAATAAGGAATTAGAAAGGTTTTGGCTTCATCAATCCAGGGGGAGATTGTTAGGACAAAGAGGATTGGTGAAACCACTTTTGTAAACCTTAGTCTAATTCACTTCTGTCAAAATATTCTAAGTATAGAACTGCTGAAGAAGGAAGATCAAACTGCTGAAGAAGAGATTACACAAGTACTGAAGAAGAAAAAGTCATCAGAAGTTCTGAAATCCAAACCAGACATTTCTACTGAAGAACTACTGAAGACAAACTACTCATCAGTAGTTTGTCATTCATCAGTACTTATGAGAAGATCTTTTCCACCGCCTTTTGTATCAGTAGTTTATTAGTTTAGTATTACTTTTACTTTATGTACAAGTTCCAAGATTGCAACTTGTCTCTGAACTTGCTTTTTGGCAAGGTTCATGTATTTGTAAAGTCTATAAATAGAAGGGTTCATCCCTCTGTTTTAGACATTGATTTTAATACAGAAATCCTTCAAAGCACATTATTGTTGTTTCCATTTCATATTTATTGAGAATCTGTCTAAGTGTTTCATTCTCATTCAATACTTAGATTCTCAATAAATACTTATCATTTATTAGTTTCTCAAACATCCAGGGGAAGTAATAACTCCTGTTGACAAGTGTAGCTTTAAACTCATAACATTCCGTTGTGCTATCACTGATTAAGAACTTGCTAAACACCTAAGTGTTCACTAGCAAGTTCATGCAAAAGAGCAATACTGATCCAACAAAACTATAAAGAGATATTACACAATAAATCATGATAGGATCGATAAAGTAACAGTAACGAGTATCACCATACAAATTGTTGCCCCGCAGCAACGCGCGGGTTCCCCACTAGTCTATACTTACTATATTATAAAACATTTGACAGGGACTTCTTAAAAGTTAAGAGGTACATGTTTAATTGCTTATAATACAATACACAATGCATATAATAACTACTTTTGAGGGGCAAATTTGTCTTTAAACACAATATTTAATAAATATGAAGTTAAGAAATGTTTATGAGAGCTCATAACATTTAACTCTACAATTACTTTGAAGTTAAACACATTAAATATAAACCATATAAAAAACCATTCATAATGGTACATGCTTTCTTATAATCTTTTATATAAAATTAGCTACTTTACAAAAGTTAAAGTTTTATAAACTTGATAATACTATAAGAACTTGATAAATAAGTATTGCGCTATCCAAAAGTAATACCAAATGTAATCAGTGTTTACAACAGATCGGGTTAGATTGTGCTCTTCTAAAGAGACTCGGTGACACCCGCTGCATCGCGCGGGCTAACCCACTAGTTATAATAAACCAAAACCTAAAATTTCACATGGTACTCAAAGATGACAACCTAGCTCCTCCTTGAGTGTATCGTGTGGCATGTCATGTCATTAGTGATTTAAAATAAAATAAAAATTATTTATCTCACATGTGCATGATACATACACTTTCCTTCATGTTATTTAAACACTAATAACTTTTTTATATGACATTATTTTGGAAAAATAATTACACCAAATTAACGAGCATTTTATTATCTTTCCAACGAGTATCATAATGCTATACAAAAAAACGAAAAAAGAAAACGACTTTTTATATGGTGATTATTTAAATAGATACTTAAAGTATGTATGAGTGAAGAAAACAATTGGGAAACATGAAAAGATGATTGATTGTGTATCCATAATAAAGATTGAACATGTATGTCATTCTTTAACAAATACTCACTTTACACATTAGAATCGCCTATCATCATAATGACATATCATTGAATACCAAATTCTTTACAATTTTTATCTGAAAAAATTGGCCTATTACTTTAATAGTACACATATTTTATCACATCATATTGGATTTGTCTATCACGAAATGCTCACGAGGAATAACCTAGTAGATAATAAATAGATAATAATGTGTAAATGACATAAACCAGTGACCCTTTTTAGCTTATTTGAATCGTTTTAGCTCTTTTTCAACTTTCATAATCAAGATATATGGCATGCAACTATGTGCTACAATGCTACATACGAATTTTGATGATAAAAATATGAATTTTGTAATATAAACTAAACCCATATACAATAGTTACATGGAAAGAGGTACATTAGTTTTACAACACTTTTTTTTAATTAACCAATAAAAATGATTAGCAGGGCCGGCCCAGACCAAGGGTGAGCAGGACACCTGGGCTGTGCCCGTTTTTCAATGGGCCTAGATATTTTTAAGTTTCCTATATCTATATCTATACTACTATATAATGGGTGTTTGATGGCTAAGAAGGTAAATTTACATCTTTTTTAAGATGGTATATCAAGAGTCTTGGTATAAATCTATAATTTTTGTTTAATTTCTTCCTTTTATGCCCTCTTGTACAATATTCAATGCCAATTGTATATGTATCTAATACATACTTTATATCCATCTCAAGATATAACTCACCCTTATAAAACACAATAAATCTTAATTGAATGCTTAATATTAAGACCTTTGAGTGTTCATGAAGTGTATATATGTATCCTCACCTTCTCATGTCTCAAAAATACATGCTTCTCATTCTTCTCATCTCCAACCATAGAGAAATAAAATATTCTTCCAATTTATCTTTGAAAAGGGAGGACTAAGCATGTGGACATAGGTTAGTGCCTCTTACTAGCAGGCTTTAATGGATGCGCGCAAGCATATCGAGCGTGAAATGGAACGATTTATGATTTGTGAAAAGGAGACAAAGACGAAAACTTTCTGCCTGGGTCATCAGCCTAAAACGGTATGTATTGCATTATTTTTTCCCAATAAAATATTGAACTTTGGCATACGCTTTTACTTAGTATTGGCTCAGTAACTTCATTTGATAAATTGTAAAATATTTGAGATTTAAATTAATTATCGTGAAGTTTCTTTGTTGATGATCTTTTGTAGGACCCAAAGGAGATAGCCAAGTCAGGAACTATAGATGGTTGAACAATATGGTATGGCATTATTTATCCAATCCAATGGCCTTCTCTTTTTTTTTTTTTTTTTTTTGCTCGAGTTTCGATCTTCTATTATTGTTAAGTAAAAATTTCTATGTAGGAAATTAAAACAATGAGAGATTTAAAGAGAATGTGTTTTGAAACAGACGCATCAACTTAATTGATACAGGACATTCGTGTTGTATATAATGTTATCTTTGCCCTAAGACTCACTAATCTTATCATGTAGCTTTTGGGGTTTTATATCTTTTTTATTGATACTAGATATTTGATTTAATTATCTTATTCCTCCTAACCACCAAGTATGACTTCAATCTAACTATATAGTATTTTCCAAATAACTTTCTATAAGTCGTTACATGTGCAAACCTTTTTAACAATTGGATTTGGCACATAGGCTCATTTTTTTGTTTTGCTTTTAATCAGAACTATATGTTCAGGACATGGAGCTAGGGGTGTGAATTAACACGCCATCAATCCAACACAAAATTGTTAGGTAGGGTTTAGTCTAAATGGACTCGGGTCAGTTTAATATTGGTGGTCCTAATTCTTATCAATTTAATTCAACTTATTAACATAATTAATTTCAGTTTGCAGAAACAACCAACCGGTTGAACATAACAAACACAATACTTGTTAAATAAACTATATACAATGAAAAAACCTATAGAACTTACTAGGAGTTGAATTTTTTGACTGCGTCATTTTTAACTTTGTATTACATTTTAAAAATCTATGTTATAAAGCTTTGTTTATATACAACATAGTTTTATAAATGCCGAAATATCACACAGTTATATAAAGTATCCCACGGTAGTTTTACAAACTTATTCAAGGCACTCAAGAACTCATGGATACTAAATATTAGGTTGTTGCTTCCTACATACTTAGTATCACCATAATGAATCGTCCATAAATACCTTGTGACTTTTAGTTTAAAATTATTATATATGTAAAAAAAGTTTACGGGTGCAGCCCCGCCGCAACGCGCGGGTTCCTGCTAGTATAATATAAAACCTTAAAACTTATGGGCCCAATACTTCAAAATTAAAAATAAACCTAGACCAATATCAAACCTATAAGTTTATTGACAATACCCAAAACCTTATTGGCAGCATTGATCCATAAAGCCTAGCCCAAATGTGAAATACCCAATATTGATCCATTAACTTAATAAGTAATGACAACACTAAAAAATCTAGTTTATATAAATTAATTCGCTAAGGCGTAAGGGTCTTTTTTTCGTCTTGTCCAGCCTCTAGGGCACTTGATTTATTAGGAGCAGCCTAAATTAGCATTCACCTAACTGTCCATAATCATATATGAAAGGAGCTCAAAACATACAGTATGAGAACAGGTTATGAAAAATTAGTAAGCAAATAGGTTATCTAGTTGCAAACCCACCGGGCGGTTTTCGTTATTGGGTACGACACTAGACTGATTCTAGGTTTCCCAAATCCGAATCTTAGCTACATGTTAAGAACTAAATAGAGACGTCCGGAGGCTACATATTACAGGTCAAGTCAGTCATCTGATTATAGGTCAAGTCAATCCGAAACCTAAACATTTTTTAGCTAAAAGTATAATAAAAATCATCTCCTTGTAAAAAAGAAACATCTAACAAGACTAAAACACATAGCCAACTACAAAATCTTGATGCAACTAATAAATTGCACAACTTAAAAGGTGTTTATGGGGTTTCATTTCAGCATCGACTCCCCTTCTAACGAGTTCTTACATGTTTCAGCACATATCTTGAACCGAAAATAACTCCTGAACGATATAACCGGTCCAACCCTACAAGAACTAACCCGTCGCAGCAAAAATGTCCTAATGCAATCAATCCTAAATCTAAACATTTTTAGCTATTAACTACCTCATCAAAAATCATATCCAAGTAAAAAAGAAACATCTAAGAACATAATCATGATGTTAATAATCTCCATTAAGGTATAAAACTATTAAAATGCATAACATTTATAACCTTTCCCATGTGACAAGTAATATCTTTAATGGGAAACATAAACTCAAATGTTTTAAAAACCGGTTTTTATACCGTACCAGGTTAGGCTCATAAACTATCAAACCATTAAGGTTTCACATCCTAATATTATTCCCTACAAAACTACATCTACACCTTATTCTTCACCGTAACACCACCACCACCCGCCACAATCACCGCGGTCGCCATATCAACAAACATCCCATGCTCCACCACACCCGGAAGCCGCAAAATCGCATCACCAGCCACCTTCAAATCCCCAATACTCCTCTCGAAAAACAAGTCAACCGTATAATTCCCATTATCCGTCACAAACGGGTCACCCGATTCGGGCCAAGTTCGGATCTTCGCAACACAACCCGAATCCTTAAACAACAATTCAAGTTTTTTAGCGGTAAATTTCCAACAAAAGGGTACAACCTCAACAGGCATAGCTAAACCACTGCCACCAATATAATCAACAACCTTTGATTCATCAACAATCACAATAAACTCTTTAGTAGCAAATTCAATCATTTTCTCACGTAACAACGACCCGCCACGCCCTTTAACCAAATTTAAATCCGGGTCAACTTCATCCGCTCCATCAATAGCAATATCAATAACCGGGTGGGTTTCAAGATCCGATAACGGAATATTAACCGACAAAGCATGTTTTTCTGTTATTAACGAGGTGGGTATTCCGACAATGTCTGTTAATACACCTTGTTGGATAAGTTCACCTATTCTGTCGACTGCATGTTTTGCTGTCGACCCGGTTCCTAACCCGACAACCATACCCGGTTTAATAAACTCGACCGCTTTGTATGCGGCGATTTTTTTTAATTCGTCTTGTGCCATTGTGACAGGGGGTTGGGAAGAAGAAGACGACGACGACGTTTTGGAGGGGATGAAATGAGGAGCGTAGGCTGTAGTCATTGTTGTAAAGTTGTATTATTAATATTATTATTATTATTATTAGGATTGAATATGTGAGGTGGGAATGGATAGAGGATTATGGAACGATGAATAAAATGAAGGGCTTTTATAAAATGTGAGAATGTGTGGAGGGAGATGGGTGTAATAGGATTGATGGGGTTTTATAGAGTTGAGGGGGGGGGGGGGGGGGGTGCGGCGGAGAAAGGTGGTGAAGGATGAGATGAGATGATAAGTGACCTCGAAGGAATCAACTTAGTTTAAGTGTGGAGAAATAGAATCATATCCTGGGAATAAACTCGAAGACTTTTTAAAGGGTGGGGCACTAACAGAGGTTTGCGTTAAATCTCTTTATCTCAGCTTTTTTTTCTGGGACGAAATCAATTCCAGGGTTTATTTTATTTTATTCTATTTTTAACTAGATTTATTATATCTCGGGTTTTGAGTTAAGAAATTTAATATGACACATCAATTTTACATATTAAATAAACTAATGCGTTTGCCATTGGGGTTGGTAGTCTAGTGGTAAGGCAAAACCTTTTAATACACTTTGGAAGTATTGAGTTCAAGTCTCACAAAGAGCAAGAAATTCGCCTTAAAAAAAATAGACTGATGCGCTTCATATTTACATGTAGGAAAGCTTCGGGTACCACCTAATTTAAAACAATTAACAATGTATAATTCCAATGTTAACACATATCCTAAAATGGTGTATAACTCCGTTGTTAACACTTAACCTTAAATAATGTATAATTCTAATGTTAACATTTAACATAAAACAATGTAGGAAAGTATACTGTACAAAGTTCTTTAACCTACAAAGTGTAGGAAGCCACCACAGATTGACACGTGTAAACCATGTAAACCATGGTTAACTCTACTTAACTCAAACCCTGTGGCTCACAATTCATGAAAGCTCGAAAGAAAAACCCATTCAATCAACTTCTGTATGATATATCACAAATCCAAATCCCAATTAAAACCTCATTGAAACCCTAGATCTGATCTTGAAAGCAAAAACAAGAGCACGATTGAAATTACCTTTTGATGCTTGAACCTAATTGATTCAACTTGAAGATCTGACCAATATTAGCATCATCATCGTCGTCGTCGTCATCATCATCACCATCACCACCACCACCACCTACCGCCGATACACCACCACCACCACCACAGTTAACAACACCTAAGTTAAGAGTCACTTATTCCCAATAATATTCCATCTCTGTTATACAGACATTGATGATGACTCGTCAATTTGGAGTAATAAAATAACAATGTTATACAAACATTGATAAAGAACAAATTAGGGAAACACAATAAAAAAACAAGAGACGTATATAAAAGCAGAAATAGAAGACATATTGTGTGTGGTGAAGCAACTGAGTCAGAAGCTGTCGTCGGAGTCGGCAGTTGTGTAGGGTTTAAACAAGTAGGAGGAAGAGGAGATATTTGACAACATTAAATTTAAGGGTATGTCCAAAATTGTTAAGGGTGCGTCCAAACTTAAATTAGGTAAACTTAATGGCCTCTGACTTCAATTGTTGGCTGTTCATATCAAAGATGCGTCCAAAATTAATGAGTGCTTCCAAATTTTTTAATGAGTGCTTCTAGATTTTCAATGAGTGCTTCCAAACTTTTTAATGAGTGCTTCTAAATTTTCAATGAGTGTTTCCAAATTTTTTAATGAGTGCGTCCAAATTTTCAATGAGTGCTTCCAAATTTTTAATGAGTGCTTCCAAACTTTTTTAATGAATGCTTCTAAATTTTCAATGAGTGCTTCCAAACTTTTTTTTTTGGACGAAATCAATTCCAGGGTTTATTTTATTTTATTCTATTTTTAACTACATACATTTGGAGTGACCCGGGTTAGAAATGTAAGTGCATGTGTAATGGTTTATAGTTACCGAGGGTTATGGGGATTAAAATATTAAAAAATAATAGAAGGAGATTATGGAAAAAGATGATGTAGTGGGAAGGGGGGTTATGGGGGGTTATAAATAATTGGGTAATCATTGGTTAATTATTCTTTTTTCTTATTTAAATAATAATATTTAATAGTTTAAAAATTCCATTAAATATATAAATATTACAAATACTAAAAAAATACAAATACTTAAAAAAAAATACAAATACTAAAAAAAATACAAATACTTAAAAAAAATATTACAAACCTAGTCTTCGTCGTCGTCTTCATCTTCATCTTCATTTTCTTCATTTTCTTCTTCTTCTCCTTCTCCTTCTCCTTCTCCTTCTCCTTCTCCTTCTCCTTCTCCTTCTCCTTCTCCTTCTCCTTCTTCTTCTTCTTCTTCTTCTTCTTCTTGGTTGTGATGAATCGGGCGAATCGCCCATGCTTCCTCAACCAAATTCGCCTTCAACGCGTTATGTATATCCTTGGAACGCAACATGGAACTGTTTTGGAATCTCTCCTCCTGTGTCGCTTGCGTCCCTTGAACATCTTCTTCTGCTACATAGTTTGGGCATATTGTCTTTCCTTCATCTTCAAGTATCATATTATGCATTATGATACAAGCATACATGACCATCCTAATCCTTTCTTTTTCCCACATACGACAAGAATTTCTAACAAAATGCCATCGTGATTGAAGAACGCCAAAACACCTCTCGACGTCCTTTCTTGCAGACTCATGAACTGTTTTAAAATATTGCCTTTTTTCATCTTGTGTCTGACTAAACGTTTTGACGAGCATTGAATACTCCGGATATATATCATCCGCCAAGTAGTATCCATGCTCGTAGTAATTATTATTTGCATAAAACCCAGCTTTCTGTATTGTTCCGCCAATGTAAGACTCCAGCAATGGCGAATGCTGGAAAGTATTTATGTCGTTCATACACCCGGCGAGACCAAAGAAGGCCGACCAAACCCACAGGTCTTGTGAGGCAACTGCTTGTAACCTACATGTATGTGGGTTTGTAAAACACATATGAATGTAAAAAACACAAAAAAAAAAAAATTATAAAGCGTAAACTAGGAAATTAAATGATTTATAATTGTTCTTTTTGTTCTCGCAATAATAGTGTTCTGAAATGATCCTTCCAATATATATATACACACACACACACTCGTGAGAAAGTATTGGGTACAAATGATCCTTAACTTACAAAGCATATGAAGGAAGCAGAGAGCGCCACATGGTTTTAGCCGTTTTTACTGTCAATGGTAACGTAGACATTTAGCAGCGCGCGCACGGACATGATGATCTTAATTATTTGGAGACCCAGGTTATTCGTCATACTTTGTTTAATTAGCAAATACCTTTCACCACTGAAGATCAATGACCACCTGCAACCCAACAATCGAAATCATCCACCACCTTCAACCTCCCTCCACCGCCAACATGTAAACCGACATTCAAAATCAACCACGACATGATATTTGTCAATTTGTTTCTATTTAGACAACGCAACATGTAAATTGTTATCAAAATTGTAAATTCGATGCAAGTTCCCTCCTGCGCCAACCTATAAATCGTATTTAGAACCAGACTGAAAAGGCTTTATTTAATAACGTGCGTTTTTTTTTCATTTATAAGGTGCGTTTTTATTCATTTATAAAGTGTGTTTTTTATTCATTTATAACGTGTGTTTTTATTCATTTATAACGTGCGTTTTTTCAATTACTAATAGACGTATATGATTTTTCTTTCTCCTTCATTATCTGATTCATTGATACATGCGTTTATTTCATTACAGTACATGTGTGGTTGTTTTGTGTTAATATACATGGTTTATCTTGGTAAAATGGGTTATTCCGGTGTGCATATGAACAAGAAACATGCGTTATTTTAGTGTTGTGTAATTGCAAATTCTTTATTTTCTAAACGAAAACAGAGCATGGTTTACAAAAGATAGATACAAGCATGTGTAATTATCAATCCTCTGTTTTCAAAATGAAAACAGAGCATGGTTCTAGAGTGGTGGTAAGTTCATCAAATATGTGTTTTAATTTTGCTTATCGTAAAACTAATTAAATGAGGATGTTGTATGTGCAATTTGAAGTGAATGGAGATTTGATTTTGCAATTGGACTAAAATACCCTTTCCTATTTTAACGGTTATTAATGAAGTTTAAAATTTACAATTGTGCCACCGCATTATATTTAACCATAATATACGGCTCACGTTCATTCTCACGCTTTGTAGATTAATGTTCTTTTGTACATTATCCTTCCTCTATATTCATAAGACTAAATTACAATTTTGTTAATTTATGCCCCCAAAATTATGTATCAAGTCATTTACTTTCACTATATATATCATTTTTCCACCAGTTTGTTATATATCTTATATTTTCTTCTAACTAAGTCAGAAAATCCTAGTTAAGCTAGGACATATGCGAGGAATATGATGGAAAATTTGTCTTTTACTCTTAAAGGACAATTCTGGTAATTTAGTAATACTAACACTATATGTTTATAATAAAAAATTGTATATATTTCACTAAATGCATTAAATTCATTTCTTTGTCTTTTTCTTTATATTAAAAATAAAACAATAAAAGTTTAATTATTTATTATTAATAAATATGTGTGGGTGAAAAGGATAAGCCTTGTAACAAACTAATAAAAATGGCATTTAGTGTAAGTAAAACTTTTAAATAATTTTGATCTTTAATTTTAGATTTCATCAAAGACAAATATTGTAATTTAAAACTCAATTAATTAATACATTTTTAACTGACACTCACACTAAAATATATGATATGTAATGAAAGTAAACCCTCAAAATATGGGGCTTACTTTACTTTCCCATATAATTGAGGATGGGGTATTCGGATAATCTATGTTATCTTATTAAGGAAGAGTAATGTACAACATTGTAATTTTTATTTTCGTATAACTTAACAAGCAACATGTACAATACATTTAAGCAAGAAATTTAAGAGTATTATGGGGATAGTTGTGACAATTAAGACACTTAGAAGGGCAATACAGACATTTTACCCACCTCCTCCTTTACAATATCAAAACACTTTTACAATACTACCATCCTTTTTCCATCGCTGCCCCCACAATTCTAAAATCACCCCTTTAGCGTTTTTGCATTTAATTCATCAATCGCAAGGAGTTGCTTAAATCCAAAAACCCAATCGTCCGAATAGTCAACAACTATCAATGATATAATTTCATTCGAGACCGTTTAGTCGCTAAACATCAAGATGATGGTATACGTTTTGCTTATTCTGCTACCCCCTAATATCAAGGTTATGGTTTAATGAATCTTTCTCATTGCTTTATTATTATTATTATTTGTGATCTTTTATACATTATAACAATCTAACCTAATGTTTCAATCCGTATCACAGATCTGTACCTCATGTATGTAATCTTCACTACTCTGATTCAGGTATTCTATACATGCTATTTGCATTCTATATTATATTATCATGGTGAACTGATTGTTTTAATTTATTCGTTTTGTTCTGAATCAATAGTATAAAGATAAAATTGTGTTCAGTGCAACGATTATCGATTGTGAAGTATATATGCACGACTTTGTTTGTGAGTTTCAGCTCTTTCAGTTCAAATCATCTTCAACCTACTGAAACCTGAAAATTGGATTCCATGTATATGTAAATCAATATGTAGGGTTAGAAGAGGGGTTCTTGAATTTTTGGTAAGCCCTAAAAAGAAAAATATTTGAATTGATTTGGGTTTCAACTTTTTGTATTATTATTAATTTATATGCACAAGTCTCATAATCAGTATTGAGGAGCTCTACATGTATATTAACATTAGCTCTAAGATGATAAGAAACATATGTACATCAGGAATCTATCAAGATTTCACACGATGGTTATTCAAATTACCTTGAGCAACATATTATCAAATTTGTTGTTTCTATGGTATGAATGTCCTAGATCCTATCCAATGCATTTATCTCAATTGTCCATTTCATTGTTGTTGGGTTGACAAAACAAACTTATTTTTATTGCAGGGGTCTGCTAGATTTAGCATTGCAGGTCAACTCATACTGACTCGTCTAGCTTTGATGGTTCATTTTAATATGGATGTTTTGACCCATTTTATAATCTGCATTGAATCTTTTTGTTTATAGATACAAGGAACAAGAGAAAGTGATGGAAACTTTTGAAAAAGATCTTCGTCTTCCAGTTACTTGTATGGATGCATCAGTGCGATTTCTTAGTGAATTCAAGGGGGTTACTGATCCTGAGAAAAAGAGGAAAAATCATCGGGAAGGAGTTTATTTAAACGCCGACGTGTGTGTTGAAAGTGTACTCAAAGATGCAGTAGTGGAATCCTATCTTTTTTCGAGCATGAAGCTTTATCGGTGCAAGAAAATTTGACAGGTAAAAAAAGATGTGCTTCTTTTTTTTATCTTTGGTTTTAACTTATCGTTCTTTTATGTCTTTTTTTTCCTGATCTAGTTGTTTGATGTCCCCTCTCTCTGGGTACGAAAGGGTGAGATTGTTGTTTTTTCTCCCAAAATTGATGACGCTGGTAAGGAGAGATTGAAGGACGTAAAGCAAAGGCGAGTACATGCACTTGAGAAGTTCTACAATGAACATATGAATTAATAACTAAGGTATGGATTTTTATACTCTTGGTAATTTATTTTCATAAAACAGTCTATAAAGTTACATTTTGAATACCCTTAATTGGTAACTCTTAGCCCGTTGGTGTTTGGGTTTGCATAAGCTATGTGTTTTGGGACAAATCAGTTTGGACGCTTGTTTTTCAAGTTGGCTATTTTGCTCTAAAGTACTTGGATAATTGGATTTGCTCTAAAATAAGCTATGTGTTTTGGAACAAATCAGTTTGGATGCTTTTCTTTCAAATTGATTGTTTCATTTTAAAATAATTGGATGATCAGCTTTATCCAATAACTCAAAACTAATTCATCTGCCATTTGAAAACGCAATAATCAGTTTGTAAACACTCCTAAACACCTTTTGAAAATTTCTGAAAATACCGTATGACCTATCAGTCTGCAAACACTCCTTGGGAGGCTTAAGACCTGTTTTGGGGCTCAAGTTTTAACTTTGAGTTGGTTTCGTAATTAAAAAGTGTTTATTTTGTTCCATTGATTCTCATCCTACATCTAGGAATAACAAATAGATTGTGACTTTTAAAGAATCTAAAAACAATTATTTATAACACTTAAAATGCATTGTCGGTGAGTGTATCCGACCATGTGACGTGTCATGCTGATTCATCATTTGGTTTTTGTTTCCTTTTACTCTTTTTTTCTTTCGGGAAAAACGAGTTGGTAAATGTTGGTGAGGCCAACTTAGGAAATAAAGGTAATGCTAGATGGGTCGCTAGGCGCGTTGTTGTATATACTGGAGGTTGTTGGTATATCTAAGCCTAACCTTGGTGGGATGTTAGGATGGCCCTAAGGCCTCCCACAAGGCCCCAAAATCTCTCGAAGAAACTTGGAAGTCGACCCAAGAAAGCACAAGACTAGATGAAATGGGATGCCAAATGATTGAGTGAAGCTTGATATTTATAGGCAAAGAGGCAAACATGTCCCTTTCATGTGGTCTAAAATCTTGCATGTGGAAGATAAAGTTGTGGTTGTACATTGTACCATTTGTCTCCTAGCCATAGTTTTGTCCCTTTTGAGAAGTTTTTTCTTGTCTCCAAGTTGGCTGCCTTTTCTTCTAGTGTGCAGGGCTTCCGTGCAAGTGTGCATGGGCGTGTTGGATCAGTCCCGGGCTGATTTTATCATCGTTTAAGTCCCGGAAAGGTCTTCACACATACGGGAAACATGCTAGCTGCGAGTCTCGTATACTCAGAAATCTCCGATTTTCAGCTGTTTTACCTGAAAATCACTTGTTTCGGCTTGGAGCTCCAATTTCCTGAAAAATACAAATAGGAACAATTAAGTAGCTAAAATTAATAATTTAAGCTCAATCTTGCCCTATTTTGAGACTAATTATGCACGTTTTTATGTTAATTTTGTGACACATTGTTAAGTCATGTTGGACCGATCACAAACAATAACTCTTGATTATATCTGAGACGTCAAACATAAACAGTACGGATGTAATAACTGAATCCTTCTTTATTTATAGATAACATGAATCGACACAGATTCTTCATACATACATACATATATGGACCTATTATTTATAGTGGCCCCAGGCCCAAAACGTTTTGACATTTTTCGAAGACGGCCCTGCTCGTAATGTTTTAAAAAACCGGTTTATACCGGACGGTTGAACCGGTTATACCGCTTACTGGTGTCCTTGCCGGCACGAACCAGTCCGGTAATTTGGGGAAACGGTAAGGGATTTGAACCGCCAGTAAATTCTAGTATACCGGTTTTATACGGTACAAGGTTAAACTTTGGACTTTATCGACCCATCATTACGATATAGATATCATGTTAAGTGAGAAAGAATATGAACCGGTTTCTCAAAGACAAGGTTACTTGCTATATATGTTACTTATCTTATGTAATTTTAGTATATTTTGATTATTGGTAACTAAACTTCTTATTAAAGAATGTAGAAAATGAAAATATTTATACTTTTGTTGATGAGGATGGCTATGATAATGAAATTTATCTTTTAAGCGATCATGAACTTGATGCTTTCATGATTCAACACTCTAATGGCATAAACCAATTATACCCTTTCATATAAAACTAACTTTGGTGAAAATTAAGTACTTTTGGATTTTTTTTTAATTATGGGTTCATTTTTGAATTTTTTTTATTAGGAAATCATGTACTATTAGGTTATTTTTGAGTCAAAGAAAAGTTGTATTTATAAAATATTAGGATTAACTAGTCAATTCAGTTAAACCACCTGATATAACCCGGTTCAACCGGTTGAACCATTTCTAAGTCCAATTTGGTATGGTTAAAAAACTGGTTTTTAAAACATTTGATTCTCGTCAATAATCACATATTCACATTATCACATATTCACTCGTCACAGTTTATGAGGATTTAATATAATTACTCGTCCACATTGACAACCCGTCTACTCATACAAAGCTTACAAACAATTGGTGGGTGGTTGTTTATTGACCGGTGGTATGTGGTGGATGTTGATGGTTCTCGATGACGATGAGAGACATCTCATCCGAGGGTTGGTTCTTATGTGTATTTTGATTTTAATCGGCGATGATAGTGGCCTGCTTCCTGGTATAACAACCTTAGTTGCAGCCGTAAAGACACTGAGTCGTCGTTGCTTTTGGTTTTCTTGAAGTGTATAATGTGGGTCATTGATGTTTACTTTTTTTTTTTTTTTTTTTTTTTTTTTTTTTTTTTTTTTTTTTGTAATTTGATTAAATCTGTTGTTGTTTGTGTTGATTTTCATGCAAGTCTTAAAGATTTATTTTTGCTGGGGTCCTTTTTTTCCAGTGTTTAGATTTTCTATAATCAAACGTTTGTATTTTCTATCAAAAGCTCATTTAAGGTGTTACCTGTTACCTAGATAGTAGTTACACCCTTCCACTAGCTAGATCACTAAAAATCATTTAATTAATAATCCTACCAAAGATCAATTGGGGAGAATATATTAGTAACCCAACAGCATTATTAACATTTGGTAATTCATTTTTTCTATTCTACTTTAGACCGTGTAAACAAATTTATAAAGACGATAAACCATAATTTCTAAAACTTAGTTCTGAGGTTTGGCTTGCAGTTTGCTTCAAAATACATTAAAGCAAGTAAAATAAATATATTTGTAAGCAAGATAGTCATAAAAATGTATATAAAAAAAATTACAGATCATGAATATAGCCTACAAGATGTTAATAAAGTTACTCTATATAGTTAACAAAATACTTAACCAAAATGCTAAAATAGCGTCATTACTTCAAAATTGAAAGATATTATTTTGATCTCAATGAGGAATAACTTGATTGTAACATATAAAGATATGAACTGGTTGATTATAAATTGTGGAATAAAGAAATGGAATGTAATGAAAGCAAGGTTCATGCATTGGGTTGGAGTCTATTTTGATTTTCAATTCCAAGTCCATTGATTCCATTCACATGGACCCATGCCTGGCCTACCCTCATTCAATGGTCTTAAACGATTTGACCATTTTAAGTAAGCATCCAATCTGACCAATCCATTTGGTCTCTTCTAACTTCTTTACTCATCCACACAATTCGGGCCACAAGCATCAGAATTGCATTCCTTAGAACATAAAGTTTTAGGTTCATTTCGGCAGTGATTTTATATGGAATCATCAATTTTGGAAGATTGTTACTAATTTACTATGTATATTTTGTACAACAACAACAACAACAACAACCGTACCCAGGAAATCCCACTAATAGCAACGCTATTCGTAGGGTCTGGGGAGGGTAGGATGTAGGCAAACCTTACCCCTATCTTTAGAGATAGAGAGGCTGCTTCCAGAGAGACCCCCGGCTCGACAAAAAAACAAAAAGCACACTGTATATTAATGAATAATTAGGCAATCACTAAACACTAAAAAAACAAAAATAAAATAAAATAGTGGATGTATAACATGATACAACATACAGATATATTTATATATATATATATATATATATATACATGCATAGAGGCCAACCCTAAATCCTAAGTAGTCTTAAATCCTAAAAATCTTTAACTTTTCCTAAGTAGTCTTAAATCCTAAAAATCTTTAACTTTAATCCTACGTCTCCACGAATTCCTATCTTGGACCATATCCTCTGAGAGGTGCAATTCTAACAGATCTTGTCTAATCCGATCGACCCAAGTCAATTTGGGTCTGCCTCTACTCCTCCTCCCCTCCACCGTGAGGTGTTCCACTATGTATATTTTGTGTCATTGGGAAATGCTATTTTTGTTATGAACTAAAAAAATGATATATCGAACATGGTTGGTATGTTTCGGTGACTATATTTTCAGTATTAGCTTCTTTACCTTCATTTGTCGAATTTTGTTTTTAACAAAAAATGTGTTATGGTGGGATCTTTACAAAATTTAATGCTTGAACTCATGAACGTATGCTATAGTGTTTGGTACGGATAAGATCCACTGATTGAACTCAAGAAACATACTTAGGTTATGTCTATGTGTTATCGTTTGACAATTCTTAATCATCGCATCATAAAGTATCTGTCACATTACTAACACATTACCAGCCACTTTCTTTCACTACACCCCATAATAGTTTGGGGAATTAGAATTAAATAATCTTAACTTTGTTGGGTTGTAAGACAATAATCTCAACTTGAAAACTAGAATCTAACATGCCTGATTTGTATTAGTTTTTATTTCACGGGACCAAAACTAACTGGGTTACCAAAACTAACTAGGTTTAACCATGGACGGTTCTTCACTAGGGCCAGACCGGGCCTCGGCCTACTTTGTTTTTCATTTCGTAGTGTAAATTTTAGCAAAACTTTCCGAAAATTTTTATATGTATTGAGGCCGGCGCTACCAAATTGAGCCCTACCTTATCAGGTTTTTCGTTCAAGATCCGCCACTGAGTTTAACCCAATTAGTTTTCTACATACGTGTCATGCCATAAAGTGCAAATGGATCAATAGAATGCATAAAATGGCATGTCACGTAAACAGAAAACTAACTGGGTTCCAGTGAAAAAAAAAAACCAAGACAAGTTAGGCATGTTAGATTCCAATTTTCAAGTTGGGAATATTGCCTTTCAACCCGACAAAGTTGAGTTTATTTAATTTCAATTCCCTAATAAATTCACTGATTTTAACTATCCATCACTCATTAAAATTTACTAGCAGAAACCCGCGCGTTGCGGCGGGGCTGCATCCGTAAACTTTTATTACATATATAATAATTTTAAACTAAAAGTCATCATGTATTCTTGTGTGACAATTATTTTGGTGGAAGTCCTTTGATATTGAAAGCACAAATAAAAAATAAAAATTGATGCGGGAGAATACTGAAAAAATGAATCAGAAAACAAGATTTCAGTCTCTGAAAAAAAAAAACGGCTAAATACTCTAAATGAAGCCATAAAAAATAAAGAATGGCGTGTGGGATGGGTTTGCCATCCCGTAGTACTAACTGGTCGATTTTGTGGGGCATAATGGGAAGAAAGAGGCTAAAATATAGAGATGTATGCTTATACCTCTTCATATGCTATCTTAAAATGGTAGTGAAATTACCTTGATGCTCATTTAGGATGCATTATATAATATAATATAAGTATAGATTAGAAAAAGACGTTACTAAATAAGATTAAAATCAATTAAATTAATAATTTTCTAAACATATAGGTATATGTTCGAGTCATAAAATCCTTAAAAAGTCTATGGATTTAAATATATAAATTAAGTAGTCCAAAATATATATTTAATTGAAAAATATCATAAAATTATCAAATAATCACTAAAGGTCGAGACTAAATATCTAGACCAAAAAATACATAATTGAATTCTATGAGAAATAATAATATGTCTAAAAGCGTCTACAATATTTCTATATATTAATAAAATATCGATTTATAGTTATATGTATAAATTATATAATATGTATAGTATGTATTAATTTAGTCCAATTCATAACATCACATAAAAATCATTAAAAAGGCTATGGATTTAAATATATAAATTTGAGTAGTCCAAAATGTATATTTAATTGAAAAAAATCATAAAATTATCAAATCTCTACTACCTTATTAAGGAGGAGAGATGGGTAAGAAGGTAATTTCACCATCATTTTAAGATGGCATACAAAAGGTCTCATGCATAAATCTCTAATTTTTACCATTTTCTTCCATCTATGCCCTTATGTACAAGTCACTAATACAAATCAATTGCACCATTCAATACATTTAATTCATGTATTAACTTTTTGTTACCTAGAACCATTACCAAGTAATAGATTAATTCATGTAACTTTTTTTTAATGGATTAACTTTTTGTTACCAATGGAATTTGAATTATCACCACAAGAAAAGGCTAAGTCTTATTTAACACTTTGTAACCAGTAGACTAAAGGCTCTTTGGTTTATGTGTGTAACTAAATGTTGCAAATAAAAATCAAGCACGAATCGGATTGGATAAATGACAGTATGGTGTATAAAGTTTTGGCAATTTAAAATGTGAATAAAAATACATACCCGCGGCAACGCGCGGGCATTCCACTAGTAATCACTAAAGATCGAGACTAAATATCTTGACCTAAAAATACATAATTGAATTCTAAGAGAAATAATAATATGTCTAAAAGCGTCTACAATGTTCCTATATATTAATAAAATATTTATTTAGAGTTATATGTACAAATTATATAATGTGTATAGTGTGTGTATATATAAGTATGATATCGAATATATATATATATATATATATATATATATATATATATAATGCTCCAATAATAACTTCATATATCTAAAATAGTTCTGAATATTAAGTAACATTTATAGAATTTTAGAATATATAACGTATAACCGTACCTTTATTGAAATAGAGAAAAATAACCAGTATATTGACGATCTTGAGATCCTTATGTTCGAAGTGGGTGTTAATCAGAGCTTGGCAATGACTGCATTCTTGTGATCAAAATGGTGATTGAGAGGATGCTTTGTGTGTGAATGACAACATAATGACATATGAAGTCATGCAATGGTTATATAAATGCATTTCTAACAAGTTCTTGTTTATTGCCATGACTCTTCATTGGTAAATTAATCATAATCTTCAATTCTATTTAATTTAGTCTAATTCGTAACATCATATATGTTTTAATGTATAAAGGGGGTTACATTGTGGAGAAGATATTAACAGTGTATTAGTCATATGTACCATAGGCATGATATGTTGTATAAAGAGGCATAATGGGAAGAAAGATGCTAAAATATAGAAATGTATGCTTATGCCTCTTCATATGCCATCTTAAAATGGTAGTGAAATTACCTTGATGCCCATCTAGGATGCATTATATCTATATATCTATATCTATATCTATACTATATTATAAAGCATTTTATAGGGACTTCTTAAAATTTAAGAAGTACAAGTGTAATTTCTTAAGATACACCACATAATGCACATATTAAAAGCTTTTTAAGGGCAAATTTGTCTTTTATGCATTACTTACACCTTTAACCCATCATAAATTTAGGTCCAATTTTTCATTAAATTTTAAGTGATACAACTCCTAAGAACACTAAATGGTTTATCAATTTATTACTTGAGGAAATATGACGAGACACTAACTCCTCAACTTTTTAACCCCTCGTAAATTTAAGACCGATTTTTTCATTAAATTTTAAGAAATGCAACTCTTTTGAATGTTAAATGATCTATCAATTAATTACTTGAAGAAATATGAAAAGACATCACAATCTTATAAATTATATAAAATGAAATGAAAACACCAATGCAAATATTGCAAATGTGTTACTGCGTAACACACAATTTGCATTTGGTTTGTAATTTTCAGAACAGTCGATTCCGATCAAACAACATGTAAACGCTCCCAAATGATTTGCTACGTGTAGCGCGGGGGAATATATTGATTCCATTATCTTTTGGTGCTACATTTTTTAAGTTATCTTTACCTAAATTATACTTATATTTGTAAATTGGTTACCCCGCCGCATCGCGCGGGCTTCCCACTAGTAATAGTATAGATATAGATAAATTAAAATTTGCCTCATGTCTATAGGGGCGGTGTATAATGTCATGGGCGAAACATTAGAAGGAGCGGAGGGTGCCCCGCAAGTTTGTTTTGTTATTTTGTTGGATTATTAAAGTTTTCTTAAAGATGTTTTACGAAGTTCGAATATTAAGCATATCATTCACGAAATCACGACCCATAACAAGGCCCATTTTTATAAATGGTTTGGGCCTATATTTAGTTCAAGTGTTTGTCTGTCCATATTCGAACAGAAAAGTTTTGTAACCCTGAAAACAAGCATGCTAATTATACTGTTTTACATCTATATCTTTTTTTTTTAACGCCCCACTTACGGTGGGCGCATATAATGTATATATGTGTGGTCCTTGAGGGGCAAAGGTAAAGTTGCACTAGTTTTAACGTTATTTTACTAATTTCTTGAAAATAACGTTAAAAACGACGGACGGTTAATCATGCATCATGTGGTGGCGTGGATAGCCAAACGACAAAGGGGTACATGCACCAATCGGGTTTGTCCCGATTGCTAAGTGTTCTGTGCCTTATGTCCAAAGCTTTATACCAAACCACATCGAGCCGGGTGTCTCACTTGAAGCAGCCTCTCTATTCTTAAGGGTAGAGGTAAGGCTGTCTACATCTTACCCTCCTCAGACCCTACCTTAACTTTGCTATAGGTGGGATTATCTGAGTATAATGATGATGATCTATATATTTTTTTTTCTTGGAAAACCGATTATCTCAGTTAATTAATTAATGAAGCATACATAAATATTGGTTATATTTTATGATTTTTTCAATGTACAAATATAAAACCCGGTTATTATTTAATAAGTTTTTTCTTAATATAAAAGAAATCGGTAACGAACAAATAGGATTCGTACATCTTTCATTTTGGTCACTTAAATTAAAAAAAATAAAAACATTTTTAGAAATAAAGAAAAATTTGGAGTGAATTTAATGGCACATTTTGAAAACATGATTACTATTGTGTAGTTCTATAGACAAAGGAGGAAATTTGAATTTTAATAAAAAAATAGCTAAGTTTTATTTGTGCTTATGATAAAAATGTTTTAAAGAGGAATGGGACTTGGTCTAGGATTGTGAAGTCAATTAATAAGCTTAATGATTAAGACTTATTATGCATTTGGTTATTAGGAAGAAAATGGGGAATGAAAATAAAACTTTTTTTTTTTTCCGGAAAGACGTTTGGATTGAAGAGTCTAGTTTTGCTCAAGATTTCTCAGATTATATAGTTTGGAGGTCACTAAGATTGCTTGATAAATGAGAGGATAGTAAACCGACTCGGGTGTGGAATTTGAGAAACCAACCATGGGGTGAGATGGAGGAAAGTCAACTATCTAAGATGGATGTGGTTCTTGATTTAGTTTCTTTGATAGATTCAAATGAAAAGTGGATTTAGAATTTGAATCACGATGATGTTTTTCAGTGAAAGGTGTTAGGTCATTTCTTAATCGACTAAGGTTGCTGGATAGGACACATTCTATTAGATGGAATAATTATCTCCCTGTGAAGGTTAATAGTTTGATTTGGTGTATGCTCTTGGATCGTCTATCTACTAGAGATAATCTAAGTCTTAAAGGCTTAGATATTCCTTCTATCTTATGTCCCGGTGTGTTCGACTACAATGGAGATTTTGGATCATGTTTTTGGAGAATGTCATTTAGCTATGAAGATTTGGAATTCAATTGGTCGTTGGTTGGAAGTGGATCTCCCGGTTAATAAGGTGCCGAAAAATATGTTACATTGGTTGGATTTATCTAGATGCAGGAAAATGAAAAAAGATGTCGTTGAGGCTATTATTTTTACTGTGTGGTGGATTTTTTGGTGAGTCCGAAATGAAGTTCTTATTGGCTATCAGAATGAAACCAAAGATAATTTTTTTATTCGATTGTAACGGTATCTTTCTTGTGGGTTTCTTCTTGTAGTCGTAACTTTCATTTGGATTGGTAGCGTGGCTTAAAAACCCGCTACCTAGATGTAACGTTTTTCTTGTTTGTCCTGATTAGGTTTTTCTAACAAGGTGTGCTTTTTTTATATGAAGTTTGCATTTGATAAAAGAAAAAAAACACTTGGTTTATCTGTCTTTACAAAGTATACACCTATTTCACTTATATTATACACCTATATCTGTCAATTAGAGGTAACACATGTTATGACATTGGACAAAAGTGTAACACAATACAAAAACAAATACTATATGTGAAATTAGGTCTTATAGAGATTATTAAACATTTTTCACATCCGTCAAAAGGTTCGGGTGGGAGGTTAGGATATTATTATAAGATAAGTAATTGAAAATAAATGTAAAAGATGGTGATGATGTGACAATGTTTTTAGGGGTTTTTGGGTTTCCTTATTGGGTAAGTTTTTAGTGTTTTTGAAGAATGGGTGTTTTTTTTTTCTAATGTGGCAGCTGTCTGGACAGGTTTTTAGGGGTTTTTAGTGATCCTTATTGTGGATGGTCTTAGGCTTGTGAAGCCAGAGGCTACACCGGCCCCTCTCTTTAGGCTAGTGAATTGGGCTTCAAATTTTGGTTTAGTGAAGCCGAAGAGAGAAGAAAAGAGAGAAGAAAAAAAGTGTGTTTTTTTGGGTGGGAACCATCTAATGGGTGTGTGTGATTGGTGGGTATAGTAAAATTGTAGGGTCCTTGGTTTCAGCCTACTTTGGGCTTGGTGTTTCGGGTGTTTAGGCTAGTTTGGGGTTAAAATGACGTGACACTGTGTGATTGGTAGGCATGGGACTACACAGGGCTTGTGCTCCTTCCCCCTAAGTAGGGGTGTTCAGAAAAACCGAAAACCAAATAAAAACCGTAAACCGAACCGTAACCGAAAAAACCGACCCGAACAATGAATTTGGTGTTTGGTTTGATTTTTGGTTCTACATTTTTTTTTAATTTGGTTTATGTGGTTTATTCAGATAACCGGAAAAACCGGTAAACTAATTAATTATTATTATTATTTTTTTTTATCTTCCAAATCTTTTGTATTTCATTAAAACCAAATACGAAACTTACATCACAATAGAAGGTACACGGGCAACAAGCTGCGCCGCCACCCCTTTCTGAATTGCGAACCCTAGTCTACCAAAGACAAATCCTTGCCCCTCTGGAGATGAACTATTGCTGTGGACGACCCGTTGGACCCTGGTCAAGAAACGAATAGCTTCTGGCGCTAGGGAGCCAAAGGTATCAAAGGCCAAAGGGATAAAGACATGTTGGTTCTCTGCACAAGCTTTAGCATGCTTATCTACTTTCTTGGATTCCGCCTTTCTCGATGCTTGCCCAGCTACAAACCCTGTTTCCCTTAACCCAACCAAAGGAGATACCCCTGTGAGGTCCACGCAAGCATGTTTCCCCCTTTCCCAACCAAAGACAAGCAGATCTGCAGGTCGCAGGGTGGATCTCCCTTCCGCAGGGTCTGTGAGAAAATTTACAGGGGCCTCCTTTTTGGCAGAAATCCCAGCTCTTCTTAGGATGTCCCACAAAACGTCCCTCACCCAGTCATGCCGGTATTTGAATCCAGGGAGCTCTTTGCAATGAATTGCGTGCTCCCCGTATTTATCCATGCAAGCTTTACGGCAGATGGGGCATGTTTCGTCTTCCGGATACATAGGATCATCAACCGGTACTTGAGTATAGCCCTGTATTCCACTGCAGACATGCATTGACCCAACCCCTCAATCGGGATAACTGTCAAAAAATCCTGAGCATGAGGGCCCTTTAGGCATTCAATCACCGCCTTCTGGCGGGAGGACAACTCAAAAACTTCTCCCAGGCTCTGAGCAGTTTTGCTAAACAGAGCATTCGCCAAAGTTTTTTGTGGCTTTGAGGGGGCGGTGTCCTTATTAGAAAAACCGCCAATATCAAAGTCCGGGAGATAGACATTTAAGCGTTCGAGCGCCTGTTGATAGTCCGGGTCTAGCCCGATGACCCCACTGTTTCGAAGGATATGATCCTGAAGTTCCCATGACTGAGCTCTAGATGCCACAAAGGCATAAACCCCAACATCTCGAGCTGAAAGGAGGCCCAAACCACCTAAGCGCATCGGCAAGGATGCCAAGCGCCACTGGAGGTCCCCAAAGAAGGGGCCACCACACACAACTATATCTTCAATAGCCTCCCGGAGGCCATCATCGAAAAGGGATACCGCATCCACCATTAAGTGGGGTTGACAAGTTCGCAACCCAAAAAGTAACTTAGCAACCCCCATGCATGACCTGAGCAGCAGGAGTTCACTTTGGGGGTCCCTAAGGCGGGGCAGGAGTTTCATAAGGGCAACCGCACTGGTGGCCCGCCGCCCTGCCAACTCCCCAATAAAGGTAGGATCTCGGCTGACAGCCCCACCAAGGAGCTTAACCCCCTTCTCTGGTCTACCAATCCCTTTTGGGAAAAGCCCGTCCTGACCTTTTAACCCGTCACACGTCGGCCAAAAGACTAATTATATATTGATGGGAAAGTCATTCTTAAACCTGAATTGAAAAAATCAGTTTATAGAGTTAGTTTGACGACTCATATATGGACGTCTTTCCAAAGAATCAATTATATGTGTCTCACTGCACATTATATTGATCAAAATTGGAGTTTACAAAAAAAAAAGTAATAAAGTTCTAATAAGACAGTGAATGCGGAGGATTCAAGTAGCCAAACTTTTAATTTATTTGGCAGTGTTGATGATAAAATTTCTAATTTCTATGATGTTTTTGTTTGTGTGTAAGACTATTTTCTTGATTTATTTGTCTTATTTTGTTTTAAAACTTTCTTTTACAATATATTGTGTGGTTTGATTTTTTGGTTTATGTTAATTGCTAACTTTATATTCGGATTTCGGAATACAAAGGTATACAAGTTAGAGAATAAAAACTTCGGTTGAAATCGGTTTGTTTGGTTTTAAACCGAAACCAAACCGAATTCAATTTGGTTTGGTTTACATATTCCTAATTCGGTTTGGTTTGGTTTTTGGTTTGGGATACAAAATTTTGAAAACCGAATAAACCAAGTAACCCATAAACCGAACCGATAAACACCTCTACCCCTAAGTAAAATTTAAGATTTGGGAAAAGAAAACACAATTTCGCATTACATTATTATAATACTTTTCCGTACTTTAGATTAGTTTAGATATTCTAGAGTTTAAATCGACTTTTAATGATTGATAATCTTTGCTTATAGACCTATAAATAAACAGGACAAACATGAAAATGGTTTGTTCGTGTTTATGTTTGCCCCTAAAGAAAGAAAATGTTCGTTTATGTTCGCGTGTTGGTATTCTAAACAAAGGAATATCACTAGACGAATGTACAAATGTTAGTCGCTTACCCAAAGTTTTGTTTCAAAAAGTTCATTGAAGTGACTAGTTGATGCAAAAAGTCTAAAATTAATAAATAAATCTAATGAACATGTAAAGGACACCAACGAAAGAACGTTAATGAACCAAAAAACCAACTTAAAAGAGCTAAAATCAACAAACATAAATTATGTTACAACATTAATGAACCGTCAGGACGTGTATTAATGTTTTTTTTAGCAGTTAAGATAAACAAAAATAAGCTGTTCATACTCATTCTAAACTTTATGTGGCATGTTTTACGTCCGGGTTAACTAGAGGTTCAATTCGTTTACAATCCGTTTTTTTTTTTTTTTTTTTTTTTTGAATGGCAAGTAGTGCAACCAGTGAAGCTCTGGCTAACATGTAACACCCCAAAAATCGAAAAGTATTTTATTATTAATTATTATGGGATAACCAAGTTAGAGAATTTAACTAAATTACCTTAACTTGAAATCATGCAATGAGGTATTAATAATTAACCTAGTTAACTAACTTGGGGGACCAGAATTGCCAAATGAGCAAAGTTCCATTAAATCCTTTTATATAAAAAAAAACTAGTATGGAACCCGCGCGTTGCAGCGGGGTCGACAATACAAGACGGGAACATAATTCAAACCTTAAAACGATAAAAAAAATCATATGTAAGTTGTATATATTTATATATAAAAGCACTCGTGCTTAACGGCAGAGAAGTTTCTAACATTAATTAGGATAGTTACATGATACCATGTCACGTTCTATATACATATTGATAAAAAAAAATATATATATATATATATGGATGAGTATTTAGTTTACACTAAACGGATGAAGTAAAAATTCTCTTTCAAATGTGTAAAAGTTGTATAAGAATAAAGGAATTATACTAAAACAATAAAAAAAAACATTTTTGATACGTACAACATATATAGGTGCTTGGATGTGCTCTTTAAGTTGGTATTACAACTTGAAGTCACTACAAGTCAATATGACCAATCAAATCCAATAGTTTATTGAAACTAATTGTTAAGATTATTTATTATTGTCTAACCAAATGTTAGTTTAACCATCTATTTATGATTCTAATTATTCAAGTTGGTATATTGAACCCAGTTAATTTCCATTCTATCATGAATGATTTGAGCTGCCGATTTAGTAATAACTTATTGTTTTGGCTTCAAGACTATGCCTGCATTTTCACTCTTCGCCCCTACCTTAATTTCAACCTCCAAATGAGATATCCCTGGAAAATGGAAAAAATTTTTGCATACTCTTTAAACCTTTTAAATATATAAAGGTATGGGATTGAGAATTAAAAGGAGGGAATGAAAGTGATTTGTAGTATTGAATTGGGTCTTTATAATGAGGGTTACATATTTAAAGGGGTAGAAATTGTGTATTAGAAAATTATACTATGGCATTAAAGGTTGTACACAAGGGTATAAATTGAAGAAATTGGGTAAAAATTTAGAGATTGCACTTGAGACTTTTGGAATGCCATCTTAACTTTGCCAAGTTGGACATCTTTGCCCATTGTGTAACACCCCAACCGATGGCGGAAACATCGGGATGTCACGTATTGATGATTGTTCAGTAGCTCATGGTGAATAATAAATTTCATTAAATGATTTAAATAAATTACATACAATTGTTCTAGAATTTGTACATCAAATTGAATAAAACTATACACATATCTTCAAGCATCAATTCAAATCTTCAAGCAAATAGAACCTGAAACATGTTAAGTTGAAAATGTTTTGGGTCAACAAAAGTTGGTGAGAATTACATAGGTTTTTGATAATAGAATAAAAATGTTGTGCAATTCATGTGTCATGTCAATCTAGTCCATATGTGAGAACATACTAGAAGTAAATCGAGTGCATAACCAAACCTGATGACTGTTATAATGTGGTACCTCCCATACGCTCATGGTTCACCTAAATATGTTATACGATAACAAACACCCACGCTACCTTTGTAGGAGGCACGTATCCGGGTGGGATTGTCAGTCCAATAGATCTATCAATGTATACCGTCGGCTGATCAATGTTAATGATTATGCTAGAATGGTGCTTACTCTAATCATGCTCAAGACATAATGCAACATAGAAAAACACATAGACACATTGATGATTGAATTGCAATGATAATGTTATAACATGTTTCACCCCAAAAATGGTGATAAATAAAAGGGGCTATGTAAAACTCACCTTGGTAAAATGTTATATCTTGAAAAATAGTTGTGTTGCCCAAATGTGTCAAGTATCACCCTATAATAAGGTAATAAAATATGTCTAAGTCTATCAAGTCTACAAATGTATAAGTTCTAGGGCTTCGAATTGGGGATAATTGCTCGTTTGATTATTATTAAAAATATTCGCCAATTGAGAGAAATTTAGTAAATAGGTAACCAAAAGTCTTTTTATGAAATTTAAATTTAGAATGCTTACAATAATGTGTTTGAAGCATAAAAATAATTTTTATAAAATTATTTCATTTAAAATAGATTTTTAAATCTATTTATTTATAATTAGCCAATAATTAACTTTAATATTCAAAAATACTAAAATTAAAGAATTCTTATTTTAAAAATCATATTTCTGTTCTAAATGATTAAAAATAATCTGTATAAAATTTTGGTGCAAAAATGATGAAAATTGGATTTATTATGATTTAATTATGATTAAATCTAACAAAAATTGATTAAAAATATAAAATAAATGATTTTACTGAATTAAAAATTATTTCAGTAAAGTTTGACTTTATAAAAAGTCAGGATAAATTTTGGAGAATTTAATAAAATTGTTTTGATATATAAATGGATTTTTATAAATATAATAGTATAAAAATGATTTAATTATTATAAATATTAAATAAATGAATTTCTGAAAAATAAAAATTGTAAATAAAACTTTTATCTCAGATTAATCAAATATAATTTTTTTAGAATTTATAAAATAGTTTTGATATTTTAAAATGAATTTATAAGATTAAAAGGTTTAATATATATATATATATATATATATATATATATTAGTTTGTTAAAAAAAAGGAAAGAAATAAAAAGGTGTGGCCGTAGCCGGGACTCGAACCGGGGAGCCTTGGGTTATAACCCTTGGTCACAACCACTTGGCCTAGGCCAGTGGTTGTGATAATCTCCGGTTTAATTTAAATAAATACCTTAAGCGAATGTTAGTTTATCCCCAAATAAAATCACGAACCCTAGAAATTTCAATTGAACGATTCAGACATAATGAACTCGATTAAAGTTAGGGTTTATGTTATATGATTGCCGACTAGTAAAACCCACAGAAAAAACAAGGACTCACAGTGATGAATTGATTGTAATCGTCGGGTCAAAGCAAAAGTCAAACGGCGAGCTTGATAACAATAATCAGAGTGAATCAGAGAGAATTGGAGGTTGAGAGAGAGTTGTGAGCGAGTATACAAGGTTCGCAGAAGGTCTAATTATATAGAGGATCAAAGGGTTGTGTTAATTGGAAAGTTTGACTTCGTTTTTAATTCAAACGCGTAGGGTTAATAATTGGTCAATGATTATTGCTAATCAGCGTGCAATTTAGTTGATGATGGCCGGTAATCAAGCATGGTTACCAGATTTGTAACAATCGCGCGTTAATATAGTCAATTGAAGGGTCAAACAGAAAAAAAATGACTTCTTGTCTGTTGTCTGCTGTTCGATCAGAGGAGAAGAAAGGAAAGAGGGAGACGAGAGTGTTTAAATAAAATTAAGGCTGGGAGTAAAACGATAAAAGGGTGTGGTCCAGTGGTGTAAACGCGTGAGTGTGTGTGGGGGTGGTCCGGTTCGATACCCGGCACAAACACCCCTTTTTTTTTTAAAAACAGATACAAGGCTTGGGCTGCTTTGGGCCTGCTGTTGGGTTGGGCTGACTCCAGGCTGGGCTCACATGTTTGGGCCGGAAAAATAAAGAAGGGTGGGTTTGGTTTTGGTTAGGGTTTGTGATTGTGGGTTTAGTTATAAAATAAAATCTGAGAAATATTATTATTACTATTATTATTATTATTATTATTATTATTATTATTATACACATATATATATATATATATATGTGTGAAAAAGAATTATCTTTGTATAAGGGTTCAAGATAACACCAAAAATAATAAAGCTTGTTGTTTTACTCCGTAACGTATAATAAATGCGTAATGTTACACATTGCTCCCTCTTTATAATGTAGTAGAGATATACTTTTAATTAAAATTTTGATTTTTTACATGATTAACATTATCTAGAGGTGAACAATAATTGAAACTCAACCGAAATCGAACAAAAACATACAAAACCGAACTGAATATTAACAAAAACCGAGTTAACCTAATATCGGTTTTTTTTGTACCATAAGTTAACCAAAATTAACAAACCAAAACTGAACCATTTATACATTTATATCATTTATACATCAATTATATGTATTTATACCTTCATTGCATGTGCTTCTAATCAAAATTTTAACCAAAGTTTGGTTTTTGTTATTAACCAAAATTAACTAAACCGAACTTAAAATAACAATCTAACCAAATAGACTGAACCAATTAACCGATTGGTTAACAAGATTGATAAACTGATAATGTCGATTTTTGTTTCGGTTGAAGTTTATAACCGAACTGAACCTAACCCAACCATGAACCAATAGAAGTCTGTATTCCCTACCACATCGTGCAGGCATGCTGTTATAGTTTAACTAATTTGGGTTAACTAATGGTACAAAAAGAGTTTACCAATTTTAAGTTAAATCGGATATTTTTAGTTTTCAATAGATTTTGGTTCAGATTTGTCAGTTTTTTGGTTTGGCTTCGGTGAACAGTTTAGTTATTGCTCACTCTTAGATATCGTTAATCACGTAGCACATAAAGAGTTTCAAAATAAAAAATAGCAATACTACACTCAAATTAAATATAATAAAATGCTCATTATTATGATGTAATATTTTTTTTTTATAAAAGTATAAACGTATGGAAAAAATGACTATTTAAAAATCATGGGGATTGCTTGCTTAAAATAAGGAAAATAAGTTTAACTATAATTTAAATAAGTAAAATTTAGTAAAGTTAAAGGGATTTAAGTGTAACTAAGATAGGGTATTAAAATGTAAATAATGTAAGAATGACTATTTTACCCTCTTTTTAGGGTTATTAATGAAAAATAAGTTCTTAACTTTTGGGTATCTTAAATTACCCCTCACTCATGCATTATAATATAGTATAGATAATAAACATACACACACCTGTGTGTTATTCGATCTCCAGGAAGGAGAAAAAGGTCTCCTTGACCTAATTCCCAAATTCATCAAATTGAAGAGGAAATCAAGGTCTAAATCATTGCATGTTGGAGTGGGTGAACTCTCCTACGAAATCTGACCATAAGGTATGTTGTGAAACTCGATTTGGGTGACTTCTCTACAAATGGGTTTATGGCAAATTGTTGAATTAGATGAAATTGAGCTAGAAAGTGTGTTAGAAACACTATATAGAACTTGGATTCTGAATAGATTCAACTAATTTGGTGATTAGAATTGAAACCCACATATGGGGTGTAAAGGGTGTCATGGGGTGAAGAACACATGACCAATCCTTGTTTCTATTATGTTAGTCTAGCTTGATGTAGTATGATTATTGTCATGATATATGAGCTTATATGTTTAGAATCTAAAGAAATTGTTAAATGGGTTGATTGAATGTAAGAACAAGGTGGTATGCGTTTAGAACACTAGTGTTTAAGGCTAAATTCATGTCTGCGCGCCCGGTGTTTGATGAAATGCCAAGTTGGGGAAAACTAGTTACTTAAGTGATTTAGAATCATGTTTGGTTAACACTTGTATAGGATGTTAACCAAGTTATAAACCAAGTAAATTGCACGTTATGCGTAAGAGACTAAAGCGTATGTTGGCTAGTAAACAATGCATTGCATGAAGTAAATAAACACTTATTGATGCGTTAAATATGCTTGTGATGAACTAGAAATGAGATGAATACATATTTAATGGATATTTAAGAATTCCATATTATGTGTTCTAACAAACAAGCCATGACATGTCCCTAAGTTAGGTATGCGACCTAGGGGCGAACGTGTGAAGCGGAGACAAGTCGAGCATGAAGCGAGAACTGTTGCAAGGTAAGTATTTCTTACGCCTTAAGATTACAAACACTATGTAGAATGCTGCCAAAACGCTGCACAAAAGTGCAGCCAAAACGCTGCCAAAACACTGCACTAAACTGCAGCGAAAAGCCGCTAAAACATGGCTAAAACGCTGCACAAAAGTGCAGCCAAAACGCTGCTAAAACACTGCACTAAAATGCAGCGACAAGCCGCTAAAACATGGCTAAAACGCTGCACAAAAGTGCAGCCAAAACGCTGCCAAAACACTGCACTAAACTGCAACGAAAAGCCGCTAAAACATGGCTAAAACGCTGCACGAAAGTGCAGCCAAAACGCTGCCAAAACACTGCTCTAAAATGCAGCGAAAAACCGCTAAAACATGGCTAAAACGCTGCACTAAAATGCAGCAAAAAGCCGCAAAACATGGCTGTAACGCTGCATAAAAGTGCAGCGAAACACTGCTAAAACGCTGCACAAAAGTGCAGCTAAAACACTGCCAAAAACAATGCACTAAAGTGCCGCAAAACATGGCTGAAACGTTGCATAAAAGTGCTGTGAAACACTGCCGAAACGCATAAGTAAATTCGTGTAGAATCATATCCTATTATATGAGACAATGACATAATAAGGATCCTACGGTATAAACCATAATGCGACAATGGGTAAGAACTAAAAATAAGACTTATTTGGCGACAAACCTTAAGATATAAGGTTTGGATGCCTTAAGAGTAAGCTTTGAATGGGTCAAGCAAACCAAACGATTCATCCGGGTATTATGGGTAAGTCATTAGCATCTAAATCTGGGATGTAATGTTTGCCTTGTCGAGTTGTTAATCTGCAGGTAAGCGTATTGGCAAGGCGCTCGCTTTGCTTTAGTACATTAAGTAGAATTTGCATGGTATTTGTATTGGGTCATGACTTTGACCCGCCAGGTAATTATTGTGATTCGCATATGGTATGGTGACATTGTCCAATGAAAAATTGCCATTGAACTTGATTTGGTTAGTAAGCCACGTCATGTGTGATTAAAATGATATAGAGTATAATACCCTTTAGAGCCAAAATGCTTGTATGATACCAAAACATGGTTAGTTAACTCAAAAACTAAGCGTATGAAACCGGATAAGCCGGATGGCGAAATCCGGGTTTTTATATAATAGGACAACATTTATCAAGTACTTATGGAAAATACTCGCCTCAAATCTTAGATGGATAAGTTGAAAATTTGTTAGAATCAAAGGGAGAGATCCTTTAATGAATAGAGAAACTTGGTGAAATGTTCAAGACCTTAAACGGGTCAAAACAGTTCTAATAAATCATAGCCTACTGGTTACACCCGTAGGCTACGGCTCCTTGTATGTTTTCAAACATAATGAGTAAACCATAGGCTACAGCGTGTTTTTGAGTTTTCTTAAATATGTGTTTCTTGTTTTCTTCCCAAATGCATGGAAGTTAAACGCGATACTAACCTTCGTGTTGTGTATCTGTGATAGGTTGGGTACGTGTTGGGCTACTGGATGGATGATCGAGTAAGCAGAACGAACCGAACACGCCTGAGTACCGGAATGCTTCCGCTTTAAATAATTGTTCAAATCTCTAACGTAGAAAATATTAGCAATGGTCTTAACATTTTTAATACGAAAAATATTGGAACATATCAAATGTATCATGTTTTTTTTTTATATATTGTGTTGTCTTAACTAATAAAGTTGTAAACGGTTGTGGTTTTTAAGTCCTAAACCCGCAAGTTTTTATGTCTAAATTGTGCGATTACGGGTTAGGGTCTTACATAACACCCTAGGCCAGCCTGTACTGATTACCCATTTCACCTGGATTGGGGATCTCACCAGGTGAAACCCCCACATGTGGTAAATATGGTTCCAACAAGAATTGAACCATTAACCTCCACATGACCTCCACTCTAGCTCCCCCAATTTTCACCAATTGAGCTAGGCTTCATTGGATGTGACCTATGAACTTATCTATACTACTATATAATAGGTTCTGGATGGGCAAGATCGTAATTTTCATTTAATTTTAAGACACATAAAAACTTTGTTTTTACATTTGGTACAAGTGTTAATGCATAAATAATTTCTCATTTACAATATTGTCCCTCTACACTTTAGCATTTTTAATAATGTAGTGTAATAAATGACAAACAATAATGTAGTGTTATTACATCTACCATTTATATTTATAATGCAATAGTATTTTATAAAAGCTTGTAAATGAGAAATTATTTATGCATTAACACTTATACCAAATGTAAAAACAAAGTTTTTATGTGTCTTAAAATTAAATGAAAATTACGATCTTGCCCATCCAGAACCTATTATATACCTAAAAATTTGACTAACATATTCAAACTCAAATAAAAGAAATAGGCATCGTCCCATTTGTGACTGACTAGGTCATTAGGAAAACCAAAATAATTGTCAAATAAGAATACATGTTGACTTTTAGTTTAAAAGTACAACAATTAAATAACTTATTAACTTATACTAAAAATAATAAATAAAAATTTGACTAACATATTCAAACTCAAATAAAAGAGATAGGCGTCGTCTCATTCGTGACTGACTCGGTCATTAGCAAAACCAAAATAATTGTCAAACAAAAATCGATGATAACTTTTAGTTTAAAAGTTATTGTATATGTAATAAAAGTTTACAGTTAAAAATTACAATCACAAATGTTGTGTTAGTTAAGCGCAACATCATGGCTATAATGTTAATCAAGAGCAACCTCATGGTTTCTTTGATTAAATGTCATGGTTTATTTGATCCGCGCATACAACACAAACTTCTCCTTCACACCTATGGGTGTCTCATTAGACGAAACAATCGCCAACATGAGAAATGACATATATACGTTTGGAGCATATTCGGAAATATACCACAAAATCGACCAGTTAGTACTATGGGATGGCAAACCCATCCCACACACCATTCTTTATTTTTTTATGTCTTCATTTAGAGTATTTAGCTATTTTTTTTCCCAGAGACTGAAATCTTGTCCTCTGATTCAAGTTTTCATAATTCTCCCGCATCAAGTTTTATTTTTTATTCATGCTTTCAATATCAAAAGATTTCCACCAAAATAATTGGCACACAAGAATACATGATGACTTTTAGTTTAAAATAATTATATATGTAATAAAAGTTTACGGGTGCAGCCCGCCGCAACGCGCGGGTTCCTGCTAGTACATTATAAAGGAGGAGTGATGGCCAACATGGTCATTTTCATTTCCATACAACTTAAGATGCAACATGTACAACATATTTAAGCATGAAATTTAAGGGTATAATAGGCATAGGTGTGACAATTAAGACACTTAGAGGGGCAATGTAGACATTTACCCACGTCATACTTTACAACATCAAAACACTTTTACAATACTACCCTCCTTCTTTCATCCCTACCCTCACAAACATCATTTGCCTTATGGTTTTCCTTCTTCATCATCAATGTTACCAATGAATGTTTCTGTAGGATCGACTAACGTGTCACCCGACAATCACGAGGGCTATATTCAAGGTGCGGAATCCCTTGAATATGTCTCAATAACAGAAACAAAGATGAAACAATGATAAACGAGTAATTACAACACACACACACACGGGTCAAAAGATTATAGATTAATCACTAAAACAGAGCTCGAGTGTTTACAGAGATCAAATCAGACCTTACAGACCATGGGAGGGTGTTTGGAGAGTGTGTGAGGCAAGAACTAATGATTAGGGCAATGATTGGGACTATTTATACCTCCCATACTCGTACAGACCACTTTAGGCGAGTAGGAGGCTATCACACATTAACAACTAGCGAATAGGGCCCTATTTGCTAGTAGCTTCATGCGAGTAGGGCTATACCACATCAAGACTGATGTGGTATAGGCTGTAAATGCCTAAAGCTAATGTGGTATAGGCCATAAGTGCCTAAACCCACACCGTACTCGCCTGAAGTGTCCCAAACGTCCCGAAACGCGTACAAACATCTCCAAACACCCCGAAATACGTCCAAACAACATATATACTAGCCTAGGGACATCATGCACTTACAGACTCCCCCTTGGACCAGGCTAGTATACGTACAAAAATTACATAAGACATCGTTTATAGCAACTACTAGCAACTTTACAGACTCAAAATTGAAAACATACACAACAAACATAACATAAACAAAACATGCAGCATCTTCAGTCTTCATCAAATCGACATTGTCTCGATCCTGGAAAGTCTTGACCAGTCGCATCCCGCATGAACTTTGTTGGCGTGACAGAAACGAATCACCTGTTGAAATTTCAATGCTTGATCGGCTTCGGCCTTCAGATGTTGTATTGGATATAAGAACAATGTCTCCACGTCTTTCTCCGAGCAATTAATCAGCCACATTGGATCCCATATTCTAATTTTCCTGCACGGTTTTGGTGAGTTGCTCAAGACTATTACGGCTTCTGTTGTCTCTGCGTCATAATGCCAGTAATAAAGCTTAGAAGAGAAGTCTTGCTCAATCGGAACTAATGGAATCTTTGACGCGGTTTCGGGTGGTTTGATGATGTGCTTCCAAATAGGATTCTTTGTGATGGGATGAATCTTGTTTGTCACAACGGATTTTGGGTATTGTGGTTGGAACTGGTCCCATCCCTCAACACTTTCTCTTCTCATAATGTTGTAGAACCCTTGAAGTTCATAGCGAGACTCATGATACAAAGGAGGCTGCAATCTAACCAAATCACGTATATGCCAGAAGGGCAGACTGAGGACTTTTGTGTACGGTTGAAAGTAGAGAAGACCATCCTGCCACTTTACTCCCAACATCTTAGCATGCTTTATGTAAGCCCAGCTGATCACGCTTCCTGACATCTTTACCAACTGTTTCTTGAATATTGAAGCTTGTACAGGTTCCCTTTTCTTCTCAGACTCGCCTCCAGATGGAAACCACTCAGGATACTTTTGTCTGATCTTGTCATGTCGTTCTTTCACTTTGTCTGGGACAGGTGTAGGATCAGACTTTAGCTTTTCTTCAGACTGATTAAGCATCTCCTCAGAGATCTTAGGTATCCCGCTGCTCGACTCACCAACCACATACTCGGGTGTAGTGACATTGGTTCCATCTTCCATCTCCACTTCATGATTGTCTGGATGCAGTTCTGGAGCAGAGTGGCCTGCACTAGAAGATTCTCCAGGTGCCAAGCCAAAGATCTTTTCCAGGTCCTCAGGTGTAACCTCAGGAGGTATTTCACCTTCTTCCAGATCATAATCAGAGGACACAGGAGGCACGTACAGGTTGCCATCATCATCATAGTCGAAATAACTGTTTAGAGGCTCGAGATTTTCCACAGGAACTATAGCTCGCTTTAGTGAGTCTTTGAGTTGCTGAATCTTGCTCTTCATTGGATCAGGCTCCCCCTGAGCAGAAGAACCTGCTGCGGGATCCTTGCCTGATTTGTCGTGACTCTTCTTTGTTCGAAATAACTGTTTAGAGGCTCGACATTTGTAGCAGAAGCAGACGAAGAGGTCTGATCGGATGACCCGGAAGCTGTGGGTCGAACTTTCTGTCTTATACTTCGGATCCTGTCACCAATAGTATTAGGAACAATCTGCGAGCTTGTCGCTGCCTCGGTAACTGAGACTGGCTCAGTGAAGATTACCGAAGCAGGCATTGACATAGTGACACTGGCAGGCATCGCTGCACTAACTGAAATAGGAGCCGAAGATGTCATTGCTGCTGCTGTTGTTGTTGTTGCTGTTGTAGCTGCTGTTGTTGTAGCTGTTGCTGCTGCCGCTTGAGAGGATTGAGTGACTGGATCCCCAAAAGCTTCAGGAAGGGTGAATCGTCTATTTCTTGGAGGTTTCACCGCTTGAGGTTTAACAGACATCGTCTTCTTACATCGAACCCTGTCCTTCTTGGCAGTTGTCTTTTGTCTCTTTGCAGGAGGCGAAGAGGCAAGCTCTGCATCGATATCTGCAATAAGATCACCACTACCTGGAGTGAAAGTGGGATCTCTTGCAAGGTCTCTCGCCTCGGCTGTGAGAGCTCTATCCTCTTCTAGAGAGAGTACATCGGGTGAATCATCTTCTGTAGCTTCTGAGTCGTCATCTGCATCAGTTATGTCAGCTGGTGCGTCTTCATCAACATGTGCTTTACCTCTTCCAGACTGAGAGGCATCAGGTTCTTGTGCAGTACCAGAAGGTTCAGAGAGGTCTAATAAATTCGGATCAAACTCCTCTTCATCACCTTCAGCCGTGTCAGAGATCCTGCCTGGGGCGTTTTCTCCCAACTCATCCGTTTTACGCCCTATATTGTGCCCTTCTTTAAACACCAACCTGTGGATACGAAAGTCATCCTCTGAATCACTATCTTTGTGTCTCCACATGTTGCCTGGTGGTGACACATAGTCTTCTCTCTTCAAGTGCCCATATAGTCGTCTATTCGGAGGATATTCAGACTTCGGTCGCCCTTTGTAACTTCTCATCCTGTTCATTTCAGCCTGAGTAACATCATCAGTCCCTATATACTCAGCAGGATGCTTCACCAAATCAGGTACTTGATTATCAATGATCAACTGTAAGAACCGGTGATAGACAATGAAAGACTTCTTTGTCGGCGGCAATAATATGATCTCCTTTAAGTTGTGCAGAATCATCTTGGAGAAGTTAAATGGCTTGTTGAGTGTCAGAGCGACAATCGCAGAGGCCAATGTATCTCTTATCGCATCAAAAGCACCTTTTCTCGGACCAAGGCACTTCAAGACCACATGAGTAAGATATTTAATCTCCGGCGGAAGTAATCCTTTCTTCAGCATCGTCTGTTTGTCGACTTTACCCAAATACTTCATCCTAAGAAAGCCGCCACGTATCAGAATAGCGTCAAACACTATAGGATCAGCATCAGAATCTCCAAACTGTAGCACTTCTCGAATTAGCTGTTCGGTGACAATAACATCTTTTCCTTGAACCGAACTAGTAATCACGATCGGATCAGCCTTGGGATCAACCTTGGCGTTACGATAGAATTCTAGCAAGATATCCTTGTAAGCAGCGTGCTGCTTGGATATCGCATAGTGTATTCTCGATCGTTTTAAGAAGTCGATGACGTCTTGAAAGACTCTGCCTTTATCCACAGTAATCGGTCCGAGAAAAGCACAACAGTTGTGCTTTGGCGATGTCATCCAATTCTCCATCCTGTACACCAAAACGCGTAATAAGTATCATATGTTGATCATATAGTCATAAACAAGACAAAAACGGACAAAACTTTGACAGATTTTGGTTGACAGCTTGTTTCAGGCGATTACAGGTTGTAATCGCCCTTATCAACTGGCGAGTAGGGTAAATTTAGACAATTTTACACGAGTAGGACTGTTTAAACGCGACTGGACATCAATTTAATGCTATACAGGCGATTATGCAGCACAAATACCCTATACGCCTACGCTTCATGCGAGTAGGAAAGCCAAACAGCCTAATCGCTCATCCTTTATGCGAATAGGGAAGCTAAACAGCCTAATCGCTCATCCTTCATGCGAATAGGAAGTTATTGAGTCCTGCTCGCTATACATGTCATGCGAGTAGGCTTCTACTCGCTTTGACAGTGTTTATCACCAATAAATTGCCAAAATCTTGTCGTGTTTTGTTTCGAGTCCGGATATTGTCACATTGAAGTCTAACACCACCCAAAAACAAAACCCCTATGAATTTTCTCACTTTCAATACAAAAACAGGGATCAATTGGACAAGTTTAAAAATTAGGGTTTATAGTTTCAAAATTGGGGCTTTTCAAAACTGAGATGATTTGGATAATGTTTTGGTGCTAAAAGATCCTAAAGATGCCGATAAACAAACCCCCATTAACATTTATCATCAAACATAAACACAAAACACACCCCGATCAACATACTGTGAACAAGGGTTTCGGCCCTTTAAAACACAGATTAAGCCTTGAAACAGGTTATTATGATCTGAAAAACTAAGTATGGATTACCTTGATGATGTAGATTAATGTTTCAAGATCAGTATAAAACGGGCCGGAGGTTTGTTGATGACGGGTATGGAGGGACGACAACAGTGATGGTTGTTTGAAAGTATGATATGAAATTTTCTAAGTGTCTGCTTATATAGCTGGTTCCTAATCGCGTGGTTTACAAGCGACTAGAGTTGTGTTCGTATAAAAGGTCTCACGAGTACAGATACTCGCTTAGACCAACTGGCGAATAGACATTCTGATCGTCTATGTTGTATCTTACTTATAGTGTAAAGAAAAGTCCCCTATTCGCATGATTAACCACACGAGTATAAATGTACTCGTGTATACAAACAAGCAATTATACGGTAATCGCCTATGTATACGCGAATAGGATTCTAAATGTGTCCAGCTTTCACAAAAATTACCAAAATGCCCCTGCAGCACCATTTCTCGCATTTTTGACCCGTTAAGGTTCAAAACATGAGTTTTTCACCTCGTTTTAACACACGACACAGATAACGACTCATGACTTTGAAAAACTTTCATTTTCGACCCTTGTACTTGATAAAACATACGGTTTTGACCCGGCAAAAACACAAGTTTCCAATTAGTTGCCCTTTTTATTTTTCGGCGATTTATTCTTGAAGAAGTAAGATTACAATGGATTAGGATTCCAACATCGGCAATCAAGAATGATTAATTAAGCTAAACTAAGCATAAATAAAACAAAACGGGAGATCAGCTAACTGTACACTATCATATTTTTGCGAGTTTCAACGGTTAGGGAATCATATCAGTGTACGGACATCACTAGAACCCTTATATTTTCAGTTTTCGCTTAAATTACCAATAAGCATCCTACAACAACTGTCGATATTGTTGTCCACCTAAACTCAAAATCAAGTTTTATCGCTAGGCACTTTAGATATGTTTAAGGTAATATTAAGACTGAGATACAAGGTGTTCCCCGCCACGCGACACATTCCCGTATCAAGTCATGCACAAAGCTTCCTCGTAACCGGTGAGTAAGCTGTTGTCATCCGTATTTTACAAGGAGTGAACTCAGTGGTGATCAGGTCTGCAGAAACGCTGCAACAGAGAGACCAGTGAGATCCAAACCAGGGTTCAAGTCAAATACCGTATATTTGATTTTTCACGGTACGATGCTTTAGGTATATGATTTGATACCTTAGAGCGAATTCTCATTGAGAATAGGGTTTTGGCATATATGAATCTTTTTGCTCTTTTAGGATTCCCGGACGTCTCCTGATCAGAATTTATTCTATTTTTTTGTTTTTTGTTTTTTTTTTCAGGAAATGACATAGGGGTGTCTCAGTCGTAGGCTGCGACCCCAACGTACGACACATGTGCCACTCCTATTTATTCTGAGAGACGTCCAGTTCACCCCGGATGTACCAACCTCTTAAAGACCATGAAACCTCGGATTTTGGCATGCTATCAAACGAGATTTCGGTACCAAGACCATATGCCAACGCACGTTGATCCACACATGATTCAGTAGATTTAGGTTTATATCACCGTGCCGAATTTGGAAATGGTTTTGAGCCTACCAACACATCATTGTAGAGGCTACCTATCAGTTCCAATATTTTTAAGATGATAAGGGTCCAGACAGTCCGACTGATTGGTTAATATCATCTTCCCATTTTCACCAAAGAAAGTCATATTTGCATTTTTCAATTTTTTTTTGATTTTGGGATTTTCTCATTTTTTTTTGAATTTTTTGCATTTTCTGAATGTTTTTGTATTTTTCTGAAATTTTCTCCCCCTAAAAATCTAAAAATTTGCGAAAGGACAATATTTTTGATTTTTCTGATTTTTTTAAAGAAAAATATTTACAAAAACGATTACCGATGAGGATCTAATCCTGCTTAACTTTAATGTCGTTTAAGATTAACAAGTACTCAAAACGAGGACCGTCAAAAGCTTTGGTGAATAAATCGGCACGTTGGTAGTCTGTGTGGATTTTTACCATATCGATAAGTTTCTTTTCATAGCAATCGCGTATGAAATGATACTTAACCAAGATATGTTTCGCCTTGGAATGGTTAACTGAGTCTTTAGCAAGAGCTATAGCGGACTCATTATCACAGTGAATGGGAGTATTAAGAAATTTCAAACCGTAGTCTCTCATTTGTTGCTGTATCCAAAGAACCTGGGAGCAGCAGCTCGATGCTGCTACATATTCCAACTCGCATGTGGATAAGGCGACTGAGGCTTGCTTCTTGCACTGCCACGAGACTAGTCTTGGTCCCAAAAACTGGCATCCAGCCGATGTGGATTTTAAGTCTGTCTTGCATCCGCCATAGTCAGCATCACTAAATGCGATGAGGTCAAACTTATCGTCATTAGGGTACCAAAGACCTTTGGTCGGACAACCCTTTAGATAACGTAAGATCCTCTTCATAGCAACCAGGTGGGACTGTTTCGGCCTTGACTGGTATCTTGATAGTAAGCATGTCGCGAACATTATATCAGGTCTTGATGCAGTGAGGTACATGAGTGAGCCTATCATAGCTCGATAGAGAAAAGGATCAACGGTTTGTCCTTTCTCGTCAGGCCCAATCCCGTGATTGGTCTGAATCGGTGTGCCTACTGGAGTAGAGTCTTCCATCTGGAACCGGCTCAAGATGTCAGCAACGTATTTTGTCTGGTGGATGAAGATCCCCGACTCTTGTTGTTCTACTTGTAGACCGAGGAAGAATTGCATCTCCCCCATCGAGCTCATCTCAAATTTGTCCTGCATAAGCTTTTCGAATTCCCTGCACATGACATCATTAGTAGACCCAAAAATAATATCATCAACATAAACATGTACTAGAAGACGATCACCACCCTTTTCCTTGGTGAATAAGGTGCAGTCCACGAGTCCACGTTTGAACCCGTTGGATATCAGATAGCTGCTAAGCATTTGGTACCATTCACGCGGTGCCTGATGGAGTCCGTACAACGCTTTGTTCAATTTGTAGACTTTTTCGCGATGAAGCGGATCCTCAAAACCCGGTGACTGAGCAACATACACCTCTTCCTTCACGACACCATACAGAAAAGCACTTTTCACGTCCATTTGAAACACCTTAAACCGTTTGTACGAAGCGTAAGCTAAGAACATCCGGATAGCTTCAAGGCGCGCAACTGGAGCGTATACTTCGTTGTAATCTATTCCTTCGATTTGACGGAAGCCGAGGACAACTAATCGAGCCTTGTTTCTTATAATCACCCCGCGGTCATCCCGTTTACACTTGTAGACCCACTTTGTTCCAATCTTCTTCGAGCCTGGAGGTAAGTCAACTAAGTCCCACACTCCTAGCTTTTGGAACTGCTGAAGTTCGGCTTGCATTGCTTCAATCCATGGTTCTTCCCTCAGTGCCTCTTGCACAGTTCTTGGTTCAGTTTGAGAAACATACAAGGCGAAGGACCAATCGTTCTGATGACCTGCTTTTCTGATTTCCGAGTGGAGTGCCAGAGTACCTGTGTTGTCACTTGGACTAGCATTTCTGAGCTGACTGCGCGTCATGACTCTGCTAGCCGGATTACCAATCACATTTTGCATCGGATGAGTGTCGTGAATCCGAGATTCCGGATGTGCCGGCACTGGATCATCCGAATGCAGATTAAGGTTCTCCAAACCTTGAGATAGATTTGTCTCTGCGGCGCTTGAACTAGAGGGAGCAGCGGGTTGCATATTAAAACCGGAGAGATCGATCCGAAGACCTATCCCTGGAGCTGCTGAAGAAGAAGGACCAGCTTGATTGTTTCCTGTCGGATTAACTGGAGCTGTAGTGGTAGATTCACCATTTCCAGCTTGTTCCTCAGTGAGAGTTTCATGAGACTCCGCAAAATCGTCGTCGGAAGATGAAGATTCGAGAACCTCTGCTGACGCTTCCTGAAAAACTTCCTCAACTTCTGCTGCTGCGGTTTTATCAGGGGGACCCGTGGATGCAGAGGCATCAGATGGAGCAGGCGCAGGTGCATTAACCACGATCGGACGCATTAGCGGAGAGCTAGCTGCGTTTTCACATTCGTAATACATTTGCGCTACAACATCATCCACCAAATTCTCCACGTTGAAGGAATCAAATAGACTCTTATAGTCGAACAACCAATCAGGTCCAACACCAGGTGCATTGGCAGTATAACGCTGAACATCGACATTAAGCCAATCTTCAACGTTGTTGGTTCTTTTGTTGTACACTCTTTTGTTGGGAGTTCTGTAACCAACAAAGAAACCTTCTTCTGCCTTTGCACCAAACTTCCCATCGGGATGTATCATGGTGCATGGAGCTCCGAAAGGTTCCAGAAACTCTAAGTTCGGTTTCCTTCGGTTCAGAAGCTCGTAAGAGGTTTTCCCAAGCTTCTTTACCGTTAGCACCCTATTCAGAGTATAACACGCGCAGTGAACTGCCTCGTTCCAGAAGATCACAGGCAAGTTTGAGTCTGCGAGCATAGTTCTGGCTGCCTCAATAAGAGTCCGATTCTTTCTTTCTGCAACCCCGTTTTGCTGAGGAGTGTATGGCGCTGTGAATTCATGATGAATGCCCTTTTCTGCACATAACGCCTCCATAGCGTGATTCTTGAACTCTGTACCGTTATCGCTTCTGATCCTACGGATCTTTAGCTGATATATATTTTCCAGTTTAGTAAACAGATTCTTCAAGTAATCAAAAGTTTCACTCTTGTGCTTCATGCACACAACCCAAGAAAACCTAGAATAATCATCCGTAATCACTAAGCAGTATGAGTCACCGTTCTTGCTCTTCCGATTGACTGGGCCAAACAGGTCCATGTGCAGTCGTTCGAGTGGTAGACTAACTGAGTTTGTCTTCTTAGGCTTGTGAGACTTTCTTTTCTGCTTCCCTTTCTTACATGAGACACAGACGTCGTTTAAATGAAAATTCTTAACAGAAACACCTTCCACCAGTTGATTCTGGACCAGATGGTTCATTTTCCTCAAGTGGATGTGCCCCATTCGTCTGTGCCACATTATCGATTCCTTCTCTGTCGCCTTTGACAGAAAACAAGTGACTTGACCTTTCGCTATCATTGCTCGGCTCATGTCCAGGACGTATAAGTTGTTGACCCTGGGAGCTGAGATCATGACCCACTCTTTCAGTATTTTGAATCCAGGCTTCAAAATGAAACATGCGTTGTCATCAAAGAACACAGTGAACTTCTTGTCACATATCTGCGAAACGCTCAGCAAGTTGTGGTCTATCTGTTTGACAAAGCTTATCTTTTCAAAGCTTACAATACCGTTGCTCATACTTCCTTCTTTTGTAATATAACCCCCTTTATTACCAGAAAAGGCAACATACCCCCCGTTGATATTCTTTATGTCAAAAAGCAGGGATAGATCGCCTGTCATGTGCCCTGAAGCTCCACTATCAACAATCCATAGGCTGCTGATAAGGCCCTGTGGAACTCCCTGCACAAGCATTCAAAGTTCAGTGGTTAAGGGGGACCCAAGCCTTCACGGTCTTGGGTCTACCATCTTCATCTAACATCGGAAAGTCAACCCATCTTCCATTTGGAGTTGGTGTTGTATCCGATGGTACAACATTGCTTTCTCCAGCAGATGATTCTCCTCCTTTGGTTGGTGACTTGGGTCTCCAAATCTGTTCAGGTTTCTTTGGCTTGGGCTTCTTCTTCGCCTGTGGGCTAGAAGGTCCAGCCTTGGATTCCTTTGGAGGAACAGATTTTGGATCCACTTCAGAATTAACTGTACGTGGAGCAGCTTTGGGGTTGCCCTGCGGTTTAGCTGCAGCCTTTGCTGGTGGCTTAGGCGCTGCTTCAACCTTTGGAGGAACAGTGCTCCCCCTCAGCTGTGGACCCCTGCCATCAACTGGATTTTGGTTCATAGCAATCTTGTTGCGGTTATCATAAACGACCTGCTTTCCCTTTTGTTTCTCTGAGAGTTTAGGGGAAACAGGTTGCTTGGATTTGCTAGAACTGGGAGAATCATCCACCTTGATCCTTTCTCGTCTCAATTCAGGGCACGCAGCAACTAAATGCCCACATTCCCCGCACTTGTGACAGGATCTATATTCTTCAAATCTAGGAGATTCAAGTTTGGTCTCCTTTTTGTTCCTTTTGTTAGATGGGCCGGCAAATGAGTTTTTGTGTTTTAGATCCTCAAGACATCTTCTTTGCTGATCGACTTGAGGATCGTCGTTTCTTTCATTGCCGCTCGATCTAATGAACTCAGTTACATGCTTCTTCAGACTTCTTCTTTGAGCTTGATTTTGAGGATTAACGGTGTTAGTCTTTTGATTTTTCTTGTTATTCTCATTAGGCTGATTATCCTGATCCTTTCTACCCTTACCCTTACCCTTCTTTTTATTCCAGGTTTCCTTTTCTATGGTAATGACAGATTCTTGCCAAATTTTGGCAACAAGACCAGGGGCGATACATCTGAGAGGGACTTCCTAATCAGCATGCACCCTTTCAGACCCTTTTAGCTTATAAAACACCTTAATCCTCCTACCATCCTCGGTTTGCACTTTCGGTTCCAGTTCACTCAAGGTTTCAGTGGTAATGATATGATTCTCAAGAGGAACATCTTTAGTTTTGACCGGTGCATACCTAGGAGGTTCATCGAGCTCATCATCCGAAGAGTCAGTGTCATATACACTGATATCATCAGCTTTCTCACACAGATTGACAGCTTTAGCAGGATTAGCAGCCTTAGTGACCTCAGCAGGTTTAGCTGCTTTAGTAACCTTGTCCGCCTCTGCAGCTTTTGCTGCCTCAGCTGCCACGTCCACTAGTTCCTCCTTCGGCAAGACATCAAAATTATGATTTTCGAATCTCACCGGAGGTGGACATTGAGAATATTTGGGACTGGTGGAGAAGCCTTCCTTTTCAGAGTGTTCTACTATGTGATCAAGGACATACTTGCAGTTTAAATAACTCTCAAGCTTCTTCCTGATCTTTTCATAGTCACAGTTAACAATGGCCAATTGTTTCTTAGTGTCTTCGACCTCATTGATGTAATTATTTATAGCAATTTGCTTATTAGCCAAGGTTTTCGATAGTTTAGAAACATCCTTCTTAGAATTTTCAATTGTACTAAGAAAATTTTTCTCCTTTTGTCTCAAGGAATCAATTGACCTTTGTAACGGACCAACATCAGCTTTTAAATTCAGATTTTCTTCAGTTAATTCTTTAATTCTGAATTTTAACTGATTACACTCTACACAATCTAATTTAGAATCAGAAGAACTTACCTTGTTCGACGATTCAGTTATGGCCATCAATGCATAATGAGCTGCTGTCTTCTGAGCTCCAAAGAATTCGCCGTAGTTCTTCTCTATGCAGTCAGCATCCACAAGAAATGATCGTTTACCGATCAACGCATCTGCTTCAGCTAACAGATCCTCCAAATCTTCTCCCATGACAGAATCGCACTCCGAGTCACAGTCAGACACTTCGGTTTCAGAAGTAACAATGTCAGACTGACTCGAAGTTTCTTCAACTTTGGCTGGTGCTTCAGACGCTTGTTGAGCAAAACAGGCTGCACCACCTTGAGGAGCTTCTTCTCCAATGATCATATGGTTCCAGTTAAAACCTTCATCAGCTTGGATAACCAGGGCTTGACCTTGATTGTTGTTTGCAGGAGGCCTCTGGTTCTGGTTCTGGTTGTTGACTGGGACAATAGCTCGCTCAGTATTAGGTTGTGCCTGAGCTTGCTGCCTCTGATTCTGATTCGTTCTATTGTTGTTGAAGGGATTCTGGTGTCCTTGCTGCTTAGGTCGGTCACATTCCCTTGCAAAATGCCCTTTTGTGCCACAGTTGTAGCATGTGACCTTTGTTTTGTCGAACCCAAACTTGGTGTTGTTATTGATCAAGACATCTCTCCTTCCCGTCCTGTCCATGTATTCCTTTGCCCTTCTCACCACGCTTGCGAAGTGCCATTGTATGTCTATCAGATCCATGTCGTCTTTATCAATCTGCGAGTAATCCTCCTGTGTAAGATGAGGATTCCCGATCTGTCCAGCAACCAGTCCACTATAGGAGTTTACCAAGGTCGACAGTAGAGCCATATGTTCTTGAGCTAGCTCTACAGTCACCTTTTCTAAACCCGCGGTGTTCAGCTGCTCTGGGACAGTATTGGTCCGATAGACACCTTGATTAGAAGTAGAAGCACCTCCATATCCACCATAACTTGTAGTTGGAGCCCCGCCAAAACCTGAAGAAGAAGGTCCACTAAAGTTTGCAGTTGCCTGCGCTGGTGCTGCAAGATGAGAAAACGGGTTAACACCAAACTGGTTAGTATTAAAATTCAAAGGATACGGGTTTGGTCCAAAAGGATATGTAGGAGGAAGAACATCAGCTGGGGGACCATAATTGTCGAAAGCATAAACTGGGTCCGGGTTAACCACAAAAGCAGTTTGTGGTTTGGTACCACCCACACTGGTGTCCTGAAGAGGATTCCCATAATAGATGCTGGGATTCTGTGGAATGAGCGCCTTGTTTGCTCTCCTGATTTCCTCTATCTCCTTGTTTTCCAGCTCGGTAATGAACTCGTTGATGGAGAGAGTCTGATATGCATTGCTTGACTTTAGAATATCCAACCATTGATGCCAGTGAGGAGGTAGCGCCTCAGCAAATCTTTCTACAAGGTCCGCAGATGAATATAAGACCCCGTACTGATACATTTCAGACATCAGATGGTAGTATCTAGCAGTCAAGTCCCTCAGAGATTCGTTCCCAATAGCATTGAAGTTCTCGAACTCCTTCTTGAGTTGATCCATTTTAACCTTTCGCGTCTTCAGATTACCCTCATTTCGCTCAGCCAGTGCTAACCAAAGCATCTGTGATGTTGTGCACTGAGCGAATTGATGAAGAATATCCTTGGGAAGAGCTTGCTTCAATGCCGCCATCGCCTTCTTCTCATACTTATACTTCTTCCTCTGATCTTCATTCATGTCTTCAATTGAGATCGGAGTTGTGGAATTCTCAACCATAGGCCTACTATACCCAGTCTCTATCACTGACCACACGAGACCATCAATACCCTCAACATACGTTTGAAATCTGCCTTTCCAACCATGGTAGTCAGACATGTATTGCAGTTTCGGCGCCCTATTCGAACTACCCGTCTCTAAGTCACTCATGAGAACGGAAGACAGATGATTTGTCTGTGAGTTTGCAGCAGCCGCGAGTGCCCAAGGATTCGCGTTCATCGCTTGTTGTTGAGCCGCTAGCGCCCACGGATTGATTCCGGCAACATTCGCTTGCATCTGCGCTTGTTGCATCCGTTGCGCGTTTCGCTCGGCTGAGTATTGCCAAGGGTTTGTGGGTACGTTCGCTTGATTGTTCAATTGTTGGTTATTATGTTGCCTAGGTTGGTTTAGATGACCCCACGGGTTTGCCATATGTTAATATTTGTCAACAGTCCGATACTTAGTCAAATTTTTCAGTTTCAGGTCCTTTCAGGCGAGTAGGAACTCTATTTGTGTGATTATAGGCGATTAGGGTGTAAATGTGTGAAGATTTTTTGTAATAGCCTAAGCTATAGGCGATTAGGGGTTAAGTGTGTTAGGGATCCTTGTAATCGCCTAAGACTTAGGCGAATAGGAGTTTTGATGTGAGATAGGGGCTGTAATCGCCTAATATATAGGCGAATAGAAGCTAATTGCTTAAACTTTCTTGTAATCGCCTGAATATAGGCGATTAGGGTTTCCTAAGTGCTATAATGTCTGCGTAATCGCTAGATCTGATCTGTAACCCCACTTTTGCTCAAAAACAGCCGTTTTTGCCTCAAAATCTTATCTAAAACAATGTGTTTAAACCCCAAATGATTGGAAAAGTTTCCAAAACACTTTTAGAACAAAACCTAATCAAAAACACACGTTTTAATCCATAAACACACACCAAGAATTTGAAAATAAGGGTTTTTATCAAAAACTCAAAGTTTCAAACTTCAAAACAGGTTTTTGCTCAAAAATCACAACTTTTCCATAAAAACCTACCTGTTTTTGCTCGTTTTTGCTATCAAAACTGTCACACCCTCAAATTTCCACATGCGGGGTTTTACCGCGAGCCGCGTGACACACCAGGATCCAAGTCAACGGTCACAATAAATGACATCTATATGATAAAAAAAAACAACGTAAACTACCATTGAGTTTCAAAAACCGTTCTAACACAGCGGAAGCAAAATGTATTATTACAACTTAAAAGTAAAACTCAAAGTCTGAAATGTTTAACAAAACATGCATATGATCCCTAGACGCCGTGAGACTCCGTGCGCCTATACTCAATGCTGCTACCTTAGCGACCTGAGAAAACATGCCAAAAAGATGTCAACATATAATGCTGGTGAGTTCACAGGTTTTAAGTTCGTAAACGTTTTCATGTGTAAAGCAATTCCACATAAAGTGCCAAGTGTGCAAAAGTTCCAAGTAAATAACAAACGTTCCCTTACTACTACGACTATGTTGCTAAAACCATTACTGACAAATGTTGCTCAAGTTGCTGCCCATGTGCCAAGTGTCAAGTGTCAAGTAGAGACAATATGCACCAGCCTGGCTCCCAGCCGTCAGGTGGGGTTCGTCACGCCCGATAGATCTATCCACATTTCCCCCGTTGTGCCCCGCACATTCATGGTTTCAATAGGGACTTAGATTTCGTCGTACAGTAAACAAGTGCCAAATGCCAAGTGTCAATGTTTAAAAGTGTCAAATGCCAATGTTAAATATGCCAAATGCCAATGTTTAAAAGTGTCAAATGCCAAAATATGCTAAGTGCCAAACGTGTCACGTTTCTTAAAATAGTCACATTCCCAAAAGGCGTCATGTTTCTAAAAGCGTTGCGTTTCAAAAGCGTTGCGTTTCAAAAGCGTTGCGTTTCAAAATATAAACGTTGTATTTGTTAAAACGTGTGGCATGCTTCTCCCCCGAGAAAAAATGTATAAAAGAGGGGCCGTGAAACTCACATTAGAGTGCGTCTTCTGATAACTAGATTTCCAACACGTGTATGACTATCCCAACTAATGACAACCTATCAATGAGTTTACATAAGTGTGATGACTATTAACCCGAAGGCTAACTAGTCCCCGATTGTCCAGATCTTGACTACGTGTGTTAAAAAGTGTGTTTAAATGTTAACCGGACATCCCAGACCGACCCGACATCCCGTTGGTGACCCATTACATCAATTAGTCATGCACATAAGTTTAACACATAAGTTTCAAGCATAAAACACTTAGTTTGCATCAAAAATCTCATTCCGGACATCAGATGGTCGAATGTGGTTTTTCCCATTTCCACGTTCGCCCGTTTGAGCCACGTTCGCCCGTTTTTCCCACATTTTGTTCCACGTTCGCCCGTTTGAGCCACGTTCGCCCGTTTCTCCACGTTCGCCCGTTTTTCCCACGTTCGCCCGTTTTTTCCACGTTTGCCCGTTTTTCCACGTTCGCCCGTTTTTCCCTATGTTTTGTTCCACGTTCGCCCATTCGAACCAATTTTATTCCACGTTCGCCCGTTTTCATCAGCATTTTATAAAACGCATCTAAACGGTCCGAAAGCATCACGAAACATTACCAATCACAGCAGTCAACTATCATTAACATATTCCTACATAACCCTACCAATTTTATCCCGAAATCCGTCCGTTTTACAAGTTACCCGAAATAGCAAATTATGGAGATGTCACATCAAACGCATGCAATCTTTACCCAATTAGGAAACTTTATGAAATCAATCAATAATCAACTTAATATACTCAGATTATCATGAACAATAAACCCCCCAATCATATCCATATCACTATCATCATGAACAAGCCCTAGATCTAACCCAAAATCCCCAAAATGAACATAACATCATCAATAATCAATTATAACCTATCTCAATCATAAATCATCATCAATAACAGTCCTAGATCATTGTCATAACATCTATACAGCAATCAATCATCAAACAATGCATAACATCACATAAAACACCATTAACACATGTTATTTTGTATGAAAACTCATTGTTTATGAATAGGTTTTGTTTAGAAAGATATTAGGAAGGTTTTTATTCATGAAAATATGTTTGAATCAGATCTGGACTCTTGGGGTTTAATGAAAACGAATTGAAATGCTTCAAAAATGATTTAGAATGAAGAACACACCTTAGATCTTTGTGTAGAATATGTTTGTAGGTTAGATTATAGAAAACAAGGGCAAAAACTCCTTCCCCAATGTTTAAAGTTGCTAGAGAGTGTTTTGAGGCGTTTAGAGTTTGTGAAATGGTGAAAAATGACAAAGTGTGGTATTTATACTATGTCCACATTCGCCCCTTTTACCTGGGCGAATGTACCCTCCTTCGACCCTTTCACAGGGTCGAACGTACCCTGACTTGGTCGAATGAAATTCTTTAATTTCCATATCCCAGGTTCGCCCCTTTTACAAGGGTCGAACCAGGAGTATTGTCCAGGTTCGCCCATTCGATTGGTCGAACCAGGACTCACGTTTTTCTAGTTTTCCAATTTGTCGTGTTTAACGCATTTTAACGTACCCTAACACGCGAGCATGCAACCTTAGTCTATGTTTAACATATTTAAGCACGGATGATTATCTACACATCATTTAAACACATCTAAGCATATAATCCACCATACGACAATTAGTCTACACATACACTTAATTAGTTTATGTAATTCACCAACAACGGGACTCGTGTCGTGTGTGTGTGTGTGTGTGTGACTAACCCAATGATCTCCCGAATCATTGAACCCTGGACAATACGGACTGTGTTCCGACTCTACTGACCCCGTCAAGTATGTTTAATAAACGTTTTTCGCTAAGGTAGACTTATGTGTTTATAAAATGTTGACCCAAACATGCCGGGTGTCACATCATCCCCCTGTTGAAAGAATTTTTGTCCCGAAAATTTCCCGAAGTCAAAGAGAACGAAGCGATAAAAAGAAAAATTTCCCCGCTCGTCACATCATCCCCCTGTTAAAGGAATCTCGCCCCGAGATTCACTCTTCGACAGTAATGAGTGTCGACCTAACCCAAGTAACGTCTCCCAGAACGCAAACGAAGTGATAACCATGAACGAAAGATGATATCAACAGATACCCTATGCCGGGGAACTGCCCTCCCCCAAAGTGAATACAAAAGAATGAATCCTCCTGATCGAAGGCCTACTAGAGACTACTGTGATCGGTATAAATGATACACCGGTACCGTCCAAGTAACATCTCCAAAGGACCCACATCAGACCCATGAATGCAAAACGATGACCAAATACCAAACTGAATGCACACAATGAATACGAATCGCCAAACAATGTGAACGAGAATGAATATGAGCATAACGAGAATCAAGAAAAGAACACTCACCAGTAACAGTATCAGGATCCTCCTGGTTCTCCCTAGCGCCAATGACGTAAACATGACCACGAGTAGTTCGCCCGCCGCCTTCGTTCCCAGCACCACCTGCAGTCCCTTGGTTCAGCTTAGGACAATCCCGCTTGAAGTGCCCAGTCTCCCCACAGTTAAAACACCCATGGTTTCCCCGAGGGGCAGGAGCGGGGACAACCGCTTGAGTCTGTTTCGGCTGCAGATTGACCCTACAATCCTTAGCCAAGTGACCGATTCGCTGACAACGATTACAGCGAAACGCATCGCAACCCCCAACATGGTGATACCCACACGTGTTACACTTCGGACTCCTACCAACATAACCCCCAGTCTTCTGCTCAGATGACGCTCCCACAACGTCCTGCCTCTTAACCTGCTGTTGAGACGACCCAACGTTCTTCCCAACACTCACCCACTTCCTCTTGTTGTCCGCAGGAGCTTTCCCAGCAGCACCCCTCGGAGGTAGAACGCCCTCAGCAACCTTCATGTTGGTCAGCTTGTGAGCTGCCCGAATAGTGGCCAACATAGTAGTGTGATCAGCAGCGGCAACAAGTCCAGCAATCTCTGGCACTAACCCAGCAACGTAGTGCTCAATCCTCCGGTACTCCGGTGTAGCCAAACCGGGACACATCACAGCCAACTCGTTGTGCCTAGCAGTAAACTCCTCGATCTCCGACCCAACCATCTTCAGATTCCAGAACTCATGCTCCAACTTCATAATCTCCTCCCTCGGGCAATACTCCGCTCGCAACATCTGAACGAACTCGGACCATGGCATAGCATTGGCCTCACCCAGGCCAAGATTCGCAGTGGTGGAGTTCCACCAGGTCAAAGCGTGTCCCTCTAGAGTAGCAGAAGCATACTTGACGCGATCAGCGTCAGGACAGTTACACATAGCAAACACCGACTCGATCTTTTCTAACCACCGGAGCAGACCCACTGCCCCTTCAGTCCCATTGAAGAAATGGGGCTTACAGTCCATGAACTTCTTGTAGGTGCACCCAGACTGCACCTGATTAGTATTTCCAAGGGTCTGCTGAGCAACTTGGAAAGCAGCCAACGCAACGTTCAACTGCTGCTGCAACATGTTCTCCAACTCTGCCTGAGTCATGGTGATGTTCCCACCACCTCGTCCACCGCCATTGCGACCCCCGCCGCCACCACGGCGTCCACCAGCACGTCCACCAGCGCGACCAGACATGTTCTGCCAAACATGAGACAAGATACTCAAAACCACCAACAGATCGAGCTACAAATGACCAAACGAATTCAGAACGTGGTTCCAGCATGACCATTAGTCCGAACACGAAGTCCACCAAGATTTTCATGCATTTCGATTTATGATTTCGTGTGCACCCGAAATAACAAATCGCTCTACATGGTCCTCTAGGCGTGCTCCTAGCTAGAACTTCAAATCACCCGATACACACATTCCTAAAAGAAACTGTTATCGCACGAGGATCCCAAAGTGAACAGTCACTCAGGAGTGTACTATAACAAGTACTAGTGCATGATAGTGTGTGTATGTAGGCAAGTATGTACATTTGAGCTATCCAAATCCCGGAAAAATCTCAAAAGTGTGCCGAAGCCACCCCAATGTACACTACTGCCAAGTATAAGCGAATAGCCCCTTCATCTTCAAACCCGAAAAAGAAGATAGAACCAAGGTAGGAATAACAAAAGATAGATAATGTGATACTGTGTGGTGAGGACACTGACACCCCGACAAGATTAGTATGTTTACCAAATGACACGACTCGTAACTATGTGTGACCGTCTAACGTGTGTGATACTCGGCTATAGACTAGACTCTACATGCAGTCCTAGTTCACTATAACCATTAGCTCTGATACCAATCTGTCACACCCTCAAATTTCCACATGCGGGGTTTTACCGCGAGGCGCGTGACACACCAGGATCCAAGTCAACGGTCACAATAAATGACATCTATATGATAAAAAAAACAACGTAAACTACCATTGAGTTTCAAAAACCGTTCTAACACAGCGGAAGCAAAATGTATTATTACAACTTAAAAGTAAAACTCAAAGTCTGAAATGTTTAACAAAACATGCATATGATCCCTAGACGCCGTGAGACTCCGTGCGCCTATACTCAATGCTGCTACCTTAGCGACCTGAGAAAACATGCCAAAAAGATGTCAACATATAATGCTGGTGAGTTCACAGGTTTTAAGTTCGTAAACGTTTTCATGTGTAAAGCAATTCCTCATAAAGTGCCAAGTGTGCAAAAGTTCCAAGTAAATAACAAACGTTCCCTTACTACTACGACTATGTTGCTAAAACCATTACTGACAAATGTTGCTCAAGTTGCTGCCCATGTGCCAAGTGTCAAGTGTCAAGTAGAGACAATATGCACCTGCCCGGCTCCCAGCCGTCAGGTGGGGTTCGTCACGCCCGATAGATCTATCCACATTTCCCCCGTTGTGCCCCGCACATTCATGGTTTCAATAGGGACTTAGATTTCGTCGTATAGTAAATAAGTGCCAAGCGCCAAGTGTCAATGTTTAAAAGTGTCAAATGCCAATGTTAAATATGCCAAATGCCAATGTTTAAAAGTGTCAAATGCCAAAATATGCCAAGTGCCAAACGTGTCACGTTTCTTAAAAGAGTCACATTCCCAAAAGGCGTCATGTTTCTAAAAGCGTTGAGTTTCAAAAGCGTTGCGTTTCAAAAGCGTTGCGTTTCAAAATATAAACGTTGTATTTGTTAAAACGTGTGGCATGCTTCTCCCCCAAGAAAAAAATGTATAAAAGAGGGGCCGTGAAACTCACCTTAGAGTGCGTCTTCTGATAACTAGATTTCCAACACGTGTATGACTATCCCAACTAATGACAACCTATCAATGAGTTTACATAAGTGTGATGACTATTAACCCGAAGGCTAACTAGTCCCCGATTGTCCAGATCTTGACTACGTGTGTTAAAAAGTGTGTTTAAACGTTAACCGGACATCCCAAACCGACCCGACATCCCGTTGGTGACCCATTACATCAATTAGTCATGCACATAAGTTTAACACATAAGTTTCAAGCATAAAACACTTAGTTTGCATCAAAAATCTCATTCGGGACATCAGATGGTCGAATGTGGTTTTTCCCATTTCCACGTTCGCCCGTTTGAGCCACGTTCGCCCGTTTTTCCCACATTTTGTTCCACGTTCGCCCGTTTGAGCCACGTTCGCCCGTTTTCCACGTTCGCCCGTTTTTCCCACGTTCGCCCGTTTTTTCCACGTTCGCCCGTTTTTCCCTATGTTTTGTTCCACGTTCGCCCATTCGAACCAATTTTATTCCACGTTCGCCCGTTTTCATCAGCATTTTATAAAACGCATCTAAACGGTCCGAAAGCATTACGAAACATTACCAATCATAGCAGTCAACTATCATTAACATATTCCTACATAACCCTACCAATTTTATCCCGAAATCCGTCCGTTTTACAAGTTACCCGAAATAGCAAATTATGGAGATGTCACATCACACGTATGCAATCTTTACCCAATTAGGAAACTTTATGAAATCAATCAATAATCAACTTAATATACTCAGATTATCATGAACAATAAACCCCCCAATCATATCCATATCACTATCATCATGAACAAGCCCTGGATCTAACCCAAAATCCCCAAAATGAACATAACATCATCAATAATCAATTATAACCTATCTCAATCATAAATCATCATCAATAACAGTCCTAGATCATTGTCATAACATCTATACAGCAATCAATCATCAAACAATGCATAACATCACATAAAACACCATTAACACATGTTATTTTGTATGAAAACTCATTGTTTATGAATAGGTTTTGTTTAGAAAGATATTAGGAAGGTTTTTATTCATGAAAATATGTTTGAATCAGATCTGGACTCTTGGGGTTTAATGAAAACGAATTGAAATGCTTCAAAAATGATTTAGAATGAAGAACACACCTTAGATCTTTGTGTAGAAGATGTTTGTAGGTTAGATTATAGAAAACAAGGGCAAAAACTCCTTCCCCAATGTTTAAAGTTGCTAGAAAGTGTTTTGAGGCGTTTAGGGTTTGTGAAATGGTGAAAAATGACAAAGTGTGGTATTTATACTATGTCCACATTCGCCCCTTTTACCTGGGCGAATGTACCCTCCTTCGACCCTTTCACAGGGTCGAACGTACCCTGACTTGGTCGAATGAAATTCTTTAATTTCCATATCCCAGGTTCGCCCCTTTTACAAGGGTCGAACCAGGAGTATTGTCCAGGTTCGCCCATTCGATTGGTCGAACCAGGACTCACGTTTTTCTAGTTTTCCAATTTGTCGTGTTTAACGCATTTTAACGCACCCTAACACGCGAGCATGCAACCTTAGTCTATGTTTAACATATTTAAGCACGGATGATTATCTACACATCATTTAAACACATCTAAGCATATAATCCACCATACGACAATTAGTCTACACATACACTTAATTAGTTTATGTAATTCACCAACAACGGGACTCGTATCGTGTGTGTGTGTGTGTGTGACTAACCCAATGATCTCCCGAATCATTGAACCCTGGACAATACGGACTGTGTTCCGACTCTACTAACCCCGTCAAGTATGTTTAATAAACGTTTTTCGCTAAGGTAGACTTATGTGTTTATAAAATGTTGACCCAAACATGCCGGGTGTCACAAAAACACTCGTGATAAGAGCCTCGGCTCTGATACCACTTGTAGGATCGACTAACGTGTCACCCGACAATCACGAGGGCTATATTCAAGGTGCGGAATCCCTTGAATATGTCTCAATAACAGAAACAAAGATGAAACAATGATAAACGAGTAATTACAACACACACACGGGTCAAAAGATTATAGATTAATCACTAAAACAGAGCTCGAGTGTTTACAGAGATCAAATCAGACCTTACAGACCATGGGAGGGTGTTTGGAGAGTGTGTGAGGCAAGAACTAATGATTAGGGCAATGATTGGGACTATTTATACCTCCCATACTCGTACAGACCCTTTAGGCGAGTAGGAGGCTATCACACATTAACAACTAGCGAATAGGGCCCTATTTGCTAGTAGCTTCATGCGAGTAGGGCTATACCACATCAAGACTGATGTGGTATAGGCTGTAAATGCCTAAAGCTAATGTGGTATAGGCCGTAAGTGCCTAAACCCACACCGTACTCGCCTGAAGTGTCCCAAACGTCCCGAAACGCGTACAAGCATCTCCAAACACCCCGAAATTGTCACACCCCAACCGATGGCGGAAACATCGAGGTGAGACTTGTGATAGATTGTTCAAAGACTTCATAACACTAAATTGTGATAATAGATTAAAATAGATTTCATTCATATCTAAGATTCAACAAGTATACAAATTGTTCTTGAGAGAAATACATTAACTTGAACATGAAGTAAAATAAAGATTGTTTCGTTTGTTTCTAAGGCCGAATCCTAAGTGATGTTTCTTGTATCGTCTCATCAAGTTTTTCCTGCAACATGTATAAAATATCCGTCAACACATAAAGTATTGGTGAGCATACTAGTTTTGACTTACGTACATAGTATAAGAAAGTTTTACTCAAATCATCATGTTATAGGCATATGCACGTAGAACCATACAAACGGCAACAACACTCGATAACACAAAAGACTTCATCTTATCATGACCCATAAAGGGGGCGGCGTGTCAACCTATAGCGCTATACATGTAAGGTGTGTTGTTAACTAATCGTACATTTGTATGTAAGACTTTGAATTCTAGCATGGCATAGCATAATAGCATTTAGATTGAGCATAATAGTTTAAGGGTATGAAATCGTTTAAGTTTTGATAGTGATACATGTTGAGCCCCAAAGAATAAAGAATAAAAGGGGGACAAGTATGAACTCACCTTTGGGTGCGTTTTAGCAAGGTTGCAAAAGAATGAGTCTTGGGGGATTAATTCCTTAGCCTTGGTTAACTAGAATTAGAAAAATAAAGAGTCTTAGGTTCGAGTTTAGATTATAGAATCAAGAGAGTCAAGCAAGCCTTTTAGGCAAACCAAGCACAAATTGCCTTTAGGGCAATCCGGATGGTCATGAGAGCCAAGTAGTGCCTTTAAGGCTAACCAAAACACAAACCACCATAAAGGTGATTCGGATGGTCAAGAGAGTCAAGTATTGGTAAGGTAGGGATGTATCCACAAACCTTCCAAGTTATTAGATTAGTAGAGTTTTGAAAGTATATATTTTAGTATTTACATAATATAACTATAGGGTTAAAGTAGTGTATGGTGACTTAGTTTGGAAGAGCCTTGGCTTTCCTTTGTCAACCATTAACCATAGCACAAGTCCATATTAAGTTATTGGTGAACTTGGTTGGTATCACTTCAACTAACCTTCTAGTGCATAAAAAAAAACAATAGAAGATGAACCACCTTTGAGGCCTCATTTTGGTGTCCTACTCGTCTTCATTTGCCATAGCAAACAAGAGCAAGGTCCTAGAGGTTTCCCCAAGGGGTTAGAAGAAGAAAGAATAATAAAGTTGGAGTTTATGAGAAAACTCACTTAGAAGTGGACTTCCACACTTGAGATATCTTTGAAGAATTGAGAGGTTTAGAGAGGATTTAGGAATGAGCAAGTGTTAGAATGGGTAGGAGTGGTGTATTTATAGGTGAGGTAAGATGGTTAGGTAATTAAGAGAGTTAAATAGGGTGGTTGAGAGTGAGTTAGGTGGAGGTTGAATTTGATTATAATTGTTGACATCTTAAAAGAAAGAAAAAAATAAAAATAAAAAAATAAAAAGATAACAAAATGAACGGCAATTTGTAATTGCATATTGTAGGTTGTTATTATTTTTATTTTTTTATTTTTTTAAATTAAAACTAAACGTCATTTGTTATTTTATGGTTTTTTTTTCTTTTTTAAACTAAAGTATTATATATATGTTTTAAATAAATAAATATATATTATGATCTTAACTAAATGAGTTTCTAGATTGATTAGGATAAATTATAATGACGACTTGTCATGACTTGGTAGGAGTAACATAAAATAAACAAAGGCGAACTTGAAATTTGTTAAATATAGAATTTAAAATACAAGAAAATTAAAAATCACGCGATGTTACAGTCTCCCCTACTTTAGGAAATTTCGTCTCGAAATTTAATTAAGAGCCAACCTTTTTAAAAAGAAAATAGATAAGTGGTTTGATATGGGTTTAATAAGAACAAAAACTTGTTAGTTTATTATGTTTAACTCGAATACGGTATCTAGTCACGGTGCGATAATTATGCTCGTAAGAGAAGTACTTTTAAAATTTTAATCCAAGGTTGTACGTAGAAATTTGAGAGTTTGACCGATTAAAGCATTTTTGTAAATAGTGAGGGAAGAGAGTACGTATATGGAGTTAATGCAGCGAATTTTGGAAGGATAAGTAATTATGTGGTATGAAATAGTGAAAATTGAAGATAGTTAAGTATATTGTATAACCTATAGAAATTTTGGGGAAAAATAAGTAATTATACGGTATAACGTATATGAAATAGTAGAAATTTTTGGCTTATAAAAGAGATGTCCTTGGGTAATTGGGTGGAATATTAAATATGTGAGCATAATAAGTGACTAGGTGTTGGAATGAGTAGTTTTTAGTAAGAGATAATTGGTTTGCACAAGGACGAAAATTTTATTAAAAAAAAAGAAAACTTTTAGAAGTGATTAAATAAATGAGAAATTGGACTATTTGAAAAATAGCTTTTTGGCGAAATAAATAGTAGTTATTTAGTTTTGAAATCTAGTACATAATTAGTCAAGGAAATATATAAAAGTGAGAGACGAATCTTGTTTTACATGTATAAATGCTTTTAGAGATTCAGGCCAGAGCTTACGGGATTTAGAAATAGATTCTTGATAATGGAAGGATTGTTGATTAAGCAAGGAAACGCAAAAGGAAAGGAAAGAAACGAAGTTGATGGAGATTACAAGTATAGATTATTCATAGCAAGGATGATGTTGCATAGTGGAAAGTGTGGTTCAAAACAAAGTTATGATATGCATAAAAGATAAATAATGCAAGCGTAATTAGACTAGTAAACTATAACATAAACGGTATCACAAAAGATAAATAACGTAAGTGTTGGTCAAAAGTTAAACTCGACACCCAAAACTTCTCATGGCACGAATAACTCTACTTTTGGTAGTATGATAGGACATTTATATATAGGATGTACCGGCGGCGTATCCACCATGCCGTTGTCATACCTCATCCGTGTTGTTATTCAAGTCATGATAGGTTACACACACTAGGACTTGTTATGTTTTCCATGCGCCCAATTTTTGTAATTGCGTGTGCACCCGTAATTAGTCCAATTGTCGTATGGTCCACATAATTTTTCTTAGTTATGTGTGGGTCGCTAGTGGACACAAAATACTTATACACAAAGGAAAAAGACATTAGGCTAACGCATTAGACAATTTTAATGTTGTAAACATAGCAAATAATGTGACATGCAAACAAATAATGTGAAAAAAAAAGAAAGAAAAAAAAAGCATTAGGTAAGTTTTTTTTATTATTATTTTATTTTTTTGATGTTGTTTAACCGCATGTGTTTTTGGCGTGGACGTATAGTTTCATGACATAATGGTGTAGACTTGTGCATATGTGGTTACGTTCAGATGTTTAAAATCAAACAAAAGCATGGACCATTGGATTTCTAATGGAAACGTGTAAAATGTTTTGATTGAGGGTAACATAGAATTCGAGTTTATTACAAATTGAGTTTTATGGGTACGCGAGAAATTTTAGCTTTTCAGGACTGAGGTTCAGTTCGATGCTAGAAGGATTTAGTCCGTTGGATGTTAACGAAAAACAGATTTAATTGAAGTGGGGAATATTTGGTGTAAAAGTCTTACCGAAGATGGACGTCTGATTTATGAAAAAAAAAATCCATTTTATTAAGCGAGGAAAAACAGTTTATTGAGAATGTTAGTTTGGCGTTGGTGAATATTTTGACTCGTGATACGGTTTCAAGAGAAAAGGTTTTGTATTATAAAGAAGTAGGTTCTCTGATTTAGCGTGTCTTTTGCTCACAAGTCATGTTTGCAAAAGAAAATTTATTTTAAACACTTTTACCATTTAGAATCTCGTTTGTCATACAGACTCGACGCACACATTTGTTAGTGGTTTGAAAGCGAAGATTTTATAGAAAAATAGGCATTCTCGTAGAAATAGTAGGAAGAATTTTGTTTCAAAATTTTGAAAAAGATTGTGCGCGAGGAGAAAAGGGTTTTGCGATGTTTGAATTTTGTCGATAAATTATGATTGTAAACTAGGATAACGATGGTAAAAAGAAAATTTCACATCCGAACAATTTCTTGAAAGCATTACATAAGGAAATTCTCATTTTTTTAAGAAAAGAAAGTCAATCTTCTTTAGTGTGGTGAGTGGGTCTTCCAGCATCGTAGATCACCATGGCAAGTCTTGGGCATCGGTCGCGCCCATGGGTTGGGTTGTTGCACTCGGAGCATATCCATCCATTGGCTTTAGTGAATAAGGTAGTGCTAGTAGGTTTTTCGGGTCGTGGTTTAGTGGTGTGGCGACATGTTTCGGCTAAATGACCATATGCATCACAGTTGGTGCATAGGCGGCATTGTGTGTGAGTGGGATGGTGATATTTACAACTGTCGCATAGTGGAAAGGTTCAACGGTACTGCTTTTTGTTAGAATTCGGAGTCGTAGGAGTTGTCGAAGTGTGGTTTTGTTTGAGGTTCTTGCGTTTTCGGTTACCCTTTTTCGTTTGTTTGGTAGGGGTATGGGTAGAATATCTACATGGTTTGTGATGTCCTGGATGGTATCGCCGGAGTTTGGAATTGGGTTTGTTGGTGTCTCTAGGTTAGGGAGAATCTTGACTAATTCTTGGGCAATAAGACTCGCCAGTTGGTTGAGATCGATGCTGTTGAGACGGAAAGACATGTTCGAGAATCATACATAGGAAAATTTGCATAAGTGTGTTTTTTTTTTTTAAGCAGGTGACTTTTGAATTTAGGAAATGAGTTATTAGAATTTTGGTTAACAATGAAAAGCTTGTGGGTAAGATTAGATTGGTGAAATTGATGCAAATTTAGAAAAAAAATACATAAGCTCAAGTTGTGATGATAGATTTAGTATGCAAGTTCAAGTTACATGTATAGAATGCAAGTTTCACATTGTTCAAATAGCGTAACACGTATGTATAAGCAAGTATAGTGCACTTAGTTAACATAAAGGAGTTTTGATTTACGTTGGTTGCGATTATTAGTATTGTTTGGAGATCGCGAGAGTAGATTGTAAATGCGAGTCTTGAGATCGAGTGCGAGAGGATAAGGTACAATTTCCAGTCAATCGAATATATAATGAAAACATAGCATGAAAACAACATTGAAAGTAGTATTAGCATAAAAAGATAGGCTTGTTTTAAACAAAACAATTGGAGTGTTCCGAAACGGAACTAAGACTAACCAAAGTGATTCGAATTTACCTTTGAGTTTGGAAACATGCTTTGGCCTAATAGGTGGAAATACTCTCGCCGAAACTTTCGGTTAACGGTATTCACCCTTCCAGTTACTACATGTTCCTTGTCATTAGTAAATTTGAGACTTTAGCGAGATTGAAAAAAATCATGGATTGAAACTAATCGCTAAGTTGCGGATTTCACTCCTATCTTAGCGAGGTCGTTTCTTGAGTGTGGTTTGTACACTTTGTCCAACGTGGTAAAAAAAATTAATTCTAACCTTCAATTGGTAAGTGTCCACTAGAACGAGAATTGTGAAATTTCCACCAAGGTGAGGATATCACTCCTATCTTGGTGTAGTTTCAAAAACACAAAGATTTTACGCGGATTGAAAGTTATCACCAAAGTGAGGGTTTCACGCCTATTTCGGTGATTTCCTTTCGTTTGTGTTATACGAACGTCTTCGAGTGTAGAGTAATCCACAAATAGGAAGGTAAATTTTTAGGACCAAAAAAATTGAGTAGAAGCAAGATAGAGAGAACAAGTATATTAAGCATGATAAAAGGAACGGTCAAAAGGTTCTTAACTATAGTCTAGGTCAAACATGGCAATTTTTCCTAATTCCCTATAGTCATGGCTCTGATACCAATCTGTCACACCCCAACCGATGGCGGAAACATCGAGGTGAGACTTGTGATAGATTGTTCAAAGACTTCATAACACTAAATTGTGATAATAGATTAAAATAGATTTCATTCATATCTAAGATTCAACAAGTATACAAATTGTTCTTGAGAGAAATACATTAACTTGAACATGAAGTAAAATAAAGATTGTTTCGTTTGTTTCTAAGGCCGAATCCTAAGTGATGTTTCTTGTATCGTCTCATCAAGTTTTTCCTGCAACATGTATAAAATATCCGTCAACACATAAAGTATTGGTGAGCATACTAGTTTTGACTTACGTACATAGTATAAGAAAGTTTTACTCAAATCATCATGTTATAGGCATATGCACGTAGAACCATACAAACGGCAACAACACTCGATAACACAAAAGACTTCATCTTATCATGACCCATAAAGGGGGCGGCGTGTCAACCTATAGCGCTATACATGTAAGGTGTGTTGTTAACTAATCGTACATTTGTATGTAAGACTTTGAATTCTAGCATGGCATAGCATAATAGCATTTAGATTGAGCATAATAGTTTAAGGGTATGAAATCGTTTAAGTTTTGATAGTGATACATGTTGAGCCCCAAAGAATAAAGAATAAAAGGGGGACAAGTATGAACTCACCTTTGGGTGCGTTTTAGCAAGGTTGCAAAAGAATGAGTCTTGGGGGATTAATTCCTTAGCCTTGGTTAACTAGAATTAGAAAAATAAAGAGTCTTAGGTTCGAGTTTAGATTATAGAATCAAGAGAGTCAAGCAAGCCTTTTAGGCAAACCAAGCACAAATTGCCTTTAGGGCAATCCGGATGGTCATGAGAGCCAAGTAGTGCCTTTAAGGCTAACCAAAACACAAACCACCATAAAGGTGATTCGGATGGTCAAGAGAGTCAAGTATTGGTAAGGTAGGGATGTATCCACAAACCTTCCAAGTTATTAGATTAGTAGAGTTTTGAAAGTATATATTTTAGTATTTACATAATATAACTATAGGGTTAAAGTAGTGTATGGTGACTTAGTTTGGAAGAGCCTTGGCTTTCCTTTGTCAACCATTAACCATAGCACAAGTCCATATTAAGTTATTGGTGAACTTGGTTGGTATCACTTCAACTAACCTTCTAGTGCATAAAAAAAAACAATAGAAGATGAACCACCTTTGAGGCCTCATTTTGGTGTCCTACTCGTCTTCATTTGCCATAGCAAACAAGAGCAAGGTCCTAGAGGTTTCCCCAAGGGGTTAGAAGAAGAAAGAATAATAAAGTTGGAGTTTATGAGAAAACTCACTTAGAAGTGGACTTCCACACTTGAGATATCTTTGAAGAATTGAGAGGTTTAGAGAGGATTTAGGAATGAGCAAGTGTTAGAATGGGTAGGAGTGGTGTATTTATAGGTGAGGTAAGATGGTTAGGTAATTAAGAGAGTTAAATAGGGTGGTTGAGAGTGAGTTAGGTGGAGGTTGAATTTGATTATAATTGTTGACATCTTAAAAGAAAGAAAAAATAAAAATAAAAAAATAAAAAGATAACAAAATGAACGGCAATTTGTAATTGCATATTGTAGGTTGTTATTATTTTTATTTTTTTATTTTTTTAAATTAAAACTAAACGTCATTTGTTATTTTATGGTTTTTTTTTCTTTTTTAAACTAAAGTATTATATATATGTTTTAAATAAATAAATATATATTATGATCTTAACTAAATGAGTTTCTAGATTGATTAGGATAAATTATAATGACGACTTGTCATGACTTGGTAGGAGTAACATAAAATAAACAAAGGCGAACTTGAAATTTGTTAAATATAGAATTTAAAATACAAGAAAATTAAAAATCACGCGATGTTACAGAAATACGTCCAAACAACATATATACTAGCCTAGGGACATCATGCACTTACAGTTTCATTCAAGAAGATGTTGGAAATTACAAAAATTTAATAATATGATGAATGGAATTTAATTAATTTTAGTGAAATTATTAAGGAGACTCTTGAGTAGAGTTCTTTATTTCACTTTATTAGAGTTTATGGCTCTAATTAAGTTAGTCTCTTCACCCATCCTTAGGTCTTGTATACATAGAAGACTTTGTGCCTCATTTGAAAGACTAGAAAAAAAAATACAAGAAAAATAAAGAAGAGGATTCATAAAAGAATTCTTGAAGAAGAAAAACTTGACCCATATATTAGGAACTTATAGAGATAAGTTATCTATACTTGATTCACCACATTTCCATTATTATTTGTTCTACAAGTTTTAACATTATGATTAAAAAGCATTTATGTGCTTCTCATAGTTTCTCTACTTAATGTTGGTTATGTTTCAACAAACCTCTATATTTGTGTGTGTGTGTGTGTGTTTATACATATAAACCAAAAGTAGCTACGCTTTAGGAAGTTAAGCTAGAATTTGCATGTAGTGGTTAATTTAATCTTTACTCATATCTTATGTAGCTAATTTGATTCTTCATATCAACTTTAGTTGATGATCAGATTTACTTGTGCCATTTTTTAATGTAGCAGGTAGTATAGTCCAAACAGTGCTTCAAGTTCTCCGGTATGCTTTTTTATTTTGATTTTTTTCATGGGCCTTTATGAATGCCTTGAGTCCATAATCAGGCTTATTATCCAATCTGAGAATTAGCTTTATTAGTTGACAGTTTGACCCTATTTTGTCTATGATACACTCATTGCAACAAAAAGTTAATGTGTGTGCTTTGCAGGTTGTTTGGCACGATGATATCGATCCAGACAATATGACATACGAGGTTTGCTATTTAGTGTTCATTGGTTAATGCTAATGTAAAGGTTTTCTTAATAAATTACAGCAAGAACAGATTTAAAATACCCTTGTTTAATTCGTGCAGGAATTACTTGATTTAGGCGAGGCTATTTGGACCGAGAGTCGGGGTCTTTCTGAAGATCTTATTAATTCACTTCCAACTACAAGATACAAGTCGGGTAACTTCTTTTTGAGGAAAAAAATCTGGAAAGAGATAAGTTTTGGTTAAAAAAAATTTTATTTATGTTTCTCTTTGTTTCTTTCTCTATTATATTTATGAATCATTATAGTTTGATTATTAAAATGAATGAATGTGTGACAAAAGGTGGATGTTGGTATACTAAACTTACCAAATTTATTGACTACATATAGGGAAAAGATCAAGACACCAACAATCAACATGTCTGTCTCTTTGTGAAAAAATTTTTTAAAATGATGTTAGGCAAGTTATTAAGATGTGTTACTATTACTCTGTACAAGATTCTTTTCATTTGAGTCATTTAACTTCATATGTTGTGCTGCTAATCTGCTATTACTCTTGCAATAATGAGATATTAGTGATGTTTATTTCTTGTCAGCATACTCAGTTAATATTCGGGCGAACCTTGGAGCAATGTCCATGACAGATTTAGAAGTTTTTCTCCTTGTGTCCTATGGACAACATCCACAAGCTGCAACACCCGTTGTAGTGGATTAAAGGAGAAATCCTAAAATGTTCATCTTCTTCAAATTTTGACTTTATGTGTAATGTTATGCAACACCAGTTGTAATGGATTGAAGTTCATACTTGTTAATTTGTATTGATTAACAATACACTTGTATCAAGTGTTTAAAACGATCTATTTACACTATACCCAGAATGTAACACACATTGATTAGGTATGACATATTTTCTCCATGTTACAACGTAACCATCTACCCAGAATGTCTAATGGGTAAAAAAGAGGCTGACCCAATCCAACTGCCTCACTTGCACTATGAAATAAATGTAACAAGTGATACTATGCTTCAACCAAAGCTGCTAAGCACCAGCCAAAATTTGAGTGATACCACTCAATGGTAGTACATCAACAATCACTCTTCCCTTGGAACTTTAAGAAGACATGGCCCCACCTGAAATGGACAAAATTATGCCCATTATTTCCTACAATTACGATTTGCATAAGAACCATTCCTTTACTAAAGGTTACTTCTTTTCATTCCTTACTCACGGGAATTCATTACGTAGGTATTCCACACAAGACACATAACCAAACATAAAACGAAACGTTGAAAAAACAAAGTGCTGCAAAACGTGAAACCCATCGCGCAACGTGCAGGAAAAAAAACATAAATACCCGCCACAACGCGCGGACCTCCTACTAGTCTAATAAACATAGACACAATCAATTCATTGCATGTGACTTATGAACTTATCTAATAAACGAGAATCAAGAAAACAAAAAACGTTAAAAAAAAAGAAAAAAGAAAAAACATGCTGATTTCAAAACCCTAAACGACAACACATTTCTATTACATTCAAAATTAACTACAGGCCAGGCGATCATTGATTTGTTTTTTTTGTTTTTGTCCTTCTTTAACCTCATGAGCTCTTTATTTGGCCCTACAAGAATATAAGCCATGAATTAGATGCCAACCCTTGGTGTAGAGCAAAATAGTTCATTCAAACACAGCCCACATAATGCATGTCCCTGTACGTTGTTGTTACTTTAGATGGGAACTACATAGTTGAAACGGAACGAGCTAGTTAGTCTACTTACGTACAACCGCATTACCAGCAGTGTGCAAGATATTTTTATATCTACGTTACTGTTTTAATTGTAGGGAATGGTATGAAAACTTCTTTTTATTAAAAAAAAAAAAAAAGAAGGAAAGAAAGACTTAGGTAATATAATATATTAAATAAATACCCGTTACTAACATAAACCATAAGCAACAAGTATGCATTATACCATAACATGATCAAACAAACAAACTTATCTAGTAATATCCCACTCAAAAGTAGGCTCTCGGAGGTTTAAATGGTTTTCAGGTAAAATTGTGACTCATACTGTAAAATTCAGGCACTCGTATCACTAATATTGTTTGTTTTGCTCCCTCTGATAGGTTGCCCATCCAAGTGTCATAAATAACTATAGCTACCCATGCATTGAGAATTTGTAATTCAGACTTTTATGATCAATTAATATTATATTTTGCATTCTTTGTATCTCTCTCCTCAGAACTTAACACCAACTTAACACCCCTAACTGATTTGTTTTATGTCGCCAGGTGGATACTATATCAATAAGTCACTAATCATGGTATTACTCCCATTTAAGCATAATTAAGTGTGGAGTTTTCATATGTTCCTCAACTAAGTACCCAATACGCGTTGGTTATTTAAGTGACAATGCAATATTCTTTATGAACCAAAAATCTTTGATGTCTATAGTCATTGTGGGATTTGTCTAAGTTAATCTTTTCGGTATAGTTACACATACCGTCAATGACGGTTCTTGATCATTGTCAAGCAAAATTAAATCGTCAAAAACTAAAACCAAACAAAGCCAAACCACTACCTCTATCCTAGAAGAGTATAAACTAGCTAGAGAGACTACTCCCGGATATTGTAACATAACATAATTGAAACAAGTGCATGCATGGGTAGGATTTGATCTGAAGGGCATACTATACCCACAACTCTAAAATCTAATCTCATATATCCTTTTTAATCGGTCGTTTGCAGATCTTTAAGTCGAATGACCCCCCCCCCCCCCGGTCCTAACCACCACCACAATTTCAAACGATCATTTACGGATATATTGAGTGGTATGTAAAACATAGTCCCATGAATTTCAACCAATTAGGTCAAAATTAGCTTTACAAAGAACAAAGCAAGACAAAAGGCCTAAAAAATATTGCTGAAATTTGTGATCTTACCAGTTTGCATATGATATTAAGATACAAGAATGGCAATTTAGGAGTAAATGAGTTTGTTTTTAATTATAAACATCGCATAATTAGATGAAAAACTTGTTTATACTGATTGATGAATTAGTGAAACCAAGTAACACCAAACTAAGAAAAGATAAAGGAGATTTTGCTAGTTTGGACATACAATCATGTTCATGTGCGTCCAAATAATGATTCCTTTTTATTTCGCAGAAAGAAGACAGACCTGATGAGTGACCTCTTCACACATACAAATGGCCACATATACATTATGAGTTCTATACACACTTAACAGCTAGTTTGACTAGATGTAAGAAAACAGCTGGTGTTGTACTTGCTATATATTACCACCACAAAATGATACAAAATTACAAATGTTAAAATTAATGTACATCTAAAACAATATTATTATACAAATAATATACATACACCATCATAATTCATACAAGTATAACTGTATAAGAGATGATATATCATTTGTGAAATAAATTGGAAGGTTTACAATATCTTCTCATGTCATCCTAGTGGTACACATCACCATACCACCACCGTTGGATCAAATGTCAAGGGTCAAGATTGATTTTACACCTTTAGCGGCGACCCGCCTGGCCGTAGCCGCTAAAGGCGTCGCCGCTAAAGGTGGAATTTCTTGTAGTGACAGTAACATAATCTTGATTTTTAATTTTATTTTTAAATCAAACCCCTCTTACTAACCCTAACTTTAGTAGTATGTACGTACATTTTTGGCAGCTCTAAAATCTACCTCTAGATTTCCTGATTTCCTCAAATCCCATCTTCAAGTACAAACGATTTGAACACTGATGACCACTGATCAGTTGACCATAGTGACGGAACTGTGATATGCAAAGACATCAACAGAAAAAATAGTTACGAAAGTATTGTTTTTCTGACCAAAGATAAAATATATAGCTTCATTTATTTTATAAAAATGTTCTTGAACTAATAGTGAATTGTTACACCTTTTTTTCAAACAGTCCATTTCACAAGCTTCTACTTTCAAGAGACTCGAAAGATATATAATTCTCTAGTTGAGAGACTGTTTGGAATTGTGAATGTGACAACATGATTACAACTCACAAAGTCCCAAATGCCACATGTTTATATTCTTGTTTCATAACTAGGAAACATTAAGATATTATAAGGAAAATGCACAATTGACACATTTCCCACTTTCATGTGTCGACACTTATTTGCGTGTAATATTTGTCACGTCGAAACGTGATGAAAGTCGTGCCCAACCTTCAAGAGGTACTCCACGTGGGTAAAGGCAAGGAACACGTCTTCTTTTTCCCCGGGGAGAGCTCTCTTCACTTTTCTGTAGGCGATTTCGAAGTTTCTCGACTTCGCCTTTAAATCCACGCGGTACTTGCGAGGGATGGAGTCACAAGTACGGTTGGCACCCCCGACTAGGGTACCAAACTCGGCTAGGACCTTGTGACACTGCAGTCCACGGCTTGTTGAAGCACCGTCACCATGCACTTGGTTGTGCGCGATGATCAGTGCTAGTTCTTGCTACTCGGTCCATTGCACCATGATTGAAGTTGGTTTTGAAGATTAAGGGTTTAGGGTTTGAGAATTGTGAAGAAGAAGAAGTAATATTAATAGGTAAAAAAATTGGTTGGGTAATAAATGATATTGGTGATATTTTTTTTTAAATTTAAACCGTTGCCAGCCCACTAACGGACACGAACTGGCTCACCCACAATCGCTCGCGCAGGCTTTCACGTGAGGGTGTTGTCGTGGGCGCTAGCCACGTGGATCAAATCGTGACTCGCGGCATCTCGCTCGCGGGCCACAACACATAGTTTTAAGTGTTATCATCATTATTTGTATTTTCTAGTGTCACCATTTTTAAGCCATGTATAATAAGATGGATTACAGTGACTCGAGAGAGAAGTTAAAATACTTATAAAATTATATTTGAATAGTTGAAAATGTAACTTTTCCTTTTATTTTACTATTTTTTTATAATAAGTCATTTCATTTATAAGAATTATTCGTAATTTTTTAAATAGTTAATTTGTGTAATACACGGGTGTGTAATAGTAATGTAATAAAATATAGAATATTGATAGATATTAATGTTTATCGCTTTATCTTCAAAGTCCCGTTAATAATGCAGTGTAAACTTGTCGTTTTAAATAGTTAACTTGTCGTTTCTTTAGATTCGTAAAAATCCTTGTGTGTGTTTTAAATACACACATTTTAAGGGAAGCTAAGCTATGTTTTAAAGCTAGTATTAAACATTTTAATCAAGCTGATATCTTAGATAAAGCAAGTTATTTGGAATATAATTTGAACATAAGTTGGGTAAAATCATATATGTTAGTACTGTTAAGAAGTACAAAAATTACCCAAATCAAAGCATGATTTTAGCCGTAGAAGTCATTTGTAATCTATCGGTGTTCAACATCTGCGGGGGCCAGGGGGGAACATAGCATAGGTAAAGACTTCATTGATTAGTCACCGGCTGATATTACAGACGGGTGAATTATGGGCAATTCATTGATGGATCGCAGAAAACTAATTCACCAATGGGTGTCATTAGGGCTGCAAACGAACCGAACGAACACGAACAAGCCCTTGTTCGTGTTCGTTTGTTAAGAAAATTATGTGTTCACGAACAGTTCATGAACACTTACCGAACAAGATTTTATGTCCGTGTTCGTTTGTTAAGAAAACACTCATGTTCGTGTTCGTTTGTTAATTTTGTTCGTGAACGCACACGAACATAAACATACATTAATGAACACAAACAAGTGTTCATGAAACAAAGAAGTGTTCATGAACAGAACCAAACAGAAACGGACATATATTAACTTTTGAATAACATCAAATTCACATACATTAAGATAAATAAAAATAAAAGAATATAAAAAAGTATAAAAATTAAAAACCTTACTAAACGAACACGTTACCAAACGTTCACGAACATAAACGAACGAACGCGACCTCTGTTCATGTTCGTTCGTTTAACTAAGCGAACGAAATTTTTTGTTCGTGTCCGTTCATTTATTAAACGAACGAACACAAACGAACTTCCCACCGAACGGTTCATGAACTGTTTGCTGAAAGTTCAGTTCGTTTGCAGCCCTAGGTGTCATGATACGTGCAAGACTATACATAATTTTATAGTGATTTTAAAATAGCATATAAAAAGTTCGTGCTTCACACTCAAAATGTCATGAAAATTCTTCTAATACTATCTCTATTTACAAAACTAACTTTTACATTTTTATCATAACCCCCAACCCCTTTATAATTTCACATTTATTAGTAAAAAGGTTTATTATGTATAATATGAGTTTAAACAATTTAAAACGTTGTAAACACTTGTTAAAAATGTCCATATTGTATGACTTTTTTCTTTTTGTTAATTTTATCAGAAAATACATTTTGGTTGACTTCTAACTATTCAACCCTTTCGCTTTATATTATATATTAAGCTCACTTACGCGATATGTTAGAGACAAAGTACGACTATAACTATTTCTACATTTTAAACTCTAGCCTTTTACGATGTTTGCTTTAATTTAACATTAGCGGCCTAATCAATATTTCTATTCATAATTGTCAGATTTGATGTGGTTGTAAATAAAAATAATTGTAGGATCGACTAACGGGTCACCCGACAATCACGAGCTTGATATTCAGAGTGCGGAATCCTCCAAATATGTTTTAATAACAGAAACGAATATGAAACAATAATATGCGAGTAATTAACACACACAAATGGGTCAAAAGATTAAAGATTAATCACTAAAACAGAGCTCGAGTGTTTACAATGATCAAATCAGACCTTACAGACCAGGGGAGGGTGTTTAGAGAGAGTGTGTGGCAAGAACTAATGATTAGGGCAATGATTGGGCCTATTTATACCTCCCATACTCGTACAGGCTAGTATTGGCGATTAGGAACCATAAGACATGACAAACTAGCGATTGGGCCGTAATCACTAGTAGAAGCAGGGGAATACAGCTCTATTCGCATGTACCATAGGCGAATAGACTTATACTCGCATGAACCATCATCCTAATCGCCTATAGACACCCAAACACCCCAAAACGCGTATAAACGTCTCCAAACACCCCGAAACACGTCCAAACAACATATACTAGCCTAGGGACATCATGCACTTACAGACTCCCCCTTGGACCAGGCTAGTATACGTACAAAGATTACACAAGACATCGTTTATAGCAGCCATCAACAACTTTACAGACTCGAAATTGAAAACATACAAAACAAACATAACATAATAAGACACGCAGCATCTTCAGTCTTCATCAAATCGACATTGTCCCGATCCTAGAAAGTCTTGACCAGTCGCATCCCACATGAACTTTGTTGGCGTGACAGAAACGAATCACCCGTTGATACTTCAATGCTTGATCGGCTTCGGCCTTCAAATGTTGTATGGGATACAGGAATAGTGTCTCCACGTCTTTCTCTGAGCAGTTTATCAGCCACATCGGATCCCATATCCTGATTTTCCTGCACGGTTTTGGTGAGTTGCTCAAGACTATCACGGCTTCTGTTGTCTCTGCATCATAATGCCAGTAGTAGAACTTAGAAGAGAAGTCTTGTTCAACTGGGACCAATGGAATCTTCGAAGCGGTTTCAGGTGGCTTGATTATGTGTTTCCAGATAGGACCCTTTGTGACGGGATGAAGCTTGTTCGTCATGATGGATCTAGGGTACTGTGGTTTGAACTGATGTCATCCTTCAGCACTTTCTCTTCTCAGAATATAGTAGAAGCCTTTAAGATCACCGCTAGCCTCATGATACAAAGGATAATGCAATCTAACTAGATCACGAGTATGCCAGAAAGGCAGACTGAGGACCTTCTTGTACGGCTGAAAGTAAAGTAGACCATCCTGCCATTTCACTCCCAACATCCTAGCATGCTTGATGTAGGCCCAGCTGATCACACTTCCCGACATCTTCACCAACTGCTTCTTGAAGATTGATGCTTGTACTGGATCTTTCTTCTTCTCAGACTCACCTCCAGATGGAAACCAATCGGGATACTTCTGTCTGATCTTGTCATGTCTTTCTTTTACTTTTTCTGGAACAGGCGTAGGATCAGACTTAAGCTTTTCTTCAGACTTATTAAGCATCTCCTCGGAGATCTTAGGTATCCCGGTGCTAGAATCACCAACCACATACTCGGGAGTAGCGACACTGGTTCCATCTTCCATTTCTACTTCATGGTTGTCTGGATGCAGTTCAGGAGGAGTGTGGCCTGCACCGGAAGATTCTCCTCAGGTGTAACCTCAGGAGGTATTTCACCTTCTTCTAAATCATAATCAGAGGACTCAGGTGTAACATCGTGAATTTCCCCCCCAAATTTTGAGTTAATAAAATCACCATTTTACCCATCGTATACTCTTTTTGGTACCATTCTTATATGATTTCGAAGCAATATATTTAAACTCTTTATATATATATATATATATATAATACATTTTTATGCCAAAAAAATAATAATAATAATAACAATAATAATAATAACTAAATTAGTTTGTTTAACTTTTAACAATAATCCACTTATCATAACTACCTTTAACCCTAGTCCAAACCCAAAACAAGACCCTTCCTTTCCCTTGAGCCCAAATCCGGTCAAGCCCAAAACAGATAATCCGGCCCAAAACAGAAAAGCCCAATCCATCCCTTCCCTTCCTTCATTCTCAGCTGTTTAAAAAAAAACGGTTGGGTACCAGACTCGAACCCGAGTCCGAGTCACATAAACACATGCATCAAACCAACTGGACTACAACCCAAGATGTGATTACTATCTAACCTAATGAGATATAACACTTCCAAGATTCGACAGTTGACTATCCAAAAGTCAACTGCAAGCGAAAGCTTTCCAAATCAAACCTTCAAACCGCGTTTTTGAATCACGTTTAAGTTTGGAATGTCGTAATCAGGTCAATCCACGTATTATACACGCCAATCAGTAATCAAAACCTTCCTAATCGAAGCCAAATCACGCGTTTATGTTTTAAACTCGAGTCAAACCTTCCAATTCGATCATATGTGTGTTTCACTATAAATTGAAGCATCCATTCCACCCTATGAGTGCCGAAAATCATCCTCCTACTCTAAAACTCTTTCTGTTTTCACTATAATCCGTGCAATCGAGCTTGGTTTGACTTTTCTGTTGACTTGCGAGTTCGACACCTTGTAAACTGGTATGATACAATTCATTTCTTCTGTGTATTAATCGGCCCTTGCCCTTCGAAACCCCCATAATCAATTCAGCTATTATAACCGAATTGATTTGATTAGAAAAGCTAGGGTTCGTTCTTTGTATTTGGGGATGATGATAACGTTTCGGATATATTTAAAAACAAGTCAGACACGCTTTTGAACAGCCATCTGATCTAGATCAGATGGTTGTGTTGTGGCTTTATTAACGAGCAGTCACGAGTTCGATCCCAGGCTCAGTCATTTTTATTTTTGTTAGATTTAAACTTATCCTAAGAAACATATACATATTACTGAAATCAAATCTTAATGTTCTCAGGGTCTAGACCAGTTGGTCAGGCTTGTGATTATAAAACCCGAACCGGCCAGAGGCCCGGGTTCGATTCCTAGCACCCACAAACCATTTTTTTAAAACTCTTTATTTTATAACTTTAGTCATTTTCTTTTAAAATGGTTTTAAAATACCAAATCTAATTTATAAATTCTGCAAAATTTATTTTATGTTATTCAAATGATAAACTTTATTATCCAATTTTTAGTTTTTCAAAAATCATTTATTTATTATATATAATAAATATTACAAATTTATTTAATTATAATTATAAAATTCTATAAAAATATCAAAACGACCTTATAAAATCCCACAAAAATTATTCTAAGTTTATAAATCAATAAGCATTTCTGAAATAAATTTTATTTCAGAAAAATCATTTATTTAATATTTTTAATCGATTTTGTGTTATTTTAATCATAAATAAATCATAATAAATTCATTTTTCAATATTTTTACACCAAAATTTTATATAAATTATTTCTATCCATTTAGAACAGAAATACAAATTTTAATTTAAAAATTCCTTAATTTTAATATTTTTAGATATTAAAGTTATATTTTGACAAAATAGAAATAAATAAGCTAAATAGTCAATTTTTAAGAAAATAATTTTATAAAATTATTTTCATACTTAAAACCTATTAATGTGATCACCCTTAATCAAAAGCCTACAAAAAGACTTTTGTTTATTTATTTTTTTGAATTTCTTTTATTTATTAAACAATTTATTTAATAATTAAACGATACTTATCCCCAAATTAGGAACCCTAGAAAATACTTGTAGACTAGAAAGACTTAGACTTATTTATTACCTTAAATATAGGGTAATACTTGGCAACGTTGGGCTGCACTTATTCTATTTCACGAGACTTAACACTTTGCTAAGGTGAGTTTACATAGCCCCTTTTCCATTCACTATTTTTTTTGGGTGAAACATGTTACAACATTCAATTTACAATTCAATCACAAGTGTCTATGTGTTATTCTATGTTGCATTATGTCTTAAACATTACTAGGGTAAGCACAATATTCTAGCATAATCATTAACATTGATCAGCCGACGGTATACAATAATAGATCTACTGGACTCACAATCCCACCCGGATACGTGTACCTCCTACATAGGTAGCGTGGGTGAATGTTATCGAGTTTATAACATAATCGAGTGAACCATGAGCGTATGGGATGGACCACAATATTCTAGTCACAAGGTTTGATTATGCACTCGATTTACCCGATTGTTTTGTTTTCACATATGGACTAGACTTGCCATGACACTCGAATTGTACAAGTTTTTATTCAATTATCAAAACCTATGTAATTCTCACCAACTTTTGTTGACCCAAAATATTTTCAAACTTAACATGTTTCAGGTTATGACATGCTCGAAGATTAGAGTTAATGCTTGAAGATGCGTAGCTAGTATTTCTCATTTGATGTACAAATTCTTGTAGAACAATTGTATGTAATATATTTAAATCAATTATTGAAATATATTATTTACCATGAGCTACTGAACAATCATCAATACGTGACATTCCGATGTTTCCGCCATCGGTTGGGGTGTTACATCAGGAGGCACGTACAAGTTACCATCATCATCATAATCAAAATAGCTGTTCAGAGGCTCGACAATCTCTACAGCAACCATTGCTCGCTTCTGTGAATCTCTGAGTTGCTGAATCTTGCTCTTCTTTGGATCAGGCTCCCCCTGAGCAGAAGAACCTGCTGTGGGATCCTTGCATTGTTTGTCGTGGCTCTTCTTCGTACGCTGTGATCCAGATCCAGCTGATGATCCGCCACCACCTGTGGCTCCAGGATCACCACCACCACCCTTACCAACATCATCATCCCCATCATCTGACGCATCATCATCGTCGTCACCATCATCATCTTCTTCATCATCATTATCTTCATCATCATCACCAGCACCAGCCTCTGCTTCTGAACTAGGACCACCAGTGAGTCTTGGTTGAGTTCCAGTCAGCTCATCTATCCTAGCCCTCAGCTCGGTATTCTCTTTCTCAGTCTTTGTGATCCTTCGTTCATTGTTCACATTAATCAGACGAAGCTCGCTGTTTGAGGCCTCTACACATGCAAGTCTCTCTAAAGTGTTTTGGTTCGACTGCATCAGCTGCTGATGAGATTCCATTAGCAGCCTGTTCGATTCTATAACCTGCTGGTTAGACAATGTGAGTGCATCAACCGTCGATCGCAGTTCTGTGTTTGACTGGATTGTTTCCTCGATCAGTTCAAGCATTGCTGTCTCATTCTCTTCAATGCTTGCATTCTTCGTTCTCAACTCCGCTATATCACGTGTCTGCGCACTCGCTGATCTTTCGTTGAAGTTGTTCATTTGTAGCTAAAGCTGACGAAGAAGTTTGATCGGTTGACCCGAAAGCCGTAGGTCGGACTTTCTGTCTCATACTCCGAATCCTGTCACCAATAGGATTGGAAACAATCTGTGAGCTCGTCGCTGCTTCGGTAACTGAGACTGGCTCAGTGAAGATTACCGAAGCAGGCATCGACATAGTGACTCTGGCAGGCATAGCTGCACTAACAGTAATAGAGACTGAAGATGTTGTTGTTGTTGTTGTTGCTGCTGCTGCTGCCACTTGAGAGGATTGAGTGTCTGGATCCCCAAATGCTTCAGGAAGGGTGAACCGTCTCTTCCTTGAAGTTTTCACCACCTGAGGTTTAAGAGACATCGTCTTCTTACCTCGAACATTGTCCTTCTTGGCAGTCGTCTTATGTCTCTTTGCAGGAGGAGACATCTCAAGCTGTGCATCTAAGTCTGCTATAATATCCCCTTCTCCCACAACATAGGTAGGGTCTTCACTAAGAGCTCTAATCTCAGCAGCACTAGCTAACTCCTCCGCTGCCTTTCTCTTTGCCCTTTGTTGTTTTCCAGCATGAGTGTCGGGGGAATCGCTTTCGGTGTCATCTGAGTCATCATCTGCATCAGTTATGTTAACTGGTGCGTCTTCATCAACATGTGCCTTTCCTCTGTCAGACTGAGAGGCTTCAGGTTCTTGTACAGCACCAGAAGGTTCTGAGAAGTCTATTATATTCGGATCAAACTCGTCCTCATTACCCGCAGTTGTATCATTGGTCCTGCCTGGGGCGTTCTCTCCTAACTCATCAGTCTCACGCCCTATATCATCCCCTTCTTTGAACACCAACCTGTGTATACGAAGATCATCATCTGAATCACTATCTTCATGTCTCCACCTGTTGCCTGGTGGTGATACATAATCTTCTTTCTTCAAGTGCCCATATAGTCGTCTACTTGGAGGATAATCTGATTTTGGTCGGTTCTTGTAACTCCTCATCCGGTTCATTTCTTTCTCAGTTATATCTTCAGTCACTATATACTCAGCAGGATGCTTCATCAGATCAGGTATTTGACTGTCAATGATCAACTGTAGAAACCGGGGATAAACTATAAAAGACTTCTTCGTCGGCTTCGTTAATATGATCTCTTTCAAAGAATAAGGTCTGAAATTGAAGAATATAGTTTTGTTGATTATTGTAGACACGGGGTTGTGTATGATAAAATTGACTAATATTTATTTAAACGTTACAACATGTCATGTCACATGGGGATCATCAATGACAATACCACTTACGAATCTTAACCATGTAAATTACTTGCGGCAGAAAGAGACTAGCTTATATACATTGAAAACCATTAGAAACAACAATACCGCCTCGCGAGCTTAAACAAGCACACTTTTTATAAAATTTTTAATTACTATTTATAAATTATTAAAAATAGATATAAATAAATAATAAACGAAACGAATTCAAGCTTTCATAACTTAAAAAGTTTTTTTTCTATAAATATATATTTATAGAAAAAAGAAATGCCTGCCTTTAATTCCTTTATTTCTATAAAAGGTGTGACAACCTATTGGACCCTAACTCCACTTAATTATACGGTCTCATGTACAATATTATGATAACTCCACGTCAAATTTTACTAGCTACTTTGAGTGGATGTTGAAAACAGCTGGTTAAATTCAGCAACTAACACTGCTATATAATCTACCACTACGTACAACTCCCTCACATGGACCATCCATCATCTTCATTCTTCTTTCCTCCAAACCCCAACACTAATTTTGTGTACATATGTACCACTATATCATTGTTTTTATGCATTAGAAAGAGATAGAGAAAGAGAGAGTTGAGGTTAACCTAGCTTGCAAGAACACATGAATTAAAGATGCCAGCTTTGTTACAAAACCCTAGTTTTTCTACCCATGTGTAGGTGTGTGGTGGTTCAAGAAACAAAAACCTTAAACACAGGCCTTGTGAAGAAATTTAGATGAAGGAAAAAGCAAGTATAGAAAGGGTGGCTTATATGGCCTCCTAGTCTAGTGGCATCAGGTGTTCGTCCTCACCAAAATGGTGCGGGTTCAAGTCCTACAGAGTAGATATATAAAGGGGGGTTCGCTATTAAAAAAAGAGTAGAGAAAGGAGTTCCCTCGGTCCATTCCGAGACAATCTTAACAGCTAATAGCTCAACTGCTGAATCATTGGTTCAACAACGCATCAAAGTGTTTGTAGGATGAATGTGTTCTTGATCCAATGAAGCAGGAGTTGAAGCTTAGTCGTTATTGTCACTCTTGGACTGAAGGGAGCTCCCTACTTTGCTTATCTTTTGATTTCCTTATTTTGATTTTTATAACAAACTGATCTCAGGTTGTAAGATGTGTCATTTTGCAGGTCTCTATCACAAGAGAAAATGATGCAGGTCGCACTGATTATTGCATAATTAATTTCTGATGATAAGATAAAATAATTGTGTCAAATTGACCGTATAGTTATCTTTTTTGTACCATACTATGTTCATTTATGAATTTTTAATTTTAATTTTGAATCAAGTGATTTCTTAACAAAGAGAGATCAAAACAAATAGAAGCTGGCGTTCACTTTTTCGAATTATTTTATTTTTTGTGATGTCATTTGAGGATTTAAGTTTAAAATAATTGTGGCAAATTGACCGTAGTTATCTTTCATGTCGTTGAATTAATCATTTTCTTTTGTGATGTCTTTAGTCGATCACAAAGCGGCTTCTATACCTTACTTCAAATTGTGAATTTGCAGAACCTTTTGATGCATGATGATGTTGCCTACACCAAATATCCTATGTTCAAGTATGTGCTACTCAAATTGTCCTTTTATTTTTACATAGGTATAAATGTGTAATAATAATAATAATATATTACCATCAGGGCCGGCCCTGAAAATTTAAGTGTCCGTGCTGAGCTGCAAAAGTTGTGTCATTTAACCTTAGCTTTAGGACTTAACAAAATAAATAATGTAAACTATTTTTTAAGCTACGATTAAAGTAATATCAAATTTTATTTCCCACTTAGGTTGTAGTCTAACGATAGAGAGAACAGACTCTCTTGGGGGAGGTTGGGGAGTTCGAATCCCACAAAGGGTGTGAAAATATAAATGGGTTGAAAGTTTGACAATTAAAAAAAAATTGTTTCATAACAAAAATAAAAGTAAAAGGAAGTCAAAACCAATCGGTAAAAAGCAAAAACAACTAATTAGTATGAGTCCTCTTAATTTCATCTTCTTCATACTCTCTAGTCCTACACTCATTAATAAACCTGCAAATTTTTTTCTCAAACCATTTTATTTTCTTCCTTAATTCTTAACCTCTCTCAACATTTCTTTACTTTTTGTTTTATATGAAGTACCCGTCACTTTGATTAATACTTGATTAACAGTTTTGGGGCTCAAACATACAAAAATCAATCGAATTAAGGACATCACTGTTAAGAAAACTTGGATTGCCGAAGGGTCAATGTGCCCCTCAAAAATTGGGCCCGGGACGGAAGTCCTTCCCGCACCCTCTTAAGGGCCGGCCGTGATTACCATTATTTATCGTTATTATTATATGCGGTTTCTAATTTTTTCATATAAAAAGAATAAATTAGTTAAGTAAGTATGCTAATGTGGGGCTAGTCCACTTGGTAGAGATATATACCTTGTAGAAGGGTGATCATAGGTTCAATCCTAGGCTAAGTGGAGTTTATTTGTAATATTTGTTGTAAAATAGAGTAGATAACATTTGTCGTTGAGTTAATGGCCAAAATCGTCCATGAGGTTTGACCAGTTTTGCTACATCAGTTCAAAATTGAAACTTTTTACATCTTGGTCCTTCAGTTTTACATTTTGTTACCAAATTCATCACTAACGCTAACCTCAGTTAAACTTTTTCGTTAAGTTGAGGGGTGTTTATGTCTTTTTGCCTACTCATTTATTTTTAATATTTTTTAATAAGTGGAACCACCTCCATACCTTCTTCTACCTCTAGACCTCCCCACCTTCTTTTCCCCTACATACACTCGAAATTTCTATATCTCTAACACATCAACCACTACCATAACGAGCTAACACCCCCACCCACCACCTAACAAAACCACCGCCACAACCACCACTACCATCGCCACCTAACACAACCACTACTACCACCGCCACTTGAAAAAACACCACTTCCACCACCGTCTAACACAACAACCACTGCTGCAAATCCCCAACCTGCAACAAAATTTGCAGAAAAAACCCTTAAAACCCAACTTGTTCCCATCCTAACCTCTACCGTCACCATCAACCAAACACCACCTCCTACCTAAACCCACCACCATGAACGCGATTAGGGCTGTAAACGAACCAAACGAACACGAACATGGCCTTGTTCTTGTTCGTTTGTTAAAGAAATAACGTGTTTGCGAACTGTTCATGAACACTTATCGAACGAGAGCTTTTGTTCGTGTTTGTTTGATAAGGAAATAATGTGTTCACAAACTGTTATGAACAATTACCGAATGAGGTTTTTGTTAGTGTTCGTTTGTCTTTATTTGTTATATTTAGTTATCAAACAAAAGCAAACACATAAAAAACACCAATGAACGTAAACTAACACATATTAAATTCCAAACATCACGAATATTGTTCACCCAAAATATACTAATCTAATTACCCAAATATACTTGACATAATCTTGATCACATAATGTCTCATAAAAACACAAAATTATCATATTAAACTTGAAATCATCGTTTAATCTATCTAAATTAAAATAGTTAAAGTAATATTAATATGTGATACACTAATATATATTAAATAATCTACCATTGGGAAATCTGAAGTACTTAAATTAAAAATAAAAAGTTAAAAACACTAATGAACTATCAAACACAAACAAACATAAAAAAACACGTTACCAAACGTTCACGAACATAAATGAACGAACGTGACCTCTGTTTATGTTTGTTTGTTTAACTAAACGAACATAATTTCTTGTTTGTGTTCGTTCATTTATTAAACGAACGAACACAAACGAACTTCCCGCCGAACATTTCACGAACTGTTTGCCAAACGTTTGGTTTGTTTACAGCCCTAAACGCGATTAAAGGATGAAAGCGTCAATGGCTTCAAGTATTGAAGAAAGACAAAAAAAATCAAATGAAATCCCCAAATCCTATTATAAACCCTAACATCCTAATCCATCAATTACTTTCGAATCAGTTACAGATTATGAATTATGGTTCCAGTAGTAGAGATGGTAACGGTGGTTATGATGGGGTTGCAGAAATGGAGATGGTGGTGGGTGGATGGTGACGGTGGTTATGATGGGGTTGTAGAAGTGGAGATGGATTTTTGAGGTACTTGTTAGGATTGATAGAAAGAAAAAAATGAGGGTGTGTAGATCTTTGACAAATTCATCACTTTTGGACTGATGTTGTAAAACTGACCAAACCTCTTGGGACGATTTTGGCCATTAACTCTTTTCTGTTAAAAAAAAAGAGTAGAAGAGGTGGAAGATAGACATGCGCATGGAAATCCTTCCTCAAGAGCATGCTCGTGAGGAGGATGTGAGAATAGGAGAGAAAAGGTGCCTCTATCGGAAGAGGGAGAAAGGGGAGGTCAGCCGATGTAGAGGATGGTAGGTCGGCCGTTAAAATGGTAGCATTGGAGATGATCTAATCAATAGGGATTGAATATTTGAATTACAATCTAAACCATTGCAATCAATAGAGATTGAAGAAGGATGAAACCGGGTCTGAACAAGGATTATAACCCAAAATTCCAAAATAAAGAAAAGGTTAAAATGATATATTTTGAATTGAGACATGTTTTATTTTTCTCTTTCATAAAATAAACCGACCTAATAGAATCCACACAGTAGATATTATTTTATATATCTATAAATGTCGGGTGGTGGAATATTTGATTTTTACTAACCACCATGTGTAGGATGTTTTCAGTTCCATAAGAGGTATGTTACTTACACAATTACAAAAAGTAAGCTTGCACAACCCTCTACGGTCCGTAGAGGCCTCTACGGGTCATAGAGGGTGTCAGTGTAATAAATGCTCAACCCTATACGAGCCGTAGAGGCCTCTACGGCCCGTAGAGGTGGTTTGGTGGATTGCATTTAAACCCTACACGAGCCGTAGAGGTCTCTACGGCCCGTAGGCAGTACGAGGTACGAGGTCATTGAATGAAGTGTCTGACATTCAGTGTGTCAGTCTGAAAAAGCTAACCCTCTACGGGCCGTAGAGGGCTATACGGCCCGTAGAAAACCTGGTTGTTGAGAGCATTAATGTAACGCCCCAAAATCATCCATTTCGCCTAATTACGCCATTAGGCGCGATTAGCAAAATAATAAAATGAGACTTAGACAATAAGAATGTGGGTTATGTTCTAATATGGAAATGACCTAGTTAATGTTATTAATTATAAAAGTGAGCAAATGATATAAGAAAACTAACTTGACTAGTTATTTTTATAAGAAAATGACATTTGGGGGTTAGTAGAGGGACCATAGCTACCAATATGTCAAACTTGAGTTTTATTTAGTAAATTAAAAGGGAAAACACACACTTAGTGTGTGTGTGTCGAAAATAATCAGGAGATTCAATCTCCTTTCACCTACAAACCCTACACACCAAATTCATGTTCAAATCATGAAGTTCTTGAAGTGCATGAGTCTTCTAGTGATCATCTAAGGTCCAATGCATCCTAAGGTACCCTTTATTTCATCTAATTCTCTTGATTTAGGAAGATGAGATTTTGGGGTGCTTTATGAAAACGTGAATTAATGATGGCTATGGGTTTCTTTATGTTTGTAGACATCAAAGGAACGATATTATGTGATAAAAAAAAATTGTGTGTTGATAGATTAATGTGAAATAGAAAGATTCATGTATGTATAAGAAATGGGTTTTTGCCCTAGGTATGAACTACACTTAAGTGTAGGGAAATCTTGCATTGCTATGTGATTAGTATCATGTATATGTGATAAATGATGTAATTGAACCTTTGTTGTTAGACAATTACTCATACGGACACGTTCCATGTAACCTATGAAGCTTAGAATTCACTTGCAAAAATGGTGCATATAAGGTGTTTGATAAAATGACTACATGAAACTTGAATTAAGTCAAATGGTGTAAAATTATATGAAATTCGTCACTTTTGACAGCCTTAGATAGTCATCTTGTAAAGGCCATATCTCATTCGTTATTAGGAGTTAGAAGACGAGCCTTATATCGTTGAAAAGCTTGTTGCACATATTACATTTCATATTTTGTTATGAGAAGCTAATTCTGAGTTTTATTAGGTCAAAACAGCATGTAAAGTGGACATTTCTGGTTTGACAGCAAAGCTGTTGGGTCAGAATTATGTTTCTGACCTGATCTTAAAATATTCATATAAAATCATAGAAAAATCGTTAGGAGGTGTTCTTTATACGCCTGGAAAGGTCGTTGAACGAAGCACAATCCATCTTTGAACATGTTCAACTAATTCGGACTTTAAATGGGCCAAAATGGTCAATTACAGCAGCTGAAAAGGAAATCGCTGCACATAATATGTTTCTGACCTGATCTTAAAATATTCATATAAAATCATAGAAAAATCGTTAGGAGGCGTTCTTTATATTCCTGGAAAGCTCTTTGAACGTAGCACATTTCTTATTTGGAAGTCGAAATCAGATTATGGAGTTTAGAAGGGGTAAAAGTGACCCAAACAGCTGCTGCGCAAAAAGTGCAGTAATGAAAATAAGGTGTTTTATGAACTTAACACATGTAATTGTCTAGATGCCCATTTCCTTAACACTAAATATTGTTTTGGATGAGATGAGTATAGGGAATGAAAGCCTAGTACTTGTGTGCATCATTGCCTAAGCTAGTGTACATGAATATGTTTATGGACAGTTTGACTTTTAGAAGTCAAACTGACCCAAACTCAAATCTAGATGAAATGGTGTGAATAAACTCATGAGATGTGTTAGTTATTGGACATGATGACTAACTTGATCAATCTTATGAGTATAGTGAAGGTTGATCTTGTCAAGCTAGGTGCAAGCTTGGAAAGAATGGATCAACAAGCAAACGGGTCAAGCGAGTACAAGCCTCAAGTGCAAGGAAATGAGGGTGAATACAAGGTAAGTTTACTTACACTATTAGACTATGAACATGGGCTAAGTGTTGTATACTTTGGTCTTTAAACTTTGATGTGAGACAAAGGTATGACCCCAAGGGGTGAAACCTATTAAACGGGTAGATCATGCGAATTCATGTCAAAATAGGATTGATGGTAATAAAGGAATCAAAGTGTGTTGATCAATTGATGGAAATCATCAATTGGTCAATAAATAAAACTAAGTGGTAAGCAAGAGTCTAAACTCAATATTTTTGATAAAAATCACACTAATAAGGGAATTATGCAAATTGTAAATGGGTCAAGTGGGATTGCCATTTCCCCATAGCTAAAGGTTGGAATGTCAAATTGTTATAAAACATGAGCCTTAATGGGTCAAATGGTGATCTTTCTCATCATTCGGACCCGGCATTCAAAGTCGGTATTCTAAGCTTTAGTAATCTCGTGGTTAACGGGTCCAATGGTAAATATATCACCATTGAGTCTCGAGAGACTAATGTGGTGAATCTAGAATGTATGCAAGAGAATACTTGGAAATTGGGCACTCGATGCCTAAGTAGTCTCAATGGATGCAAGGTATGGGTCAACGCCACCCGGTAAGTCCGTAGTTAGATAAAAGCCTTTAGGCAAAGTGAATTCAATTCAAAAACAACCCATATGAGGAGTAAAGGCCAATTCGGTAAGTATTATTCCAGCTAAGCTTAATTCGCGCCTTGGCGCCAAGTATGGCTAAAGCCATAGTTAAATTATGGGTTTGTAATAAAACTAAGTCCGTGAGGGCTTAGAAGCAATCAAATAAGTTATTAAGCCGAAAACAATTGATTTGAATCAAGTAGTGTCATTATGGATGTCTAAATTGAACGATTTACTAAAGGTTAAAACTAAGAACCGGGTCATAGTGAAACAATCCGGATAATGTTTTTAGTTAAACAAGCATCTAACGAGTTGACAATATGACCCTTATGCTTTTGTGTGGTCAATTAGCATTTTGTATAACCCATGACCTTAACGGGTCAATTTGGGTAAAATCAACATAAACATTTAAATTTGAGAACCGGGTCATAATGAGACAAACCAGTCTATGTTCTCAGTTAAATAAGTGCCCAATGGGATGACAATATGATTCTTATGTTTTTAGAATTGTCAAAAGGGGTTATGGCCCAGTGAACGACCGTTCACCTGGAGTGAATGGCTGTTCAGCCTTTTTAGTAGATTTGGATGAAAAACGACACAAGTCTTTGAACACCCGAAAGGGAGACTTCATGGCCGTAACCTACGGCGGGACATCTTCTAAACTTGTTCGTTTGGTCATTTGACCATACTCGTTCCGTTTGATACATATTAGCATATTAACTAATCTAAATGCATTATTATCAATCCCACTAACCATTCTTTGTGTAATGGTACTAGGTATATATTCGTTGGATGTCCCGGAGCGAGGATCAAGTCACGAGGAGAGGCGAACACACCCGAACGCTCGAAAGCTTCCGCAATAGAATTCCCCGATTAAAACGAAATATTTTATACATGTTTTTAGTAACTATAATGTTGAGTTGGTTGGGACCATTTATACATGAGATTTCATTTAGTTGGTTTTCTTAAGTACCAAAGTTTTAATCGGGAGTGTTATTCATTAAGACCAAAGCCCGTAAGTTTTAAAGTTAATCGCGTGTTTACGGGTTAGGGTCTTACAAGTGGTATCAGAGCCATAGGTTTGAGAAATCCAAGTGTTGAGAAGGATACTTGGACTCAAACCGTGCGCTCAAGTGTTGAAGGGTGTTTAGTTCGAGACTTGATCGAGGAATCCGGTAAGTAATATCTGTAATAACAATCTGGTTTGATCAGAGATTGTTAAAGGTAATCAATATGGATATCGTGTAGATACACGCTATCCCAAAATCTTGGTGAAGAGTATGGGGCCTAGCCAAGGATTAATTCAGGCATCAAAATTCTTATGTGACAAATATTCTAGCATTACTATTGCAATGGTGCATACTAATAATGAAATGTCATGTCGCTAATCAATTATAATTGTAACTGTGACAGGGATGAGAACACTATATTCGATCAAGATGGGATCGAATGATTCACCCAACAAGGTGGTGGAGGATTCGGGAGCAAGGCTGATAGCATGCTCACTAAGGACCAAGTTAAGTAACGACTCAGACTAACGAATCGATAACAAAAGGGAACATAAGGGCAAGTATCAATCAGGTACACGCTCTGAATCATATTAAGTGTGTTAGTATGCAATTATCACATGAAGAGTGATAATTGCATACGCAAGCAAGAAGCTAGATGGGAAATGTGCATTGTTCAAAATAGTGAACAATCAATGCACAAAGGTAACTTGAACATTGAATTCGGGATGGGGGTAATCATCCAAGCTAACGTTTAAAATTAAAGGATGCTAGAGCCGCGTTGTGGTCATGCCAATGAGTGTGATCACACAAAGATTTATAAAATGAAAACACATCGTTTATTCTTAGTGAATGAAGATAAAAACCTAACGTTGACTAAATTATCAAGGAAGGGTTTTTACCAAATAAAATAAGGGACACAAGCATGAACTGAAGCTTTGCTTACATAGGATGTGATGTACTAATTATAACAAGTCCATGTGTACCATATGCGGATTGCTTACCCTGGCCAGGTAAGTGTTAAACATATGATACTATGGGTTTCTTACAATTGATACATATACAACCTATGTAACGAGGACTAAGTAAGTGTGAGGTGTCGTGAAAATCATGGATTAGTCGAATATGATCTCAAGGGCCATGATAAACAAAGAGGAAATAAAAACCAAGGTATAAACGACCCGTGGGGATCGTAGAGGCCGAGGTATTGCTTCACTAAATCAACCATAACTATGGTTTTGGTTGATAAATCATAAACAATGGACATGGGCCATGAAAAACCCATGGGTCAACTGGACCTTCGGGCCAGTGACAAAATTTTACACCAATAAGCCGAGGTATAAGCAATCCTGAGCGGGTTGTAGAGACCAAGGCAGTGCACTCTCAATCAAAGTCATGAACTTGGTTGAATAAAGTGCAACACATGATTAGTAAAACCTGAAGGCCGTGATAAATCAGAAAATCATTCAACCCTCGGGTTAAGGATGAAAAAGTGTAAACTGCAATAACATTAGATTGTATCGTAGGTACAATTTAATGCAAAATATGATAACAATTGGATTGTATAGTTGATACAATCTAATGCAAACCGTGATAATAGGAGATTAGTCGAAACAATACGTTGTAATGACTATTCGAAACCGCGTTTTATGAAAAGAAAACCGACCTCAACTTATATTGAGATCGGTAAAGCAGAAAAAGGATTTTTAGAAAATAATCATTCTAAATAAATACATGATATGAACTCTGAAAACTCAAAAGTATTTAAACGGGTCGGTTGGGGCAATGACCACCAATCGAGTTAGCAAAACATGAACTTGGGGGAAAACCCAAATTCAACTTAACGGACACGAATTAGATATGTTGCGGGGAAAGCCCAAGCATAGTAAACCGGATAACTTACTTGGTGTAAGGTTAAAAGCAGGGTGAACCATAATGGATCATACCTTAGATTAAGATACTTGGAATATATGAGCCTAGCAAACCAGCTGGGCAAGGTGTGGGAATTGGTAACGATTTCCACAACAATCACGAAGGGTAGGTGAAACCCAATAAGTAGATCCAAGGGATTAGAAAAAGACCATGTTAAAAAGCCGGGTTAGTCTTGGAAACCAAGACACATGTTACTTGTTGTTAATAGATGCATAGGCATGTATACGTATGCTTACTACAATTGAGTAACACAGTAGATGCCCTAAGGTGCATGATAGAACAGACCCTTAAACCAGTACATCCTTCGGGATAATAGTAGACGGGGGATAGTCTACAGTTCTAAGGCGGGCCTTTGAGAAATACATGAGTAGCTAGAATACCCGGTAGCGGTATGTATGTAGATGTTACGCAAGAAATAATATCTAGTTAAACAAAAGAGTAGTGTGACTCAAAGTAATGATACGAGAGTTGAGGCCTTCATATAATAATCGAAAAGTTAGAAGGCCGAGTGAAGGGATAACAACCCTAGGCATATATTACCAATTGTTAAGACTATGGAATGACAAGGGAGCGTGCAGTGCTCAAATCGGTTTAGGGAAACTAAATCTCTTTGGTGTGATCAAAGCAACAACATAAGAAAGGTTTCGAGGACGAAACCTCTTTAAGGGGGGTAGACTTGTAACGCCCCAAAATCATCCATTTCGCCTAATTACGCCATTAGGCGCGATTAGCAAAATAATAAAATGAGACTTAGACAATAAGAATGTGGGTTATGTTCTAATATGGAAATGACCTAGTTAATGTTATTAATTATAAAAGTGAGCAAACGATATAAGAAAACTAACTTGACTAGTTAGTTTTATAAGAAAATGACATTTGGGGGTTAGTAGAGGGACCATAGCTGCCAATATGTCAAACTTGAGTTTTATTTAGTAAATTAAAAGGGAAAACACACACTTAGTGTGTGTATGTCGAAAATAATCAGGAGATTCAATCTCCTTTCACCTACAAACCCTACACACCAAATTCATGTTCAAATCATGAAGTTCTTGAAGTGCATGAGTCTTCTAGTGATCATCTAAGGTCCAATGCATCCTAAGGTACCCTTTATTTCATCTAATTCTCTTGATTTAGGAAGATGAGATTTTGGGGTGCTTTATGAAAACGTGAATTAATGATGGCTATGGGTTTCTTTATGTTTGTAGACATCAAAGGAACGATATTATGTGATAAAAAAAAATTGTGTGTTGATAGATTAATGTGAAATAGAAAGATTCATGTATGTATAAGAAATGGGTTTTTGCCCTAGGTATGAACTACACTTAAGTGTAGGGAAATCTTGCATTGCTATGTGATTAGTATCATGTATATGTGATAAATGATGTAATTGAACCTTTGTTGTTAGACAATTACTCATACGGACACGTTCCATGTAACCTATGAAGCTTAGAATTCACTTGCAAAAATGGTGCATATAAGGTGTTTGATAAAATGACTACATGAAACTTGAATTAAGTCAAATGGTGTAAAATTATATGAAATTCGTCACTTTTGACAGCCTTAGATAGTCATCTTGTAAAGGCCATATCTCATTCGTTATTAGGAGTTAGAAGACGAGCCTTATATCGTTGAAAAGCTTGTTGCACATATTACATTTCATATTTTGTTATGAGAAGCTAATTCTGAGTTTTATTAGGTCAAAACAGCATGTAAAGTGGACATTTCTGGTTTGACAGCAAAGCTGTTGGGTCAGAATTATGTTTCTGACCTGATCTTAAAATATTCATATAAAATCATAGAAAAATCGTTAGGAGGTGTTCTTTATACGCCTGGAAAGGTCGTTGAACGAAGCACAATCCATCTTTGAACATGTTCAACTAATTCGGACTTTAAATGGGCCAAAATGGTCAATTACAGCAGCTGAAAAGGAAATCGCTGCACATAATATGTTTCTGACCTGATCTTAAAATATTCATATAAAATCATAGAAAAATCGTTAGGAGGCGTTCTTTATATTCCTGGAAAGCTCTTTGAACGTAGCACATTTCTTATTTGGAAGTCGAAATCAGATTATGGAGTTTAGAAGGGGTAAAAGTGACCCAAACAGCTGCTGCGCAAAAAGTGCAGTAATGAAAATAAGGTGTTTTATGAACTTAACACATGTAATTGTCTAGATGCCCATTTCCTTAACACTAAATATTGTTTTGGATGAGATGAGTATAGGGAATGAAAGCCTAGTACTTGTGTGCATCATTGCCTAAGCTAGTGTACATGAATATGTTTATGGACAGTTTGACTTTTAGAAGTCAAACTGACCCAAACTCAAATCTAGATGAAATGGTGTGAATAAACTCATGAGATGTGTTAGTTATTGGACATGATGACTAACTTGATCAATCTTATGAGTATAGTGAAGGTTGATCTTGTCAAGCTAGGTGCAAGCTTGGAAAGAATGGATCAACAAGCAAACGGGTCAAGCGAGTACAAGCCTCAAGTGCAAGGAAATGAGGGTGAATACAAGGTAAGTTTACTTACACTATTAGACTATGAACATGGGCTAAGTGTTGTATACTTTGGTCTTTAAACTTTGATGTGAGACAAAGGTATGACCCCAAGGGGTGAAACCTATTAAACGGGTAGATCATGCGAATTCATGTCAAAATAGGATTGATGGTAATAAAGGAATCAAAGTGTGTTGATCAATTGATGGAAATCATCAATTGGTCAATAAATAAAACTAAGTGGTAAGCAAGAGTCTAAACTCAATATTTTTGATAAAAATCACACTAATAAGGGAATTATGCAAATTGTAAATGGGTCAAGTGGGATTGCCATTTCCCCATAGCTAAAGGTTGGAATGCCAAATTGTTATAAAACATGAGCCTTAATGGGTCAAATGGTGATCTTTCTCATCATTCGGACCCGGCATTCAAAGTCGGTATTCTAAGCTTTAGTAATCTCGTGGTTAACGGGTCCAATGGTAAATATATCACCATTGAGTCTCGAGAGACTAATGTGGTGAATCTAGAATGTATGCAGGAGAATACTTGGAAATTGGGCACTCGATGCCTAAGTAGTCTCAATGGATGCAAGGTATGGGTCAACGCCACCCGGTAAGTCCGTAGTTAGATAAAAGCCTTTAGGCAAAGTGAATTCAATTCAAAAACAACCCATATGAGGAGTAAAGGCCAATTCGGTAAGTATTATTCCAGCTAAGCTTAATTCGCGCCTTGGCGCCAAGTATGGCTAAAGCCATAGTTAAATTATGGGTTTGTAATAAAACTAAGTCCGTGAGGGCTTAGAAGCAATCAAATAAGTTATTAAGCCGAAAACAATTGATTTGAATCAAGTAGTGTCATTATGGATGTCTAAATTGAACGATTTACTAAAGGTTAAAACTAAGAACCGGGTCATAGTGAAACAATCCGGATAATGTTTTTAGTTAAACAAGCATCTAACGAGTTGACAATATGACCCTTATGCTTTTGTGTGGTCAATTAGCATTTTGTATAACCCATGACCTTAACGGGTCAATTTGGGTAAAATCAACATAAACATTTAAATTTGAGAACCGGGTCATAATGAGACAAACCAGTCTATGTTCTCAGTTAAATAAGTGCCCAATGGGATGACAATATGATTCTTATGTTTTTAGAATTGTCAAAAGGGTTATGGCCCAGTGAACGACCGTTCACCTGGAGTGAATGGCTGTTCAGCCTTTTTAGTAGATTTGGATGAAAAACGACACAAGTCTTTGAACACCCGAAAGGGAGACTTCATGGCCGTAACCTACGGCGGGACATCTTCTAAACTTGTTCGTTTGGTCATTTGACCATACTCGTTCCGTTTGATACATATTAGCATATTAACTAATCTAAATGCATTATTATCAATCCCACTAACCATTCTTTGTGTAATGGTACTAGGTATATATTCGTTGGATGTCCCGGAGCGAGGATCAAGTCACGAGGAGAGGCGAACACACCCGAACGCTCGAAAGCTTCCGCAATAGAATTCCCCGATTAAAACGAAATCTTTTATACATGTTTTTAGTAACTATAATGTTGAGTTGGTTGGGACCATTTATACATGAGATTTCATTTAGTTGGTTTTCTTAATTACCAAAGTTTTAATCGGGAGTGTTATTCATTAAGACCAAAGCCCGTAAGTTTTAAAGTTAATCGCGTGTTTACGGGTTAGGGTCTTACAATTAAACCCTCTACGGCCCGTATAGGCCTCTACGGGCCGTAGAGGGTCCAGATATATTCTTCTTCCTTGTCTTCTTTCTTCAGTTAACGAAAGAAAATTTAAAAACGCGGTGCACAAAAATCCGATCGATTCCAAGCTACCACGATGTCTTCGGGTCACTACGGTAATGTTTCGGATGAATGGGAGCATTCGTTTAGCCTATCTCACGTCTCGGAAAGCCTTTTCGGAGCCGTGGTGGAACGTGGTGAGGAGGAGGTTAGCTCTGTTGTTCGCTATGGTGACGGGAATGCACTACCCGATTTGAACCTGCTGCCCGATTTGAACCAGGAGTACGTAGAAGAACCGGAGTCATTTTACGTGCCTCCGCCAAGTCATCCACAGTACGAATACGCTGGTAATCATTCGCACGAGGGAGGTGATAACGGTGGCGAGGAACCTGTCCCGGATGTTTCGTACGAAACGAATCAGGTGTGTTTATGTATTTGCACTTGTTTATAATTTAGACCCGTGTATATTTAGACTCGTATATTTAGGGTTTGTGAGATATTTAGACCCGTGTACATATTTAGACTCGTATATTTAGTCCCGTACCTAAATTTGTTTTAGGGTTTGTGAGATTTGAACTCGTATATATTAGTTGTTATTTGAACTCGTAGGGTTTGTGAGATTTGAACTCGTATATATTAGTTGTTATTTGAACTCGTAAGGTTTGTGAGATTTGAACTCGTAGTGTTTGTGAAATTTGAACTCGTATATATTAGTTGCTATTTGAAGTCGTATATAAATTTTGCAGGTATTCAGGTCTCTTAAAGACCTCACAGAGTGGGTTTATCAAAGAGCAAAAAAAAATGGTTACATTACCGTATACTCACGTACTGTTTCGGAAGGCAGGGGGCCGAATAGGAGGGTAACGACGGCATGGATACGATGTGACCGTAGTGGCGTACATCATAGTGTAGCCACGGTTCGAAAGACGGGCAGTAAAAAATGTAATTGCCCGTTTCAACTAATAGGGAGATACCACTCCGGCCACGATGGTTATATTTTGGAGGTCCAGAACCAAACACATAATCACAAACCTTTCCAACACATCGAGGGTCACGCGTATGCTAGGAGGCTGGGTCCGGGCGAGTTAAAATTGGTGGATACACTTTATTTTCAAAATGTTACGCCAGTAGACATACATTCGGCCGTTAGAAAACAAAACCCGGATAGTCCCTGCATCTTAAGAGACATACATAACACAATAACCAAGGTTAAGCATTTGTTATACGGCGGCATGACTCAAATGCAGGTATTATTATTATTATTATTATTATTATTATTATTACTTCTTTATTATTATTTTTTAATTATTATTATTGCTATGCAGGTACTCGAAGCCACATTGGTGGAAAAAAATTTTGTTTACTTCACCCGGAGGAATGACTCGACAAATGCGATCGAGGATATTTTGTTTGTCCATCCCACCTCGCACAAGTTATGGCGTGCGTTCCCGCATGTGCTGATGATTGATGCGACCTACAAAACGAACGAGTATAAACTTCCGTTTGTTCAAGTTGTGGGTATGACATCAACATCCAAGTCGTTTTGTGTCGCCCATGCATTCATCTCCCGTGAAAAAAAGGATAACTACCTATGGGTACTACAAAGGCTTAAAGAGTTGCTAGAAGATAGTACGGAGCCCCGTGCTATAATAACTGATTGTGAGAAAGCCTTGATGAATGCATCCGACATTGTATTTCCAGCAGCTTCGAAGTTGTTATGCAGGTATACATATTATTATTATTATTATTATTATTATTATTATTATTATTATTATTAATTATTTTTATTATTATTTTTTTTTTATTATTATACATTCAGGTATCACATTCAACGAAATATATTGAAGCACCGCAGACAAGCCTTTGGAAATGCAGATTGGGAAATATTCGTGAAATCTTTTAAGCGATTATGTAGATCTTCATCTCCGGAATTTTATAGTCTCTGGTTAGACCGATTCTACAAACGACTATGTCAGGACGAACGAGCTGGTACATATTTTATTAATTTAGTTTAAAACGCATACACACATTAACAAATATCTTTGTTCTATCTTTTACAGGTGTTTTTGAATATATAGACCGGGTCTGGCTCCGTGACTACAAAGAAAGGTTTGTTTCTGCATGGACAAACACAAACTACAACTTTGGTCAGTATACGACCAACAGAGTTGAGAGCCAGCATTCAAGGTTTAAGATGCACATTAAGGGGGCTAACAACTCACTCCACAACCTTGTGATGATTGCAGACGATGTTGTAACGTCACAAGAGAGGGCAATAAACCACTCGTTTGAAGAGAGTTTATCTGTGAAAAAAGGTGCACCATGACATACCTCTTTTTGAGGACCTACTCGGTAAAGTTTCCCATGCAGCGATCGAGAAGTTGATAACTGAGATAAAAAATATAGAGAGGTTGAAGGAACGAAAAATGAGTTGTGGTCACCAGCTTTTCACGAGTTCTGGGTTGCCGTGTGCATGTCAATTAGATTCGTATATAAATAAAGGTAATACCATTACTTTATTATTATTACTATTATTATTATTATTATTATTATTACTACTACTACTACTACTACTATTATGTTTATGTTTATGTTTATGTTTATGTTTATGTTTATTGAATACAGGAATAAAAATACAGCTGTCCGAAATAGACGTCTTCTGGACACGACTGAATTACGAACCGGAAGTAGTATGGGGGAACGTGACCTTGCGAGTGAGTGGGAGATAGTCAAAGAGACACTGATGTCTCAATCACCACGCGTTCAAAGAAATATGTTGTCAAAAATAAAGTCGGTGGTAAATCCAAGTATGACTGACACTCAACCTCCTGAGGTACAAAAGAATACTCGCGGGCGCCCAACTACAAAATTAAAGAAAAAAAAACAGCAGGAGGATGCGCAAGAAGATGTTAGTATTATTATTATTATTATTATTATTATTATTATTATTATCCATTGTAGGAAGACGAGCCTGTTAGAAGACGTAGGCCATCAGACCCGGGTAAAGATAAAATGAGAGTGTGTAGCAAAAAGTATCCACTCTTAGTAGGGGACAGGTACATAAATAACTATTTATACATACATACATATATACATATGTACACATCCCCTAATCATGATTTCCCAATGTTTGGCGGTGACAGGTATAAATTTGTGCTTAGACAATTTAAGCATCAGATTGATCCCCTTTATCGACGGTTTGTCACGCATATTCAAAATGTTCAGCCAGACGGTAACTGTGGGTTCCGATCTGTAGCTTTGGCTTTGGATATGGAGGAGGAAGACTGGGATTTGATCCGCCACGTTCTTAAAGAAGAGATGATGGGTCAATACCATGAGGATTGGTACGAGATTTTGAACGGATTCGACGATAACGGTTTCGCCCGCATATACTCGTCCTTAGATTGGACGGGAGTCGGGAACACACCCAATTCAAAGTGGATGGAGATGCCTTTGACTGGATTAGTGATTGCTCAGGCATTTGGTGTGGTCCTTCAATTCTTCAGTCCTCTTGGAGCGAGCACATTCTTCCCTATTCACAAGCATCCTCAAAGCGTGCCAGAACATCGGGTCATTTCGATGGCCTTCGTGAACGGCAACCACTTCATCATGCTAAAGCTAACAGACGACGCTCCGATGCCTTATCCGAGTGGAGCATGGAGGCGTTGGGTAGATGTAAATCACAACCCATGGTTAGCACTATACAGGGATCGTCTTGATGAGGGGTGTAGGCTATCTCAAACAGATCCAGAGTGGTTTGACCTAACAGGCTGTCCTGATTCTTCTGATAGTTCGGTGTAAATTTGTTTTTATAATGTATAATGATTTATTAAATACATTTTTTTATTTTTTATTATTATTTTACATATACAATATGAAATGAAAACTTTCTTTTATAAAAAAAACCTATACCACCTAATTAAAACTAACAAAATTTAAAAAAAAAACAAAACTTCTAGTACTGGGCCGTAGAAGAGATTTATCTACGGGTCGTAGAGCCCCTCTACGGCCCGTAGGCTTCTGGATCAGGCTCGTAGAGACCATCTATGGCTCGTAGAGACCATTGAGTCTACGGGTCGTAGAGGTCTCTACGACTCGTAGATAAAAGTTTTTGTTTTCTAACAATTTTTGAAGTTTATAAATATAAATTAGAAATTTTTTAAAAAAAATTTGGGTCTACGGGCCGTAGAGATCTCTACGGCTCGTAGAGGAGGATTTTTTTTTAAAAAAAATTTGAGTTTTCAGTGATATCTTATATTAAATTGTTCTGGGATTTATACCAGCGAACTGGTAGCCCAGATGGTTTGTATATGTGTGTATATATGATCTTGTATATGTGTGTGTGATAATGTGCCCAGGCTCGATCCTTGTCCCAAACCGTTTTTTTTTTTATATTTATCTACGGCTCGTACAGGCCTATACGGGCCGTAGGAAAAATTTAAAATCAGTTTTAATCGTGCTCTGTGTTCATTTCCCCCAAATCCAACAAAAACCAATCCCCACACGATTCTCTGCCCCCATCAGCCTTCAACCCTAATTAACCACCACCACCACCTTCGACCACCACCTAATCAACCACCACCACCACCTGTTCCTCCACTGCAACCACCACCAACCTAATCCACGACCACCAAACTCCACCAAACCCTAATCCACCAAACTCCACCAAACCCTAATCCACCACCTCCCCGTCCTTCTCCACCGTCTTCCTCATCCTTCCTCTCAGGTATTATCATTATTATTGTTATTATTGTTATTATTAGTTTTAGGGTTTTTTTATTTTTTTTAAGGTTGTGGTGGTTGGGTGTGGGTCTGTAGTGGTGATTGGGGTGGGGTTGTTGTGGGTCTGTGGTGGTGGTTGGGTGGGGTGAGGGAGGTGGTGGTGGGGCTGTGGTGGTGGCTGGGTAGGGTGAGTGGTGGTGGTGGGGCAGTGGTGGTGGTGGGGCTGTGGTGGTGGTGGGTCAGTGGTGGTGGTGGGGCTGTGGTGGTGGTGGGGCAGTGGTGGTGGTGGGGCTGTGGTGGTGGTGGTGGGGTGGGTGGTGGATATAGTTTTGGCGATGTTTTTGAAACGCCAAAACTATATTAGTTTTGGCGATTCTTTGGCATGATGATGTGGACCAGATGATGATGTGGCACTTGAGTTGGCATGATGACTTGTTTTTTTTTTAATGGAAAAACACAAGTTCATAGTGGCGCCCATCATCATCTTCCCACGCCAACATCATGTTCATCTATCATCATCTTCTTCATCTATCATCATCCAATCAAATCCACCATACCTTAAATCCAATCTTCACAAACATGAATAATAACAATAATAATAATAATAATAATAATAATAATAATAATAATAATAATAATAATAATATGTAGATTCGGGAGTAGGTATAGAGGATGTGAGTATCTTCACCGACCGATTAACAAAAAAAATGGATCCATGGTTAATATGTTTTTAGAATTTGGTGGTGCTACTTTTAACCACACCCGTTTCCATTGGAAATTTTATACGTGTTATCGACTGTTGGTATCTTCACTGACAGATTAACAAAAAAAATACAACAAAAGAATCATTGATTCTAGAGGATGTGAAAAGAACCTGAGTGTCATAGGCCTCGGGAAACTGAGAGATGAAGTTATGCGCATTTGAAGCTTTTGCAGCTTCAATGAATTCTTCCATGGTTACGATGATACATGAAGATGATGATGGGTCACAGTATGAACTTGTGTTTTTCCATTAAAAAAACATGTCATCATGCCAACTCAAGTGCCACGTTATCATCTGATCCACATCAGCATGCCAACTAAATTGCTACGTGGCCAATGTGGGGGTAGCCCACTTGGTAGAGGCTTATGCCTCTTAGAGGGGAGGTCCTAGGTTCAAATCTAGGCAAGGGTGTATTTGGTGTAATTATAGTGGGAGTGTAATGTTAGCCGTTCAAAAAAAAAAAAAAAAACTAAATTGCTACGTCAGCTTTCACTAACCCAGTTAGTTCAAAGTTAACGGATGTTCTTTTTTGACACCCACATGTTCAGTTAGGATTATCCTGGTCCAACGTTAAAGTTTGGATTATTATTGGTCAATAGCCCAAACTTTGAATTATTAAAATCCAATACCCCATCTTCATATAACTGGATTGAATTTGTTGAAGTAAGGAAGCATGGAGATGAAGATGGAAAGTATTCGAAGTTTAGAAGAAAATGAATCTACGACTACAAATTCTATGTTAATCGAAAGATGTGCTCTTGCGTTTAAAGTGAGTCTAAAATTGTCGAGAATGTTTCAAGATATCGAACTGCCATGGCATCATAGTTTGGCCAGAATCGTTTCATGATAAGATCTTTAGATTTTATATACCTACGCATATTCGAGAAAAATATAGGGATGAGCTTAATATGGTTCGCCTGTGTAACCTATCGAACCGGTACCGTACCAAAAATACCGGTACCAAAAATTGCCAAAACATGGGACCGATACCCGAAAATATAGTGTACCTTACCGGTGCCAATAAGGTACCGATAATTCAATGTAAAATGTTGTCCCGAACCAGTACCATACCAAAATTAATGGTACTGAAAATGGCCAAAACTTGGTTCCAAATTGGTATCGAATACCCACCAATTCATGGGGAGGCCTTAATGAGTTGAACAAATTAAAGAGTTATTGTCTCGTATGCCTTTTAGAGAAGGGGGTGACGAATAGCTTTGGAGTAGTGATATCTCTGGCTCATTCGCCACTAAAACGGTTAAGAAACTTACTTACGGGTGATGGCATCCAAAACATGCATGTATATTTTACAGTATAACAGATGGCACCCTTTAAAGATTAATATGTTTAGATGGAGAACCTTGTTGGAGAGGCTCCCAACATCTAACGAGTTGGCGAAAAGAAATACGATCCCAAGTTCCCCCTTTGTTGTCTTTGCAAGAATAAAATTGAATCCATAAATCATATATTTACTTGTTATATAACTAGTTAACTACGCTGTTATTATAGTATGTTAGCTCTTGGTGCAAACTAATTCTTCTCTTTTCTTCTTCTCCATTAAAGACATCTTTGATTATCATAAGTTTCCTCCGGTCAAGGCCATAAGAGACGCCTTATATTCAAGCTATTTTATCTCTTAGCTTAATTTTCTTCTTTTGTGGATTAGCAATTGATCCAAATTGTTGTATCTAGGCCAAGTGGAAGTATTTCGATGTTCCTTTTTTTTGTTTTTTTTTGGTTGTAGATTTTTGCTTTTGCAAGCCGCTTGCTAGTCGGCTATTTCTAATGAAAGTTGTCGTTCAAACGAAAAAAAAGGGTAAATAACTAATAACTTCAGATAAATATTGAAATAAATAACAATTTTGGGCCAATAAGACAATCTGAATGTGAAAATGATTATGACATGGGCCAACCACATTCCGCCGCTCCTTTGAAAGACAATGCAACATATCAAAGAAAACGGGTCCCAATTGGAATAAAATGCCTCCATGAAGCTACCAAGAGTTTTAATTGATTTAAACATAATAAAAAGACATCACTTCTGTTTTTTTAATATTTCATCTTACATCTTATTTATTTCCTATAAACAACAATTATCTTACATCCTTTTTTCTTAAGAAAAAAAAAACATATACTTAATGTACAACAACATTAAATATTAATAAAGTTAAGTTGGTTTAACAAATAAACTAACTATATAAACACTGTTACATTGTCTTGCTTACACCACCATAATAACTTCATCAACTGTTCAACCATCCGGGAACCAAGTTGATCAACCACTGCAACACCGTGACACTCGCCACGCAACCGCCAAACGCAAAAACCGCCACCATCCCCAACGCCACACTCGGCCTGGTCTCCATCAAAAACCGTTGCAAAACCGCAACGGCTTCATAAACATCCGAGTGGTATCCACCACTATACGTGTATGTCTTCTCCCACTGCATCCAATTATCGGGCAACCGATCTTCATCGTTACACTTCATCTTCCTAATTCTTTCTCTAAGAACAATCATGTTGTCGTCCACCATCTTCCCACTTGACCCATCTTTCCTTAACGCCATTGTTACGTGGCTTTTGGGTTGACGGAGTCTGCTAGAGAATGGAACTCTTGGAGGTGTTAAGGTGTGGATGAAGGAAGAAGTTTGCATATTGTTTCAAACAATAATATTGTGTTAAGTTACACTTATTATCCAACAAATAAGTGTGTATTTATATTGAAGTTTGTGGGGTCAGCGTGTGCCGTATGTTGTGACGTGGTAATGGCGCGTTATGTTAATATGTCGGCTCCGCCGTTATGGGCTTTTTGGGTGAAATTGTTTAAGAAGGCACGGCATCTTCTTGTATGTGTTTTTAAACATAAACATGTAAATTAAGTTAAAAAAATAAATATAATAATGCTTAATTGTATAATTATTTTATTGTTAGTTTTTTACTTAAAATAAATTATAACTTAATTTAAATTAAGTTAAACAACGTCATTAAGTAGTTATTTGTAACATGTGAGGTGGTAAATTATTTAATTATTTTAAATTTAAAATATGTAGCGTTAAAGCACTCAAATCAATGTCTTCATTCTGCTTTCCATCTCTAAATTTAGATAAAAATATAATTTTAAGTTTTTTTTTCCTAATCTGGCTAGCTTTGTATTAAAATTGGCTCCGGTTATTTAGACAACTAGGTTTTTATTTGCACAACCCCTCCACGGGTCGTCGAGGCCTGGACGGCCCGTGGAGGGCCAAACAGGCAAAAGGACGGGTCGTTCAGGCCCAGACGGCCCGTCTAAAGGCTTAAATCCAATACAATCATTGGTAATCATTGGCAATGATTAGGTGATGATTATTTGGTTTTTTTATAAGTGTAGTGTGGATGTTTAAAATGGGTTTCAATGTTTGGTTTTTATAAATGTTTGGTTTTTTATAAATGTTTTTTTTTTATTTGTATAATATGATCTTTTTTATATAATTGTGTATATGAATATGAACGAATGTCGTTTATGTTGCCGAACTAAACAAAACCAAGATACGAACAATAAAGCATAAATAAGCATAATATTCCAAAAATTTACATAAAACTAAGAGTTCAAATGTACAACCAAGAATATAACCCACCCGTCTAACCCGACCCACCCGGCTGATCCGACCCACCCGGCTGATCCGACCCACCCGACTGATCCGACCCACCCGCTGACTGGTGGACGCCCCACCATGCTGACTGCTGGACGCCCAACCCGGAAGTGGACGCGGCTCCAAACCAGCTTCCCGTCATCTCTCATTCTCGCTCTCTAACAGCCACCGCATGTCACCCCGCAACGACCCCAACTGATCCAGGATCTGCTGAAGTACCTGGGTCGTGCTATCATGCAACCTGACAGCATGATAAACGCGGCCAGGACGCTGTCGCTCATCAATGGGGGGGTCTGGCATCTCTACATCCACCGGTGGGTCGCCGTCGGCAACGTGTGGCATCTGGACCTCAGGGGCATTCGGCCCATCGAGATGTACGAGCGGCTCTGGCACAAAATGCTCGCCACGGTCGCCAGCATGTCCGAAAGCACGCTGGTAATAAGCGGGTGGGTTGCTGCGAGGGACCCGTGCTGCCACCTTCATCTGCGTCATAGTCTTAATATTTAACGGCCTGAAATGCAAAACAACAATAATAATATTAAATAATAATATATAAAATTAAATAATAATAATAAATAATAATAATAATATTAAATTATAATATATAATAATAATCTTACTTGGGCCTCATCGGAGCTGGTAAGTTGTTCTCCTCAGCATGCGTCCACAATTCACACGGGCAAAGACGCAGCGCGATGGCGGTGACGATCCCACCAATCGGAATCTCCCCCGCCGGGTTCCTATGAGGGTAGGTCGCGATGTACTCGGCAAAGCACCTGTGTACCGCAACCGGCCTAGGCCTCAAGATGCATTAAGGTAGAAAAGGTCAATCTGCTGGACCCTCTCGTTACAGTTACACCGTCCGGCAATCGACCAGGTAACCAAACGGTGTATGTAACGGATCACAGGGTCCCGGATGTTGCTGGCCCTATCCATCCTGCACAGAATAATAATAACATTATAAAAATTTCGGCAGAGTTTCCTCTGTTTTTGTACGAACCAGACAACACAAGTCGTCTACAAAATCCAAAAACAAACAACCTAAACTAACTAAATAACAATAATAATTAACTAACTAAGCGAACTAAATAACAATAATAATAACGAACTAAATGAACTAAATAACAATAATAATACCTCTCGCCGTCCTCCCCATACACTCGACCACCGATAGTGGGCCACCAGGCCATCAGCATGTCGTCTGGCAAGGTCGTCAAGGCCGTGGTGTACATATCCTGGACAAGCTCCTCCTCTCTGTACCAGCAGCAAGTAGTAGCCCACTGGTCCATCGTATATGCGTAGAGGTGTCCGAATAATCGGAACTGTACCTCAGGCTCAGGCTCGCCGTCAGGACCTACTGGAGGCTCAACACCTGCTGGATGCGGCGCGTAGCAGAATGTCGAGATGAACTCGATCGTCAGTGGCCGATACGCATCATTGTCGAGGTCAGCTAACATTCGCCCCCAAGGGCTGTCGTCTGGGATCCACTCCTCAAACCTGTCCGCTGCACCGATCGCGCGTAATGCGGACCAGTCAACACTCCGCGATCCGTGGATCTTATGCAGCTCCATATGACCCCAGCGCGCAATCTCGTAGTCGTCGTTATCGTGCCTGTACGGCCAATCTCTCATATCGCCACCTGCAAGAGGATTCCCGTCCGCAGGCTGGTTACGGCGTCTTCTGTTGTTTCTGTTTGCCATATCTGCAAAACAAAAACAAAAACCTTTATGTTTAGGCGCGCGTTTATATTAAAAGGAACTAAAGAAACACAAGAACAATAACACTTTGTGCGCGCCTTTATATTAAAACACAAGTCGCCTAAACACAAACGCGCGCCTTTATGTTTAGGCGCGCGTTTAGGTTTAGGCGCCTAAACCTAAACGCGCGCCTAAACATAAAGGCGCGCGTTTGTGTTTAGGCGCCTAAACCTAAACGCGCGCCTAAACATAAAGGTGCGCGTTTGTGTTTAGGCGCCTAAACATAAAGGCCCGCGTTTGTGTTTAGGCGCCTAAACCTAAACGCGCGCCCAAAACAATAATAATAAACGAACTAAATACCAACTTTATGTTTAGGCGCGCCTAAACGTTTGTTTGCTTGATTATTTTCACTTGCTTGCTTCGTGTTTCAACCCTTTATGTTTAGGCGCGCCTAAATGTTGGCGTGCCTGAACGTAAACGACCTAAACGAACCACCACCACAACCAACCCACCACCACCACAGGCCACCACCACCACCACAACCCACCACCACTGCCCCACCTCCCTCACCCCACCCAACTACCACCACTGCCCCACCTCCCTCACCCCACCCAACTACCACCACTGCCCACCACCACTTCCCTTACCCCACCTAACCACCACCATTGCCCACCACCACCTCCCTCACCCCACCCAACCACCACCACTGCCCCATCACCACAAAAAAAAAAAAAAAAAACAAACAAAAAAACCCTAATACTAATAACAACAACAACAACAACAACAACAATAATAATAATAATAATAATAATAATACCTGATATGAACAGGAGGAGGAGGACGGTGGCCGAGACTGTCGTGAAGAGGAGGAAGAGGAGGAGACGGTGGAGGTTGTTGATGGTGGAGACGGTGGTGGGTGGTGGTCTGTGGTGTGGATGGTGGTTGTGGGAGAAGAGAGACAGAGAGGGAAATGAGGGATGAGAGAGGGAAATGGGAGACGAGAGAGAAAGAGGGGAGAGGTGGATGAGAGAGGGAGGTGGAGGTGGTGGGTGGTGGTGGAGGTGTGGTTGTGGTGGTTTGAGAGGACGAGAGAGAGACTAAAGAGGGAAATGAAAGAGTTTGAACCCGTCCTGGTTTTGGGGGTTTTTTGGGTTTCACAACGGGCCGTCCAGGCCTCGACGGTCCGTTGTGTTTTAATTTTTTTTAATTTAAAAATAGAGGAAGCTTCCCTTGGAAGCTTTGTGTTTGAGACGGGCCGTCGAGGCCTGGACGGACCGTGTTGAAAGATAGAGGACGGGTCGTCGAGCCTCAACGAGCCAATAGTTTGGGGGATTTTTGGGTTTCACAACGGGCCGTCCAGGCCTCGACGGTCCATTGTGGTCCACCAGGGACAGCCCATCTAGGCCTGGACGGGCCGTCTTGGCCAATTTTTTTTGCCTTGGACGGCCCATTAAGGCCTGGACGACCCTTATGTTTTTTTTTTTAAATTTTTAGTGTATTTTATATATTTTAAGCTTGGTATTTGTATTTTTTATAAAAAAAGGGAGTATATTTTTATAATAAGTATAAATGAACACATACAACAAATTTTTTCGTTCGTCCGGTCCGGTAACATACGATAAGCTAAGTTAAGTCGAAGTATTGAGGTGATGGAACATCAACCCTTTGTATACGGTCGTCATATACCGTCTCCCACTCACTTGCCTCTTCATATCGCCACTTACGCCATGACGGATTCAGTTTTGGCATTGGGGCGCCTTCTGCCAACTTAATCTTGATGAAATGATTTTTGTTAACAAAAGCAAACGATACGAACGCATGTTCTTCAACGTTGTGTGGACCATCAAACATAGGGAAGTACGTCTCACTTTGATCATACGGAGAGAGAAATTGAACAACCACCCTAAATTTCTGAGCAATCAGTAATCCTGAGGCGGGCATCTCCATCCATTGGTCGCGCGTTGCTGGTCCCACTCCAATGTGATCGAATGAGTTGGAGACTCTGTCGTAAGTATCGTAATCTACTTCGTTTAAAATTGGCCTCCACCGGTCTTCATTCTCGACGATCTCCTCCTTAAGCTGTTTGCGGATGAAGTACCACATATCCTGTTGCCACCCAAAGCACACAGCTACGGATCGAAACCCACAGTGACCGTCTCCATGGACATCCCGAATGTCTGTAATGTATCTATGATATGCAGGTGGAAGCCATTTCTTATACCTTTCGATCTCCAGTTTGTACCTGTACCCATCAAAAAGTGAGATTTAATATGTGTATAAATATGTATGCATGTGTGAATTTATATATTAGTAGTTTGTACCTATCCCTTTCCAACAGTGGAAAATCTTCATCGTAAACAATCGGTTTGTCCCTTGATTGTTTACCTCTTCTAGAAGGCTTTTTGCCCTACGTTGAAAAAATTATATATCAACAACAACAACAACAACAACAACAACAACAACAACAACAACAATAATAATAATAATAATACTAACCGCAACCTTATCTTCCTTTTTTTCCTTTTCACTTGTTGTTGGCCGACCCCGAGTATCGGTTTGTACCTCAGGAGGTTTATGTTTAGTCATAATCGGATTCAACACCTCCTTCATCTTCTGCAACATGCTTTTTTTCACTTGCACCGGTTGCGACCTTAGTTGCTCAGCGAATGCATTCATTTCGTGCTGAAAGTCAAACTCGGGATTCTCAGCTACTTCTGGCATAAAGTCAAGTCGTGTCCAAAAGACGTCGATATCAGCCAGTGACACTCGTGTATCTGATATATATATTCAATCACAACAACAACAATCAATAATTTTATAAAAATTTGGCAGAGTTTCCTCTGTTTTTGTACGAACCAGACAACACAAGTCGTCTACAAAACGCTTCAAACATTTATAAATTTGACTATTATATCCTAAAAAAGATAATAAGTCTAAAAAATGATGTTACCTTTCGTATCATACAATTGCAATTGACAGGAACATGACAATCCATAAGTCTTCTTGAGTCGGTGTTCACAAGACCTCTTTTGTTCCATATAATAATTTATCTTGTTGACCCCTCCGAGCATCAAATTAAGCGCTAGATGGGAAACCCTACCGATTACGTCTTGAAACAACGGTAGTTCATGTTTCCACATTCTTGTTGATCGGCTGTGTTCGAAGGAGTGCTTTATCGCTACGCGCCGTGATTCCATAACTTTGTCTATTTCCATCACAAGCGCGTGGAGCGAGCTGTTCGGGCCTTTTATGTACCTCTTAATCAGAGCATGCTGACTCTCGACCCTGTTGGTCGTAGTCTGACCGAACGTAAGGTTTTCATTTGCCCATGCTTCCACAAACATTTCTTTATAATCTCGGAGCCAAACTGACTCCATGTAGTCATAAACCTCTGTAAAAAACAGAATAGTGATGTCAATACAGAAAATATGTACGCTTGTAAAGCAAAATAAAAAATAAAATATATACCCGTTCGATCCTGCCCCCAAAGTCGTCTGTAGAGCGCTTCAAGATTGAATTCGTAAGCCTCTTCGTCAGGAGATTTACACAGTCGACCAAAATACTGCAAAAATATTTCTCATTCTTCTTTTGGAAATCCTGCTTTATGATATTTTGCAATATTTCGTTGAATATGATACCTGCAAAACAACAACAATAATATTAATAATAATAATAATAATAATAATATTTCGTTGAATATGACACCTGCAAAGCAATTTCGTAGCATCCGGGAAAACTGTAGCACATGCACTCATCAGAGCCAGATCTCTATCTGTAACAATTACACGTGGCTCCATACTCTCCTCCAGCAAATCTTTGAGCCTCTCAAGCACCCATATGTAGTTACTCGTTTTCTCTTTAACGATAAATGCATGGGCGATACAAAACGACTGGTTTGTCGACGTCATACCCACAATTTGAACAAACGGGATTCTGTACTCGTTCGTTTTGTAGGTGGCGTCGATCAGCATCACATGTGGGAAGGCACGCCAGAGATTGTACGAGACCCGGTGTGAAAAGAAAATATTCTCAACAGCATCTGTCTCTGGATTCTGCTTGGTGAAATAAGTAAATTTCTTTTCAACCAGGATACTCTCGAGTATCTGCATAACAATAATAATAACAATATTTAATATTTAACAACAACAAAATTAATAATAGTCTATGACAATAATAGTAATTAATAATAATACCTGCATTGGGGTTTTATCGCCGTAAATTCTATGTTTAATCTTGCTCACTGTATTGTGTATGTCTCGTAGAATACATATATTATTCGGGTTTTGTGCTCTGATGGCCAAATGTATGTTTGCCGGTTCCAGGCCTTGAAAATAAAGCGTTTCCACCATTTCTTCTTCTTGTGGTGTCAGCCGCCTAGCAAAAGCGTGACCCTCAACATGTATAAAAGGGTCGAGGTTATGATTCGCGTGTTTAACCTCCAACTTCCAACCCTCTTTGCGTAGCCTCCCTATTAACATAAATGGACAGTTAATCTTTTTGCTACCCGTAGACCTTACTGTGGCTGTAGTATGGTATTCGCCAGCACGGTCGCATCTCAGGTCTATCCTAATTTTTCTTGCATTATTTCCACTGCCTTTTGAAACAGAACGTCCTGTCACTAGGACGTAACCGCTAGCAAGGGCTTTATCGTAAGCCCATTGTTTCATCTCTTCAACAGACCCGAATACCTGAAAATTTATACAAGAGTCTAGTCTAAATTCATACTACTCTAAATTATATACTACTGTAAAGATATACTAGTGTAAATAAATAAACGCACCTGCTCGGTTTCATACGAAACATCCGGGTTAGGTTCAACTTTTATGTTAACATCTTCATAAGCATCTTCCTGGTTGTCATCATTCGCGTTAGAGCCGTTATAATGTAACGACCCGAAAATTAACGAGTCATTACGGATTGGTAATCGTGACACGTATTATTAATTACCAATTTATTTATTCTAATAATTCTTTTATACTTAATAAAACACACCTTTATTTATTTCACATGGGCCGAGCCCAAAACAACCATACAAATGCTTAATGTGGTTCCAAACCTCTACTTGGTTTAGAAAAATACATCCCGTTGATACCGAATGGATCCATTCTACGTGATTTCTATTCGACCGATTCTATTAACTCTTTCATGATCATGAACCAATATTTTATCAAATCACACGTAAAAACTAACATGCATTCACCCCAAAATCATTTAAACATAGGGGTACATGCACTCACGTTAATTACTTCCGAGTCTACGGTTTCGTTCAAAGCAAGAGTTCTATTTTCCACGGTTTCCTGTTTCAACACAAATCAAGTTATTGCACATATATACAAATAATCATACGTATAGCTGGCCATTACAGCTTAGGCGTAAAGATCTAACTAAAAGCTGGCCATTACAGCTTGGCACACGACCTTAAGGGACTCTAGACTCAACTTACTCAAGAAAACAACTTGATCCATAATTGCTTGGTTAATTATTATGGGGGCCGATTACTTGTAGGCTTGGTTAGGTTGGGTTTTTGTTGGAATAAGATGTATATTAAACTTAAAGGAGTAAGTTTAGAAGGTTAATAAGATAGGTTGAAGGTGGTTGCACCATGGCCGATTATTGGAAGGTTTTTGTAAGGTGGTTTGCATGTTGAAGGGGAGTGGTTTTAGTGATGAAAAGTGGGCGATTGTTTTGGCCAGATTTGGATCCACAAGATCTTATAAAGGAATAAGATTCATGCATGTAATTATACTACTAGATCCATAGGGGAATGAGGTGTTTGTCTTATACAACTTTGGAGTGTTGAGGTGTCTCACCAAGACAAGATGGAAGATTCTTGTAAAGTGGCGGCAACTTACAACCATTCCATACATGGGCCGATCAATTATCCAATCTATTGGGCTTCAATCCTCATGTCACACTCTTGGGCTATGGTTCCTTTTTATTACTAAGTTAAATTAATAGGTTAAGCCCAATTCATGGCCCATATATCTATCGGGTTCTATATAAAAGCCCACTATTATGTATCGGGCCCTAAATATAGTAACTGTTTGGGCTCGTTTAATTCTTATCGGGTTCTAATTTATCCGGCCCATTACTAGTTATCAATTTAGCCCAAACCGTATAGCCCGCTTGAACAAGCTATTGGGCCCAGATTGTCCGGGTATATTATTGGGCTTGTCTGTGGCCCAATCATTATGCTAATCAACTATTATTAATTAATCTAATTCTTGTTAATTATGACGTCATAAATTTCCGGTTGTTACACTCTCCCCCCCTTAGGAAATTTCGTCCCCGAAATTTTTATTTGTAATACCTGATTTTCAAATAGGTGGGGGTATTTGGCTTTCATCACGTCTTCTCTTTCAAAAGTAATTTCAGGCCCCAATCTAGCATTCCATTTTACTTGTACAATTGGAATTTTTCCTCTTCTCATTTTTCTCTCTTGTCGTGCCATAATCTCTATGGGTTCCTCAGTAAAATGGAGTTGAGGACTAACTTTCACATTATCTAATGGAATGATAGTTTGGGTTTCTATTATACATTTCCTTAGATTTGAGACGTGGAACACATCATGAATTTCGCTTAACTCAGGCGGTAGTTCTAAACGATAGGCTACCGGTCCCACCTTATCTTTAATTTGATAAGGTCCTATGAAACGTGGATTCAATTTACCTCTTCTTTGGAATCTTATCACTCCTTTCCAGGGTGACACTTTCAATAGGACATAATCTCCTATTTGAATTTCCAAAGGTCGCCTTCGTGTATCCGCATAGCTTTTCTGCCTGCTTCTCGCTTCTTCCAATATTTTCTTGATTTGCACGATCTTGTCCGTTGTTTCTTGGATAATTTCTGGCCCTGTGAGTTGGTTTTCTCCGATTTCGTTCCAGCAGATCGGAGATCTACACCTTCTACCGTATAACGCCTCAAAGGGTGCAGCTTGAATGGAAGCGTGGTAACTATTGTTATAAGAAAATTCTATTAACGGCAGGTGTGCATCCCAACTCCCACTAAACTCCAGGACACATGCCCTCAGCATGTCTTCTAGTGTTTGAATTGTTCTTTCACTTTGCTCGTCTGTCTGAGGGTGATAGGCGGTGCTGAGCTTAATCTGGGAACCTAACGCTTCTTGGAACGTTTTCCAAAATCGGGAAGTAAAATGACTATCCCTATCCGATATAATTGAAAGAGGTATCCCGTGCCGGGACACAATTTCTTTTATATAGATTCTTGCTAATTTTTCCGTTCCAAAGGTCTCTTGTATGGGTAGGAAATGGGCAGACTTGGTTAATCTATCAACGATAACCCAGATGGTATCGTTACCACTTTGGGTTCTTGGCAATTTGGTTACAAAGTCCATAGTGATTTGATCCCATTTCCAGACTGGAATCTCTGGTTGGATCAATAACCCACTGGGCTTTTGGTGTTCGGCTTTCACTTTTGAACAAGTCACACACTGAGCTATAAATTCTCCCACACTCTTTTTCATGCCAGGCCACCAGAAGTTTTTCCTCAAATCTTTATACATCTTATGGTTTCCTGGGTGAATGGAATACTTAGAGTTATGGGTTTCGCTCAAAACTATTCTTCTTTGTTCACCATATCTGGGTATCCAGATTCTTCGGTTATACCTAAAGATTCCATCCGTTCCTTCCTCCAATCTTGCTTCTTCTCCATTCAAAAGTTCTCCACTTAACTGGGTTGGTTCTAATGCTCTCCTTTGACATTCCCGGAGTTGATTTAAAAATTCGTTAATCAAAGTGACCTTAAAGGCTCTATCTCTTAGGGGTCTTTCTTTTCGGCTCAAGGCATCTGCTACAATATTGGCCTTTCCTGGGTGATATTTAATATCACAGTCATAGTCACTAAGAACCTCTATCCATCTCCTCTGACGCATGTTTAGCAGCTTTTGATCAAAAATATGTTGAAGACCCTTATGGTCAGTGTAGACGGTACACTTGGTTCCATATAAATAGTGTCTCCAAATTTTTAAAGCAAATATAATAGCTCCTAACTCTAAATCATGCGTAGCATAATTCTGTTCATGTCTTTTTAACTGTCGAGAAGCGTATGCTATAACCTGATCTTCCTGCATTAATACACATCCTAACCCTTGTTGAGATGCGTCACAATACACAGTAAAAGCTTTTCCTTCTACTGGTAATGTCAACACTGGGGCTTTACACAATCTTTCCTTAAGTTCTTGAAAGGCTTTTTCTTGTTTTTCTTTCCACTCATACTTAGAATTTTTCCTGGTCAAGGTGGTGAGTGGTAAGGCTAGTCTAGCAAAGTTTTCTATAAATCGCCTATAGTATCCAGCTAGCCCTAAAAATTGTCGGATCTCACTTGGGTTTTTAGGAGCTTCCCACATCTGTATTGCTTCTATCTTGGTTGGGTCTACTTGAATTCCATGATCGTTGATCACATGTCCTAAAAACTTAATTTCTCTTACCCAAATTCACATTTCGAAAACTTAGCATACAGTTTTTCGTTTCTTAAAGTTTCTAGGATTTCTCTTAAGTGCTTTTCATGCTCACTTTCAGTTTTTGAATAAATCAGAATATCATCTAAAAATACAATCACACACTTATCCAAATAAGGTCGACAAATCCTATTCATTAGGTCCATGAAAACGGCAGGAGCGTTGGTTAAACCAAATGGCATAACTAGGAATTCATAGTGTCCATACCTAGTTCTAAAAGCAGTTTTTGGAACATCCTCATCTCTTATCTTCAATTGGTGATATCCAGACCTAAGATCGATTTTTGAAAAATGTTTCGCTCCGTTTAATTGATCAAACAGGTCATCTATTCTAGGTAATGGGTACCTATTTTTGATTGTCAACTTATTTAGTTCCCTGTAATCTATACACATCCTCATAGAACCATCTTTCTTTTTGACAAAAAGTACTGGTGCTCCCCAAGGGGAGGTACTTGGCCTTATAAAACCTCTTTCTATCAGTTCCTCCAATTGGTTCGTGAGTTCTTTCATTTCGGTGGTAGCTAACCTGTATGGAGCTCTAGCAACAGGTGCGGCTCCAGGAACTAGGTTAATTTCAAATTCTACCTGTCGGGATGGTGGTAAACCTGGGAGTTCGTTTGGAAATACATCTTTGTATTCCGATACTACCTTAATTTCATTAATCTCTGCTTCTTTTTCCTCATTTCCTAAATTTACATGGATTAAAAAGAGTTGATGTCCCTTTTTTAAATACTTCATCATTTTTGCGCTAGAGATTAAACTTAAGATGCCTCTTGGTTTTTCTCCCTGGACTACTAAAGTTTCTTGATGGGTTAAGGGAATTCTCACAAGTTTTTCTTTACAGACTATCTTTGCTTGATTTGCGGCTAGCCAATCCATCCCTATAATTACATCAAATTCTCCTAGACTCATAGGTATTAAGTTTATTTTAAACTCTTGTCCTTCCATGATTAAAGTCAGATTTTTAAAGACTTCATTGGCTTGCAAAACCTTACCATCAGCTATTTCTATTTCGTAGGTTTGAGTCATTGGTTCGGGAAGGATGTTTATCTTTTCGACTAACCTTTTAGAGATAAAACTAAGGTTTGCACCTGTATCGAACAAAACATAAACAGGTAATTGATTGATATAGAACATACCCGTGACTAGATCCGGTTCGTCACGTGCTTCTGCAGCATTGATTACAAACGCTCTTCCCCTTGCTTGGTCTTTCTTGGGCTGATTCTTGAGTTTTGGGCATTCGTTCTTGTAATGCCCGGTTCCTTACACTCATAACAGACTCGTGGACGGTCTGGAGTGTACCGACATTCGGTCGTGGAGTGTCCTACCTTTTTGCATTTTTGACAATGGGCTCCCCTACACTCACCAAAATGGTACCGACCACAAGTATCACATTTCTGCTTGCACTCACCGACATGATAGTATTTACACTTGGAACAGTAGGGATTATTTCCTCGGTAGGGTCTTTTTCCAGGGTTTCCTGTTCTTGGGGGGTTTCTTGGCTCTTTCCTGATGTATTATAATTTGTAGACCTAAAAATTTCATTCCATCCCCTTTTACTTCCTACCGGCACTTTATCCCTTTCCCTGTGTCTAACTATGTCATCGGTCAAGCTTAAAGCTAATTCACAAGCAGTATCATACCTAGTCGGTTTAGCTCCCCTAACGATTCCTTGAATTTGAGGGATTAATCCCCAAATGAACCTCCTAATTCTTTTTGGTTCGGGGGTAACTTGGTGAGGTACTAGTCGAGCAAGTTGGTTGAAACGGTTTATGTAGCCGACACAGTCTAAACTTTTCATCTCGAGTCCTAGAAATTCCATTTCAATCTTTTCAATTTCGTTCATGGGGCAGTATTTTTCGGTCATGAGGGTTCGGAATTCTATCCAAGTCATAGTGGCTACTACTTCTCTACCTCTAACTTGTCGAATCATATTCCACCAATTTAGCGCCTCAGCTCGTAAAGAGTGAGTAGCAAACTTAACTTGGTCTCTAGGAGCACAATTGCTTATTTCTAAGCTAGCTTCCATCTCTTCAAGCCAACGGGTGGCTCCGGCAGCTCCCGTGCTACCGTCAAAGAGTTCTGGCTTACAAGCCATAAAGGTTTTGTAGTCACAAGGTCGAGGCCTTGACTGTTCATCTTCTACATTTACTACAATATTTTCCGGATTTTTCTCTAGAGTTCTTGAACCGGGTGACTTTTCTATCATACTTATGAGGGTGGGAATTGAATCTTGCAAACTTTCTAGAACTAACTTCCTCATTTTCTCTTCTAGTTCACTAGTTTCCGGGGTTACCGGGGTTTCTTCGGTCAAGGGTTCCTCGGCCGTGGTTTGTTTGGATGAAGAAGCGTTATTTCTTTTTGGGGTCTCTGGTTCTGTGCCTCTCTCGGATCTTCGCTGCATTTTTCTATAATAATACATTTTACTTAGGTTAGTATTATTGTTATAACAATTTACTACTATATTACTCGAATCCTTTATAATTTGCGCTTATTAATTAGTACACATATACTTTAACTTGTCATTTTATCGTTAAAATTTGTATAGTCATATCTCATGTTACTTCTTGATTTTTACCACAATCTCATTTTTAATTAAACACACTAGTTTCTACATCCAAATATAACTATTTTATAACCAAAAATTTTGGATGTTACATATTCCAATCACCACATCAAACATACTACCATCATAACCATACAACTAAATTACCACACATACTACTACCACAAAGACTTAAGCTAACAACTTCACACATACATGCCAAACCCATTTATTTAAACCTCGCCACTACTCTCGCCCCACCCCTACCATACCACCCTTCGATCCCTTCTAAGGAAGTGGATACTTCGACTCATCGATCAATTGTCGGGATTGATACCCGAATCGTTTGATCAACCTCCTTAAATCTTCCGCCGTGTTTAGTGCTTGGTCTCTTTGCGTTTTCATTCGATAATAATTTTCCACAAGCTCCAAATAGTCTTTCCTTGGCACAAATTCGTTGGGTGGAAATGGAATATTATTATGGTTAAACATGGCGGCTTCGTAATATGGATCTACCACGGGCGTAGGTGGCACCATTGGATAAGGGGCCGTGGGGTATGGGCCTTGTTGGGCCATGGGGTATGGGCCTACAAATGGCGAGAGGTATGGGCTCAAATTACTTGACCCTTCCATGGATAAATTACTTGATGCATTAGTAAAATCTTGGAATGGCGAGTTCGAGTAGTAGTAAGGAGAGGGCCCGTAAAATGGCATCTCGGGTATAAATGGATTGGGTTCGGAGTTGGTGAGGATAGGCTCGGGGAGAGGACCGATTACGCCAACCCCTCCTAAATTTAACTCCACCCCGTTGTTTCCCCATGTTAGACCCGGGATTTCATTTACAAGCGCTTCTATGTCGGGGAAGCGTAAATTGTCGTTGTCTTCTACAACCTCTTCATTTCTAATTTCTCCTTCTTCATATTCCATTGGGGCTTTTCCCCGGGCGTCTTGTCTCTCTTGATTTCTCTCTTCCCCTCGAGTCATTCTATTACAAATAATCACAACAAGTATTATTAAGTTAGTTCTATAAACTCCCCACTATACCCGAACCCGAGCTCTGATACCAACCTGTAACGACCCGAAAATTAACGAGTCATTACGGATTGGTAATCGTGACACGTATTATTAATTACCAATTTATTTATTCTAATAATTCTTTTATACTTAATAAAACACACCTTTATTTATTTCACATGGGCCGAGCCCAAAACAACCATAATTGGGCCGTGCCCATTACATAGTTTCCAACCGGGCCGAGCCCGTTTCACTACATAGTTCCGAGTTTTTACCACTTGGGCCGAAGCCCATTAAGACTTTAAAACATAACTTTTAAACATCTCCATTTATTACACACTTGGGCCGAAGCCCAATTATTTTGTAAACCGGCCCAAGAGCCGTTTTCTCTTAACTAAACATTAAAACTTGAACTTGCACATTTTTGAGCTCGGGTTCCCATAATCTAATCAACCTGAAATGCATGTTAAAAATACGTTAGCCACAAAGCTAGTGAGTGATGCCAGATTTAGACTCGTTTATAAATAATAACAACAATTCTCGTATGGTTCGGTCATTCTAAGGTGGAACATATTTAACGATGGAGCACCATACAAATGCTTAATGTGGTTCCAAACCTCTACTTGGTTTAGAAAAATACATCCCGTTGATACCGAATGGATCCATTCTACGTGATTTCTATTCGACCGATTCTATTAACTCTTTCATGATCATGAACCAATATTTTATCAAATCACACGTAAAAACTAACATGCATTCACCCCAAAATCATTTAAACATAGGGGTACATGCACTCACGTTAATTACTTCCGAGTCTACGGTTTCGTTCAAAGCAAGAGTTCTATTTTCCACGGTTTCCTGTTTCAACACAAATCAAGTTATTGCACATATATACAAATAATCATACGTATAGCTGGCCATTACAGCTTAGGCGTAAAGATCTAACTAAAAGCTGGCCATTACAGCTTGGCACACGACCTTAAGGGACTCTAGACTCAACTTACTCAAGAAAACAACTTGATCCACAATTGCTTGGTTAATTATTATGGGGGCCGATTACTTGTAGGCTTGGTTAGGTTGGGTTTTTGTTGGAATAAGATGTATATTAAACTTAAAGGAGTAAGTTTAGAAGGTTAATAAGATAGGTTGAAGGTGGTTGCACCATGGCCGATTATTGGAAGGTTTTTGTAAGGTGGTTTGCATGTTGAAGGGGAGTGGTTTTAGTGATGAAAAGTGGGCGATTGTTTTGGCCAGATTTGGATCCACAAGATCTTATAAAGGAATAAGATTCATGCATGTAATTATACTACTAGATCCATAGGGGAATGAGGTGTTTGTCTTATACAACTTTGGAGTGTTGAGGTGTCTCACCAAGACAAGATGGAAGATTCTTGTAAAGTGGCGGCAACTTACAACCATTCCATACATGGGCCGATCAATTATCCAATCTATTGGGCTTCAATCCTCATGTCACACTCTTGGGCTATGGTTCCTTTTTATTACTAAGTTAAATTAATAGGTTAAGCCCAATTCATGGCCCATATATCTATCGGGTTCTATATAAAAGCCCACTATTATGTATCGGGCCCTAAATATAGTAAATGTTGGGCTCGTTTAATTCTTATCGGGTTCTAATTTATCGGCCCATTACTAGTTATCAATTTAGCCCAAACCGTATAGCCCGCTTGAACAAGCTATTGGGCCCAGATTGTCCGGGTATGTTATTGGGCTTGTCTGTGGCCCAATCATTATGCTAATCAACTATTATTAATTAATCTAATTCTTGTTAATTATGACGTCATAAATTTCCGGTTGTTACATATAATCTTCCTCTAAGTCCTTAGCACGATTCCGCGCGAATGGTAACTTCCGTACGTGTATTGCGGGTAGCTTGGTGGCACGAAAAATGACTCCTGTTCCTCTACATATTCCTCGTTGAGATCGGGCAGCATGTTCCCGTCATTACCACGAACCCCGGATTTAACCTCCTCTTCACCAACTTGAACCTCGGGTTCATACCCTACGCTTTCAGAGACGTAAGACTCGTTCTCAGACAGGTCAACGGTTATAAAGCTTTGTAAATATGTCATCGTGAGACCGGGAAGTCGAAATGGGTCGAGGGTTTTGGTGGTAGTGATGTTTTAAGGTTTGGTTCAAATGGGGAAGAAGCTGATCGTGTAATGGTTAAATCTGGAAATCTCAACGGGCCGTCGAGGCCTAGATGGGCCGTCTAGGGATTAAATGCCCTAACCTAACACATTTCTACGGGCCGTCGGGGCCTGGACGGCCCGTCCTAATGCACAATTTTTCAGACTTTTCAGTCTGAACTGCCTGCTTTTGCAGGAGTTCAGACTGATCACCTCGTACATCGTACTTCTACGGGCCGTCTGGGCCTCGACGGCCCGTTGTTTTTGTCTTTTCTGTAAACAAACGGCCCATCAAGGCCTGGACGACCCGTCCTGAAACCCTAATTTTTCTTAACGGCCCATCTAGGCCTCGACGACCCGTCCTAAGGTTGTTTAGGGGTTTTTGTTGGTTGTGTAAATAGTATCACCCTTAAAATCTCTATCTCATTTCCATCTTTAAAATATAAATAGTGTATTTAAAGGCGTGCGTTGCGCACCTTACAATTTTATCGTATCCAAAACACTAAAAAACTATTATAAACCAAGTAACTACCAATTTTCATACCAGAATTTAAAAACGGCATCTCACGCAAACATGGTATATTTGTATTTATTACTTAATAACATGTTGTGAATAAAAAAAAATGGACTCGCCCCTTGCCCTTTCCATGTTTCGAACCAAAACCTTAAACTTAAACAATAGAAATGCACCACAAAGCACTCTACCACTAAGCCATGTTGTTATTTATTATGAAATTATATATTAAAAAAGTGTTTGGACCTTAAAAAACTTGCACTTTCCATATTTTGAACTTGAGACCTTGTGGAATACAAATGCACCACAAACCACTTGACCACAACCCATTTTGTGATTTATTATGGAATCATATATATTTATTAATAAATAAGTATTTGAGAAAAAAAAAAACTTGTCCTTCCCAAGTTTAGAACTGTGACCTTAGAGAATACAAATGCACCACAAACCACTCAATCATCAACCCATTTTGTGATTTATTATAGAATCATACATATTTATTAATAAATAAGTGTTTGAGAAAAAAAATTAGTGCTCATTATATTATATTTATTCATGGTGTAACGAAGATACTATTCATTTACACCATAGATAAATATAAATATAATTTAAGCATAATGCTACAGTGATTCCCTATATACATGGATTCATTTTTCATATTTGTATCCTAACCATATCTCTTTCTCCCTAGCTACTTCTCTCGCAAAGTGATGACAACATTGATTTGGTAGTATTGAGTAATATTTGGATTTATGTTTTTCATTGTTGAGAAATTGGAATCGAAGATTGGTGGTCACTAACTTACTATTATGAACTTGATGTTGGCCATTGAACTTAATTAATTATCATATATAATTGGTCTTTAACCTTATGCATTAGATTGTCATATATTATGTAGTCATACATTAAAATTTTGTATAGTCCTATCTAATTGCATAAAATGTTACTAGAAATAGTAATTTAAAATAAAAAAACAATAAAAAATAAATCAATTAATAGTTAAGATTGTAAATAAAGGAAAAGAAACAGTGATAGGGACTAAAATATATATGAATTGAAACTTTTTTATAAGAACATTCTAAATTCTAGTTTCCCAATAAACGTAGAGAAACAAATAAAACTCACTTCGTTAGAGGCTTACCATTTATATCAATTTATATATTCTTGTGACTGAAAACTGAGAAAATACACTAAATTAAATGTTTGTATATAGAACATATAGATGATGGATAATCATATGTGAGATATTTTTAAGAAGAAAAAAAGGTTTAGATAAAATAGTGTTTTTTAGTTAAATTATATAAATAGAGATAGAGACCCGGATAAAAATACTTTAAGATAAACAAATTTTAGAGATAATTTTAAAGGGGTATGATTATTAGTTGAAGATAAAAAAAATGTACTATTGCACTTAGTAGATCAAAGTTAGGGTATATATTTTATGGGTCAAGTTATTTTACACAGTGTAACAAAAATGAGAAGAGTGAGAAGGATAAAAAAAAACACAATAGATCATTCGGAGTCCGTTCGATACCCTTCCTATAACTTCCTATTTTTCTTTTACTGTATATTTGATCCTAACCCTGTATTTTATTGTTACCAGGTCATGAGTCCACATGTGTTATATTGCCCCATAGCGTCGGGGAACACCGCCCCCCGGGCGCTATAGGGCGTTATGGACTCTTGGCGTTTTAAATATCACGGGTGTTTTGGGTTTGAAAAACGTGTGGGGCCCCTTTTTGACCGTTGAACGGTCACTAACTTTAAAAAAAAATCGTGCATTTATATATGTAAACATACATATCCACATACACACACCTCCAAACACATTCTCATCCTCATACAAACTAACACACACACACAATTTCAAATTTCTACACACACAAGATGAATCCATTCGGTAGAGGTGGTTTCGGGTTCAGTCCTCAAACTACTGGCGTCGGGTCCCAACCCATAGTTTCGGGTTCAGGTTCAAACCCACAAACTTTTATGAACCTGTTAAACCAACCAATGAATTGGGACCCGAACATGTATAACATTGACATGGGAGGTGGGTTTGGCTCAACACAAGTGTTTGGGACATCTCAAATGTTCGGGTCCTCAAATGCTTGGCAAGACACATAGTCGGTTCCAGAGACACAGGAACCGATGCAAGAGCAAGAGCCCGCGTAAGGCAATACAACCGGACGAGGAAGACGGGCTCACAAAAGGAAAGACATGGACACTCGCGCCAAAAAAAACCGTCCTACCATGGACTGACGACGAGTTGTTCGCGTTAGCCCGAGCGTGGGTTGACGTGTCGGAGGATCCTATTGTTGGTAAGATATATATTTTTTGTTATGTTATATGTTTTTTACATATAGTTTTTAAAACGGACACTTATATATTTTTTTGGTTTTTTTTTTAGCGAACTATCAAAACAAAGGAGATTTTTGGAGGAGAGTCCGAGCATCATTTTTTGAGCTGGCTGGTAAGGGAGAGAATTACCGGCCCGACGATTCCATATCGGGCAAGTGGACCGATATCAACACTAAATGCACAAACTTTCAAGGTGTTTATCAATGCGTCCGGTTAGGGTGGAAAACTGGCCAAAACGACGCGATGATTTTGGAGGCCACTTTAGAAGAATACAAACAAGAATACGGGAATTTTCCGTACATGAGGGTTTGGCGGCTGCTGAAAGACTGCTCCAAATGGCACACCGTCCGCCCAACGGTTGGAACTTCTTCATTTAGGGCCAGAAAGAAGTCGAAGACCTCTGAGTCGGTTGATCCCGAGACCCCTACGTCTGACGCGCGTTTCATCGACCTAAACGCCAAAGAAAATGCGTATTTTGCAGGGGAGGAGGGGGCGGGTGAGCTACCCCGTCCGCCCGGTTGACAGGCTGGTAGAGCCGCCCGGTCGGAGTCTTCGTCGGGGGTGAACGAGTTAATCCCGGCGTTTGCTGAGATGAACCAGCGGCTCCAAGACATACGCGACATCGGGGCACAGCGTATCCAAGAAAACCGAGAGGTGGTTGAGCTTATGAGGGATCGACAATTTCAACGCGACTTTGAATTTTACACGAAGCCGCACGACCACCTAAAAGGCAAGGCCTTGGAAATGTGTTTTAATCAAAAGGCCAAAATCGAGAAAAAATATAACCTATGAGTATTTGTATTTTTTTTAGTATTTGTGTTTTTTTTAAGTATTTTGTAATTTTTTTAGTATTTGTAATTTTTTTAGTATTTGTAATTTTTATTTATTTAATGAAATATTATTAAGTATTTAATATTATTATTTAAATAAGAAAAGAAATAATTAACCAATTATTACCCAATCATTTATAAAGCCTCATAACCCCTTTTCTCACTGCACCCTCTTTTTTCATAAAGCCCCATAACCCTCTTTTATTACTTTTTAATATTTTAATACCCATAAAGCCCCATAACCCCATCACTACACATGAAGTTATAGTAATAAATTTTATAAATTAAAAAACATGTACAATGCCATTATAACACATTTGTTGATTTTGTTAAATTCTAATTAAATAGACAAATAAAATTATGTTAGGAATTTTATTATAAGTTATATGATGGTGACCCACTACTAGCTTTTTGACGATAACATAACGATTGTCCTTGTCCATCCTAATATTTTAGGAAACTGTTCCACTACAATGAACTTGAAACGTTCTCATTTTATATTTTACAAAATAAGATCAAGTGTTAACAACTTACCAAATGAAGTATGTCAATATTACATTTGGTAGATAGTCTATGACCCCTTCATTTTGGGCTAGGTAACCTAAATAGAATTATAGTTGTTAAACAATACTAGAAAGGTATGTTATTGTATAATTAAATCATATAGATTTTTCTAATTGTAGTTTTTTATATTTGATTTAATTCTTTTTACAGTCGATTAATTTAACAGGTCTTTGATAAAAGCTTTGAATAGTTTCAGGCAACAGAGCCGATCTTAAGGATTCAATTGGCTCGGCTAAGCCGGAGAAAAAAGCCCTTATGCCTTAACGAATTATTAAGAGAAATGTTTTATTAGACGACGACTAACGTTATAGTTATAGTAATAAAAATAGAAAGAATATAGTATTAACCGATGATTCGTGAAGCTCTTCAAACATTTTTATAAACGACGAATAACATTATAGCAATAGTTTATAAATGTTTTTATTATTATATTATTATTATTATTTTAGTTAGATTTGATAATTTTAGTTTATGAACTATGGATAAATTAGGTATAAGTCATAGAGTTTTAGATAAATCATAATTTTATAAATGTCCCGGTACATTTTAAGGTTCTAAACCTTTAAAGAATACTCAATAAGTTCTACGTTTTCATACTTCTAAACATACACACATTGTTAGGACAAAAAGGATTGGTGAAACCACTTTTGCAAACCTTAGTCTAATTCATTTCTGTCAATTTATTCTAAGTATAGAACTGCTGAAGAAGGATGATCAAAACTGCTGAAGAAGAGATTCCACAAGTGCTGAAGAAGAAAAGTCATCAGAAGTTCTGAAGTTCAAACCAGACACTTCTACTGAAGAACTACTGAAGACAAACTACTCATCAGTAGTTTGTCATTCATCAGTACTTATGTGAAGATCTTTTCCACCGCCTTTTTGTATCAGTAGTTTATTACTTTAGTATTACTTTTGCTTTATGTACAAGTTCCAATGCTGCAACTTGTTGCAACTTGTTTCTGAACTTGCTTTGTGGCAAGGTTCATGTATTTGTAAAGTCTATAAATAGAAGGGTTCATCCCTCTGTTTTAGACATTGATTTTAATACAGAAATCCTTCAACACATATTATTGTTATTTCCATTTCATATTTATTGAGAATCTGTCTAAGTGTTTCATTATCATTCAATACTTAGATTCTCAATAAATACTTATCATTTATTAGTGTTTCAATCCAGGGGGAGTCATAACTCCTGTTGATAAGTATAACTTTAAACTCATAACATTCCGCTGTGCTATCACTGATCAAGAACTTGCTAAACACCTAAGTGTTCACTAGCAAGTTCATACAAAAGAGCAATCCTGATCCAACACACATATATCTTTGACCCCTAATAAAATGGTTCCGGTCAAGAGTTCGGATGCCCTACCCCAGGGCCAGCCCTCACCAATTTGATTTTCCAGTCCCTACTGATTAGAAAAAAAAATGAGTCTGACCCCAGTCGATTCGATCTCCAAACTTCACTGGAACAACTTTCTCAACTGTTCAACCATCCGGGAACCAAGTTGATCAACCACTGCAGCATAATGACACTCGCCACGCAACCGCCAAACGCGAAAACCGCCAGCATCCCCAACGCCACACTCGGCCTGGTCTCCATCAAAAACCTTTGCAAAACCGCAACAGCTTCATAAACATCCGAGTGGTATCCACCACTATACGTGTAAGTCTTCTCCCACTGCATCCAATTATCGGGCAACCGATCTTCATCATTACACTTCATCTTCCTAATTCTTTCTCTAAGAACAATCATGTTGTCGTCCACCATCTTCCCACTTGACCCATCTTTCCTTAACGCCATTGTTACTTGGCCTTTGGGTTGACGGAGTCTGCTAGAGAATGGAACTCCTGGAGGTGTTAAGGAGTGGATGAAGGAAGACGTTTGCATATTGTTTTGTGTTAAATTGGACACTTATTATTGGTTATCCAACAAATGAGTGTATTTATTTATATTGATGTTTGTGGGGTCAGCCGTCAGCGTGTGCCGTATTGTGACGTGGTAATGGCGCGTTATATGTCGGCTAGGGTATGGGGATTTTTTAGAGCAATTGTTTAAGAAGGCACGGCATTTCTTATGTTTGTTTTTAAACATGTATATGTTTAAGTTCAAGAAATAAATAATTAATGTGAAATTGCTTTTTTAATCTTGGTGTATTACTTAAACTAGTGGTAATGTCCGCGCGTTGCGGCGGGTGTCCCAACTAATACATATTCTTCTATGATGTGTAGTACGATTCACAACCCATTCTGTGTTTCTAATTTTACAGCAATACGCATTTCGAAACCATTGTATCGCCAGCCAATACATTCATTTTAGCGCCTATACATTCATTGTATTACATAATACAAGAATCAATCTACTAAAACATACATCAACAGCTACCCATATGTGAAAAGATATCTTAATCTAGCATACAGATGATTTGCCATTTAACCATCGGAGCTTATGAGCTCATCAAGTGGTCTGCTTTGTTTTAGCGCGTAAACCTACCTACGTCACCAAAAATGAAATGAACATCAGTAGCAGTTTAATAAATACTTGTTATCAACTACAGAAACATAAATCCATGGTGTCGTACAGAACCAATTCGCAATCATATTATGGAAACATAAATCCATCAACCCATGTTCATGTAAATTAAATACCAAAAAAAAAAAAAAAAGAATATCTGACGTCATGTTTTTTTTTTGACAATTTATCTCTTTTTTACTGTAAGATCTTCTTTCCTGCCTTTCTATCCCTACACTATCTGTCAAAGTAGTCGTGCAACTATTTTTATTTCTAGTTGTTCTATTGAAACAATCCATATGAACTTAATAAAAAAAAAAAAGTCCATATAAATAAGCATAAAACATACCCAAACTATTAACAACGTTGAAGCTTAAGTTATAGATCGAACCTCAAAAAATATGAGTAAATTCAGACCATCAAATATATAATTTACGACTTAAGTACACTATCACATTTGCTTAAGAATTAAATAACATATGGGTTAAATTCGGAACTAAAGAGATCCATTACGTGTGACCTATTTGACCCACTCAATAACAACTACTCATTTGACCCATTTAGCAAGAACAATCATAAAAATTGTCCATTTGTCCTGTTAAGTAAAATTTACCCAAATATAGAGAGTGGGAAAAAAAAGAAAAAAAAATAGACATAGATTATCTGATAAGCTCAACTTAATTCACTTTTGACCTACCCGTTTGACCCATTTTCTTGGGGGGGGGGGGGGCAGAAGGAGCGGATAAGAACTTTTTAAGCTTCTTTTTATACATAGTTAGTTAATTATCCTAAAAATGAAATCATTTAAAGAAAGTTGGTCAAATACCATAATAAGACATTAGCAAGATCTGCATCATTAGCGTCTCGCATAGCTCCAAAGAAATATTCACAAGTCACCGCATGCCCATCATGCCTTTGAAAGTACAAATCAATTAACATAATCAAATAACCATCATATATTCAGCTATTTAGCCATCGTTTTTACCTTTCGGAACCCTTGGCTTCCCAATAAAGTTTTGTACATGCGCACAACTTCAACTCCCTTCTCATACACCTGTAATTAAAAATATTACAAATTAGTCGTCTTTATATTGCCAAGATACAGTAACTTTTATCACTAAGAGGGCGAAAAAAATCAAAATCATACCGTTACAGTATAGAAGTTATCCATCTAGAAAGAAACATGAAAAACGCTTTAGTTATAAAACTTGAATTTTTCAAGAAACCAAATAAGATTATTATACACAACGAAGATGAGTTTTGAACCTTGATGTAAGAATGGGGCCTAACGGGGTGAGCCATAGGACCCGCATCTTAGAAAAGATAACAAAACAGTATCATGACTATTAGCATTACATTATCAAAAATCGAATAAATGATCCAACTATAAAAATATGATACTTTATTGGTTTAATAGCCTGTGAAAATTGATATATACGAAGCTTTGAAACATCACCAAAAAAAAACTTCTTTAGAAATGCTAACACGCCCTTACTTGATCACAGAGGTGAGTTATGGCAGATGAAACGGAAACGTAAAATGTTGAAAGCCATCCATTAATAGCGATGGTATGGATGTGAAGAGGTGTGAAGGGTTGCATTGTTATTTTGTACCATTGATATTAAAAGTGGTACAAAAGGGTATAAATAGAACAAAAAGTGTAAAATTTTGGAGATTACACACAAGTCTTTTGATATGTCATCTTAAGTTTTTCAATTTAGACACATTTAGTCATCTCTCCCTCTTTATAATCTAGTAGAGAATAGTAGAGATAGTAGAGATAGAGATAAATAAATTACGTGTTGGGATTAATAGTATTTACTTATTTAGTTACCTAATTCAAGTTCATTACTGTTAATAAACAATGTTATTAAGTTAATTACTGTTAACAATATGTGAGTGGTAAATAAGTAAATTATTTAATTATTTTAAAGATGTTATAATATATATTTACATAATTACACTAGAGCATTTTTTTAAGTGCTAATTTCCTCCTCTTTTTATTACACCTTTTATTTCATCCTCTTTTAAATACTCTTTTTTTTGCCTCTTATGAGGCTTGAACTCCCAAGATCTCCTTTAAAACCATAACACCTTTACCACCACACGGTCCACACCACAAAGGATGGGGGCATTACGTTAGAGCACTGAATTCAATGTCTTCATTCTCCTTCGCATCTCTAAAGTTAGACAAAATGATAACATTTTTCTTCTAATTTGGCTCTGTTAAAATCTCTATTTCATTTTCCATCTTTAAAACATTGGTATATAAAGTTGTAGTGCTTTTCTATAAACATATTCATTTATATATGCATCCTACTAATCTCTCTTTTTCATTCCTTCACTTGCAAATCCATCACAAAATTGATTTTGAAGCAACTTTGAGTAACTTATGGATTTTGGTTTTTCGTTGTTGAGGAATTAGAATCAAGATCGATGGTCAGGCTCCTCGTATATCGAAATATGTGACGTTGCCTTTGAACTTCTTAATTATCATGTTTAGTTTTTTGATAAAATTGCACTTTACGTCCTTTATGTGTGAACGAAGTTTCAGGTGCTTTCCTTTAACTGCCGAAATTAAATTGGATGTCCTTTAAGGTTACTTTTTCTTACACATGTCCGTTACTCATAACCGATTAACTCCTTTAGTTAACTTGAGGGTATTTTTGTCAATCCAGCACCGACACAACCGGCCACCAAGAAATCTGCCACCACCAGATCTGACATCCCCTTTAACCAAAACACCACCACTGAATTACCTCCCCTTTAATCTCAACACCACCACCATTGTTCGCCTTTAACCTCAATTTTAACCTCAACATCAAGACCACCTTTTTGCCTTTAAACAAATCTAAACAAAGCCATCAGTGCACATCTGCATTAATGGACATCTAGGGTTTGAGGTATGGATTTTCAACATTCAAATACGGTGTTGGGTTGTTAGCTTGCAACAATGGTGCTTCGTTTTGCAGGTGGTGGTTGTAACGACGGGAAATGTGGGGAAACGGTTGCACACGATAGTAGTTAGGGTTTGTATGTGGGGACGAACAACAATGAATGTGGGAGGTTGGGGCACTGGCGGGGAATGGTCGATATCGATGAACAGTGGTTAGGTTAGGTTTCGAGTGGATATGGAGGTTTGTGAAAACAAGTGGCGAAGCTTGACCCGAAGGTTCAGGGGGTCGGAAGTCACTGGGGGGTCGGAAGTCACTAGTTTCGGGGGGTCGAAACCCTATATTTCCAAAATTTTCTATACGGATACTATATAATCGGCACTTCTACGCGAAAATTCAGGGGGGTCGGCCACCCCCACCGGCGCCAACTAAGCTGCGCCAGTGGTGAAAACGGAAGTGGTGATAGAGGGGGTGGTTAACGGTGGTACGAGTTTGGTTGTATGAGTCTGAGAGAGAAAAGAGGGAAGAAGGGCGTACGTGGCCTGTGGTGGGTAATGGTAGTGGCTAGTGGGTTATGATTGGGAGAGAGAGATAGAGGGGGGGGAGGAATGACAAAAATGCAATCAAGTTAACTGAAAAAGTTATATGAGTTATGAATAAAGAACAACGTTTTAAAGTTCGTTCAAACACAAATGATGTAAAATGTAATTTTGTCTAGTTTTTTTAGACATGCTTCAATCTTATTCTATAATAAATTATATAGTCACTTATTAAAATTTATATAGTCCAAATTGTAAAAAATTAATTGAAATCTTAATTTGAAATAAAATAAATAGAGAGAGAAGGAAAACAAGAAGTGATACACTTTTATTAGATAAACAAATTTTAGAGAAATATCATTTTTAGTTAAATTGTCATAGAGACAAATTTTATTGGAATTCACAATGGTGCTTCGTTTTGCAGGTGGTGGTTGTAACGACGGGAAATGTGGGGAAACGGTTGCACACGATAGTAGTTAGGGTTTGTATGTGGGGACGAACAACAATGAATGTGGGAGGTTGGGGCACTGGCGGGGAATGGTCGATATCGATGAACAGTGGTTAGGTTAGGTTTCGAGTGGATATGGAGGTTTGTGAAAACAAGTGGCGAAGCTTGACCCGAAGGTTCAGGGGGTCGGAAGTCACTGGGGGGTCGGAAGTCACTAGTTTCGGGGGGTCGAAACCCTATATTTCCAAAATTTTCTATACGGATACTATATAATCGGCACTTCTACGCGAAAATTCAGGGGGGTCGGCCACCCCCACCGGCCCCAACTAAGCTGCGCCAGTGGTGAAAACGGAAGTGGTGATAGAGGGGGTGGTTAACGGTGGTACGAGTTTGGTTGTATGAGTCTGAGAGAGAAAAGAGGGAAGAAGGGCGTACGTGGCCTGTGGTGGGTAATGGTAGTGGCTAGTGGGTTATGATTGGGAGAGAGAGATAGAGGGGGGGGGGGGGGGGGAGGAATGACAAAAATGCAATCAAGTTAACTGAAAAAGTTATATGAGTTATGAATAAAGAACAACGTTTTAAAGTTCGTTCAAACACAAATGATGTAAAATGTAATTTTGTCTAGTTTTTTTTTAGACATGCTTCAATCTTATTCTATAATAAATTATATAGTCACTTATTAAAATTTATATAGTCCAAATTGTAAAAAATTAATTGAAATCTTAATTTGAAATAAAATAAATAGAGAGAGAAGGAAAACAAGAAGTGATACACTTTTATTAGATAAACAAATTTTAGAGAAATATCATTTTTAGTTAAATTGTCATAGAGACAAATTTTATTGGAATTCACTTAGTAGATGAAAGTTGGGTTTATCTTTTCTTGTAAGGTCATTATTCCACATCCGATGATCAAATTATAACACGTTTATTAATTCGATTGTATACTAAAATGTTGTGAAATGATGGTGACAGTATAGTTACTTTTTTGACAATAAGATAAGGATTGCCCTTGTCTATCCAAATATAAGAGGGATTGTTAGCTTTTGTCCAGCTACAATAGACTTGAAGCATTCTCATTTGTCTCATTAAATCAAAATATTTACAAAATAAGTGAAATAAATTGTTAACTTTTTACTAGAAAAGTATGTCAATATTATATTTAGTAGAACATTTCTTACCCTTTCATTTTGGGCTAAGTAACCTTAATAGAATAATAATAACACTAGTTGTAAAACAATACTAGAAAGGTAAAGGGGTTATTTTTAGTAGGCTAGGGTTTGCCGTCTAAAAAGGGGTGGCGACGCAGCTTGTTGCCCGCCTGCCCGCTATCTTGATGTAATTTTTCGCAAATTTTTCTTTATCAAATAAAATTTACTTTGGTTCAAAAAAAAATAAAAAAAAAATATTTGATTTAATTCTTTCTTTCTACACTTGGTTAATTTAAAAGGTATTTGATAAAGCTTTGTGTAGTCTTGGGCAGTCGGGTCATAGTTGGAACACAAGTTAAAGGTCCAACGAAAAACAGAACATAATTGATCTATGTTGACTGGAATGATATTCTTTATACTGTAATAAAACAAAATAACAACTGAGGTCTATTTCCGGAATAAAAAAGCAGTAAATGTAATCTTTTTTTTTTTATTAGTATTCGGTTCCCACTATTATTTCTAAGCAAACAAACCTAAGCTAGTGACTGAAAAACTAATAGCTCCATTATAAAATTCATAAATTCAGACCTAACTATTAAGTAAGAAGAAGCGATTGAAATAATGCAACATGTGAATTCAAAAAGATTTTAGTTGCCTTTTTTTTCTTTGCTTTAAATTCGATCATATAATTGTTTGATTGAGCCAAACTAAGCCAACAAACAAGCAGGTCTCACCGATTTTTTTCATTAAAGAAAAAATATTTCAATTTGAGCACATGATGGTTGAAAGGTTCCTTTGACATTATGTGTCTTCATCATATCGGATTTGAAAGTAGATTCGATAAAAACCAATTCAAATTCGATCATTCCAATTTAGTTCAAATTCAAGTTAATTCGATTTATCAAATATTTGACTTTCTCCTAAATCTTATAGGATCAAACTTTATCCAAAGATGACCAAGTGCATGTAAAACATAATTTGTTTTGACTAGATTGAAGATAGTGGTGTTCATCGGTTCGGTTTATGGTTTATTTTGGTTTATTTGATTCGGTTTATTCGGTTTTCAAAATTTTGTACCTCAAACCACAAACCAAACCAAACAAAATTAGGAATATGAAAACCAAACCAAATTCAACCAAATTGAATTCGGTTCGGTTTCGGTTTAAAACCAAACAAACCAAGTTGAAACGAAGTTTTTTTCTTCTCTAACTTAAATATCTATATGTTCCAAAATCCGAAAAGAAAGTTTGCAATAAATATAAACCAAAAAATCAAATCACACAAACAGAAACATCATATAAATTAGAAATAGTAAAATGAACCCTAGTTTATACTCATATTATTACCTCCATAAATTGGTGAGCTTTATTTATTTTGGGTTGGGCTTAATATTTTGGGCTTATATATTATATATGAGTTATTAAATATTATTATTTTTATTTAATAATTAATTGTTTTACCGGTTTATTCGGTTATCCAAATAAACCAAATAAAAAAAATGTAGAACCAAAAACCAAACCAAACACCGAATAAGCAATTCGGTTACGGTTACGGTTCGGTTTTCGGTTTTTATTTGGTTTGCGGTTTTTCTAAACACCCCTAATTGAAGATACGTTATCTATACTACATTATAGAGGATGATGTATAGGTAAATATGTCCAAATTATTCAAAGTTAAGATGACATACCAAGGGTTTATTTACAATTTTCTAAATTTTACCATTTTTCTTCCCTAAATGCCCTAGAAGATAATCAACTTTTAAATGAAAATGGAACTCACCAAATCTAAATAAATACACGGGATAACAATATTTTTAAACAAATTTCATATAATGGTGATGAAAGATAATAATTTATGTTACCATAGCGAATAATCTTATCTCAGCTAAACTTGTATGAGTTTTAAAACTTTGCCATAATAATACTTATATTATGAACCCTTTTCATATATATGCGTCTACCCAGTGGCAAAGTGGACGGGATGGTTCGGCTCACTGGCTACATTGGGTAGTTTTTTAGTTGCTGGGTCAGGTTGGAAAAGGCTATTACAAACTTACAAATCACAACTTTTAATTTTTAAATGGACAATGACCTTCATATGATAGTGTATACAATATCATATTATTAATGAACTTAATCATTTAGCAAGGCGTCTTTAATGGCATGGTTATGTAGATATGCAATGACCGAACAACTTACACAAGAGTGATGTTTATGTTCTTATTGGTCTGTTACAGTAACATATGTTTGGTTTATTAAAATTTGTTCAATAATGAGTACATGTTTTTTGTGGTGAACTACAATCAGTTGTAAGTGGTGGTGCACGTTTCTTTTATTTTCTTTCTACGAATACTTGTTAAAACATAGTGTGCACGTTTCTATTCTTTTTGCGTAACTTACGACAAAAAACCTAAGTATCATAATGTTGTACTGCAACCCATTTATTGATCCCGCTACAACGCGCGGGTAAACCCACTAGTTAGTGATTAACGATATAGTTTAACAAAAGTGTAGAGATTATAAGTTATGTCCTAAAACCATAACATTAGATGTATCCTTAACCTAATAAAATGATTTCAAATAATGTTACGTGTCAGCACCACATTCTCACTCAAACATTTTTTCCCACCCACACATTGTGTAACTAGGAAACAAGTGCGGATCTATTCTGCCCCGTGCTAATCTATATGGATCCTTTACATTCAACTCACTTCCAAATGGCCTTTCGTTGCCCTTGCTCTTCGGTTCATCTATGTTGATCTCCATCTGAACCCTAATCTACTCTATCCACACTGATATCTGGTCGTCGCCTCTTTCTATTCTTTATGTTTTACATCGCCAACATAAAGGGCAGTGATGTTTCTATCTCTGTTTTCATTCACAAACCCCTAACACCACCCACGTATCTATTGTTTTGCTTCGGTGATCATTCTCAAATCTCGCATTTATGTTGTAGTTTCGCATGTGTTTTTCTTTTAGGTAAACCTTGATATTTGTGTGCTTTAAGTCTTCATATTTTTTGGTTATGTTGTGATTTTATTTTGGTATCCAAATTAAGGATTATAATTTGTTTCGGATTTTGATCATTTAGGGTGTCGAATGATTGGCTTTGGATAATCAGTTGGGTTTTTTGGTTAGTTTCTTAGTATCATTTTATTTCATAACATTTTTATTGTTTTAATGGATACAAATTATTAGAAAAGTGTATTTTGGCTATTTTGGACTCGACTTCAAAATTTCTTGGACATTTTTCTTGAAGCAAATATTAATTTGTTTTTAGATTGCAAATATTAATGGGTTTAGTTAGACCTATATCTGACCATTACTTATAAACCAATAACCAGAAGTCCAGCAGATTGATATATTGGTCGAAAACTTATATTATATGTAAGTGATGAGCCCCAAGAAAAATATTTAGAAGTCCTAGAGATATATTGTAGCCGCTCATGAACGATTTAAGGTTGATTCGTTAAAAGCTTAAATCAAGATGAGCTTAAACAAGCTCAAGTCTGAGCTCAAGAGCAGTAAGCTATTTTAATAACAAGTCCAAACACGAGTTTCGCTTATCAGGCTCTAGTAGTTCACGAGAACAGATAATAAAAATTTTATTATCTGTAAAGTTATGCTAAAAAAAATACTAAATAATATTGATTACGTTATCTATATAAAAATTTATATTTACAAATAATTATAAAAAATATATAAATTCAAAAATAATTAACAGATAATAAAAGAGTCGCGTCCAGGACAAGCTGGAGGTTGAAGTTTAAAAACTACTAACGAGCCGAGTCTGAGCAAAACTCGAGCTTTAAAAACAACTAACGAGCTAAGATTTAACTTTAGGAAATATACCTTGAAATGAGTTGAGTCACACGAACAGCCGCGACGCGAGCACAGGCGATGTTGGTCGCGTGCGTTAACGGGAGAAAGTAAGCTTTGGTCACGCCGATGCTCACCCCCCTCAACAACAAGATCAAGTGACTAAGTTACTTGAGAGTGAAGTCAGTGACTTACACATATCGTTCGCGTCCCACAAAAGATAGTGTTATACTTTATTTACTTTAGATTTTATGTTAAGCCTCCAAACAATAAATTCTTTCAAACTCATCCAAATCCAATCACTATATACTTTAACACGTTGTCACAATAAATAAAACTAGAAATCATTTCTGATTTCTCATTACATAGATACATCACTATTTCCCAACCAAAAAAACCGTCAAATAGTCCAAGTGTAACAAACTTTCCCGCCAAAACCCTTAACTTTACATTTAACCCCTCATATCCATCACCTTAAACCACCACCATCACCAACTAACAAACAACCACCACCATCCATCAATGGCGATAAACAAACTCCTAATAATAATAATAATAATAACAATAATAATAATCCTCACATCCTCTTCCATCCTAACAACAACCACCGCCCTCCCAACCGAAACCCTAACCAACGCCGCCGACACTCTCTCGAACTCCGGCTACGTCGCCATGTCCTTAACCCTAACCCTCGTCTCCAACCTCTTACTCTCCAACCACAACTCCGCCACAATATTCGCCCCACCCGACTCCATCTTCTCTATCCATGGCCAACCCTCTCTTAATATCCTCAAACTCCATTTCTCTCCCATGACCTTCTCTCCTCACTCCCTCAAATCCCTCCCTTTCGCCACCAAAATCCCCACCGTTGGATCTAACTCCTTCCTCACCATCACCACTCCCTCACCGTCCGATCCGATCTCCTTAAACAACGTCCACGTCATCGGCTCCCCTATTTTCGACGACGGCTCGTTAATCATTTACAGCGTTGAATCGTTTTTTAATCCCAATTTCACTCTTCCAAATAATAATAATATTCCGATTGTAACGTTGGATCACTGTAAAACGACGTCGTTTCGTAATAATGATAATAATAATGCTAATAATACTAACTTGTTTCATGAGAGTGCTAATGTGTTGATATCTAGGGGTTATTCTGTAATGGCATCGTTTTTAAACTTGCAATTAATAGGGATTGGGATTAATAAGGATATAAGGTTGACGGTTTTTGCTCCTAGTGATGAGGTGTTGGTGGATTATTCGGGTCGGTTTCCGGATTATCAGTCGTTGTTTTACCGGCATGTGTTGCCGTGTAAGGTGTCGTGGAGGGATTTGGTTAATGTGGAAGATGGGATGGGGTTCGAGACGTATTTGGATGGGTTTGGGATTAAGGTTAATAGATCTGGTGGTGGATTTAAGGTGAATGAGGTATCGATTACGTTTCCGGATATGTTTTATAGTGAGTGGATTGTTGTTCATGGAATTGGGGAGGCTCTTTCTGTTCCGATTGTGGATGATGAGGTTGTCGATGGCGGTGCTGGTGCTGGTGCTGGTGATCGGGTTGATGAAACGCCGGTGAGAAGTTCGGGTAGAGAACTTGTTGAATTTGGCCTGGATCGTTCGGAGTTTTGAATAGATAAAGGTACGGATTTCGTGTTCCATTGGCGTATGTGAAGTATGTAGAGTAATAGATTTGGGTAAAAGTTGGATTTGTTTAGGTGATGTTAAGTGTTGTTATATGAATTTCGAAATTTTGATTCGATGTAATGGAGTTGGTATGATCAATAGACGTTAGACTACGCGTTGTAGTGTAAAGTTTAATATAACATTTCGCTTGGTCATGACTCACGTCACTGCCATATAGAGATTGAACTTTAATTAATTCATGCTTTAAATAGCACGTTGTGATTTAACTAAAAATTAAAATCATGAAAATAAAAAAATTTAAAGAAAATTGGTGATTTTTTGGGGTTCCATAGGCCCATCCCCATGTTTGGCGCCCCATTTTAACTTTTAACTCTCTTGTGGCGGCGTTATGGGGGCGTTAAATGGTAACATAGGCAGAGGCGTTAGCCCACACCGTCCGGTGTGTATAGCATGGTTTTCAATCAGTTAGGTTTTCAGACTTATCTGGGTTTGTAATCAGATGGGCTGTTAGAAGTCCATTGGGTTTGGGCTTTGTGGGTTTATTGGTCCTAGTAAAGAAGAGTCCCTAGTTTGTGAGTTAGGCCAGTTGCTATCTACAGGCTGTTTAAATGGGCTTTCTGGTCGACAAAATCCAAATCCTTCGTTGCTAATGATCATAGGAAAGAGATTAACCTTTCGATAAAAATTTAGATTTTCATCTTTTAAGAATTTTGTAAAAGGTATGTATATCTGATTAAATTAATGGATGTTAAACTTTAAAAAATAATTTTATAGAGTAAAGAAAGTGAAAAAACGCATCAAAGCTTGTGAAGATATCCAACATGTTTTCAAACACATGTACAATTAATCCATTAGTAATATTAAATGTTTGTATAAGATAATATTAATATTTTTATACATAAATACAATTTAAATTTAATATTATCTTATTTTTTATTTTTAGATATACTTCTAAATATACTAATAATAATGGTAGTGGTCGTGGTAGTCCTGATCGTGGTTGTGGTAGCAGTAGTGGTGATAGTAGCAGTACTAAAAGTGGTGCTTGTGAAACCTGAATGCAATCAGTGTTTAAGACAGATTTGGTGACACCCGCCGTATCACATGAGCTAACTCACTAGTTATTATCTGTTTTTGGGTCAACACGTGTTTTATGTTCTTTTAACAAATAATATCATTTTGAAGATATTTAACACCTAACATAGACATATTATTTGACGTTTGCTTATTTTTAAAATCTAATTGAAAATGACACGTAATGTTAATTTAGTGGTAAAGAGAGAGGCTAACGTAAAAAGTCACTTATTGTACAAAGTGTAAGAAACAATATGGAGCGTAAGATTAAATTTGATAATCAGGGGCACGTTGGTAATTTCTTAGCGTCATTAAAGTTCCACCCCCATTTTTAAAACGGCAATAACTTTTTCATACGATATTTTTTTTAAATTACACCATAAAAAAGTTTTTATCCTCTTTCATTTCCATACCATATTCCTATACTTTTTTTTTTTAAATTTTGTTGGGTTGATAACTTGCATTTTATTGAAGGTATACTTGCGTTTTAGAAACGCAAGTTATACCTGATAAGACGACATGGTAAAACGACCTGATAAAACGCAAGTTATAAATGATAAAACGCAAGTTATACATGCTAAAAACGCAAGTAATATTAAGTTTTTACATTTAGGCTCAAGTTATTATTGTTTAAACGCAAGTATGTAATATCAGGTTTATTATTGTTTAGTAGCCTTTTGAGCATCAGCCCCTCCCCGAGCACCTCCTGTGTAGAACAGTTTAATGGCGTGTTGTTATTGCAGCAGTGTTGTAGAGAAACAAATCATCAGATAACCCCTAAATCAGCCTAGGAGGCACACACACAACCTGGAAGATTAGTGACAAAAGCATAGAATTTTTAAGAAACTTGGTTGGTTGCTTTCATGGTTTGATGGTTTGGTTTTCATAAACTATTATTTTGGAACTTTGGTTATGCCTAAAACGTTTTTTTTTTTTTTTTTTTTTTTTTTTTTGGAACTTTGGTTGTACCTAAAAAATCAAAAAAACTCTTATTACATTCAGAATGTTTACACGCAAGTAATAATAATATCAAGTGTTTACATTTAGACGCAAGTACTATCAACCCAGCAAATTTTTTTTAAAATATAGCAATATGGTATGCAAAATGAAGGATAAAATGTTTGTTTTTATGGTGTGTTTTTTTTTTTTAAATAATGTCGTATGAAAAAGTTATGGACGTTAAAAAAATGGGGGTGGAACTCAACCATTGTGGGTTATACCTATTTTGCCCTTGTCCTCCTCTTTTAGAAACCCAACGTATATTTCCCCCCTTTTAACCTCATCCATTGATTTATTCTGATCAAATGCTCAAAATAGTTCTTATACTTTGTACATTAAACTACTTTTTACACTAAACTTTCTCTAGCAGTAAAATAGTTTCTTATATGTAATCATTTATTTATGATCTTACTGAAATAAACCCGGTATTTAGAAAAGCAAACTAGGTTTGCTCATGAGTTTTCAGATTACAGGAACTTAAATTTTGTGGTTTCTAAGGGGGATGGGGCACAACGAAAATTGGGCACGGGTACCACACTATTAGTACGATAAGACCGCCGCCCACCGGTGCTGGTACAAAGAAACGGTCTTTTTTCTTAACCAATAAATAGTTGACACGATTTTTTTTCCCTTTGACTGTACAGAATCTCCAAGCCGTATTGTTCCTAGTTGTAATAGTTGCCACAAATACATCTTTTAATATGGGTGGTGGTAGTATGTTTCCGAATACGTATCGTCGTCTACGACGATCATCCCGCCTCGCAACACATCAGCCGACTACGCACACACCAACAACACAACCAACTACACAACCTCCCCCCACATTTGATTATTACGAGCCACAAGATCCTGACAATTTGACCACCGAAGAGTTGGTTTACGCATATGATTACGTAATGGCTCTAGTACAACTAGGAACAATACGGCTTGGATATTTTGTACGAGTGCCGGAGCGTGTCAATCCTCCTATAGTGCGAAACCCACCGGCCCGGATACAAAACCCCCCGGATGAAGGTTATGAAAATGATCCCGGGTCAAATACGTAAATAATTCAGATGAAGAAATGTATTGCCCGAATCAATTGCATATTCTTTCTTCTTTTAGCTATGTTTAAGTAGTATTTTAATTAGGTTTATGTCTATGTTTAATTAATGTTTTAATCAGGTTAATTATGTTTATATTTTGAGTGTTATTTTTTTAACGGTTAACTTTCATTAATTATTAAACATTAAACAATAAACATTAACCATTAATTATTATTAAACATATGGCGCAACATTCGCCATGTCGCAAAATGGATGAAGTTAGTCCTGTGTGCATGATAATAGTCGCGGCGCGTGGCTTGGATTGCAATGTCTTCTTGAATATTATGGTGCCTCTCCATCGTGGCTTCATAGAGGACGTTCCATCGGATACACCTGGACCAGAGAACAACCCACTTACTAACGAGCAAATCATTGGAGCGATCATTTGTGCTGGTTATTTCATTGAATACCACCGACACCCGGTTCCAAACGAAGTTCTCTGGAAATCGACGACATGAAGAAATGTGTTTCTCACTATCAAGTATGCCATCATTAACGCGATCTCCTCATTTACATTTGTCACACCCTCAAAATCCACTTGCGGAGTTTTACCGCGAGGCGCATGACAAACCAGGATCCAAACCAACGATCACAATAAACAAGTCTAAATGAACATATGCAATTTCAAAAACATAGTTTAAAATCCCCAAATACAGCGGAAGCTTATTCTCAAAACAATATCCAAAAGTAAACCAATTATCCAATGTTTGAAAACCATGCAATCCTAACTAGACGCCGTGCAGACGCGTGCGCCCTAGTTCCGTAGTGCTACCTTAGCGACCTGAGAAAACATGTAAGAGATACGTCAGCACAAAAATGCTGGTGAGTTTACAAGTTTGTAATTAAAGTACCAAGTTCAACCTGTCCATACTATAACCAATCGAAAACCAAAGTACGCTAGCTAGGCGTATGTTTTGTTACTACCACAATTGGAAAACCATTACTAACTCGCAAACCAGATGTCGTGCCCGAATAGTAAACTTGTTCCTGTTTGAGACAATATGCACCCGCCGACCCTCCAAGCCGACGAGCGGGGTTGGTCACTCCCAATAGCGCTATTCACATTTCCCCGTTGTGCTAACCCGCACATTCATGGTTTCCCCCGGGACTTCCAAAGATCGTATAGTAAACCATAGAAACCCATAGTATGACAGTTGTTACCAAAACATAAGTTTAACACATGTTTTCTCCCCCGAAAAGTGAAACCAGTTAAAAGAGAGGCCGTAAACTCACCTTAACGTGCAAGCAAGGAATCCGAACAGCAAACAATATATGCTACCGACACCCTAATAACAGTGTCACTAAGTGAGTATAGGCGTAATATCATTACACCATATAACTCGTTTGTCCAAGGCGTTTTAAATGTTCAAAAGTGTGTATGCGACGCCTAGTGATTCTACATGCAATAGTAAACCCTACGGACTCGTTGGTGAATGAGTTGGTTACCATTTAGTTTCTACATCCCGTATGTGTCACAAACAAGTGTACTTCAGTTATATGTCAATTCCAGATCACCTAAGACCTCAATTAATCACATAAGCACATAATACACAATCTGTGTTTTCAGGACAGATTGTGCGCCATCAAAACGAATTTATTTAAAATAGTAAATCAGTGAGTTATCCCCCCAAATTTTTACTGAATTTTCTTTGGGATTCACTTGACAATACCTATTTTTGTTTAGTCTTAAATCCAAACACAAAAATAATTAAAATTCGTCTAACTCAGCTATGTTCAGAAAACCCTCCTAACAGGTCAGTTTGGTAAATAATTTCCCAAAAATTGTGTATTCATCCAAACGGAATGAATCTAGTTGGAAAACTTGCAAAACTCCAATATTAACCTTCTGTAAAAATTTCAAAACCCAACTCTTTATAAAACTTGAGTTATGATGTTTCAAAGTTGACTCAGTTTGACACCCGAAATTCTGATCTGACCTATTTTCAATGAAAATTCCAAAAACGACTCATCCGACGTCCAAAACACATGATTTTACCCATTATGAAAAGCTAAGACCAGGTGTGATTTAACCATGCAAAGAAAGCATCAAAACCAGTACGTTAAAGCCACGTAATAGACCCTACAAGTTAACCTAAACATTATGTCCAGATTTTAATTACGCATAAACCTTTATTTAAACGACTCACGTGTGCGTACAATCGATCAACAACAATCAATAATCATCACAAAACATTCATTAGACCTAGCATGCTCTGAACCTGTCATAACACATGCAAAATCATAAACCCTAATGATCAAAACATCACAAACTTGCGCAACAAGTAACCTATCATATCACTAATCGCATAGGATCATGTTTAACCCGTTAAATCTTTATAAACTTCAAGTTTTAATCTTTATAAAAAGGTTCCAGGCCTGGACAAACTTAGTTATAAGGTTTTATAACATATTAATAAGATTAAAGCATAATAGATTAAGGATTATACCGCAAGTTCCTCGAAACAATCAACCGAATGCTCTTGAAGCTTCCCGATCGATGTTCTTACGCCTTAGCAGGTGTTTAGGGGTTAATATTTCGTAAATAGGGCAGTAGGGGCGATTAGGGTTTGAGTTTAGGAGATACAAGAGGCTTAAGGTTGCTTAAATAGTAGTTTAAGGCGGTTTAACCACGTCAGCGTGTTCCGAACACCCGTTCGGAATTGTGAATGGCCGTTCGGAATGGTTTAATCCGTTTTGAGCGGCCCAGTTTGTTGTATAGCCTGTTTTCTTTGATGTTTTCATTATTTTGGGCCATACCAAGCGTAACCCCATGTTTTAAGACCCCAACCAACCTCATGCTCCACTTTTAATAATTTTTATTAACGTGTTCGGTTTAGGTTCACATAATCACGTATGGTTTTCACATAAGTTTGTCAGATATCACCGAGACACATAAGTTTATTATTCACCAACGTCCGAGGTTCACTAATCATGTAATCACATATTAACTCACAACAATGCACGTATGTCCTATCTAGCTATCTAGCTAACCCTCGTTAAGTATAATGTACGCGTGACTCGCTAAGGTAGACTTTAATCTAGACAACGTTGTTAACCAGAATTTGCCGGGTGTCACAACATTCCACATGACCATTTTAAAGATACGATTAAAGTATGATAACCGGTTTTGGTGTGATTTTAGTATTGAAGTTATGAGGTTTTTATATAACAAAATGTAACGGTAACAATTCTTGAATTATGGTTGCAACGGTTTAAATTTTAGTAACGGTTAGAAAATTAATTACCGTCTGAAAATTAAAAAACGATTACTTTTTTGAATTTAAATGAAACATAAATGAAAGAATAAGTGGAGTGCTGCCTCCAAAATAGTGTTTCAGTTAAGTAAATCAGTGAAGTGATGTAGCAATGCAAAAATAGTTAAAATCAGTGAAAGAAAAAGTTAAATCTATGACCGGGGGGGGGGGGTTTGTTTTGGGAGTAGTTTTCCAGAGCTCTTAAAAACTTTCATAAATAGTTAGTAATTCAAGTTTCATAAAACGTTTAAACTTGAAAATCATATATCTATACTATATTATAATGCAGTAGGTTACAATCTCGTGTATTATACGAGTTGATAAATATAGTGTTATCTAATTAATAAAAGAAATTATGTTTAAGAAAACATATACATTTTACGGTTGAAAAAATTAGTTTATTTTACCAAAAGAATAAAATATAATGTTAGGGTAAGGTTCCTGTAGGAAAATTGGTTTGTGTAGGAAGTGTAAGAAGTGCTTTCAACCATTTGATCTAGAAATGGATGGTTGAGATTAAAAGGTAGGTTTGTTAAGATTCTATTAATTATATATTAATAATTAAGGGTAGGATGGTCCAATAAGTGTTTTAAATGAGGGTAGTAATGTCATTTTCTTGTATTTGATATAGAAACTATTTGATTTTCTCCCTTAATTCATGGGCCTCTCTCTCATCTTAATTTTCATATTAATTATAGTTTATAATCCCTCTCATACATTTAAGATTGTTTCATCTTCCATAAAGAAAAAAAACACAGAACACCAAAACCTTCTTTGCGCAGGAGATTCTTCATCTTCTATAATCATCTACACACCAATCGTATGCTCATGTTTTATAACACTCTTGATGTTGAAAAACATTGTTGATGTCATATAACAGCCCATAAATCTTGTTTTGGTAATATTTTGGTAAGATTTTACGCACGGCTATTGTATCATGTCTAAATCTTGTTTGTATATCAACCATAAAGGTAAAAAAAAAAAAAGGATTCTATATGAAACTACTGACTCATAACATGTTAGAAACACTACTAATTCGTATAAAACACTACTTATTCGTATAAAACACTACTGATTAATATATGTTAAAAAAACCATTCGAATTCACATTTGTTAACCCCCTCCTCTAAGCACATTTTATTTAAATAGTCGTTATAAAACCCAAACAATATGATATTATAAATCACATGTTAATCAATACTAGCCTGTTATATAACACTCTTGATATTGAAAAACACTGTTGATGTCATAAAACACACCTGATAAGATGCCTACTACTTATTCGTATAAAACACTACTGATTCATATTTTTCAGTTTTCAAACACCTAAAATATAAACAATAAATTCACACTTATCAATTTTGAAACCTGAAACAATTTACAAACAATTAAATCGAAGAAAAATGAATGAAAACCGAAAAAAAACCTACCAATCGAATCGTCTTGTATAACTTCTACCATAACAATAAACAATTGGTGTTTCTATTGTGATCGAGATGTATGAATGAATTGATATGCTTGAAGAACTGATTTTTTTTTTTGGGGATAATGATCTTTAGTTATTTTGGATAATCTTATGAATCGAATGAATTGATATGAAGATGGTATGAATCATATGAAAAGGAAGGAGTATTCACTTATTTTAGGATGATGATCTTCATAACTAACCAAATAATATTGCTAAATTAGTGGGTTTGGAAGAATTAAAAAATGGTAAAAAAGTCTAAAATGTCATTCATCTCAAAATTTGATCCAATGGTCATAACTCTTTCATACACTTCCTACACAAAACAATTTTCTTACCGGATCCTCTACCTATAATGTGCTTTGTTAACATACACAGTCGTCAAGATATATGTATTTAAAAAAAATAAACATTGACGCGACAGTTATAAACTTTATTAAGTTAATTTTTAAGACACTTTTTTTAAATGGGAATTAACTTTGATTTTTTAATGTCATTTATAAAAAAATTATCTTTATCAGTTAGAAGTGTTTGTTCCCCGGCCATCGCACTGGCACCCCCGTAATTTGTTATCAGTCAGGGGCGGAAGATTTAAAGGACCAGTGGGTGCCCCGCCCCCTTTTTTTTGGCGCAGTGGTAGAAATTTACGATTTTCGTAGGTAAATTGAGTGCGGGTTGAGTCCGACCCCCGCCGATTTGATCTTCCGGTCACTACCAATCGAAAAAAATTAAGTCTGGCCCCCTCCGATTCGAGAACCAAGCTTAGCCACTGTTATCAGTTATATTCGAAAACTTAACTAGTCAAGTATAGATCAAAAGTTAAGTTTCATGTCAAATTTTCTTTTGTTTTTTGAACAACAAAACAATGATAATATATTCATATAAAACTATTCGACTAGCAAGAAAAGAACATCACAAGGCTAAAACTGGATTTTGCAACCATATACAACATGGTCAATGTTTTTTTTTTTTTTTAACGGCGAATTTCTTGATTCTTGTGAGACTTGAACACAAGACTTCACACTTTAAGTGTATTAAAAGACATTGTCTTACCACTGGACTACCAACCCCAATGATACAACCCGGTCAATGTTCACCTTACGATTCCTATTGATATTTCACAAATATGAGTAACTAACTATTGAACCAGAATTATTATCAGCCTTAATGTCTTTCCCTTGAATGATACAGTTCTTCAATCTTCCCATAACCACTAAATTGTCAACATAACAGTATCAACCAAACTTTTCTTGACAATTTGGGGGCCTTCGCTTTTGACACATTTGGGGGCCTTGCTCCCGATGCAATCCGGTTTTTAGATCGAGTGTAGAAGGTGATGCAGAGTAACTCTCCTGCGGCCAAGAACACAAGCTTTATATTTAATAGAGTAGGCTTTGCTATTCAAAAGGGGGTTGCGGCGCAGCTTGTTGCCCGTCTACCCATGCCACACTTGTAATTCTTGTTGGTATCTTTTTCCTTATATTATGTGACTTTTAATCAACAGTTAATCAAAAGTTTATTGATAATTAATCATATATACAATTATAGATCACCTCGCAACCTGCAACCAAATTTCAACACATTTCAACACAAATATACAATCGTAACATTTTTTTCCAAATAGATTTTATAATTTAAATTACATTATTACTTTAGGGTTGTCCAGAAAACAGTAGACAAACATATCGTTTTGACGTGAAATTTTGTTGGGAAAAATATATAATACTATATCATATACTTTCGTGAATGACATCAACGACAAGTATCATTATTTATTTATTGGCGTAAAGTGGTTGAACACTACGTGTCACCCTAATTTTGCGACGTGTTATAATAATAAATAATATACAATTGTCATACTATGCATTTTTCCTTTGTTACAATCATTGTTTGGTTATTACAACGTATAAAACAAAATAGAGAAGCTAACATTAAATTTCCATGTTACTTCCGAGAATTAAATAAATAAAAATTAATATCAATAAGACTAAAGGGTATGGGCTCCGGCATAGGGGAGGCAAGCCTATGCCGCCCCGGGCTACACCGCCCCCCAGGCTCATCATCGGCATGCCCGGCATCTCCATGCCTTCCAAGTCGGGCCAAATTTATTGTTTTTAATTGATTTTTTTTATTATTTTTAATAATTCTGACCAATGAGGAAGCCCGTTATCATAGTGCACACCACCCCCTTTGAGGCTTATCATGAAGATGTCTCTCCCCCTACTCGTACGTGGCGCCTATGTGTAGACCCATCATGAAAATGCCACCCCTCTTCACACCCAATAGTATAATGGATACAAAATTCTAGAAACATAAATGATATTGGTTTTTACACGTGTCGACGATCATTACATGACGTACGAGCAGTTTAGTAGGGTGTGATTGTAAGTTAGTTTATGTTCTACGAACCAACATAACAAGATTTTGTATTAGTTTTAGTTTTGAAACCATTTTTACAACATACGACGTGACTACACTCCTATACAATCTGCGTCCTAACTCGGACCTCAACCATTCCTCGCTTCGAATGGAAAACTTGAATAATCTGCAATCTCAACAAAACCATTTCATTAGATAAGTAAGTAACTTCATCGTTGGGGTTGGTGGTCCAGTGGTAAGGCAAAACCTTTTAATACACTAAAAAGTGTGAGGTCTTGAGTTCAAGTCTTACAAGGAGCAAGAAATTCGTCTTTCAAAAAAAAAAGTAAGCAACTTCATGCAATACTTGATAGCATGGAAATAACTCTAGAGAAAAGTCAATGATCACGTTCAATGTCTCTGTAAGCTTGGATCCTTTATGGTTACAATCTCGGATCGATACTCAAATTCCAAACTAAACTTTCCGCTAACAGTTCATGAACTGTTAGACAGGAAGTTCGTTTAAACGAACATGAACAGAGGCGATGTTCGTTCGTTTATTTTCATGAACATTCGGTAACGTATTCGTTTATGTTCGATAGTTTAATAGAGTTTTTAATTTTTATAATTTGTTTTGATATTCTTTAATTTTTGTTTATTTTACCCAAATAAATAATTTATATGAGGTAAATAATGTATGTGAATTTGATCTTATTCGAAAGTTAATATATGTCTGTTTGTGTTTATTTTCGTTCATGAACATTTTTTTGTGTTCATTTGTGTCCGTTTGTGTTCATGTGCGGTCATTAATAAAATTAACAAACAAACACGAACATAAAATGTCGTAAGATATGTGTCTATAAACTGTTTGTGAACACATATATTGTCTTAACAAACGAACACAAACACGTTCGGTTCGTTTGCAGCCCTATTCCCATGCATTCATCCTTACATACCTTGCACTTTCGTTACCGTTCTTATAACATTATGGTTAACAATAATAAGATGGATGCATTCATATAAATCCCATATATGTATATTATTGTCCGAAATCCTATCTTCCTTCATGTAATTACTAGGACCAACATGACGTTTAGGATTCTATAATCATTCTACAATAACACCCTACTTTATATACATAATTTTGTACATACGCGATTATAATTATCTATACGCACCGTTCTATTCCACAATCGTCCAACATATGACAATTCTGCTTACAACGGTTTAGCACGTATAGACCAGCGTCCAGGTAGGCCTTACCAGAAGCTGTTAGGCGTCCAGGACTCCTAAGCTAGCATTCCCACTTCTGTTTTTTGCATTTTTGCCTCTTCCGTTTTTCGTTTCCCTGACTCCCAAATGATAAACTAAGTTTTTAAAAATAGATTAAAAAGTCATGTAATCATTCCCACTATTCCCATACCATAATTGTCTAATTCGACTCCTACGTTAATCATCTTAAAAGTCATTTTCATCTTTGCTCACCAAATTATCCCAAATACTTTTATTGTTATATGAACTATAGTTGCTCACTAACAACATCCATTCCCTCATACACATTCATTATATTTCCCATTCTACATTTATACATAAACATGCATCTACCAAACCAAGAGTTTAGTTCATAGGTCACTTACCTCGAGTCCTCCATGTTCTTGCTTGTTTCCTTGCTTATTCTTGACACATTATCTTAGTATGCTTGGGTCCATCTTGACATGATCTCTGATGTGTTGGAAAACACACCTTGTTAATATGCTCGTTTTGTATATATTTTAGTGTTTAATCGGTGCATTTTCGATACACTCAAGTATATTTTAAATATATGATAAATGCATCACTCATTATTATTGAATACATGACTTTGAGTTTTTATTTGATATAGGGTTTTAGATTTAATTTCATGTATTTAATAAGAAATAAAGAAGTTAATGGGAAATATAATTAATTAATCGTCACTAAATGGATTGAAATTAAAGACACTTTGTTTGTTGATTCAATTAATTGTCTTGTGTCTTTTCTGGCAGAGTAAGTTCAAGTGTGGAAAATGGGCTATCCCAAGAAAATAATTATAAGTGGCATGATGGACTAGTTAATCAAGACTTAATATGGATATTTGGTGGACATATGGGTTGGAAGGAAAGGGCTTACGGCCCAAGTAAGAAAGGCATGAGATGTAGCCATGTAGGGCTATTTCAATTGGAGAGAACGGAGGATCGCGGGGGATTATTATTCTTTGTTTTGACGGCTCCCATCTTTGGGGAGAGGCACAAGAAGATGATGGTACGAAGCAACACAGGAGAGGAAGAGGTGGCAATGGGCAAGATGCTAGGCTAAATCTTTTGTGACTTCCTCTAGACGAACGGTTCAATTAGGTTTTGCACTTTTTCTATTTATTTTCAGTATTGGATTATGTTTTGCTTGTGATGACAAACAATTAAAACATTATTGATGCATTAGTTAAGCCAACAATTGATTTGTGTTTTGAGTCCTTTCTTTACAACTTGTTCGGTTGATGACAAAACTTAGTAGCGGGTTGGGTGACATAAAGAGGGTTGACTTGACGCTTACAATTGGGTAGATAATAGGGTTTGATGACAAGAACTTGTGCTACCAGTAAATTAACTAATTTCCAGAACCATGTCTATGTGGTTCCCAATCTATAAACTGAAAATTGTGTGAAACCTAGAACCTAAAGTTTAGAGGGAGTTACTTCTTTATTATTACTGTTTTCTATTCGAATCACTTAATCAACTTTTTCAAGCACAACAACGTTCGACTTCATAAAATATTATTTTCAATTAATTAGTTTAATTAATAAAATTGCTATCAACACTAACCACATACTCCTCGTGGTTCGACAACCCTACTCCCTATACTGCAGTCCTTGTAGCTAAGGAGTTGTTTTTAATATAGTTTTTTTGATTAGCACTTCGACACGCGATCAAAATGGCGCCGTTGCCGGGGAGTGCGTGCGCTTAGTGTTTTTAGTTTTAGTTGTCTTTAGTTAAAAAAAAAAAACTTAAAAAAAAAACAAAAAAAAAATACTTTTTTAAATAGTATTTTTTTTATTTACTTTTGTTCTTTATTTAGTTATTTTCCTTGTTCAGTACTACTCTGGTTTCCTTGTCTTTGTGTGTGCAGGTTATTATACTTGTATGCATAGGAAAAAAAACTGCTAAAAGAAACCAATCCTTACACCAATTTGAACTTACCATGAGTCACCACAGCCACCATAGTGTTCCTGAGGATCTACCTCCTCAGAATCCACCACCACTTATTCCACCTATACCACCACAACCACAAAACCCACAACCAGTACCACAATTCCAACCCGCCCGAAACACCCGACCAGTCATACCACAGCAGCAGCAAAACTTTGGAAACCAACATCTGCATCGCATCCCTCAACAATTTGACGAGGGAAGTTTTCACAGTACATGGCAGACTGACTGGGACAGAGAATCTGAGCATGAGGAGTATGACGACAGATATGCCGATGTTAGGTATGATGATTTTGATCAGGATGGGTTCGACTTGCATCCTAGGCGTCCAGTCCCACGTAATCAGGTACGTCAATTTAATCAAGGGAACCGGGTTGGAAGGCAAAGGGTAAATAACCAGGCACCAAGAGGTGGGCCACGATTTGATGCGGGTGATATGGGGGATGATTTAGAGTTTGTATATGGTGTCCCACAGCTTGTTCAGAGGGCACCAGCTAGGGGTGGGGTAGATAATCACTTTAGGCCAGTCATTATGCCTAATTCATCAGCTATAGTGACACCCGTAGGTAGGAATGGTAGAGCTTTTGAGGTTAAACCCGATTATTTAGGCCACCTACCTGAGTTTTATGGTAAGAGATCAGAGGAGCCCTACTCACATATTGCAGCGTTTGATTCTATTTGTAGCACTGTAGGAGGGGCTGGGTTTACTAAGGATCAAGTTATGCTTATGTTGTTTCAATTCACATTGAAGGATAGGGCTAGGCAGTGGTTTGCAACCCTGACCCCAGGTAGCATTTTTACTTGGCAAGAAATGCAGCAGGTGTTTTTAGAAGAGTATTACACTATGAGTAAGACTTCTGAGGCTAGAGAAGCAATTAGGGCCTTTGAGCAGAATTCTGGTGAGACATTTCATGAGGCATTTACTAGATTTAAGGAGTTTCTTAGGAAGTGCCCACATCATGGCATTGAGACTTGGGAGCTTATTAAAGCATTTTATGATGGATTATTGCCTGATGAGGTTAGGGATCTAATAGCTGTTAGTAATGGTACTTTTTTTCACTAACACGGTAGCTATAGATTGGGGGTACTTAGAGAGGATGAGTGCAACTTCTAAGAGACATGCACAGTCTAGTAGGAAATCTAAATCATCTTCTGTTAAGGCTGTTGATTATGAGGCTGAAGAGAGGATAGAAAAACTTAAGCAGCAGAATTTGATCTTAGAAAAACAGGTAGCCCAATTGAGAGTAGAAAAAAATGATGAGGTGAAGGTAGGTAGTGTTTTTAATGTTTGTAATGAATTGGGTCATATTGCAGCCGAATGTGCAGGTGAACAGGTAAATAAAGTCTATGGAGAAAGAAAACAGTATGACATGAATTCAAATACACATCATCCTGGACTGCCAAATCACCCCAATTTCAGGTATGGTAACCAGGATAACCAATTAAATCCTAATTTTTCTAATTCTCATATGCAGGGTGAAAATCAGCAGCAGCAGTGGAACCAACAGCAGAGCACTTCAGGTGGAAGCGGTAATCAGTTACATGTGATTCTGGAAGCTATTAAGGCAGTCCAGGAGGATGTTAAGGGAATTAGGAAGGATAATGAAGTGCGAGACAAGACTGTGGAAGCCTTGTCAAAACAGGTAGGCCAGCTAGCTGCTCAGATGTCAGGGAGAGACCCATGTAAACTCCCTAGTGATACTGCACTAAATCCTGTTCACCGGTCTTCCTCCAGAAGTCTGCACATCAACGCGGTAAGTATTTTCCCCACCTCTGAAATAGGTAGTGTAGACAGTACTCCACCAAAGTTTGTTGAGGGAATGGTGGAGGAGTGTAACACTGAATCTGAGTCTGAATCTGAACAAGAAAAAAATTTCAAATTAAATCTTGAGAGTAAGAATGTGAAGAGTGGGTCTATTGAGGCTAAGTGTGGGGGTGAGAAGGTGATAAAGGTACCCTTTCCTATGGCTTTATCAGATCCTGCTAAGAGAAAAGATTTAATTAAACGGGACCCACCAAAGGATGAGAAGTGGGAAAATTTTAAAATTGTCAAAATCAATTTACCATTAGTTAATAAAATTGAAGAATGTCCCGATCAGGTTCAGTGTCTGAAAGAATTGAGTGCCCAAAAACGACGGCATAAACTTCCTAAGCAGTTAGATTTAAGTGCCAGTGTGAATGCCGTGTTGTTGGGTACCCTTCCCCCAAAACTCCAAGACCCAGGAGCGCCTATTATTGTTATACAAGTAGGTGATTTTCAAGTGGATAGAGCGCTTCTGGATTTGGGAGCTAGTGTGAGTATTCTACCAGGGAGTTTATATGATCGGTATGATTTTGGTCCATTACAGAAAACCAACACAACTGTGGTGTTGGCCGATCAAACTCCTTCGTGTCCTAGGGGGATTGTAAGGGATGTGATTATTAAGGTTGGAGAGTTTTATTACCCGGTAGATTTTTTAGTGCTTGATTGTGTCAAAAACACACAACCAACTGTCATTCTGGGTAGACCGTTCCTGGCTACTGCTAAAGTCATTATTAATTGTGCTGAGGGGACGGTAAAGATGAGGTTTGGGGATAGGAAGATGAGTCTTAAGGTGTTCTCTAATACTGTTAATCATAAAACTAACAAAAGTGGATCTCCTGTGAAGGAGAATGGAAAAGAAAAGAAAGAATGTTTTGTGATTGACAGGATGGAACTAGTGAGCAAGAATAAAACTAAGAGAAAACGAAGGAGAAGGAAAAAGAAAGCCAAGAACCCACCAAAACCAGATAGTGAGAATGAGAAATTGGCATTGCTGGGGCTAATAAGGAGAACTGAGGATGAGTTACCTAGGTGTAGGAGGAGCACACACTTAGAGGTGTGGGGACACAAGCATCCCACTAGACCACCATGAGTAGATGTGTCAGGTATGTTTACTTGTAGAGTCTGTATAGTTGTGTAGAGTATTAAAGGTATGTTTTTATTTTATTTTTAGAGTTTGAGTCTGTTTTTGTTTTTCTGGGAATGCTTGGAGTTTAACTTTGTAATCAGATAACCTCGCCTGTACTCAATCTCCATTCAGGTGGGATAGATCTGTACACCATCGGTGTATAAGGCATCCTAGAATTTTATGTTTTTATTTTTCTTTTGAGTCTTAGTTTCAGGTTTGTTTATCGGCCGCGAAAGAAATGCTATACGGCTCGATTGGGAGGAATCAAACGAGACTCGCATGCGCATATTGCTTATCCAGGGGAGTCTGTTCCTTTTATTTTTGTTGTATATTAGCTTTCTTTCTGCTTTAGTTTATTCCCTAGTTCACATTGAGGACAATGTGTCGTTCAAGTGTGCGGGTGGGGAAACTTCGTTTTTTTATGTATTATTGAGTCTAAAAAAAAATTAAAAAATTTAAAAAAAAAATAAAAAAAAAATTGAAAATGTCTTGAAAATTGTTCCTAAAAAGCATTCTAATCAGACATAAAGCAGTTAGTTCAGTACATACCAGTTGTTCTTGATTGTTTTGGCAGTAGATCCTTAGTCATGGTCTAATTTGTGGAAAAGTAATATGAACCGTTTTCAGTAGGTGTTTTTAAGAAAAATGTTTAGAATTGTCTGACTAGATTTAACAAGCTATTGGTAATAAATACATGCACACATCGGTAACCCATTTCCACACTTTGGTGAGATCTTGAGCCTACTAGATGATAGATTGATACATATATATTTTCATTTGTTGAGTGTAGGCCAGATGTTTCTCTGTTGCAGAACTTGTGTGATTTGATACATGCCGAGGTTGTAGACTAGATATGCATATAGATGATAAAGGCAATTTAGGTTTTCCCTTTTTCTTTCGATACCCATTTATTTGTGATGTTTGACCCGTTTACCTAAAATCACCCTTAGTAACCCATGTTGAGCCTATACCCTTTCATTTGATTAAACCTATTACCCAAATTGACCCGTTTATCTTTGTGAAATAAATTGATGACATCCATTGTGTTTATGTTTAGTTCAAGTGATTGAGTTATGTTTAAGTTGTGAAAGAAAAGAAAAAAAAAAGAAAGAAAAAAATATATATGAAAAAAAAAGTGAAAAAAAGAAAAAAGTGAAAAAGAAAATAGAAGTATGTGTTATGGGTCAAATATGCCCAAAGTTGTGTGATTATTGTATTATGGTGCTTAGTGAATAAGGATGGTCATTCAAGCGTGTTGAAACCTTTGTCTTTAAACCAATTGTTAGCCAAATCTATCCTACCTTTACCCGAAGCCCAAAACCCGTAAGTGCTTTAGATATGTGCATTGTCTATAGTTGAGGTGTGATTGTTATACAAGCCTATGATAACAGAGTTACATACTTGGTTTTTGAGTGAATCATACTAGCGCATTACATGCTAGTCCAGATATTAAACCGAGTGGAGTGACAAATTGTGAGGGGTGTGTTGCATGAAAATAAAAACCGGAAGCATGTTAGGCTTAGTCGGGTTAATTCTGTTTTTAAATAAAAATCAATTTGACTTGCTGAATAAACACCTCTAATGCTGATCTATAAATGGGGTATGACTTTGGACCTTAGCTAAGGTATGATGGGGCGACTGGGGTGCTAGTCTGTGATAATGTCTTTAGCAGAGTATATATATAATTTTTCGAGACGAAAAAAGATAAGTGTGGGGGTGTGATGTGTTGGAAAACACACCTTGTTAATATGCTCGTTTTGTATATATTTTAGTGTTTAATCGGTGCATTTTCGATACACTCAAGTATATTTTAAATATATGATAAATGCATCACTCATTATTATTGAATACATGACTTTGAGTTTTTATTTGATATAGGGTTTTAGATTTAATTTCATGTATTTAATAAGAAATAAAGAAGTTAATGGGAAATATAATTAATTAATCGTCACTAAATGGATTGAAATTAAAGACACTTTGTTTGTTGATTCAATTAATTGTCTTGTGTCTTTTCTGGCAGAGTAAGTTCAAGTGTGGAAAATGGGCTATCCCAAGAAAATAATTATAAGTGGCATGATGGACTAGTTAATCAAGACTTAATATGGATATTTGGTGGACATATGGGTTGGAAGGAAAGGGCTTACGGCCCAAGTAAGAAAGGCATGAGATGTAGCCATGTAGGGCTATTTCAATTGGAGAGAACGGAGGATCGCGGGGGATTATTATTCTTTGTTTTGACGGCTCCCATCTTTGGGGAGAGGCACAAGAAGATGATGGTACGAAGCAACACAGGAGAGGAAGAGGTGGCAATGGGCAAGATGCTAGGCTAAATCTTTTGTGACTTCCTCTAGACGAACGGTTCAATTAGGTTTTGCACTTTTTCTATTTATTTTCAGTATTGGATTATGTTTTGCTTGTGATGACAAACAATTAAAACATTATTGATGCATTAGTTAAGCCAACAATTGATTTGTGTTTTGAGTCCTTTCTTTACAACTTGTTCGGTTGATGACAAAACTTAGTAGCGGGTTGGGTGACATAAAGAGGGTTGACTTGACGCTTACAATTGGGTAGATAATAGGGTTTGATGACAAGAACTTGTGCTACCAGTAAATTAACTAATTTCCAGAACCATGTCTATGTGGTTCCCAATCTATAAACTGAAAATTGTGTGAAACCTAGAACCTAAAGTTTAGAGGGAGTTACTTCTTTATTATTACTGTTTTCTATTCGAATCACTTAATCAACTTTTTCAAGCACAACAACGTTCGACTTCATAAAATATTATTTTCAATTAATTAGTTTAATTAATAAAATTGCTATCAACACTAACCACATACTTCTCGTGGTTCGACAACCCTACTCCCTATACTGCAGTCCTTGTAGCTAAGGAGTTGTTTTTAATATAGTTTTTGATTAGCACTTCGACACGCGATCAATCTCTATCATTTCATGTCATCATGTTCACATCATTGTTAACATACATAATCATTCATAATACCGGTCCTATCTAGTTCTTATGCACATTGACTTTCATTGGTCATAGATTCACAACCTCATAGTTCATAATTCAAGCAATTCAGCATAAACAATCTCACATATTTTACGTAGTCTCCTAATCTCACAATCGTGTTAGGAACTCCAACCATATGAAACCTACATTTATTGACTTTCTAGTGTATAACCTTCCAATTTTGAAACATATGTTTATATTGACATGCTAAAACATACTAATTACACTATAGGCATTACATACGCATATTGCAGGACACATACAATCATATGATCATTTAGGTACATGTGTCTACATATATAATTAATTTTACACATACGAGTGCTTTCATGATTATACAAATTTGCAACACAATCCAAGCTTAGCCAATACAACATAATTCCGACATTACTTCTTACTAGTAAATCATAGGATTCACATTTAGTACACACAATTTTTGTTACAATTAAGCAACCAATCCAACAAATAGTTTGCATCACACCAATCAAGCATATAATACAAGCTCTTAATGCATACTTATACCAAATCATACCTTTAAACTACATTCTTACACAGGTTCCATTAAAAACACATTCCTCATATTAGTTTCCTAACAGTTACATCAAATTTCACATTCAATTAACAAGTTAAGTTCTTGCATACAATTTCACACATTATCATCAACTAGGCATTTCTTCGATCACTTGGTGTGCGTCTAATATTCTAAGCACATTGTAAAAGCTCCTATTACATGCATTCAACCAAATCACATAATCACCTTCAATCATGGCCGATTCCAATATGAATTCCATCCAACATACAATTTTACATGTTAGTTAGAGATTATAGAACAACATAGAACCATCAACTATACTTTACTTCTACCATTACATGGATTCTAACATTACCTTCACAGGAATCTAGACATTCAATTTCCCTAAATGTACATATTACTAAAATGAGTTTTTTTTTTTTTTTGGTATAAAAGGACAACGTCTTCCCCTTTTGGTTCATTTGATAATATAATGTGATAATGGCAAATATGACGTTGCGACATGTTTATTATTTATCTATGTTTCGATAAAACTTTTTTTTTTTCAAAATTAATCGGGTCAATTGAATACTGTCCGAACAACTTTAGTATCAGTGCCAACACGGCCGGGCTTGGGTGTGGGCGAGCCGCAACACTAGCTGAGACATGTTTTTACAAAGGGCCAATATATATATATATGTGTGTGTGTGTGTGTGTGTATGTATTAAAAATATGAAAACGAAAAACTTATTGAGCCTTGTTTAAAAATTTAGAACCTTAAAACGTATTGGATCATTTATGTTTTATTTAAACCTTATAACTTATATTGGGCCCAATTTGACGCATGATTAATAATTCAAATATCAAATCATCTAATTATATCACCTAAATAATAATATAACTATAAAAAACCATTAAAAACAGTGACACGAAACAACTGCAGCAACATCATTGCCACCACCTAACCCATCGACCTCTCTGCTCTGCCCTCGCCACTGCCTCCGAAGCACCACCACTGTCCATGTCCAACCACCTTGAAGGTACGTTTTCTTTTTGTTCCATATCCTTGATTCACACAAGCTAATCTTATTTGATAATTTTAAACTTTGCTTTGAAATGAGTGTTTTGTTGAACGTTGAGCCCCAAATTGTGTGTGTTGTTCATTGTTTAACACTCAATTGGGTGTTTTGTTGATTGTTAGACTTATAATTGAGTAAGTTTTAATTGTTAGAACTAGAATTGAATAGTTGTTAATGTTGAGTCACAATACTGTATTTTTGCTATGTTTATTATTATAACGTTAATTGTCGTTTAAGAAACCATTTCTTTTATATAATTCGTTAGGGCTTAAGAATTATTTTTTTCTGGCTCGACCGTGACACTTAAATTCTCATAACCGACTTTGGTTACAAGTATTTGTTTTATGGTTTCTTGCGTGAATTTCGTTGAAGATAGAGTTGTATTCTCAACAGAGTTTTTTTAGTACGGGCATTCACTTTTATATATTTTTCGGTTGGCAGCTCGAGTGTCGATACTTTACATGTACCGTAACAAATGGTACCAATACCGAACGATTTACGACACAAGACTAAGGTATATTCCACTAGCTGATTATTGTTTTAGCTATTTTATCCCTGTTTTAATTATTGACTTTCATACGCTGCCTAGCTAGACAAAGAAAAGAAAAACAACCCATAAACAGAAGATTAACACGGAGTTACAGAAAATCGCTATTGACTTCAATGATTGATATTGCTATATTGGTTTTAAAAAAAAAAAGAAAGTTCCCAAAGTTGGTAGCTACACATAGATTTTAGGCTTTGATTGGTATATCAGTGGCTGGCCCATCCAGTTTCCTTCTCTTATTGTTTTTTTTTTTCATCTTTCAATCATACATCTAAAATAATTGTCAAAAGTCACGACGCGAGCACAGGCGACGGTGGCCGTATGCGTTAACGGGAGAGAGAGGTGTTTTGGTAGCGTCGGTGATTACCTTCGGTCACAACAGGGTCAAGTGATCGGGTTACTTGAGAATGAAGTTTATATAAAGTTTCAGCGCCAATTCTTTTATTAATTACTAATTAAATTTTGTTATGCCAAGCACTTAATGTGATTTAGGAAATCCAACTAATAAAAAAAATAGGGTAGATTCCAATTATCACAGCTTGCTGACAACTATTTCCTCTTCCAAACCCTTTCTGTTTCATCCTTTTCTTTCCTATAAATACCATATCACACCCCCTCTCCTTCATCCCTTACCTAAAACCCTTCTAAACCCCATAAACACACACACACACACACACACAGTCAAACAGATAACTGTAATATAATCAAATCAAACATGGGTTATTTGGATCATGTCTCAGATTTGTGTTCTGTAACCAGTACTAGAAAAAGCAAACGCAAAACTATGGAGGTATCTTGATTTCCCATTAATTATATGAATGGTTTCATGATTTTATGTGTTTTTTTTTTTAAATAAATAAATAAATAAAGTTTGTATTATTTGGTGTTTTAGACGGTTGAGATCAAGGTAAAGATGGACTGTGATGGCTGTGAAAGAAGGGTCAAGAATGCTGTTTCTTCTTTAAAAGGTTATATTTCTCTTTCTAATTTTCTATATATCTCTCCGAAATATTATTATTTGAATAGAGCCATGCAAATTTATAGCTTTGCTATTGTCTCATTCTTTTTTAATATGTATATGCATCTGACCGTTGATTACTAAGGTTTTCATCGTTCAAAACCAGACCAATTTAAACGAGTTTAGCGGTAACTTGCTCAGTCTTTAAATATAAACTTTGAGGGTTTGAAAAATAATATTGCATCGAAATAAAAAAAAATTTAAACTTTAGAAACGATAACTATCCACAAATTGTAAGTTTAAGTCCAATCATGGTGACAAGGATTCATTATCAAAAGTTATAGGATTAAAGTAACTATTTTACGGATGTGTGTCAAAATCAAAAGTCCCATTATGGACATTTGATTAACTCCAAAATAGGGTGTATATAATGAACCATTCAAACCGGTATATGGCCGGTTCGGTCCATGGTTTAATTTTAACCCCTTACTGTATGGAAATTGGAACCGGCCATGTAAACTAAACTATCAACTTAATTTACTTTTATTGTTTTTACATTTTTAGAAATATTCAATATATATGTATATGAATCATAGTGGTGCAAACGAGTCGAGTCGAGCCTGAGCTCGATCAGGCTCGAACTCGATTAACTTATAAGAGCTCGAACTCGAGTTCAGCTCGTTTGTAATTTCTCAAACTCGAGTTCGGCTCATTTATTATCTATTAGTTAATATGTTAAATAAAATTAATATAAATAATAGTTCGCTTAGTCTCGTGAGCTTGATAAGTGAGGCTCATGCTCGGGGCTCGTTACTAAACAACTTTAAATAAGTGATAAATATTATTAAGTATTAAAAAACTAATATTATATTAGGCTCGATAAGGCTTGACAAGCCTAACGAGCTAAAAAACTGGTTTGAGCTGAAGCTCGAGCTCAATAAATAAACGAGCTTTGCTTTAGACTCAAGCTTGGCTCGAGCTTGATAAAGCTCGGCTCTTTGTACCCCTAAATTATTGAATCATCTTACGCCTACGACAAAATAGTGCCAAATTATGCCCGGTTCAGAAATGTAAAACCACCAAAACTGGCCGGGCGGTTTGTCGTTTTTTAAACCATAGTTAGCGGATAGAACTTTATTTTTCTTAAATAAATTTCATAATTTTAATGAATAAATAATTTCAGAAAATATGAGATGTATTCCCAATTAATCGTGTCTTTTATTGTATGGGAATAGTACCCATGTCTCTTTCACTAATAATGTCATAATAATTGATGTAACCATCCTCGTATATTTAAATCTTACTTACCAAGTGTAATGAATCGAATAGTCAAATATCTTTAATATTTTAATTAATTATTAAATTATATATTTCATCTTGTCTTAAACGTCCTTGATTAAACTTGCAACACGTACTTAATTAATCACAAGTAATCAAATCTATCACGAAACATTACGTGTTACGCAAATTAATTATCACACCACTTTGAACATCGTTATTAAATTTGTTCTTTTTCATCTTACATAGGCGTGAAATCGGTGGATGTAAACCGAAAACAAAGCCGAGTAACCGTGAAAGGTTATGTAGAGCCAAAAAAGGTCTTAAAGAAAGTTCAAAATACTGGAAAGAAAGCTGAAATGTGGCCATACGTACCATATACTCTTACCTCCTACCCTTATGCGCCTCAAGCATATGACAAAAAAGCGCCTGCGGGTTATGTTAAAAATGTCCCTCAAGCATTTCATGCTCCAAATTCTCCCAGCGAGAGGTATGACGATTTTTTCAGTGACGAAAACCCAAACGCGTGTTCGGTTATGTGAAAGGTGCCACTATCACAAATTTTGAGTTGGAAAGGTCTTGCTTCCTGTGTTGCATATTTTGTTGTAGTTAGTTCTTGGTTTACTGGTTTGTAATCTTGGTGTGTAATATTGATGTACGTAGAACTTCCTTAACTAGTATGCATGTTTTTAAAAAATTTGTTTAACTTGTTTGTGATCATATAACGACGTAAATATATATAATCTACAAAATAAATTACACATTTAAACTCACCGGCCCTGCTCCAAGTTTGTTTGTTACACGTCAATTTGTATTATTCATAAATAGCATCTGAATTATTATTTTGCTATTCAAGATGTTGATATTGTGGAGTTGTCCTTAGCAACAATATGTCACCCACAAACGCCTTCCATCAAAAGGTCAAAGTCCTTGTATGTTATAAGCCCAATTTTAATCCCACATGTGTAGCCCAGTGGTGGTAGAACCGGCTTTCTCTTTGGAGGAGCTAGGTTCGAATCCCATGGGAGGCAGATGTGGGTATTGCCAGGTGATGGTTATAGCCTACTTGTAGGTGCCAGGTTCGATTCTGATGGCCCCCCGGTTTCCTATTACCGTGCATTTACTCCAGAGAGGTTTGCCTCTTGTGGAGGGTGCAACATCTGTCAAGTGGCAGGTGGCGGGAAATTTTCCGGGTGGAAGCCTTAGTGCCCCTTATGCGCAGCCTCGACTCGCTTGTGGGCCGGCCACTCTCGCGTCAGCGTGGGCCCGGTTAAGACAACATAGTCTGACCATTATAGAGTGGCTAGGACAAGCCCGATTGCAAGATTAGAGAGTTTGCTTCCAGAGAGACGGGAGACCCTTGACTCGATAGTAGTTTTGCATCAAGTTTTGACATAAGGCACATAATACTCAGAAACTAGGACAAACCCGATTGGTGCATGTGCACCTTGTCTTTCGGCTATCAACGCCACCACATGATTAATCTTCCGCCGTTTTTAACATTATATTCATGAAATTATTAAAATAAAGTTAAAACTGGTTCAATTTCGCTTATGCGCCACCACATGATGCATGATTAATTTTCAGCCGTTTTTAACATTATTTTCATGAAATTATAAAAATAACGTTAAAATTAATTCAATTTTACTTTTGCACCAGAAGACCCACACATAATCACATATATACATTATATGTGCACACCACAAGTGGGTTCTAATTGATCACTCTGATCAAATCAAAAGAAACAAAATGGCGATTGTACCTCAACACCTAAACGTAATATGCATGGAACCAGGGCAGACCTAGCATAGAGCTAGGTGTCGCGTCCGTTGCTGCTGAACTTCGCGCGCGTAGTGGAAAATTTGGTTTTTTTTTTTACGAAATTTGATAAACGTTGCTACTAAAATGAAAAAAATGAAAAACGTTACTACTGAAATTCATTTCTAGATCCGTCACTGCGAACTCTGGAAGATAATTTCACCAAAACAATTTGCCTTCTAATAAGCCTCTCATTCTTCCTTAATACAATTAAATGGACAGAGAAAGGGGTTCATATGAGTGAGAAATCTTTACACGAGAAGAATCTAACATGTATTTCTTGGGGTTTTTGTTAGTCAAATGAAATCCGATCATTTTCAGGTCAAACCATAAACACGTTTAGCTACCAAATAAAATCCGGTCATTTTCAGATCAAACCTTAAACATCTTTAGCTACCTAAAAAATATTACGAGTTAATCATATTAACTTGACCATAAGATTTAAGATTCAGAATAATGAAATTTAGAATTTGTATATTTTATGAGAGTAACTAATGCCTTTTACCCAACTGCTCTGTACATGTGTTAATTGGTGATAAGCATGTATTATATTCGCGTGTGTCTACGCACATTTAATAGCCATGTCATTTATATATATACGACGTTTTGGTGGGTAACCAACCTTAAAATGAATCGTAAAAAACATGTATAAGTGTAACTTTTGTAATAAATATGATAATACCAATGTAATCCCTTAGACTATGCGGAGTGGATGGCGTGGGGAGGGCGGGAAGGGGGGGAACACCACCGCAAGGTGGCATGGAAGCTGGCGTGGGGCTGGGGGCGGGAGGGGCTTCACCGGCGTGGGGCTTGGGGTGGGGGTGAGGTGGCATGCTTTTATTGGTCAGTTTTTTTTTTAACTTTAACACAATATAATATTATTTCTTTCCCCCCCTTCCACTCCCCACAATTATTTTTCCCCCCCCCCCCCACAAGGGTCCCACAAGTGTCACATGGCGCTTCATCCCCCTCTTTCCCGCCCCCCACTCCTTATAGTCTTATCATTTTCTTTCTGACTTTCAGTATAATATTGTATTACACGGTTTCCCATGATTTTTTTTATTTAAAAGGTATTATGTATTAAACACGTCCTTCTTGTTTAAGGTTGTTGGGTGTGGGGTTCGTTCCTGGCCCATCTTGAATCGGCCGAGACGTCTCACACCGCCCCTGCTAGGTGAGAGTTGGCCAAAACATCCAAAATTCGATGTGTGAGACGGGCCAACTTCTTCATCACCACCAGCCTTCTTCACCACCACCCGCTCAGCCGCAACACCACCCGTCACCACCACTAGCTCAGCCGCAACCAACCATCACCATTGGGACTGGAGTTTGTGGAGAAGGTGGTGGTGGTTGACTGGTTTCCTATGGGCGAAATTTGTTTTTTTTTTCAGTGAGATGTAGATTTTGGTGTGGAGAAGGTGGTGGTGGTGGTTGATGATGGTGTTCATTTGAATTTAAAATAAAAACATAAAAAGGTGAAGGACTAGCCAATGACGACTACGCACACCCTTGCCCATCCCCTTATGGATAACTACCCTCTTGGGTGATCTGACAGCTGAGATGACGGGTAGTCCTCCCTTGGAGGCCTATCCCCACACCCACCAGCCTAATTATTAGGTATATGTGTATCATATGCAAGCTACTAGATATTAATTGTATTGATGTGTTGATACTCATAATGCTCATGTATAGTACATATTAAACATTTGGAGAGTACATTTAAGGAAGAATATATATAGAGGCTTGTCATTCCTTTGTGGGGAATATAATATAGTGATGTGGTTCATCTATAATAGCCCAACGGTATGGCCATGGTATATGTGGATGGATTTTTTTACAACATGCTCCTGGTAGGGAAGCCCAACAATCACTTCAATATGAGATGTACGACTCTAGACCAATCCACAACCACATGCTCCTAATGTTATGTCTTGTCGTTCAATTATTGAACCGTGCCACTTCTTAAGTCGCGTACACATCAAAGGTGCCTATTTGAACCCACTTTGATTAACACAACCCTGTATTTAAGGAACACCATCAACGTTTTTTGTTGGTATATATACACAACACAACCAGGGTGGATACGTGTGGTTCGATCAATTATGCTAGCATGCAACGACACATGTAACTAGGGGTGTTCAACGAATCGAATAACGAAATTTTGAATTAATCGAATCGAATTTCACGAATTTTTAATATTTTTACCGGAATTCGTATTCGATTCGTATTCGCTTAAAATTTAATTTATTCGATTCGTATTCGATTCGAATAAGAAACACGAATTCGAATCGAATTCGAATAATTTCGATTTAGTTCAAATTCACCACAAATAATAAAATGTTTTACTTTTACTTTTAAAACTAATACAAACTCATTATTTTTAACATATAAAATACAAATATACAAAATTGATAAACAACAATACGTAAAATATGGAAACATTAAAAATAGTAAAGAGTATAGTTTGTTAGAGTTTTGTGATGTATATGGTAAATATGTAAAATATGGTTATGGTAAAAGTTGTAGAGACTATGGGTTCTTAGAATTTGACTAAAATTTGACTGTGTGCAGGGGCGAAGGAATGGTGTTCGGGACGTAGTCCCGAGACATCAGTCTTTTTTCAGTTGTATATATACATGTATACATAGTTTTTTCGAGTGACGTCAATGTTTTTTTTATAGTGACTACATTAGACCCAACCCAATTCCAGTTAAACAATTCTTGCATTTGTTACATTGAAAAAGAGTTCTTCCAACAAGTTTCAGTCAAAGATGTAATGCAACGTTTTCAAAGGATGAAAACTCGCAGCGAACAACTCTAAGTATTGTTTTTTTTAAAAAAAATTCATAAGACCATCGAATTTATATTATTATTTTTTTCAACTTTTAATGACGATGTTTTTTTTATTATTGTATAGTATTTTTATTATGTGATCAACCTTACCCGACCTGAACCGTCAAACTGACCCACCCGAAAATATTTATGTCCGATTCTACAAAATTAAAATGTCTAAAATAGTGACATCATTGGAAAGAATTTCTGAATCTGCCACTGTCTGTGTGTGTGTATATATATATATATATATATATATATATATTAAAAAATAAACATTTATAGTTTTTATTCGAATTTTGAATCGAATCGAATTTAAAATCATAAATTCGTATTCGATTTACTGGACTCGAATTCGAATTGAATCGAATTTGAATTCTTAATAATCGAATCGAATTTTTGGTAATCGAATCGAACTAAGTCGAATTTCGAATTTTTCGAATCCGAATCGAATTCTGAACACCCCTACATGTAACGCTACTCTCATCTTCTGTCATTTTTCATGATTAGCAATTATGCGGTCATCGCATTGCATGTATACATTATTAATCCATCAATAGAGGGCTCTTTGCAAATCTAAGTCTTATAAACGTGGACATCATTGAAGCCATAATGAGTAGATCTAATGTTTGATTAAGGATTACACCTAACATGCAAGCATGGTGACATGTAAAACCAAATAATTGAATTTTGAACCAAACTATATTAACCAAATTTAAATAACTAAGTAAACTGAGAAACTAATGATTCGGTTGTATTTTTTTTATAATTATTTGAGTTAAGTTCCTATTTTGGTCCCTTTGGTTTGGTTAATCTAGCCGGATAAGACCAATTGTCAAACCTTCAACTCACTGTGTAAGTGTATGGTTTTCAATTTCAACCATTTTAATCCTATTGACTAACTCTGTTAGATTTTTTTTATAGTTAGTCTTGATAAATGACCAAAATACCTATGGTTTCTCAAAATATACCGAATTAAAACAATTTTTTTTATAGTTAGTCTTGATAGTTAGTCTTGACTCATTAGCAACTATTATTATACTAATAGTCCTACTCAATATACTGAAAGAGCCAAATTTGAAGAGATTGTCGAGGAAAAGAAATCATATGGACGTTTATAAGATCCACACTAAGAGGAGCTTGGAACGGCTTATATGTAATCTACCTGCAAAGAAGCATACTCATAGCTTTTTCCACATGACAAAGGCAATGCAATACAACTGCTAATCAAGTGCACCATAAATTTCTATCAGTGGCATTGGGAAATGAAATTGAAAGTTAGGTTAGTTGAAAATATTCCACATAGGACAATCCAACCTGAGAACTTTATAGACGTGCACAGATCAGTTTTTTCTAGGAACCAAACCGGTTTCAAACCGGTTCGTGTTTGGTGTCGGTTCGTGTCCGAACCGGTTTTGGTTCGGTTCGGCCCCAATTTCACCGGTTTCTGTTCGGTTTGGGTTCGTGAACCAATTCATGCGCACGCTTTTTTTAAAGAAAAGGCATCACAAAATTGTTTTTTACGTAAAGTTCGACTTTTATTGATTGTTACAATCTTTTTAAGGTGTATAGGTATATATTTGTATGTGTAGAAACCCCTTTGTATAATTTTATAGTATAAAAAATTTTCATATAAAACTGCAATTTTTTCTAATAAAATGTAGTAATTACTTAATTTTGTTTTATACCATTCTCAAATGCTTTATAATATAATATAGATTTAGATTATAGATATAGATTAATGGTAATTGGATGTTATGATAAAAGAATGTGTATAAGAAGGTTTGTATGAATGGACAGAATGGTAGAAAGGAAAAAAGTTTCATGGCATTTGGGTTTTAAGCATGAGAATTTTTCTATATTATTAAATTTATGTAAAATGACAATCGTAGAATAACACATTACACATACCAACCTAGATGGACCGACCGATACTATACTAGACCAGTAGATCTGGTTATCCTAAAATTATTAAATCCAACCTTAAAGGTCAGACCAATACATACAATGATGGACCTTAATGGCCCGAACGTTATTATTTTGGTCCATGATGGCCCGACTTCACTAAACCAGATCTTGATGGCCTCGACGTCAGTGACTCACCGTACATTCGTACAACTAGAGGTGAACAAAAAAAACCGTTTTAAGAAACCGATTATCTTTCGATTTAAAAAAAAAAAAAAAAAAAAAAAAAAAACCGGTCTGGGACGGTACTATAACGAACGTGTTCTGTTCCATTTTGAGCCCGGCGGTCCCTAATCGATTCCCCATCTCGCCGTCAAGAACCAACCCGAACCGATTTCAAACCAAACCGGTCCCCAAACCGGTTAAAAAAAACTGGTTTGAAACTTGTATTTTTTACTAAAAAAACTGAATTTAATGTAAAAAAATTGTATATAATAAAATTATACAACAAAGTTTCTACACATACAAATATATACCCATACACCTTAAAAAACATTATAAGAATCAATAAAAGTTGAAGTTTAAAATTTTGTGTTGCTTTTTTTAAAAAGTGTGCGTCGGAATCGGTTCACGAACTGAAACCAAAACTGAACCAAAACCGATCATTCAAACCGACGAAACCAGTCTAAAAACGAACTGGTTCCAAAACGAAGGAAACAGCACTGTAGCGAACCAGTTTGAAACCGAAACCGGTTTGCCCAAAAAACACTGATTTGTTCACCTCTACGTACATCCCCTTGATGCCCCAAACTTTACATGTCCAAAACCATAAAACACTCATGGATCGGGTAAAAAGCAAATGATAGTTCCGATGTAACTTGCGAAAAACTGAAGGGGCGACAACTTGTGTTATTTAGACTAATGGGTATAGGGTCGTAGCCGAACCGTGGGAGGGTTGTGAAGGTCGTGAGGCATGGGCACGCCGCCCCCACTCCCTCAAAGCGTGGCAACCGAGAGGGTGGTCATGTATGCCACGGGTCTATTTGGTGTTAATTGTTTTTATCTTTTTATTTTCTATTCACTTCAAGTGGTGGTGACCATATCAGCATACAAAGGAGAGTTAAGTGATATGACGATGACGTGGTGGGTAGTAATGGTGACTAACAACGTGACCATACCCTATAACCTTAAAACTATAAACATCATCAAAACCATCGTGGATCATGTCATTGACAACGAGATTAAACATATTTTTTAGCAAATTTTGTTTCATCCCCGAGTATATACAATCATGTTTCTTTCAAAAGGTGCGAGATTAAACATACTATCCTTGAAGCGCTCATCGACAAGGTAAAAGGAAAATGTTCTTTGAAGACATGGGGCCGTTTGGGAACTTCTGAATGGGTAATTACTGACACAGTAAGAGATTTGAATGGTTAAGAGGTTCTAAATGGTTAAATGTTGAATTATTAAGTGATGTTTGGTTGGACATCTGAATGGCTAAAAATTCTTGCTGTTTTTTTTTTCAGGGCTGCAGGCAGGCTTTGTTTCCAGCTTTTGGTTCATGGTTTTTTGTTTTCTCGACTGCAAGCAGGCTTAGTCACGTGTCCATAGCAGGCTCTGAATCAGTCATACATATCTTAGGATCTGACCCATTAAGAGCCACGTTCAGATGTGTTGCTACGTTCAGACGTTTACATCCAAACAACCCCTTGTCTGACTCAGTCAGACCGTGTGCCCATTCAGAGCCATTAAGTCACAAAAAAACAGGGCCTTAGGTAAGACACACTTAATGGCCTAGCCGCTATGACCACATGAGGGAGAGACTATAACATGCACACATGTACAAATATATAAATGTAAAATCAAGTGCATAAATCTTATACACAGTGTATCACTAAACCACTAGGTTATGACTAAACAATCATTGGCTCGCATGTGAAGTTGATAGGAAAAAAAAAAGAGTTGAAGTAAAGGATTAATAACTTAATTATAGATCATCTCGGTCCATCAAATCCCCAAGACAACGCTTGAAGATCGCTAAACAGATCCATGAGGTGTAGTATTACTGAAACTTTTAGATATAACTAGAAAATGGGAAATCGCAATAACATTGACCGAGTTTAATCATTAAAATAAACATTTTTAGAAGCTAATATGTAGGGGTTTAACCGACTTAGACGTCTAAGATTTCAAAAGCTAGGAGGAAACGGCTAGGGCAAGAAGAAAACTCCTACACATTAGCCTCCAAAAATATGTTTATTTAGTTATTTAACTTGGTGAGCGGGTTGCTGGCTCTTTTTATTTATATAAAAAGCGAGTTGCCGTTTAAAAAAAACGTGGTGAGTGTCTATTTTTATGATTTTTTTTGAACGGCCAACGAATCAATTTTCGGGCACTCTGGGGCACTTTTTTGGCGAATCAGGTACTCGAGAGTACCCGGGCCACCAATTGCCACCAATTCCCGGGAAAACCCGACCACTCACCCGCCCGAAGGCACGACAGTGAAATAATCGGTAAAACAGGTCGGGATCAGGACTCGAACCCAAGCCAATGGTTGGGTCATCCCTCATTTCCCATCCATCGATGTCCTCCAAATGTAGCTAGTGAGAATTGAACCCAAATCTCTTATAGTAAACTTTAGGCCCTCAACCAACTAAGCTATGCACTTTATGATTTGACAATGGAAAAATTATAAGGATTATATGAATAATCCGTCACTAGATATCGATTTCCATCGTAATTTACTTTCTCGGTTTTAGCACCCCAATATAGTTGCTGTGATATTGAAATTCGTTGCTTTGGTACTTGCAGAAACTTAAATGGGGGTGACAGTTTGTGCAATAATGATGATTGTTGAAAATTGAGAGCTAAAATAAGAAGAAAAGTGCACCAGGTCATTCATCATTTCATCTATCTCCGCTTGCAGCCTTTTGCTTTTTTTAGGCGACTCTTATTTACACCTGTTTAAAACTTATTTGCATCTGTCTATAGCTTGTAGAGGCTTCTACGAACCGTAGAGGGAACTCTACTGCTCGTAGAAAACTCTGTCAAATGTGGTCCGCACTTGCCAATCATTGACAATCATTTAATGACACCTCTACTGCTCGTAGAGGCCTCTACGAGCAGTAGAGTTTCACTTGAATTCTTTTCCTTTCGTTTTGGATGGCATGAACATAAAAAAACTGAACAAATATTACAAAAATAATTTTTTTTATTATTATTTTAAATTATTACTATTATTTAAAAAAATAAAATAACAATGTGTGCTCTTCTACGACTCGTTACACATTTAGTTTTTAGTTTTTTTATTTGTAAGCGGTTTTTTGTTTCGGTTGTCGTATCGATAAGCGTGTAAGCGTATAACAAACATTTATATAAATAAACAGACAAATATAAGCAAGCATTTCCAAACATAATATACGAAAATATAATAATAATATAATATAAGAGTGTACTAGCATGCATCATATCAAAATAACACTACTGGGGGGCATCTGCTGCGTGGTGTCAACAGGCGGCGGCGACTGCAGTGAGGACGATCCAGGCTCCTGGGAGGACGACCCAGGCTGCTGGGAGGACGTCCAGGCATGGGTGACTGCACCAGGCAGTGATAAAGGTGCCAAACCGTCACGCGCACGCCTCTCCTGCTCGCTCGCAAACAGCACATTGAGAGCCTGATCCATTCCCTGCCGCCACTGACGCGCCGCCGCAGCCTCATCCGCCATCTGCTGCCGCCACTGACGCGCCACCACAGCCTCATCCGCCATCACCCGTAGCTGCTCTGCGAGCGTAGAAGGCAACTTCAACCCCCGAAAAACGCGTGCCGGATTCTGCTGGTCCTGAGGATCGGGCACGGGACCCGGGATCTCCACCTCTACACCGCCCTCCACCTCGGTTCCTCGCTACAGTCACCCGCCTCGTGTGCGTATCGTGGAGCGCTTAAAGGCACGTAACATGACTCTGGTTCTTCTACATACTCCCCGTTTAAATTGGGCAGCTGTGGTTGTTCATTCAAATCTGGTAGCGCTGCTTTCCCGGATATAACCTCTAGCTCACCATGCTCACTATCGCTTTCCGGGACGCAACATACGTCAAACCATTCACCCGAAGACATTGTGTTACGAACTGGTTGGCCAGATGGTATTTTCTCCGAAGAAATTCCGGAACCGTCGGAGAAAAAAATTTGAAATTTTGAGGTCTGGACTGAAAATCGTGCATGGTTGATGGTTTTAAAGTGCTGAAAGAAAACTCTACCAGTCGTAGGGGTCTCTACTGGTCGTAGAGTATGCATATAAATGCTCACAACAACCAGACCTTTGCGGCTCGTAGAGGTCTCTACTGGCCGCAGAGGGGTGATTTCACTGAAATGTCAGTCTGATACTCGGATATGTCGTACTTTCTAACCCTATACCACTCGTAGAGGCCTCTACTGGTTGTATAGGGTTTAATAAATCAACTGCCATGCCTCTGCGGCTCGTAGAGGTCTCTACGAGTCGCAGAGCTGACTGACACGCCTGTACGGACTCTGAACATTGAATGTTCTGTGGGCCTCCATCTCTACAGCTCGTAGAGGCCTCTACGAGTCGTAATAGGGTTAGGTTTTTAGGGCAACAAAGCTCTACCACTCGTAGAGGCCTCTACCAGTAGTAGAGTTTATGGGTTTCAGTGCTCTGACACCTCTACTGCTCGTAGAGGCCTCTACGAGCAGTAGAGTTGTGTAAAAACCTAAAAAAACCTCCTGTGCAAATAACATCACCCTTTTTTTATCACCCCAAACTAAGGGTATAAGGGGTGCTATTAGGCATAAGGGTGCTCCACTTAACATTTTTTACTTCAGTGATTTTTACCAATCCTGCACTGCCACACCACTTTACTGATTTCCTTCACTGAAACACTTTTTTATAGGCAGCACTCCACTGATTTTTTACCCAACAATTAATTATTTTCACAAAAAATAATAATAATTATAATAATAATAATAATAATAATAATAATAATAATAATAATATGAAATTAAGAATGAGCACATGCTCTCATGAACCTGCAAACAAAGAAAGAAAAATAATAATATTTTAATCTTTTTTTCTCTCTCTCTTTATACTTCACACACACTACACATATCTATACATACACAACTTTTATATCTATTACAATCTTCATCTTCACCTTCAAGCTTTCAAAGTTAAAAAAAAAAAAAAAAAAAAAAACAAACCCTGCACCTAAAGAAATAGAGAGAGAGAGAGAAGAGACTAAAACATAAAAATAATAAAATTGTGTGAAAGTTTGTGCCACATCCGTGAACCAACACGGTAACTAGAACCCGAATTTGGTTCACGGGACCACTACCAGCATGGGTGACGGCGGTGTTACCGTGCTGGTAGTGGGGTACCCGTGACCAATTCTGGTAGCGCCCCGTCCCCCCTTAGATTTATCTTTTTCCTTCACTGATTTCAACCAATCCTGCACTGTCACATCACTTCACTGATTTACTTCACTGATTCGGTTTTTTGTAGGCAGCACTCCACTGATTCACTTCACTGAATCTTTATTTTTTATTATTTTTTTAAAAGAAACATTAATTTAACATAATAATTAAACATATTATTAAACTAAATAAAATAAAATTACAATATTAAAAGGAAATAAAAATAGAAATAAAAAACACATAAATTAGAAATAAACTAAATAAAGAAAAACTATTCGGAGTCCTCCTCGTCGAGATGCGGTAGATCAAGTCTGTCTAGATGTTTCACGAGATCATTTCGAAGTCGGAAATGTGTATCGGAGTCTGTAACTCCGCAAGTGCTTGTTCGTCGAAGAACGGTTGGATTGGGGGATCGTGTATGTGGACCGGTGATATCGCATGCCCCTCATCTTTAATTATCATGTTGTGCAATATCATGCACGTATAGACGATGACGCTACACCTAGCAACGGTTTTGGGCCTCAAGGGTCGTGCGGTAATTCCCCATTTCCCCTTTAATACTCCGAACGCTCTCTCAACATCCTTCCTTGCCGACTCTTGTGCCTTAACGAATTTCTTTTCCTTAGGGTCGGTGGGATATTGAAACGCTTTGACAAACGTTGACCACGTTGGGTATATGCCATCGGTAAGATAATATCCACGTTTATATAAGTGGCCATTTAAAGTAAATGGACACTGTGGCGTCGTTCCGTTTCGTTGGGTAAGAAACACCGAGGATTGTTGGAGGACATTTATGTCGTTCAGTGAACCGGGGGCCAAAGAATCCATGCCAAAACCAAAGATCTTGCGAAGCAACGGCTTATAGCATGATCGTAGGGTATTGGTGATCGCCTCGCATATACTGTCCTCGTAATTCCCTAGGACATGCTCGCCACACTAAATGAGTGCAGTCAATGCTACTGATCATGCCGGGAAGGTGATGTCTTTCGTCGTGTGCCTCATACAAACATGCAATGTCGTGGCTTGTTGGTCTTCATAAATACTCTGCCCCGTATAACTTAATGACGACATTGCAAAAAAAATTGTAAACATTCGCGTGATGTCCTCTCAGACATACATAAATACTCATCGTATTCGTCTGCAGGATTACCGGTTGCGAGTTGTTTCACATTTGAAGAAACTTTTTGCATGGGCGTAAAACTCTTTCTAAACTGACCGTCCATGCTCTCTCTGAACCATGCGAAGTTTGCTTCAACATTTGCTTCAATTATCAGAAATAGACGCCTCGACATGCGATACCGTAGTTTAAACTGTGTGTCGGTGTATTTTGGTACTTCGGCAAAGTAGTCATTTATTAACCGCGCGTTGCCTCCCTCACGATCACGTGGCACGTATCGTTTCTTAGATGTTGTTGTGTCTTCCTCTGCCCGCCGTGCAAGGTCCGTCAGAAACTCAAGGCTATCGCTTGATTGTAAGATCGGGTGGACCTCGAGCGGGGGAACGATTAGTTGAATATCTTCTACGTCAATATCAGACATTTTTAGAAGTATTGATTAAGATTTCTATGTTTTTGATTCAAAAACCGTGTGAATGAATTGTATTTATAAACCTAAAGATAAAAACGGTCACAAAAATATGACCGTTTGAAAGTCAAACACATTTAACAAACATAAAACGGTTAAAAAAGGAATAAATATTACCTAAAAGTTTGCACCGTCCCATACTACCAGCCCGTTAGATGGAACCAGAAAAAGGTCCACGGGAGCCCTACCAGCACGGGTGGCGGCGGTGTTACCGTGCTGGTAGTGAGGTACCCGTGCCCAATTCTGGTAGCGCTCCGTCCCCCCTAACGGAGGTTTAACCTGGTTAGTTTTCGTGATAAAATTGTAAAAATCTAAACTTAAGGGAAAATCTACGTGGCAAAAATGTAAAAACTTAAACTTAATCTACCTTTTATTTTAACTTTTTATTTTAAATCCCAAACACCCCCCCCCCTCTTTTTTTTTCTCCCTGCCTCTTTCTCTCTCTAACCCAACCCACCCCACCCCACCACCATCTGCCACCAACACACCCAGAACCACCCTATCCACTTGACCACCACTTGTCACCCACCAAGTTTCACCATCTACAAAAACCCTCAACAACCATCGACCACCTCCGTCGCGTGTCACATCCAAACACCACCACCATCCATCAGTAACATCCAACTCGGTTGCACGGCTGCACCATTCATCACCGTCCATTTACAAAACCCTGTAAAACAACCCAATTAGGAGTGGAAAACGCGTAACTGGAAAAATAAACAAAAAATATGAGACATTGAAAATACCACCCAAGTAACAAAGTGCTCCTACGCCACCTTCTGCTAACAAGGGATTTCAATAAATTAATTCAACACATGCTTAAATCTCTCCTAGGATTCTTCAAGATTCTAACAACTATTATTTTATAATAATTATAATCACTTGATCTATATCTATTTCTAACTCACTTCTTGTTTATTCTTCATGATTGTAATCTCGACATCAATAACCGGTGGTGAACCATTCATCACCATATCAAGTATATCCAAAGGAAGATGAGTTAATTTGGGGGGTTTTGACCACATTAACAACCGCCGGTCTCTTTCTCTCTCCTCTGCTTCTTTCTCTTTGATTCCCTTACCCTTCCCTTCCCTTGCTCTCCTTCTCCCCATATTTCTCTCTCTAGTGGGTGGTTGTTGTGCAATGTTGCAAAAGCCGTTAGTCGCTCCCCAGTCGGAGTCGGGAGTACTCGGGGAGTTCTCGGCCTAGTCGGAGAGTACCCGGGGAGTACTCGACCTAGGCCTAGAGTACTCGGGCCTCGGAAACCTACCATGTAGCGATTACTCGGGGAGTACTCGACCTCCGAGACCTTGTTTTCCAACATTGTTATTGTGGATGGCGGTTTCGGACTGGTGGCTGGTGGTGGGTGTGGTTGTCGGAGGAAGGGTGGGTGGTTGTGGGAGTGACTGGTGGTAGAGTTGTTTGGTGGTGGAAGTGACTGCAGGTTGAAGCTGTAAAGGTCCTTCAGTTTATAATAATTTTAGAGGGTGTTTGGCTGTTCATTCCCCCTCCTTTTAACTTATGACTTATCCAATAAGTTAAAAGTTAAAACAAAAGTGTTTGGGTAATTGTTTGAAAAGGAACTTATGAAAGAATTTGTGTTTTGAAAAGGAGAAAAGAGGGGGAAAGTCATAAGTCACAATTTGTGATTTATGAGATTAAAGAGCTTTTGAGGTGAGAAAAGTCATAAGGAGAAAAGGAGAAGAAAAGCCAAACATGCTCATAGTATCTATTAAAGTAAAGACACTTCTACAATATCCTTACTTTCTTCCTAATTTGACCACCAAACTTTGACCACTAACTTTGTTACTAACTTATGTACTTTAATTTATTCCAATTTGACCACCAAACTTTTACGATTTCAAACTTTGACCACCAAACTTTTAGCTTTTAGCCGCGAGTATTTTTTTGAAGGCCATGCGAGAATAACAGTCACTTAATATTATTTTTTATGTCCATGAAACCCTCCACGCAACAGGAGCTTCCACAGCGACACACGATTTTTAACGTCCACCAAATCCTCAACACAACAGGAGCTCCCGCCGCGAAGCGTGGAGTAATAGAATCCAAATAATAATAATAATAAATTTCAAAAAGGTCCCTTAAGTTTAGGTTTTTACATTTTTGCCACGAAGACTAACCAGGTTAGACCTCCGTTAGTTTTGGGGTGATGGAAACAAAATAAGTTGCAAGTTGGGAGTGCTAATGGCCAAAGTGAAAGTCGGGAGTATTATACGCCAATAGGTGAAAGTTGGAAGTATTTAAATCCATTTCCCCTATATTATTTAGTTTGTGTGTTAAAGTTTAATAGAAACAACCAATCAAAAACCTCCACATCATTCCACCCCCGCCCCACGCCCATGAAGCAGTCCCCGCCCAAGGGGCTTCCCCCCTTCCACGCCATCAAGGGGTGGTGTAAGTAGGCTTGAAAGCTCTCAACGCCACTCCCCCCCCCCCCTCCTTGCACTCTAAGATGAAGTTTCAAGGGCTCTATTAGAGGGAAGGGGCACAATCCTCATGTACTCTCATCCTAACCAATCACACAATGTCACTTCATTTTTACCCTTAAGTAGCCTAAAGTAGCCCCGACACTGAAAATGCCTAGCCAAAAGATTTTTTTAGAGAGAGAAAGACTTGTGGAAGAGAGAGATAGAGAGAGGTGGAAGAGAGATGCATTAAGCCAAATTGGGTTCACCAAACAAAATTTCAAGCCAAAAATCGAAGCCCCGGGAGTCGGAACCGTGTAGCCCTTGGCTAATGAAGCCCAAAGCCACAAGCCTCGTGTGCCTTGTCCCCCTTACGACACCTTAGCTCAATTTCAACACCACGTTACGGTTGGACCATGCAGGAATGGCCCTATGTGACATCAACATGTCATGTAGGCAGAAAATGTTAAGTCATCAAAAACACTAACTAAAGTTTATAGTATTGTAGTTAAACTTATAGTTGAGAGTCATATCAGCCGACAAGTAATAGTTTACAATAATTAAATTAATATCCGTGTGTGTGTGTGTGTGTAAACCCACACTTTTTTAGAGAACCTCAAAAACCCTAATCGTGGGATTTTTTTTTCCAAACAAAAATGCGTACTTGTTTAGAAATAGGTTAACCCGAAATGACCTGTTAAGGAACATGTTTACTAAAAATACCTGCAAATATGGAACTTGGAATCCGTCTGCTTGATAAGACGAAGAGGGTGAAACCGATAAACCGATGAAGAGAAGATGCGAGGATGGCCTGATGTTGCCAATTGACTTCGATAACCAGACTTGAAGTCCTTCATGATTCATCGACTGAAATTCGATAACTGGTGAAGAGGACGGGCTGATAAACTAGTGAAGAGGAAGAGAAGTTGCGAGAGCGAGGCTTGTGAGTAGTGATTGGCGAATGAAAATTTTCAAATAGTGGCAACTCTATGGTACCGCGTAAAGAAGATTTTTATTGACAGCTAACAAAACATCATTTTATTAAATCGTCAAAGCTAGCGAGAAACTAGCGACAACCACCAAACAAAGTACAATACAACATAATACAAAAAAAAAAAAACAAAAAACAAACTATGACACATTTACCATCCTAACCTCTGAAGATTAAATGTTAGATCAGTTTGCTCTTTTTGCTAAGTAAGAACTTGCTATCTTGACACTTAAGTGTTTAGCAAGCCCTTGTATATCAGATAATAAGCACAGCGGAATGTATAAGTTAAAGCAACACTTTTTATACTAAGGAAGAGTTATTACTCCCCCTTGATGATTGAAACTAATAAATGACAAGTATTTATTATGAATCTAAGCAGTAAATGAGAATTAGATACTTAGACAGATTCACAATAAATACTGAAATGGAATAGAACAGTGAAAGTGTTTGAAGGATTTTTCTATTAAAATCAATGTCTAAAATAGAAGGTTGAAGCCTCCTATTTATAGACGTTTACATACATGTATCTTGCCCAAAAAGCAAGTACAGAAACAACAGAAACAAGTTGCACAAGTTGCAACATTGAAACTATCAAATACAGCTAAAAGTAATAATAAACAATAAAACTACTGATGCAAAAGGCGGTGGAAAATATCTGATGCTAAGTGCTGATGAATGACAAACTACTGATGAGTAGTTTGTCTTCAGTACTTCTGAAGTGAACTTGTCTGGTTTGGACTTCAGAACTTCTGATGAGGTTTCTTCTTCAGCACTTCTCATATCTTTTCTTCAGCAGTTTCTTGTCTTCTCTTCAGTACTTCTATACTTAGCCAAAATGACAGAAGTGAATTAGACTAAGGTTTCCAAAAGTGGTTTCACCAATCCTCTTTGTCCTAACAATCTCCCCTGGATTGATGAAGCCAAAACCTTACTAATTCCTTATGTTTTTCTTCTGTCTTGAACAATCTTCCATATCTCTTTGTACATGGTGTTCTTGAGCTGGTTTAACTGTTCATCAGATAGAGATCCTCTCTGTGGTTCTAGATGTTGAATTGTGAGCAGGTCTTGTGTTGACAGTTTCTTCAGATCACTGATCTTCTTGTAAGCCCTGCTTGAGAGGTCTCTTCTTGTCAACAATACTGAGTTGTTATCAGTAAGTGACCATCTGATGATAGGTATCTTTGACTTGTTAAAGTCAGAAGAATAGGGAACCAGACTTGTCCCTTGGGTTGATGGTCCTGAGTGTTGGATGTCTTCTGTTTCAGTTAACCTCAGGTGGGAGTCTCTTCCTTGTTGTTGTTGCATATCAGGCATCTGAACAGTTGGGAGATGGTGTTCAGTCACTACCTTGGTATGCATCTTTTCTTTGATGGTCTTTTGGATTTGGTAGGCAAAAGTGGAAGGATCCCTGAATTGTGTTAACAGAGGTTTCTCCTCAATGTCAAAATCTGAATGGACTATTGAACTTCCTTCAAGTAGTACCATTTTGAAATCAGTTTTGACATTGTCCTCTGCTTTCTTCCTTTGAGTAGCAGGCCTTCTTGTTGATGCACCAGAAGTTCTAACTACTGATCTTGAAGGATCAGCAGTTTGAAACTTCTCTGGATTTGCAGCCTTGGCAGCCATGTATTTTTTGTAAGTATCCATCAGTCTTTCTTCTTTCCATCTGGATACTGAGGCTTTTGAACCATAGCCCTCTGCTACTAATTCTTCTATTATCTGGGCTCTCTTGGCCTTTCCTTCTTTGCTTGTGGCCAGTTTGTCTGCAAGCAGTTGTGCTCTTCTTGTCAGCTCTTGCATAGAGAGTCCCTTGAGTGTGTAGGCTTTAGTCTTGCTGTTCTTTGTGATGTAAGACACCAGTTGTTGTCTTTTGTCTTGTTCAACAATCTCATCAAGGCTAGCCTGCCTTTGTAGTTCAGCTTCATAAGCCTGAAGTTTTTCTTCATGGCTTAAGTCCAGATCATCCCTTTCTTCCAGAGTTTTCCAGATCAGATCTTCTCTGGCCTTCTTGTTGGCTGCAACTAAGCTCTTCTCTAGTAATTCAGCTGATTGAGAGATAGGAGAAGGGTTTAGTACAGTCATTGTTGTAACTGTAGTAGGCCTGATAGGATCAGATGTTGGTTGAATGGGAGCAGTGGTTCTGGAAGGGTCAGCAGTTTGAGGTTTGGAAGTGTTAACCTCTGATGGGTTGACAACTGCTGATGGTTTGTCAACTACTAAAGGATTGTCTTCAGTACTTTCTGATTCTTCATCAGAACTTTTGCCATCAGAAGTTTCTTCATTATGCCTTAGGGATTCTTCAGAGGTTTGGGTCTCATCTTCTTTTTCTATGGCTTCAATCTCTTCTACTGAGACACCAAACTGTTTGGCCAGCTTTTCTTTCCTGGCTTGATCTTTCTGATCTCTTTCAAGGATGGCCACTCTTGCCCTTATCCTGGCTTGGAATGACTCCTTAGGTTCCCTGATTTTCTCCCCTTTTTGGATTCATCAAGTTTAAGTTTTGAGGTTGAGGGTTGGGAGAATTGTCCTTGAAGATGAGCAATCTGTTTGCTGTTGAAGTCTATCTTGTTGGACAGATCATTCATCTTTGTCTTGATCACTCCAAATTGATTCTTGATAGACAGCTCCAAGTTAGCTGTGTATGTTTGGAAGTGATTCCTGATGAGAGTGTTCATCATGTGGTACAGGGGACCCTCTGGGCTGCATAGCTGGTTCAGGTCTATGCTTGTTTGCCCAGGGAATTGGGTAGGCATTTCTTGTGAAGGGTGTGTTTTTGGGTGATCCTCATGTTGTACAGAGGATGCCACTCTAGGGGTTTTAGGGATTGAGTGGGCTTTAACCTGTGCAGGGGTGACTGGCTTCTTGAGCCTGGATACCCCTGAAACAGGTCCTTCATAAAGTGCCGTCAATTCAGTAGTTTGTGTTTTTGAAACATCATCCAAATTAATGGAATCATCTGAATCCCTGATGTTGCCCTCAATGAGGACTGTCTCAGTTAAATCATGAGCTGAGCCCAACTCAGTTCTCTCATGAACCTCTTGTTCTTGGTTCTGAGGATTTCCTACTTCAGGCATTAAGCCTTCATCAGTAGTTGCCATATCTGAGGTCTTAGCTATGTTACTTCTATCCTCAGATCCACCACTGGGTGGTAACTGAGTAGTAGCAGCCTCAGATGCCCCAAGAGTCTCTAAAATTGGGCTTAAAGACTCTGGTCCACCCTCATCTCTTGGGATAGGGCTAGAGATGTCCACATCCATGTCTGATGTTGTGGTTATGTCCCCTGATTGTTGTGGTTGTAGGGGACTGACATAATCAGATGGGACCTTCTCTTTTAGCCCAGAGAGAAGTTTGGCAATTTCTATTGCCTCTGGTTCAGAAATTTGTGGGGTTGGTTCAGTAGTTTGGGCAATAGGTGAAATTTTTTGGTCAGCAGTTTCAAAAGAAGAGTGAGTTTCAATAGTTTTTCTAAGTCTTTTTCTTTTGAATAAAATGGTTATGGGTGCTCTAGGTGGGGTTTGAGATGGATGAGACTGAGAGGGTGTTTCAGTCTCACCAATTTGAAGAGCAGACTGCTCATGAGCATGTTCAGGCATCTCAACCTCCTGAACAGCTTTTCTTTTGGGTTGGTGGGTTTTTGTCTTTGTTGGCTTGGGCTTTTTGGCTTTTGGTGGTGTGAGTTTGGAAGATGTGGGCTTCAGGGGGACTTGTTGTTGTTCTCCCTGATCATCTTCTGGCCAGGCAGCCGGTTTGTTATGCCTAGAGTATGCTTGTGAGGTTAATGGATTTAAAGTTGAAACTTTTCCCACAAGCACCTCATTACCCAGTTCCCCTATTATGCATTGCATAATGAACCTTGGGTACAACAAAAACTTTTTCTTGGTATTATTGTGATGTAACACCAACTCATTGAAAAATAGTTTTGATGCCCTGAATTTAGTTTCATTCACAATGGAATGAAATATTGGTTGAAAAGTGGAGGGCATCTGGTCATAAGACCCTGTTTTTGGACTCAAACACATAATAATATAATGAAACAAAAGCTTGTATTTTGGTTCAAAATATTTTTTGAAGATAGTAGCATGGGAGAGAGTACCTTGATAACCACACTCTGTCATGGTTAGGTGAATATCAGAATTAGCAACATGGTCAGGGGCAGTTACATCATCCAGACCCAGTCTTGTTGCCAGTGTGGCCGGTGTGATGGTCAGTGGTTTCCCTTTTATTCTTGAGTTGAGGGAAATGACTTCATCATCCGTTGTCACCGTCTCAGCATTTGCCCAGAACTCATTCAGAGTTTCAGTGTGAATTGGTGGGTTTATTGTGAGAGCAGTAAAATATTGGGATTTTACGACAAGATCAATGATCTCATCGTATTGGGACCAGTCTTCTTGTTTTTCAAGAAAGGCTCTTTGATTGTGTCCCTGCTTTAGAACTAGAGCCATGTGGTTTGGGTTTTGATCGAACAGTTGATTTGCAGGTATAGGTTATTGAGAGAGTTTTTGAGAGAGAAAGAGGGATATTTTTGAGTTTGAAAGGATAAGTGTTGAGAAAAGGTATTTATCAAAAGTTTTAACCGCTTGAATCTTCTTTATTAGAAGTTTTTAAACCGCCTTTGGTTAAAAATCTTTTTATCAGAAGTTTTAAACTGATTAGGTCAAACCTCTGATGATGGGAAAAGTCAGATTTGCCCTTTTGACTAAACTGCTGATGAAGGATTACTTCATCAGTAGTTCCCATTTCCTCTTCAGTAGTTTTAACAGCTGATGAGAAATGTTTTTATAAATACTTTTATTCATAACTTCTGAAGGTTATTTTATCAGAAGTTACACATTTTTCAGAAATTATCCCCATACTGATGTTTTGTTCATCAGTAGTTTCTCTCTTTTCAGAAGTTTTGTTTAGACTTTTTGTCTGTTTGTAAGTGAAAAATGAAAATTTGCAAAATAATAAAATAAACACTTACAAATTTAGCATCCCAATCATGGATACTAACTTCTGAAATGTTGATGTGTCAAGGGGTTTTGTGAAGATGTCAGCTATTTGATTAGCTGTTGCTACATGCTTCACCTCAATCTTGCCTTTTTCATAGCAATCTCTTATGAAATGGTACCTGATCTCAATATGTTTGGTTTTTGAGAACTGTACCGGATTTTGAATGATGCTAATGGCAGATTTGCTGTCTACAAACAGAGGTGTCTTGGTTTCTTTGATTCCATAATCAAGAAGTTGATATTGGAGCCATTGTATCTGTGATGTACAACTTGCAGCTGCAATGTATTCAGGTTCAGCAGTTGAAGTTGCAACAGATGTTTGCTTCTTTGATTGCCATGACACTAGACAGTTACCCAGGAATTGACAACCACCAGATGTTGACTTTCTTGTCATCTTACACCCTGCATAGTCACTATCTGAAAAAGCTGATAACTTGGTATTGCTTGAAGCAGGATACCAAATTCCAAGTGTTGGAGTTCCTTTCAGATATCTGAAAATTCTTTTGACTGCTATAAGGTGTGATTCCCTTGGTGCTGATTGATATCTAGCACAGACACATGTTGAAAACATAATATCTGGTCTAGAAGCAGTTAAATATAAAAGGGAACCTATCATGCATCTGTACATGGTTTGATCAACCTGTTTTCCTTGATCATCAGGTTCAACTTGTGTGATTGGTGTCATGGGAGTGGAACATGATTTACAGTCTTTTAAAGAAAATTTGTTTAATAATTCTTTAACATATTTTGATTGATGTATAAAAGTTCCATTTGTTTGTTGCTTGATCTGCAGTCCTAGAAAGTACTGCAGTTCTCCCATGGTACTCATCTCAAATTTTGATTGCATGAGTTTCTTAAAATCATCACACAGTTTTGTGTTTGTTGAACCAAAAATGATATCATCAACATAAATTTGAACAAGTAAGACATGATTTCCAACATGTTTAATGAAAAGAGTTTTATCAATGGCACCTCTTGTAAAGTTATTTTTGAGTAAAAAGGTGGAGAGTGTATCATACCAGGCTCTTGGAGCCTGTTTGAGCCCATAAAGAGCTTTGTCCAGTCTGTACACCCACTCAGGATGAGAAGGATCCTCAAACCCAGGTGGCTGACAGACATACACCTCCTCTTTTATTTTCCCATACAAAAATGCACTTTTCACATCCATTTGATAAACTTTAATTTTGTTGGAAATGGCATAGGCCAGAAATAACCTGATGGCCTCAAGCCTTGCAACTGGAGCAAAGGTTTCATCATAGTCAATTCCCTCTTCTTGAGAGTACCCTTGAACTACCAGTCTTGCCTTGTTCTTGATTATCATACCAGCTTCATCTTGTTTGTTCCTAAAAACCCATCTTGTGCCAATTGGTTGCTTGTTTGGAGGTAAGGGACAGATTTCCCAGACCTGTTGCTTGTTGAACTGAAGCAGTTCATCTTGCATAGCTTGCACCCAATTATTGTCTTTGAGGGCTTCCTGGTACTTCTTTGGTTCCAACTGAGAGATAAAGGCTGAAAATAGGCAAAAGTTGGAGAGCTGGTTTCTGGTAAGAACACCTGAAGCTATATCACCCATGATTTGATCAAGTGGACGATCTCTGTGTTCAATCAGTTGTTGTAAACCACTGACAGGTGTAGGTGGCTCTTGTTCTTCAAACAAACTACTGAGGTCTATAATATCTGGTTCAGCAGTTTTAGTGTCTTCAGTAGTTGCAGGTGCTGAAGCAGATGTTTGAGTTTGGCCTTCAGTATTTGTTGGATCAGAAGTTTGTGAAACTTCTGATGGTGTTGAAGTTTACTTAATGACCGTTTGAGGAGTCCATGGTGTAGGATCCTCATCATCAAACCTTTGATCACCATAATAAGTAGGTTTGGAAGGAGTAACAGTCTTTTCAGGTCCAAAGTGGAAGTTGTCAAGGTCAAAGAGTTCAGCAGGATGTGCTGGAATAAGAGTGTGTTTTGACTCATTGAACTTGACATTCAATGTTTCTTCTACTATCCTGGTGTGAGAATTAAAAACCTTGTAGGCTTTTCTAGTTGAAGAGTAACCAAGAAAGTAACCTGAGTCAACTTTGGCAGCAAACTTTGAAATAGATTCCTTGATGTTCAAGATGAAACATTGACACCCAAAAGCCCTGAAAAAGGAGATAAGGGGCTTCATGCCATGAAGAACTTCATAGGCAGTCTTGGAATGTCTCTTGACCACAAGAACTCTATTCTGAACATAACATGATGTGTTAACTGCTTCTGCCCAAAAGTACAAGGGCAGTCCAGAATCAGCTAACATTGTTCTTGCTCCTTCTATTAAAGTCCTGTTCTTCCTTTCTACTACACCATTTTGTTCAGGAGTTCTGGGAACACTGTATTGTCTAATAATCCCTTTAGACAAACAGAATTCATCCAGAGTTTTGTTCCTGAACTCTGTCCCATTATCACTTCTAATGGTTTTGACAGATAGAGAATATTGTTTCTCTACTTGTAGAATGAAGAACTTGATGATTTCAGCAGCCTCATCCTTGGAGAATAAGAAGAATACCATGTGAATCTTGAGTAGTCATCAATGATGACTAAGCAGTACTTCTTCTTACCAAGGCTCATAATCTTGACAGGTCCAAATAAGTCCATATGGAGTAGTTGGAGACATGCAATTGTTTTTGATTCTTCAATAGACTTATAGGAGGACTTATGTTGTTTTCCCTTTAAACAGGATACACAGTGTTCTTGACACTGGTATACTTTCAAAGGTAGACCTCTGACCAAGCCCATTTTTGTGACTTTATTTATGGTTTTAAAGTTCACATGGCCAAGTCTCCTGTGCCAGAGATCTGTTTCTGAAGTTGATGCCCTTGAGAAGAAACAGGCAGTGTTGTTCAATACTTTGTCTTTCTCAATGTCCACTGCATAGACATTGCCACATCTTTTGGCAATCAGCAAAGTATGATCTTCAATGATCTTCTCTATCAACTTCTGGCCTTCTGGTGAGATGATCTTGCATGCTGTCTTTGTGAAAAAGGAAGAATATCCTTTATCACACATTTGTGACACACTCAGCAAGTTGTATTCAAGGTTTTCCACCAGATTGACCTTGTCAAACTGTATTTTGCCAGAGGAGACATTGCCATGTCCTAGCACATATCCCTTAGCATTGTTCCCAAAGGATACAGATCCTTCTCTTTGGCTGATAAAGTTGTTTATCAGGTATCTGCATCCAATCATGTGCATAGAGCCTCCACTATCAACATACCATATGCTGTTTAAGCCCCTGGAAACTCTCTGCACATAAAAGCAAATTAGTTAGTTTTAGGAACCCAAGCCTGTTTGGCTTTGGGTTTGCTCTTGAGAACAGTTACAGTTTGTTCTTGACCAGGTTGAGAAATCCATGTCTTTTTGGCAATGGATTTTTCATTAAGAACCATGGTGGTATCCTTTTCAGGACCACCATCAACCTTGGTCATCAGTAGTTGTACCATGTTCATTAGATTTTGTATCTCAGCAGTTTGTGAAACTGCTGATGATTCAGGTCTAACTACTGACAAAGAATTTTGAGAAAAAGATTTTAGTTGAGTTTTTATCTTTTTCTGAGAAAAGGTGTTTTCAGGTTGTTGTTTCTTGGGTTTAAAGATTCTTTCATAATCATTTCTGATTTGATTTCCCACAACCTGTTGTTTAATTTTTTGATTGAACTGAATTCCTTTTCTGTATCTACAAAATTCAGTTTTGTGGTTGAACAGACCACAAATTTCACACTCTTTTGCCTTTTGTTTTTGATCTAAAGGCAAATTTCTGACATTTGTGAAGAGATTTTGCTCATTAGTAGTTTTCAGGGTCTCAACTCCTGATGTAGATGAAACTACTGATGGCTTGTTGTCAGATTTAGTTAATACTTCTGAAGTACTTTCTTTGAAAATACCAGGATTTCTGTTTAGAAAGTTTTCATGGAAAGATGTGCAGTCTTTCCCTTCAGAAGTTTCATTTGAAACAATTCTTCTCCCATCTTCAGTAGTTTTGGGAGAGAAATCTGTTGGTGTTTCAACATGATGGTATCCTATGCCAAACTTAACATTTGAAGCACTTTGTTTGTTTAGCAACAATTGATACCCCTTACAAGATTCCACCCATTTTTCACATGTGATCCTGGTGTCAGCAAGCTCTTGTCTGACATCTCCCAGGTCATTTAGCATGATTTTAATTTGTGCTTGGGTTTCAATAGCTGAGTCAGTTAATTTAGAAACTTCTTTTGTTTTAGCACACAGTTTTCTTTCTAAATCACATTTTATCTGTGTGTATTTTCTTTCTAAATCATTGGCTTTACCTTGTAAGTGCACATTTGTCTCTCTTATGAGAGCAAAAGTTTCTTTGCAAGAATTTGAGCAAATTTTGTCAAAGATTCTTTTGATACCTGTGACAATGCAGATTTTGAAGTAGAGCCTTCAAATGCCATTAAGGCAAAGTTCTTTCTGCCATTGTCTGGTTCTCCCCAGTTGATGTCAAACACCTTGTTGTCTGCATCAGGATTGCACTCTGTGGTGTCAAAAGGAAGACTGCTCCAGTCAACATACCCTGAGGTGAAAAGACTTTGTTGAGAGGGTTGTTGAGGCTGTGGAGGATGTTGAGCAGCTGGAAAGGGAGGGATTGATTGGCTCTGCATCTGTTGAGCAGGCATTTGAACATATTGTACTTGTGGCATGTATTGCTGTTGAGGAGCTTGTGCCTGTACAAAATGAGCACTCCCTTGAATTCCATTATTCCTATTATAATTGGGGTTATAGTTATTTCCAGATTGTGATTGGTTAAAGCTAGAGCTTCTACACTCTCTAGCAAAGTGTCCCAACTTCTGACACTTGTGACATCTTAGTTTAGATTTGTCAAAACCAATTTTTGTATTACTGGTCAATCCTGGAAATTTCCTTCCTGACCTTTTATAAAACTTGTTAGTTTTAATGCTTAGCATGGCCAGTTGGTGTAAAATGTCCATTTCTTCTAAGTCATCACTGCTAAAGTTTTTCAAATCATCCATGATAAAACATAGATTATCAGCAGTTTGACTTTGGTCATTATTGTCATAACCTGGGAAAGATCTTTCTGATGAGATCCCAGTCAATGTTGTCATAAGATCCATAGGAACAAGTTGGTGAGTCTTGTCCCAAAAGTGTTGTACTACCTGGTAGGTAGTCATCAGCAGTTTTACCAGATGATTGTAATTTCTTCTTTTGATCAATTTCTCTTTCAAAAGTAAGTAATCTCCCATGGAGTTTTGTAAGAGTGAGGGAGCTAAAATCTGGTGAGGATCTTAAAACAATGGAGTATGTTTCCTATTTGTCTGGTAAAGACCTTAAAAATCTATGTAGCATAGATACTGTTGTATAGGTCTGACCATTTAACTTTAGCTCAGATATTAATGAGGAGAATCTTTCAAATTGTTGAGTTAAAGTTTCCCCATTAATATGAGCAAATGTCTCATATTGTTGAGCTAAAATCTCTCTGGTGTTGGCAATCACCTCTTCAGTTCCTCCAAACTGTTCTTTAAGACAATCCCAGAGTTCTTTGGCACTTTCACAATGTAAAAGGCCAGAGTATATCTCATTTGGGAGAGCCATTGCCAACATAGAGAATGCTTTTGCATCTAGCTCAAGTTTTAGGAAATCATCATCTGTATATTCTTTTGGGTCCTTAGGGACCTTGACATTAGTTTCAAGATTGACATTTACTGGTTTGTGAGGACCATATATCACCTCTTCAAGATTTTTATTGACAGCTAACAAAACATCATTTTATTAAATCGTCAAAGCTAGCGAGAAACTAGCGAACAACCACCAAACAAAGTACAATACAACATAATACAAAAAAAAAAAAAAAAAAAACAAACTATGACACATTTACCATCCTAACCTCTGAAGATTAATTGTTGGATCAGTTTGCTCTTTTTGCTAAGTAAGAACTTGCTATCTTGACACTTAAGTGTTTAGCAAGCCCTTGTATATCAGATAATAAGCATAGCGGAATGTATAAGTTAAAGCAACACTTTTTATACTAAGGAAGAGTTATTACTCCCCCTTGATGATTGAAACTAATAAATGACAAGTATTTATTATGAATCTAAGCAGTAAATGAGAATTAGATACTTAGACAGATTCACAATAAATACTGAAATGGAATAGAACAGTGAAAGTGTTTGAAGGATTTTTCTATTAAAATCAATGTCTAAAATAGAAGGTTGAAGCCTCCTATTTATAGACGTTTACATACATGTATCTTGCCCAAAAAGCAAGTACAGAAACAACAGAAACAAGTTGCACAAGTTGCAACATTGAAACTATCAAATACAGCTAAAAGTAATAATAAACAATAAAACTACTGATGCAAAAGGCGGTGGAAAATATCTGATGCTAAGTGCTGATGAATGACAAACTACTGATGAGTAGTTTGTCTTCAGTACTTCTGAAGTGAACTTGTCTGGTTTGGACTTCAGAACTTCTGATGAGGTTTCTTCTTCAGCACTTCTCATATCTTTTCTTCAGCAGTTTCTTGTCTTCTCTTCAGTACTTCTATACTTAGCCAAAATGACAGAAGTGAATTAGACTAAGGTTTCCAAAAGTGGTTTCACCAATCCTCTTTGTCCTAACATTAAACCTACTCCACACTTTCCACACCAAATCCATTTCTCTTGACCTCGCTTTCACAAACATGAACGACATCGACTTAATCTCCCCAGTTGTCATTTCCAAAGAGCTATCAATATTCTCGAACAGTATCTGGTTTCTTGATCTTCAAATAGATCAAATGACTGTAAGGTAAATTGCATAAATAGCCTTTTTGAATTTTTCCGAGCCGCATAGAAGATTATAAGGACATATTATTATTTTTTTAATTGAAAAATATAAACATGTTATTAACAAGTCGACCAACTTAACCGGAAACTTCTTGTCATTTCTTTTTAACAAATCCCTGTCACAAATTGTCTTTCATAACTAGATGTGCATCAACGAAGGTGTCATATAGCTAAGTGTAGTGGGGCGCTAATTGGAGCCTTAATCCAATTTTAGTGCCCCAAACACCATTACGGGATGGGGGGGCTTAAAGGGCATTAAATTTGAAAAAATGGCATGTAGCGTTAAATTTTAACGCTGAACATTGGATTTTGTGCAAACGTTTTATGGCAACCAATCAAAAGAGGGGAAGGGCGTTAATTAGCGCTTCCCACTACGGAAGCTCTTAGACCATAAGGAGTGGTGGGGGGAAAGAGTAGGATGAAGCGTCATGTGTTATTTTTTGGTCCCACGTAGAGGGGGAGAAAATTGTGGGGAGTGAAAGGGTGAAAGGAATAAATTATTATTATTATTTGATTACAAGAAAAAATGACCCACGCCGGTGAAGCTTCCCATGCCACCCCCCCCCCCCCCCATGGTCTTATACTTGATTTAAAGGGGGCGCTAAAGTTGGCTTAGGGGCTGTTTGGTTGATTAAGTGCTGAATCATTAAGATGGTCTGATTGGTTAAGAGTCTCTGAATGGTTAAGAGTTGAATCATTCAGCATCCCTTATTAGCTTAATGGTTCAGCATTTAATCATTCCATTCAGATGCTGAAACAAACAGTCTGAATACTGAATGATTCAGACCTGAATGATTAAGAGGCTGATTAAGAGGCTATCAAACAACCCCTTAGTTAGCCCACAAACATGTGTGATTAGGGAGGTGAGTGAGCCTATCTTTTACATAAAAACAATTAATGAATTATTTATTGGGGTCTCAAAGTCTTATTAAGTTTTTTTTTTTTTTTTAATTATTGTAATAATAATTATATTCATTTCTTTTAACTTGTCACGTTACATTTAGCTAAAAATGTATTTGTTATGTGCTGTTAAGGTCACGCCTAAACTAAACTAATTTATTACTACACTTGTATAAGTTAAATGCGTTGATTTTCACATCAAAAATTTTCTGCAAAAGTGATAAACAGGAAAATTTGTTAATTATATATGGTCAAATCTAGAAAACACTTTATAAAAGTCAATATTCGGAAATGGTCAAAAAAGGTGTTAAAATATGAAGTATCATCACTATCATGTAGGAGGTAATGGCATTCGTACCCGAAAGGATAATTTTTGGACTTCCTTTTTACACCCTTTCCATCCCACTAATCTCCCGTCCCTACAAAGAAAAAACAAACAACCCCAAATTTTTCCCGATGTCTATCTTAGAATTGTTTAATAAATACAAGATTATACATTTTTAGAAACAATAATCTTGTTTACAACAAAAGGATCTCAGGTTCGAGTCCCCTGGTCTGCTTTTTTAAAAACAATATAATCACGCAACTAGCTTTTCTGGAAAATAGATGGGAAACCCTAACAGACGATACCAAGAACGGCGGCAGGGTGCAAACGGCCATCAAGACATGGATGATCATGCAACCAGAACTACGTTTGTTAACGTTACGGATGCATGGGTGCCGAGACGAAGATCTATCAAGGGTAGAGTATTCGGGTTTGTGCGGTGTGAAAAACTTAAGGATCCATATTCTATTCTTCAAAGTCTGAACGAGATTGTCATCATGGATTCAAGGATTGCAGTTTCCTTGGCCATGGAGGATTTGTGGAGGGATTCGTTGGTAGTCGTTTCACCATGGACAGATCAAGCCATTCCGATTGAACGTATTGCGGTTTTAAAGGTCGTTGGCATGCCAGTTTTGGCACGGGAGAATGTTGTTTTTGACAGTGTTGGTCGGTTGTTTGGGGATGTTGTTTGGCCGTTTGATTTCTCGTGGATCGATTTGGATAATTCTATTGGATTTACTCATGTTCTCACTAAGATTTCCAATCGGATTGATGAGGATGTAACGGTGGTTTGGAAGAATAGAGGTTATAGTGTGTGGGTTGTCAAAGAAAATTCTGCTCGGGTCCCGGAGTTTGGGGCGGTAGTGTTTGACGAAGTTGACGATAAGATGGAAGAAGGTGAATTTTGGCATGATGCAGCGGCTTCGCCGGAGAAGGTGGTTGTTGCCAATGTTCACGATACTTCTGAGCCGGAAAATCAAGAGGTTAATTATGGAAACTTGCATGAAGCTAATGACTTGCCTAGTATGGCTGTGAGTAATCCCGCTCCTTTTTAAAACGTGGTGGGCCAGGCTGATGGATTGGATATGGAACAAAATAATACGGAGGCCCAATCAGGTTCATTCTCTCCTGGTGGACCGGTTAATGTTGTGTCTTTGGGCTTCCATATTGGGTATTCTTCTAAGTATAAAAGTAGGAAACGAACCAGGCTAGTTTTTAACAGCTCCCCTGAAGATACATTGGTGTTTCCTAGGTGTGAGAATCCCTCAACTCAGGGGATGTCACAAAGGGGTTTGGATCTTAACTCTCGATTGGCTGAGGAAGACGTTGAGGTTTCTGCGGGAAATTCGGTTAATGTTTTTGTTCATCCGGTGATTGTCGAGCCACCTCAGTCTCCGAATGCTGGAATTAGTAGATGAGGCGTTGACTATTAATTCGGAGGCAGACGTTATGGTTTAGGTATGTTCTTTGGTGGTATGAACTTGCATAATTGTGTTGGTGTTGTGTCTGAAAAGATTATTGCGAAAAACGGATCATCGGATTGTCAATGAATTTTCTTTCATTGAACGGTCCGTAGGATAAGGGGTAAAGGTAAGGCGGGTTGGATTAAAAGCTTGAAATTGTCTAATGGTGTGGATTTAATGGCGGTCCAAGAGTCAAAGATTTCGGATCCTTCACTTTGGTTATTGTCTAGATGTTGGGGAAATTCAATGTATCAGTTTGATTATGTTAATTTGGATGGGACAGACGGAGGTCTTATTTCGTGGTGGGATCCTTCTTGTTTTCGACAGTCGGGGTGGTTAGGTCGATACATGTTTTGGTGGTCTCGGGGTTTTTAGTGCATTCTAATGCTCATATTAATATTGCTAATGTTCATGCGCCAAATGACTCGGCAAGTAGACGGAGCTTTTAGAATGAATTATTGTTCTATAGACGTTTTCTATGTGAGTTGTGGATTTTCTTGGGTGATTTTAATGAAGTTAGATGTATTGATGAAAGGGTTAATTCGGAATTTTCTGCACAAAATGCAGTGGTTTTTAATACGTTTGTTAGGGAAGTTGAGCTTTTCGAGTACTCAATGGGTGTTCATAAGTTTACTTATATGTCAAGAAGGGAGATAAATTAAATAAACTGGAGAGGATGTTGGTTTGTGAGGATTTTATGTCGTCTTGGCTCGGGGCGAGTTTGAGGACTCTTTCGAGGTTTCTATCGGATCATTGCCCGTTGGTACTTTCTTTGAAGAATTCAGATTATGGTCATGTTCCTTTCCGGTTTTATAATTCCTGGTTAGAATTACCGGGATTTGTGGTTTTTGTTAATTCTGTTGGCAGGTAACTTTGTTTTCTTGGGGCCTCGGGATGTTGCCTTAACAGCAAAACTGAAGTGGTTAAAAGGGAGGATTCGGTTGTAGGTTAATGCGGCCCGTAAGCATAGAGAGGAGAAGTGCTTGGAATGTAAAAAGGTTATGGCAGAGTTAGAAGAAAAGGCGGAGTCAACCACATTGACTGATGCTGAACTAGATTCCAGAGCAAATGCAAAAAAGATTTTGCTTAAGAAGAGTGTTTCAAAGCACAAGACGCTCAACAAAAATCAAGACTTAGATGGGCCTTGGATGGGGATGAGAACTCCAAGTATTTTCATGGGGTAATAAAATTAAATTCAGCAAATACTAAGATTCATGGTGTGAAATGTGGCGAGGTTTGGATGACCGATCCAATTCAAGTTACAAATCGTATTGTGGGGTTCTTTTCTGATAAATTTCGCTCGAGTGGTGGGTCTCGGACTCTCGGCCGACCTTCAACTGTCTCACTGTCTGAATGTTAATATGCTTTCAGCAGCTGAGGTTACAGCCTTGGATGCGCCTTTTACCTTGGATGAAATTACGCAAGCAGTTTGGGATTGTGATGGTAGGAAGGCGCTCGGCCCAGGCGGGTTTAATTTCACTTTCGTTCGTAAATTATGGGCTATTTTGAAGCAGGATTTCTTGAACCTTTTTTAGGAGTTTTACGCAAACGGTTCGATTCGAGAGGGGTGTTTCTCGGTAAGGGTGTTCAAAGTCGGATAATCCGAATTTCGGATAGTCGATTTTGTCTAAGTGGTGGTGGCGATTTAAAGTGACCGAAAACTCCCTATGGCGATAGGTGGTATGGTCAATCCATGCAAGTGGACATGGTTGGACTTTCATTCTGGTGAAGTTGACACTAGGAGGATCTGATTCGTGGACTTGGTCAACGGTAAGGAAGTTGGTTTCTCGGTGCGTAATGTGAAGGAGTGGATATTTGATGCGACAAATGTTCTTTCGGTTTCAACGTTTGAATGGTGTAATTGGGTTCCTAAGAAGGTTGAGGTGGTTGCATGGCGAGTATTTCATGACAGGCTCCTAACATCAGAGGCTTTGGCTCAGCAAAATATTCCGTTTTATCACACATGTGTGTACTATTTGTGAAACAAACATTGAGTCGGTCGATCACTTGTTTACGGGATATCCGAAGTTTATGGAGGCGTGGCAACTGGTTTTCTCGTGGTGTCGTGTTCCGAGTTTCTTTGCCTTTCATGCTCGTGACAGACTTACCTACAATTTGAGGGTTAAGAGTGGAGCTCGTGTGAAGAATGCGTTTTATGCGGTTGTGTTGACGATTTTTTGGAATATATGGAGAGCGAGGAACGATCATGTCTTCAATCATAAACAAATATGGGTTTAGAAAATAATGGAGGAAATCAAAGTCACGAGCTACTTGTGGGTTATAAATCGTGCAAGAATAGCGGATATATCTTGGAATTCTTGGGGAAGATTTGACGCAATTAAAATGGGATAGTTGGGATTTTCTTTTGTGTGTTTTTTTTTTTTTGTATTTTTCCGGATCTTTTATTTTCGGGTTGTAGTTTCGGTAGATGTATCTCGGATTTTGTTTCCTAGCGCCTTGCTAGTTTTATAAATAAAGTTTTGTTGGCCGTTAAAAAAATTATAAAGTCGTTTATATGTTATATCATATTTGGACTCTTAAGCTTAAAAAAGTTACATATTTATATATTGTAATTTTCACTTTATAACAATTTTAGGTTTTAACATTAACTTATAGTTTAAAGTCCGTTAAAATATGTGAAAAATGACAATTTTAAACCTTTAAAACCACAATTACCATTTAGTAATTTACATAACATAATAATAAACAAAAAACCCAAAACTTACCTTGTTCGTCTTTCTTCCATAGTTTTCGACGATCCTATTTCTTTATGTGGTGGTCAGGTCAAGAATAAGACGTGTACATATGCGTAGACATAAGCGTTCAGCCCGTTCATTCGTTTTTGACTTGTTCTTAACTTTTTAATGTCTACTAGATATTTGCCCGCGTTGACACGCAGTTTACCAACGTACAATTATTTGGAGTAGTATAACGTATAAGAAAAATAAAATAGAAAAATTTTATTAAAATTTAAAAGCAACGAATACACAGTTATTCAAATATCGCTAAAAATTTCCTTATAAACAACATTTTTTGTTTTAGTCATCACTTTCCCATCAGCATCCAGTATAAGTAACTTCATGCCTGCTCTGCTTTTAACTCTTGATAATGCGACATAAAGCTGGCCGTGTGAGAATACAGGGTTTCTTAAATACAATCCAACCTTTGATAAAGACTGTCCTTGGCTTTTATTGATGGTCATTGCAAAACATACGCTTATTGGGAATTGACGCCTTTGGAACTTTACTGGAATCTTGATATCAGATGGTATCAAATTTATTCTTGGAATAAGAGTTTTGGTACCAATGTTTCCACCTGATATGATCTCGGCTTCAATAACACGCTTTGCAAGTCTGGTGATTCGTAATCTCGTTCCATTGCACAAACCATTTTGTTGATCTATGTTTCGCAACAACATGACGGGTACACCAACTTTAAGTGCTAAACGATGGTTAGGTAACCCAGAAATTTTTAAACCATTAAGGACATCAGGAGAGTATAAGTCTTCCTGTGAACGGTTATTACCATTCTCAATCTGACATATACTATCAGAGCTCAGATACTCGACTTCATCTCCAGGAAACAATGCAAGAAGCCTTTCATTTATATCATGTACGACTTCATTTGTAGGTGCAAGTATTGCTCGTTCTCCAAAGTAATCCTTATCTTTGTAAAGTTGGATAAGTGAAGGGTAGACGAAGTCAATTAATCTAGAAATCGGATCTGATGTACCCTTAATAAGAAGATCATCTGGAATGTCCACATCAAACTCATCATCATGAATTGACTCACCAACTTTACCCTCACCTAATTCAAGAAGTCAGTTTGCAAATGCCTTTGTTTCATCGGATTCAGACGTGTTGTTACCTAAAGTTAACCTCATGTTTTTTGTTAAAGTGAGGACTTTGCAACTATTCCAAATAGGAGAAGAAGTTATTGATTCATTTAAAATATCTCTTCTACTACCGTTTGGAACAACCGGAAGGATCTGTCTAAAATCACCACCAAAAACAATAACCTTACCACCAAAAGGCAAATCAGAATTAGGTGAAGAATTTGACTGCAGGACGTCTTTCATTGTACGATCAAGTGCCTCAAAAGCATGCTTGTGAATCATTGGAGCTTCATCCCAAATAATTAACTTAGTTTGCTTCAATAAATCAGCAATATCACTATTGGGCTTTATACCGCACAATGATTGTTCAGTAACATTCAAAGGTATACGAAACCTAGAATGCGCTGTCCTTCCACCAGATAACAGCAGAGAAGCAGTACCACTGGATGCAACGTTCAAAACAATTTGTCCTTTAGATCTTATGGCAGCAGACAACGTTTTCCATAAAAAGGTTTTACCAGTTCCTCCAAAACCATAAACAAAGAATAGCCCACCTTTGTTACCATCAACCGCATGAATGATTTGATTAAAAATTGAACGTTGCTCATCAGTTAAAGAACGTGAATAGGTATGAAATTCCTCAGCCAACGTACTTACTTGATAATTCAGCTCATCAAGAATCAAACGGTTATTTGCAGATGATATCGAATCATTATCCGGATAAGGCATAGAAGGAAACCTACGCAGGCTTGAGTTATTCCGAAGCAACTGTTTCTCAATTTCAAGCAACGTAAGGTTCTTTATTTGTTCATCAGGAAGAGACAAACCTAAAAACGAAAAAGTTTGGAACATTCAATTTAAAATAAAAGGGACATTAAAAAAAAATTCATTAAATTTCGAAATTAAAATTTGTTACCTTCAATTTGGAATACATAATGAAATAACAAAGAGACAGTGTTAGAGTAAAAAATTTGTCATCAATTTAAAAAGTAAAGCTATCGAATATTTAAATGTCATACAAATTTATTACCAGAAAAGGATGCGTTAAATGGGTTGTTGAAGGTTGATCTAAAGGATGGCATATCGATTGAAACTAAAGTACTTCTGGATGTTGATGAGTTTGAATTTTGACATTGATTAGCATTGACTATCTTAGAATCCATTTGTAGTTTTCTGGATTTTGGACACTCCGTTGCAATATTTTTATTGACTTCAATCGTAGAAACAACGTATGAAATAGTATTAGTTTTTATAATGAAATCAATAAGAAAATAGGATATTCGTATACAGTAAAACATGTAGTTTAAATAAATAAAAATACCATTTGATAAATTAAACAAAGGATTTTGTTGCAATTGTCCTATAAAAATAGACGAACAAATAAAATTGACTTAAATTATAAATGTGGAATGGTAGTTCAGACTGTATAGAAAGACTTAAAAGTAAAAAGTGTTATTCGTTGGTTTACCGGGTGTAGAAACATTCAATGTACTTTGGAAAGATGAGCTTTGCTGAATATAATGGTTGGAACGTTCAACGGAGTAACGATTAAATATTGTAGTTGGCGGCACATTTTGAATTCCATTATTATGATTATTCACCTTGCATATCTTTGCATCCAGTTGTAATTTTCTATATTTACGACACTCGGCCGCGTGCTTAACTTTTTCTTCATGGGAGATAACTATGAAGAATTATGTATTAGTTACATAAGTAAACGATAATATAAATAAAGACATATATAACTACGAAATAAGTGTACCGTTTGAGATATTAGATAATGGCGTTCGTTTGTCATCACCTTATAAAAAATCGAAAAATTAGATGACAAATTAAAAATAATACAAATAGAAATACATTGTATATTTATGCCAAAAAAATTACCATTCGAACTGTTAGATAGTCTTTTACGTCCCATTTCAACTAAAAGGATGCAATTCTACATAAAATGCATTATAAGAGTTTAACAAAATATAAACAAACTTAAAATTATGGATGATAGGTTTATATATATGTAAACATTCAACGATACATAATACTTAACTAACAATATATTATAAATCAACATAAAGTACAAATAATCAAGTTATGCGAACTAAACAAAACATGTAGATAATCATGTTATGCGAAAATATGTAATATTGAAATTAAAGAATTACATAGCTTCAACTTCTTTGATGGAACAGTAGAGAAAAAACATGTAGATAATCATGTTCTGCGAAAACATGTAATATTGAAATAAAAGAATTACTTACCTTCAACTTGTTTGATAGAAAGTAGAGAAAACAGAAAAAAGCAAAGATGAACTCTTGAATATTTGAGTCTTCTGATTTGTCTGTAAGACTGAATGGATTCCTTTATATGAAACGTGTTGCTTTGATTTATAGTAGTAGGGTGTTATAGATTTTTAAAAATTAAATTTCTAGTCAAAACTTATTTAATATGGTTAATTACTTACCATGATTAAAGGAATTTCAGGATTTGAATTTTTTGGTGTAATTACAATTCAAATTTTTCGAAAATTTGAATTTATGGATATGTAACGATTTTTATTTTTAGCAAGTGTGTAATTACAAAGAATTTCTAATTAAAAATGTTTATTAATAAGCTTAAATACTTACCATTATTAAAGAAATACTATTTGAATTTTAAAGAAAACGAAAAAGTCAACTTAATTATATTTAGTATTTTTTATGTTTTTTTTATTAAGTATGTAATTAGAATACACTTGTTTAAATTAATTATACTATAGCAACTTTGTAATTTTAACATAATCTTTAGTTATACTACTTAGAATTTTATATTAAAGTAACTTAAAAAAAAATTTAAAAAATTTGTTTCTAAAAACGTAATATACTTAAATATTAGTCATATTTTGTTGAATAATGTTATTGAATGTATTAGAACTTTATGTTTGATAAATTGTTTGCAAAAATATAAATATGATAAAAAAATGTTAATTATATATAGGTGGACCTATAAATAATGTTATGATTCTTATAGACAATTCAACATAACGTATAAATAATTAAAATTTATTCAACAACGAACAATTATTTGCCAAAGGTAAGGAAAAAAACATAAATGTTCAAACCAACAACTAATTCAAATGAAAAATAGTAGCAAACATCAAACAAACCATAATAAAAAACAAATTGTCTCAAACCATAAACAAACATTCAGAAAAAATCCCCAAAAAAATAGCAAACAAACGGATAAATGTTCTTATTTTTCAAGCTTTGGGATCAACAGGGGGATCTCAACTGATTTGTCGGTGCAAACTTTCTTATCACCCTTACGCACTTTGGTAGTAGACTCACTTGCATCATCTTCTAGACCGTAAACTTTGTCGAGGCTACGCTTCACTTCCTGCTCGTCATGGACCAGACTAACTCTGCAAGATGATTCTGGAGTGTTGTTATCTCCAACAGAATCCTACAAAAGTAAATGAAAGGTTTAAAGTTTGATAATAGTAGCAATTTAAATTTAATTGCGGGAGTGATTTAATAGGTGAAAAGAACCTTAAGAGAGACTGCATTTTGTGTAGACGATTCAACTCCATCCAAGCTTTCAAATCCAGGTTGATCCACCTAAAAACATTAAAGGATTTGTATGTGTCAGATTATATAGTAAAACTATAATAAATTTTTATAAAATCAACCTATAAAGGAATATAGGACGGGAATAAAAAACCTGAATATCGGAGAACTTTTGTTCTAGTGAAGAAAGTATCGATGACTCATTCGTAAACTTGCGTATACTATATCCGTCTAGGTGCTTGTCAATACTGAATTGACCCACTTTAATTTTGAACGCAAACTTTTTGTCTTCAAGAGCATGAAACTCAGTTGGAGTTGTTTTTTCTTCACCAGAAACCTTAATAACAAATGACATACATAATATAAAGCAAAATAAGTAATTTGTTTTGGACTGAGTATAAACAACTTACCTGCTTAGATTTTTCTAAAAGTTGCATTGCTGACATTCCCAGCAATTTCTTTGCTTCACGATCAAATAAAGTAAGGGATGTAATACCAGTAAAATCCTGAACCCTTAAAGGTACTCTGAACCTACATTTACAAATTACAAAATATTATTAAACAAATTTAATAGTGTTTTACTTTAAGATGTACATATTTAAGATAAAGCATACACTGGATCAGCAGAGACGATGTGCTTTGGACATTCTCTATTGGGGCAAACTAACACCTGTTTAAACGAAGTAACATCTGTTTCTTCATTATCATCAGGTAAACTTAAGGTCGGCTCCACCTTGTGATTACAGTGCTCACATCCCAAATAATACCACTCATCTTTATCATCGACACCCTTAATGGTTCCAAGAACAATGACCTGTTTGTTCACCTACAAAAGAAACAGGAATCGGTTAAAAAATGAATTTTAAATAAAACTTGTATATAATGATATGATAAATCAATTGAATCTTACCTCTGTTATCAAAGGAAGATCACGAATAGTGCTGAAAGGGGTTTTATTCAAGAATTCATCATTAATATTCATACTACCAGACGATCCAAGAGATCGTTGTACAGACGATGATTCCGTAGATAAAAACTTTTCAATATAACTGTAAGAATAAAAAAATTAATATAACATATATATAATAAGTCAAATATTTAGATATATGTAAATAATTACAGGATAATTTAAACATATCACCTTTTCTTAAAAGCACGAATATCGTCAATATCTTCGTTGATAAACAGGCGAGTTATATTGAACCCATTTTGCAAACTTACATTACCTTAAAAAAAAAAGAAAAAAGCAAGCGTTATTTTTTTTAAAAAAGTAATAAAAATGTCAAACGTAATACAAATTGCAAGAAATGACAAACCTTTATAATTGGTAAAGCTACCAAATTGAACAATAAGAACTACATGGACTTCAGCTTCGTTCTGCTTGATGTACTCAAACATCTGCTCACTATATTCATCCCACAAAGAACATGACATTTTTACCCCACTACATACAATACATTTTTTATTAGATCATGCATAAATTTCAAACATTTCTTCCTAAGTATTAATCGTACAAATGAGAAATGAATATATCATGAAAGATTATGAGATAATAAATTATGAATAGGAAAAATGAAACACATACTCTAGATCAATCAAGAGTAGGTTCATTTTCATTTTCAATCCAGCTTTTGTTTCGATAGGCTCGGGTGGACTCCATTCTTCAACAAACCCAATGAAATCTAAAATATTTAAAATGTTATTTCAACTAATAAATAAGAAGACAAATTAAAAGAATAAAAATATATAAAAGATTAAGGCTTCGAAAACTACCAATCCTTTGTTCTTGAGAAAGGTTACCAGACTTAATAGACTCAAAAGAAGAGAAATTAAAACCATATTGGCTACCATCAAATCTGTTACACTTTGTAAGATTTGTTTCAAAAGTAAACGATAATATGTCATTTTTAGAAAAGTGTTTAACAGATTTGTTATCCGCTAGTTGTGGTCTATAGATATAATATGATTCATTTTCACGTAGAAATTTTTCATGCTTCTTCATGTATCTATTCCACACAATCGCTTGCATTTTAGAACCCTACGTAAAAATATGTAATTAGAAGACATAGTTTGACCAGAAAATATTAAATCGAGTTGTGTAACATATATGTGACAAAGGAATTGATGATATCAAATCTAACCTGTTCATCCATAACAACCATATCAATGGCAAGAGTTTCACCTGGTGTCTTTCGATTTGCTCTCTTCCAAAGCCTAAGTACCTTAACTTTGATTGTGTAATTACTCAGCCGCCATGTTATGTCATTCAAAAATGTTACATTATTTGGATCCATCTGCCTGCACGTGTGTAATATTTATCACAAATAACTGCGAACTAAAAAATGTTAGTACTCGTGTGATATATAAATAAACAATGTAAGAACCTAAAGTAGTATATACTACCTGCGAAATGTAGAAGAAAAAAACTGAATTATATTCGATTCAATTGTACATGTATATATAATTTCGTATACCTATTATAAATAAGGAAGAAATGTTGTATTTTTAGTATAGATTATATAAATAGAAACAAAATATGAAATGCCAATCTAATTGATTAAGTTTAAAGGTTTCCATAATACATTTTCAATCAAATTAAGTGGTCAAACTTTCCGAAATTATGAAAATAAATGTTGTTTCTTAAATCTTATTGTAAAAAAGTCAAAGACTAATTTTTTGTCTTTCCAAAAATCTTGTTTGTCAAATTAAAACTTTTTTAATTTGTAAATTATTAATTACTTGTGAGTTTAAAATAAAAAGAAAACGTTTTCTTTTGTTTTAAAATGGTACTGGATAAATTTAACATTTTCAAATAAAACGGTTGACTTTGTTAATAAGCATTCAACAGGTAAAACACACCAATGTATGTAACCACTAACAGTTAATCACAATACCAAAAACAACCATACCAAGGTGGTAACAGTTACACAGCAACACTATTTTAACAGGAAAAAGTCAACGGCATAAATTAGGATGTAAAAAAAGATAAATTATAGGTTGATTGAAACCATAAAAAGTAGTCAATTACACATTGTTAATTGATTGTCTTTCCAAAAATCTTGTTTCTCAACATAAAACGGTTTGAATTTGAAAATTATTAATTACTTGTGAGTTTAAAATATTAAAAAACGTTTTATTTTTTTTTAAAATGTTATTCGAAAAATTTAACATTTTCAAATAAAACGGTTGACTTTGTTAATAAGCATTCATATGTTTTAAAAAAAAAGAATATCATAAATCTATTTCTCAAAAGACATATCAACAGGTATAACAAACCAATGTATGTAACCAATAACAGTTAATCACAATCCCAAAAACAACCATACCAAGGTGGTAACAGTTACACAGCAACACTATTTTAACAGAAAAGAGTCAACGCCATAAATTAGGATGTCAAAAAGACAAATCGAATATAGGTTGATTGAAACCATAAAAAGTAGTCAATTACACATCGTTAATTGATTGTCTTTCCAAAAATCTTGTTTGTCAACATAAAACGGTTTGAATTTGAAAATTATTAATTACTTTTGACTTTAAAATATTAAAAAACATGTATATTTCTTTAAAAATGGAAAATATTAAAACTTGGGAATTTTTCAAAAAAAAAGTCAAAGTTACGAAATTTTAGTATGTTAATAATGAGAATGTTTAATGTTAATGTAATGTAATTTACCAAATTTAAGTTTTAATCAACAATATTAACAAAGTCAATTTGTAAAATCTAAAGTTGTCTAAATTTTAATTCTCATTATAGCAAACAAATCATATTAAGCATATTTACCTATTTCTAAAAAAAACATATTTCCCAAATTATTGCTAACAACTATTAAAACATAGAAGATCATATGTCGTAAATACAAACCATAACACTGATATATTTTTCAAAACACATATCAACACAAAAAATAAATCAATGTATGTGACCACTAACATTAATCATCATCCCAAAAACGACCATAACCATCGTGTTAAGAGTTACCCACAACCACTGTATTGAACCAAAAACCACCACGACTTAGGACCAAAAGTATGTGATTTATATCCAAAAAACTACCCACTGCCTCCCGTCCTAATTACCATCAACCCTAACTACTTTAGAGAGCTTGAACAGACCTCGTTTTTCAAACCAACGGAAATGCACCTGATCACCAGCCTGCAAATCATTGTCAGCAACAAACACAGACATACCTTTGATGTAAAAACGCTTACTCGATCCCCTGTCTTCAATACCTACAGAAACACCCCAGCTATTTTGCTCAGCATCCTTAATTGTCAATGAGCGCGGCCTGTTCAAGCCATTGGCCTTCGCCCATTGTGTCTTCATCCGCTAAAACAAATAACCATACATGAAATTTGTTATAAAAAGGTTTATTTAGCATCAAAATGATTATAACATATTGCTTTAACATATAATACTTACAAAATGCCTGTCAACAACAAACACAACTGGAACGGCCCAATCTTCTATATCGGATACATCTTCATCCGATCCAGATTCATCATCATCAGTTTCCATATCATCTTCATCTGAATACTCTTCTCCATCATCATCAGAAACCACAACTATTTCCTCCTGATTATGGTGATCATCCTCGGGCTGTTCAACGTCCTCCCACAACTCCGGAGGCAGGGTCAACTTGTTTTTCTCAAAGATGGACAACTCCAATGTTTTCTGTTAATTTTACAATGAAACACATGAAAAGTGTACAAATTAATGATCTAAATCTCAAACAAAATTAATGATATTTATTGAAATTTCGAATCGACAAACAAACCTCGTTGTAAATTTCAAACACCATCAGATGATCTGCTGTTATGTTAAACCTCTGTTTCATGTGCGGCCATCCCTGGGTAATGAAAATCTCATCACCATCGTATTCAAGTTGGATCTGGAAAACATGCCCTGCAAAGAAGATGAATATCTAACCACTGTTATCATTATGAACATCAAGATTTAAAAAAGTCTTATTATCTAACAAATAATTATATACATGAGATTACCTGGAAATGAGCTAACCATAATCGGTTCCATAGGAGGGTTTCGATTGTACAAACCATGATGAACGAAGGCACTTATATGCTGGAAAGTTGAAAAACAATGTTGAAACATTACTACATATTAATGTATTTAAGGCGTTATGTCATGGTTCTACACATCATTTAAAAAACATACCAGGCGATTCAGATCACTGAGTGGGTCATCAAGTTTGCAGTAGAAATACTTGCCCGGTGCAGCTATGGCATCCTGATGAAAAGTATACATATTAAAACAGTTGAGCATTTCTTCGAACTCAAAAACAAAGTGACAACCACTTGGGTAGTTTAGCGTGGTAATCATGTGCTTCCACCCGTTGTAAAAAAACCATTTCCCAGCGATATTCATCACTTTAACTTCGAATGATCTCTCATCCAAAGTATGAATTCTGGTCATGCCAGTAGGGAATCCATACTTAGTAATCCATTCCTTACAATCTCCGGGCAACGCCTACAAATCAATACCAAAAACAGTTGATTATAAATTAATCTATTGGATTTTCAGTTAATAAAGATTATCCATCCGAATACTGTACAGTGATCAATGAACATATAGTAACAACCAACGGATTTTTAACGCATAAGAAAGGTCGCTTACCATACACACACGTTCTCTGCCCTCTGATTTAACCCAAAATCCAGAAACCATTCTGAGACGACCTTTAGAGCAACTGTATTATCAGTAAAAACAAATTAAAACATGATATCATATAACTAAAATTGCATCATTAGATGAATACATAAATGACAAATCTGAAAAATCTTAAAACCTATTAAATTTTGAAATCAGATTTATCATTGTGAGAGTATAATTAGTAAAAAACTTAAATTGAAAATCCCAAATTGAAAACTTTATATAATCGAGTCATATTCACAATGTTCATACAAACTTGATTCAAAACAACATCAATCTAATCTTCTGAAAACCCAAGTTTGACCTAACATCATCAATGGCAAATAAAAAAAAACACTGTCCGAGTCCATCCATATCCATTCAAGAACCCTAATATCACAATCAAGAAATATAATCAAACAATCAAGAACCCTAATTAAGGGCAAATCAAGGTTTTGTTTGTCGTAAAAAAACACACAAATCGAAAGATAAATATAATCAAATACAATGAAAACCGGGAAAAAGAAACATTCAATCGACAAAGATATGAGAAAAATACGAAAAAAAACACACTGAAAATCAGAGATGAAGATGGATTCAATGAAATAAGAATGAAATAGAGATTACCTTAGATTGGAGATGAATGATTGGATGAATCGCCCTTGAATTCGCTGATTAGGGTTTCCAGTGTTTTGTTTGAAGGAGGCGAGAATAAGAGGATTGTTTTGACCGTGTGTTTTGTATGAGTATATATATTTTCGGGTTTTTTTTTAAATGAAAAATTTTATAAATTCCCACAATGAGACACTTGGCACAATATGATTGGCTACACAATTGAGGATGAATGTGGGAGTGCCAAGTGTCCTCATGGACTTTAGTTTATTAGATGTATAGATTAGCTACTTAGGTGGTCATCACACCGTCACATTATCACTAACTAATCCTGTCATCTTATTTTATTACATTCCATCACATTTTACATGAGGTGGCCATCACACAATCACACTTATCACTAATTTTTTATAAATAATAAACAATAAATAAATGCACCAAATACAAACATTTTTTAACTTAAATTCCCAATAACATACAATAAATAAAAATTACCAAAAAAAAAATACAAGTTAAAAGAAAAATTAAAGAGTGAATTGCTTGGTTGGTCGGTCCCATGGTTTACAGATATTGCATTTTGGTCCCAATGCTTCAATAATTACAGACTTGATCCTAAATGTTTACAACTTATCACTTGTGTGTTCCCGTAGGTTTGTTTTGCATAACACTAACAGTCCTTGGCATGGATGGTCATTAGTTTTGATCGTTAAATTTGGTTAAAATTACTATTATACCCTAAGGAATGGGTTCATATGAGAACCACCTTGAGTTGTGAGAACTTAAGAACCTCCCTAGACCAATAACATGATGACACATATACAACCTATTAGTATAATATTAAGGGGTAAAAAAGTAATTGATCCTCACCCCAACCCCACCCCACCCCACCCCCCATTGCACCCTTTTTATACAACTATTTTTTTTAAATCATTTATCCTCTCTCAGACACTCCTCTCTCTCTCTCTACTTTCTCTGTCTACTCCCTCTCTCACACACACACCCCTCTCTCTACTCTCTCTCTCTCTCTCTCTCTCTCTCTCTCTCTCTCACATACACTCATGTCTCTCTCTCTCATCGACGGTGGTGTTGGTTTTTGGATGGTGACGGGTGGTTCGTGGTGGGGGGTTTTCAGCGGTGGTTCGTGGTGTTGGTTTTTTCAGCGGTTGTGTTGGTTTTGGGTTGGTTATTTTGGTGGTTTTTTAGCGGTGGGTTCGATGTGGTGTTTTGAAGATGATGATGAACAGATCTGAATCAGGTATATTATTATTATTATTATTATTATTGTGTGTTGTTTTGTTTGTTTAGATGATGATGATGGGTTGGGGATCTGAACGGTGGTGGTATTTTTGGGGTTAGGAGACGGCGGCGACGGTGGAGGACGGCCGGGGGTCGGTTCTTGGGGTGGTGAATCTGATGAAGACGGTGGTGGTATGTTCTTCATGTTGTTCTTATTATTATTATTATGTTTTTGTTTTGATGTTTTTTGATGGATGATGATTGGTTTTTTGCAGCATCAAGTGTTTTTTTTTTTTTTTTTTTTTGTAACAATAAATGATGATGATGTAATGCATAGAAGTTTTGGTTGATTTATATTTTGATGTAATACATTTTTTCGTTTTGATTTAAATTGATTGTATGGATGTTTTTCTTTGGGTTTTTACGTTGGTGTAAAATAATTACACTGGTGTAATACGAATGTCGTAGTGTTGTGTATGGTAGATTTACACTGGTGTAAATAATTACACCAGTGTAAATGATAGTAGATTTACACTAATGTAAATAGTTACACCAGTGTAAATCATCTTCATCAAATTTATCTGATTATTTTGTTGTAAAAAATAAAAAAATAAAAACAGTTAAAAAATCTGATATTTTGAATTATTACATAAAAAATTAATATCATATTATATTAATTATATTCTCTCACATAAAGTTTTACATTAATACCCCTAATGGTACTTTATTTATAATAAAAAAAATTAAATGGCAAGTTGGTGTTTTGGTAAAAGACAAAATACCAAAACTTTTAATCTCAACCTTTGATTGGCCAAGATCAATGGCTTACAGTGGTTCCTATGGTTCTCACAACTCACCATGTTCTCAAAATAACCCAACCCTATACCCTAATGCTAAAAGACAAAATACATAAAAAAATTATAAATACCATAAACCTTAAGTGGGCCCCACTTCAATCCCACCTCTTCATCTCCTTCCCCAATTAGCCTCAAGAAACCCTAACCCTAAAACCCAGATTCAATTAACCCAAATTCGACAAAATTAAAGGCCGAAACTAAGCGGCTAATATTCGGACCTTATCAAAGAACTAAACGGCGATAAAAATTTCGACTTACAATATGATTATAGGCCAAAACTAACGAAAGGGAACCGGTCTTGGAGTCGATTTTTATGAACTCCATGGACACGATTAGACAAATTTTAAAGTGGGTTTATGTTGTGAAAAGGTTGATGAACAATTTGGAATCATTTATTTATAGAGCTATTGATGATTTCCAAATGTTTGGTCCTGACATAAAACCGACGGTTTACACCATTTAAAAACCGGATTAAAACCTTGATTTAACGCGTTAAATGTTTATGGTAGCCTTTGTAACTGATTTATAATCATGGGGAAACTTTAAAGTTGCAATAATAACGAGTTAAGAAGGTTCAGGGATTGGTTTTACAGGGTACCAGAAACCCGCCGAAAATGGTCACCGGCGGCGACCTGGTTCTGGCCGAAAAAAAACAGGGTGGTTCTGGCGGCGACCTGGTGGTGGTTGATGGCTGAATAAGAATAATTTGGTTGGGAGGTGGTGAGGAGGTCAGCCGACTTCTCTTCTCGACACTTCAACAAATGTGTTTTTAGGGAGGTGATGGATTTGTTGTTGTTCATGGAGATGGGCTTTTGTGATTGATTGCAGACAATAATGAGGAAGATGACTGTTGATTGACTTTTCAGTTGGGATAATAATATTATTGTTATGCAGGGGTAAAATAGTCAATTCATACTAACTTAACTGAGTAATTTAATTGATGTTAAGAGCAGGGACCACACGAGTGCGGATTTTTTAACATCAAGTACCAACTCTGTAATTATAGAAGCATTGGGACCAAGAATGTAATATCTGTAAACCACAGGGACCAACCAAGCAATTCACTCAAAATTAAATAATAAAATTAACTGGCCTGTGGGTTTGGCTCGTTGAATTAGATACCTAAACCATCAACGTGCTCCGTTAGATCAAATCGAAGTTGTTAGTGGGTTTGTTCGTTCAACCACAACAAAAATCAAACACTCTAATCTCAAACACTTTCAACCACAATCATATGGATCCAAGAAAATTAAAGGGTGTCGCAAAGCAAAAAGGATCATCTAAATCAAAAGAATGGGGTTCAAGTAGTAAGGGTAGAGGATTAGGTTCAAAGCCGGTTTCAGTTTCGAGCTCAGTGGAAGGGTATAGGTCTGTGTTGAATTTCCACGTGCCACAAAGACAACCACTCCAACCACAACAGTTTTATCAACTCTCACAATCACAACCACAACTACAATTTCAATACCAACCATACAACAACCCTAACTACATTATTATGCACATTATATTACACCACATAATTACCACAACAAATGGAGGACTTCGACTCATTTGCGATGAGGAGACCAACCATTGGTCGAGCAGTTGAGAAGCAAGAGTGAGACCTCCACCTTCATGGACACGGTGATAATGACGAATGCCATAGACACAAAACGAGGAACATGATGATGTTGAAGATATGCTTGTTATAGAAGATGAAAATGAATAAGACACCAGGGGGGATCGCCTCGCGAATAAAGGCTACAAAGTGGACAACTATACAACAAGTTGCTTTAGCAAAATCTTGGTGGGTGAAGAATTATTCGATAGTTATTCCAGCAAGAGACGTATGTCATCGAACGCCAGCAACTGTCATGCGTCTAGTATACGAGACGACTCCACTCCTATTAGTAGGATGCCAAATTTAAGTGAAGATACCCAACCAGCAAAACTAAAACGCAAAAATAATAAGAAAGTCGTCGCCATCGAGTTTTCAAGCAAAACCTCGTTGATTGAAGGATTTGGGCCACACCGGACGATGAAAGAAGATAAGTTGAAAAAGTTGGTGGACATCCAAACTCAACAAGGAGAAAAAAACTTTAGCATTTTTTAAGAACGAGGAAAATGTTGAGGCAAAGACGGTATGACCATGACTCGAACATGTATTTGAATCCACATGACCACCTCAAGGGTGAAAGCTTGGAATTTGTTTTGAAACGAAAAAAATGAAATTGGGGTGAAATATGGTTGGGATAATTATTGGGAAGAAGACGAAGACGAAGACCACGAGTAGTTTATTTTTATTTGTATGGTGTAACATTATGGGTTTTCTTGTATTATTTTTAGTTTAAGTTAATGTACCTTTAGTTTCTTTAATATAATGTTATTATTAATTAAATTCTTTATTAAAGGAAAAACTAAAAAAACATTTCAGTGTACTGGTTTATGGTAGTGCTGTATCAAAAATTTTGTTTTATCAAAGTGAATTAGTGAAATGACGTGACAATGCAGAATTGGTGAAAATTAGGGTTTTCAGTAAAATTAATTAATCAAGTGTTGCGCCCCTCCCTCCCTTATATTGTAAAACGTGTTAAAGATAGAAAACTTTGATTTCTTTATGTAACATTTGAAAAACTCTGTAACTATTGGATGAAGTTTTCTCTAATTTAAACGAGTGAGCTTGCTTTCACTCAAGTTCTTTAGAGCAAAGGTTCTAATAATGTAGAGAAGAATACATTAATTTTTTATATGTTTTTCTGTAACGAGTGAAAATTATTCTTATATTGAGTTTTAAAAATATTAATTAGCACCTCATAAATTTTCCATTAAATCTCCTTTAATTGATTTCAGTAATATATAGTTGTGTGTTTGTTTTTCGGAAACGTAGGCTGGAATCTTAATGGTAAAGGTAGAATAGGACTATTGGGAGGGGGAAGCACGTGACCAGGAACGGAACAGAACAGAAGGCTGCCAAAGACAAAGTGTGTGTTGGTTGGTTGGTTTTCACTTTTTTTACTTTTTTACTTTTTACCTTTTTGTTGTGTTTTGTTGACCATGGTTTCATCATTTCCTTTCCATACTCCCCCACCTTTTACTCTCTTTCTGTCCCTCGACTTTCCTTTTCATTTAACAAACTTAACTTAAACGTTAAAAGTGTGTTACAATAATACCAAAATATTAATTCTTTATATGGTAGCATGATCAAATGTATCTACATGTAAAAGAGTACGTAAGACAATACATAACTTTATATACTTTGAGACTTTCCCGTTTAAAAAAGAAAGCAAATTAGTTTGTGTCTAAATGACTTATTTTGTTTTGTATGTTTCTTACCGAGTGTAAGTTTACCTTGTGTATACTTTGAGAATGAACTTCGAACTAGGGGGTGCGCTCAATGGGGGGGGGGGGGGGGGGCTACCTTAGCTGAGACAAAAAGAGTACTAGCGTAAAAATGCGACTTGCTAGGACGAGTAATTATGTTTAACCATTCTATTAGGATGTTGCATTTTTTTTATTATTATCAAAAAAGGAAAATTGTTATGGTATGAATGAAGATAAAGGTTTTTTTTGTTAATAATAATTAAAAAAATCTATCAACACATGTTGCATTCGAAAGAGGCTTGTGCTTCTTAGAGATGAAGTTCTAGGTTCAAATCTAGGTAAGGTTGTAGTTTGTGTAAACTATAGTGAGGGTAACATTAGCCGTAAAAAAAATAACTGAAAAGGAAAAGGAAAAGGAAAGATAGTCAAACTGAGGATGGTCACCCAACAATTGAGTCATTATATATTTTTTTTAAGTGAATAACAAGTATGCATATAAAATATAAGAATTAAACATGTTTGTTTAAGTTTAGCTCTTGTAACATATATACCAAACAAAATTGAGTATAAAAGGAATCAAAATTGTACACGTATTTCAATGTAAGGGTATTTGAAAGGCGGTTTTCAGGTGGGATGCTAAGAAAACTAGAAGCTTATGAAAAAAATCCAAAGCCTGAAATATTTGGAATGGATACTAGAAGAGGTATCATGTCATGCATGTACTATGCTAAAATTTACATATCGTGGATGGGTTTGATATTATGTTAGGCATGTACTATAATTTAAACCAGTGTAAACTCGCATCAAAATTGAATATATTAACAATTTGCATGTGTCTAAAAATATTGTGTTAGCTAGAACGGTTAATACCTTATCTTTAGTTCCCTACTTTTTTTTTTCTTCATAATTCTATGTTTATAACGAAACTACAATATTTAATCCCATTGTTTTCAACTATTTATGGTATCTTTTAAATTTCTTTTACAATTATTATTAGGGAAAATGGCCAAAATAGCCCGTTGACCGGGCGTTTTGCATAAATAGCCCTCTCCCCCGTCTTTGGAGAGACGGGACACGGCTCACAACGTGCCTGAACCGTCTCCGAGACCGTTTAGTTTTAGATCCAATGGCCAACCAACACGTGGCGTCTCTAATCCCGAGGCTGTACCGTCTCTCTCCAGACGGTCAGAACTCTCTCCCAGACGGTTCACGTTTCCCCATGCCGGCTGCCTTCGGTTCAACCGTCTCAAAAGACGGTTCACATTTCCCCATGCCGGCTGGCCTTCGGTTCAACCGTCTCAAAAGACGGGTCACAACCCCCAAGTCGTCTTAAGCCGTTTTGGGCTACCGTCTGAACCGTCTCACGAGTGTATATAAATACCCCAATTCACTTAACGAAATTTGCACCCACCGCTCTCCTCAAAGCTTTCATCTTCCAAACCAATGACGTTTTTTGCTTTCCCAGCCGAAGCCTACCGGCTTACGAAAATATTGTCCGATTACTTGGATTGTTGTTTCATCTGCGTAGGGCTACTTGGATTGTTGTTCCATCTGCGCGTGGTTTAACCCGTGTAGAATGGATCGATGATGTGGTGGTCTACATTTGAGGCAAGTTCGTTCGCTTCCCGAATTTATGTCTCGATGTTCGACGTGTGCACACTGAGAACTATTGTTACATAAAACGAGGAAACGTCTCGGACTTGTCTGTGTAGAGCACATACACCATTCGAAACAACGTCTATGTAGACCACTGCTACTACCACCGCTGTGGAGGACAAAACATCTAACACTAGGATGTAGTCTTCAATAGTTGGTTAGACACTTCGATTACTTCAAACAAAGTTTTTAGTTCTGGAAGTAAATTTAGGAAGTTTGTTGTAATAGTATAGTTTGTTTATTGTTGTTGTAATAGTATAGTTTGTTTATTGTGATTGTAATAGTATAGTTTGTTTATTGTTGTTGTAATAATATAGTTTTTTTTTTTTTTTGAAAGGTAGATTTCATTCAAAAAAGCGCAACCGGAAGTCCTCGAAGAAAGGACGCCCGGGCAACAAACGATTACATCAGATCAAGCGGGTATTTACACCACGCATTCCAATCTACAACTTTCATTTTAGTTCTATGTTTACACCAAAAATACGAAATAATCTTGATGCTTTCGACGATTTCCACGGCTCGACGTTTCTTCTTTTTAAAAATGCGATCATTACGTTCGTTCCATATGGTCCACAACGTCGTATAAAAGATACCTCTTAACATGTTTCTAGCTTGCTTGGAACTTGTTTGCTGCTTCGTAATCATCAGCAGGTCTGCAACATCGAAAACAAATAATGGGTTTAACCGGCACCAATGTTCCACTCGACTCCAAATTTCCGCAGCGAACAAACATCCAGTGAATAAATGTGTAGCCGTTTCAGCATCCGAATCACAGAACTCGCACAGGTCAGATTGAAGGTTCACCCCGCGTTTAACCAACTCGACTTTAGTAGGCAACCGATTGCGGATAGCTCTCCATACCATAATCTTACACTTGAGAGGATTCCAACACTTCCATTCCATCTTGTGATCAATCGGAGGTCTAGGGAAGCTGGAAAGAAGCCTTCTAGCGCTGCGAACAGTGAAGACTTGGGTTCCATTTGCTTTCCAACTCCATTTGTCCACCCCCCCTTTCCATGTGAAATCGTAAATCTCCTCCAACAAGCTGAAAAGCTCGTTTAGTTCAGCAACAGTAGAAGGGTTTTGACGCCAATTCCATTGCAGCGTTTTGACATTTTGCACAACACGAACCCGGTCAGCAACGATAGCCCATTTATCGACTTCGAGTCTGAACAAGTTTGGGTAGATAAGACGCAGCGGTTCCTCATTCAGCCATGAGTCCATCCAGAAACTGATGATAGAACCATCTCCAACTAAACCTTCAAAGTAGCTTCGAAGGGGTTTTCCGGACCAAATAATCTTGTCTCCAATCTTTACAATTTGCTTCCAACAACCACTCGCCGATGTCGTACACGGCATGAAAGACCATTTCCTACTCAAGCCGTGACAACCAATAATAACTTTTTTCCATAACCCATTACCCCCACTTTTAAAGCGCCACGCCCATTTTAGGAGAAGCGCGTCATTAACGTCTTCCAAATTAGCTACACCAAGGCCCCCGTCCGGTTTAATATAAAAAAACAAAATTTAAACATTCATTGCATTAATAAAAATACTTAGATTACTACAAAAGTTTAATAAACTACAAATTAATTAAGACGATCCCTCATCATTTGACAGGCAGACACGTGTTTAAATTCTTTGCGCTCCCTATTTTTATACTGTCTTTTTGAGTGTCTAATTGACACGTCTTCGGGCATGTTGGAGGGTACCTCCTGAAGTGTCCGGTTGTGGTACCCGTTGAAGATTTGACACTTCGTGGTCAAATCGGTCAACTTCCGGCTAAGGGACTCGGTTGTTCGGTCTGACCCTCCAACCAGCCGATTGTATTCGTGCAATATTCGGAACCATTTGTTGGTTTGGTGGGTGCTTTCTTCGACATGACGCCATGCTGCAATCAGTGCAATTTCCTGTTCTTCGGTCCATCTTTGCGGTGCCATTTTTGGATGAATTAGACGGTGTTGGACGGTGGTGGTGGGGTTGTGGATAGTGTTAGACGGTTGTGGGGTGGTGGATAGTGTTAGACGGTGTTGGGGTGACGGGAATGGGACGGGAGAACGGTATTTATAGGGCTGAGCTGGACAACCGAAGCGTCGGACTATCATCGGGACTCACCGGACTTGGGAAATGTGAACCATCTTGAGAGACGGTTGAACCGAAGGCCAGCCGGTACGGGGAAATGTGACCCGTCTTTTGAGACGGTTGAACCGAAGGGGCAGCCAGCATGGGGAAATGTGAACCGTCTTTTGAGACGGTTGAACCGAAGGGGCAGCCGGCATGGGAAACGTGAACCGTCTGGGAGAGAGTTCTGACCCGTCTGGAGAGAGACGGTACAGCCTCGGGATTAGAGACGCCACGTGTTGGTTGGCCATTGGATCTAAAACTAAACGGTCTCGGAGACGGTTCAGGCACGTTGGGAGCCGTGTCCCGTCTCTCCAAAGACGGTGGAGAGGGCTATTCATGCAAAACGCCCGGTCAACGGGCTATTTTTGTCATTTTCCCTTATTATTATGTGTTTCCAAATAATATCACGTGTCACGACTATATTTATTCTCATCCTTTTGAATAATTTATCGTGTCGTATATTTTTTTTACATTTTATTAATAATATGTTTGACATTATTTAACAAAACAACTTCACCGTAAAATGAACAATTTATTCTCTTTAGTTTAAGTATAGTTTTGTTATACTTTAAAAAGTTTTATGTTTTCTAACATTGATGTGTTGTGCATGTATCATACTTAATAATGTATATGCTAAGTTCTAAATAAGTTAGTGCTATTATCATATAACTTGCATACTTATTTTGCGAAATTTTCTCTATAGGTTGCCTAATTATAAATATAAGTTGCATAATCATAAACATTTTTTTTCTTTTCACAATGTATCATATATTCAACATGTGTAATACACAATATTATAATCTACTAAATAATATTTTAACTATAATAACCAAATAGTTGATAAAAAAATATTTATGATTAGCCATATAAAAGTTATGTTATGAGACATTAACCAATCTCTATCTTCAAACCACACGGAGTTGGCATGGGAAATGGGTGTGGAAGCCCCAAAACGCCACTTGCATCACCCCTTCTCTCATTGCCCCCGGCATTGCCCATTGGGAAAACAGAAAGCCCACGGTCATGAGGACATGTTCACCAATAAAAAAGTTTGTATGATGTGTTTTAATTGCTTTGTTTTTTATCCTTGCTCTTCCCTTAACTTTAACCACCTCTCAATTTCCTACGTGGAAGACAAAATTCCCTTTGCGTATGTGGACGCTACATGGCGGGAAAAAAGGGGCTTCCCCCATTAGACTATGGGGTGTGGGTTGGGGGAAGGGATCGGGAAGGTGATGTGGCACCTCTTCCCCTTCGGGAACACCGCGCCCCCCTTCATATTTCGGTGAGGAAGGGGAAATTTCCCCGTCTGCCCCGAGCTAACTATATTATTATTATATTAGAAAGTAGGGTAGAAAGTGGAGGGAAAGAGGGAAGGGGGAAGGGGAACACCACCCCCCTTGATGGGGGAAGAAGAGGAGAAAGATGAGGTGGACTTGGGGGAGGAAGGGGGTGGTCGGTACCACACCCCTTAGACTATGGGGTGTGGGTTGGGGGAAGGGATCGGGAAGGTGATGTGGCACCTCTTCCCCTTCGGGAACACCGCGCCCCCCCTTCATATTTCGGTGAGGAAGGGGAAATTTCCCCGTCTGCCCCGAGCTAACTATATTATTATTATATTAGAAAGTAGGGTAGAAAGTGGAGGGAAAGAGGGAAGGGGGAAGGGGAACACCACCCCCCTTGATGGGGGAAGAAGAGGAGAAAGATGAGGTGGACTTGGGGGAGGAAGGGGGTGGTCGGTACCACACCCCTTAGTCTTAGTCTTATCACTCTCTCTTGTCTCGGGGTGTACCACACATGAAGAAGTGTTGTTGGGCTATTCCATGTATTATTATTGACAATATACCCAAAGAGAATGATGAAAAACAGAAGTTTCTACTATTTTGATACTTTAAATCACATAATTGGCAATAGAATGGATAGAGAGAGAATCTTCTCCGGATGCAATTAAAAAAACACTTTATCCAATCTTATAAAATACAACGCTTTTTTAAGTTAGGTTGTTAAAATAATATAAAGTTAGTCATACACAAATATACCTATAACCTGTTACAAAAAATAATGCACACATTTTTTTACCATAAAAACTATAAAAGTAACAACCACGTTGCCCAAAAAGATATATAATATATACATATATACTATTTAAATTTAATATATATTATTATATTATAACCTAGGATTTTGGAGCTTTCACTTATTAAATAGAACCACACATGTCTCTCACTTTTTAGTCTACAACTGAAGAAAGAAAGAAAGTGAGAAACAGTAAAAAAGATATAGTGAATCAACTCACTCTCAACACATTCACTTGTATCCTCCATTTCTTTCCCTTGTCTGCCAGATCCACACACCAAAAATGACTAAAGATGAAGACTTTAAGCTACTCAAGATCCAGGTGAACCTTTTCTTTCCCTTCTTTCTATTTTATTATTATTATTTTATTTTATATACACAAAAATGAAAATGTACTATTTTTCTATTTGTGATGAACAAATGAACATAAATGGTGTTTTTTTTTTTCTTGCTACATTGTTACTGTTCTTGCTTAGTTTGTGTCTACATTTTGGTGACCCTTCTGTTTTTGTTTAATTTTGTTTTTGCTTCTTTTTTGTCCACTTTAGACTTGTGTTCTGAGAGTGAATTTACACTGTGATGGATGCAAACATAAGGTGAAGAAAATCTTGCAGAAAATTGATGGTGCTCTCTCTCTCTCTTCATTTTGTGCTCCTTTGTAAAAAAAGACTATTTGATATTTTAAAGTCAAAGAGACAACTTTTTGGTCTTAAAATGACATGTATGTTTTGTAGTTCTAGCAAATAAATTGGTATACATTTTAATGATGTATAAAATAAAGTAAGAACCTTTTTAGTGTAAATACACTCTTGAAAAGTTAAAAAAGTTAAAAAAATAAAGTTTAAAGTTAGTGACTTTGAAATTTCAAAATGATGACTTTTTTTGGGATTTGGGAAATAATGTTATTTTGTGAGTTTTTGATAATTCAAAATTTTATGCAAACAAAAAAAAAATAAGAATTATTGTAAAGTGAAAATAAGGACAAGTTTCATTGAATTATTTGCTATACCTTTCCCCTAAAAACAAAACATTTTCAAAGATTTTATGCATTTTGTCTAGTTATCTTCATGATGCCATTAAAGTAAATTTAACCTCATTAATTTTACCATGATCTTGACTGGTCTGTTGTTCCTGTCATCATTAAAGATCTCATCTTTATTGAATGATGTTTTTTAAGTGTTCTGTTGACCAAAGAATGTCCTTTCAACATCTTGTAGATTTTATCCTGATCATGTGGCCTAGTGGTAAAAGGGCTGGTTCTCTCTTGGGGGAGCCGGGTTCAATTCCCACGGGAGGCATGTGATGGATACCCCCCACCCTTGTGGTGGGGTAGGTGGTTGGGAAGTGATGGAGAGACCCTTGACCCTTGTGGTCATGGGTTCGACTCCTGATCCCTCCAGGTTTTACCGGTTCACTACCGTTGTGCCTTCGGGCGGGTTTGTGGGCTGGGTTTTCCCTGGAACTGGAGACGGGTGGGCCGAAGGGCTCTGTCCGTACGGACTAGAGGCCGTCTGGGGCCCCTTTCGGCCATTGGGGGCCACGTACAGAGTACCCGGCAATACTTTAGTTGATCGTTCAAAAAAAAAAACATCTTGTAGATTTTATATCTCTATATTTTTTCTTCTTCTTTTTTTTTAATTTGTAATTAAATTGTAGGTGTATACCAAGTGAGCATAGATGCAGAGCAGCAGAAAGTAACAGTTTCAGGAAGTCTAGATTCTGAAACTTTAATCAAAAAACTAGTTAGAGCTGGTAAACATGCTGAACCTTGGTCAAACAAGTCAAACCAAAACCAAAACAACCACAACAACCAAAACCAAAGTCAAAATCAAAAGGGCTCTATGAAAGATGACAAGAAAGACAAATCCCAGAAACAAGATTTCCTCAAAGGCCTTGAATCCTTGAAAAAACAACAAAAGTTTCAACCTTTGGTCCCCGAAGAAGACGACGAATATCTCGACGACGACGAAGATGAAGACGAACATGAAGAGGAGCTTAGGTTGCTGACCCAAAAGGCAAATCAATTGGCAATGTTGAGACAGCAACAGCAGCAGCTGCAACAGCAACATGCTGCTGCTGTTGCTGCCAACAATGCTAGAAATTTAAATAATAATAATAATAATAACATTGGTGGGAATGTAAATGGGAAAAAAGTTTGCAATAATAATAATAATGTTGGGGAGGGTAAAATGGTAAATGAGATGAGTTCCATTATGAACAATCTTGGTGGTGGATTTGGTAATAATAATAATAATAATATTGGAGGGTTTCAAATGCCACAAAAGAACAACAATGTACTTGGATCTAATGGTACAGGCTTCCACCGTCCTAACAATGGACTAGCAATGGCAACAGGTGGTTACAACAACCCATCATCATCATCATCACAAGCTGCTGCTACTGCTGCTATGATGATGAACTTCAACAGTGCAGGACCTGTGTACAACAACAACAATAACCATCAACAACAGTACAACAACTCAATGATGATGATGAACATGCAGAGGCAACCTCAGATGATGTACAACAGGTCTCCAATCACTCCACCAGCTACTGGGTACTACTACAATTACAATCCTGCCCCTTACAATGAGTATCCTCAAAACTACTATTACTACTACAACACTACTACTGGTGGTGGTGACAACCCTGCTGCTCATATGTTCAGTGATGATAACACAAGCAGTTGTGCTGTTATGTGAAGGGTAGAAGTGGAAAGAAATTAATGTTTTTATCTTTATGCAAGTATTGTGTGAATGAATGAAGTGTTTATTTTTATTTTTATGTTTATTTTAAGTATGTAATGTTTAAGAAGAGTTGTAGTAATGTTTCAAGTGTGGATTGTGACTAAAAACAGTAGAATGTCAATTGTCAAGGTGGTGTTATGTTACATGACAAAGTTCCTCTGAAACATAATATGACCAAAGTAACATAAAGTGACTGATAATTTGTAATGGTTTATGAGTCATCACAAGGTTGTACTTTCTGTATCAATGATGGTACCTTGGTACTTACAATTGTTTGTATGTGGGTTGGTTTGTAATGGTACACATTCAAAATTAATTACATACGCGTTATAGGTTGCGTATAGGGCTATATACAGCGTATAAGAAGTACAAACTTTCACGCGTCGTTATTGTCAATTAGTCAGATACTCAGGTCATGTCAGGGACGTATACGTTACGTATAGGGACAAGTGTGTGCAAATAAAATAAATAGGGGGTGTGCCAATATGAACAAACAATGTAATTGTTTTATACTTAATATCATTTATGATATTCATGTTGTTGTGCATCGACAGTGTGGAGATTTCAAAATTCAATTTATTCTTGTTAAGAATAAATAAGTTGTATGCAGAATAGGACATGGACAGGACATGTGCAATTACTAGAATAACCCTTATCCAGTCAGATGGACAAGAGTATTGTTTCGAATGGGGAGAACTGAAAATATGGCCGTTGAAGGGGGGATATGCACGCCCGAATCACGTGCTGACCAACAAATTGACCATGCAGACTCCGATACTCATGCTTATTGGTTGGTGGAGTTTGACTTTATTAACAAATTCTGGTGTCGGGTCAAGAATTTGGACACCTGTCGAGAGTTTGGAAATAGAGACGTTGAATAATATTCTCTTCTTGTTTTTCAAAGGAAAACTTTCATTCACAAGTTCACAACACACCATTCTTAGACTGACCGTTGTGGACACGAGAATAGCCCGGCACGATACATTCACGAGTCATGTGGCTCGCAAACACCATAACAGGCCCATGCTAAGGCCTGCGCGAGCAAGTCACTGCGAGCACAAGCGACCACGGTCACGGCGCTATTGTCTTGGATTTTGAGTTGGAGGCGAGCGATGGTCTGGAGCGAGCCATAACACACCCACGCGAGCGATTGCCAAAGCGATGGTTTCGAGGTGGTCGCGTCCACTCGCTCGCGCACCACAACAGACAGTCTTATAAAAAGGCAACAAAATGACAATGGTGTTGGTCTAGCACCTTACTAGCGAAGAAGGAAGGAAGTCTTTGGGTCATGAATAACATAATTGGTCGTTAAAAAAAAGCCAACAAAAACAGAGATAATTAGACCACTTACAATAATAAATGAATCTGAACTTAGATTTATTATAGAATAAATGAAAAATAAGCTATTTAACACTACCAAATAACATCCTTGATCTTCATGTTCTTCTTTGACAAAAGTTTTTTTTAATGGCAAATTTATAATACCCTTAATTTTACATTTAAGGTTAGTGCCGTTGTTTTCCAAAGACACCAACATAATATTATAATAATTTTGTATACCACATCCTTGTATTGACCCTAAATTATGATATAGTAACGAATCCTCAATACACCACTAACTGAAAAGGTAAAGATATGAGGGATATGACACTAAGAACTAAGGCATCGGGAGTCGGTCCATAACCATGTGTACAAGGATTGGTGATTTGTAGAATCACCGGGTTAACGCACACATGCAAGTCTCGAGTCCCGAAAATTGGTGAACGAGTATAAACGTGTTAGTTATCGTGCTTTATATGTTTAAAATCATTATATGACTTGTCGGTATGTGTATACGTGCTTATATGTGTTAAAATAGTGTTTAACGCGCAAAAAACCCAAAAACCCAATGCTGTGTATGGATAGAAGCCTTAGAGGCGAGTAGAGCCTTATAGGCGACTAGGAAAGGGGCGATTAGGCCTAATTGCATGAGTTTTCATGCAATTAGACACCCTAATCGCCTATAACAGTTCTGTACTTGCCTGATATGTGCCTAAGGACTGGAAACGCCTATAAATACCACCCTTATGCCCCAAAACATCATTTGTGCAACCCTAGCTCACCCCAAAGCTATTCCACACCAAACAACCTTTGGAACACGTATATACCTCAAAATCCATCCTTTCAAGCCTTACACATCATTCTTTAGCAAAACCCAATGTGTGTTCTTCATCCTAAACCTTTGTTATAATCTTATAATGATCCCTAAAGGTCTAGACCTGGTTTTTATATGTTTGTCTCATTGAAAATCTTTGAAAGTTTTTAACAAGTCTAGTCTTTCATTATGTGTTTTATGTGGTGTATTCATGCAAGATAGGATTTTTATGATTTAAACATGTGGATTCTTGTGTATTTGATATGTTTATGAGATAAATAGGTTGTTAGCATGATTGCTGGTGAGTTTGAAGGTTCATAGTTGTGTATTATTGATAAGAGGCGTTTTGACCCGTTTGAATGATTATGAAGGATTAAGGATGTTATAATGTGCTTTGTTGATTGTATGAGGTTAGGGTTTGTTCTAAGAGCATGTAGGAACAGTAGGATGTTGTTGTATAACGTTGTCATGTGATGAAATCTGGATAATTGCCGTTTATGGTAACTTTTACATGATGATGTGATGTTTTCAGGATAATATTACCATTTTGGGAAATGTTTGCATATAGAGCTATTAGATTGATGATAAATTAGGGGTTTTTACTTGGGATGGGTTGTTTAATGATTGGGGTTTTATATTGGTTGTTTGTACATGTTTCGGATCTGATTTGGAAGGTTAAACGCGCGAAATGAGGCTTCATGCTGTAGGGGGCGATTAGGGCATTGTAATCGCCCATGTTTCAGGCAATTAGCCCCTAATCGCATGCAAATTAGGGCGAGTAGCCCCTATCCACATACATTTCATGTGAATACAACTCCTAATTGCCTGTTGACCATCCTAATCACTAGTTGACTTTCCTATCCACATACACTTCATGTGATTACATTCCTAATGGCCTGTTGGCCATCCTAATCACTAGTTGACTTTCCTATCCACATACACATCATGTGATTACATTCCTAATGGCCTGTTGACCATCCTAATCACTGGTTGACTTTCCTATCCACATACACTTCATGTGATTACATGCCTAATGGCCTGTTGACCATCCTAATCACTGGTTGACTTTCCTATCCACATACACTTCATGTGATTACATTCCTAATGGCCTGTTGACCATCCTAATCACTATTTGACTTTCCTAATTGCATGTTTGATTCCTAATCGTGTGTTTTGCTATTGTAAGTGTATGTTGACATCTCGAAACATGTTTGGACACTTAGGAACATGATAGGAACCTCGTGACATGTCTACTAACCTAATAACACGTGTTTGGACTCATATGTGCGTTAATTGAACTGTATGCTAGATTTGGTGAACTCTTATGCGTGTTAAGTGCATAGTTGCATATGATTACTTGATCTCTTGTTCTTGACTAACACGTGGGATGTTGGATAACCAAGGGGATGTCAGGTCTTGTCTTGTATAGTCAGGTCTTCACGTTTTCAAATGTATAATGGTTATTGTCTGGACACTTGGGGACTAGTTGACCTACGGGTTAATAGCCCGGGTACTCATATGCATTTAATGATAGGTCGCGGATACTAGGAACTGTCATTTGCATTGTCTGAGGTTTATTAAGAGGAACGCAATCCAAGGTGAGTTTCACGCCCCTCTTTTATACATTTTTCTCTCGGGGGAGAAACATGCCACACGTTTTAACAATACAACGTTTATGTTATAAAAACGCAACACTTTTGAAAACGCAACGCTTTTGGAAACGCAACACTTTTGGAAACGCAACGCTTATGATACTTGACTTGTCTTTTATTTACTATACGATGCAACACGAAGTCCCTAGGGAAACCATGAATATGTGGGTATACATAACAGGGGAAATGTGGATAGATCTATTGGGCCTGACAAGCCCCACTCGACGGCTTGGAGCCGGGCGGGTGCATATTGTCTCTATTTTGGCAACACGGGAAACAACTCTGAGCAACGCTTGTCAGTAATGGTTTTAGCAGCACGATCATAGTAGTAAGGAAACGCTTGTTGTTTATTTGAATGTTTTCATAACATGGTATTTTGTGATGAGACTCTCTACGCTTGGAAACGTTTTGTGAACTTAAAACCATGTGAACTCACCAGCATTATATGTTGACATTTCTTTTTGGCATGTTTTCTCAGGTCGCTAAGGTAGCAGCATTGAGTTTAGGCGCACAGAGTCTCGCATGGTGTCTAGGGTTCTAGTCGCATATCTTTAAATAAATTCCAGACTTTATTTGTTTTGATGAGTTGTAAACGAGATTTCTAACGCTTCCGTTGCCGGTTAAATATCAAACTTATGTTTTTGGTTTACAAGTGTTTGCATTTAGTTGTCGTTTATTGTAACCGTTGACTTGGATCCTGGTGTGTCACGTGCCTCGCTGTAAAACCCCGCACGTGGAATTTGAGGGTGTAACAGTCGGGGACATAATCCGCAACAGAGGGCAAAAGAGAACATATGACTATACCTAAGGATGAGCATGGTACCGGTATGGCGGTATCTGTGCCGCACCATTACCGGTATGGAAAACCCCTAAAAGTGGGTGCCGATATTTGCAAGTAAAAATCGGTAAATACCGGTACTAGTATAGAAAAATGTGGGTACCGAATTCTTGGTACGATACAATTTGCTCATGCCTAACTGTACCTCTAGAGGACAAGCATAGAGGTGCCACCCTTGGCACGGCCGTGCTCAATGGCTGACCAAGTCTATAAATTGAGGGCTTTACCAATACTTCAACCATCACATTTACCACCCACCAGGGGGAACTCTAGCTCTCTAAGGTTCTAATGAGCAACTTTGGAACTTAGGATCACTTAGCAAACACTTGTAAGAGATAACTACACGGATAGTCGTTATGGTTTTTAGAAAATAACATTTTAGGGTACTAACTTTTTTAATATGTTAAGGGTTTATGGTTTTAGTTTTGTAAAATGTTGGGGTACTAAGACCAACTCGATTAGTTTTTATGGTTAAATTTTGACAAAATGACTAAAATGCCTTGTAATAATTAGATATTCTTGTAATTAACTCTATTTAGAATGATACTTTTTGCAAATTATTGACATTAGAATTATCAATTAATATTATTTAAACATAAAAAATTAACCTAAAATATATATATTAAATTAAATAATTATAATCTATGCGTTTTAGTATGTATGTTTGTAGAAAAATACTTTTATCCATAGAAAAATAATTGTAACTAATTGTTACACATGTGTAAAAAATTATTACACATATGTGACGAACGGCTAAAACATAAAAGAAAATATACAATTATATATATATATATATATATATATATATATATATATATATATATATATAGGGGATGGTTCATTTCAAAAGAGGTTTTAGTGCGAGAAGTAGATTACAAATTCATTTTCTTCATTTAAAAAAAATAAGAATATAAGAAAATTGTTAAAATGTGTTGTTCATTCATCTATGTCGAATAAAAAACAAATATATGAAGTAATTTCATTGATTTATATAACATACACATGTACAAATTTTGTGTAAAAACATGTGTAAGAAAGAATTTAAACCTTAAAAAAACATTTGATTGCATTAAATTAATTTGTTTTTGTATATATATAACATAAACAATGAAATGTAAAAAGTAAAAACTTCAAACATATATGAACCATTACTAATAAAAAGTATGATTTAGGTTTCTTCTCGCACTTCTCGCACTAAAACACTCTTCTGAAAATAATCTAACCCTATATATATAGGTCAAGTATAAAATGAAAACCCGCTCGAGTTGAGAAAACCTTCGAAAACCCATGTAAAAAAACATGATTTTTCTTTGAAAAAAAATAACAAATGTAAAATACATGTTTGTAAGCGTTTTGGGCCTAAAAAAATAAAAAAAGCGACGATGAGATTTTTTTAAAAAAAGTAAACAAAGTTGCTGAAAACAAAGGCAAATAGCTGAAAACATATGTTTTTTAGCAACTTTGTTTATTTTTTTAAAAAAAATCCCGTCGGCGCTTTTGTTATTTTTTTGCCCAAAATGTTTAAAAACAATGTAAAATGGTTATTTAAAAAAAATATATATATATTGGTTTTTTATATTGGTTTTCAAAAGTTTTCTAAACTTAAGAGAGTTTTTATACCCGACGTTTGACAAAATCTTTCTTTGTTGAAGAGCTAGTGGAGAGAGAGAGAGAGAGACTTTCATCATTTTTTAGCACATACGAAAAATGTGAGAGATGGAGTAAAGAAAAAGGGGAAAGAGACGAGAGAGAAATGATGAGGTAAAAATGTTGTGAATGTTTCGATGGATGGGTGTTTTTCGTTGAACGCCAACTCAGCAACTCTACAATCCCTATAATACGTGTTTTATATTGCTTTCGATATAATTTCATTATTTAATCTTTTAGTAAATATATATTATGTTAATCTTTTAATAAATACATACACTTTTTCAAGATATATTTTGAAAAAGTTAATGCATTAATAGTGAATTGGTGGTCGGTATGAGAGACTAGCTAATTGGTTGCATGCACCGTCACTTCGTCGTCACACCATTTGACACCTACAACATCACTCTTCTCACGCATTTCCATATTCACACACTTTTCGTACCTTTTTTTTAACCGGTAACAAACGACGTGCTAACTATCGTGATATCAGACGATATGGTCAATATCGACTACTTAACCGTTGCCAGCCCTTATCAAATGACCATTGGTCTGGCGGTATCAAGGTGTTAGATAAGGCTTTGCCTTTCTAAATGGTGAGAGATCAAATCCCGTGGGTGACAAAATAATTAGTCGTTTAAAAAAAAAAAAAAAAACCGTTGCCAGCCATTGGCTCTTCTAGATACGCAGAAACCCAACCTCTCGCCGGAAGGCACAACAGTGGAATAACTGGTAAAACCTTGCCTCCCATCCAAATTGAACCGTCGCCATTGTAATTTGTATTCACTATTCACCTGAATGTCGCAATAGGAAGAGCAGAAATCAAACCTGAATCACAAGAAAAACCAATATTTCCTCAACCACTCCACATTACCTCATTTGCACACACTTTTCATACTTAAACCAATAATAAATATAAACATTTTTGTAAAGAACATTATTCCATTAGTCTATATATACAACTCATCACAACACACAACAATTCGCATTTCACAATCCTCTCCTTGATCACCTCCCAATATGGTACATTATTCCTTCAAAGCAAAATTTTCTTGTATTTGTATAATGTTCATCTTTAGTTAACCGATTGTTTCTTGATTTCCAAATGTTTTGTCACAGAAAAAGTTTGCTCTGATTGGACCATGGGGAAGCTCTGATGGACAACATTGGTCCTTCAAAGCCCAAGGAAAAATTACGAAGATAATCATCAACCATGGAGCATGCATCGATGCCATCGGTTTCGCTAGCCAAGATGATGATGGTAACGTCCTAGATTCACCAAAGTTTGGTGGTTATGGTGGTGATTACACCGAGGTATAATTGTATAAACCATGTTTCTTTTTTCTAAAATACAATCACTTTTATAACTGTATATAAAGAGTCAGTCAGCTACTGCAAAGAGTACAAACACTAAAAAAGAAAATTACAAATACAAAGCTACATTAAAGTCCACCCTCGCAAGAAAGAAAAAAAAACGCTAGACCGAAATTTTTTATTGAACATGTAAAGGTTAACCATGTTATGTCACTTAAAAAAATTGAGACAAATATTTTTAAATTCGTACCTAATGGTCATCCGATGTATTAACCATTCATCACTTGTACACAATTGAGACTATGATTTTTTTAAATCAGTATCTAATGGTTATCAGGGACTGATTTTTACATTTCCACGTGTGTTGATCTATTAATAATAGACTTGTTCTTGTTTCAATTATTAAATTCTGAAGGTTAACATCGACATTGATGTGGAAGAGTTGAACTGCATAAGCGGGACAGTTGGATGGTTTGACTCGAAGATGGTTGTGACATCGCTATCGTTTTCGACTGATGTTAACAAGTTTGGACCGTTTGGTACCGAGAATGGGACTCATTTCTCGGTGCCCATTTCCAAAGCTAGATTTGCGGGTTTCTATGGCCGATCCAGCGACTACCTCGATGCTATCGGTGTTTACCTTAACCCCGTGTGATTTGGTTGCGGTATGTGATGTGGGTTGATTGAAGTTTGAAGAATTAAATAAGCATCATATTGGTTGGTGGTGGTGCGGTTTTAATGTTATGAATCGAATTGCTAGTTGTTTTTGTTGAAGTTTCTTCGTTATATGTTTTAAGTGCTTTTATGATTTATCAACACACTAGAATGAGTCACATAAATACATATAGATTTTTTTGGTAATAGCAAACAAATTCTTCAAATGGGTTACTGGCGGAATTCAATACACCGGGATACATTCGCCAACCGATCTGGGGAAAACCCACATCTAAGGCCAAAGCCTACGAACACTAGCCCGAAGATACGACAGTGAAATGAGGTAAAACCAGTTCAGTTGATGGATCAAACTAAGCAATCGCCGTCAAGTCTCCCATCCTCACTGGTGCAGCATAAAATAAAAGGGAGAATGAGAATCAAACCTAGATCACAAGAAACAACAAATCTTTCTTCAATTGCTTCACCACTTCCTCATTAGCCTAATAAATACATATTTGTATATAAAATCACATAATTTTCATTGACAAAAAAGGGTAAATTACATAAGGATGGTAGGTAGGCGGGCAACAAGCTGCGCCGCCACCCCTTTTTGAATAGAAAATCCCAATCTGCTAAAAACAAAACCCCGCCCTTGGGGGTGGAAAAGTTGTTGTGCACTACTCGTTGAACCCGATCCAAAAACCGCACCGCCTCCGGTGCCAAGGAACCGAACGTGTCAAAGGCCAAGGGAATGAAAACATGCTGATTATCCTCACACGCTTTAGCATGTTTTTCCACTTTCTTGGATTCAGCTCTCATGACCGCTTGGCCGGCCACAAACCCACTATCTCGAAGCCCAACAAGAGGGGACACCCCGGTAAGATCAACACACGCATGTTTCCCACCTTCCCAACCAAAAACTAAGACGTCTGCTGGGCGCAAGGTGGACCTCCCTTCCGCGGGGTCTGTGAGAAAATTAACTGACGCCTATTTTCTTGCGGAGATCCCCGCTCTTCTAAAGATGTCTGCCAAAGCATCCCGGACAAAATCGTGCCGATATTTAAACCTTGGCAATTCCTTACAATGTAACGCATGTTCCCCATACTTATCAAGGCATGCTTTGCGGCAGACCGGGCAATTTTCATCATCGGGGTAAATGGGTATCATCAGCCGATATTTAAGGATTGCTCTGTACTCTACTGCCGACATTCGTTGCCCCAAGCCTTCGTTAGGTAACACCGTAAGGAAGTCCTGGGCGTGAGGCTTTTGCAGGCATTCTAAGACGGCCTTCTGACGGACGGACAGACGGAAATCCTCCTCCAATCTTTGCGCGATTCGGTTATAAAGAGCATTCGTCAGAGTTTTCAGGGGCTTTTTGGGGGCGGTGTCCTTATTAAAGAAACCGCCAATATCAAAGTCGGGAAGGGATCTTTGTAAAAGGTCAATAGCGCCAGAATAATCCGTGTCAACGTGAGCAACCCCACTGTTACGTAATATGTGGTCTTGCAGCCCCCAGGACTGGGATCTGGAGGCCACAAAAGCATAGGCAGCCACGTCCCGGGCTGAGGAGAGGCCTAACCCACCAAGTCGAAGCGGTAAAGTCGCAATCCGCCACTGGAGGTCCCCAAAAAAAGCCCCCCCCCCCCCCCACAGACAACAATGTCTTCTATGGCCTCCCGAAGGCCTTTGTCGAAACAGGAAACAACGTTTTCCACAAAGGGAGGCTGACAGGTACGCAAACCGAAGAGCAACTTGGCCACACCCATACATGATCTAAGCAATAAAAGCTCGCTTTGGGGATCCCGCAATCTAGGGAGGAGCCCCATGAGGTCGACAGCCCGCGCCGCCCTTTTAGCAGATAGATCACTTATGAAACCGGCGTCGCGGCTGACTGCCCCACCAAATAGTTTGACCCCTCGCTCCGGTCTGCCAATGTCACTAGGAAACAGACCTGGCCGGATCTTCCCCCCATCACACGACGGCCAGAAAACCTCAGTTTTTCTAATATTGAGATAGAGATGGCCCCTCCAGGCTAATAATGTCAAGTGCTTTAGCCACCTGAACAGAATCCCCGATAATCGTCCCGTCATCTAAGTACCAAGCATGGAAGGGAAGGTTGCAGTTATCATGTACCTTTAGCACGAGGGGGTGTAAAGCTAGAGCAAAGAGCAAGGGCCCTAAAGGGTCCCCTTGCTGAACCCCAGCGTAGGCCCCAATACGTTCATTCCCTACATACAACCTAGCTGGCTGAGCATATAGGAACTGAACCCACGGGAAAATGGAAGGGCAGTGACAGTGAACTTCCCGTAACATAGCAGTGCGATCAATAGCGTTGAAAGCGTTAGAAAAATCAACCGTAAGCATAGCAAGCGAGCCATCATCATGGAACAAATCGAGAAAACTGTTAGCACTATGAAGCACAGCCTCCGCCCCATTTGGAATTCCAACTCCAAACTGAAAGTCCCCTAAATATTTAACAACTTCTTTCCCCACTTTCTTCATGGCCACCTTAGAAACCAGTCTCCTCCATATGGCCCATACGGCAATAGGGCGGATCCCATTGTCAGGCTTAAGCAACGGAGTGAGGGGAGCCGAAGCAATATATTCTGCGAGCACCTTGGGGCACAACCCCCAGCCACAGATTAACTAATTCAGAGATGGCAGCTAGTAACCCAGATGCCGTAGCTGTCCCTTCGCCACCAAGGGCGTCCATCAAGTGTTGAGCCCGCAGGCCATCACGCCCACAGGATGTCCCTTTCGGGAACGATTTCACACACCGATACACACACTCATTTATTTACTTTACATATAGTAAACAAAGATTATTATCATATCAACATTTTGTAAACATCAAATATTTCATATACTTTTGTCTAGGGGTGAGCATTGGTCCAGAACCGACCCGACCCGAGAACCGGCTGAAGGGAAAATTCAGAACCGAATTACAACCCTATAAATAGGTTTGGTCCTTGGTCCAAGCAAATTCGGTTCTGTCAGTCTTAGGAACAAGACCCGACCCGACTAAACTTATGTCAACTAATTTTTTTTTTGAAGGGCCTTATGTCAACTAATTAAGATTTATTTTAAATTGGATTCAATATATTCTGTTAAGAAAAAACACGTAGATTTAAATGGTTTTTTTTTTAGAATACACGTCTAAACTTATGCTTGTACAAATTTTATGAGACCATAATAAAATAAAGTAAAATAATAATTGAAATTCATAAGATTTTCTACATTTATATCATTAAGAACAGCATATTCAATAGGTACGTGCACACTATATATCTTAATAAAAACTAGTTATTTACTATCCCCGTGTTGCGGCGAAGTGTTAAAATTTTAAAATTCGTTTTGACCACTTGTACAATGATTCCACACCGAGAAAAAAAATGCACATTGAAACTTAACAAATATAAGCACGTTAAAACGACAAATTTAGAATTTAACAAAAAAAAATGTCGAAAACATCATATTCTAAAAGTTTGGAAGATCGAAAAATTATTTAAAAAAGGGGTATTGGATTTTAATAATCCAAAGTTTCCACCATTGGCCGATAATAATCCCTACTTCAAAAATTCCCGATAATAATCCTAACTTTCAAACATTTGGCCTCTGGTAAACAATTTTTAACTGAAGACTAACTGGATTAGTTTGTGCTGACGTGGCATTTGACTAGGCTGATGGCGAGCACAACCTAATCTGACGTGGCATATTATCTTATTTATTTATTTATTTATTTTAATTCCACCATCACTATCTTTCCAACCACCACCACAAAAACCAACAGCATTCTCTTTAACCAAACCAATTTCAAAAATAATATTTCAACTCCTTCATATCCATCAACGTATCTCGATGTTCTCTAGTAAATTGATCGTTCAACTCCTTCATATCCATCCACCACCACCGCCGGATCTACCACCGCAGCTTCTATAAACTAAAAACATCATCATTAACTATCGTATGAGGTCCAAAGCCCTAAATCGTTTAGAGGCTAGGGTTTGATTAAGATTTAGGAGCTATGATGATGTAGACACGATGTCGTTGCAACCGGGTCAGGATAATGACTCGATTGCAATTCGGTGGATTTCCAACTGTAGGTGGCGTCAAAGATCTAATCTGACCACCAATCTTAGTGTGTACTTGTCCCAGATGACGATGGTGGTTAGGGTTGGGGTTTAAAGGCAGCGACGACGGTGGTGGCGATGGTGGAGGTGTTGGTGTGTTTAGGACGCCGGCTGACCTGCGGCGATGGAGAACTGGTGGCTGGATAACAGAGAACGGGGGTGGTAGTAGGTTACCAGAAAGTGGAGGTGGTGGTGGGTTGTGGTGGTGGGATGTGAAAAGACGGTGTTGCGTCTCATTGTTGTTGCCAGATGTTTGAATAAATGTTGCTAGCTTGCCAGCTTGTCACTGTGAAAAGCTTATGCAATAATGGTTTGTTAGTTTGATCTGATGAAACTGTGTAGGTTATGTTTGAATAGATGAAAATGAGATGATTTATTTTGTAATAATGGTTTATTAGTTTGTTATAATGTGAGAAAATAACACATAAGCATGTATAATGTGACATGTCAGATTATGTTGTACACGTCATCAGCCTAGTCAGATGCCACGTCAGCATAAACTAACCCAGTTAGTCCTCAGTTAAAAATGGTTTACCAGCGGCCAAATGTTTGAAAGTTGAGATTATTATTGGGAATTTTTGAAGTAGAGATTATTATCGGCCAATGGTTGAAACTTTAGATTATTAAAATCCAATACCCCTTTAAAAACAAAAACCTTTAACCAGTTTCAACAGCTCCTACGCTTGCACTTCGATGCCATGTGTATTATTAGTTTATCACAAAAACCTGATGACAAAATTTAGTACTCCATTTTTTTTATATTTTAGCTTTTCTCTGATATTGATTTATTATTAAAGTTCTATTAAAAGAAAAAAATTGATTGGATGATTATAATGAATCTTGAGAATATAATATAAATGCAAAGTATTTTTTAACGAATATATCGATCAATACTTTAAAAAGTGATTCACATTAATCTTAGAGGGTGTTTGGGATTGCGTTTTGAAAGTGATTTTTAAATTATTGCGTTTTGAAAACGCAGATAATCAGTTTTTAGTGTTTGGGATTGCGTTTGAAAACGCAGATAATCAGTTTTTTTAGGCTACCAAAACGCAATAATCTATAAGCAGCTCCACCCCTGCTTTTCCAAAACGCATAATCTGTTTTGAATAATCAATCCCAAACACCCCCTTAATTTTCTTAACTCAGCAACCAATAATATTAATTTATATTGATCATGAGAAAGTATACAATACAAAAATCATTAACATAAAAAGTGTAAGAAGTAACAAATCCTGTCACCTGTCAACTGTGGTTAAGTTAACTTAACCTAAATCTGGTTGATTAAAGAGGTAAATTAGTCTATATATTAATTTTTCTTCAATCAGAGGTTTGAATTTACGTTTCAATTAATACGAATCATTCAATTTGTGAGAATAATGATATTCAGGATTCAATTCATGATCAATATTGTATTTTAGATTGATTATCCAATCAACTGATGATTCAATCAAACCCAATGTTATTTTTTATTACAGGGATGATCTATTTTTGATCGATCAAAGTTTTTTTATACGGTTTTGATTTTTTAATTACTTAGACTGATTATCATATCGTTTTTTTTTTTTACTTTTAGATCTTTGATTATATGATTGTTAATCAAAATCAATGATTGTGGATGAATTTGCAGACAAAAAGATGTACAGGTTCGTAGGTAGGGTTAACATATGATGAAGATGATGATAATTACGTGCGTTTATATGTTTAAATAATTATTAAACGTGCGTTTATGTAATTGGTTATGTATTTTTTTTTCTTATTGTTTTTAATAAGTGCGTTTAAATATAATATAAGTGCGTTTAAATGAAACCTCTGATTGAAACATCTGAAAGCATATTTGGTGCGTTTGCAGATAAATTATTGGTAACCAACAAAAACAGTAATTCTCGTGAATAATTTTTTGTCACCTTTTGTTATTATTGTGTTCTTTATATATGGATATATACAGAATCAATTTTACACCACACAATTGAATCACAACTTATCTTTCTTTTTTATTGTTTGCCAGTAATGGCTTCATCTTCATCATCAAAATCTCAAATGATCAAAAGGATTAAAGAGCAAATTACAAAAGATTATGTTGTTGAGGGTCGTCTGACCGATAATCTAAGTAGGATAAATGATGGCATGAGTAAGAGAGACGAGATTTCGAAGCTTCTTATGCGTATGCCTGACTCAAGTCTTCATGAACTTGTGGTTATGTTTATGATTGATGCAAAAAAGGCGACGTTAATCTTGTCAAACAACTTACAAAATGCATAGCCCCTTTAAGGTGTTCTATTGAATTTAAAATTCAGTTCCTAAAATCTATGTAATCCATGGGGAACGGATTATGTACTTTTGTTTTTGTAGTTATTATCTGTTTTATGATGTGTTTCTGTAGTGTAAAGTGCGTTTGAAATAATAAAACACATCTACAAGTGCATTTAAGTAAATCACAATAATCTGTTCTATTTTATAAAGTGCGTCCAAAATGTAAACTCATTGCAAATGAGTGTGTCTAAACTAAAAGATTTAAAACTAAGTTAGTAAGTTGTTCAAAAACCATTAAAACAATGATAAAATCCCATGACAATGTTTATATTGCACCCACCCTCCTCTCTAATTTTGCTTTGGCATCCTCCAACATTTTTGTCTTTGCTTTGATTGGCATTTTTGCGAATTTGTTAGGCTCTTCAACTATATTATCCCTGAGTATGTTGTAAGGGGAGAGTACAATCTTTGCTACGTACTTGAAACGCAACGCGTTCAACTGAGTCCTTTGATAGTCTGATTTACCTGCCAAACCACAGTTCCAAAATTTATGCCTTTTGAAGGTTTCCAGGTGTCTCATAGTGAATATGGCACAATCTTCATGGTTTTTTGCAGTCCTCCATGGCATTTCTCGTTTTATAATCGGATTTATTTGAAGTTTCTCAATCGTCGGGGTTATTAGACATGTTGCCTTCCAGCAAAGGTACAAATTATGTCTCTACAAACATTTTTTACAAAAACATTAGGTTATGATAATAATATTTTTCATGTTTTTTTGTGTTAAATATGCTGTTACATGAGACCTACCAATATTTCCGGCACGCCTTTATATCGCTCTTGTTGGTCATCCCCCTCTTTAGAATTGTCAAGCAACTCTGTTTGCCCATTTTTCACATCAAAAGTTAAGACATAGAAATGTTTGTTTATCAACACTGGCATAAGAATCATGTCGAAAGGAGTACAAAGTTGATACTATAGGGCTGTGCAAAGGGTCAAGAACCGACCCGACCCGACTCAGACCTACTAGAACCGTATACCCTTTTATTGTTGAAATTAGGAACCAGGAACCGAACCTTAAAAGGCTATGTGGTTCCGGTCTTAAAAGGCTATGTGGTTTCGGGTCTTAAAGGTTCTCAGAGTTTCATTAAAGGATGGAAGAGAAATGATTGGAAAGGAAGTGGGGAAAAAACGTGTTCCAAAGTTTTTTGTAGGATGGAAAGGGAGGGAATGAGAGCGATAATAAAGAGGTTTTTAGGGTGATTTTTAATCTTTCCAATTTGGAAGGAACCGGAAAGAAAGGAAGAGGAAAGAAATCCTTTCTCTTCCATCATTCAATGAAACTCTGGAACAGAGTGTTAATGTAATAGGCTTTTAGAGGGTTATATATTTCTATTCTTTTAAAATACAAGCGGTTTTTGTGGTTCTTATGTTAGAACTGTGGGTTTGGAATCGACCCGCAACCGATAATTCACATAAATCTAGAACCGCGAACCTACCTATATATTTAAAAAAGTTCAGGTCCAAGGTTCTCGTGGGTCAGGTCTAAAGTTCTTGTGGGTCCGAACCACGAAATCCTCACCCCTTAGATACTAACTTAATAGTCTTGACTCTTGCTGTGACAAGACAAAAGTCTAATGATTCGAATCTGCCTTTGCCTCATGAAATGCTTAAGAAATAACTATAATTAGAATGTAATTGGTTGGGCCGTTTAGTAGATGTGGGGGCAGTTTTTTAAGACCAACCGGAGTGGGGGCGGGAGAGGGGCGGGAAGGGGGGGGGGGGGGGAACACCGCCGCAACCCGGCGTGGAAGGGGGCGGGAGTGGGGGGGGGGGGGAGATTCCACCGGCGTGGGGGGAGCATGTGGCCACGTGGCTTGTGTTTATTGGTCAGATTTTTTTTTATTTTTTTTTTAAACTTTAACACAATATAATATTATTTCCTTCCCCCCTTCCACTCCCCACAATTATTTTTCCCCCCACAAGGGTCCTACAAGTGCCACATGGCGCTTCATCCCCCTCTTTCCTCCACCACTCCTTATAGTCTAATAAAACTTTGGTGTATAAACTGGTTAACATGCTCCCGAAACTATTCAATTCGAATCTCCTCTTTTATTAGTTTATGCTAATATTAGATTCGTATAAATGTTCGCTTTCCGCATGGAAGCGCGGGATACAAAACTAGATTTTAATATATAAAGTGAAAAATAGAGAAACTAAAAATACAAGATGGCAATCCGTAATTTGATGTCTGCTACTAACCTGCATTTACTGCAAAAGCAACTATACACAAGGACAAAACATTGAATTGAATAGTACATGCTTTTTAACCATCGAAAAAACGATTAAAAGTAGCATTTGGAATTGAAACCATTAGGCTTATGGGTATGGAGACGCCCGCCCCCCCCCCCCCCCCGGTCCCTGCCGTTCTTCTGAGGACGCGCCCCGACTGGCCAATCAGCGTTCTTTTCTTTTTTTATTTTTATTTTTTTTGAAAAATAAACGTTGGGCAACGGTCATAATAGCCAAACGGCTTTTTTTAAAAAAAATTTATATTTTCAATGTTTACTTTTTTAATATAAATACCCCAAATCAACTAAAATCAACCACATATCTCTACATTTTATACCACATATCTCTACATTTTATAAACTAACCACATTTTTATAAAAAAATATCTATGGACCCCTTCCAACAATTCAACCAAAACCCAAATGAAAACCCCACTCACCCTTTCTCGACACCGGGTTACACGCCGGTAGTCGATCCACCCATCTCACAAACCGTTACACCGATTCCGGCGGTAGCCCAAATGCTTCAAAACCCGGTCGCCTTTGCACAGTTAAACCCGATCGCATATATGCAAATGCAAAGCTATATGCAACAAATTCAAAACTTCCAAAATACCCAACAATTTTCTATACCACCACAACCCATGACACCTTTTGGAACATCCCAACCCACTACACCTCTTGGGACATCCCAACCCACTACACCTCTTGGACCATCTCAACCCGTAGAATCGGAGAATGAAACCGATGATGAGATAATTCCCGAAACCCAACCTACGCCACGAACCAAAGGCAAACGCAAAGAAAAACAAAGAGAACCGGGACCGGGACGTGGTAAACCACTAGAGGGAGCCCCTAGACCATGGTCCGATGTCGAAGAGGAAGCCTTAGCTAAGGCGTATGTCTTTGCTTCAACACGTGCCAACATCGGTAAATTATTTAAATTTATAGATGTTTATGTTTTATTTTTTTCGAAATATATATGTGTTTATTTTTTTTCGAAATATATATGTTTATGTTTTATATTGTTGATATTATTACTTAATTAAAGGTACCGACCAATCGATATCCCAATTATGGGATGCGGCGAACGAATACTTTCACAAGTTGATGCAAAGCCGCCCGTATCGAAAAAACGACGCTCTTAGCTCGAAGTGGCGAAAGGTAAATGCGGATTGTGGTAAATTCAATGGAATTTACAACCGTATTAAGCCAAATCCGCCTAGTGGTTGGAACGAGCAAAACATTTTTGAGGCCGCGTTGAAGAAATATAAAGATGAGATAAATAGATCGTTCTCTATGATACGTGCTTGGCAGGTATTGAAAGATGAACAAAAATGGGGGGGGGGGGGGGTTTCGGAACGAGGTTGAACGGGCGAAAAGAAAAACTAAAGCTAAACAGGGAGGTCCGTCTGTTCCAATCGACATTGATATCAACGACGAGCCCGAGTTCGATGAACCAGAATTCATGGAGGAGCCACGCCCCATAGGTTTATAAATTTATAGTTATTTTTATATATAATTCGTTGCGTTTTCGTTATAGTATAAAAATATTTTAATGTTTATTATGTAGGTCGGGACAAAGCTCGAAAAGAGGCGGCGGCCGGGAAGAAAGCGGCAACGGGTAGCTCGAGCGGGAGCGCTTCCAGGCTTGAAACATTAAGCGCGCAAATGGAAGCATTCAACCAAGCTAACGAAAGAAAAATAAAAATCAAGGAAGATAAGATTAGGTTGATTGACGAATCGAAGGCGGTGGAAGAGTGGAAGATTATGTCCGCCGATATCTCGAGTTATCCCGAAGACAAACGCGCCGCGTTGAAAAATTTGCAAGACAAGTTGATTAACAAGTGGAAATAGTTTTATATATTTTAGGATATCGTATCTTTTTTTTTCGGTGTGTTCGTTTTTATTTTTAAAATTTATCATGTCTTGTACTTTTTATTTATAATATTTAGTTTTTAGTTTAACGTTATTTTATTTATTTGTTAGTTTTATAAAAGTTGTTAAAATTAATTTTTATAAAAAAATAATAGTATTTAATGCTTGAGACATGGGGTTCTCATGTCTCCACACCCCACCCATGTCTCAAGCATATGGAGACATGACCAAGCTTAGGTGGCATCCTATGTGGCGTGAAGACATGACCTTTCTCATGTCTCCACACCCCATAGCCTTATTGAAATCCCACCACAACTCACTCATCGAAGAACCATGCTCAAAGAACAAAAGATATTGCCGGAAACTAGATGGTGATTTCAATGCCACTTTAATGAGTTTAATTGGAGTATATAAAACCCATCTACATATTAGACCATTAACATATCGAAATACTTGTAAATAGGTAAATCCAAATATAGTAGGGATTGAGACTTTTATCCCAAATAACGATACCGTTGATACCATAGCGATACCGTACCTAGTTTCTCTAAATCGCCTCTGTTAGTTTGTTATTTTGAATTATTAATCTAATATTTAACAAAATCTTATTCGAAATTTTATTTGAAATTTAATACATGTCCGTTTGTGTTCGTTTATGTTCGTCAACGTTTGTTTGTGTTCGTTTGCATTAATTTGTGTTCATGAACGTTCGATTGTGTTCGTGAACATTCAATTGTGTTCTCTTTAAGTTCCATTTTGTCTGATACCTAACAAACACATTCATTTCCTTAATGAATGAACACGAGCAAAAAATCTCATTCGATAAGTGTTCATGAACATATTATTTTCTTAACAAACACGAGACCTTGTTCGTGTTGCTAATATCTTTAGTGCAAATAATAATTTTTATGGCATAGGACGGAAAACGATTATTTTTTTTGTGGTGAGAGCAATTTTTATGGTGCAAATTTATACTTTTTATCGTTAAAAACAATCAAAACTTTATATAACTAAACGAACAATCAATCACTGACTGTCTATTACGGCAAGGCCGTCAATGATATTTGAAAGTTTGCATAAAAAAGGATATGACGTCAGAACATTGATAAAAATATACATGTCACAAGAATTAAAAGTTGAGAACATATCAAGAAATCGTTAACATGGTTCACCTCGAAACGTCTAAAATTTAAACACTAAGTGTTGTTTGGTTGATTAAGGGGCTGTTTGGTAGCCTCTTAATCAGCCTCTTAACCATTCAGGTCTAAATCATTTAGCATTCAGACTGTTTGTTTCAGCATCTGAATGGAATGATTAAGTGCTGAACTATTAAGCTAATAAGGGATGCTGAATGATTCAACTCTTAACCATTCAGAGCCTTTTAACCATTCAGACAATCTTAATGATTCAGCACTTAATCAACCAAACAGCCCCTAAGTGTTAAATCATTAAGATGGTCTGAATGGTTAAGAGACTCTGAATGGTTAAGAGCTGAACCATTCAGCATCCCTTATTAGCTTAATGGTTCAGCACTTAATCATTCCATTCAGATGCTGAAACAAACAGTCTGAATGCTAAATGATTCAGACCTGAATAGTTAAGAGGCTGATTAAGAGGCTACCAAACAGCCCCTAAATTTATTAATGTTTGATGAATGTAGTGGAGAGAGGTTTAAAAATGGTACAAAGTTTGTTTTGGGGAGGTATGATAAGTTAATTAAAATTGAGGGGTAAGAATATAAATAATATGAGTTGAACATCCGTACACCAGTCATTGGAAAGCAAGCCACCACTCACCTTTTTATAACTAGTCATTGGAAAGCAACTTTTCATTTCCATACTTTTTAATTTATTTCAACAAAAAAAAAACCTAAATGTATAACTAAGCTGATTTACGAAGGTGATTCAGGCATCTTTAGCTTATCCTTTACAACAAAATCTCGGTCGTGTGTTCATCACCTATTAAAGGTTTCAAGCAACTCTTTTTTTGTGTGTGTTTGTATTCGTGTTTTACGCTTTGTTTCTTTTAGTAAGGCTATAATCTAGATCTTTAAAATGAAGTTCTTGTTAATCAAGGTAGTAAAAAAAATCGTAACAAAAATCTTTGGTCTAAAGTTTTTTTTTTCCTTCCTGAAACCTTGAATAGGTGACACACGACGGAGATTTTGTTGTAAAGGATAAGCTAAAGAGTTGCTTTAGCTTCATAGATTTTAAACATGATTAACCTTTACATGTTCAATAAAAAAATTTGGTCTAAAGTTTTTTTTTTCTTTATTGTGATGAAACATGGTTTATATACCTCGGTGTAATCGCCACCATAACCACCAAATTCTTACATCCAATCACCAATTTTGAAGAAATCAAACACTTATCAATCATCAATCTTCTCAATTGTTTGTTGTTATCCATCAAATCCCTAATGCGATTGCTAGCTACCTCTGCAAATATTACACAAAATAATATCATAATCAATAGGTAAAATCAACTATATACATAACCAATCAATTAAACAACATGAATCTTCATCAGATTATTACCTTTCCTGCATCAGCCTCATCGGGAACTTTTGTAAAGATCAGTGGTTATCTCCGACAGCCACAATCCTAGAAACATCGCCATGAAATCTTCTTCAAATTCACGCCGTGAAAGAGACACCGAAAACTTTTCATCTTTTTTTACTCATAAGAGAGAACAAGAAAGATGTATAGAGACGATGAAATGCCTACAATGTTTTATTTGATTTTCAATGGTTAAAACCTAATTTTAAGATTTTTGTTTTATACAACCACAATCAAATACATTTTCTTATAACTTTTTCGACAACCTTACGTATGAGCATTTACAATAGCCCACTTTTTCTTGTTTTTGAAGATCTGGTTCCTTCTTTCCCACATCTAACAGCAAATGGTTTTTTACCCGATCCAATTCCTTCTTCATCAGATCTGGTACCCTCTTTACCAGATCTAACATTAAGCCTTGAAGAATCATGGAAGTGACATGACGCAGGTTCCGATCTATAACTTTATTGTTTGGTTTTGGGTAATTAGTGTTTGATTTTGAACATAATGGTTCATATCTAAGTGTTGAAAATATGCATGTATGTATGTTGTGAAATTGTTTTGTATAATTCTTTCTTCCCCGACTTGTAAGAAGATTTGAAAATATGCATGATTTTGAACATAATGGTTCATATGTAAATAGTGTTTGATTTTGAACATGATGGTTCATATGTAATTTCTGTTGGCTTGTTAACACAATCCTGCCTAATTGTATTTCTAAAATGATAATTGTTGTTTTTACAGACTACTTGTATTGAGTACTTTTACAAATTTATGTTACATTAACTAAAAAATAATATTCGTTATTATGTAGTGTTTGCTGCTTTGGATGAAGAAGATCAACCCACGTAGGTAATTTGAATTCATAAAAATAAACATTTTTTTAAGTATATAACCAAATTGTGAGTATCTCTGCTTTAACATGAAATTTACGGGTTTAGGTTTAGTTTAAGCGGGTTTGGGTGAGTTTCAGGTAGAACATGTGAACCTATTTAGTTAAATACGGCGGGTTTGTGTCAACCCGGACGGGTTGGCCCGTTTAACTCATTTATATCATAGTTTGTATTTTTTACAGCATGCTTTATGTCATTAATTAAGTTTGTTGGGTATTTAATGCCATAATTATAACTTAAAAGAGAAATTGACGTAAGTTTTTATAATTAAAATGTAATTGCTCAATATACGTTTATGTTTTTTGTAGTAAAATTTTAATTCTAACATATTTATTTGCAGGGAAAAAATTGAAAATGAAACTCGGGTTGAACAAGGCATGTTCAAGTCAACACACAAATATTCAGGTCATGTTCGGGTTAATATGTATTATGACACCATGTTCGGGTTCATTGATGTAATATTATCATTTTAACAAAGTACAATCTTATGATACCAAGATCATGTCTACACGATATTTCTAACTCTATCTGTAATCTTTGGGGGGGGGGGAGGTGTGTTAGGATCCGATTTTGATTGTTTTGATTTGTTTAGAGTAGAATGAGAATTGAATGAAGTGAGTATATATGGAAAGTGCAGCGGAATGATAAACTATAATCAAAACAAAAGGAATAAATGTTTTCTTAATCGAAAGCTTTCATTAAATTGAAAGATTACAATCAAATACAAGTACTCCCCCTCAGCCTGATCACACAGTGATTGTTTGTCTGAGAGAATGTTGTGTGTGTGCAATAGAACAGTACAAGCACTGTTCTATTTATAGACAAATCTAAACCACTGGTGACCTAGGCTGACGTCACCTAAGATAGTGACCTCTAACAGAATAACAATATAAAACATCTGCCCTATACAAACTATTGTTATATTACAAAACACTGTAAGGTAAACTACTGTTGAGGAAAACTCTGATGGTCTTGTATCATCTGTTGGAGCCTAAGTGCTGTTGGCTCCATCAGACCTTTAGTCTTCAGTACTTGATCAGCAGTTGTTCTTCATCAGACCTTTGGTCAGCAGTTGTTCTCTATCAGTTGTTATCCAGCAGTCCTTTGTAGCAGCAGTTGTCATAGCAGTTGTTTGGGTGGAACAGTTGTTAGGGTCAACAGTCTTTTGGGAAGAGTATGTTGTCAAGACTGTTTATTTATGTGGATCAACTGTTAGTATATTTTGGCTTTTCAATCATCTGTTCTTCTTCAGGTCAGCAGACCCAACAAGGTGGCACTCCACTTGTTTTTTTTTTAACTTCATCGATTTCTATTAATCTTGCACTGTCACGTTACTTCACTGAACTAGTTTTTTAAAGGCAACATGTCACTAATTCACTTCACAAAAATGTTTTTTTTCCTATTTTTTTAAATAAACAGTAATAAACATATTATTCAACTTACAAAATAATCTTACAACGTAGATGACAACTTACAAATAAATAATAATTACATGCTAAGTTTTTCTGCCATTATTTAATAGTTTATACTATTAACTTAAAAAAAATAGTGTTTGAACGGAAAAGTCAAAGTTCTTATAAGCTTTTTGGCAGTTGTGGCTACATCTAAAAACATATCTTCTTTCCAAACGGTTCTCGCCGCTTTAAGTGGTTCAGTAGCCGGAAGCATCTAACCGTTGGTTGATAAAAAAAAAAAGATTGAAGGTATTTTTGGTTATTGAAGTCAAGAAAGAATAAACAAAACACTTACCCAATCGTGAAGAAGTTAACGTAAAACCTCTACGGATCCACTACCAGCACCACTAGCGATGATGTTACCATGCTGGTAGTCAAGTACCTGTTAGTATCAATCTTGCACTGCCACATCACTTCACTGAACAAGTTTTTTTGAAGGCAGCACGTCACTAACTCACTTCACAAAAAAAATGCTTAAAACATATTTCAATCAATAACAATCATATTAAACAAACACGTAACAAAACATTTATTGTTATTCAATTCATCTTCCATCAACAATAACAACACATCCAATTTGAAAAAAACACAAATTCAGTCAATAACAACTAATAAAAAACTGCTTATAAACAGATTTCAATCACTAAAAATCGAATTAAACAAACAACAGTTATAGTAGATCTACCGAGAAAACGTGAGCGTAAACACAACAACTGAAACTAAATGATTGAATAATTGATATCCGTAAAACCCTAGACCCTCCCAGGACAAATAGTTCCAGCAGGTAAACGTTGGGGTCGAGGAACCCTTAGGGGAATTTGCGCTTTGGTCTGTTACGCGGTGGATGAGAGGGAGAAGAGGAGAGGCGATGATGGTGGTAACAGGAGAAGAGGGAAGAGAGAATAGGGTTTTGAGAGGTGTTATGGAGAAGGAGGGGAGTTATTAGGGTTTTGATAAGAATAATTGAAAGAGCGGCGTTTGTCAGATATTAGGGTTTACTCTTCTTTTTTAATAAAAAACGAAAACATCAAAAAAACACTCGATTCTTTCAATTATTATGACACGTGACACTTTCATGGGGAGGTTGAGGCCACCATTGCATGCCACGTCAACAACTATCAATTCTTTTATATATATTAATAGATACTACATTATAAAGGAGGATGCATGAGCAAATATGTCCAAATTGTCCAATGTTAAGATGACATGCCAAGAGTTTCTTTACAATAGGATAACAATAGCGTGAACAAATTTCATATATTGGCGAGGAAAGATAATAATTTATGTTACCACAATGAATAATCTTATCTCAGCTAAACTTGTACGAGTTTTAAAACTTTGCCATAAGAATACTTACTAGATTATACCCCGGGAATGTCCCGGGGTTGAGAAATCTAATATGACATATCAGTTTTACATATGAAATAAAATGATGTGCTTTACAATTACATGCAGGAAAGCTTTGGGTAGCACCTAACCTAAAACAATTAACAATGTATCTCAAGTGTTAACGCCCAACCTTAAACAATGTATAACTATAATATTAATACATAACCTAAAACAATGTACAACTCCAATGCTAACACATGTTGAAAATAGAATTCATATTTATTGATTTGAACATAATTAGTGACTTGCCTATACATGATTAATGGATTACCTAAACACCTTTGTATTTTTTTCTAGTATGAACAAAACCCCACAAAAAATAGTCGTTTTTTTTCTCCGTTTGTTATATAGCACTATGGTACTCCTTGGAAAGATAATAAAACGTTCGTTAATTTGGTGTAAATTTTTTCTTTAAAAAAATCTCGTATACAAAAGATATTAACGTTTAAAAATTATGGGAGTAAACATGAGAGAGAAATTTTTTTCCCTAAAATCAATCAATGCCACATGGGTATCTTAAAGTACCATTATCTCATGCATTATGACATAATATAGATATATGTATTCTATAAAAGAAAGTCATCTTTACTGACATGACGTTCATTTAGGCCATCTACTCTCTTGGGTGTGTCACATGACATTAGGTAGGGCTTAATAAAAAAATAAAAACTATTGAGTGACACATGGCACTAGGCGAAGCTTCCCCCCTTTATTATATTTTGAAAAAGTACCATAGTGTTATACAAAGCCAAACTAACGAGCGTTTTATTGTATTTTCAAAGAGTACCATAGAGTTATACAAAAATAAAAAAACGACTTTTTTAGTGGGTTTTTGTTCATACAGGAAAAAAATACACAATGTGTTCAGGTGATTCATTAATATGTCTAGGCGAGCCACTAATCATACTAAAACCAGTAAATAAGAATTTTATTTTCATCTAAAGTAGAACAGGTTAAAACCACTACTTTCTAACAAAAGCCCAATGAGCCCACGATTGTTTGTGTGTTTTTAATGACCCAGGCAACCCAAGTTTCTAAAACCCTATTCACAATTACAATTGCAATTGAAATTTGTTATGCATTTATGTGACAACCGACAACTTCCGATCTATACTGATGTAGTTTTTTATTATTTGAGATAAATATTGTTAGTTATTAAGTTTCGGAAGTTAACAGATCGTTTTAACAATGGAAACTACGACCGATTTAATTAACGCGTGTTCTGAAAGCACGTGTTGGATGACAAAGATAATTATATTTTTGCTCGATTTAGCTTTATTTAAGATTTCGAACAAAACCAACAAATTTTTATAATTAATTATTGAGCCTAAATCAATGTTTTCATAACCAGACCAGACATTAAACCTGTCGTCTTACTGGTTCACTGGTCGAACCGGATTTAAAAACCGGAGAGATGTAGTATATAATGTAGTAGAATCCACCTATTTATCAACAATTGGAACTTTAAAAAAAAAAGATTTTCTTAAAAAATATTAATAGACATGTAAATGAAATAAAATACAAAATTACAAGTAGGGATGACAATTAAACCCGAACCCGATGGGTAAACCTGAAACCCGACACATTTGGGACGGGTTTGGGGTCGGGTAATCGGGTATGGGTCCGGGTATGGGATTAGTTTTTATTTTTTCGCGGGTTTGCGACGGGTTTGGGATATGACGATATACCCATTTACCCGACCTGACTACCCGATAAATTATACCCGTTTACCCGATTAGATACCCAATATAATTTTTTATATATCTTTTTAAATATGTATGCATAATAAATCTAATTGTCCATCTAGATTTCCATTATTTGCTAAAAATTTACCAAAAATTAGTGTATACTATGTTATTATCTATGTCTTTGAGTGTTGTTATATGATTTCAGTATTATATATTTATACATTGTAAACATTTACATATATTTTTAGTAATGCTAAATGTAATTGGTTTGTACTTACCTAATAGATACCCGGCGGGTTTCTAGTCGGATATATTTAATGGGTAAGTTTTTAAAATTAATGGGTTTACCTGAAACCCGCGAGTATATCCGATACCCGATGGGTAATTACCCGAAACAAACCCGACGAGTTTTGAGACGGATTTTGGACAAACATACCTAATCGGGTATGGGGTTGGGATTACCTATACTCGACCCAAACCCGACCCATTGCCATCCCTATTTACAAGTGTAACAAATAAATTGTGTTTGATAATTTAAACTAACTTGTACAATAACAAAATATAAATTCTTTAATAATTAAAATAATTAAAAAAAAGCAAGCTGTGTTTTGTACTCTTGTAGCTCCATATCCAGACAATGACCACTCATGTCATGTCAGTCAACAAGATATTCATGACCGTTTGATCTTCTATGTGATCACCCATCAACCTCTACCATTTGAGGCTCATATGTTCAGCAACCTCAATCCTCCGACAACAGTCTTCCAGCAGTGTCGCAGCTTCAATCGAAGACTCCTTCTCGTCAACATTAGCATATGTTGTGTCTTCTACTCTTTCACGGCTCACTGAAAACCTTCTCGTCGGAACCTCGACGAGATGAGCGGGCCGACCAGTATTTACACCGGTTCTCCGGTTGAACCGCCGGCAACCCATCTGGCCGGCCGGTCACTGCACAAAACGATCCAAAGGGTATGACCGGACCGACTGAGCTACCGGACTCCGGTTAAAACGGTCGGACCGGCCTGCCGTATGCTTCCCTCTCTCTCTAGAAAACCTGCTCTCTAACCTCTCTCTCTCTCTCTCTAAAACCCTTCACACTCTCTCTCTCTACAACCTCTCGGTCTCTCCCTCTCCCGATCATACCTCTCTCGCACTCCCTCTCTTTTTTCCTTTCCTTTGTAATGGGCCGACCACCACTGATGAGCCATAGTCCGGAATGGACCTATGGGTCGCTCCGAGCGGGTGACTGACGTGAACTTATTTAATATATTTTATTATATTGTACTAACTTGTTCGCGAGGTTCAGCGCTACTGGACCTGGGACTTGTAGAGAAACCCCTAACTGGGCCTGGCCCAATTATGTTAGGGGATCCATTTGGGTAGCCCATTGATTTGGGTCCATTTGGAAAGCCCATTAACTCCCTATATAAAGAGGTCTCCACCTCTTGTATAGGTAAGTTATGGGCACACCACTTTTTTACTACTAGGTATAGGAGAGTTTTCTCCTCTAAGCCTAGGCTCCTCTCTACAGTCCCATCCTCTCTTTCCCTCTTATGATTACAGATCTGACCCGGAATACGGGGTGCGCTCTCATCTTCATCTTATCTTGGAGGGTTTGAACCTACTTAATCAATTGAGTAAGTTTTTTCCTCTTCAATTGGCGCCATCCGTGAGACCCGACAAAAAACATACTTCGTTCTTCTGTGTTCCTCTTCAGATCTGTTTTTTCTCTTGGGCGGTTTTTACGTGGATGTGGGTTTATTTTACCCAGATCTGTGTCACGAGAATTCTAGATCATTATTTCCGATTGATGTTCTCAGATCTCCACACCCACTCTCTCGTGAAAGCAATGAAAAATCTGCACCCAAACAACCTCTGAGACTAAGATCGACGTTCTTAGAACGTCACGTATAAATCATAAGTCAATAATTTTCAGATCTGAGCTTCGTTCAAGTTTTTTTACATGTTTCTGGATCTATAGTCTTCTAATTGGTGCTCCCCCAAACTTCGTGGATTTTCCAGATCTGCACATCCAAGCTAAGTTTTCTTTTTAACATTTTTATGATGACTTTCTTATTTTTGTTGTTCGGTACACATACTAATGCGGAAAGTACATACATGATAAAGCTTACTTGCCGGAGCATCGCTATAGCCCGACGAGGTCAACTCAAGGCGTTGACACAACTTGGGATCAGCACTTTCATATTCAATCGAGGCGATAACCTGTCGCAGTGGTTCGTCCTATTCAGATCTATATTTCTCAGAGCAACGAGCTTCGGATCTATAGCTACAAGCTTCAGATCTGGTACACAATCTCTATGCTAAAACCCCTTAAAAATGCATTAATTATTGTGATGATTGTGGATCCCTCCTGCTTGTGCATAAACATCTGTTTGCTGTGGAGTGTAAAACCTTTTAGTCTTAGCACAAGAACAAGATCTGTTATTGTTGTTCATATTTTTATAGATCTGATGGTAAATCTTTACCTCTAGCTTTGATTTCAGGATAAATCGTTAATGTTATTATGTTTGCCTTCGAGTTTGAATTATTACTAATACGATTATCCGTTAAAGTACCTAATATGTCTTCACCGATTGTTTGGGCTTTGATTTAAAGGGAAGAGGATAAGATCAACTAAAGTGTTAAAGTTCATATGATTTTGTGGATAACTAGTAAATTACACAAAATATCTCAGAACTTAATTTTGCATATATGGTCATTAAATGCAATTGATGAATTTCTTTCGAATGTAAATATATTTTACAGTTTTCATACAGTTGAGTACTAAGCCATATATGAGCTGCATTGCCTTAATTCACAGTTCATGCCAATTATTTGGCTCATGGTGGATAAAATAATTAGTTATTATAACTGATGATTTCCACAACCATTTTATTTAATTAAACGAGCAAGGAAAACAACTGTTTCCATATATGCTATTCACGTGTAAACAATTGCTTTGTCATGTTTATAAACGTATGTATGCGTCTCTTGGCGTTGACCGGTATGGACAATGGCATGGAACACGTCCTTATTACAATGATTTGGTTAACTCCTGGCTCGGCATTATACTTTTCCCTCTTATGATTACAGATCTGACCCGGAATACGGGGTGCGCTCTCATCTTCATCTTATCTTGGAGGGTTTGAACCTACTTAATCAATTGGGTAAGTTTTTTTCCTCTTCAATATGGATGTACGAGTAATAGAATTGGATGTATATTAGAGTATAAACATTGCCTTAAAGAGCCATTTTTATATAAGGAAATGAATGGTTACACAAGTAAATAAGCAAAAGATACACCATATATATTCAACAGGGTTTTTTTTTGACCGACCAAACCCACCAAGCGACCCACAGTGGCAAAGACAGGGGCACAACCTGGCCCTCCCCAGACCCTAGGGTTGATTATCCCAGTGCGGGAAACCCCAAGGCTCGAACTTGAGACCTGTGGGGAAAACCCTCACACCTCCACCACTCTGCTGTGGCTTCATTGCTTTTTATTTCTTTTATAAAGTTGTATTATTTCAGTTAAGCTATGAAATTGCTTTTTATCGTTCATCAAGGACATGATTATGTTCTAAAGCATTTTATGTTTTTAACCACATAACTTCACCTATAATCACATAATTATATGCTTTTCAAACACATACACCCATAAACATTCATGTTTCAAAATCAAATTCACACATGCAATAAGATAAAAAGTTAATTCAATCATTCATACAAAGATGCACCAAGGTATAAACTAGAGGACTTTTACTAACTATGAATAATATTCACTTAATTACCTCTTTGTAAAATTACTTGACACCCAATTTTAATTTTATTGTTGGTAAGCTACCTGCTTACTCAATAAAGTTAATTCAATCATTCATACAAATATGCACCAAGGTATAATCTAGAGGACTTTTACTAAAGATATGACTTTTACTAACGATATGAGTAATATTCACTTTGAAATTTTAAAATTCGAAAATAATAATAATAATAATAATAATAATAATAATAATAATAATAATAAAAAAGACAAACCAAATCATATGCAACCCCAAACCTAGTCAATAAAATAAAACCGTAAAAAAATTAGCAAGAAATGGGTAAATCCATAAATTAGACCATTTATTATTATTATTATTATTATTATTATTATTATTATTATATAAAGATGAGCAAGAAAGCCTTACAAATTCGACAAATACACATACACCTCCATGGTTCTCTCTCTAAATTCTTCCACAAGCCAACATTCCCTCTCTCTCTAACACACACACAGATTCTCTCTCTCTCTAACACATACACACACACACTCTATCTTTCTCTTCTCTCTCTGTTTAGTGTTTTCTCTGCTCTCTCTCTATTTGGTTTCTAGGTATGCAAAAAAGGTCTAAAGCTCTTTTAATATACAATAATAAAAGATAAAAATGGAAAAGTAATAGTTGCCATCATTGTGAAAGAAAGCCTCTGAGCTTGCTGTATGCTTGTACTGGAACAATGTTTTAACATTTTCGTTGTTTAACCAGTATTTCGAAGGCGGGTTTGTAAAACCGGGTAATGATACAAAAAGAAAATCCGTACACCATCACCTTTTCAGAGTACTCATTTCTCATTGGAAAAGAGTTTTTTAGTTTCTAGCTTATTTCAACAAGAAAAAACGTAAACTGATAATTATTAGGAAGGTGATTCAAATCTTTAGCTCATCCTTTATTCCTTTACAAGAGTGTGTTCATCTGGTGATTCAAATCTTTAGCTCATCCTTTATTCCTTTACAAGAGTGTGTTCATCTGGTATTCAAATCTTTAGCTCATCCTTTATTCCAATGGGTTCAGTTTTTATACGCTCAACCTGCCAGGCTATATGTAGGAGATACTTGCATCGGGGCCTACACAGGGGTCCAGCAAGGGGATCCTTTAGGACCTCTTCTTTTTGCCCTTGTCTTGCATCCGTTGGTGCTACAGGTGGAAGAACACTGTTCCTTACCCTTCCATGCGTGGTATTTGGATGATGGCACGATTATAGGCAGGGCCGAAGAAGTAGCTAAAGCCCTAGACATCATCCGAGCAGAAGGTCCCCAGTTTGGGCTTATGCTTAATATTAAGAAGTCAGAGATCTTTTGGCCAACATGCAATGGTATTAAAGCGAAGTTTGGTATTTTTCCTAAGGAGATCGGAAGACCACAGGCAGGGGTAAAGCTTCTAGGGGGGCTGTTAGTCGTGATGGGGGTTACATTAGTTCAATGGCAGTCAAGAGGGCTCAGCGCGCGGTTGGACTGATGGGTGTTTTGCAGAAGTTACGGGACCCCCAAAGTGAGCTCTTATTGCTACGCTCATGTATGGGTGTGGCTAAACTGTTGTTTGGGCTTCGAACGTGCCAACCGACCTTTGTTGGGGAGGCAGTATCCATTTTTGACAAAGGTCTCCGAGGTGCTGTTGAGGATATCGTTGTTTGTGGGGGAGTTTTTTTTGGGGATCTTCAATGGCGTTTGGCGTCCCTACCGATCAGCTCGGGGGGCTTGGGCCTGTGCTCGGCGGAAGATGTGTCCGCATATGCGTATGTGGCTTCTAGGGCGCAGTCTTGGAAGCTACAGGAACACATACTAAGGAACAGCGGGGTGGTTGGGATGGACGATGATTATAAGCTCGCACTGGACAACATTCGCAGCTCTCTCCCCAATGTAGATGTGGGCGGCTTTACAGATAAAGACACCGCCCCAAAAAAGCTTCAAAAAATCTTGGCGAGTGCGTTTAACTGTAAAGCCATGCAGACTATGGAGGAGGAGTTTAACATGTCTTCGCGCCAGAAAGCGGTGTTTGAATGTCTTAAAGAGGCCCATGCTCAAGATTTCCTCACTACGCTCCCAATTGACGGACTAGGGCAACATATGTCGGCTATCGAATATCGGGCGGTCCTCAAATACCGACTGATGATTCCCATGTTCCCCGTCGACGAACCGTGTCCGATCTGTAAAAAAACACGCTCGGACAAGTTTGGAGAACACGCCCTACATTGTAAGGAGTTGCCAGGCTTTAAATACAGACATGACCTGGTTAGAGATGTTCTATGGGATGTTTTACGAAGGGCAGGGATTTCAGCAAAAAAAGAGGCCCCCGTGAATTTTTTGACAAACCAAATCATATGCAACCCCAAACCTAATAATAATAATAATAAAAAAAAGACAAACCAAATCATATGCAACCCCAAACCTAGTCAATAAAATAAAACCATAAAAAAATTAGCAAGAAATGGGTAAATCCATAAATTAGACCATTTATTATTATTATTATTATTATTATTATTATTATTATTATTATTATTATATAAAGATGAGCAAGAAAGCCTTACAAATCCGACAAATACACATACACCTCCATGGTTCTCTCTCTAAATTCTTCCACAAGCCAACATTCCCCCTCTCTCTCTAACACACACACAGATTCTCTCTCTCTCTCTCTAACACACACACTCTATCTTTCTCTTCTCTCTCTGTTGAGTGTTTTCTCTGCTCTCTCTCTATTTGGTTTCTAGGTATGCAAAAAAGGTCTAAAGCTCTTTTAATATACAATAATAAAAGATAAAAATGGAAAAGTAATAGTTGCCATTATTGTGAAAGAAAGCCTCTGAGCTTGCTGTTTGCTTGTACTGGAACAATGTTTTAACATTTTCGTTGTTTAACAAGTATTTCGGAGGCGGGTTTGTAAAACCGGGTAATGATACAAAAAGAAAATCCGTACACCATCACCTTTTCAGAGTACTCATTTCTCATTGGAAAAGAGTTTTTTAGTTTCTTTATTTCTAGCTTATTTCAACAAGAAAAAACCTAAACTGATAACTATTAGGAAGGTGATTCAAATCTTTAGCTCATCCTTTATTCCTTTACAAGAGTGTGTTCATCTGGTATTCAAGGTTTTAAGAAACTTTTTTTTTTTTTTTTTTTTTTAATATGTTTTATGCTTTGTCTCTTTTAGTAGGGCTGTAATCTTGATCTTTAAGTGTGTATCGTTGTTTTTTTCTGCTTTAATTGTTGCAAAATGTCCTTGTTGTTCAAGGTTGTAAAAAAGAGAAGAAGCTCTCTTGTAGTTAACCCTCTTAAGGAAATAGTTAAAGCCTAATTTTAAATTAACATGGGGGTTTTATTTTATTCTATCTTATAACATTAGTTTTCATATATATATTTGATTCGATCAGCTTTTTTTAATCACAAGAGAGAACAAGAAAAATGTATAGAGTCGTTGAAATGCCTACAATTTGTTATTTGAGTTTTAATAGTTATAACCTAATTTTAAGATTTTGTTTTATAGATCCACAATTAAATACATTTTCTTTTAACTTTTTCGAAAATCTTATGTAAGAGCATTTACAATAACCCAGTTTTCTTGTTTTTGGAGGTGATGTGGGTGTGTGTGTGTGTGGGGGGGGGGGTTGTTTTTGGAGACGAATGAGCTAAAAACTGCAAAGAGATAGAAAACAATCTATTTATAGCAGGGTTAGAATATTCGAGAGAGAAAACACACCTGCTCTCAATCTGAGCCACACGATCTACTTTATCACACGGATCGTAATCCAACGATCAGAAAAACATCGGTAAGATAAACAATCAAAAACCTTACAAGGCTTTTAATCATCAGGGCTTAAGTCAACAAAACGAGCCCAAATAAGTTTACGAGCCCAAATAAGTTCATGAGCTCATCATGAGCCCAATTGTTAAGCCCATAAACCATAACCAGTATTACAAGTCCAAACAACATGAACTTGTATTAATATTTTCTCAAAATATGTATAACCATGAAATTATGAAATATAACGCAATATTACATTTCATTATTTTTAACATACCGTAACAAATAAATTGATATTGAGAATCATAAACCACTAAGTAAAGACCATGTAAACTAAATTAAAATCAATTTTCTTTTATAAATTTGTCTCTACGTCGTAATAACCAAACATAATTTCGATAACAGAACCAGGGCTCATATATTTAATTAACTGTGTATATAGAAAGATTACTTACCTCATTGCCTTGAACCACATGGTCATAAAACGTGTTCAGTTTGGTACCACTCATACGATAATATGATCTAACAAGCAACTCGTGCTGATAACGTGTTGTGAAACTAGCCTAATAGCAAGAATATGAGAAAAGATAATAGGGGGAGAAAGAGATGTTTTATTCTTGATAGGTGTGTTTACAATGAGGTACAATGAGGGTATATATAGGAGTACAAAACTTAGAGAATAAGCTAATCTAACCACATTAATGTAATATATTTATAACATTAATGTCTTTGTTCAGTTGTTTGTTAAATAATGCTTAGAACTTTGATATTTATTGTATTTAATGTTTGACTCGACCCGATTTGAATCCCCGACCGAACATATCACCCGAAACATAGCTATAGAAAAGAAACAAAAATTAGGTCCCGTCTCGTGACCGGTGACTTCTGACCCCCGATCTGACCCCCGATCAGATCGGGGGTCGGAAGTCACCGGTCACGAGACGGGACCTAATTTTTGTTTCTTTTCTATAGCTATGTTTCGGGTGATATGTTCGGTCGGGGATTCAAATCGGGTCGAGTCAAACATTAAATACAATAAATATCAAAGTTCTAAGCATTATTTAACAAACAGCTGAACAAAGACATTAATGTTATAAATATATTACATTAATGTGGTTAGATTAGCTTATTGTCTAAGTTTTGTACTCCTATATATACCCTCATTGTACCTCATTGTAAACACACCTATCAAGAATAAAACATCTCTTTCTCCCCCTATTATCTTTTTTCATATTTTTGCTATTAGGCTAGTTTCACAACACGTTATCAGCACGAGTTGCTTGTTAGATCATATTATCGTATGAGTGGTACCAAACTGAACACGTTTTATGACCATGTGGTTCAAGGCAATGAGGTAAGTAATCTTTCTATATACACAGTTAATTAAATATATGAGCCCTGGTTCTGTTATCGAAATTATGTTTGGTTATTACGACGTAGGGACAAATTTATAAAAGAAAATTGATTTTAATTTAGTTTACATGGTCTTTACTTAGTGGTTTATGATTCTCAATATCAATTTATTTGTTACGGTATGTTAAAAATAATGAAATGTAATATTGCGTTATATTTCATAATTTCATGGTTATACATATTTTGAGAAAATATTAATACAAGTTCATGTTGTTTGGACTTGTAATACTGGTTATGGTTTATGGGCTTAACAATTGGGCTCATGATGAGCTCATGAACTTATTTGGGCTCGTAAACTTATTTGGGCTCGTTTTGTTGACTTAAGCCCTGATGATTAAAAGCCTTGTAAGGTTTGTGATTGTTTATCTTACCGATGCTTTTCTGATCGTTGGATTACGATCCGTGTGATAAAGTAGATCGTGTGGCTCAGATTGAGAGCTGGTGTGTTTTCTCTCTCGAATATTCTAACCCTGCTATAAATAGATTGTTTTCTCTCTCTTTGTAGTTTTTAGCTCATTCTCTCTCATATTCTTGTGTCTCTCTCAGTCTTGGGCAATTAGGGTTTGTAGATTCAACCAGAGGTTGAAGATCCTAATAGCTGATATTGTCTAGTCTTGATCTCTTACTTGTATTGATAGTAAGATTGTCTTAGTTCTTGTTGTATTTTTCATTTCTTATTCTAGTTTAGATCAGTATTGTATTCTTAGAGTTCTTCTGTTTGGAAGAACTCATCTGGGTATTCTGGGGTTTTTTTTTGGGTTGGCTCGCCTGGTTTTGTCGCTATATCTTGTTCTTCTTGTGTTGTTGATGTATTATTTTGTGTTTGATTGAGAGATCTGTATAGTCTAAGTTTTTCACATGGTATCAGAGCCACTGAGCTCTTGATCCTTGGGTTTGTCGAAGTCTTCCGCTGTGTATTGAGTTCTGTTGTCTCTTGTATAGATCTGAAGGTATATCTTCAGATCTGGTAGTCTGTTGGTCTTTGTGTTGTTTAGGGTTTCGATCTAAGACATAGATCTTGACCTAAGACAACATAAATAGTAGATCTGATCTCTGTAGATCTTGTCTACTATTGAAGTCTTATTCTGTTTATGATCATCTTCTGGCTGGATATATTGTGAAGATCTGCTGATTGTCTGGAACTTTGGAAGTGGAATAAAGCTACACTTGCTCTCACAACTCTGTACCCTAAGTGAAGGTACAGGTTGTGAGTTTGGAGAACCCTAACTTGGGTCCCCCTCACTGTGAGATCTTTCCTTTATCTCTTGTCTTGTATTGTTTTGTTTGTGTCTAGGAGCAATTGTCCGGGTTAGGGTGGACCGGAGTAGGCTCAATAACTGTATTGTGTGATTGTTTGTTTTTTGTCTATTGTTGGTTTGATCTTGTCTATTAGGAACAGGCTCCTGTGATAAGACATGCACGGGCACCTTGAGTGATGAACCCGTGATCTTGATCACTGTCACAGCTTCGCCTTAGTGGTCTGTATTTTGTATTGATTTTCTGTCTGTGTATTTGTTTCTTGTATTCTTGTGGTTATGGGTACTAATATTGGTCCCCAACCAAACCCTCTACCTATTGGATCAGGAGGTTCTGATCCTGGTAGTAGTGGTGTGTCTCTTATTAGTAGACTAGACATTAGTGACCCCTTGTATCTACATCCCAGTGATACAAGTAGTCTGACTATTATTTCTATAAAGCTAAAGGGTACTGAGAATTATACCATCTGGGCAAACTCTATGAAGCTTGCCTTGCAAGCTAAAAATAAGTTTGGGTTTGTAGATGGTACATGCATCAGGTCTGATAGTGATGAAGTCTTACAGAGTCAGTGGGATAGGTGCAATTCTGTGGTATTGTCTTGGTTGTTGAATTCTGTTAGTGAGGAGTTGTTTCTAGGACAAGTTTTTTCAAAGTTAGCTAAAGATGTATGGGAAGAGTTAGATGAGACATATAATAAAATTGATGGGTCTATAGTGTTTAATATCATTACTAGAAAAAGAGCCTTCCTTAACACTTTTTTTATGACATACCATATTTAATGACATGCAAAAGTGCATGTCATAAAAAAAATGTCATCTTTGGAAAAAAAAAATGATAATTTCTTGACGTTTTTTTATGCGTGTCAATAATTTTCCGTCATAAAATAAAAAACATGACGGTTTTGAAATCGCGTGTCATGTTTTGTGTCACGTAAAATCTAAAAACATTTCTCTCAGCACGGTTTCCCGTAAGTCTTCCTGATTCCCTCTCTCAAATCAACCCCCCTCTCTGAGCTCTCAAATCAAACCCTAATCAAATCCACCCAAAATCAACGTTCTACCTGCTCGTTCCTAAAAACCCTCACCATCATCAACATCATCAACGAAGATAATGGCTTAACCCTAACAAGTTCTGCTCGTTCCAACCCAGCATCAGCATCAACATCGTTCTGCTCCTGCTCCTGCTCGTTGTAAGTTTTATTAGTTTACTTTTTACTGTTTATGTGTTGTTTTTGTTGTTAATGTAGTTTCTATGATTTTGTTGACTAGATGAGATCCGATTAGGTTAGATTAGGTGTACTTATGTACGATTGATGCTCGATTGTTCAAGAAAACATGTATGTTATAAGTTATTTTTTAAGTGTGAGGCTTTGGTTTCAGTGGTTAGATGGTCGGTTACGATGGTGGATACGGTTAAAGAGGTCGGCCGCCCAGACTTGCTAGGGTTCCGACGAGTTTTCGGTAGTCGGTAACCCGATTCAGGTTTGCATGTTTCAGTGTGATGTATGTCTTTTGGAACCCTCATAATTTCATATTTATTCTGATGTAGATATGTATATGTGTGTTGGTTGTGCAGATAAAATTGAAGAACAGTAGGCCTGCATCATCTACTCTTGGTTGATTTATTCATTTGTTTGCCTACACTTTTCCGATTCAGTATTGGGGGTATGCATTTTTTCCTGCTGAGGAAAAGATAATATTGATGATGTAGGCTAACGGGAGCTAATTATTTTATTTACATGTATTGTTTCTCACAGATAGATGCAGAGATAGGGAGAAAGAAGAATACGACTATGGCTAATTCAAGCGAGTTTATTTACATGTATTGTTTCTCACAGATAGATGCAGAGATAGGGAGAAAGAAGAATACGACTATGGCTAATTCAAGCGATTCCGTCTCCGTTGATTTAATAATCATTTATCTTGGTTGGAGGTTTGGTTTAATTCAAGTTTTATCCATGTGCGCATTTAGTAGAAAATGCTTTAGTTCGTATACTGAATGGAACGTGTTCGCTAAAATGCTTAAATGTGTTAACTAATTTTCCATAATAATATTTGAGTTTGTTTCTTTTTATTTGTTGTGATTTGGTGGATTTTTTGTATACGCTTTTAGGGATGAACTCATGTCTATTCCCTAAAAGAAACAAACTCAAAGATTATGAAAAATTAGATCAGTTTGAAGCTATACATATTTCTAATTATGACAATAATATTCTACTACTTTTGAGAAACACACTTTTTTTAACAGATCATACAAAGGGAACAAATTTAAAGAATTCGTGAATTTTAAATGTGATTACGATTTAAAAAAAAAGATAATTGACATTGTAGTGATGGAGATGAGGTTTAAATATACATCAGATAGGGTGGTAATATTGGTGTGTTGTTGTTATTGGTTATTGAACTGTTAGGCTATATGGTGTGGAGAGTAACTCCCTCAACTCCTCTAAATGCCACATCAGCGTCACGTCATTTCTCCTTTCTTCTCCCTCAAACTAAGGAAACAGTGTTCCCCTTCTTTTTTTATTATTAAAGGTTTGACTTAAAAGATAAAATAAAAATTTGAGCCAATGAGGATGCTTGGTGGACACGGTGAAATTTCCACCAACTCACCAATACCCCATCGGGGGGGATCCCCTTCGGGCAAATTGCCAAATCAACTCCCCGAGCTCATTCCCCTAACCCACACCAAAGAGTCTTAGTGTGAATGGAAATTATTGGTGTGAATTGGTTTTTTTTCTTTTTTTTTTTTGAAGGCAAACTTTATTAACCACCCACAATAACTGGGAATTCTTCAAGGCGGAGACTCCCAAAAACCAAATGTTACCTTACATCAAAATTAAAATTTTGTCAATCCTTCCAACCCATTACACCCTTTTTACATCTACTGAAAAACCAAAAAAAAAAAAAAACCCAAAGCTTTTATATCCGAGACGATATCAACCACATTCCTTGTAACATCTTTAAAAATCTTCTCGTTCCATGCAAAAAAAAAAAAAAAAACCCTTATATGCTAATGAGAGATCTTTAAAAAAAAAAAAAAATATTGTAGTGATTTCAACATATTGATTAAAAAAGACCCGTAAAAGTCAAATATAGTATATTTATCTTCAGTTTTAATATGCAAACTTATATTATTAAATGAGAACGTGGTTTTTCAGTAGTAACTCAGTTAAATTTTCATAGTACTTTTCTCAAAAAGAGAAATTCATTAACACAAATTTTCTTAGTACTTTAACAGGCAATGCATTTGGGATCCTATTTTATTTTTTACCCATGATGTATTTACATATGGATGTACGAGTAATAGAATTGGATGTATATTTGAGTATAAACATTGCCTTAAATAGCCATTTTTATATAAGGAAATGAATGGTTACACAAGTAAATAAGCAAAAGATACACCATATATATTCAACAGGGTTTTTTTTTTGACCGACCAAACCCACCAAGCGACCCACAGTGGCAAAGACAGGGGCACAACCTGGCCCTCCCCAGACCCGAGGGTTGATTATCCCAGTGCGGGAAACCCCAAGGCTCGAACTTGAGACCTGTGGGGAAAACCCTCACACCTCCACCACTCTGCTGTGGCTTCATTGCTTTTTATTTCTTTTATAAAGTTGTATTATTTCAGTTAAGCTATGAAATTGTTTTTTATCGTTCATCAAGGACATGATTATGTTCTAAAGCGTTTTATGTTTTTAACCACATAACTTCACCTATATCACATAATTATATGCTTTTCAAACACATACACCCATAAACATTCATGTTTCAAAATCAAATTCACACATGCAATAAGATAAAAAGTTAATTCAATCATTCATACAAAGATGCACCAAGGTATAAACTAGAGGATTTTCACTAACTATATGAGTAATATTCACTTAATTACCTCTTTGTAAAAATACTTGACACCCAATTTTAATTTTATTGTTGTTAAGCTACCTGCTTACTCAATAAAGTTAATTCAATCATTCATACAAATATGCACTAAGGTATAATCTAGAGGACTTTTACTAAAGATATGACTTTTACTAACGATATGAGTAATATTCACTTTGAAATTTTAAAATTCGAAAATAATAATAATAATAATAATACTAATAATAATAATAATAATAAAAAAGACAAACCAAATCATATGCAACCCCAAACCTAGTCAATAAAATAAAACCGTAAAAAAATTAGCAAGAAATGGGTAAATCCATAAATTAGACCATTTATTATTATTATTATTATTATTATTATTATTATTATTATTATTATTATTATTATTATTATTATTATATAAAGATGAGCAAGAAAGCCTTACAAATCCGACAAATACACATACACCTCCATGGTTCTCTCTCTAAATTCTTCCACAAGCCAACATTCCCTCTCTCTCTCTAACACACACACACAGATTCTCTCTCTCTCTCTCTAACACACACACTCTATCTTTCTCTTCTCTCTATGTTGAGTGTTTTCTCTGCTCTCTCTCTATTTGGTTTCTAGGTATGCAAAAAAGGTCTAAAGCTCTTTTAATATACAATAATAAAAGATAAAAATGGAAAAGTAATAGTTGTCATTATTGTGAAAGAAAGCCTCTGAGCTTGCTGTTTGCTTGTACTGGAAAAATGTTTTAACATTTTCGTTGTTTAATCAGTATTTCGGAGGCGGGTTTGTAAAACCGGGTAATGATACAAAAAGAAAATCCGTACACCATCACCTTTTCAGAGTACTCATTTCTCATTGGAAAAGAGTTTTTTAGTTTCTTTATTTCTAGCTTATTTCATCAAGAAAAAACCTAAACTGATAACTATTAGGAAGGTGATTCAAATCTTTAGCTCATCCTTTATTCCTTTACAAGAGTGTGTTCATCTGGTATTCAAGGTTTTAAGAAACTTTTTTTTTTTTAATATGTTTTATGCTTTGTCTCTTTTAGTAGGGCTGTAATCTTGATCTTTAAGTGTGTATCGTTGTTTTTTTCTGCTTTAATTGTTGCAAAATGTCCTTGTTGTTCAAGGTTGTAAAAAAGAGAAGAAGCTCTCTTGTAGTTAACCCTCTTAAGGAAATAGTTAAAACCTAATTTTAAATTAACATGGGGGTTTTATTTTATTCTATCTTATAACATTAGTTTTCATATATATATATTTGATTCGATCAGCTTTTTTTAATCACAAGAGAGAACAAGAAAAATGTATAGAGTCGTTGAAATGCCTACAATTTGTTATTTGAGTTTTAATAGTTATAACCTAATTTTAAGATTTTGTTTTATAGATCCACAATTAAATACATTTTCTTTTAACTTTTTCGAAAATCTTATGTAAGAGCATTTACAATAACCCAGTTTTCTTGTTTTGGGAGGTGATGTGGGTGTGTGTGTGTGTGGGGGGGGGGGGTTGTTTTTGGAGACGAATGAGCTAAAAACTGCAAAGAGATAGAAAACAATCTATTTATAGCAGGGTTAGAATATTCGAGAGAGAAAACATACCAGCTCTCAATCTGAGCCACACGATCTACTTTATCACACGGATCGTAATCCAACGATCAGAAAAGCATCGGTAAGATAAACAATCACAAACCTTACAAGGCTTTTAATCATCAGGGCTTAAGTCAACAAAACGAGCCCAAATAAGTTTACGAGCCCAAATAAGTTCATGAGCTCATCATGAGCCCAATTGTTAAGCCCATAAACCATAACCAGTATTACAAGTCCAAACAACATGAACTTGTATTAATATTTTCTCAAAATATGTATAACCATGAAATTATGAAATATAACGCAATATTACATTTCATTATTTTTAACATACCGTAACAAATAAATTGATATTGAGAATCATAAACCACTAAGTAAAGACCATGTAAACTAAATTAAAATCAATTTTCTTTTATAAATTTGTCTCTACGTCGTAATAACCAAACATAATTTCGATAACAGAACCAGGGCTCATATATTTAATTAACTGTGTATATAGAAAGATTACTTACCTCATTGCCTTGAACCACATGGTCATAAAACGTGTTCAGTTTGGTACCACTCATACGATAATATGATCTAACAAGCAACTCGTGCTGATAACGTGTTGTGAAACTAGCCTAATAGCAAGAATATGAGAAAAGATAATAGGGGGAGAAAGAGATGTTTTATTCTTGATAGGTGTGTTTACAATGAGGTACAATGAGGGTATATATAGGAGTACAAAACTTAGAGAATAAGCTAATCTAACCACATTAATGTAATATATTTATAACATTAATGTCTTTGTTCAGTTGTTTGTTAAATAATGCTTAGAACTTTGATATTTATTGTATTTAATGTTTGACTCGACCCGATTTGAATCCCCGACCGAACATATCACCCGAAACATAGCTATAGAAAAGAAACAAAAATTAGGTCCCGTCTCGTGACCGGTGACTTCCGACCCCCGATCTGAATTCTCAAGCTTATTGAATATAAGTTATACTTGTGTTTGAGTTATTTGCGACACACTTAGAGTCAGATGTTATTCGAGCCAAACTTTAGCATGCAATCATTTAAGGGACCATAAGGCTAAAGTGTGTTATGTTTGATATATTTATCTACCAGACTATGAATAAAGTTAGTTTCAAAATCAAGAGCTATTGTTGATTTGTTGTACATATATTTAATTTAAGAAGTTGACTTTTTAGCAATATTTTTACATTTGAGAGTTTTATTTAGGGTGCAAACTAGCCGACTTATTTGAGCTCGACACGAAAAAACTTGAAACGAGCCAAGTCTAATCGAGCTCGAGTCTAAGCCCGAACCTAAAAATAAGTTCGTTAACCAAACAATATGTTTAACGAGTTCGAGCGAGCTCGGGCTCGGCTCTACTTTTATTTAACAAAAAAGGATATAAAAAAAACATAGAGCAATAATGTGTTTTTTATAGTAGGAAGACTAAGTGAGCAATCTAGATATAGTTGGTACTTTTAAACAAAATACATAAAACCGGTCCATAGCACTTCAAAGTTTAAACTGATAACTGAAATAAACAAAAAGCACATATATAATACCCAAATAACTTTTATATTTCCGTTATTTCCGGCATCTGTGGCACACCAATGTATCGGAAAAAGTCTGGTTTCACCCAAGTCAGTCCATCGGCTCCCCAACGCGTGCCATATGTGTTTTTGAATTGAACACTCATTCGCCCATCGGCTGAGACGTAAATTCCAATAATAAGAACAGCATGACGACGTTTAAGTTGTTCTGGCGTTAAATCATCTGGTCTTGTATACGGCCTCTCCCGAGTTGCAATAAATGCTTCATTACTTGTTAAGTCACCCATGCAACAGCTTCCTAACAGTGGGTATTGCGGCCCACTAGAACCAAAGTTGAGCAATAATGCCTTCACAATTGCTTCCTCCCCATAAACTGTCTTAAAACTCTCAACAGTGTATCTCTTTGAGTCTACTTGTGCCGGAACTCTCGGTCGAAGACGGAAATTTGGTTGTTTTTTTATGCTGTATAGCCCATTCGGCTTCTTTAGATGAGGTCCAAGACTTGCTATTATCTTACACCGTTCATTTATCAAGTATTGTGGAGAGAGAACAAGCCTTCCATACTTATGTGGGTTCCAAATTCGGTAAGTCATTGTTAAACACTGCGCCGTTGCATGCGCAACACACCAAGGGGTTTTTCCTTGGTCCCAAACATCCAGAAAAACGTTACCAACCGTTTTGAAAAGCGGTCTCCTGTATGATTAAACATTGCCAGATGATTTAACGCCAGAACAACTTAAACGTCGTCATGCTGTTCTTATTATTGGAATTTACGTCTCAGCCGATGGGCGAATGAGTGTTCAATTCAAAAACACATATGGTACGCGTTGGGGAGCCGATGGACTGACTTGGGTGAAACCTGACTTTTTCCGATACATTGGTGTGCCACAGATGCCGGAAATAACGGAAATATAAAAGTTATTTGGGTATTATATATGTGCTTTTTGTTTATTTCAGTTATCAGTTTAAACTTTGAAGTGCTATGGACCGGTTTTATGTATTTTGTTTAAAAGTACCAACTATATCTAGATTGCTCACTTAGTCTTCCTACTATAAAAAACACATTATTGCTCTATGTTTTTTTTATATCCTTTTTTGTTAAATAAAAGTAGAGCCGAGCCCGAGCTCGCTCGAACTCGTTAAACATATTGTTTGCTTAACGAACTTGGTTTTAGGTTCGGGCTTAGACTCGATCTCGATTAGACTTGGCTCTTTTCAAGTTTTTTCGTGTCGAGCTCAAATAAGTCGGCTAGTTTGCACCCTAAATAAAACTCTCAAATGTAAAAATATTGTTAAAAAGTCAACTTCTTAAATTAAATATATGTACAACAAATCAACAATAGCTCTTGATTTTGAAACTAACTTTATTCATAGTCTGGTAGATAAATATATCAAACATAACACACTTTAGCCTTATGGTCCCTTAAATGATTGCATGCTAAAGTTTGGCTCGAATAACATCTGACTCAAGTGTCGCAAATAACTCAAACACAAGTATAACTTATATTTAATAAGCTTGAGAATTCAGATCGGGGTCGGAAGTCACCGGTCACGAGACGGGACCTAATTTTTGTTTCTTTTCTATAGCTATGTTTCGGGTGATATGTTCGGTCGGGGATTCAAATCGGGTCGAGTCAAACATTAAATACAATAAATATCAAAGTTCTAAGCATTATTTAACAAACAACTGAACAAAGACATTAATGTTATAAATATATTACATTAATGTGGTTAGATTAGCTTATTCTCTAAGTTTTGTACTCCTATATATACCCTCATTGTACCTCATTGTAAACACACCTATCAAGAATAAAACATCTCTTTCTCCCCCTATTATCTTTTTTCATATTCTTGCTATTAGGCTAGTTTCACAACACGTTATCAGCACGAGTTGCTTGTTAGATCATATTATCGTATGAGTGGTACCAAACTGAACACGTTTTATGACCATGTGGTTCAAGGCAATGAGGTAAGTAATCTTTCTATATACACAGTTAATTAAATATATGAGCCCTGGTTCTGTTATCGAAATTATGTTTGGTTATTACGACATAGGGACAAATTTATAAAAGAAAATTGATTTTAATTTAGTTTACATACTTAGTGGTTTATGATTCTCAATATCAATTTATTTGTTACGGTATGTTAAAAATAATGAAATGTAATATTGCGTTATATTTCATAATTTCATGGTTATACATATTTTGAGAAAATATTAATACAAGTTCATGTTGTTTGGACTTGTAATACTGGTTATGGTTTATGGGCTTAACAATTGGGCTCATGATGAGCTCATGAACTTTTTTGGGCTCGTTTTGTTGACTTAAGCCCTGATGATTAAAAGCCTTGTAAGGTTTGTGATTTATCTTACCGATGCTTTTCTGATCGTTGGATTACGATCCGTGTGATAAAGTAGATCGTGTGGCTCAGATTGAGAGCTGGTGTGTTTTCTCTCTCGAATATTCTAACCCTGCTATAAATAGATTGTTTTCTCTCTCTTTGCAGTTTTTAGCTCATTCTCTCTCATATTCTTGTGTCTCTCTCAGTCTTGGGCAATTAGGGTTTGTAGATTCAACCAGAGGTTGAAGATCCTAATAGCTGATATTGTCTAGTCTTGATCTCTTACTTGTATTGATAGTAAGATTGTCTTAGTTCTTGTTGTATTTTTCATTTCTTATTCTAGTTTAGATCAACTGATTATCATCAGTTGATCAAGTATTGTATTCTTAGAGTTCTTCTGTTTGGAAGAACTCATCTGGGTATTCTGGGGTTTTTTTTGGGTTGGCTAAATAATATATTTTTGGTCGCCTGGTTTTGTCGCTATATCTTGTTCTTCTTGTGTTGTTGATGTATTATTTTGTGTTTGATTGAGAGATCTGTATAGTCTAAGTTTTTCACATGGTATCAGAGCCACTGAGCTCTTGATCCTTGGGTTTGTCGAAGTCTTCGGCTGTGTATTGAGTTCTGTTGTCTCTTGTATAGATCTGAAGGTATATCTTCAGATCTGGTAGTCTGTTGGTCTTTGTGTTGTTTAGGGTTTCGATCTAAGACATAGATCTTGACCTAAGACAACATAAATAGTAGATCTGATCTCTGTAGATCTTGTCTACTATTGAAGTCTTATTCTGTTTATGATCATCTTGTGGCTGGATATATTGTGAAGATCTGCTGATTGTCTGGAACTTTGGAAGTGGAATAAACCTACACTTGCTCTCACAACTCTGTACCCTAAGTGAAGGTACAGGTTGTGAGTTTGGAGAACCCTAACTTGGGTCCCCCTCACTGTGAGATCTTTCCTTTATCTCTTGTCTTGTATTGTTTTGTTTGTGTCTAGGAGCAATTGTCCGGGTTAGGGTGGACCGGAGTAGGCTCAATAACTGTATTGTGTGATTGTTTGTTTTTTGTCTATTGTTGGTTTGATCTTGTCTATTAGGAACATGCTCCTGTGATAAGACATGCACGGGCACCTTGAGTGATGAACCCATGATCTTGATCACTGTCACAGCTTCGCCTTAGTGGTCTGTATTTTGTATTGATTTTCTGTCTGTGTATTTGTTTCTTGTATTCTTGTGGTTATGGGTACTAATATTAGTCCCCAACCAAACCCTCTACCTATTGGATCAGGAGGTTCTGATCCTGGTAGTAGTGGTGTGTCTCTTATTAGTAGACTAGACATTAGTGACCCCTTGTATCTACATCCCAGTGATACAAGTAGTCTGACTATTATTTCTATAAAGCTAAAGGGTACTGAGAATTATACCATCTGGGCAAACTCTATGAAGCTTGCCTTGCAAGCTAAAAATAAGTTTGGGTTTGTAGATGGTACATGCATCAGGTCTGATAGTGATGAAGTCTTACAAAGTCAGTGAGATAGGTGCAATTCTGTGGTATTGTCTTGGTTGTTGAATTCTGTTTGGGTTTGTAGATGGTACATGCATCAGGTCTGATAGTGATGAAGTCTTACAGAGTCAGTGGGATAGGTGCAATTCTGTGGTATTGTCTTGGTTGTTGAATTCTGTTAGTGAGGAGTTGTTTCTAGGACAAGTTTTTTCAAAGTTAGCTAAAGATGTATGGGAAGAGTTAGATGAGACATATAATAAAATTGATGGGTCTATAGTGTTTAATATCACTACTAGAAAAAGAGCCTTCCTTGACACTTTTTTTATGACATACCATATTTAATGACATGCAAAAGTGCATGTCATAAAAAAAATGTCATCTTTGGAAAAAAAAAATGATAATTTCTTGACGTTTTTTTATGCGTGTCAATAATTTTCCGTCATAAAATAAAAAACATGACGGTTTTGAAATCGCGTGTCATGTTTTGTGTCACGTAAAATCTAAAAACATTTCTCTCAGCACGGTTTCCCGTAAGTCTTCTGATTCCCTCTCTCAAATCAACCCCCTCTCTGAGCTCTCAAATCAAACCCTAATCAAATCCACCCAAAATCAACGTTCTACCTGCTCGTTCCTAAAAACCCTCACCATCATCAACCTCATCAACGAAGATAATGGCTTAACCCTAACAAGTTCTGCTCGTTCCAACCCAGCATCAGCATCAACATCGTTCTGCTCCTGCTCCTGCTCGTTGTAAGTTTTATTAGTTTACTTTTTACTGTTTATGTGTTGTTTTTGTTGTTAATGTAGTTTCTATGATTTTGTTGACTAGATGAGATCCGATTAGGTTAGATTAGGTGTACTTATGTACGATTGATGCTCGATTGTTCAAGAAAACATGTATGTTATAAGTTATTTTTTAAGTGTGAGGCTTTGGTTTCAGTGGTTAGATGGTCGGTTACGATGGTGGATACGGTTAAAGAGGTCGGCCGCCCAGACTTGCTAGGGTTCCGACGAGTTTTCGGTAGTCGGTAACCCGATTCAGGTTTGCATGTTTCAGTGTGATGTATGTCTTTTGGAACCCTCATAATTTCATATTTATTCTGATGTAGATATGTATATGTGTGTTGGTTGTGCAGATAAAATTGAAGAACAGTAGGCCTGCATCATCTACTCTTGGTTGATTTATTCATTTGTATGCCTACACTTTTCCGATTCAGTATTGGGGGTGTGCATTTTTTCCTGCTGAGGAAAAGATAATATTGATGATGTAGGCTAACGGGAGCTAATTATTTTATTTACATGTATTGTTTCTCACAGATAGATGCAGAGATAGGGAGAAAGAAGAATACGACTATGGCTAATTCAAGCGAGTTTATTTACATGTATTGTTTCTCACAGATAGATGCAGAGATAGGGAGAAAGAAGAATACGACTATGGCTAATTCAAGCGATTCCGTCTCCGTTGATTTAATAATCATTTATCTTGGTTGGAGGTTTGGTTTAATTCAAGTTTTATCCATGTGCGCATTTAGTAGAAAATGCTTTAGTTCGTATACTGAATGGAACGTGTTCGCTAAAATGCTTAAATGTGTTAACTAATTTTCCATAATAATATTTGAGTTTGTTTCTTTTTATTTGTTGTGATTTGGTGGATTTTTTGTATACGCTTTTAGGGATGAACTCATGTCTATTCCCTAAAATAAACAAACTCAAAGATTATGAAAAATTAGATCAGTTTGAAGCTATACATATTTCTAATTATGACAATAATATTCTACTACTTTTGAGAAACACACTTTTTTTAACAGATCATACAAAGGGAACAAATTTAAAGAATTCGTGAATTTTAAATGTGATTACGATTTAAAAAAAAAGATAATTGACATTGTAGTGATGGAGATGAGGTTTAAATATACATCAGATAGGGTGGTAATATTGGTGTGTTGTTGTTATTGGTTATTGAACTGTTAGGCTATATGGTGTGGAGAGTAACTCCCTCAACTCCTTCAAATGCCACATCAGCGTCACGTCGTTTCTCCTTTCTTCTCCCTCAAACTAAGGAAACAGTGTTCCCCTTCTTTTTTTATTATTAAAGGTTTGACTTAAAAGATAAAATAAAAATTTGAGCCAATGAGGATGCTTGGTGGACACGGTGAAATTTCCACCAACTCACCAATACCCCATCGGGGGGGGGGGGGGGGGGGATCCCCTTCGGGCAAATTGCCAAATCAACTCCCCGAGCTCATTCCCCTAACCCACACCAAAGAGTCTTAGTGTGAATGGAAATTATTGGTGTGAATTGGTTTTTTTTCTTTTTTTTTTTGAAAGGCAAACTTTATTAACCACCACAATAACTGGGAATTCTTCAAGGCGGAGACTCCCAAAAACCAAATGTTACCTTACATCAAAATTAAAATTTTGTCAATCCTTCCAACCCATTACACCCTTTTTACATCTACTGAAAAACCAAAAAAAAAAACCCAAGGCTTTTATATCCGAGACGATATCAACCACATTCCTTGTAACATCTTTAAAAATCTTCTCGTTCCATGCAAAAAAAAAAAAAAAAAAAAATCCCTTATATGCTAATGAGAGATCTTTAAAAAAAAAAAATATTGTAGTGATTTCAACATATTGATTAAAAAAGACTCGTAAAAGTCAAATATAGTATATTTATCTTCAGTTTTAATATGCAAACTTATATTATTAAATGAGAACGTGGTTTTTCAGTAGTAACTCAGTTAAATTTTCATAGTACTTTTCTCAAAAAGAGAAATTCATTAACACAAATTTTCATAGTACTTTAACAGGCAATGCATTTGGGATCCTATTTTATTTTTTACCCATGATGTATTTACATATGGATGTACGAGTAATAGAATTGGATGTATATTAGAGTATAAACATTGCCTTAAATAGCCATTTTTATATAAGGAAATGAATGGTTACACAAGTAAATAAGCAAAAGATACACCATATATATTCAACAGGGTTTTTTTTTTGACCGACCAAACCCACCAAGCGACCCACAGTGGCAAAGACAGGGGCACAACCTGGCCCTCCCCAGACCCGAGGGTTGATTATCCCAGTGCGGGAAACCCCAAGGCTCGAACTTGAGACCTGTGGGGAAAACCCTCACACCTCCACCACTCTGCTGTGGCTTCATTGCTTTTTATTTCTTTTATAAAGTTGTATTATTTCAGTTAAGCTATGAAATTGCTTTTTATCGTTCATCAAGGACATGATTATGTTCTAAAGCGTTTTATGTTTTTAACCACATAACTTCACCTATATCACATAATTATATGCTTTTCAAACACATACACCCATAAACATTCATGTTTCAAAATCAAATTCACACATGCAATAAGATAAAAAGTTAATTCAATCATTCATACAAAGATGCACCAAGGTATAAACTAGAGGACTTTCATTAACTATATGAGTAATATTCACTTAATTACCTCTTTGTAAAAATACTTGACACCCAATTTTAATTTTATTGTTGTTAAGCTACCTGCTTACTCAATAAAGTTAATTCAATCATTCATACAAATATGCACCAAGGTATAATCTAGAGGACTTTTACTAAAGATATGACTTTTACTAACGATATGAGTAATATTCACTTTGAAATTTTAAAATTCGAAAATAATAATAATAATAATAATAATAATAATAATAATAATAATAATAATAATAATAATAAAAAAGACAAACCAAATCATATGCAACCCCAAACCTAGTCAATAAAATAAAACCGTAAAAAAATTAGCAAGAAATGGGTAAATCCATAAATTAGACCATTTATTATTATTATTATTATTATTATTATTATTATTATTATTATTATTATTATTATTATATAAAGATGAGCAAGAAAGCCTTACAAATCCGACAAATAAACATACACCTCCATGGTTCTCTCTCTAAATTCTTCCACAAGCCAACATTCCCTCTCTCTCTCTAACACACACACACAGATTCTCTCTCTCTCTCTCTCTCTCTAACACACACACTCTATCTTTCTCTTCTCTCTATGTTGAGTGTTTTCTCTGCTCTCTCTCTATTTGGTTTCTAGGTATGCAAAAAAGGTCTAAAGCTCTTTTAATATACAATAATAAAAGATAAAAATGGAAAAGTAATAGTTGTCATTATTGTGAAAGAAAGCCTCTGAGCTTGCTGTTTGCTTGTACTGGAAAAATGTTTTAACATTTTCGTTGTTTAATCAGTATTTCGGAGGCGGGTTTGTAAAACCGGGTAATGATACAAAAAGAAAATCCGTACACCATCACCTTTTCAGAGTACTCATTTCTCATTGGAAAAGAGTTTTTTAGTTTCTTTATTTCTAGCTTATTTCAACAAGAAAAAACCTAAACTGATAACTATTAGGAAGGTGATTCAAATCTTTAGCTCATCCTTTATTCCTTTACAAGAGTGTGTTCATCTGGTATTCAAGGTTTTAAGAAACTTTTTTTTTTTTAATATGTTTTATGCTTTGTCTCTTTTAGTAGGGCTGTAATCTTGATCTTTAAGTGTGTATCGTTGTTTTTTTCTGCTTTAATTGTTGCAAAATGTTCTTGTTGTTCAAGGTTGTAAAAAAGAGAAGAAGCTCTCTTGTAGTTAACCCTCTTAAGGAAATAGTTAAAACCTAATTTTAAATTAACATGGGGGTTTATTTTATTCTATCTTATAACATTAGTTTTCATATATATATTTGATTCGATCAGCTTTTTTTAATCACAAGAGAGAACAAGAAAAATGTATAGAGCCGTTGAAATGCCTACAATTTGTTATTTGTTATAATATAACAAGAATTAACACAAGATTAGTGCTAAAACTTAAGAACTTTAGAAAGAATGTAAGATAAAGAAGTAGAGAAATGTATAACTTATGAAAGTGTATACATGAGGTGCATTTTCTCATCTACCTTAAGCTAGTATTTATACTACAAAAGATTAACTATTTGGTAGACAAGTTTAACTATTTGGATTGACTAGTAGCATGGTACATTATCTTTAAGTTTGACAAAGGGGTCATTCACTTGCTTGGTAAATCAAGGAGGTAAATCTTATCCTTGAATGGTGATTCTTCATAACACTCCCCCTTGGATGACACTTTGCAAACTTCGGGATCTTGAAGTACTGCCTCATTAAAAACCTTGCTAAAGAAAAACCCAATGGGAAAAAACCTTAGCTAAGGGAAAAAGAGTGCAGTTTGTGGCTCCCCCTGAAGTTGCAATTTGTAAGGCATTACATTCTGCGTACGTGACGCATGCCAATGTCATGAACGTGTTTCCTGAAAGTTGCTGTAGGGAGTGCTTTTGTGAAAAGATCAGCTGAATTGTTGCTGGATTGTACATATCTCATCTCAACCTGATTGTCTTTAATAAGGTCTCGAGTGTATGCAAAGAATCTTGGTGGTATATGTTTTGTTCTGTCACTTTTGATATACCCTTCTTTCATCTGTGAGACACAAGCTGCATTATCTTCGTAGATAGGAGTTGGAGTTCGATCTTTCTCTAGTCCGCAAGAAGTCAATATGTGTTGTGACATAGATCTTAGCCATATGCATTCTCTTGAAGCTTCATGTAGTGCAATAACTTCAGCGTGATTTGAGGATGTTGCAACAAGTGTTTGTTTCTGAGAACGCCATGAAATCGCAGTTCCTCCATTCATAAATACGTATCCAGTTTGAGATTTTGCTTTATGGGGATCGGATAAATAACCTGCATCTGCATAACCAACTAACCCTACTTTTGAATCGTTAGGATAAAACAAGCCTAAATCAACAGTACCTCGAAGGTATCGGAAAATATGTTTAATCCCATTCCAGTGCCTTTTAGTAGGAGCTGAACTAAATCTTGCTAACAAATTAACTGCAAAAGAAATGTCAGGTCTTGTACAATTAGTAAGATACATAAGAGCTCCAATTGCACTGAGGTATGGTGTCTCTTGACCAAGAATCTCTTCATTATCTTCGCATGGGCGAAATGGATCATTATCGACATTGAGTGATCTAACAACCATCGGGGTGCTTAAAGGATTTGCCTTGTCCATGTTAAAGCGTTTTAAGAGTTTTTCTGTATAAGTTGATTGATGCACAAGTATTCCATTATTCATGTGCTCTATCTGTAAACCAAGACAATATTTTGTTTTTCCAAGGTCTTTCATTTCAAACTCTTTCTTTAAAAGACCAATTGCTTCATGAATTTCTTCATGTGTCCCAATTATATTTAAATCATCAACATATACAGCTATGATCACATATCCTGATGTAGTCTTTTTAATAAAGACGCATGGACATATAAGATTATTTATGTAACCTTTACTCACAAGATACTCACTCAAACGATTGTACCACATCCGTCCAGATTGTTTCAACCCATATAAAGATCTTTGCAATTTGATTGAACACATTTCTTTGGGTTTTGAACTTAATGCTTCAGGCATTTTAAATCCTTCTGGAATTTTCATATAGATGTCAGTATCAAGTGATCCATATAAGTAAGCTGTAACAACATCCATAAGGCGCATTTCTAAATTTTTAGAAACTGCTAAGCTGATTAAATACCTAAACGTAATAGCATCCATAACAGGAGAATACGTTTCTTCATAATCAATTCCTGGTCTTTGAGAAAAACCTTGAGCAACAAGTCTAGCCTTATATCTTGTAACTTCATTTTTCTCATTTCGTTTTCGTACAAAAACCCATTTATACCTTACAGGCTTTATGACCTTAGGTGTAATGACAATCGGTCCAAACACCTTTCGTTTGTTAAGTGAATCTAATTCAGCTTGCATAGCACCTTTCCATTTATCCCAGTCATGCCTATTTTGACAATCAATGACGGATTTTGGTTCGGGATCATCATCTCCACTCATGATGTCACTTGCTACAGAGTAAGAAAATATCTCATCAATATTTTCCATTCCATGTCGATTCCATAAATATGTGTATGACCATAGTTGATTGACATCTCTTGATTAGTATCATTCATCTCTTCCTCATGAGAGGTTTTGGGATTCAGTGTTCCATCAAGATCATTATCTTTATGGTCAACTTCCTTTTCATGCCTTTTCTTTTTCGAGGATTTTTGTCCTTCGAACCGATTGGCCTTCCACGTTTCAAACGTTTATGAGATTCATGAGCCATCTCATTATCTATTTGCTTATTTGGAATCTCAACTCGAGCGGGAGCATTAGCAGCTGGTATATGAGATTTAGTGACTCTACTTGTATCAGTAAATGCATTAGGCAATTGATTTGCAATTTGTTGCAGATGTATTATCTTTTGAACCTCTGTCTTACATTGTTTTGTTTTTGGATCAAGATGGGACAATGAAGGCACACACCATGAGACATCATTTTCTTGTTTTTTCTTTTCTCCCCCTAATGCCGGGAATATTGCCTCGTTAAAGCGACAATCAGCAAAACGTGCTGTAAATACATCACCTGTTAAAGGTTCAAGATATCTAATGATGGAGGCTGTTTCATATCCAACATATATTCCCAACCTTCTTTGGGGACCCATTTTTGTGCGTTGTGGTGGTGTAATAGGAACATACACTGCACACCCAAAAACTCTAAGATGAGAAATGTCTGGCTCATGGCCAGAAGCAAGTTGTAGGGGAGAGTATTTATGATTTGCACTTGGTCTTAAACGAATTAATGACCCGACATGTAAAATTGCATGCCCCCAAACAGACACAGGAAGTTTCGTTCTCATTATTAATGGTCTAGATATTAGTTGTAGACGTTTGATCAATGATTCAGCTAAACCATTTTGTGTGTGTACATGAGCAACAGGGTGTTCGACAATAATTCCCACAGCCATGCAATAATCATTGAAAGCATGTGATGTAAATTCACCCGCATTATCAAGTCTCACCCTTTTAATGGTATAATCAGGAAAATGTGCTCGTAATTTGATTATTTGAGCAAGAAATTTTGCAAATGCAACATTACGAGTTGATAGTAAAGAGATATGAGACCATCTGCTAGATGCGTCTATCAAGACCATGAAGTATCTAAATGGTCCACATGGTGGATGAATTGGTCCACATATATCACCTTGAATTCTTTCAAGAAACATTGGTGATTCCTTTTCAACTTTTAAGGGTGAAGGTCTTGTGATTAATTTTCCAAGTGAGCAAGATGTACATAGGGGCATTTTATCTGATTGTGGGATCTTTTGATATTTCAATGGATGTCCATAAGTGTTTTCAATTATCCTTTTCATCATTGTAGATCCTGGATGACCTAATCTGTCATGCCATAAGTTAAGTACCTCAAGATCATAAGGACTTTCCTTAACTGCCATATGTGCCTCAGGCACATTAATATATGTATAATGCAAACCAGATGGGAGCATGGGCAGTTTTTCTAAAACGTGATCTTTGCTCATGATGTGCAAATATTTTTCATCATCAATAGTCCTTGACTGAGTATCATATCCATTGTGATATATGCTTTTGAAACTTAATAAGTTTCTCATTGATTTGGGAGAAAATAAAGCATTTTCTATCAAAAGCTTTGTACCATTTGGTAATACTAAATTAGCTTTTCCCACACCTTCTATCAAATCCGTAGGACCAGATATTGTATTAATGGTTCCTTTTGTTGAGTTCAATTCATAAAAATATTTCTTCCATTTAAGTATAGTGTGCGTGGCTCCACTATCCGCTACACATATATCCGCATCATTTGTTTGACCTTGTGCTCCAATTGTATTCATTTTAATCTTGAAAATATGAAGAAAAATAATAAGTTTATAAAGAAGACTTTGCGAAATTTTCAATAAGAAGTTTATTTATTAGTTAAAAACGTTACATGCAAAGGAAAGACAATAGAACACAATAAAGATAGTTATAACAAGGGAAATACATAATTTGTTACATATAGTTATTATGGTCTAGCAACGCTTGTTTTTAGAGTTCCATGTCATTATTAAAGTCTGCGGCGTTCAGCTCAACATTGTCATCAAAGTTATCAACATGGTTAACTTCCTTCTCGTTTCGCTTGATAGAGGCTTGGTATAGTTCACACAAATGTGGTGGTGTACGACAAGCCTTTGACCAGTGGTTTGTGCTTCCACATCTAAAACAGGAAGTACCATTGTTTTCGGACCTACCAGCTTCATTCCTTTTGTTATACTGGTTGGAATTGTTATTTTGTGGTGCGTGGTGATAAGTATTTCTTTGATTTTGGCCACGTCCACGACCACGACCGCGACCACGTCCACGGCCATAAGAATTACCTTGGTAATTATTATTGCCTTTGAAAGAATGGTTGCGACCATTAAAACGACTTTTATTAGAACGGCCTCGGCCACGACCTTTTCCCCATTGTCTTCTAGAGTCTTTATTTTCATCGATAATAGCATTTGCTTCTGGAATTGCTAGTGATCCTGTGGGACGAGCTTGATGATTTTTCATTAATAGCTCGTTGTTTTTCTCTGCTACGAGGAGAAATGAATTTAGATCAGAATATCTTCTAAAATTTAGCAATCGATATTGTTGTTGCAAGTTTATATTCGATGCATGAAATGTGGAGAAAGTTTTCTCCAACATGTCTTCCTCGGTAACAGTTTGCCCACAGAATCGGAGCGTTGAGCATATTCTAAACAAGGCAGATGTATACTCATTAACTTTTTTAAAATCTTGGAACCGAATATTGTTCCATTCATCTCTAGCAGTGGGAAGTAAAACTTCCCTTTGATGATCAAATCTGCTTTTTAATTCTTTCCATAAAACGTATGGATCATCACAATTTGAATATTCAAATTGTAATATCTCATCAATGTGTTTGTGAAGGAAGACATCAGCTTTTGCTTTGTCTTGTTCGGTGCAGTCATTTCCTTCCGTTATCGTTTCCAAAACACCCATTGATTTGAGATGTCGCTTAACATGTGCCGTCCACGGCATATAATTGTCTCCGGTGATATTAAGAGCCGGAAATTCAATTTTTGCGATGTTTGCCATTTTATTTCTAAACACAAATAAGATAAATATTATATTAGGATCTACTTACTTATATAAATTGAGATAAAGTACATTGGTAGAGCTACAAACAAATAAACGAATAAGAAATGATTAAAATTTTCAGGTGGGAGATTAGCAATTAAAAACGGAAGCACTATCAACATTACGGCGGCCAACACCAAAACTGGGTGAATCATCTTTGAGAAATTATCTTGTGTAATCTAGAAAAGAAGAGCGTTTATTTATTTTTATTTTTAGTGAAAACAAGATTGATAATTGGTAATTTATAGGGGTAAATTTATACCCGTTTTATAACGGCTATATTATTGTTTTATAACCGTTATACAACGGTTATATATGTATTTGTAAATAAGATAATTAGTGAAGTATTAAATAAAAGTTATTTTATAAGACATAAGATTAGTATGCACAATAATAAGAATAAAAATGTTAGTACACATAAACAAACGTAAGCTTTAAATGAAATGTTAGCGTGCATATGTAAATAAAGGTTAGTTGCGATAAAAGTAAAAGTTAGATGCATAATTAAAAGTTAGATGCATAAATAAAAGTTAGAGTGTTAGTAGTCCCGTAGTTATAAATGTCTATTACATATTGTTTCTATACTTAGTCCCTTTTTTTTTCAAAGTATATTAGAATATTAATGAAGTGCTTACAGTGCTTATAATGGATGTCTTTGTGGTTAAAGCCTTTCTTGATTAAGACATAAGCTACTCGTGCTGATAACGTGTTATAATATAACAAGAATTAACACAAGATTAGTGCTAAAACTTAAGAACTTTAGAAAGAATGTAAGATAAAGAAGTAGAGAAATGTATAACTTATGAAAGTGTATACATGAGGTGCATTTTCTCATCTACCTTAAGCTAGTATTTATACTACAAAAGATTAACTATTTGGTAGACAAGTTTAACTATTTGGATTGACTAGTAGCATGGTACATTATCTTTAAGTTTGACAAAGGGGTCATTCACTTGCTTGGTAAATCAAGGAGGTAAATCTTATCCTTGAATGGTGATTCTTCATAACATTATTTGAGTTTTAATAGTTATAACCTAATTTTAAGATTTTGTTTTATAGATCCACAATTAAATACATTTTCTTTTAACTTTTTCGAAAATCTTATGTAAGAGCATTTACAATAACCCAGTTTTCTTGTTTTTGGAGGTGATGTTGGTGTGGGGGGGGGGGGGGGGGGGGGGGGGGGTTTGTTTCATTTTTGATCATTGTGAGCTTTGTTTTTGGAACTCATCTTTGGGCTAAGTTGTGAAAAAAAAAACATGAAACCTTTTAGATATTTAATGAAAAATAATATGTTTTTAGGTGTTTTTGAGATTTCCTAAGTAGGTGAGTTTTTAGGTTGTTTCATTTTTGATCATTGTGAGCTTTGTTTTTGGAACTCATCTTTGGGCTAAGTTGTGAAAAAAAAAAACATGAAACCTTTTAGATATTTAATGAAAAATAATATGTTTTTAGGTGTTTTTGAGATTTCCTAAGTAGGTGAGTTTTTAGGTGTTTTTGAGATGTTTTTGATTCGCTATGTGATGTTTTTGATTCGTCTAAGCGCCTAAACGCCTAGGCGGCAGGCGCTTAGGCGATTAGGTGCCTAGGGTAATCAAACACCTAAGTGCCTAAGAAAGATCTTAGCCTAGCTGGAACCATATCAAAATAACATGTATTTTTATCCAACGTACAAAGATGTGTTTATTAATATGGATGTAAAAGAAATATTCATCACAAAATATAAATTTTCATACCATAAATCAAATTTGTTGTAGCACTTTACACCAAATTCTTTACCATTCAAGTTTGCTAGCACCTCGTATTTATTGGCGAATCATACGCCTAGGAGCTTATTCGCTTAGGCGCTTACATTTTTTGTGCCACCACCTAAAACGGTTGAAAAATGAGGAAGAGTAGTTCAGTTGGATCAGGAATTGGTTCGGATGCCTGTTTGAGTGATGATACATTGAACACTAGGTGCATTTGAGCATTTCGAGGCAGTTCCGATCTATATGCTACTTAACCTATTTTCTCAATGACCAAACAAGGATCAAAATACTTTAGAGACAGTCGAGTGACTAGTGTTTTAAGAGATTTTTGTAACGGTTGTAGTTTAAATAAGTCCATGATCCAACTTCCAAACTTCTTTCAGTCCTATAAGCATATGCAAGGAAGCCTTCATAATATTTATGATTTCTTTTCTAGCACAACATGTTTGAGCTAACTCCGCTACATTAGAATCTCTGGTGATATAATGAACATGTAATAATGTAATGGAGATGCATAGCCATAGAGAGCTTTAAAATGTGTGATTTCCTCTCTAGCACACAATATTTCAACTAACTCCGTAACATTAGACTTCACACATCTATTTACAACTTTTGTCTTGTTAAGATCATCCTTCCTACTTGTATTTCCAAAATGATACTTGCTGTTTTTATCTACTTGTATTGATGTTGTAGGGTACTCAATTGGGTCAAGCCCAATAGCCCAAGAAATCAAAATCATTAAATGTAAGAGTGGGTCAAGCCCAAGCCCAACAAGGAAGCCCATTAGGGTTTTACCCACCCCCACTCTATAAATAGAGGGGCAAAGCATGCCATACAACTCAGATTGGTCTGAGTACAAGACCTCTCTCACTCTCTCTAAAACTCTCTCTAGAGTTATTCTCTCTAATAAGACTTTCAGCAGCAGCAGGCTGAAGCCTTGAAGCCTTCGAGCTGCTGATATGCATTCTTAACAATCTACAACCATGCTGATTCCACATCCAAGCCGGCTCTAACAGCCACTACATGCGGAATCACGCTCTGTTACTCGCAAGACTCAGCCTTCATCAGGCTTACGTGGTTGGTCCCTAGTTGTAACTCGGGATCAAGAGTTCTTTTCTTCAACATCATGCTCTTATTCTTTATCTCTTCTTAAGTTAACCAATAATAACAACATTCTGACTTTGGGTTGATCCCAAATCAGAATCATAACAACTAAAATATCAAAACTCTTGAACCTCCCATCTACGTTTGCAACGTAGAGGGACACCACGACTTGCGTTAGGTAAACCGAAACCCTTTAACCCTTTTACCTCTTCTGACGAGTTCTTTCATGCTGCTGGTCTAACCCTTTAAGCAGCAGACGAGGTCAGAAGCCTGACGACCTTGGAACGTTCAGACCCTCTCCGGACACATATTTGTTGTAGCAACATGTATTAAGTACTTTTCAACACATTAACCGCAAACTAATCTTCAACTAACTTTTTACAAATTTATTTTACATTTTCCATTAACTAAAAAATAGTATTTGTTATTATGTAGTGCTTGCTGCTATGGAGGAAGACGACCAGCCCGAGTAAGTATTTGGATTCTTTAAAAAATCATTTGTTTAGTATATAGCCGAATCATGAGTTTTCATATGTTGATACGATATTTACGGGTTTGGGTGAGTTTCAGGTAGAACATGTGAACCCATTTAGCTAAATATAGGGGGTTCGTGTCAACTTGGACGGGTTAACCCGTTTAACTCATTTATTGGTGTCGTTGCTAATAGTCTAATTTCTTGTAGTATATTTTGTATTTTTCCAACATGTTTTATGTCATAAATTAAATTAGTTGGGAATTTTATGCCATAATTAGAACTTGAGAAATTGCCATAAGTTTTTATAATTAAAATGTAATCGCTTGATATTCATTTGTGTTTTTTATAGTAAAATTTTAATTCTACATGTTAATTTGTGCGGAAAAATTAAAAATGAAACTCGGGTTGAACGAGACTTGTTCGAGTCAACACACAAATATTCATGTCGTGTTCAGGTTCATACGTATGACGCCATGTTCGGATTCATTGTTGTAATATCATCATTTTTAACAAAGTGCAATCCTATGATACCAAGAACATATCATAGATCCTTTACATACAGCTCAGTGGTGGACAACCCACTTTTGCTTTGGAGAGAGTTGGGTTCGATCCCCATGGGAGGTATTGTGAGGGAATTGCCATATGATGGTCGAAACTAGCCTGCGTGCAGGTGCCAGGTTCGATTCTGATGGTCACCCCGGTTATCTAGTACCGTGCACTTACTCCAGAGAGGCCTGCCTCTTATGGAGGGTGCAACATCTGTCAAGTGGCAGAAAATTTTTCGGGGGAGAGCCCTAGCTCCCTACTGCACAGGGAGGTATTTAGCCTTCCAAAGGGCCGGCCACTCCCGCGACACGGGGCTTTGCCAGTTTGATGTCATTGAGTGTGTGGCTAGGGGGACCTGTTTGGGCCAACGTGATGATTTATGCCACGCAAATTGAAAGTCACCTCTAAAAAAAAAAAAAAAAAAAAATCATAGGATAGAGTGGTCATTTGCATTAGTAGCATAGTTTAAGGGTAGTGAGTGTACTAGTGTAGCCAGTGTATGAGTTTTTAGTGGAAGAATGGAGAATGTGTAGAAAACCATTTATGAAAGTGATACTAAACATAACCGTCATGACAGCTACTGCTTCATTGTCGTATATAAACCAACATGATAATGATAATGATAATGATAATGATAATGATAATGATAATGATAATGATAATGATAATGATAATGATAATGATAATGATAATGATAATGATAATGATAATGATAATGATAATGATAATGATAATGATAATGATAATGATAATGATAATAATAATAATAATAATAATAATAATAATAATAATAATAAAACCTAGGACCCAACATAAACATATGAGTTGGGACCGACCCGTTTGACCCGTACATAATAATAATACTTTTATCAATCTAAGTTTATTATCTTCATTCAACCCAAATTAGTTTGGTTGCATTCTTCACATCTTTCTTTGCAATCTTTGTCTTAGATTCTACACTCACTGCATCCACATAATGTGATACTGTGCTTGTAATAATTATATCGTATTTTATGTTAGTAACTCGCAATGTTTAATCATACAGGAAACCGCTTTTCAAAACGGTTGGTAACGTTTTTCCGGATGTTTGGGACCAAGGGAGTACCCCTTGGTGTGTTGCGCATGCAACGGCACAGTGTTTAACAATGGTTTACCGAATTTGGAACCCGCATAAGCATGGAAGGCGTGTTTTCTCTCCACAATACTTGATAAATGAACGGTGTAAGAAAATAGCAAGTCTTGAACCTCATCTAAAGAAGCCGAATGGGCTATACAGCATAAAAAAACAACCAAATCTCCGTCTTCGACAGAGAGTTCCGGCACAAGTAGACTCAAAGAGATACACTGTTGAGAGTTTTAAGACAGTTTATGGGGAGGAAGCAATTGTGAAGGAATTATTGTTCAACATTGGTTCTAGAGGGCCGCAATACCCACTGTTAGGAAGCTGTTGCATGGGTAAGTTAAAAAGTAAGCGAGCATTTCGTGCAACTCGGGAGAGGCCGTATACAAGAAAAAATGATTTAACGACAGAACAACTTAAACGTCGTCATGCTGTTCTTATTATTGGAATTTACGTCTCAGCCGATGGGTAAATGAGTGTTCAATTCAAAAACACATATGGCACGCGTTGGGGGCGTGATGGACTGACTTGGGTGAAACCAGACTTTTTCCGATACATTGGTGTGCCACAGATGCCGGAAATAACGGAAATATAAATGTTATTTGGGTATTAAACATATATATTGTGATATATGTGCTTTTAGTTTATTTCAGTTATCAGTTTAAACTTTGAAGTGCTATGGACCGGTTTTATGTATTTTGTTTAAAACTACCAACTATATCTAGATTGCTCACTTAGTCTGCCTACTATAAAAAACACATTATTGCTCTATGTTTTTTTTATATCCTTTTTGTTAAATAAAAGTAGAGACGAGCCCGAGCTCGCTCGAACTCGTTAAACATATTGTTTGCTTAACGAACTTGTTTTTAGGTTCGGGCTTAGACTCGAGCTCGATTAGACTTGGCTCGTCTCAAGTTTTTTCGTGTCGAGCTCAAATAGGTCGGCTAGTTTGCACCCTAAATAAAACTCTCAAATGTAAAAATATTGCTAAAAAGTCAACTTCTTAAATATATGTACAACAAATCAACAATAGCTCTTGATTTTGAAACTAACTTTATTCATAGTCTGGTAGATAAATATATCAAACATAACACACTTTAGCCTTATGGTCCCTTAAATGATTGCATGCTAAAGTTTGGCTCGAATAACATCTGACTCAAGTGTGTCGCAAATAACTCAAACACAAGTATAACTTATATTCAATAAGCTTGAGAATTCAGATCGGGGGGTCGGAAGTCACCGGTCACGAGACGGGACCTAATTTTTGTTTCTTTTCTATAGCTATGTTTCGGGTGATATGTTCGGTCGGGGATTCAAATCGGGTCGAGTCAAACATTAAATACAATAAATATCAAAGTTCTAAGCAGTATTTAACAAACAACTGAACAAAGACATTAAAACATTAAAAATGAGCTTTTTGAAGTCTTGACATTTACTCAGATTTTCATTATCAATTCCCTCTACTTGTTCTTCAATCTTTCTTTTCAAAAATATGTTATGGTTTTATTCTTCCCCATAGTATAATCTAATAATATAAAAATAAAATCAAGCTATTAAATTAAATAAGTTTAGGGCGAAAATTCGGCTCCAATTAAAGCCCCAATTTCTATCTAAAGTCATAATTATTTTCAGCCTTAATTAAAAGCAAATACCTTTTTACTTTTTCCCATAATTACCTTAATCTAGTTTAAAAAAATCAAATTGGTGGGTTTTCTTGCTCATTTGATAAATTTTGCAAGACCCAAATGGAATAAGCAAATAAAGACAGCAAAAAAGTAAACTTTATTATAAATTAAGTGGAAAGATGGAGGAAATGTAGTTTCTTTACCTTTGATCTGGGATTAACCGATTAAGTGAAAGGAAGAAAGCATTCAAAGGTTGGATATGAGATTAAAAAAAAAGTGATGGGGTGTAAAATCATAGATCTGTGAAGAAGATGATGAGAAATATTAGTGAACTTGGCGTATTTTCAACCTTACAGTCCCTGCTATGTTTCTTAGAAAAAGTAGTTATGAGTTATAAATTTTTAGGTTTGGGCTTATGACTTTAGAGGTTAAAAATTGTTAGTGTTTGGCTTAGGACTATATGATTTGGGCTTTAAATTTACTTTGTATTGGATTATAGTTTTGGTTTATATAACTAAATTTTTTTTATAAAAAAAAATGGGATCGAAACCATATAAACCAAAAAAAATATTTATACGGATAATATACACTCGAAATTTCTGAGCAAAAATCCAGGGGGTGGGCGACCCCCTACCCCTTGAATCATGCGCCCTTGGTCACTTCAAATAAAAAGACACACTTAAGTCTACCCAATTACCATTGCAGTGTAGTTGTAGAGACACTGGTGGCAATGATAAAAGACCCGACGGATCCTGGGTTCGATTCTTGAACAGACGGGTTTTACCAGTAATTCATTATCGTTGCTACGGGCGGGTAGGTTACCGGGTTTTCCTCGAAATTGGTGTTTGAGAACTCGGGTACTCTCGGGGTATTTAAATTTGTCAAAAGGGTGCCCCGAGAGTGCTCAGGTTTGATTTATTTGCCGTTAAAAAATAATCAACCCAATGACATTCAACTCCGAACACAAGACACGAATATGATTTGGGCACCTCATAAGTTACTCGTTATGTATTTCAACGCTCTTTATTTGTTAAGTTTGAGATTTTTAATGAGTTCATCGAGTTGAATTGCGGCTAGATCCAGTGACGGATCTAAGAATTTTTCCTATAAGGGGCATAATTTTTTTAGTTAGGTTGCCTGTCGTTGATTGTTAATTTCGTTTTGTTATAGTTCGGGTTATATTGGATCGAGTCGAGCAATAAAACTAAAAAAATTTTTAAATACATAATTAAAATACGTAAATCATTACTATCTATAATCTATAATCTATAATACATTATAAAGGAGGAGTGATGTACAATATGGTAATTTGCATTTTCGTACAACTTAACAAGCAACATGTACAACATATTTAAGCATGAAATTTAAGGGTATTATGGGCATTCTTGTGACAATTAAGACACTTAAGGGGGTAACATAGACATTTCACCCACCTCCTCCAATACAATATCCAAACTCTTTTACAATTGTACCCTTCATTCCCCTCCCTACCCCACAACAGTGATTATTGCATTAACCCAGAGAACTGACTTTTTAATGTCGATTTTGTACCGGACGATTTTATTCATTTAGGTATTCAATCGTTATATTTAATTAGGTATCTTGAAAGCTTTTATGAATGTCATATGAGCGGTCGAAATCCTGAGCGTGTGACGGAATTCGTTTCACAAAATTGATTTTACTCAATAATTAAGTGTAAACCCTCCCCTTGAATCCTGTAATAAATATCAGATAAAGCACTCGATCAAGAAACTACATCACAGAAGACGATCAATCTAGGGTTTCGATACTGGAGTCTCAATCGACGGTTGCAACCGGTTCATCTCATAGGAAACAAAGGTATCCTATTTCCTACCTCTCTAATTTCATAATTACACCTAATGTTCATTGTTCATGGTTATTGAATCGCCTCCACGTTAACTGTTATTTGGGGTTTTCATCTGTTTGTGGTTTTAAGAAGATATATGACCGGATTGGTGGCTGGAGAGAATCTTCCGATGTCGGTATTTCCTTGTGTGGTGGAGAGGCCGATGTTGATATATGAAGAAAGTCTTTTGGAACAACAGTTGAAGGTGAATGCATATGTTTATTTCTTTTTTTTTTTTTTTTTAATATTAGGTTAATGTAGAGAAGCAAACCAATCACTAAACTTTTAATATATTTGTTTGCTAAAGTGTAAGAAATCTTTATAATCCATTGAGTTATATGATGAACTTATAAGTGCTTTAATTGACTCGTATTATCGTGTAAGTGTGTAGCATTTCAATTGATTTTAATTATGAAAATGTATATTTTGTTTGTGATTCATACAGGATATTGTTAATGCTGAAACATGTTTGAATTTGAGGCATCAGTTAGATATATCTTATCCCATCTACAATGGCATTGTGCGAAACTAGAATGAAATGGGTCGTGTTTGAGATCATGCATTCTATAATGGACTCAAGGTGAGTATTTGTTGCCTTCTGACGTGTGTTGGTGAACTTGGTGTTGTGAAAATGTTATCCGTGTTTCAGTTTTGCCAGGGGTATCCATCGGAATGTTAACATTTTGCTTACAAATCCGCTTCTTAATCCTTCAAGAAAGAGGGAGAAGATGGTTTGTACAAACAACATGATCCTAAAAATGGCTTTTAATTTACAGTTTCGAAGAATTGTATTGTTCCTCAATAAAATTAATTTAGGATTTATTTTGATTTTACTGAACACATGTTTGATAGTTCAGAGTAATTTGGGAGACCTGTTGCTTGAAAAAGTTGTGGAATCTATGATTGACCAATATTTAAAATAGACAATTTAAAATCTTTACTTCTTTAATATCATTGTCAGAGGGGTATGTGACTATTGTGCAATGTATCGAGTGGATTCAAGAATCTTTTTTTTCCCTTTTGTTCTCTTAAATTTCATGCTTCACTATGCCCATAACTTTTTTTTTTTTTTTTTTTTGCTATGGATGTAGAGATGTTTGTTATATAATGAACCAAACGTAAAGAGATATATAAGTTGACCTGTTCTAAATAAAGCAAAAACAAGCCAAAGTATGTTGAAGATGATTACCAACGGTGATTTCAGGGGTGTTTTGAGATCCAACATATACAGTTGGGTCATGTTTCAAATTATATTTTTGTATGTATCACTTTAAACTTTGAACCCTAATATTATATGGAGGGGATATATAATCACAAATGGGACACACAGATGCTAAGATTTAAGACCATCTAATTGCAATTTTTTTTTGGTTCTTGTGTTACCTTGAAAATATAAGAATTGGAAGCCTCAGACCGACAATTGTGAGGGGATTTATGATTTTTTTTCACGAGTCTTTAGCTTAAAATGATTGAGAGGGTCTAATGCGCAATGGGGTTGTGTTTGATGCAGCAAACCAATACAGCAGACATGTTAGACAAGGCGGCAGAGTGTGTCAAGTTTCTGCAAAGACATATTCAGGTACTGATCTCACCGTTCTAAACTTGTCGAATGGGTACATAGGTAATGCATTTTGTTTGATTACGAGTTTGACTTGTTTCATTTATTTGAGATAATACATAGCCATGATCATGATCGACCGGTTAATTATAAGCAGCTAGGGCTTAATTGCCACCTCTATATGGCGGCAACGGTGGCTGAAGTAGGTGTATGCCGGCACATGTAAGTCTTTATCGAGAGTTTGAGTTATTTAACAGAAAGGAAGCTGACAACATTGAAGAAAAGGTGTAAATTAATAAAGAAGTTGAACTACTCACGAGTTATGTTACTTCCTATTATTGCCACAATAGAAAAACAAGAACGGTGGGACGTGTGAACTTTGGAGACGGTTCTTCCGTAAAAATCAAAGGCAAAGGGTCGATTTGTTTTGCAGTGTAAAAATGGCGACGAAGACTTATCACCAACGTTTATTATATTCCCGACTAATGTAACAACATATTAAGTTTGGGACATTTCTTTGAGGTTGGATGCAAGACACATATAAAGAATGGTTATCTCAAGCTCTATGACCGGTCAGGAGCAGCATTAATGAAGGCCAAGAGATCCCAAAACCGACTCTATAAGGTGTGTCTTCATGTTATTTCACCAACCTGTTTACTAAAAAAAATGAACGAGATGGCTTGAGTTTCGCACGCACGCCTCAGACATTTAAACTTTGATGCCATGAGTGTAATGGCAAAAGAAAAGTTGGTGCCAAGAATAAATCACAAGTCACAACTTTGTGAGAGTTGTCTGGTCGGAAAGAAACGAAGGCTTCCATTTCTATCCCAGGCTTCATATTGAGCAACGAAGGCTTCCTTTTATTGTGGCATTGCTTGCGTTATGCGGATTACCTGTTGTTAAGAGATGTTAAATCGCGTGTTACTGCTGTTAGTTTTTGACGTTTTGTGTGATATAGTGTTGACTGTTTCTTGAAGTATGAAAAACTCTAGGTTCATATTTTCGAGGATTTTAAATTGTTTTTACTAAAGAGATATTGAATCGCGTGTAATTGTTGTTGGTTTTTGACGTTTTTGTGTTATATAGTGTTGATTGTTTCTAGAAGTATGAAATTAGTATCAGATTGTTGTAGATTTTGAGGTTGAATAACTATTTTTGAAATTTGAACTGATATATTGTTGATTATTTATGTAAGAAATTAGTATGAGACTGTTGTGAAGTTTTGAGTTAGAGCAACGGTTTTTGAAATTTGAAGTGATATAAAAGGTGTGAAATAGTTTTGATTATTTCTGTGTGTTATTGCTTGATATATAGGCATAGCAGTACTGGTGTGGATCTTGAGTTAGGGTAACTGATTTTTAAATTTTGCAGTGATATAAAAGGTTTGATGAACGATTTACATTCGATTAAAGAGAGCGCAGAAGGACGGGCATAAGAAAAAGGAGGAGACGATTTCGAGGTGATTTTCGTGATTTGCTTAGTTTTGTTTTTATTAGTACACAAGCTGTTGGATAATGTGTGTTTTATTTATAAGGAATGTTGAAGTGAATTGATTCTAAATAGTGTGATTTTCTATGAAGTTTAGCTTAAGGATGTATTTGAAATCGTTGTAACTAATAATCTATATCTTCTCATATCTCTCATTCTCTTGTATATGTGTGGCTGTAAAACTAAGCAAATATGTGAGCAAAATAATGCTTCAAACTTCAAAGCCTCAAGGATCTGTTAGTTTCATAGTTTATACATACTCTTGCTAAGTGGATCTCCATAATAATATATGTATTTGCTGCATCATACTTGTGTTTTGATTGTGAGTTATGTTGCTGGGTGACTTTATTCATCTTACTCTGTAGCAATTAAGATGCTGGGATTCTTTGAACTGAGGGCTTTGCGCCTATCCTTTTTTCCAAGGGCGCGCATCTCAGGCGTTTTTTGTCAAATTTCAGACGCTTTTCTTCCTGAGGCGTGCGCCTCACGTACCCAGGGTATTTTTTATGTATAAAAATGTTGTACCTTGGTGTTTTTGGCTTGTACATATAGGTAAAATCACATAAAAACCTTATTTATAGCTATATTTTGGGTAAATGAAGCTAAAAACTCATGGAATAAATATGAGATACATAAAAAAATATATATAATTAGTGTGCGCTTCGGGTACGAAAATCCCACGATTTTTTGCGTTTTGCGCTTCGCGCGATGCGCTTATACCTCGTCGCTTTTGTGCGCCTAGCACTTTTTAAAACCAAGCCCGGGATGTGTAGACATCATAATTGAATCGTATACTGGATACCCGCCGCAACGCGCGGGCAATCCCACTAGTAAATAAAAAATGAGAGATAAAAAATCCGTCATATCTATATCTATATCTATATTCTATATCTATATCTATATCTATATCTATATCTATATATATAATAAAGGAGTAACTATTGGTGTGTTGGCACCTTTAGATGTTCTCCATTCTAACCCATTTTACTTGGGTTTGGTTTTTCTAACCCGCTCCATTACCCAACTTGTGCACCCAAATACCCGGGCATAAATACTTTGTTTTCATTCATATTAATATTATTAATCCACCACATCTCTCTAATTGAAAACTAAAATCCCTATTATCATCTTCAATCCAATCTTCAGAGTTTTTTAAAAATCTCTACTACTTATTGAATCAGGCAAGTTCTTCTATTTCAAATAATCTGTTTCATTAATCTTCTTTTTTAGTCTATCATCTCTATGTATTGAATACCCTAAATTGTTTAACAAATCGATATATGTTTTTCCTAATTAGATGTCCTCTATACTCGATTTCATGTAAATTTTTTTTACCTATTTATTCTAATGTTTAACGTTAACTTCTCTTTTCATATTTCTGTTTTTCATTCATACGCAGATTTGTTGTTATTACATTTGGTCAATAACTTTTACTGCTAATCGTGATTGTAGATTGTTTCTGAGTATACCATAAAGGTATTCAATTTTTCAATATCTTCTATGACCAATTTGCATCAGTATTGGTACATACATCTCCATTTATCTAATATTATTATAACCGTTATAATTTCTGAAACTTTCATTGTACCTTTTATAATTTTCAGACAATCACTGTTACTATCAATAACTTCTTTATTCTAATTATTAAATATTAAATATTAAATTGCTCAACATAATTGTTGCATTAACCATGTTTTTATTTTCTCAATCAGGAGTCTTGGACTTGAATTACAATTTATGATATACTTTGTTTTAGTCAATCATCGCCTGAATTAACAATGATACCACTTACGATTCTCAACATCTACATATTTGTCCATAAGACATTCATCATCGACTAAGATTCTCAAACCACATATTTGTCCACAAAACATTGTCCTTCATATTTATATAAAAAAACTATACACTGTTAGTATCAATCTATGTTTGTTACTAACCAACTTTAAAAGTTACATTGTTGACGTTTTACATGATTTCATTGATGCTGCAACAATTCTTCTATTCGTGAATGTGGGCTGATCAAGTAGTCTACAACTCATTGTAAGATATTATTTGATAACTTTACACAACAAGAGGTATTCACTATTAAATATGAATGATTTTTGATATTACACCATATGAAACTTTCAGTAAAGCATGTTATTATTTTAGTTTTTGACGTCTCATAACGTTGGTATATCTTTGAATTTTATGTTTAGTTTATATTTATTTTATTTCTAAGCTGTTTTAAATATTTTGAAATACGAATCACTATTAACAGTTTGTACATGTTAACGTTTATTATAAAAGGGTCTTATATATAAACTAAAGCTAGCATATGTGTTTAAACCATAGACTTTGGCGAATTAAAAAGTATTCATAATGAACATATTAAAGGCTAATATGCGGTATAAAATCTATTCTATCTATATAATAATTGAGGTCACTGGGGTTGAATCAAGACCTTAGAGAGGGCCTTTATGATCCAACAACTAATATGGAGCTTCAAATTATGACTATAAAAACATTTTTCTTTTATTTTTTTTTCATTCTCCATATCAAAACTCTCCTATTCTTCCTAATTCCTAACAAATCTTTCAATCTTTCTTCTTCACCTTGTATCATTTGTTGATTATCCACAACTGATTAAAAGTAAACATCCATACTACTCTTCTAATGTTGATTCCTATTATTATTTTGACTTTTTTTTTTATTGTTAACATTATTAAGAACAAATCAAACCGAATGAAAATTCTTATTCTTTTACGTGGAAATCATTCTTCTTAAACACATGTTCTAATGAAACGGATTTGTGATAAACACATATTCAATCGGATTTATTATAAAGTGATAACAAAGATACTATCAATTCCTATTGTTATTTTTTTTATTCTTTTTAAGATTTCCTAATCTAATAACCATTTGAAATCATTCTGGTGTTTAGCACATGTTCTAATGAAAGGGATTTGTGATAAACATATATTCAATCGGATTTGTGATAAAGGGATAACAAAGATACTATAGATTCCTATTGTTACTTTTTTTATTCTTTTTAATATTTCATAATCTAATTACCATTTGAAATCATTCTTGTGTTTATCACATGTTCTAATGAAATGGATTTGTGATGAACGTATTTGTGATAAACACATATTCAATCGGATTTGTGATAAAGGGATAATAAGGATTGCGTTCAATCAGATTTATGTTAATTTTATTATTGTCATCACGGTTTTTTAGACATATATTGAATCGGATTTACTATTCGATCGGATTTAGTAATGCTATATTTTAACATTTGAAAAGCAGGATTTGATCCGAAGACACAAACGCTATTATGTCTTATCATAATGGTTCTCAATTCTTCAAGGTATTGCATGACCCTTCGGCAACAGTTTTGGTATATTTGTTATTTTCATGTACATATGCCTATTTAATTTTCAAAAATGATTCTTTATTTTTTAATGTTGTTTTTAACGTGTCAATCCAGACTGTGCTAAAGGCCATGGACAAATTTCTGTTGTCTAAAAACATACATAACAGGGACGTTACAGTTACCACATACAAAGGACAATCTTGGTTGGTACGATTTTTAATGTTTTTAATGTAATTTATTTGAATTACTATTTTTTGAATTTATGTTTAATATTATTGTAATAATTGACTGTTTTTCAAAAAAAAAAATTAATCACATTTATTTATATTACTATTTTTCGAAATTATTTTAATATTATTGTAATATTATACCGAAATTAATGTCATCAATTCTGAATTATTGTTATTTATTTACATTAATAATAATTAACCAAATTTAATATCATTTAATCTGAAATTTGAATGTGAATTATTGTTATTTATTTACATTAATAAAAATTGACCGAATTTAATGTTATTTATTACTATCTTTTAATAATTGATCGAATTTATATTATTATTAATATGAATTTCAATTTACCATAAAAGCCTCATTTATTTTTTTATTATGAATGATTGATTATTAATCAATTTAACTTTCATTTATGAACGAAATAACTCTCATTTATTTTTAATATTACGATTTTAGTTTTACTATTTGTAATAATAGTATTGTTGACCGAATATATTACTAATACTAATTGACATTAATAATAATTGACCGAATTGAATGTTATTTATTACGAATTTTTAATCTCATTTATTTATATTAATATTACTACGAAATTATGTTTAAACTATCTTTATGAATTATTATTGGTCTTGCCTGCAATTAATAGGATCTATTTTGTTTTTCAATGTTATTTAGTATGAGTTTTAATAACATTAATTATAATTGACCGAATTTAGGGTTATATATTATGATTCTTAAGCTCATTTATTTATTATTGACCGAATTAAATTACAAATATATTACTAATACTAAAACTAATATTACGAATTATTATTGGTCTTGTCTACAATTAATAGAATTTATTCATTTTTTAATGTTATTCAGTATGAGTTTTAATGACATTAATAATAATTGACCGAATTTAGTGATATATATTACGATTTTTAAACTCAATTGTTTATTATTGACCGAATTGACCGAACTAATTACGAATATATTACTAATACTAAAACTAATATTACGATTTTTAATTTTAATCCCATTTATATCTTATTGACCGAATTAAAATTTCCTATTACTATTTTTATGAATATATTACTAATTACTAATACTAACTAATACTAATACTAATATTACGATTTTAGTTTGCTTCAATTAGAAGTTATTTCCATTGGCGAATATTGTGTCTTTAAATGGTGTTCAATCCAACACAGGCTGTTTGTTACAAAGGTTCCAACACAAGAAGTCATTGATTTTCAAATTAAAATTACGATTTTTTATGTTTGAAATGTAATTTATTTGAATTATTGATTACGATTTTGTGGTTATTTATTAAGATTTATAATCTCATTTATTTATATTACTATGTTTACGAATTATGATTAGTCTTGTTTGCAATCAATAAGATTTATTCATTTTTACTGTTACTTATTTAGATGTTTAATATTATTTATTGACATTAATAATAATTGACCGAATTTAATGTTATTTATTAAAATTATTAATCTAATTTATTTATATTACTTTTTTCGAATTTATGTTTAATAAGATTTAATTATTTTTAATGTATTTTTAGTATGTTAGAATTAATGTTATTTATTGACATTAATAACAATTGACCGAGTTGAATGTTATTTATTATGATTTTTAATCTCATTTATTTATATTAATATTACTACGAAATTATGTTTAATATATTTTTATGAAATTATGTTTAATCTGTTTTTATGAAATTATGTTTAATATTATTTATATTAATATTCATTCGAATTATTATTGTTCTTGCCTGCAATTAAAAGGATTTATTTATTTTTAATTGATATTTATTATGAGTTTTAATAACATTAATAATAGTTGACCGAATTTAATGTTATATATTACGATTTTTAAGCTCATTTATTTATTATTGACCGAATTAGTTTACGAATATATTACTAATACTAATACTAATACTAATATTACGATTTTTAATTTTAATCTGATTTATTTATTATTGACCGAATTAAATTATGAATATATTATTAATACTAAAACTAATATTACGATTTTTAATTTTAATCTCATTTATATCTTATTGACCGAATTAAAATTTTCTATTACTATTTTTACGAATATATTACTAATTACTAATACTAACTAATACTAATACTAATACTAATATTACAAATTTAGTTTGCTTCAATTAGAAGATATTTCTATTGGCAAATATTGTGTCTTTAAATGGTGTTCAATCCAACACAGGCTGTTTGTTACAAAGGTTCCAACACAAGAAGTCATTGATTTTCAAATTAAAATTACGATTTTTTATGTTTGTAATGTAATTTATTTGAATTATTGATTACGATTTTGTGGTTATTTATTAAGATTTATAATCTCATTTATTTATATTACTATGTTTACGAATTATGATTTGCCTTGATTGCAATCAATAAGATTTATTCATTTTTACTGTTATTTATTTAGATGTTTAATATTATTTATTGACATTAATAATAATTGACCGAATTTAATGTTATTTATTAAAATTATTAATCTCATTTATTTATATTACTTTTTTTGAATTTATGTTTAATAAGATTTAATTATTTTTAATGTATTTTTAGTATGTTAGAATTAATGTTATTTATTGACATTAATAATAATTGACCGAGTTGAATGTTATTTATTATGATTTTTTAATCTCATTTATTTATATTAATATTACTACGAAATTATGTTTAATATATTTTTATGAAATTATGTTTAATCTGTTTTTATGAAATTATGTTTAATATTATTTATATTACTATTCATTCGAATTATTATTGGTCTTGACTGCAATTAAAAGGATTTATTTATTTTTAATTGATATTTATTATGAGTTTTAATGACATTAATAATAGTTGACCGAATTTAATGTTATATATTACGATTTTTAAGCTCATTTATTTATTATTGACCGAATTGACCGAATTAATTTACGAATATATTACTATTACTAATACTAATACTAATACTAATATTACGATTTTTAATTTTAATATGATTTATTTATTATTGACCGAATTAAATTATGAATATATTAATAATACTAAAACTAATATTACGATTTTTAATTTTAATCTCATTTATATCTTATTGACCGAATTAAAATTTTCTATTACTATTTTTACGAATATATTACTAATTACTAATACTAACTAATACTAATACTAATATTACAAATTTAGTTTGCTTCAATTAGAACATATTTCTATTGGCAAATATTGTGTCTTTAAATGGTGTTCAATCCAGCACAGGCTGTTTGTTACAAAGGTTCCATCACAAGAAGTCATTGATTTTCAAATTAAAATTACGATTTTTTATCTTTGTAATGTAATTTATTTGAATTATTGATTACGATTTTGACGTTATTTATTAATATTTATAATCTCATTTATTTATATTAGTATGTTTAATATTATTCATTTTTACTGTTATTTATTAAGATGTTTAATATTATTTATTGACATTAATAATAATTGACCGAATTTAATGTTATTTATTAAAATTATTAATCTCATTTATTTATATTACTTTTTTCGAGTTTATGTTTAATAAGATTTAATTATTTTTAATGTATTTTTAGTATGTTAGAATTAATGTTATTGACATTAATAATAATTGACCATGTTAAATGTATTTTATTATGATTTTTTAATCTCATTTATTTATATTAATATTACTACGAAATTATGTTTAATATGTCTTTATGAAATTATGTTTAATATTATTTATATTACTGTTCGTTCGAATTATTATTGGTCTTGCCTGCAATTGATAGGATGTATTTATTTTTTAATGATATTTATTATGAGTTTTAATGACATTAATAATAGTTGACCGAATTTAATGTTATATATTGCGATTTTTAAGCTCATTTATTTATTATTGACCGAATTAATTTACGAATATATTACTAATACTAATATTGCAATTTTTAATTTTAATCTGATTTATTTATTATTGACCGAATTAAATTATGAATTTATTAATAATACTAAAACTAATATTACGATATTTAATTTTATTCCCATTTATATCTTATTAACCGAATTAAAATTTTCTATAATATTTTTACGAATATATTACTAATTACTAATAATAACTAAAACTAATATTACGATTTTAGTTTTACTATTCGTAAAAATAGTATTGTTGACCGAATATATTACTAATTCTAATTGACAATAATAATTGACCGAATTGAATTTTATTTATTACGATTTTTAATCTCATTTATTTATATTAATGTTATTATGAAATTATGTTTAATATATTTTTATGAATTATTATTGGTCTTGCCTGCAATTAATAGGTTTTATTCATTTTTAATGTTATTTATTATGAGTTTTAATGACATTAATAATAATTGATCGAATTTAATGTTATATATTACGATTTTTAAGCTCATTTATTTATTATTGACCGAATTGACCCAATTAAATTACGAATATATTACTAATACTAAAACTAATATTACGATTTTTAATTTTAATCCCATTTATATCTTATTGACCGAATTAAAATTTTCTATTACTGTTTTTACGAATATATTACTAATTACTAATAATTACTAATACTAATACTAATATTACGTGCAGAAATTGTTTCACAAGTCGCTAGGTTTGTTATTTGCATATTCAACATTTATGTTTACAATATTCTTATTTTATAATTAGTTACATATTTTAAATTTTCTATACATAATTCTTTTGAAAAGGTTTACTGTGATTGGATGACCTAATTTACTTCAATCAAAAGATACTTCCATTGGCGAATACTGTGTCTTCAAATGGTGTTCAATCGAGCACAAAATGTTTGTTACTAAGGTTGCACCACAAGATGTCATTGATTTTGAAATTTAAATTATGATTTTGTTGTTATTTATGAAGAGTTTTAATGTTATTTATGATAATTTTAATGTCATTGATTTGAATGATTGTTTATGATTTGGTTGTTATTTATTAAGATTTTTAATCTTATTTATTGATATTACTAATATTACGAAATTCATTTTAATATTGTTGACCGACTTTAATTTTGATATTACAACTTTCCTTTAATCAATTGTGATGAAACGATATTTTTTTTAAACATATACGACTTTCTTTCAAACATTTATTTAAATCTATTTTACAGTTTATAATTTAAATATAATCCGAAGATAACGCTGTACATTTATTTTCCTACATTTTTATTATTCTTTTAATAATAAATATAATTTAAATATAATTAACAGTTTCCTAAATATATATAATGTATTCAAAATAATTTTCAATGCTATTACTAATATTACGACCTTAATGTTAATATTGTTGACCGAATCTGTATAAAAACTTTTTACGTTTTTGTTAAATTGATGGAGGTCAATTCTTTGACTATATGTCTTTGAATTTGATTGTGCTAATTTTAACCGTTGTTGACCAATTCACGTTAATTACCAATCCTTCTCATTTTTATAATTCAAAGACTTTCCTTTAATCATTTGAAATGAAACGATATTCTTTTAAACATATACGACTTTCCTTTAAACATTTATTTAAATCTATTTAACAATGTTAAATCTATTGAACAGTTTATAATTTATATATAATCCAAAGATAGGAGTGTACATTCATTTTCCTACACTTTTATTATTCTTTTAATAATAAATATAATTTAAATCTATTTAATAGTTTCCTAAAATATATAATGTATTCAATATAATTTTCAATGCTGTTACTAATATTACGACCTTAATTTTAATATTGTTGATCAAATATTAGTAAAAACTTTTTACGTTTTTGTTAATTTGATGGAGGTCAATTTTTTGACTTTATGTCTTTGAGTTTGATTGTGTTAATTTTAAGCGTTGTTGACCAATTCACGTCAACTACCAATCCTTCTATTTTTATAATTCAAATATATAAATAAATATTCCTACTCGATCACGTCAATCGAGGCACATTATTTCTGATTTTGCAGAATTGTTCGAGACACAACAATACTATATAAACCTTAACAAATAATAAAATCATTTAATCGTCATACCAAATTTAACAACAAAATTAAATGATAATATAAATTTTCAAAATGTTACTTTTGGTACAACTAATAATGATTACTAATGATGTCAATAATAAATTGTATATAATGGGTAAGGCAATTTGAGACGCGGATGATTTTAATGTCATTTATTTGAATGATTGATTACGATTTTGATGTTATTTATTAAGATTTTTAATCTTATTTACTGATGTTACTAATATTAGGAATTTCATTATAACATTGTTGACCGACTTTCATTTTGATATTACGACTTTCCTTTAATCATTTGTAACTAAACGATAATCATCATCTTGATTTCAATAAGTGTGCTAATTTTAAGTGTGCTAATTTTAAGATGTTAATAATAATTTGTATATAACGGGTAAGTTAATTTCAGACGTGGATTATTTTAATGTCATTGATTTGAATGATTGATTATGATTTTGATGTTATTTATTAAGATTTTTAATTGTTAAGTACTATATTTACACAATTTAAATAATGACGTTTTTTTGGCGGCTTTTTGTAACATGTCAAAAGTTGCCTAAAGTGTGTGTACAATGGGTCCTTTTGGCTACATGTTGAAATGGGTCTGGGGTTGATCCTTTTGGTGTCTATTTTTTAATAAAATATAGGAAATTTATATTACAGCATGTGACATTGGACCCATTTTCTTATTAGTTGTTTTTTAGCTATGTAATCGGTTTGAACCATTGGAGAGATAACATGAAAATTTAAGCTACCCATTCAAGTAAGTGGGTTAAGGATTGTTTCTTGATTTACTTATCACCGTATCCATATCTTTACAACAACTATATTTTATGTAGAACATAAATATGGAATACAATGGTGGAGGTTTTCATAAATTATTGAAAATGAGCTGCACTCCGAGGATCGTGATGACAATGATAACAACTTCGAAGGTGAAAAATCAGCTATCAATGAGCAAGAGTTGGAAGATTTTGATTGAAGTAATGAAAATGGACCATTGGTTGAAGTTCGTTAAGCCCCAACTAAATGATAAGTGTTCTATGCTTAAGCTTAGTTATGATTATAATATAGATATTACCCTTACCCAAATGATGTAATGTGTGATATTGGTTGAAGTTCGTTAAGCCCCAACTAAATGATAAGTGTTCTATGCTTAAGCTTAGTTATGATTAGAATATAGATATTACCCAAATGATGTAATGTGTGATATTGTGATAGTATGCTATGTATTTTGCAGTTGTCAAATTAAACTTTACTTACTCGATATATCCATCATTTCGTTACATTAAACTGTTAGATGACATTTTGCATTTAACATCAAAAATTATACATATTGCATTATCAAACATTTAGTAACCAAAACAAATCGTATAATACAATTATTATTTTCCTACTTTTTTTTCATTTTACTTTCGGGTGAACCGTGGGTCCCCACGGGACTCTAACCTAGTAACATATAAAAGGATTTGAATATTGCTATTAAAGGTGCCCTCTTAATTATCACTTAAATATATCAATCATCATACATCAATTGTGTTGTCTACCTTTCAATTATCTTCCTTTCTAAAAATAAGCATAATTAAAGGCTTTTGACTAGCCATAATGTGTATTTTATTTCAACATTTACACACAACTACGTTTTTAAAAACAAATTATGAACTATTATGCCAAAAATCATTTACCTAAATTACAATAAACAATTATTCCCTTCCAAAGAAAAAAAGATGTTAATTGACAAAATTACGCGTAATAAATTTTTAGGAATAAATGCCTGAATAAAATTTATAAGTGTTTCTAACAATAGTTATTTATTGAAACACTATATAATAAGGTATCATCCTTGCACAATTTGCAAGCTCCTTACTCAACTATTTTGATCTGTTCCTCTTTCCAAGGTATTTGCAAGTTCTGTTGTTATTACAATTGCTCACTCATTTTAAGTACTAATCGTCTTTGTTAAATTTTATCGAATATGCAGATAATAGGATATGTCATACCATAAATGTAATCAATTTTTCAAGGTCTTGTATGACCCATCTGCTTCTGTTTTGGTACATACTACACCTCCACCTATACAATATTATATTTATCTATATTTTGGTTTTAAATGTAGTTTTGAAATATATCGTTATTTATCCCTCTTATAATGTGCAGACAATCCCTGCTGCTATGAATAACTTCTTTATATTAAATAAATTGCACAACAACATTGTTACTTTAATAACTAGATTGTCTCAATCATGGAGTGTTCGCGTTGAACTGATTGATGATATACTTTGTTTTACTCATGGATGGTTTGAATTAGTCAGTGGTTTATCATTTGGTGTGTTTGTAATAGTTTTTAATTATATTGGACATAAGACATTCATGATCAACTATTATTGTGACTCTCCATTGATCCAGTTAGGAAATTCTTTTTTCAAAATCATCGAGCATGAGTTAACAACTCCTCCTGTAAGTATTCCTGTTATTTATTTATTTATCAATATTTCTCATGGATATTTAAAAAAAATCGTCCACATTTTTTTAATTTTTTTTACCCAATTTGTAGGTTTTACCAATTTCGTTTGTGGAAAAACATTTTGATTTTGGGTTGCCTACTACTCCAGTTAATTTGTTTATATCTAAAGTGCATAACTGGATGTTTATATAAGAAAGTTAGGTACAAATGTTTGTTTTACTACTGGTTGGATTAAGTTTCTCGGTGACCTTCGTTTACAAGTTGGTGATGCTATGTGTTTCAACTTAACGGACACTACACGCTTCACCATTACTACTTTTAACAAGAGTGGTCGACAAATGAAGTTATTCAGAGTATTGCCTGAGCGCAATGAGGAGCAAATGCATAAGTATATTTTTCTAAATTCAAACCTTCAAATGTATCCTAATCTAAATTCGTTTTCATGCAATGTTACTGATCATTTGGTAAGTTAAGAATTTTATGTTTATTTTTCTTATAGACATTTTTGCATGTTTTAACCAATTTTATATTTTTTCTATTGCAAATTGTATATTATTCCGAACTCCATTGCTGAATTGGCTGGTATAAATAGAGGTATGAAGTTGAAAATTAAATTCATCCATGGCAACTGTTGGACATCTCAAGTTCGAATCGAAGTTGTTTATCACGTTCCAAGGTTTGTTATTCCAAATTTGAAAACTTTAACTTCCAATTCCAATCAATCTAATTTTGTTTTGAATCAACTGTAAAAGGTACATTTTTCATGGATGGCATGTGTCACACCCTCAAATTACCACTTGCGGGGTTTTACCGCGAGGCGCATGACAAACCAGGATCCAAGTCAACGATCACAATAAACGACACTATATGAAGTACGTAAACCCAAAAACATAAATTTCATAAGCGGAAGCATTTAAAGAATTTAATCTCTACAAAACAGTGTTCCCAAGTATCCAAGACACTTATTACAAAACGTGCACTAAAACCTAGACGCCAATGCAGACCCGTGCGCCTAGTTCCGTTCATTGCTACTTTAGCGACCTGAGAAAAAACATGCCAAAAAGATGTCAACATATAATGCTGGTGAGTTCACAGGTTTGTTCAGAATGTTACCAAAGTGTTACCATGTCCATACTATATCAATGTTACCAAGTACGCTAGCTAGGCGTATGTTTCATTACTACTACGATTGGAAACCATTACTAGACACGTTTAGCAATGTTCAGCATGTTTAAGCAGCCCGTATGTTCAGCATGATACCAATGTACCTGTTCGAGACAATATGCACCCGCCCGGCCCTCCAAGCCGACGAGTGGGGCAGGTCACGCCCAATAGATCTATCCACATTTCCCCCGTTGTGCAAACCCGCACATTCATGGTTTCCCCCGGGACTTTCCAAAAGATCGTATAGCAATATAAAGTTAAAACCATAGTATGACATATGTTACCAAAACCGTTTAGCGCATGTTTTCTCCCCCAAAAGTTAAAGCAGTAAAAGTGGGGCCGTGAACTCACCTTAAGTTGCGTTCTTCAAATATAAGTAAAGATGTTTAGCCCTTGATAATCCCTCTACCGGAGATCTATCAAAATGTTCACATAAGTGTTCCGACTAATAACCATAAGGTTATCTAGTCCCTGATTGTCCAGATCGTAACCAAGTATGTTTTAAAACGTGTTTAAATGTTTAACAGACACACCAGACCGACCCGACATCCCGTTGGTGACCCATTACCCTAACTAATCAAGTACATATAGATTACACACAAGGTTCAAGCATAAAACACTTAGTTTGTATCAAAAATCTCATTTCTGCATCAGAACGGTCGAACCAGTCAGTTTTAAGTCTCCTTCGCACCTTCTTGTCTCCTTCGCACCATTTACAGTACGTTCGACCGTTTGATGCTTCCTTCGCCCGTTTATTCACATTCGTCCAATAAAAATCCCAGGTTCGACCCTGGATCCCTCCTTCGCACCATCGACTGGTCGAAGGAGGCCAGGTTCGCCCCTGTTGTATTATTTTTCCTAAAAACGCTTCAAACACATTCAAAACGACCCGAAACATCATCAAACACAGCAGTCAAGCATGAATAACTTATCCCTACAAAACCCCATCGATTTCCCCCGATAATACGTCCGTTTCAGCCCTTTCCCAAAATGGTAAAGATTATGGAAACATCACTTTCATGCATGAATTATTTACCCAATTTGGAAACTTTTGAAATCGATTCATGTTTAGCTTAAAATACTCAGTTTGTCGATTATCCGATCTTTCTTATTCGTTCTATTGATCATAAATATTCATGCATCAAGTATTAATCCAATAACCCCCAAATATCAATATACCCAATCCTAACCCTAGACAACCATAATCCAATCATTAACAACAATCCTATATCATGTTTCTATCATAGATATAGCAACAAATCAGTGAACAACACATAACACTACATAACACACAACTACACATGTTATTCATTATGAAAACCTATGTTAAATGATCATGTTTTGATTTAGAAAGATGTTTAAAAGGTTTTTAATCATAAAAACACCCTTAGAACAGATCCGGACAATTTGGGTTAGATGAAAACGAATTAAAATGCTTTTTAAAAGATTTAGGATTATGAACACACCTTGGATTCTTGTTTAGATGTTGTAGATGGGTTGGATTATGAAAAAGAAGAGCAAAAACTCCTTCCTTAGTGTTTAAGATCGTTTGAGAGCGTTTTGGGACGGTTAGGGTTTGTGAAATGATGAAAAATGACAAAGGTTGGTATTTATACTAGTCTTCCTTCGCACCAACACATTGGTCGAATGTAGGCTGCTTCGCCCCTTTCACAGGGTCGAATGAGCCCTGTTTGGTCGAAGGAAATTTCTCAATTTCCACTTCCCTGGTTCGCCCACTTGCATGGGTCGAACCAGACAATTTTATTCTCCTTCGACCACTCGAAGTGGTCGAACCAAGACTTCTTTCAAACTAGTTTTCCAGTTTGTCGTGTTTAACGCATTCTAATACATCCTAACACATAAGCATGCATCCTTAGTCCATATTTAACACATTTAGGCACAGATAATCATTTACACATGATATAAACATATCTATGTATATAATCCACCATACAACCCATAATCTACACATATACTTAATTAGTTCATGTAATGTCACCAACAACGGAACCCGGTACTAGTGTATTACCAAAACGACTCCCAATGATCCTCCAGATCATTGTACCCTGGACAATCCTAACATGACCCGACTCAACTAACCCAGTTAAGTTTGTTTATAAACGTTTCTCGCTAAGGTAGACTTAGATGTTACTAATATGTTTAAGCCGAACATGCCGGGTATCACATCATCCCCACGTTGAAAGAATTTTCGTCCCGAAAATTACGCAAAGCCCAACAGGAAAGAAACGAAAAGAACAGAACGAAAAGAAACTTACTGGATGTCACATCATCCCCACGTTGAAAGGAATCTCGACCCGAGATTCATTCCGCTTCAGCGGTAGCATGCCTCGATTCGAACGCGCGCTTTGGAAAGAGATGAGGATACTTAGATTTCATCTGATCCTCCCGTTCCCAAGTGAACTCAGGTCCACGGTTCGAGTTCCAACGGACTTTAACGATGCGGATTTTACTCCGACGAAGGCTACGAATCTTGTAGTCGAGGATCTCGACAGGTTCCTCCACAATGCGAAGACGATCATCAACCTTGATCTCTTCCAGTGGTACAATAAGAGATTCATCAGCCAAACACTTCTTCAGGTTAGACACATGGAAGACGTTGTGTACACTACCGAGCTCCGCCGGTAAGTCAAGTCTGTATGCCACCGGTCCAATCCGATCCAGGATTGCGAACGGTCCGACATAACGAGGGTTAAGCTTGCCACGCTTTCCAAAGCGTATGACGCCCTTCCATGGTGAAACTTTCAGAAGTACCTTGTCCCCAACCTGGAACTCTAAAGGTTTTCGACGACGATCGGCATAGCTCTTCTGACGATCCCGTGCAGCAGCCAAACGTTGACGGATCTGTACGATTTTCTCCGAAGTTTCGTACACGAGTTCCGGACCAGTGAGCTGGCTCTCGCCCACCTCGGCCCAACAAAGTGGTGATCGACATTTCCGTCCGTAAAGAGCCTCGAACGGAGCTGCCTTGATGCTAGAGTGATAGCTGTTGTTGTAGGAGAACTCCACTAACGGCAGGTGGATCTCCCAACTTTTGCCAAAATCGATAACACATGCCCGAAGCATGTCTTCCAAGGTTTGAATCGTCCGCTCACTCTGTCCATCAGTTTGCGGATGATAAGCCGTACTCATATCCAACTGAGTACCCAAAGCCTTGTGCAGAGCCTTCCAGAAACGCGAAGCGAAACGAGAATCACGATCAGAGATAATAGAAACAGGCACCCCGTGCCGAGAAACCACTTCCTTAAGGTAAAGTCGAGCTAACCGCTCGAGTCCATCGGTTTCCTTAATAGGTATAAAACGTGCCGATTTCGTCAGCCGGTCAACAATCACCCAAATCATATCATAACCACTAGGTGACCTTGGCAGCTTGGTGACAAAATCCATCGTGATTCGTTCCCACTTCCATTCTGGAACTTCTGGTTGTTGCAGGAGACCAGACGGCCTCTGATACTCCACCTTGACTTTAGCACAAGTCAAACATTTGCTGACGTAAGAAGCTATGTCAGCTTTCATGTTCGGCCACCAATAAAGTATCTTTAAATCCTGATACATCTTATCGGAGCCAGGGTGAATAGAATACCGGGATTTGTGAGCTTCTTCCAGAACAAGCTCACGTAATCCCCCGAACAATGGGACCCAAACACGTCCCGCAAAATAGTGTAAGCCATCAGTCCTAAGCTCAAGATGCTTGTCAGCACTGTGCATAGTCTCAGCCTTAAGGTTTTCCTCCTTCAAGGCTTCTAACTGTGCAGAACGGATCCGGTCAGGCAACGACGATTGAATGGTGAGCTGTAAGGCTCGAACACGGCGAGGGTTCGCAGACTCCTTCCTGCTCAAGGCGTCCGCCACAACGTTCGCCTTGCCAGGATGGTATTTGATGGCACAGTCATAATCGTTCAGGAGTTCAACCCAGCGACGCTGCCGCATGTTCAACACCTTCTGGTCGAAAATATGCTGAAGACTCTTGTGATCGGTATATACTTCACACTTGGTACCGTACAAGTAATGTCTCCAGATTTTCAACGCAATGACCACTGCTCCCAGTTCCAAGTCATGAGTAGTGTAGTTCTTCTCATGAACTTTGAGTTGTCGAGAAGCATAAGCAATAACCTTCCCGCGCTGCATCAACACGCAACCGAGACCACGAATAGAAGCATCACAGTACACAACGAAATCATCAGTGCCTTCCGGCAAGGATAAAATAGGTGCAGAGCAAAGTTTAAGCTTCAGCATCTGAAATGCTGATTCTTGTGGTTCATCCCAGTCGAACTTTCGATCCTTCTGGGTAAGAGCAGTGAGGGGTTGAGCGATCTTCGAAAATCCCTCGATGAAACGACGATAATAACCCGCAAGACCTAGGAATTGCCGCACCTCAGATGGCGTCTTTGGTGCTTCCCAGTCTTTAATAGCTTCGATCTTAGCCGGATCGGCATGAATTCCCAGTTCATTCACCACATGTCCTAGGAATTGAACTTCACGCAACCAAAAATCACACTTCGAGAACTTAGCATACAACTGCTCCTGTCTCAAAAGTTCCAAGACCAACCGCAGGTGTTCCTCATGATCCGCCTTGTTCTTGGAATAGATCAGAATGTCGTCAATAAACACGATGACGAACTTATCAAGGTAAGGCTTGCAAACGCGGTTCATCAAATCCATGAACACCGCCGGTGCGTTAGTGAGACCGAAAGGCATGACCAAGAACTCAAAATGGCCATAACGAGTGCGAAAAGCAGTCTTCTGAATGTCAGCTTCCCTGACGCGCAACTGGTGATATCCGGACCGCAAATCAATCTTCGAATAATAGCTAGAGCCCTGAAGCTGGTCAAAGAGATCATCAATGCGAGGAAGAGGATAACGATTCTTGATGGTCACTTTGTTCAGCTCACGATAATCAATACACATACGAAGACTTCCGTCCTTCTTCTTCACAAACAAGATAGGAGCTCCCCACGGGGAAGAACTCGATCGAATGAAACCCTTTTCCAAGAGTTCCTGTAACTGGCTGGATAACTCTTGCATCTCGGGTGGTGCAAGACGATATGGGGCTCGGGCAATAGGAGCTGCGCCCGGAGTGAGATCAATACCAAACTCAACCTGACGGTGGGGAGGAAGACCAGGTAAATCATCAGGAAACACGTCAGAAAAGTCACGAACCACCGGGATATCCTCGATCTTCTTCTCATCGTCAGTAGAAACGTTAACAAGTGCCAGAATGGCCGAACAGCCCTTCCGAAGATACTTACGGGCTTTCATGCTAGAAATGATACTCAGCGGAGCACCGCTTTTCTCGCCACGAACCGAAAGAATCTCTCCATCAGGGAGAGGGATCCGAATAACCTTGTCAAAACAAACGATCTCCGCGCGATACAACGATAACCAATCCATGCCAACCACGACATCAAAACTACCCAGAGGTACCGGCATAAGGTCAATGGGGAAAGACAAACCCGACAGTTCCAAGCGACATTCCCTAAGGGTGTGTGTCGCTTCAATTTTCTTACCATCAGCCAATTCTATTAAGTACTTAGCCTCTAAAGGTGTGGGTACTATATCTAGCAATCGACTAATATCCAAAGATACGAAACTCTTATCGGCACCAGAATCAAACAAGACAGAAACATAGTGATCATTAAGAAGGAACGTACCGGTAACTGTGTCTGGATCCTGCCTAGCCTCTGCAGATCCAATGACGAAAGCACGTGCAGTCCTGCCTCCGCCGCCATTGTTCCCGTTACCGTTCCCGCCCCTCCCATTATCGCCCTGCTTCAGTTTGGGACAATCACGCTTGAAATGCCCCGTGTCACCACAATGATAACACCCCTGCCTCCCCTGAGTCCCCTGAGTAGCAGGAGCAGGAGTAGCCGCAGGAGTCTGAGTTGGGGTGAGCGCCACCTTGCAATCCTTAGCATGGTGCACCAACTGATGGCACCGATGACAACGAGCCCTATCACAACTCCCAGAATGATGAAAACCACACTTGTTGCACTTGGGATGCTTCCCAGCATACCCACCCGTCTTCGACCCAGAAGAAGACCCAGATGTATCAAACTTCTTTGCCGGCTGAGCTGGCACCATACTCTTCCCCACACTCTCCCACTTCCTCTTGTTTCCCTCAGCAGTCTTCACAGCGACACCCTTGGGAGGCAAAACGCCTTCCGCCAACTTCAGGTTAGTCATCCGATGAGCTGATCGAACAACTTCAGCAATAGTGGCAAGATTCCCAGCAGCCACCAACCCAACAATCTCGGGCACTAGTCCAGACACATAGTGCTCGATCCTCATGTACTCGGGTGTGTGTAAGTCAGGACACAACACCGCCAGCTCGTTCCTCCTCACAGTATACTCCTCAATCTCCGACCCAACCATCTTGAAACTCCAGACCTCATGCTCCAACTTCTGTATCTCCTCCCTCGGACAATACTCACCTCTCAAAAGCTGCACAAACTCCGCCCAAGGCATAGCAATAGCCTCTCCCAATCCCACGTTCTGAGTAGTAGCATTCCACCACGACAATGCAGGCCCCTCAAATGTCGCGGTAGCGTACTTCACTCGGTCCCCAGCAGGACAGTTACACATACCAAACACAGATTCCACCTTCTCCAGCCATCGGAGCAGTCCTACCGCTCCCTCAGTTCCAGCGAAGTTATGGGGCTGACAGTCCCTAAACTTCTTATAAGAGCACTGAGGTGGGGGTGGATTGGCACCAACACCTGTAACATGGTACATGAGTAAAACACAAACGAAAGGACACGAAACCCAAAATGAGGCAAGGTCGACAAAAATCAACTCACCACCCATGGCATTAATTCCAGCCTGGAAATTAGCCATAGCCATGTTCACTTGCTGCTGGAGCAAGTTGTTCAGCTCAGCCGGGGTCATGTTGATGTTCCCACGACCACCGCCTCCGGCACGACCACCGCCGCCAGCACGGCCACCGCCTCCACCACGACGTCCACCACCGCGAGCACCAGACATGATCTAACAAACCAAGAAATCGAGAGATTTAGATTCACTTCCAGTGTCAACCACTAGAAATTTACAAGAGTTAACCTAGGGACAACTGCAGGACTATACATCCAAATTCGAAGTCCATCGAGATTTTCATGCATTCCAGTTTATTATTTCGTGTGCACCCGAAATGATAAACTGCTCTACATGGTCCTCCAGATGTACCCCTAATCTAGACCCCAGTCACCGAACATTGTCGCCTATGTGGCAATAGGTGCAAGTGTAAGAAGGCATGTGTGTGCTAGAACCAACAAATCAACCCCTCCTCCTTCAGTCCAGAAGAAGAAGACAAGAGTAGGTAAGAACCCAAATAAAAACGGATGATGTAACGGAGAAGCATGATGATGATGTAAGGACACCCCGACAACGTTAGTACATATCCCATTAATAGACCCAAAGTATGTGACCGTCTAGTGTGTGCAACTCGGCTATAGACCAGACTCTACATGCAGTCCTAGTTCACTATAACCATTGGCTCTGATACCAATCTGTCACACCCTCAAATTACCACTTGCGGGGTTTTACCGCGAGGCGCATGACAAACCAGGATCCAAGTCAACGATCACAATAAACGACACTATATGAAGTACGTAAACCCAAAAACATAAATTTCATAAGCGGAAGCATTTAAAGAATTTAATCTCTACAAAACAGTGTTCCCAAGTATCCAAGACACTTATTACAAAACGTGCACTAAAACCTAGACGCCAATGCAGACCCGTGCGCCTAGTTCCGTTCATTGCTACCTTAGCGACCTGAGAAAAACATGCCAAAAAGATGTCAACATATAATGCTGGTGAGTTCACAGGTTTGTTCAGAATGTTACCAAAGTGTTACCATGTCCATACTATATCAATGTTACCAAGTACGCTAGCTAGGCGTATGTTTCATTACTACTACGATTGGAAACCATTACTAGACACGTTTAGCAATGTTCAGCATGTTTAAGCAGCCCGTATGTTCAGCATGATACCAATGTACCTGTTCGAGACAATATGCACCCGCCCGGCCCTCCAAGCCGACGAGTGGGGCAGGTCACGCCCAATAGATCTATCCACATTTCCCCCGTTGTGCAAACCCGCACATTCATGGTTTCCCCCGGGACTTTCCAAAAGATCGTATAGCAATATAAAGTTAAAACCATAGTATGACATATGTTACCAAAACCGTTTAGCGCATGTTTTCTCCCCCAAAAGTTAAAGCAGTAAAAGTGGGGCCGTGAACTCACCTTAAGTTGCGTTCTTCAAATATAAGTAAAGATGTTTAGCCCTTGATAATCCCTCTACCGGAGATCTATCAAAATGTTCACATAAGTGTTCCGACTAATAACCATAAGGTTATCTAGTCCCTGATTGTCCAGATCGTAACCAAGTATGTTTTAAAACGTGTTTAAATGTTTAACAGACACACCAGACCGACCCGACATCCCGTTGGTGACCCATTACCCTAACTAATCAAGTACATATAGATTACACACAAGGTTCAAGCATAAAACACTTAGTTTGTATCAAAAATCTCATTTCTGCATCAGAACGGTCGAACCAGTCAGTTTTAAGTCTCCTTCGCACCTTCTTGTCTCCTTCGCACCATTTACAGTACGTTCGACCGTTTGATGCTTCCTTCGCCCGTTTATTCACATTCGTCCAATAAAAATCCCAGGTTCGACCCTGGATCCCTCCTTCGCACCATCGACTGGTCGAAGGAGGCCAGGTTCGCCCCTGTTGTATTATTTTTCCTAAAAACGCTTCAAACACATTCAAAACGACCCGAAACATCATCAAACACAGCAGTCAAGCATGAATAACTTATCCCTACAAAACCCCATCGATTTCCCCCGATAATACGTCCGTTTCAGCCCTTTCCCAAAATGGTAAAGATTATGGAAACATCACTTTCATGCATGAATTATTTACCCAATTTGGAAACTTTTGAAATCGATTCATGTTTAGCTTAAAATACTCAGTTTGTCGATTATCCGATCTTTCTTATTCGTTCTATTGATCATAAATATTCATGCATCAAGTATTAATCCAATAACCCCCAAATATCAATATACCCAATCCTAACCCTAGACAACCATAATCCAATCATTAACAACAATCCTATATCATGTTTCTATCATAGATATAGCAGCAAATCAGTGAACAACACATAACACTACATAACACACAACTACACATGTTATTCATTATGAAAACCTATGTTAAATGATCATGTTTTGATTTAGAAAGATGTTTAAAAGGTTTTTAATCATAAAAACACCCTTAGAACAGATCCGGACAATTTGGGTTAGATGAAAACGAATTAAAATGCTTTTTAAAAGATTTAGGATTATGAACACACCTTGGATTCTTGTTTAGATGTTGTAGATGGGTTGGATTATGAAAAAGAAGAGCAAAAACTCCTTCCTTAGTGTTTAAGATCGTTTGAGAGCGTTTTGGGACGGTTAGGGTTTGTGAAATGATGAAAAATGACAAAGGTTGGTATTTATACTAGTCTTCCTTCGCACCAACACATTGGTCGAATGTAGGCTCCTTCGCCCCTTTCACAGGGTCGAATGATCCCTGTTTGGTCGAAGGAAATTTCTCAATTTCCACTTCCCTGGTTCGCCCACTTGCATGGGTCGAACCAGACATTTTTATTCTCCTTCGACCACTCGAAGTGGTCGAACCAAGACTTCTTTCAAACTAGTTTTCCAGTTTGTCGTGTTTAACGCATTCTAATACATCCTAACACATAAGCATGCATCCTTAGTCCATATTTAACACATTTAGGCACAGATAATCATTTACACATCATATAAACATATCTATGTATATAATCCACCATACAACCCATAATCTACACATATACTTAATTAGTTCATGTAATGTCACCAACAACGGAACCCGGTACTAGTGTATTACCAAAACGACTCCCAATGATCCTCCAGATCATTGTACCCTGGACAATCCTAACTTGACCCGACTCAACTAACCCAGTTAAGTTTGTTTATAAACGTTTCTCGCTAAGGTAGACTTAGATGTTACTAATATGTTTAAGCCGAACATGCCGGGTGTCACATCATGATTTGATTGCTGCTGAGAATATTTCAATTGGTGATTGTTATATGTTCACGTGGTCTACAACGCATTGTAAGTTGTTGGTTGAGAAGTTTGCACAACAAGAAGTATTATCCATTAATTTCGAGTGATTTTGCTAATATTAGACGATGTCTAACTGTCATTAAACCATTGGATTATTTTGATTTACAAGACTCATGTTTGTTTATATTTGATGTTTATTTTATTATTGACTTAATTTATCATTGGTAAGCGTTAACATGTACAAAATAATTAGTACCATGGTTGTGGCACCTTTAGAACTACTGACCATGACAATGTTTTTATTGTCATAATGAATCTCGGCATTGGCATCTCTACATCCAAATATAAGTACACAAGGTGGATGTCGTTTGTAGGTGAATTTTGTACATGTTACAATAATTGAGATTTAGTTCTCAACCAAAATCATCGATTAATGATTTGGTGTTTGACTTTAAAAATCTTAATTTGATAATTTGTGTTAATATGTGACTTAACACATGTTGGTTGATTTTATACCCAAAATTTATGTCTAATATGTTTGTTTTAAAACCAACCACCTGTATAATTTTGAATTAAACCTTTTAATTTGTAATTTTATGATATTATTAAACTGCCCATCTCATTCATCCAAGCAAATTAATTCACATAATGAAGTTTTAATCTTATTATGTAAAATAATTAGAATTTGTTCACCATAATTTATAAACAAGTAATTTTGGTTTCAATTTAAACAAACTTGAATAATGTGTTTATAATTATTTTTATATCTAAATTAACAAACTCTTTTCTAAAACATGGCAAAACATACATAGCCCTATACATTTTTATTTGTCATGTATTTTACAACTATCTAATGTTGTTAAATTTTATTTTCAATTGTGTCCATTATCAGTTGACTTGTGAAGATTTGAGGTTCAATACAAACATCTTAAGTGAACAATTTGAAAATCATTTTTACTCCCTAACATATGATCATAAAGATTTTTATCAACATATTATGGACGCTATTGATATGAAAAGGATGTGCATGGACACATGTATATCAATCTATTTTGGAGAATATTAACATTCTAGATTATTTTCAATTGGAAGTAATATTGGCACCAAATAATTAAGTTGTAGAATAATATTATGATCGATTGTTTTCATTGTTTTCTAGGAAGTAGATGGAATATCTTAGTTTTGATATTGTTTGTCAGAACTAAAATGTTTAACCGATGTTTTATGAAAGATCTATTTAACCTGATGTTTTGAATGGTCTAAAGTTATCAGGTATACCAAACCACCGGTTGGTTTTGAAAGTTTTTGTTTACGTAATGTTATAAAGAAACATTGATCATAAAAAGCGATTTGTGTAATGGTACAAGGTTGCAAGTTCTTACAATCGTCAAACGTGTCATAGAAGCTAAAATAAATTCAGGTAGAAATGTTGGTATGTTAACATTTATACCAATAATCAGTCTGCCACAATCTTGTAATAAAATTCCTATCAAATTTAACATAACACAACTCCTATTGTCTTGTGATTTGCAATGACCATAAACAAGAGTCAAGGTCAGTCTCTATCTAAAGTACGTTTGTATTTGAAAGACCCTGTTTTTACACATGTTCAGTTGTACGTTGCCTTATCAAGAGTGAAGAGTAGAGAATGATTGAAGATACTAATCTTGAATTTGTGACATCCGGTAATTTCCTTTTCGTTCTGTTCTTTTGTTTCCTTCTTTTGGGGCTTTGCGCAATTTTCGGGACGAAAATTCTTTCAACGTGGGGATGATGTGACACCCGGCATGTTTGGCTTAAACATATTAGTAACATCTAAGTCTACCTTAGCGAGAAACGTTTATAAACAAACTTAACTGGGTTAGTTGAGTCGGGTCAAGTTAGGATTGTCCAGGGTACAATGATCTGGAGGATCATTGGGAGTCGTTTTAGTAATACACTAGTACCGGGTTCCGTTGTTGGTGACATTACATGAACTAATTAAGTATATGTGTAGATTATGGGTCGTGTGGTGGATTATATACATAGATGTGTTTAAATGATGTGTAAATGATTATCTATGCTTAAATATGTTAAATATAGACTAAGGATGCATGCTTATGTGTTAAGATGTGTTAGAATGCGTTAAACACGACAAACTGGAAAACTAGTTAAAAAGGAATCCTGGTTCGACCACTTCGAGTGGTCGAAGGAGAGAAATTGTCTGGTTCGACCCTTTGTAGATGGGCGAACCAGGGAAGTGGAATTGAAGGAATTCCCTTCGACCAGGACAGGGCTCATTCGACCCTGTGTAAGGGTCAAAGGAGACCACCTTCGACCATTGAAATGGGGCGAAGGAGGATTAGTATAAATACCAACCTTTGTCATTTTTCATCATTTCACAAACCCTAACCGTCCCAAAACGCTCTCAAACGATCTTAATCACTAAGGAAGGAGTTTTTGCTCTTCTTTTTCATAATCTAACCCATCTACAACATCTAAACAAGAATCCAAGGTGTGTTCTAAATCCTAAACCTTTTTAAAAGCATTTTAATTCGTTTTCATCTAACCCTAATTGTCCGGATCTGTTCTAAGAGTGTTTTTATGATTAAAAACCTTTTAAACATCTTTCTAAATCAAAACATTATCATTAACATAGGTGTCATGATGAATAACATATGTAAATTGTATATTATGTGGTGTTATGTGTTGTTCAATGATTTGCTGCTATATCTATGATAGAAACATGATATAGGATTGTTATTGATGTTGGAATATTGTTGTTTAGGGTTAGGATTGGATATGATGATATTATGGGTATTTGGGGGTTTTATTGGATCTAAACTTGATGCATGATATTTATGATCAATAGAATTGATAAGAAAAGATCGAACACTCGACAAACTGAGCATTTCAATTTGAATATGAATCGATTTCAAAAGTTTCCAAATTGGGTAAATTATTCATGCATGAAAGTGATGTTTCCATAATTTTTACCATTTTGGGAAAGGGCTGAAACGGACGTATTATCGGGGGAAATCGGTGGGGCTTTGTAGGGATAAGTTATCCATGCTTGACTGCTGTGTTTGATGATGTTTCGAGTTGTTTTGAATGCGTTTGAAGTGTTTTTAGGAAAATTTACACAGCAGGGGCGAACCTGGCCTCCTTCGACCGATCGAAGGTGCGAAGGAGGAAAACCAGGGTCGAACCTGGGTTTTTGTTGGGCGAATGTGGTAAAACGGGCGAAGGAGGCATCAAACGGTCGAACGAAATGTAAAATGGGCGAAGGAGACTGAAAAGGTGCGAAGGAGACTTAAAACTGACTGGTTCGACCGTTCTGATGCAGAAATGAGATTTTTGATACAAACTAAGTGTTTTATGCTTGAACCTTGTGTGTAATCTATGTGTACTTGATTAGTTAGGGTAATGGGTCACCAACGGGATGTCGGGTCGGTCTAGTGTGTCGGTTAAACATTCAAACACGTTTTAAAACATACTTGGTTACGATCTGGACAATCGGGGACTAGATAACCATATGGTTATTAGTCGGAACACTTATGTGAACATTTTGATAGATCTCCGGTAGAGGGATTATCAAGGGCTAAACATCTTTACTTGTAATTGAAGAACGCTATCTAAGGTGAGTTCATGGCCCCACTTTTACTGCTTTAACTTTTGGGGGGGAAAACATGCGCTAAACTGTTTTGGTAACATATGTCATACTATGGTTTTTAACTTTATATTGCTATACGATCTTTGGAAGTCCCGGGGGAAACCATGAATGTGCGGGGATGCACAACGGGGGAAATGTGGATAGATCTATTGGGCGTGACCTGCCCCACTCGTCGGCTTGGAGGGCCGGGCGGGTGCATATTGTCTCGAACAGGAACATCATCATGCTGAACATACGGGCTGCTTAAACATGCTAAACATTGCTAAACGTGTCTAGTAATGGTTTCCAATCGTAGTAGTAATAAAACATACGCCTAGCTAGCGTACTTGGTAACATTGATATAGTATGGATATGGTAACGTTTTGGTAACATATTGAACAAACCTGTGAACTCACCAGCATTATATGTTGACATCTTTTTGGCATGTTTTTCTTAGGTCGCTAAGGTAGCAACAAATGGAACTAGGCGCACGGGTCTGCATTGGCGTCTAGGCATAGTTGCACATTTTGTAATAAAAGTATTTTGAATAACTTTTGAGATGATAGCATAGTTGATTAAATGCTACTTAAATGCTTCCGCTTATAAAATTAATGGTTATGTCTCTTTACGCTTTTCATATAGAGTTGTTTATTGTGATCGTTGACTTGGATCCTGGTTTGTCATGCGCCTAGCGGTAAAACCCCGCAAGTGGTAATTTGAGGGTGTGACAGAATTAACCAAGCAACGTCAATAATGAAACTTCAAATGTTGTCTACAAATAAAAATTTGGAAATTTTTGAATAAGTGTTATGTGACGGGTGGTTCAAGGAACAACCCTTTATAATGATAAAACGCTTAATTTATCCGCATTTGATCATGTTATTTCTTGGGATTAGATAACTACGAGTACTTTGGTTGCAGGAGCATTGAGGAGCTTAAAACGAAGAAATACGAGCTTCGGAAAGGGCCGGAACGGAATGGAGCAAGGAAGAAATGAAAGAAGAAAAAAAATGCATATTTGGTGAGCTCCACCGTAAGCTACGGTAGCCACCGTAGCTTACGGTGGCTTCTGGACACAAATTAGTCACTGTTTGGTAGTACTGTTCCATTGTCAGATTTTCCAAAGCCACCGTACCTTACGGTGGCCACAGTAAGGTACGGTGGGCTCTGCACCAAAAAGTGTACCTCCCACTATTTAAACATGTTTTATTGTGACATCCGTCACTTTTCGTTTTCACTTGTTACTGTAACGTTTCGTTTATCCAATCAATGAAATGCCGAATTTCTCTTTCTAAGTATACTTTAAAAATATCTTGTGACATTTTCGGACTCTAATAATAATATAATGACATTACTATAATAAAATAATAGAGTTTTAATCACAAAAAAATAAAATAAAATGCATGGACCGGGACTCGAACCCGCGTCCATGGACGGTTCAAACATACAAACACTCCAACCAACTGGGCTGCACTCATGATGGTGATATATGTCAATCACAAACAAATAAAAACCCTTCCTATACGCGTAGTTGACTGTGGAAAGTCAACTGCAAGATCAATTCTTTCCAAAACAACACCAAATCTTTTAAAACATCGTGATTAAGCTCTAGGTATGGCAAGAATCTCGTAATTGAACCATGATTAATGACCAATAAGTGCTTCCACGTCAGACTATATTCACATTCACGCGTTTCCAGCTCTAAATATCATAAATTCGATCCTATTTTACCGGGTTTTGACCAACCCTTAGTCAAGAATCAAAACCTTATAAATACCTGTTATTATTCCAATCAAACTTGCACCTACACTCAAGCTATATTGAGGGTTTACCTGATCTAATTCAGGATACTGTCACTGGTAGCAAGCCCGCTACGGTAGAAGAAGCAATTCAACTCGCAACCACTTTAACAGATAAACACGTAAAGAAAGGAAACTTGGTTAGGAAGGGCACCAAGACGTCTGCTGAGAAAACCACCCATGTCGTTGACCATCTAAGACTGTTTTAGCAAAGGCCGCCACTACTTCTTCTGTAACGCCCAACTATTTTCAACGAAGTTTATTTAAAATAATATATTCATAAAACTATATATATATTTTTATTTATATATATTCATTGACAACGATATATCATTAACTTGAAATACATTCGTATTCGCTAAATAAAATAAAACAATGATTCCGCTATTTCAATAATAATAATAATAATAATGATGATGATTACTATTATTAATACTTATAAATGTTCACACGCCTATATATTATACGCTTATTATTAATATATATAACAAATATGTAGTCCAAATACTCGATTTTAGTCGGTTCATACAAATAAATTACGTGATACCAATATTTGAGTGACTAAACGAGTGGAGTTGTAGCGAGAGACGCGACTTAATGTGTTCGTATACGCGAAGCTCAACCACTTAATCTACCCACAAAACCCTAGCTTATATAAACACCTTAAACTCACCCCTACTCCTTCCATCTTCTTCCTCAACAAAACCCTAATCACCATCACCTATAAACCTCAACTCCTACCTCCCCTCTCTTCCCTTTCTAGCTCTGCCATTAACAACCACCACCCTCAATCTCTCCCTTCCCTCTTACCTTCCGCACACCCTCTCCCATTCCTCCCTGGATCAGCGCCGCCATCAACCACAACCCATTCTTTATTTTTTCTAACTATCCCAGCCGCGGCACCCACACAGGAATCACGCTTGACACCCTATCCAAGACCAACGGACGATGTGTTTGGGCTTTAAACCCACGCAAGTGGGCTCTGGCTCAGGAAAGTCCCCGGGGCCTTCACAGAGATGCGGGCCTGGAAACAGGTTACGCTTCGGAGCAAGTGAAGAAGCTTGTTCGGCCAGTAATGGTTTAACGGGCTGAGACGAGTGTGAAGCCACACCAGCAGGGATGGTAGTCGTGTTTGGTTCGGATTCGGCCACAGTAACCGCGATTGGGATGGTTGGACTCCATCTGGGTTTGTTGTTCCAGGTCAGTGGTTGTGTGATGGGTTTTGAAGTGACTCGACGTTGGGTCCGGGGCTGATTAACGTGGGTACTATTTCTGGTCACTGCAGATCTCTGGAAAAGATTTTGGCCTAGAAGTTGGGTTCAAGTGGTATTGATGTGGTTCATGTTCGGTTCCAATCGGATCAAGATGCTCGTTGGGTTTAAGCGTGTTCCTAGTGCTCGGGAAGGTTAGGCCTGTTTCTTGTTCGTTTTCTTTGCGGTCAACCACAGTCAAACTGGTCAAGATCTGGTCAAACCTGGTCAACCGTGGTCAAAGCTGGTCAACTCCAGTCAACAGTCAAAGTTGGTCAACTCTAGTTCTAGGCGAATGCGTATCGATTCAAGAGTTGTTCGCAGGAAGGTATAACGCGCCATGACTTTCGTTTAACTATTTTTATTCTATATTAGGTTGTAAATATATATTAATTTATACATTGCGAAAACTTAAGCGAACCGAACGAATTATAACAAAGATTATTTTATTGTTAGTTTGGATGAACCGGATAACGACGAGCTTATGTTCATGCGAGATAACAACTCGAACTACGCTTATATAAATGTATTACTTGTCAAAGCGTAGGATTTATAATAAGTTAACCTTTTGGCATGTATAGATAGGCCTAGTTAAAATGTACCGCGTTTTGTGAAATTGGACAATTGATGTTTTGAGTTAAAATAGACGACTTGTGTTGTCTGGTTTCTTACAAAAACAGAGGAAACTCTGCCCAAATTTTTATAAAATATAAGAAACATATTTGACGCATGGTTTCGTATAAATAAAGCTATATTTTACTAATAAATTCCATCCAAACATTTCTTCGTCATAATATATGGACACACATGCTATCCAACTACGAAGAGAGTTAACGTTCGACTCAAGCTACGCAAACATTATTTCTTTATCCAAAATGTGTTTTTAACAATAACTTCAAATATACGACATTGAATGATATATTAGAACATTATTTTAAGTAACAATACATACACATATATTTTCATAAAACCAGACCAAATTGCTATCGGTTCATTAAGTTATACACATTAAGACACGTATTGTTTACAATACGAGTCTAGGTAGTTGAATCAACTATCTTTACAACCAAGAAACGAAACAAGCGTATTTGCATTAGAATTTAAGGCATCGTTTATTTTGTAATAGGATACAAGAGTTCAATTAATCCAAGTTCAGACTTATTGCTACTTGCTAGTATTTACACGGTGAATTTCAGGTGAGTTTTACATAGCCCCTTTTCTATTTATCACCATTTTTGGGGTGAAACATGTTACAACATTCTATATGCAATTCAATCATAAAGTGTCTATGTGTTTTTCTATGTTGCATTATGTCTTAAACATGACTAGGGTAAGCACAATATTCTAGCATAATCATTAACATTGATCAGCCGATGGTATACAATGATAGATCTATTGGACTGACAATCCCACCCGGATACGTGCCTCCTACAAAGGTAGCGTGGGTGATTGTTATCGCATAACATAATCGAGTGAACCATGAGCGTATGGGATGGACCACAATATAACAGTCACAAGGGTTGATTATGCACTCGATTTACTTCTAGTATGTTTTCACATATGGACTAGATTTGCCATGACACTTGAATTGTACAAGCTTTATTCGATTATCAAAACCTATGTAATTCTCACCAACTTTTGTTGACCAAAATATTTTCAAACTTAACATGTTTCAGGTTATAGCTTGCTTGAAGATTAGAGTTAATGCTTGAAGATGTGTATTTAGTATTATTCATTTTGATGTACAAATTTTTGTAGAACAATTGTATGTAATGTAATTAAATCAAATATTGAAATTTATTATTTACCATGAGCTACTGAACAATCATCAATACGTGACATCTCGATGTTTCCGCCATCGGTTGGGGTGTTACAGATTGATATCAGAGCCTTGGTTATAGGGAATTAGGTTATTAGAAAAATAATCTAGACTATAACCTTAGGGATTTAAAACAGTACTTGCTTCTCTTACTTGTAACCCTATTTGCTACCTTATCCTTATCCTTATCTCTATCCCTATCCTCATCCTTATTCTTAGCCTAACTTAGTCTTGCCTACTCTCTTTCACTTACTTGCTACAATCCTAACGTACTTCTAGATTATTAGGGCAAATTCCTTGAGCTTAGATCTGACCTGTTTTGATAAGCCAACATTTTCGTTTATTCGTGGTTAAATATTTACAATCTTTGTGTTTCATTTCCATTTATATCATCCCCCTCTCATTTAAATTACAAGATTTAAATCTTAAAATTTTCGCAATTCAAATCTATTTTCTTCCTCATATAATCCCCTCGTTAGCCTAAATTCCATGACTCATTTGTGGATCTCAAAATCATATTTCATTTTACAAACTTACAATATTACCCACATGTTTGATTATTTTCAACATCCGACCCAAATCCAGAGCCGGTCCTGAAGATTTAAGTGCCTTGTACGAGACGTAGAAAAAGGCCCTTAGGCCAATAACGAATTATATAAACTAATTTATTTTAAACGGTGATTAACGTTATAACAATAAACTAATATATATAGAGAGACGGAACTAGAAGATTTAAACTAGAGGGTCAGAAACAACTTTTACATTCGATAGTGTACATCAGTTACCTTCTTCTAACAATCGATATATCAACCAACAACTTTAATCTATAGGTCATCATATTTTGAAACTATGGAAATTATTTCATTTTCAAAATTCAGATTACATATAGGTTTTAGTTATCTTGTAATGTATATTTAAAAAAAAAACGTTAATGATAAATGGTCACATATTTTCATCTTTACACCACCACACTTTAAGTATGATGTCAAATTAAAATACAACCATGTGTTTAGTAAAACTTATATGGAATGAAATTGCATATTCAGTCTTTTTAATGAAAAATAAATGGAGTAAAGACATATAATATATATTATATAGGGTGAAATGAAAACTATCGTTCGATGTCAAAATCAAAGTTACGGTACCGGTATGGTATCGACAGTCAATAAAACAACTAAAATGTTTTATTTGTCTTATAAAAGTATTTACTTTATAAAAAAAAACCTTAAGTGATATTTAAAATTATTATTCATTATTCATATATATTTAGAAGATAATACTTTTTAAAAGTATGCATACTTTTTTATCTCTGTCAAATAAATGTAAAGTTGCCGATCAAAAAATTAAAAAAATAAATGCAAAGTTGTCTTTTCAAAAAAAATAAAAAAATAAATGTAAAGTTGATCAATAGATTAAGTTTGTAGGATTATTAGTTGCCGAAATTATGGTTTTGAATCATTTGACTACCATTTGTGTTAATCCAAAGAAATCATAGGTAAAAGAAAAAAAAAGACAAAAACAATAGGGCCCTAGAATCGAACTTAAATTCTTTAACTATAATGTTACTAGGAAAAGAGGCGCTAACCAACTGGGCTACACTATGCATTGATTATCTTTTATTTCCTCCATTATATATACAAAACATATGTAGTATATATATTAATCTAGTGCCCTCGGAAAAAAACGGGCCTCGGCCGGGAGTGCGGCTCGCACCACCCTAGGGTCGGCTCTGCCCAAATCATATGGTTCCCTTCACAACATACTGCCCATTTTTAACCTATTACTGTTGGTGTTTCCTTGCCAATTCTATTTTGAACCTCCCTTGCATTTTATTTATCTTTTTGAAAATACCTCAACCATGAAATTTCGTTTTACCCAAAATTTTAAAAGTCCTTGTTTAAACTATAATCTCATAAAACTGTATACAAGAGATACCTTAGCATCAACACTAATGGTCACTGGAATTTTGTCAAACTTTCAGCACTTAGAGATTTCACAAATTAGAGCAAATAAATATTTTGTCCAAGAGTCTTTTATTTTCTCAGACCTATTTTCTAAATTTCAAATGTTTATGTAACAATTTATGAGCGTAACAAAGGATTTTTGATATAATGTCACCTTGATCTATAAAACCTAATGTCATGTTTAAAATCTCCAACTAACTGAAATATTTTAATCAAAGCTCACCTAGTTTGTACTATTTAACGACTTTTGCTTTATGAACAAGACCAATTTTGAAAATAAAAGCCTCCCACCCATAGGAACAATATTTAGCCTCTAAATTCTCCACCGACACTTACTTATTTTCAACTTGTTCAAATTTTTACAATATTTGGCATATATCATAATCATATCTTCTCATACACTTGATTCTAACCTTTGATCCAAACCCCACAATTTGCACTGCCACATAATCTCCTTACTATAAAATAAACTCCTTATCAATTATTTTCACATCCAGTATCTCTTACAACTTTGATTCTGCTTCAAGATTTTCACCATCCCCTCAAGAATTAGACTCATATCCTTCACCTTCTCAAACATGAACTGGTTACTCATGATAACCAAACTATTGAAACTTGATTGTGTGTTGCATCAAACTTAATCCTTAGTTATATATGAGGATTCGATTATCTACCATATTTGAACAATTGATACTATAACTATTTGCTATAGACACACCTAGAGTCATTAACCTTGTCTAGGGCAACTCTATTACAACTCGCATGCTATACTCGATACCTGATTGCTTACATGTACGTATTACCAATTTACAACTTATGTGATAAACCAAAAACAATTGTTACACTTAATCAAAACAACCGATAGAGGATGAAGTACTTGCTCAACAGTTAGTAGAGTACCAAATAACCTACTCAACGATTGGTAGAGGTCATCATGCCTTTTCAACAGTCGGGAGAGGCCCTACAACCTGCTCCATGACTGGTGGAGGCTATCGAACCTGCTCAGTCGGGAGAGGCCCTACAACCTGCTCCACGACTGGTGGAGGCTATCGAACTTGCTCAACAATCGGTGGAGGTTCTTACTCACTAACTGGTAAAAGTCTTTTTTTTTTCTTGCTCAACAGTTGGACTCATTTTTGGATACATTGTATACGATTCAATCACAAGGTTAATTGCATTTTTACATGTGTGTTTAGAGTTATAGAAGGACACAAAATGTAACACCCCAACCGATGGCGGAATCATCGAGGGGTCACGTAGTGACGATTGTTCAAAAGCACATGGTACTAAAATGTAAATATATTATTGAATAATTTAAATTGTCTTACATACATGAAATGAGAAAAACATACAAAAGTCTGAACAAAACATGAAATTTGAAATAACTTATTAAAAGCAAGTACTAAAATCCAATGCTTTGGAACTAAAATCAAACTGCACCTGAAACATGTAAAAAATAGGTTTTGTCAACATAAGAAATGTTGGTGAGCATTCCTAGTTTTAATATATATAGTAAGTTGGAAAAAATGGTATACAATTCAAGTGCAAAGCTACAGTGCAATTATGTAAACGATGTATCATACAAATGAGCGAAATCAATCCTGTGACTGTATAATGTACTAAATGAACGGTGGTGTACTTATCCAAATAATTGGATAATAACTTAACAATGACCACGGATTCTCCGATGAAAAAGGGGGAGAATCAACCTAGGCGGGTTGTCAATCCAATAGCGCTATCCAATGTTAAGGTCGGCTTGTACAATGTTAATGATTTCACTAAGTACAAATGTATTCTACATGTAATGTCTAAGCATAAAGCACGTTTGTAAGCAAATGCACATAGTACTAGAATTGTATTGTAAAAATGTGAACTTGTATTTGTAATTTGTATAAGTGTACATGTAACACCCCAAAAATGAATAAAAGCAAAAAGGGGATAGGAAATACTCACTTTCGCCAAATGACTAGATAACTAAGCGAGCGTGAAAATGCGATCAATCCAAAGATTCAACAACGAAACTAGTCCAATTTAGAAGAAAAAAACCGAATAGGAAAAATATCAAGCTTCCAATTCGCCAATTACAAGAGCTTATAATCAAAGCTTCAAATGTAGAAGTAATATACTCTAGAAGAAAGGTATGTGGGAGAGTTTAATCGAATTGAAACAATCGATTTAGAGGTGCAAAGTGTAATGGGTCATATGTGGGTTTTTATACTAGTTTTGAATTCAATTAGGCTTTAAAATTGGTCAACACAATAAAGTAAGGTTTTAAGATGAATTGAATATTTGACTAGGACTTTGACTAGGATTTTGACTGAGACTTTGACTAGGACTTTTGACTAAGACTTTGACTGTTTGACTGTCTTAGCGAACCGCGAGGGCTAAAAAAAATAATTTTTCTAATTTAATCAATTTTAAGTTATATACTTGTTTTCTTCTGTTTCTAAGTTGTTTTAGGACCGAAAATTAAGGGCTTTGAGTATCAAGGTCTGAAACATACGTGCTCAGGTGTAGATGTGAGTATAAAACGTGCATACTTTTACTTATAAAAATTATAAGTTTTATTAAATTGTGAATTTTGGTCCTACTAAAATACGAGGGTTAAAAATGAAAATTTTGAAATAGTTGAGGAACCAATTATGCACATTTATGAAAAGTGAAGGGTGCAGGTTGTCACACAAAACCCTAACGTAAGGTAAATTGGTGATTGCGGTCCGGAACGTAATCATGAATTTACAGGTACGTTAAGGTAGTGTGAAATTCTATCAAGATATTCAGTAGATACCCAATTATAAACCCTAATTAATTAGTGATCCATTTAACCTTAATGGTCATCTTGTGCATTCATGTTTTCCATTCCTGAAACTCAAGTTTAGTGCTCCATAAGACGGTTATCATAGACCAATGTCACATAAAACCTGGATCATGTTACTTATAAGCTTTTAATATACTCTAACCATAACTTCGGGACGAAGTTCCCAAAAGTAGGGGAGACTGTAACGCCCAGCTATTTTCAACGAAGTTTATTTAAAATAATATATTCATAAAACTATATATATATTTTTATTTATATATATTCATTGACAACGATATATCATTAACTTGAAATACATTCGTATTCGCTAAATAAAATAAAACAATGATTCCGCTATTTCAATAATAATAATAATGATGATTACTATTATTAATACTTATAAATGTTCACACGCCTATATATATATATACACTTATTATTAATATATATAACAAATATGTAGTCCAAATACTCGATTTTAGTCGGTTCATATAAATAAATTACGTGATACCAATATTTGAGTGACTAAACGAGTGGAGTTGTAGCGAGAGACGCGACTTAACGTGTTCGTATACACGAAGCTCAACCACTTAATCTACCCACAAAACCCTAGCTTATATAAACACCTTAAACTCACCCTACTCCTTCCATCTTCTTCCTCAACAAAACCCTAACCACCATCACCTATAAACCTCAACTCCTACCTCCCCTCTCTTCCCTTTCTAGCTCTGCCATTAACAACCACCACCCTCAATCTCTCCCTTCCCTCTTACCTTCCGCACACCCTCTCCCATTCCTCCCTGGATCAGCGCCGCCATCAACCACAACCCCTTCTTTATTTTTTCTGACTATCCCAGCCGGATACGTGGCTCCTACAAAGGTAGCGTGGGTGATTGTTATCGCATAACATAATCGAGTGAACCAGGAGCGTATGGGATGGACCACAATATAACAGTCACAAGGGTTGATTATGCACTTGATTTACTTCTAGTATGTTTTCACATATGGACTAGATTTGCCATGACACTTGAATTGTACAAGCTTTATTCGATTATCAAAACCTATGTAATTCTCACCAACTTTTGTTGACCCAAAATATTTTCAAACTTAACATGTTTCAGGTTATAGCTTGCTTGAAGATTGGAGTTAATGCTTGAAGATGTGTATTTAGTATTATTCATTTTGATGTACAAATTTTTGTAGAACAATTGTATGTAATGTAATTAAATCAAATATTGAAATTTATTATTTACCATGAGCTACTGAACAATCATCAATACGTGACATCCTTATGTTTCCGCCATCGGTTGGGGTGTTACATCTTCGAACTCTAGAAACGAATGGGCGATAATCAGAACCATGCTGTTGTAAATCCTGTGACTCAACCTCCTATCAAGAAAGCCTACTCGGGAGTCCATCCTCAATGCAACACTTGCAAGTATCATCACCCTGCAAATCTTCCATGTCGTCAATGCACTAGATGTGGAAGGTTTGGACACTTTGCCACTACTTGTCGTGTAATGGTTAGGACACAAAATAATCATCAAACAGCTGCCCAGGAACCACTGCCGATTACTAACGGCCGGGCATGTTATAATTGTGGAGACCCTAACCATATGCGGCATTGATGCCCAGAATTGAATAATGTAAACCAGGTGGCACATGGACGAGCTTTCAATATCAATATCAACGAAGCAGCTGGTCAGGATGATGTTAACCCCACTGGCTAAGCCATGGATGGAAATCTTCTTAAGACTCGAGAATCCAATACTTATGTTTTCATTTTCTTGATCCTATTATCATTTTGTACCCAATTGTGTCGTACTCATAAGCATATAACATCTAGAAATTTCCTTGCATACATTTATGTACGAACGCAGGTTGGAAATTTATCATATTTGGTTACGTTTATTTTAATCGTAGAAATTTACGACTCTACCTTACATTTCATTGAAACATTTGGACTTGATTTCCATGAAGATCAAACTATTAAAAAAACTTGATACTTGATCCTACAGAACTTTTCTAAAAACATAATTGTTTGTTATATGAAACTTGATTTTTTTTTTCTTTCTTAATTTGATTTTCTTTGAACATTTAATTATTCATGATACTCGTAAACATGGCTGGCAAATATGAACTATTTTCTACAGTCAACTAAGATAACACTTTTACTTAATGGTTGTCGTAATTACAAACTTGCTTGCATGTGTGTATTATCAATTTGCATGTTGATCTATGAAAGACAATTACTACATTTATCCACTCAACACAGACAAACATTTCACTTAAAGGGCTCCCCGGGTGAGTGGTAGCCCATACTTAAATTTTGTTATGCTTGCAAGTAGTTGCAAACCAATGTAATTGACCTCATTGTTACATAGCCTCATTTCGTTGATAACGTCTCATTGTAACCCAACATGTTTGTTGTGTCATCTTCTTGTGAAACTTATTTGCTTTAATGTGTTGTTAGATTAGGTTCATGCAAGGACATAAAACCCTAATGTAAGGTAAATTGATGATTCCGGTCCGGAACGTAATCATGAATTTACAGGTACATTAAGGTGGTGTGAAATTCTATTAGTGTTTTTGGTAGACGTCCAGTACGTTTTTGAGGTATCAAAGGTGTGGTGGGTTAGCTGCGGTACACCCTATATATAAACACAAATGATGCATCGAAAGTGACACTGGAAGTTAGACCAGGAACTAACCCAATTCTCTTGGTAGTTCAAAACGTCGATTAATAGTCTAAGATATTCCTTCCAACCACCCTAACCTTTATCTTCAAGGCCTAGCACTTTGGGTCTTGACCACTGGTAATAATCCTTAGATATATTGAATCCAATTATATCTAATATTCGAGTCCATCCAAGTCAGGCTATCACGCTACCCAAAGCTCTCTTTTTCATTAAACTTGACCATACTCACGATAACATTTACTCGAGTACCCAGAACCCTGTTTATACGTCTACTTGAAGGAATTTCGAGACGAAATTTCTAAAAGTAGGGGATGCTATGACATCCGTCACTTTTCGTTTTCAGTTGTTACCGTAACGTTTCGTTTATCCAATCAATGAAACGCCGAATTTATCTTTCTAAGTACACTTTAAAAATATCTTGTGACATTTTCGGACTCTAATAATAATATAATGACATTACTATAATAAAATAATAGAGTTTTAATCACAAAAAAAAATAAAATGCATGGACCGGGACTCGAACCCGCGTCCATGGACGGTTCAAACATACAAACACTCCAACCAACTGGGCTGCACTCATGATGGTGATATATGTCAATCGCAAACAAATAAAAACCCTTCCTATACGCGCAGTTGACTGTGGAAAGTCAACTGCAGGATCAATTCTTTCCAAAACAACACCAAATCTTTTAAAAATCGTGATTAAGCTCTAGGTATGGAAAGAATCTCGTAATTGAACCATGATTAATGACCAATAAGTGCTTCCACGTCAGACTATATTCACATTCACGCGTTTCCAGCTCTAAATATCATAAATTCGATCCTATTTTACCGGGTTTTGACCAACCATTAGTCAAGAATCAAAACCTTATAAATACCTGTTATTATTCCAATCAAACTTGCACCTACACTTAAGCTATAGCGACTAAGAGAACCCCCAAATAATCTTTCATTATCGTGCTCTTAACAGACCGAAGTTAAAGTGTTTTGGTTCGTGGCTCGTGCGCGATCTGCAGCGTCAATAGGTACATCTCAATCCAATTTATTAGGTCCTTTAGGGTCGACTCATGATAGGGATTAAAAGCCCTATCATTTTCCTTGTTACCTGTATCGTATTCATAATCTATTGAATGATTAGGATATTAGGGTTTATACACTAATTTGGGGAAGATAACTCGCAGACATTTGTGTTAAATAATATTCTAAATAAAACATATCAACAAATCTGATGTAGGTCAGCTGGTTTCAAGGAGTTTGTTAAGTCATGGGGGGCGCGTTTGACATGGGTTCGATCCCTTCTCCACACATTTTTTTAAACAATTATGATAAATGCTAAGAAACCTATATAACTAATTGAAATCCATATTAATCGTTCTCAGGGTCTAGACCAGACAGTCTAGTCTTGTGATTTAAAGCTTTGACTCGTCCAGGGACTCGGGTTCGAATCCTGGCACAAACCAACATTTTTTTAGCTTTCCTTTATAATTATTTTTTTTGAATTTTCCTTTAAAAATAGTTTTTAAAATACTAAAAGTGTCTTAAAAATTCTACAAAAATTATTTTCGGTAAATCTCATGACAAAGTTTACCATAAAAGTTTTAGATTTCCAAAAATAATTTATTTAATATATATTATAAATACTACAAGTTTATTCATTTATAATTTTAAAATTCTATAAAAATATCTAAACGATTTTAAAAAATTCCACAAAAATTATTCTAAACTTGTATAGCAATAAGCATTTCAGAAATAATTTTTATACCAGAAAAATCGTTCGTTTCATATTTTTAATTGATTTTTGTTATTTTAAATCATAAATAAATCATAATAAATTCAATTTTTAATATTTTTATACCAAAATTTTACATAAATTATTTTTGTTCATTTAGAACAGAAATACAAATTTTAATTTGATATTTCATTAATTTTAATATTTTTAGATATTAAAATTATATTTTGACAAATAAATATAAATATACTATATATTCAATTATTAAGAAAATAATTTTATAAAAATTATTTTCATATCTACTATATTATAATACAACCATCCTTAACCAAAGTTTTACAAAAAGTCTCTTTATTTAATTATTTTTCAAATTTCTTTTATATACTAGTTCATTAATAATTTATCTAAGTTAACAAATAAACAAATGCCTATCCCTAAATTAGGAACCCTAAAAATACTTGTAGACTAGAAAGACTTAAACTCATTTATTACCTTAACCATATGGTGATACCTGGCAACGTTGGATTACACTTATTCAATTCCACAAGACTTAACACTTTGCTAAGGTGAGTATTGCTTATCCCTTTTTTCGTTTTACACTTTGGGGGGGGGGGGTGATTCATGCACAAGTATACAAAACTTGCACATTCATTTACACATACATTTTTCTTCATTTACAATTCATATACGTGTCTGGTTTATCTTTGTGCTTTATGTTTGAACATGAACGTAGCTTACATACAAAATCGTACATCTAGACATAACCTATGTTATGGTGCTCTTTACATATAGACGTAACTTATGTTACGGTGCTCATTTAGACATAACGTATGTTATGGTGCTCTTTTATACTTGACACGTGTTAGGGTGCTCATTATCAATTTTATCTTACCAACTTTACATTTGATCTTTGTCTTGTTTGGTTACTTATATGTTTACATAATGTCTTGGTGATGCTAGACACATGAATTGTACCACTTTTCAAACTTATACTATATGTACAAAGCTAGGTAGTACTCACCAACATCATATGTTGACAAAATTTATTTACGTGCATGTTTCATGATAAGCTGCTTGACGCTTCACATAGGACTTTGGACTTAGATTAAATAAATCGACTATCTCTATTTTTGTTGTCGTGTATTTGTTTTCACATGTTGTAAACGATATTCAATTATCAAATATTTATATTTTAGTACCATGAGCTTTTGAACAATCGTCACTACGTGACACCTCGATGATTCCGCCATCGGTTGGGGTGTTTCATTTATGGTGTCTTTTCGGCTATCTTCAGTTTGGAACGTTTCAAGACAATCTTTTGGGCGATTTTGGCTGGTTTTGAGCATTGGAGACTTATCACAAACATTTGGCTTTTGTTTTTGATCCTTATGACCAATTCCATGAATGTTAGAATGATTTACCAAGCCATGTTAGGCTAAACTTGTGGTGATTGTCCTAGGTGAAGGTTTTTCTTAAACTCTTGTGTGTTTTCCCTATTATTGCTAGTGTAACGCCCTAAAAACCCGTTTCGCTTAATTACGCCATTAGTGTAACATCACAAAATTTTTCCCCAAATTTTTATACATAAAACCCTCATTTATATATATTTTATCCTTAATATGCTTAAATACATATATATATATATATATAAGTTTATAATAATAATAATAATAATAATAATAATAATAATAAATGTAACACAAAAATCTGATTTTTAACAATGCTTTAAGATCAAAACCACACCAAGCCCACCTTAAATCTTCTTAAGTTTGCTGAAGCCCAAACAGATACCCGGCCCAAGAACAAAACCCGGCCCAATAGCTAACCACCCTCCTTCCCTTATCCGGTTTAAACCAAAAAAAAAATTGTGTTTCTGCCAGGGATCGAACCGGGCCACTTACCACACACACACACACACGTAATAACCACCTGGGCTATACCCTTTAGTTGGTTTAAAACCAACTTAATTTATATAAAAACCCACCCTCGTCTCTTCCTCTTCCTCTTTCCCTTTCCCCTTCGACGAACAGCAGCAACAGAATGTTTTATTATTTTTTTTCTTTTTTTTTTCTTTTTGACCAATCCATTGATTAAGCAATCAAACACACAAATATGGAATTCCTACACGATTAGCGGCCTATATTGACTCAACAACACAATTATTATCAATCAATTGATACCAAATTTAGCCATTAACGCGTCAACGATTAAAGTCGAGTCAAACATTTCCAATTCTTTGAGCTGGACGTTTACACTATAAATTGAACAATGCCAAACAATCACAACTCGCCAATACCTCTCTCTCAACCTCCATTTCTTCACAATTTCATTCTATTCTTGTTATACGATTAAGTTTTGACTTTTTGATTGACCGACCAATCGAGCTCGTAACAACTTTGTAAGTGAAATGTTTTCTGTGGGTTTTGTTCATAGGCTATCAACAAGCAATAACCCTATGATGAATCGGGTTATTGCTTGATAGATTGTTTGATTGTAAAAGCTAGGGCTCGAATTGTATTATTTGGGGAAGAACATCAAGAACAGTTAACATATATAATTTAAACTAACTGAATCCAAACACAACCACAGGTCTAGACCAAGTGGTTGTGTTGTTGCTTTGTTACCCAGCAGACGCGGGTTCGAAACCCAGCTGCCACACCCCTTTTTTGTTCTTTTTTCCTTTGTTTATCAACTTTATATATATGTTATTTATATCTTATAAATTCATTTAAAAATACTAAAACATTTTTAAAAATTCTACAAAAATTATCTTGTATTAATCTGATGTAAAAGTTCAACTTACAATTTTTAGTTTTCAAAAATTTATTTATTTAATATATATAATAAATAAATCAAGTTTATTCTATTTTATTTATAAAAATCTATAAAAATACCAAACGATCTTATTAATTTCCACAAAAATTATCCTGAGCTTTTATAACATTAAGCTTTTCAGAAATGATTTTTATTTCTGAAAAATCATTTATTTAATATTTTTAATCAATTTTTGTTAGTTTTAATCATAATTAAATCATAATAAATCCAATTTTTAATATTTTTGCACCAAAATTTTATACTCCCTCCGTCCCATTTTAAATGTCCCACTTCCAAAAACACACATTTTAAGAAATTTTTTATTTGTATGTGGTAAAATGACAATAATATCCTCAAAAGTGGTGATTGTGTTTTGTCTTTTATGGGCAAAACTGGAAATTACATTTCCATTTTTGGAAAGGGACATTTAATTTGGGACAAACAAAAAAGGAAAGGAGGACATTTAAAATGGGACGGAGGGAGTACAAATTATTTCTGAATATTTAGGACAGAAATATAATTTTTAAACTGATAATTCTTTAATTTTAGTAATTTTTAATTATTAAAGTTAAAGTTTGACAATTTGTAATAAATAGATTTAATAATCTATTTTAAAGAAAATAATTTTGCAAAAATTATTTTTATACTTTAAACACATGATTGTGACCATCCTAAATTTAAATTTCATAAAAAGATTTTTGGTTATTTATTTACTAAATTTCTCTCAATTGTCGAATATTTTTAATAATAATCAAACAAGCATTTATCCCCAATTCGAAGCCCTAGAACATATACATTTGTAGACTAGATAGACTTAGACATATTTATTACCTTATTATAGGGTGATACTTGATACATTTGGGCAACACCATTATTCAATTTTTCAACAGATATAACATATTGCTAAGGTGAGTTTTACATAGCCCCTTTTCTATTTATCACCATTTTTGGGGTGAAACATGTTACAACATTATTCATGCAATTCAAACATCAATGTGTCTATGTGTATTTCTATGTTGCATTATGTCTTGAACATGACTAGGGTAAGCACAATTCTAGCATAAACATTCATCAGCCAAACGGTATACATTGATAGATCTATTGGACTGACAATCCCACCCGGATACGTGCCTCCTACAAAGGTTACGTGGGTGTTTGTTACTGCAATATAAACGAGTGAACCATGAGCGTATGGGATGTACCACAATACAACAAGTCACAAGGTTGATTATGCACTCGATTTACTTCTAGTATGTTTTTGCATATGGACTAGATTGCCATGACACATGAATTGCACAACAATTTTATTCGATTATCAAAACCTATGTAATTCTCACCAACTTTTGTTGACCCAAAATATTTTCAACTCAACATGTTTCAGGTTCTACTTGCTTGAAGATTTGCTTGAAGATATGTGCATAGTTTTATTCAATTTGATGTACAAATTCTTAGAACAATTATATGTAACTTATTTAAATTATTTAATGAAATTTATTATTTTCCATGAGCTACTGAACAATCATCAATACGTGACATCCCGATGTTTCCGCCATCGGTTGGGGTGTTACAATTAGGCTTGATTAACAAAATATAAAAACGGAGCTTAGACAATGGGAATACGGGTTATGTTCTAATATGGGAATAACCAAGTTAATGTTATTATTTATAAAAATGAGAAAATAATATTAGAAACTAACTTTAGATTAGTTAGTTTTTATAAAAAATAACATGGGGGGTAAACTTGAAGGACCATTTGTGTAACTTTTGGTCAAAATAATATGGTCAAGAACACCCCAAAAAGGGGAAACGAATTCAGCCCCAAATGGGAGATTCTTGCACCTAAACAAGCCCTAATCACACTAAATTGAAGAAAAGATGCAAGGGGTTTTGAGGGTAGACTTGATGGGTTGCAAATTAAGGGTTTTCTACAAATTTTGGAGCCTTGGTAAGAACCCTAACCCTCAATTAGTGTAAGATTCGAAACCCACTTGTGGGTTTTGAGCAAAACATGTTAAATTCGTGTTATTATTGATTATAAGTAATATTGATCATCCCTAATGGCTTAGGAATGAGTTAGATTGTTGGAAACTTGCTTGTGTGCAAAGATGATGATTTTAGATTTCATTAGTAGCTTTGATGTTACTAAAATAGTAAGGAAATCTATGTTTCTACCATGGGCTGTGTAAAAATTACATCCTATGTGTATTGCATGATACTTATATGCTAGGTTGATTGCAAGTTGAATTAGAGATATAGCTTATATGAGGGCTAGAATGATGTTTGATGATAAATTCATGATTTGGGTACCCACTATGTAACTAGTAAATGGAATAACAAAGGAAAGTAGAGTATGAGTACTAGGTGTTTGTGAAAATGCCTAGTTAATATTATCGAATGAATATGATGTTGGAAACACACCATAAGATGCAATAGGATGCCTAATGGCGAATAGGAGGTTGAATGTGCACTAAATTTAATGAATTTGATGTGGTAAACAAAAGGCTAGTTCATGTTAGGACTATTGCCTTATGATTAGTGCATACTATGTATAAAAGGGTTAGTTTGACCTCTAAAAGTCAAACTGATTCAAACATGAGTTTTGAATGAATTGGTGTATGAAAACTCATGATATGAGTTAGTTATTGGTATGATGACTAACTTGAATTAATCTTGAGTATAGTGAAGTGATCTTGTCAAGCTAGGTGGAGGCTTGGAACAAACCGGATCAAATGAGCTAAGCGGGTCATGGAAGGCATACATGAGGACAAGGTAAGTGACTTATCTTAAATAAGCCTCTTAGAAACTAGAAGATCTTGTAAACATTCTTGAATCATGAATTCTTATATCGATTGTAAAGAATGGGTTACTAGCTTGTAATGGGCTAGAATCGCCTAAATAAATAAAATTGATAAGTCCGGTCGGGACGCCTAACTAGATAATGGAATAATCTTTGTAATTGGGTCTAATGAGTTAAAATGTTATTTTCATTAAAACTCATGTATAAAACTTGAATATTGAAGATTGTATGAATAAATAGTTAAACGGGTCAAATGATGTTGTGAGCATCAATTGAACTTGGTACATAATGCTCCTATGCTAAGCATTTATAGTTAAGAGAAAAAGCTAGATGGGCCAATTGGTGGTGTGACACCCTTTGGATCCCGGAATGTTAATAGGGTAATGAGTTTTTGCACAGATGGATAAATTGGAATGGAATGGCACGCGATGCCATGTTTTCTTGAGGGAGATTCAAGAGGTATGGAAATGGGTCAACACTACCGGGTAAGTCCGTAGTATAAGAAATGGCCATATGCGAGTAGTCAAGTGGATGAAACCACCCACATGAAGTGTGGGTGTCAAATAGGTGAGTCTTGTTCATAAGAATGTCTAGTACGCGCTAATGCGCTTATAATTGATTAAACAAGTGAAAACTTTAGAAAGGGTGAAAATCTAAATCCGGAAGGACTTAGAGGTTTTTAAACATGTCAATGAGTCAACAGCAATGGGTTTGAACCAAGAAGTGTCGCCACGAATGGCTAAATCGAAAGACTTGGCTAGGAGGGGCATTTTGGGAATTTATAAAGATTTACTAAAGGATAAATCTAATAATCGGAATCATAATGAACGAATCGGACAAACACTTTAGTTGGTCAAGTATCTAACGACCTGACAACGTAAACTAGATGCGTTGCGCGTGGTCAAATGGTGTTATGGTTAAGTTAAATGTCTAAATGGGTCAAATGGGGTAAAAATCAACATAAACACTTAAAACTTTGAACCGGGTCATAGCATCATGAACCGGACTATAATTTCAGTCAAACAAAGGTGTATTTAGTCGGCAAGTCAATACTTAGAGCATGTTTGGCTCTCCTTATTTCCACCTCCTTATAACTTATAACTTTTCTAAAAAGTTAATAAGTTACAAAAAGTGTTTGGCAAAAGGAAAAGGACTTTTTGTTTTAACTTTTTGGAAGCCTATGATAAGTTGTTTTGGAAAAGTAAGGGATGAGTGACTTTTTGAACCTCCTTATAACTTATATATTGATGGTTATTTACCTACATGCCCTTATTATATCCTTACACCTTCCTTCCTTATACCCTTTTTGGTCATTTTACCTAAATAAGTTAAACCAAACACTTTTTTACAAACTAACTTATCAACTTATTGTTTTTCCTCACCACATAAGCTAATCCAAACACTTTTTTAAAAACTCCTTTTTAAAAAGTCATAAGTTAATAAGTCCTTTTAACAAAAAGTCCTTTTTGCCTCAAATAAGCTTATCCAAACATGCCCTTAGGCTTCGGGAATCATCAAATGCGGTTGCGACATGATTCCCATGCTTAAAAATCATCAAAAAAATGATCAGAAGCTGTGCGCGGCCGCGCACTTAGGACCCATTCATATATTCACAACAATGTGTCCGCACGATGTAGTAGGGTTTGTTTCATCAATATCTTCCTAAGGGTTAGATCGATCCATCTACTACCATGGGTGATATCAGGAAGAGGGAGAGGAGAAGCCGCAGCATATCCATGGATGGTCTTGATTTCTTACTAAAATCAGTGATTTTCCCCAGCAAGAGGATTATTCGGTACCACTTTTATACACATCGATCTTCATTCAATTAATATCATATGCGTCCTTCTTAATTTTTGTTATTGTTGTTCATCTATCAGCGAGGAATCTTCTTCATCATCTAAGACGACATCTGAGGATGTAAGAATACTTTTTTTTGGAAGGTGTGTTTCAACGGAGAATCCAAACGACGCACAACCCCTCAACCCCAGTTCGAATCCAGGCCAAACGCGGGTGTTGAATTTCTCACCCCTTAGTGCGAGTGGGGGGTCTCGAACCTGAGACCAAGCCCGGGCGGGAACCTCCCTAAGGAGTAAACCCTCCCACCTCTGACCAGCTGGGCTGGACATCATTGGCGAGGATGTAAGAATACTTGCTATATTATTATTATTATTATTATTATTATTATTATTATTATTATTATTATTATTATTATTATTAAATTTACTGGATTGACTTTGGTTTTTGAGCAGAAATTAATATGTTTGTGGATTAATTTAATAATAATGGATCAGTTATATTCCCCTGTTTTATTATTTATAACTGAAACATTATATTCTCATAATTACATAAAACAATGGATGAGAACGAACAAGTAGATGAAACCAGCTCCCTGTTTTATGTTTTCTTCATAAATATATTTTTTGACTAATTATACATACATAAAAAAATTGAATTACAACTCAGAGGCTATTGACTAATATATATATATATATATTTGCTCTCTAACTGGTTAGCTCAAGTTTATCAACACGTTGAAACATGTATCTAAAGTGTCAAAGGAGCAGCTTGGTCGTATCGACAATGCTTTTTGCCTTTCATGGAGCGAGGTTTATGAAATTCAAAGCATGTTTAGATCAAACAGGTGGCCTACTCCTAAGGAATTTTTCGAGTGGGGATCCGTATACCAAAGCCTTTTATCTTAAAATGCTTCCCAATAATGTTGTATATCAAAAATTATATATAGTCACATTAAACTATTAGGAAATTATGTTTTTGATAACATATCGTGATTAGTTCTATAGCTATAGCCTTGTTTTTTGATCATTTAGAGGCCATTGGACTTTGTTTGCTGAGACCATGTATAGTGGGGCTTTATATTTATAAAGCCCCCGAATGTGATTGGTCCACGTGGCTGCTGAGTCAGCGTGGAGAGAGAAACTGAAAAAGGGGTGTGACTGCATTTGATTGGAGGGGCAATTTTTGATCCGGCGTTATATTAATAAAGCCCCAACACATTTTTGAAAAATGGAGCCCCCCCGTAGCGGTGTGGGGGGCGCTATTTTTGAAAATAAAGCCCCAATGGAGCCCCACTACGGGTGGTCTGATCAGATGATTTATTTCTAATTTATTTGATGCGACTGTTTAGGTAGGGACGCTATCAGAAAAATCAACTTACGCATCATTAGAAGAGGTATTGTTATATATCAAAATATTACTGTCACATAAACCTTTTAGTACCGAACAAGCCTCGTGCGGAATCAAAAAAATAATAAATATAAAAGTTATATTTTATTGTATTGACTATTGAGAGGCCATTGGACTTTGTCGAATGGTCAAAGCTAACAAATGTTAATATTCTAAGGCTGTTTGGTGTGCCTTCGGTGAACATCTCGGTGGAGATGATGTGTCAATTTCCCCCAAGGGGAACATCGCCGGCGCCCCCCTCCAAATATTTTCGGTGAGTTGGGGGAATTTTCCCCTTTCTCCCCTTGTAACATGATTGGTCCTTTTTCTTTTTTTAAATTAAACTTTATATAATAAAAAAAATGAAGGGGGAGTGGGGGAATAAGGGGAATACCATTTCCAAACTTTGGGGGAGAAAATGTGGGAAATGATGTGGCGCTGATGTGGCACTTGGGGGAGTTGGGGGAAAAGGGGGCTCACCATGTAGTCTAATCTATTATTTGCTCTGATTGTTTAGGAAGATGATTCGGAAGATGATTCTAGTCTTGAGTTGCCACTCAAATTTGGTTGTTATTCTCCCCGAAATTGCCTGATCGTATTCCTTATCATTTGTATCTGCTGGTTAAGAAAGCAGTTGATATCATGAAGCATGATGAGTGGCGCAGTAAAGATAAGCTGCGAACAGATTTGATAAGTGTTGAGGAAAAAAATCGGTTTTTTTTGCAACTACTTCCACGCTCATCTGCCAACTGGCTGGGAATAGTATGCCTTTTCTTCTATAAACAATCTTCCCTTATCATTTGAAGTTTTTATGCACATTTTTCTTTCCTTGTGCAGCAACCGGGAGGATGCCAGCACTGATATTGCCGGCTATGACCCCACGCGTAAGCCTAAGTACGATTTACCCCATCGTTAACAAACAAAATCACTGCAGAGATGGATGACGATTTACAAGACTCAAAAATCGTTGAACAAAAAGAACCTGCAAAACTATGTTCCGACTTCTCAAAATTCGAACTTTCGGTTAACACTAAAATTATCAATTGGTTAGTGCACTTAACAAATTATTATGATCAACAAAGAGGTGTGGTACTTTTTTTTTTTTGATTGGCAAACATCGAGATTATGATTCTAATTAGTTTCCTCTTCGCCTTACTTTCGTTCATCTTATCGTGCAATTCAAGGAGATCTTTAACATTAAACGCATAAATCGGAGCGGTGCCGACCCATGAACTTATCTTCTGCCATACCATGGACGCCACGAAACACGATGTGAGCAAATGATCAGCGTCCTCATCGCCTTCATCACATAACCTGCAGGATGTCGATCCATGTAGAATCCTTCGCTTCTTTAGACCAAGCAACGTCGTCGGAATTCTGTTTTGAACAGCCCTCCAGCCGAAAAATACACACTTTTTTTGGTACATCTTTGACCCATTCAAAGGGGTAGAAAGGGACTGCTGCACGTGACGATAACTTCTTACATTCAGCAACCGAGAAAGACCCGTCTGCACTAGTCGCCCACTGCCACCGATCGCATTCCTGCACCGTCCGAACACCTGCAGTCAGAGCCGAACACTGCAGCATTTCTTGTTCTTCTGCAGCCCCCAGTGGTTGTCTCTTCCAATTCCAACCCATAAGTCTACTGGCCACCGACACGTTTTTTTCAGCTTCAAGGATAAACAGCGCTGGGAAGGTTAGCATTAATGGACCATCACCAATCCACCAATCAATCCAAAACCTTATATCCGCGCCATTACCCAGACTTCCTTTTATTAGACATCGCATATCCAAGTTTTGTTCCCACACACCCTTTTCCACTCGCACAATATCATTCCATGTACCTGCGCAACCAGCTTTAACCGGCATATACGTCCAAGCAAGTTGATTTTTATGAATCGCCGATACAACCCGGTGCCACAATGCCCCTTTTTCCTTCTTAAAATGCCACCACCACTTCATTAAGAGACTCTCGTTCATTGTCTTCAAAGCGCCCAGCCCTAGCCCCCCTTTTTCGATTGGCCCTATGACCCGTTCCCAAGCGACCCAATTTGTTTTCGCCTTCTCCTCATCACCTCCCCAAAAGAATCTTCTCCTTAGCGCTTCCAACTTCTCTATAACACCTTTAGGAGCTCGAAACAATGAGAAGAAGTATGTGGGTAGGCTATCCAACACGACCCTAAGACTATTTGGTGTGGAGTTGGGGAATGGATTGGGGGTGATGACATGGACAAGTCCCCCAAGGGGAACACCGCCCCCCCCCCCCCCCCCCTTTAACTAGTATTCAAACTATTTGTGTATTAAAGATCCTAATAAAGACTTATCCAACTGGATTAGTAGGTACACAAGTTGATAAATTCTTGTACATGCTAACCCAAATTTTGTTAGTTAGGTATTGCGATTTTACATACTATGATTCTTTGTATATTAAAAAGACATTTTAACGAAAAAACAAACAATAACGATGTATCTTCAAACATATGATGGCATATGTGAAATACTACTAATTCTGGTATAGTCATATGAACAATATGTATATATTTGAATAAAGTAAGGTAATCAAAACCTTATGTTTTGTAAGTTGGCCACGGTATGATTTGATATTACCACAAAGTTAACATAAAAAATATGTGTACATATTACATTTCTATAAAAAAAAAAGAGTAAGAATAATAAAAATTATCAATAACAATCCAAGGAACATGTAATTAGTTATAAGTTTAATGTAATACATAAATGATTGTTATGACTTGAATTGCTAGCAATTAAAATAAAGTTATGCCATACGTTATATTCTTTATAAACAACAAAAATAATCTATTTTTTTACTTCTTACAACTCCATATAAGTGTGAAGGACCAAAAGTATTTGTACTATTATGTCATGGTTTACTTACTAATGTTTAATGCGTTTTCTGTTTGATATATCAATAAATTACAATGTATTATTCTTAGATGAAATAAAACATTTATCGGTCAGGTTAGTATAGTGATATGAACCAATGAAACAATTACATTTCCCTAGTGAAGGGGTAGGGTACTATTCTCTAGCGCTCTCAGGCGCACTTTATCCACTATCCAGAACCTCCGCCTAAACTAACACACCTGAAGACACAGCAGCGCCAAAGGCGCACTGCCACTCTACGCGGGAGCACCAGTTGGCAACACCTGGGAACATCCCCCTTGGAGCCCAACTTGCTACCTCCTGTCAGGTGTCAGCTGACAACTGGTCAGCCGCCTGACGCTGTCTGACATCAGGAGAGAAGGAGTCCCTTCTGCAGAACCAGCCACAACGCGCCACGTGTATTAAAGACAGGGCACCGCCCAGCCGCCAACCACGAGGCGCCACATGGGCCAATCAAGAGCAGCCTTCCTCAACTTGGATCACTTTATCTAACTAAGGATTAAGATCCAACTAGATGGGCTCACAAGCAACCAGCCCGGGCCTCGAACCCGAGCCCATTAACGATCAAGGCAGGCCCGATAGCCTCAGGCCCACACACCTCCTATAAAAGGAGGACTTGGCCTCCTTCCTTCACACGGTGAATCAACCAATTAGAACCAACACACTTGTATCACCACTTGTATGATTACTTATATCTCTTATCAATAAAGATTATCCTTTTCCAGTGGACGTAGGTCTTACGAGACCGAACCACTTATACCCTTGCCTATTGCATTACTCTGCTTGTCGTTTGTGCACATAACCACAGATTAGCCATCGTCGTGAGCCAAGGATTATACCCTGCAGCGAACACGAGTCATTATACCCCACGTTATCCCATCCTACTCCTCTCTTATACTCGTTGTTTCTTCATTGGCGCCATCCGTGTTGGCTGAAAGAACCAAAAACCTTTCAAAACCACATCCTTTAAACTCACTAAAATGGCTGACCTAACCCCCGTCGGAGCCACAGGAGCAACCCCTTTTGCAGTCATTCAGACTACCAGAACGGGAGTGCTCCAAACTCCTGATAGGGGCATAACACAAGCAACCACAAGGGAAGAAACACCGCCCCGGGCGGTTTCTTGCTCAGACTCATCCGAATCTGACATACCCACTGCACCGGTGGACCCCGACGAGTGGCTTTTCCGCAGACAGCTCAAAAATACAAAAATCTATCAAAACATGTTGGCAAAACTCCAAACCGACAAGTCCAAAAGCAAGGCTTCCCCATCGGCTAAACATAGCCGAAAGGGGAAAGAAAAGCAAGCCAAACGTCCCAAGTCTCGGGGTGGAGATCGCAGTAAGAACATGCGCGATCAGGACCTAGCAGACTCCGCGTCAGAGTCCGATGGCTATCAGCCAACCAGCGACTCAGACACCACAAAAATCTCAAAATCCAAAAGGCGAAAACTGACAAAAAATCAATCGGAGTCATCACAAAAGAAGGAAGACGACGACTTAAACAAACCATACAGGCCCAAGTCGTTCGCTCTCAGCTCCAAATTTTGCCAGGGAATAGCCACCGCGCCTATAGAAAAACAGGCAAAACTCCCAAGCAGCATCGGCAGGTACGATGGCCTGCGAGACCCTACTGACCACTTGCACGACTTCGAGTGCGCTGGAACCACAGTCCTTTGGCCTGTCCAAGTCTGGTGCCACCTGTTCGCGCAAACCCTTACAGGCGCAGCCAGAGTTTGGTTCGACAACCTTCCGATAGGAGGCATCCTAGACTTCGACGACCTTATCCAGAAGTTCAAAGATCACTTCTCCCATCTCATGCGACACAAACGAGATAAGGCCCACATCCTCCTATGTCAGCGCACAGACAATGAATCAATAGAAGACTTCATTGTGCGCTACAACAAGGAGGCGCTACAAATCGGCTGCGGAGAAGAGCTCACGCGCGCATGCTTCATTAATGGAGTACGCAGCGAGGATTTGATGAAAACATTATCCGGAAAAACGGGCGTCCCAAATTCTTGGGAAGAAGTCATCAAAGCCTCCAAAATATATGCATCCTCGGAGCACTCCATCAAGCAGCAGCGCGGCTACAACCAAACAAACAACTCCAACAGGAACAAAGGCAAACAATCCGTCTGGTCACGCATTTCAGGACCAACGGACGAAGGTAAATACTCATCCGCCAACGACGCGCGACAAACAATCACCAACAAGCAATCAAGGGATCAGAGAAGCCAATCCAAAAAGAATACCGACTGGACGCCACTCACAAAAACTCCGTCACAAGTGCTCAAGACAGAGCAGGTCACTTTCAAGGAGCCCAAAGTACTGGGCAAAAGCAAGAACGTAGACCACACCAAGTACTGTGAATACCATAACGATTATGGTCACCTGACGGACAACTGCTACAGCCTAAAGCTAGAAATAGAGGCGGCACTAAAGACGGTCCCGCTCGGTCATCTTATTAAAAACGTCAACAAAGGTGGGCGCAACACCAACCAAGACGATAAACGCGAAGAACCCGGAAAGAAACAAATCCGGAACCTACAAACGAGTTACATCCGGCATACCCCGCACCATCATTGTAACATGATCTCCCCCGCGGGAACACGCCAGAATAAGGGTAAGCGCCCAAGAGACACAGATGACTCCTGGAAGGAGGTGGACGTCCTCCTCCCCCGGGTCCGAGGCGGACCCTCTGCAACAGTGCCACTAATTGTCACCGCCGTCTTAGGACATTACTGTGACATCTGTCACCCTCGTCTTTCATCTAATTGACAATAATAGTCCTTCAAATATTTCCATTATAACCCCTATAAGTTTCGTCGTTTTCAAAATTTATTTTAGAGTAAACTAAAAAAAAATTATCATTAATATATATTAGGGATCGGTATAAGTTTTTATCAAGTACGTATCTTGAAACGTCCACGCAATGGATTTTATAAAAATTTCAAGTATTTATAAAGTTTTTAAACTTTTTGGTTAAATTAACTTAACTTGGTTAAGTTTTATTAAAGAAAAATTAATTTAGTTATAAAATATTCTAACCTAGTTAAAACCCGAGGGACCATTATTGTCAAAACATGAAACTTTTAAATTTTCCTTTGAATTACCTCCTGATCGGTTTTTCCGGCGGGCCTTTTGGCCGGATCCGGTGACTCTAGAAGTTCCGACGAACTCAAACCCTCAATCATTAATGATTGTTAATTGATTTCATTAGTATATAAACCTTTCTCCTTAAGTTATAACTGAATTGCGACCGTTTTAACGCATTTAAACATGTTTTTAAACGAGTTTTAATTCGGTTTTATGATTGAAACGACTAGAAATTAGTTATCAATAAAAGATGCGTTTCTACTTGAAAACTTTATAAATACATGTTATCATTTGGTTTCTGCACGTTAAGACTTCTCAAACCCACAAAAATAAGCACCTAAATCTGCCCAGTAGCGTTGAAATCGACTCCAAAGTTGCGGATATGTATTCTTTTTTTTTTTTTGACTCTTAATCATGATTGTAAGTTCATTATTTTGATGCCGTTTTAATCCTCACACATTTCCGATCAAAAGCCCCATGATTCTCGTGGTTATCCGTCGTGGATTGATGATCAATTGTTTTGGGGTTAGGGTTAGGGTTCTTACTTAGATGAATTGGGGAAGATGATGAGATTTAAAAATTGTTTAAATAATATTTGGTGTCAAACATTTCAACAAATGAACTTGTGGTGTAGTGGTTGGTGTTTGGTGCTCTCAGCAAAAGGTCAAGGGTTCGAAACCCATGACCATCAATCTTTTATCTTTTGTTTTTTTTTTTATTATTTATTTATTTATTTAAAAAGGTTAATAATCATTTATAATTCATAGAAACTTAGAATATTCATAATAAATTCATTTTTGACCCAAAAATTATGAAAATTTAGGTATAGCTTCTTGACACCATAAAGAAGGTTTCCATAATTTTATTTTCTGGAAAATGTCTTATTTTTATATTTTTATTGATTTAATTTGCTTTAATCATATTTAATTAATTAAAAATTCATTTTTAATGATTTTGATCTCAAAATTTTAGGATAATTATTTCTAAGCATTCTAATCTGAAATAAAAATTATTGGTTCAGAAAACTTTTATTTTTATTGATTTTCCTATTTTTAATCATTTAAACAAGATTTAATCGCATTAAATCAGTTTTAAATATAAATAAGTTTATAAAAATTATGGGAAAATTATTGTTGTTAGTTTACATCAGAAAGTGTCCAATTCCTACAAAATTAGCATTTTTGGATCATGTCTTGTATTATTAATCTTATTTATCAATTACGGCATAGTTACACGTTTATTTATTTATACTATTACAACATCTATTTTACAAATATTTTTCTTATAAAATAAAAATGTCTTATGATTAAAAGTCTTGTTATCATTGATGGATCTTTGAGTAACTCATAACTATTTATTTCAATATTTATTTACAATAATTAGTTAAAGTAAGTAACTAAATTATTTTTGTCTTAATTATTTAAACATATTTTTAACTAAATACTCAATTGGTAATAGTTATATTATTTAAACCACATTTACAACCTTTCATATATTGATTGTGAGATACAACTTTTACATTAACGCGACTCATCATAAAACTCTAATTCCCCAAATCGACTTAGCAAACCCTAATGCCTTAGATCCTAGTTACCTTAGACTTTTAGACACTTCCTTATTAGTAATTCTTACACATTATAGGTTGAATTCGTCGGAATTCCCATTACTTAGCTCACAACCGCTTAAGTGGATTTTGATCGCTTTCGCAAACTGTGAGTATATCTTTCCCCTTTTTACTGTCTTACTATTTTGGGGTGACTCATGTACTTACTATCAAGTTTATAATTCCTTTTACTAAAATAGCAATTCTTATGTGTGTTTGCTTGTGTCATTTTGTGTATCTATGACCTGTCAAATCATTAACCGTTGCGTCCTGGCATTTCAATGAATAGTATTATGGTTTATACCCTTGTGACTCTGTTGAGAGTCCTCGTCATTGCTATGTATTACATTACTACTAGCGCATACTATATATATCTGCTTTCTTCTCTTAGGGTTGATTTGACCCGGATACCACTTATTACATAATTGCAAACAGTATAGGACACATGAATTGCTAAACACTTTTCTACTATATTTATTTAAACAGGGTATGCTCACCAATACAATTTTTGTATTGACCAAAATATTTTGTACATGTTTCAGGTTGTTTTGAGATGCATTCTTTAAGCTTTCGGACTTATATTTAGATTTTGATTCATTGTATTTCAATGTAGTTGGCAGTAGAATCGTTGTATTTCATTTCAATGTAATAAATTATTTAATCAATGTATTCAAATTTGCACTTTAGTCCATGAGCTATTGAACAATCGTCACTACGTGACACCTCGATGTTTCCGCCATCGTTGGGGTGTTACAGATTGGTATCAGAGCCAGGTTATAGGGAATTAGGTTATTAGAATGCCTTTTAGCCTAGTCTATAACTAAGCTTATTTTCGCGAGTCCTCTCGTGTATATTCCTCTTTAATCTCATATTTTCATTCTAAGTAATTTTGCTATGATTATTTTTCCTTATTCTTTCGATATTTTGCTTGGTGAAGAATACGCTCGTATTTCACAAACGAAACGATAGCGCCCAGTTAGGAGTGACATCCATACCTTGGTGATTAGTTTCACTCCTCTATATGTTATTTATCTTAGGAATATATCTTTGAGATAGGAGTGACATCCACACCTCAAAGAGTGATTCCTTCAAAAAGAAACTTAACCACTAAGATGGGAGTGATATCCTTAACTTAGTGATTGGTTTCATTCCACAATCGTTTTCAATTTTGAAATACATCTTTGAGTTAGGAGTGAAATCCACATCTCAAGGATCTATTTCTACATCTCGTTGATTATGAATTTTCTTAAATGTTGGTAATCTATTACATACTTTAATCCTATCATTCACGTCATTTTAAATCATGGTCTTTTAAAGCACATTAGAATTACACATAGTTCATGAAATGGTTTCATTTTGCACTTTACAAACTTGTACTGCATATTTTAAAGGACAAATGTAACCCTTTGTTTTCATATGACATAACCAATATATACTTTCGAAAGAAACTAGCAACTAATAATAAGCCTTATAACATTTTTCAAACTTGACGTCTCGTAAACACATGAAAATGTGTATTCGCGAAGATTTTGCAAATGAACCTGTTTTGAATCTAAAACACACTTCGATTGCTAAAAATTTATTCTCATGCATCACTAACTATTCTTTCAACAATATCACAAAGTCAAGTAAACTGCGAAAATTTACCTTTTACACTTATACTTTTTCAGTTGCAAAACTTTTGGTTTAACAAAACAATGGACATATCTTTTTATCAGAATGTTGCTAAATGTCTTTTATAGTATAACGCATATATGTAAAATTATTAGATTTTAAACTCACATGCCAGTAGGCTATACACCCGTTCCGTGCACATTCATTTGTCGTAAATTTCATTATTTTAATCTTGCACCATTTTTATTCATAGTTATTTCTGACACGTTATTTGTGATTATTTTCACATTTCCTATTTGCATTAATTCCACTCGTTTACTTTCATTTTGTGCAATTGTGCGATTTACTCGATTTATGTTATACCATTCTTTCAATCGAAGTTTTATGCTATACATATGTTCTTTGACGCATATTTGGTATGCATATTTTTCTTTCCTGTTTTGAGCAAAACCCTGTTATACTATGCATTATTTTGTTTTTCATCATGGCCAATAAACATACTAGTTGATAACTCGTATGAGATCTAAGCCAGTGCCCACGTACGACTCGGATTAGAGTATTTCTTTAATCCGAGGGGAACGGTGTAAATCTCAGAGTCTATCAATATGAGTGTTTAAAGCCAACGATGTAAACAAAAGTTATCGGTTAAGGGTGAATCCGAAAGGGAAGAACCTCTAACCATGTCTTATACTTACATGTTATTCACATTACGGTTAAAGGGAAAACCCGTAAGGGAAGAACCTCTAACTATGTCATGATTGAACATTATTCATTACAGTGGCTATTACATAATTGCACGCATTTATTTCATGTTAGGGTTATGGAAAAGCATAACACCCTAGTGTAAGGTAAATCGATGATTACGGTCCGGAACGCAATCATGGGCTTACAGGTACCTGAGGGTGGTGTGTGATTCTACTTAGGCTATTGGTAGACAATTAGTACGAATCCAAAGTATCGAGAGTGTGGTGGGTCAGCTGCGGTACACCCTATATATAAGCATAAACGATACTGCGGGAGCGGACTAGGAGTCTGACCAAGAACCTATCCATTACTTTATACTTATCTCTTCATTAGAACAGTGGGCTAATTACTAGCATTTCGATAGGAACGTTCTTACGTGAGCTTCATTCGTCTTCCTAGAGTCTTTCTCTTGACCACCCACACAGAAACCACAAATCTTGTAAACCCTTACACGCTCTGTATTTGAAATCTTATTACGTACCTTAATAAAGTTCAGTTAGAAACCTTTCTAAAGTAGGGGAGACTGCTTCATTAGTACCTCTGCCCCTCACCCGTTACACATTCCCAAAACTTTTCTCATTTAAAACTCTTAACTTTCTAACGTCGGGTCAACTGTCAAAAGATTTTGAAACTTTTACTTTGAGTATTAAACAACTACTCTAAATTTTGATAAAACATGACTGATGCAATTATTTTAAAAACCTTGCTGACTTTTACAACGCCTTTTTAGTAGCCTCCACTTGAAAAAAATTTCGAGACGAAATTTTCTAAAGTAGGGGAGACTGTGACATCCGTCACCCTCGTCTTTCATCTAATTGACAATAATAGTCCTTCAAATATTTCCATTATAACCCCTATAAGTTTCGTTGTTTTCAAATTTTATTTTAGAGTAAACTAAAAATTTTTTTATCATTAATATATATTAGGGATCGGGTATCAGTTTTTATCAAGTACGTATCTTGAAACGTCCACGCAATGGATTTTATAAAAATTTCAAGTTTTTATAAAGTTTTTAAACTTTTTGGTTAAATTAACTTAACTTGGTTAAGTTTTATTAAAGAAAAATTAATTTAGTTATAAAATATTCTAACCTAGTTAAAACCCGAGGGACCATTATTGTCAAAACATGAAACTTTTAAATTTTCCTTTGAATTACCTCCTGATCGGTTTTCCGGCGGGCCTTTTGGCCGGATCTGGTGACTCCAGAAGTTCCGGCGAACACAAACCCTCAATCATTAATGATTGTTAATTGATTTCATTAGTATATAAACATTTCTCCTTAAGTTATAACTGAATTGCGACCGTTTTAACGCATTTAAACATGTTTTTAAACGAGTTTTAATTCGGGTTTATGATTGAAACGACTAGAAATTAGTTATCAATCAAAGATGCGTTTCTACTTGAAAACTTTATAAATACATGTTATCATTTGGTTTCTGCACGTTAAGACTTCTCAAACCCACAAAAATAAGCACCTAAATCTGCCCAGTAGCGTTGAAATCGACTCCAAAGTTGCGGATATGTATTCTTTTTTTTTTTTTTGACTCTTAATCATGATTGTAAGTTCATTATTTTGATGCCGTTTTAATCCTCACACATTTCCGATCAAAAGCCCCATGATTCTCGTGGTTATCCGTCGTGGATTGATGATCAATTGTTTTGGGGTTAGGGTTAGGGTTCTTACTTAGATGAATTGGGGAAGATGATGAGATTTAAAAATTGTTTAAATAATATTTGGTGTCAAACATTTCAACAAATGAACTTGTGGTGTAGTGGTTGGTGCTCTCAGCAAAAGGTCAAGGGTTCGAAACCCATGACCATCAATCTTTTATCTTTTGTTTTTTTTATTATTATTTATTTATTTATTTATTTAAAAAGGTTAATAATCATTTATAATTCATAGAAACTTAGAATATTCATAATAAATTCATTTTTGACCCAAAAATTATGAAAATTTAGGTATAGCTTCTTGACACCATAAAGAAGGTTTCCACAATTTTATTTTCTGGAAAATGTCTTATTTTTATATTTTTTATTGATTTAATTTGCTTTAATCATATTTAATTAATAAAAATTCATTTTTAATGATTTTGATCTCAAAATTTTAGGATAATTATTTCTAAGCATTCTAATCTGAAATAAAAATTATTGGTTCAGAAAACTTTTATTTTTATTGATTTTCCTATTTTTAATCATTTAAACAAGATTTAATCGCATTAAATCAGTTTTAAATATAAATAAGTTTATAAAAATTATGGGAAAATTATTGTTGTTAGTTTACATCAGAAAGTGTCCAATTCCTACAAAAATAGCATTTTTGGATCATGTCTTGTATTATTAGTCTTATTTATCAATTACGGCATAGTTACACGTTTATTTATTTATACTATTACAACATCTATTTTACAAATATTTTTCTTATAAAATAAAAATGTCTTATGATTAAAAGTCTTGTTATCATTGATGGATCTTTGAGTAACTCATAACTATTTATTTCAATATTTATTTACAATAATTAGTTAAAATAATTAACTAAATTATTTTGTCTTAATTATTTAAACATATTTTTAACTAAATACTCAATTGGTAATAGTTATATTATTTAAACCACATTTACAACCTTTCATATATTGATTGTGAGATACAACTTTTACATTAACGCGACTCATCATAAAACTCTAATTCCCCAAATCGACTTAGCAAACCCTAATGCCTTAGATCCTAGTTACCTTAGACTTTTAGACACTTCCTTATTAGTAATTCTTACACATTATAGGTTGAATTCGTCGGAATTCCCATTACTTAGCTCACAACCGCTTAAGTGGATTTTGATCGCTTTCGCAAACTGTGAGTATATCTTTCCCCTTTTTACTGTCTTACTATTTTGGGGTGACTCATGTACTTACTATCAAGTTTATAATTCCTTTTACTAAAATAGCAATTCTTATGTGTGTTTGCTTGTGTCATTTTGTGTATCTATGACCTGTCAAATCATTAACCGTTGCGGCCTGGCATTTCAATGAATAGTACTATGGTTTATACCCTTGTGACTCTGTTGAGAGTCCTCGTCATTGCTATGTATTACATTACTACTAGCGCATACTATATATATCTGCTTTCTTCTCTTAGGGTTGATTTGACCCGGATACCACTTATTACATAATTGCAAACAGTATACGACACATGAATTGCTAAACACTTTTCTACTATATTTATTTAAACAGGGTATGCTCACCAATACAATTTTTGTATTGACCAAAATATTTTGTACATGTTTCAGGTTGTTTTGAGATGCATTCTTTAAGCTTTCGGACTTATATTTAGATTTTGATTCATTGTATTTCAATGTAGTTGGCAGTAGAATCGTTGTATTTCATTTCAATGTAATAAATTATTTAATCAATGTATTCAAATTTGCACTTTAGTCCATGAGCTATTGAACAATCGTCACTACGTGACACCTCGATGTTTCCGCCATCGGTTGGGGTGTTACAATTACCGAACGCAATCCATGTTCCTAGACGGCGGAAGCAGCACTGACATAATCTATGATCAGTGTTTTCAACAACTGGACGAGGATGACAAAGCCCGCCTCGTTCCAGTTAATGCACCAATCTCGGGCTTTATCGATGAAGTCATCATGCTACACGGCATAATCACCTTCCCGGTCACTTTGACAGACGGTACCCACGAACGCACAGAAATGTGTGACTTCATGGTTTTACCTGTAACATCTCACCACGACGTCCTACTAGGACGGGAAGGCCTGGCGAAGTTCAACGCCAACACCTCCACCCCCCACTAAATGGTAGGCTTCCCCACCCGAACCAGCGTCGCAATAATCAGAGGAAACAAACAATGCCACACAATCGAGGTGGCAAAACCACAAAAACCGCAAACCCGTTTGGAACCGGAAAACTGGGTACTCAACCCCAAATTCCCGGACCAAACGGTCCTCATCGGCCATGAAATCTCCAACACCATAATAGCGCACCTCAAGCAACTCTTGGTCAAAAACATAGACATATTCGCCTGGCAACCATCCGACATGATCGGCGTTCCAAGAGAAATCGCGGAACACAAACTCAACACCTACAGATCTGTAGAGCCAGTCGCCCAGAAGATGCGCAAAATGGGGCCAGAGAAAACAAAGGCGATGAATGAACAAGTCAACGAACTACTCCACGCAGGCATTATCCGCCCAATACGCTACCAAACCTGGGTCGCCAACCCAGTCATGGTAGGAAAAGCAACGGGCGGATGGCGCATGTGTGTCGACTACAAAGATTTGAACAAGGCCTGTCCAAAGGATTGTTACCCTCTTCCGGAAATTGACTTAAAAGTGGACTCCCTCGCGCCATATCGCTTCAAATGTTTCCTCGACGCCTACAAAGGCTACCACCAAATCCAAATGGCAAAGGAAGATGAAGACAAAACGGCCTTCCGCACGGATACAGGAATCTTCTGCTACACCAAAATGCCTTTCGGCCTAAAAAATGCGGGAGCCACATATCAACGACTCATGGACAGCGCTTTCATCGACGAGATAGGCGTACGCTTGGAAGTATACGTCGACGATCTCGTCATCAAAAGCAAGGACGAAGACAACATGCTGGAAGACATTCAGAAAACATTCAATCAACTGCGAAAGGTGCGCATGAAGCTTAACCCCAGCAAATGTTCCTTCGGCATGGAAGAAGGGAAATTCCTGGGAGTTATTGTCACGCGGGACGGGTTCCGCGCAAATCCAGACAAGGTCCTCGCCATTGAAAGAATGCCTTCACCAACATCCATCAAGGAAGTCCAAACCCTAATGGGACGCCTCGTCGCCCTCAATCGCTTCCTTTCCAATTATGCTTCCAAGTCATTTCCATTTGTAGACACTCTAAAGAACTGTCTTAAAAAAAGTAATTTCCGCTGGACCCCTGAGGCGGAAAAAGCTTTTCAAGAAATGAAAGAATGTCTTATGAATTTACCTACTCTCACAGCACCATTACCCAGAGAACCGTTAACCCTGTACCTCTCTGTCACGGAGCGGGCAATCGGCGCTGTACTCCTTGTAGACCGGAAAGGCGTTCAAACACCCATTTACTACATCAGCAGAACCCTGCTAGATGCAGAAACCAGGTACTCTACAATGGAAAAACTAGTGCTAGCACTCATTCACGCATCACGCAGACTGCGCAGGTATTTCCACGGGCACCCAATAAATGTCCTAACAGACTACAGAATCAGCGATGTGCTACGAAAACCTGAAACCTCAGGTCGCCTAGCAAAATGGGCGATCGAACTGGGTGAACACACCATCAATTACAAACCCAGACCCGGAGTCAAGGGACAAGTACTCGCTGACTTCGCCACCGAAATACCGACAGACAAAATCGCAGAATGCCTAGCCGAGCAAGACCCCGCACCACCAACATCCGGAAATGAAAGCTGGAAACTCTACACCGACGGCGCCTCAAATAGCGCAGGCGCAGGCGCAGGTTTACGCCTAATCAGCCAAAACAAAAAAAGAATACACTTACGCCATACGCTTAGATTTTGCCGCAACAAATAATGAGGCAGAATATGAAGCGCTACTAGCAGGACTGCGCATCGCGCAACAAATGGGAGCTTCCCACCTCGAAGCACACGTTGATTCACTGCTAGTAGCCGGACACATCAATGGCAGATATGACGCAAGGGACGTCGCAATGGCCCTATACCTACAGCAGGCCAAGCTACTCATGCGCAAATTCACTTCCTGCGCGGTCACCCACATCAACCGGAGCGAGAACAAACCCGCAGACGCGTTGAGCAAGATGGCTTCCACGGTCTTCGATCATATGGCCAAAAACGTCCGGGTTGAGCTACAAGAAAGGCCATCCATCCCGCCAAGACAAGTAAACGTCATCCAAACAGGTACTGCATCTTGGATGGCGCCACTCAAAGCCTACTTGACATCTGGGACATTACCCGACAAAAAAGTAGACGCACGAAAAATCCAACACAAGGCCTTACACTATGAGTTGACAGAGGAAATCCTCTACCGACGATCATATTTGGGCCCCTTACTGCGATGCGTCGGCAAAGAGGAAGCCTCCTTCCTCATCAGAGATATTCACGAGGGTATCTGCGGATTACATGCAGGACCCAGAATGGTGGTTGCCAAGTTAATGAGTGCAGGTTACTACTGGCCTGGCATGCACCCAGATGCAGTTGCAGAATTACGCAAATGCGATTCCTGCCAGCGCCATGCGCCAAACACCTTGCGTCCGAAAAACGATTTGGTACCCATCACAGCGGCGTGGCCATTCTAGAAATGGGCGATAAACCTTGTCGGCCCATTCCCCACAGCGCCAGGAAACGTCAAATTCTTAATAGTGGCGATCGACTACTTCACAAAATGGATCGAAGCAAAGCCACTAGCAAAGATAGACGGATCGCACACCAAGAAATTCATATGGGAATTCATCATATGCAGATTCAGCTTACCGTACCAGATCATAAGCAACAACGGAACCCAATTTACAGACCAACACTTACAAGAATGGCTGGCGCAAATGGGGGTCCAGCAAATCTTCACATCAGTCGCTCATCCCCAAGGGAACGGCCAAGTCGAAAGAGCAAATCGGAGCGTTATCGAAGGTATCAAAAAGCGACTCGGAACCAAAAGAACCGGATGGGTGGACGAAGTTCCACATGTCCTATGGGCCAACCGCATACTCGCAAAAACCAGCAATGGCGAAACCCCATTCAGCCTAACCTACGCTTCCGAAGCCGTCATACCCGCAGAAATTAGTTGCCCCTCCGCAAGAGTACTCATGGCGGATAAAGGGCAAAACAACAAAGAGCTACGACTAAATTTAGACCTACTTGAAGAGCGACGAGAACTTGCCGCCTTCAAAGAGGCCAGATACAAAAATCAGTTGGAGCGCTACTACAACCAAAAGGTTAAACTACACGAGTTCGACATAGGGGACTATGTTTTCCGAAACAACAGCGCTTCAAACACAGAAAAGCAGGGAAAACTTGCTCCAACCTGGGAAGGGCCTTACAGAGTTCAGGAGATCTTAGGCAATGGCGCCTATGCGCTGGAGAAAATCAATGGTACGCCCGTCTCACGCTCTTGGAATGCGGCACAGTTACGTTTCTGTTATATGTAACTTTTGTAAACACTTAGGCTACACATGCCTAAGTCCTTTTCTAAAGGATTCAAAGAAGTTCTTACCGCCTAACTTATTGTGTGCACTACTGGACCCTCGGGTCTTCAAGGCATAGATATTAAACATAACTATCGTCGGACTCAGTAATCAAATCCAAACAAACATCACACAAAAAGTTAAAAACAGTATATTCAAAACAAACTTAGAAGTTTTATACCATCAAAAAGGGGGCGTTCAAGCTGCCCATAGCTTTACAAAGCAAAAAACAAAAAACCATCTTAAACAAACTATTCTCCTCCAGACTCTTCAAAGTCCACCAACTGCTCCTCCGTATCCTCCGGAACGGTCCCAGACGTCTCACCTCCACCGGCTGCCTCCTTCCCTTTCTGTTGCGCCTCCGCACCTAAACGGTCAGATTCCTCAATAAAGTAACGGAGGGCGCCAGCAGGATCAACATACTGATTACAGTCCGCCACTGTCTTTAGTATAGGGAATTCGACTTGCTCAAACTTAAGGAGTTCAGCTTCATACTCCTTCTCCCTGGGTTTACCATCATGCGCACCTTCAGTTATACGCCCTCCATTTAGCGCATGGTAAAACCCAGTGTCAAATCCCTCGGCCTCCCCAGCAGCGCGCGCAGCAGCGGCAATAGCAGCAACCTGGTCGCCGAGATGGGGTTCATTCCAGAACCGCTTGAAAATCTACAAACAAGCAATAAAACAGTCAGAGAAACTACACAGTGACACAGGACGCAGAAGGATAGGAAAATACTTACCCCGGCGATACCCTCGGTCATCACCCAACGAACAGACTCCTGGGCCTTCTCCTGCGCAACGTTGGCTTCGTCCAGAAGACTCTTTGCATTTTCCGCCTCCGTCTGCGACAGGGTCAGGGATTCCTCTAAGGAGGCCCTCTCCTCAGTCAGCGCAGCCTTTTCCTTCACCCAAGCCTCCTTCTCACTCACCAACCCAGACAGCTGGGAAGAAGCACTCACAAACTCGTCATCTTTGTTGCGCAATTCAGAGCGCAGGCCTGCCACCAGTGAATCCTTATCAGCTAACACTTTGGCATGACCTTCAGCAGTCTCTTGCAGCTTGGCATTCTCATTCTTCAGCGTCTGGATCTGATCCTTAAGTCTCATCGTCTCTTGGTTAGTGACTTGACAGGCTTCAACCCACCTTTGATGAGCTAGCGCATGTTCACGCTCAAGCTCCTTCACCTTATCCTCGGACTTGTACGCCCTGTCCCTGTACCTCTCAACCTCAGACTTCAGCTTCTCCTCTCTCTGCGCCTGCACTGATCGCCGAGCGTTAAACTCGGCAACATCACGGGCAAACTCTTCATCGCGTCGCTTCAACGACTCCACAGCAGCAACCTGAATAGCTTGCCCAACACAAATATCAGTAATCAGCTGCGAGCGAGGCAAGCCATCCTGATACTCCCTTTCCTTGGGAGGAACCACTTGAGACACAAACTCCTCAGCAGTAAGAGCATTTGCAAACCGGGAGTTCTCCCGAATACTCCAATGCGGGCGCCAGATCACATCACCTGCGAAGTAACCCGGGTCACTCCGGTCAACACTTGACCTTCCACCAGAAGGCATACTACCACCACCACCCCCAGGAGAACTGCTAGAAAGCACCTGTTGGAAGGCAACCCTGGCGGCCTCCTCCTCCGCCTTAGCCTTGGCTTCCGCCTCCGCTTTTTCCTTCTCCAAACGCAGCTTTTCAGCTGCTGCTTTCTCCGCCTCAGCCTTCCGGGCTACCTCCTCCAAACGTAGCTTTTCAGCTGCAACCCTCTCCTCCTCCGCTTTCTTGGAAGCAGCTTCACTGGTCCGCTTCTCGGCCTCAGCTGCCTCTTGCTCTGCCCGAGCCTTCTCAGCCTCCGCCCGCGCCTCCTCCTCCTCCCGCCTTTTCTTGGCAACTTCTGCCTCAGAAGGAGTTGGATCAGAGGAGGAACCCGGAGCTCGCGGAGAAACAACTACAACAAAAACAAAGCATAACACTTAGGAAAATGTTACTATAACAAAAAGCAAAAAAGAAAGTTGAACATATCACTTACTAGTCACTTTCTTCAGCGTCTTCTGTATAAGAGGGCGACGCTCGGGCGGCGGACTAATCTCCAATGAAAACGGCGCCGGTCCGGCTCCGCCAGATTTCGAAGACCCAGACTTCCCACTCGGAACTTTACCCAGCTTCCGCTTCTTCTTCAACGGACTCACAGCTACATCATCTTCAGGGGCGGAGGAAGAAGATTCCGCACGCCTATCACGCTGCCCAAAATACGGCCCTTCACCACCTGCACTCAAAGGCGCAGACTTAGCTTGAAACAACACCTTATGCTTATGTCCACGCGGCGCACTCTTCTTACGACCACGCGGAGGCACTGGATGCACCAGTTCCACAGAAGACCCTGTTGATTCCCCATCAGAGGAAACAACAAAATAAGGGGTCGTTAAGTGTGGAACAGAACATAAAGGATTAGGATTTATAGGATGCTCACGTGAAATAAGCATACCAGTAGGCTTGAACTCCAGGTATGGAAAGTAGAACCTGTCAACCATCTGATCAATCACGGACACCCTACCCTCCGCAGGGTCTCTCCACTCCAAAGGGGCTTTATCCCTCAACAAGAACGCATCAAACTTTGAAATCCCTGAGTCAAGTAAGATAAAATTCAGTTACACAGTAACAAAAACAACTGACAAAGCAGCATGGAGAAAAGAACTTACTAGGTGTGGTGACCACAGGCTCTTTCCCCGCCACAAGCTGGACACGGCTCATACCTAACAAAGCCAACATGGCTTCCGAACACATACCCGTGTCAAACGGAGAAGCATGAGCCACCGGATCTTTGAACAACGCTTGCTCCCTGAAACCCTCCATAACAGGGTGACCAGGCACCCTTTGACGCTCAGCAACAACCATCCACGACATATCCACCGGTATGACTCCCCTCTTGACGTAGAAAAATTTCTCTTTCCAGTCATGCAGTGACTTAGGAGAAGTCGTCCCAACCGGTGGTACAAGAGGACGGGGGACGAAATTAAACCAAGATTGCTCCATGTTCATCAAATAGAAGACATTGAACCGTTCAAAAGACGGTTCAATGTCCAAAGCACGACAACATGCTTCGAAATGCACGAGCCGGAGCATACTAAACCCACTAACCTGGGTTACATGAACACCGTACTTCACCAACGTGTCCACCTGGAACTTGGTAGCAGGAAGACGGAACCCACAAAGAGCAAGGTGGGCCCCATACAAGCTCATCTTCCCTAGAGGAGGGGCTAGAGCGGTACCCTTCGCACTTGGCAACTCCACTTCCCATGTCGGATCAAAATCCATGGCCTCCACAAACTTGGCAAAACTCTTCACACCCCACTTACAGGTGGTATTATGGATCAGCTTCTTGGACTTCTCCACAGCCTTCCCAAGGTTTCCCCCAACGTCAGACCCCTCAGACATACCGACAAAGGTTTTTCAAAGAAAAAAGAATTTTTTTTTAAAGAAAGTCGCCAGAAAACTTGAAGGTTCACCGGAGAAGATGAAGATTTTTTGAAGAGAAGTTTGAAGGATTTCTTGTAAAGGGTGAGATAAAAAAAACTCCAAAAGCCTCCTCGGATATATATACCCATCGCATTTAATGCAATGGGAACAGCTGGCAAAAAGACCCTTCACCTTGCCAGAAGAGGGGACATCTGGACGCTACACGTGGCATACAGCTGGATGACAGCAGTTATCTGGCAGCACGTGACTCCACGCGTCTGTCCCAAAGGACGCCCTCTCACCTGCCAAACGACAGCAGGTACCCTGACAACTGCCCCCACTCGCGCGCGTGTACGGCTACTCGCCTGACACACGATGGATAACCTCCCACCCACGAGCTGACGTGACTGACACCTGTGCAGACATCCCCTTTGCAAACTGACACGTTCACCAACCGTCTCAGCTTCCCCAGCACGTTTCCTAAATTCAAGGAAACCTTTTAATTTTTAGTTAATTAAAAGGATGGCACATTTAATACCCCAGACTGCCACGTCATCACTTGGCGCTGGGTTGACGTAAAATCTAAAAGACGTTCTCCACCGGATTTTACTATCTAGCACCCAGACTGCCACGTCATCACTTGGCGCTGGGTTGACGTAAAATCTAAAAGACGTTCTCCGCCGGATTTTACTATCTAGCACCCAGACTGCCACGTCATCACTCAGCGTTGGGTTGACGTAAAGTCTGAAAGACGTTCTCCGCCGAATTTTATCATCTCACACCCAGACTGCTACGTCACACTTGGCGCTGGGTTGACGTAAAATTTAAAAACGTCTTCACCAGACTTTGCAATAAAAATTTTTCACCCGCGCTAAGTCTCAACTTGGCGCCGGTCTTTTATAAAAAGAGAGCCATGTACAAAGATAAGGGGACGCTTTTATCTTTCCACATGCCACCAGAGTAGCAACGCGCACTCTTTCCTCACATTAATAGTTTTTCCAGAGAGGCAACAATTACCCCTCTTTAAACAAACACAACGGAGAAATACATCACAAAATCACATATTAGTCCAGCGCCCCACCAGATCTCTAAGCAAGAACAGGAGACACCCTGGACTTGGGGGACTTGAAGGGGTAGGGTACTATTCTCTAGCGCTCTCAGGCGCACCCTACCCACTATCCAGAACCTCAGCCTAAACTAACACACCTGAAGACACAGCAGCGCCAAAGGCGCACTGCCACTCTACGCGGGAGCACCAGTTGGCAACACCTGGGAACATCCCCCTTGGAGCCCAACTTGCTACCTCCCGTCAGGTGTCAGCTGACAACTGGTCAGCCGCCTGACGCTGTCTGACATCAGGAGAGAAGGAGTCCCTTCTGCAGAACCAGCCACAACGCGCCACGTGTATTAAAGACAGGGCACCGCCCAGCCGGCCAACCACGAGGCGCCACGTGGGCCAATCAAGAGTAGCCTTCCTCAACTTGGATCACTTTATCTAACTAAGGATTAAGATCCAACTAGATGGGCTCACAAGCAACCGGCCCGGGCCTCGAACCCGAGCCCATTAACGATCAAGGCAGGCCCGATAGCCTCAGGCCCACACACCTCCTATAAAAGGAGGACTTGGCCTCCTTCCTTCACACGGTGAATCAACCAATTATACTCGTTGTCCCATCCTACTCCTCTCTTATACTCGTTGTTTCTTCACCTAGCCTAATAGCTGAGCTAATACTCAAAAACAATATTAAGCCGCATGTAATGTATAAGCAGTACATTTCATTGAAAATAATAGGACGCCTAACAAAAACTGATAACTTAACAAATAATAACATGAACATAACAAATGAAAACAATTAACGGAACTGCATATTTGGCGACGTAAGAGTTGATGTGAATATCGCGCCATGCAACCTAGAGTACCATAATGCAGGATAGCAATAATATTCCCCACTCATAGTTATGTCTAATTCATTAGTAACTTGCCGATAGTAGTCACGCATGTAATAGTGCACCCTAAAAGAATAAGATGAATAGAAGGGAAAACCCACACTTTTGTCCAACTTTCACCATCCATCCTCCACAAATCCACTAACCAAAAAGGATTTCTGTGAGTAACAAATATATGAAGCTTGTAACGTATAATGAACAAATTCCCTTCAAAGTCATCATGTGGAACGTTGGTTATGAAAATTTTCTAACTTCACATCAACACCAAATAACATACTGCCTGAGCCATGATAATTTTTCTTCTTCGTAAAATAAAAAACACCATTGCAAAAAGTCTATTACGCCACTTAAGCCTGTGTCTAGTACATATTTTCGCTAGTAGTATACCTGTCCAGTTCGAGTAGTGATAAACAGTGACAGGGCTTGATTTTTTCAGGGGTCGAAAGTCACAGGACTAGGGGTACACCGGGCCATCATTAACCTCCGCCCCAGGTGATATATAATTATACAAAATAAATATACATAAACTTTATAACTTTTATCCAACGGAATCGTAAAGGATCAATTGTTTTATTTTATCTGTTTATATTTTCCAAATAAAGACAACTTCATCTTCAAAACAATTGATAATTGATTTGGAGATTCAGTAGCTGATTGGATTTGTTTTAAGCATGAGTGATAGTGAAAACAACTACTTAACAAAAGCGGTATTGGATTTTAATAATCCAACTTTCACCCATTTATCGGCAATAATATGTACTTAAAAAATTCTCAACAACGATCCCAACTTTCAGACATTTTTCCTCTAGTAAACCTTTTTTAAGTGATGACTAACCAAGTTAGTGGACGTTGACATGCATGCGTCCACGTCGTCGTCCATGACAGCGTTAGCATGCCACGTCATCATCCATGTTGGTTAACAAAGGTTCATCGTTGGCCAATATGTTGATAGTTGGAATCGTTGTTTGGAATTTTTGAAGTCCAGATTGATGCCGGCCAATGGGTGAAAGTTTAGATTATTAAAATCTAATACCTCTAACAAAATCACTACATTAGCGAACTTTAGACTATAAGGAGTGGTGGGGGGGGGGGAAGAGGTGGGGGGGAAGCGCCATGTGGCACTTGTGGGGCCCTTTTGGGGGGGAAAATAATTGTGGGGAGTGGAAGGGGGGGGGGGGGGGGAAGAGGTGGGGGGAAGTGCCATGTGGCATTTCTTTTTTCTTTTTTTTTTTCTTGTTTTTAACTTTGTTTTTTTTAATAAATATAAAACAAAATTTTAAAAAACCATAATATTAATTCATAATAAACTACAAAGTTAAATAAAAAAAACACTAAAAACCAAAATTACATGAAATTTAAAAAAAAAAAAAACCTTAAAAAAAACAACTTAGTTATCGCTAACGTCTTCATCAGATGGGTAATCTCTTGGTATACTCCAAATATGATCAACCAGATCCGCTCGAAGGTTGTGATGTGTTTGGCTATTCTTGATTTCAGAGTTGTTGACGTTTCTTTCTTCATCCGTAATGTTTTCTTGACTTTGCTGCGTTTCCTCACCAAAGTACTCGCATATTGCACGTCCTTCATCCTCCAAAAGTACTCGCAAGTGTTGGTTTTCTTAAATATCTTTTTAAATATAAATCAATGACGCCCGCACAAAAAAACTGAGTACTTTCTCTAGCCGTTCGCTCGGCCATCCTTAGATACTCATCCATTACGTCGGAACTGGTTCCGTACGCCAATGCTCTAAGCGCGGCTGTGACCTTTTGCATCGCGGTAAATCCCATCTGACCACGTGCATCGGGCCTTTGTTTGAAATATTCATAATTATTTTCTAAATCATTTGTTATTCTTAAAAATAAATTACGACTCATACGAAAACGCCGCCTAAAAGTTCGTTCATCGTATGTTGATTCGGGTGAGAAGTAATCACGTACCAATGACTCATTTCCGGTTTCGCGTTCGCGAACTATATACTTTCTACGCTTGGGTGGTTCGGAGGTCCCTTCGTCGTCCGCTATAGCTTTAACGACGTTTCTGAACGGTTGCCATTAACATTTCTGCGCCACTTTCGCCAAAGTCATCCAAAGCGAGTTGATCAAACATATCGTCTGAACTCGAAGAATCGCTCGACATCTTGCAATTTTTTTTGAAAATATATGATAGTATTGGGAGGATTATATGAAAAAAATGAGTGTGTTTGTGTGTAGAAAGTTATTGTTATATATATATATATATATATATATATATATATATATAAAATAAATTTTTTTTATTAACTAGCCGTTATTTTCAAACGAATACTTTTTTTTTTTGATAATTATCTTGTTTGTTAATCTATTTGAAACATTATTATAATAAACATAAAACTTATAATATTTATAGTTATTTCGTTTTTTATCCAAAAATTATGAAAATTTAGATGTAGCTTCTTGATACCTCATAGAAAATTGTCATATTTTTAGTTTCTGAAAAATATTTTATTTTCTTATTTTTATTGATTTAATTTGTTTTAATCATATTTAATTGATTAAAAATTCATTTTTAATGATTTTAGTCTCAAAATTTTGATAGATTATTTCTAATAAATATGAACTGAAATAAAAATATTTGGTTCAGAACACATTTATTTTTATTAATTTTTCTATTTTTAATCATTTAAACATGATTTAAATTCATTAAATCAGTTTTAAATATAAATAAGTTTATAAAAAATTATGGGAAAATTATTTACATTGATTTACATCAGAAAGCTTTCATTTTCTATAAAAACAATATTTTTGGGTCATGTCTTGTATTTATAGTCTTATTTATGTTTAATTAGAAATAATTAATCATTTAATTATTTCTTGGTCCGACTCCTAGTCCGCTCCCACAGTATCGTTTATGCTTATATATAGGGTGTACCGCAGCTGACCCACCACACTCCCGATACTATGGACTCGTACTGATTGTCTACCAATAGCCTATATAGAATTACACACCACCCTCATGTACCTGTAAACCCATGATTGCGTTCCGGACCGTAATCATCGATTTACCTTACACTAAGGTGTTATGCCTTTCCATAACCTTAACAAGAAATAAATGCGTGCAACCAAAATGTAATAGCCACTGTAATGAAATGATGTTCGATCAAGACATGGTTAGAGGTTCTTCCCTTCCGGGTTTTCCCTTTAACCGTAATGTGAATAACATGTAAGTAATAGACATGGTTAGAGGTTCTTCCCTTTCGGGTTCACCCCTTAACCGGTAGTTTCTGTTTACCTCGTTGGCTTTAAACACTCATATTGATAGACTCTGAGATTTACACCGTTCCCCTCGGATTAAAGAAATACTCTAACCCGAGTCGTACGTGGGCACTGGCTTAGATCTCATACGAGTTATCAACTAGTATGTTTATTGGCCATGATGAAAAACAAAAATAATGTATGTATAACAGGGTTTTGCTCAAAACAGGAAAGAAAATGTGCATACCAAATATGCGTTCAAGTAAGTATACAAGTATAGCATAAAATTTCGTCTGAAAGAATAGTATAACATAAATCAAGTAAATCGCACAATTGCACAAAATGGAAGTAAACGAGATGTATTAATGCAAATAGTCAATGTGAAAATAGTCACAAATAATGTGTTTAGAAATAACTATGAATAAAAATGGTGCAAGAATAAAATAATGAAATTTACAGCAAATGAATGTGCACGGAACGGGTGTACAGCCTACTGACATGTGAGTTAAAATCTAGTAATTTTACATATATGCGTTATACTATAAAAGACATTTAGCAACATTCTGATAAAAAGATATGTCCATTGTTTTGTTAAACCAAAAGCTTTGCGACTGAAAGAGTGTAAGTGTAAAAGGTAAATTTTCGCAGTTTACTCGACTTCGTGATATTGTTGAAATAATAGTAGTGATGCATGGGAATAAATTTTTAGAAATCGAAGTGTGTTTTAGACTCAAAACAGGTTCATTTGAAAAAATCTTCATAAATACGCATTTTCATGTGTTTTTTTTTTTTGAGATGTCAAATTTGAAAAGTGTTATAAGGCTTATTATTAGTTGCAAGTTTCTCCCGAAAAATTATATTGGATACGTCATATGAAAACTAAAGGTATGCATTTGACCTTTAAAATATGCAATGCAAGTTTGTAAAATGCAAAATGAAACCATTTCATGAAGTATGTGTAAATCCAATGTGTTTTGAAAGACCAAGATTTAAAATGACGTGAATGATAAAATTAACGTATGTAATAGATTACCAATATTTAAGAAAGTTCATAATCAACGAGATGTAGAAATAGATCCTTGAGATGTGGATTTCACTCCTAATTCAAAGATGTATTTCAAAATTTGAAAACGATTGTGGAATGAAACCAATCACTAAGTTAAGGATATCACTCCCAGCTTAGTGGTTAAGTTTCGTTTTGAAGGAAATACTCTTTGAGGTGTGGATGTCACTCCTATCTCAAAGATATATTCCTAAGATAAATAACCTATAGAGGAGTGAAACTAATCACCAAGGTATGGATACCACTCCTAACTTGATGATATCGTTTCGTTTGTGAGATACGAGTGTCTTCTTTGCCAAGAAAAATATCGAAAGAATAACGAGAAATAATCATAACGAAAATATCTTGAAAGAAAATAATAGGAAATAAGAGAAATATAAACGAGAGGACTCGTGAAAGTAAGCTTAGTTATAGACTAGGCTAAAAGGCATTCTAATAACCTAATTCCCTATAACCATGGCTCTGATACCAATCTGTAACACCCCAACCGATGGCGGAAACATCGAGGTGTCACGTAGTGACGATTGTTCAATAGCTCATGGACTAAAGTGTAAATTTGATTACATTGATTACATAATTTATTACATTGAAATGAAATACAACGATTCTAACTGCCAACTAAATTGTAATACAATGAATCAAAATCTAAATATAAATCCGAAAGCTTAAAGGATGCATCTCAAAACAACCTGAAACATGTACGAAAACGTTTTGGTCAATACAAAATGTATTGGTGAGCATACCCTGTTTGAATAAATGTAGTAGGAAAAGTGTTTAGCAATTCATGTGCGGTACCATTTGCAATTATGTAATAAGTAATATCCGTTCAAAATCAACCCTATGTAAAGAAAAGCAGATATATATAGTATGCGCTAGTAGTAATGTAATACATAGCAATGACGAGGACTCTCAACAGAGTCACAAGGGTATATACCATAGTACTATTCATTGAAATGCTAGGCCCTCAAAGGTTAATGATTTTGACAAGTCATAGACACACAAATTAACATAACGCAAACACACATGAGAATTGCATTTAGTGAAAGAATAAGATTTAGTCACAGTGTACATGAACAGCCCCAAAAATGTAAAATATGAAAAAGGGGAAAGATATACTCACTGTTTGCGAAAGCGATCAAAATCCACTTAAGCTGTCGTGAGCTAAATAATGGGAATTCCGAGGAATTCAACCTATAATGTGTAAGAATACTAATAAGGAAGTGTCTAAAAAGTCTAAGGTATCTAGGGTCTAAGGCATTAGAGTTTGCTAAGTCGATTTGGGGAATTAGAGTTTTTTTATGATAAGTCGCGTTAATGTAAAAGTTGTATATCTCAAATAATATATGAAAGGTTGTAAATGTGGTTTAAATAATATAACTATTACCAATTGAGTATTTAATTAAAAATATGTTTAAATAATTAAGACAAAATAATTTAGTTAATTACTTTAACTAATTATTGTAAATAAATACAATAATCATAAATATTGAAATAAATAGTTATGAGTTACTCAAAGATCCATCAATGATAACAACGACTTTTAATCATAAGACATTTTTATTTTATAAGAAAAATATTTGTAAAATAGATGTTGTAATAGTATAAATAAATAAACGTGTAATTATGCCGTAATTGATAAATAAGACTAATAATACAAGACATGATCCAAAATGCTATTTTTTTATAAAAAAATAGATGCTTTCTGATATAAACAAGTAAAATAATTTTCTCATAATTTTTATAAACTTATTTATATTTAAAACTGATTTAATGAAATTAAATCATGTTTAAATGATTAAAAATAGGAAAATTAATAAAAACAAGTGTTTTCTGACCCAATAATTTTTATTTCAGTTCAAAATGATTAGAAATAATTTATGACAAATTTTGAGACAAAAACCATTAGAAATGAATTTTTAATCAATTAAATACGATTAAAACAAATTAAATACTAAAAATTACGAAAATAAATTATTTTCCAGAAATAAAAAATATGATAATTATCTATGAGATGTCAAGAAGCTACACCTAAATTTTTATAATTTTTGGAGTAAAAATGAATTTATAATGAATATTTCAAGTTTAATTATATATATATATAATGAAAATCAAGAATAAATAAGAAAAGGTAAAGTTGTTGATAAAAAGCAATAATCTGTGTGTAATGGGACTCGAACCCGGCCCCTTCCTGATCCAACACACACGCCTAACCACTAGAGCACAAGCCCTTATGTTGTAATATCTGAAATGGGAATAATATTTAACACTAATTAAGATTTCATCATCTTCTTCCCCAAATGTTCCATGAAACCCTAACCCTAAACCTTAATTTCAATAATCCGATACAGAACCAATTGGACATCAGAAACATAGGGTTAATGATCGGACTTGGCAAACAAACAAAACGGCATTAAAGATTAGAACTCACAATTTGTTTTGATGCTCGAAAACGCGATATGCAGGTCCGAACACGTGAGGTCGAGTACCACGATTCTGGACACGATTTGGAGGTTTTCGTGGTGGGTTTAGAGTGTAATTCAGTGCAGGAACTGATTAAGGTAAATTATTTGTAAGATGCTCGCTTAAAACGGCCATAAAGGCTCGTTAATAGTTCGATCGGTTACCCCATAAAGACCCGATTAAAAGCACAAAAGAACTCGTTATCTCACTTCAACTTATTGATATTCAATGGAGAAACGTATTAGACTCATTAAATCGAGTTAATTGCATGTTAATGGACGATTTATGGCTGCCGGAAATGTCGCCGGAGAACACTTTCCGGTGGCCGGAAACTGATCGCAAAACAGAGGGAAGGAGGCACTGTTATGTTTTTTTTTTTTTTTAAACTATCATAAGCTGTCAGGATTAGTCCCTCCTTTACTAACTTGGTTAACATTTTAATAACTTGGTTAAATATTTCTTTATAAAACTTAACAAGACTAACTAAGTTTAAGTTAAAACTTTTAGAAAACTAGCAATTTTATCATATCCATTCCGGATGCCGCGTCAACATACGCATTTGTTTAAAACGTATATCCAACCCATAATAAATATAAATGATAAAAAAAATGTTCGCTCTAAAAATTAAATTTGAAAACGACAAGATTTACAGGGACTATAATGGGAATATTTGAAGGGCTTTTATTGTCTATTTGGCGAAAAACGAGGGTGACGGTTGTCACAGTCTCCCCTACTTTAGAAAATTTCGTCTCGAAATTTCTTTCAAGTGGAGGTTACTATGAAATAAAATGCGTTGTAAAAGTCAGCTAAATTTTTAAAAGAAAATTTCATCATTTATGATTTGACAAAATTTTAAATAGTTGTCTAATTCCCAAAGTAAAAGCGTCCAACTATTTGACAGTTAACACAAAATTAGAAAGTTGAGAATTTAAATGAGAAAAGTTTTGGGTATGTGTAACGGGTGAGGGGCAGAGGTACTAAGGAAGCAGTCTCCCCTACTTTAGAAAGGTTTCTGACTATATATTATTAAAGTATGCAGCAAGTATTCAATAATCGAGTGTGTAAGAATATACAAGGTTTGAGGGTTTCTGTAGGGGTGGTCAACAAGGAAGGCTCCAACAAAAACTAATTGAAGCTTATGTAAAATGTCCTCATTGAAAGGCTAGCTATAAGTCGATGATCTAATGAAGAGGTAATCATAAAGTAATGGGTAGGTTCTTGGTCAGACTCCTAGTCCGCTCCCACAGTATCGTTTATGCTTATATATAGGGTGTACCGCAGCTGACCCACCACACTCCCGATACTATGGACTCGTACTGATTGTCTACCAATAGCCTATATAGAATTACACACCACCCTCATGTACCTGTAAACCCATGATTGCGTTCCGGACCGTAATCATCGATTTACCTTACACTAAGGTGTTATGCCTTTCCATAACCTTAACAAGAAATAAATGCGTGCAACCAAAATGTAATAGCCACTGTAATGAAATGATGTTCGATCAAGACATGGTTAGAGGTTCTTCCCTTCCGGGTTTTCCCTTTAACCGTAATGTGAATAACATGTAAGTAATAGACATGGTTAGAGGTTCTTCCCTTTCGGGTTCACCCTTAACCGGTAGTTTCTGTTTACCTCGTTGGCTTTAAACACTCATATTGATAGACTCTGAGATTTACACCGTTCCCCTCGGATTAAAGAAATACTCTAACCCGAGTCGTACGTGGGCACTGGCTTAGATCTCATACGAGTTATCAACTAGTATGTTTATTGGCCATGATGAAAAACAAAAATAATGTATGTATAACAGGGTTTTGCTCAAAACAGGAAAGAAAATGTGCATACCAAATATGCGTTCAAGTAAGTATACAAGTATAGCATAAAATTTCGTCTGAAAGAATAGTATAACATAAATCAAGTAAATCGCACAATTGCACAAAATGGAAGTAAACGAGATGTATTAATGCAAATAGTCAATGTGAAAATAGTCACAAATAATGTGTTTAGAAATAACTATGAATAAAAATGGTGCAAGAATAAAATAATGAAATTTACAGCAAATGAATGTGCACGAAACGGGTGTACAGCCTACTGACATGTGAGTTAAAATCTAGTAATTTTACATATATGCGTTATACTATAAAAGACATTTAGCAACATTCTGATAAAAAGATATGTCCATTGTTTTGTTAAACCAAAAGCTTTGCGACTGAAAGAGTGTAAGTGTAAAAGGTAAATTTTCGCAGTTTACTCGACTTCGTGATATTGTTGAAATAATAGTAGTGATGCATGGGAATAAATTTTTAGAAATCGAAGTGTGTTTTAGACTCAAAACAGGTTCATTTGAAAAAATCTTCATAAATACGCATTTTCATGTGTTTTTTTTTTTGAGATGTCAAATTTGAAAAGTGTTATAAGGCTTATTATTAGTTGCAAGTTTCTCCCGAAAAATTATATTGGATACGTCATATGAAAACTAAAGGTATGCATTTGACCTTTAAAATATGCAATGCAAGTTTGTAAAATGCAAAATGAAACCATTTCATGAAGTATGTGTAAATCCAATGTGTTTTGAAAGACCAAGATTTAAAATGACGTGAATGATAAAATTAACGTATGTAATAGATTACCAATATTTAAGAAAGTTCATAATCAACGAGATGTAGAAATAGATCCTTGAGATGTGGATTTCACTCCTAATTCAAAGATGTATTTCAAAATTTGAAAACGATTGTGGAATGAAACCAATCACTAAGTTAAGGATATCACTCCCAGCTTAGTGGTTAAGTTTCGTTTTGAAGGAAATACTCTTTGAGGTGTGGATGTCACTCCTATCTCAAAGATATATTCCTAAGATAAATAACCTATAGAGGAGTGAAACTAATCACCAAGGTATGGATACCACTCCTAACTTGATGATATCGTTTCGTTTGTGAGATACGAGTGTCTTCTTTGCCAAGAAAAATATCGAAAGAATAACGAGAAATAATCATAACGAAAATATCTTGAAAGAAAATAATAGGAAATAAGAGAAATATAAACGAGAGGACTCGTGAAAGTAAGCTTAGTTATAGACTAGGCTAAAAGGCATTCTAATAACCTAATTCCCTATAACCATGGCTCTGATACCAATCTGTAACACCCCAACCGATGGCGGAAACATCGAGGTGTCACGTAGTGACGATTGTTCAATAGCTCATGGACTAAAGTGTAAATTTGATTACATTGATTACATAATTTATTACATTGAAATGAAATACAACGATTCTAACTGCCAACTAAATTGTAATACAATGAATCAAAATCTAAATATAAATCCGAAAGCTTAAAGGATGCATCTCAAAACAACCTGAAACATGTACGAAAACGTTTTGGTCAATACAAAATGTATTGGTGAGCATACCCTGTTTGAATAAATGTAGTAGGAAAAGTGTTTAGCAATTCATGTGCGGTACCATTTGCAATTATGTAATAAGTAATATCCGTTCAAAATCAACCCTATGTAAAGAAAAGCAGATATATATAGTATGCGCTAGTAGTAATGTAATACATAGCAATGACGAGGACTCTCAACAGAGTCACAAGGGTATATACCATAGTACTATTCATTGAAATGCCAGGCCCTCAAAGGTTAATGATTTTGACAAGTCATAGACACACAAATTAACATAACGCAAACACACATGAGAATTGCATTTAGTGAAAGAATAAGATTTAGTCACAGTGTACATGAACAGCCCCAAAAATGTAAAATATGAAAAAGGGGAAAGATATACTCACTGTTTGCGAAAGCGATCAAAATCCACTTAAGCTGTCGTGAGCTAAATAATGGGAATTCCGAGGAATTCAACCTATAATGTGTAAGAATACTAATAAGGAAGTGTCTAAAAAGTCTAAGGTATCTAGGGTCTAAGGCATTAGAGTTTGCTAAGTCGATTTGGGGAATTAGAGTTTTTTTATGATAAGTCGCGTTAATGTAAAAGTTGTATATCTCAAATAATATATGAAAGGTTGTAAATGTGGTTTAAATAATATAACTATTACCAATTGAGTATTTAATTAAAAATATGTTTAAATAATTAAGACAAAATAATTTAGTTAATTACTTTAACTAATTATTGTAAATAAATACAATAATCATAAATATTGAAATAAATAGTTATGAGTTACTCAAAGATCCATCAATGATAACAACGACTTTTAATCATAAGACATTTTTATTTTATAAGAAAAATATTTGTAAAATAGATGTTGTAATAGTATAAATAAATAAACGTGTAATTATGCCGTAATTGATAAATAAGACTAATAATACAAGACATGATCCAAAATGCTATTTTTTTATAAAAAAATAGATGCTTTCTGATATAAACAAGTAAAATAATTTTCTCATAATTTTTATAAACTTATTTATATTTAAAACTGATTTAATGAAATTAAATCATGTTTAAATGATTAAAAATAGGAAAATTAATAAAAACAAGTGTTTTCTGACCCAATAATTTTTATTTCAGTTCAAAATGATTAGAAATAATTTATGACAAATTTTGAGACAAAAACCATTAGAAATGAATTTTTAATCAATTAAATACGATTAAAACAAATTAAATACTAAAAATTACGAAAATAAATTATTTTCCAGAAATAAAAAATATGATAATTATCTATGAGATGTCAAGAAGCTACACCTAAATTTTTATAATTTTTGGAGTAAAAATGAATTTATAATGAATATTTCAAGTTTAATTATATATATATATAATGAAAATCAAGAATAAATAAGAAAAGGTAAAGTTGTTGATAAAAAGCAATAATCTGTGTGTAATGGGACTCGAACCCGGCCCTTCCTGATCCAACACACACGCCTAACCACTAGAGCACAAGCCCTTATGTTGTAATATCTGAAATGGGAATAATATTTAACACTAATTAAGATTTCATCATCTTCTTCCCCAAATGTTCCATGAAACCCTAACCCTAAACCTTAATTTCAATAATCCGATACAGAACCAATTGGACATCAGAAACATAGGGTTAATGATCGGACTTGGCAAACAAACAAAACGGCATTAAAGATTAGAACTCACAATTTGTTTTGATGCTCGAAAACGCGATATGCAGGTCCGAACACGTGAGGTCGAGTACCACGATTCTGGACACGATTTGGAGGTTTTCGTGGTGGGTTTAGAGTGTAATTCAGTGCAGGAACTGATTAAGGTAAATTATTTGTAAGATGCTCGCTTAAAACGGCCATAAAGGCTCGTTAATAGTTCGATCGGTTACCCCATAAAGACCCGATTAAAAGCACAAAAGAACTCGTTATCTCACTTCAACTTATTGATATTCAATGGAGAAACGTATTAGACTCATTAAATCGAGTTAATTGCATGTTAATGGACGATTTATGGCTGCCGGAAATGTCGCCGGAGAACACTTTCCGGTGGCCGGAAACTGATCGCAAAACAGAGGGAAGGAGGCACTGTTATGTTTTTTTTTTTTTTTTTAAACTATCATAAGCTGTCAGGATTAGTCCCTCCTTTACTAACTTGGTTAACATTTTAATAACTTGGTTAAATATTTCTTTATAAAACTTAACAAGACTAACTAAGTTTAAGTTAAAACTTTAGAAAACTAGCAATTTTATCATATCCATTCCGGATGCCGCGTCAACATACGCATTTGTTTAAAACGTATATCCAACCCATAATAAATATAAATGATAAAAAAAATGTTCGCTCTAAAAATTAAATTTGAAAACGACAAGATTTACAGGGACTATAATGGGAATATTTGAAGGGCTTTTATTGTCTATTTGGCGAAAAACGAGGGTGACGGTTGTCACACTCACCCAATCAAGCCCCGCCACCTGTCCCTCCTCTCCCCCCCACGCCAGTGATCCCCTCCCCGCCCTCAGCCCCACGCCACTTGTCCCGCCCCTATGGCGGCGGTGTTCCCCCCCTCTCCCGCCCCTCTCCCGCCCCCACTCCCACTAGTCTAAGTACGTTTGATAAAGTTGGTATATTCAATGAACCAATGAAATTTAACATCAATGATTTTAAGAAACTCAGTCGTTTCTATACTTTTTTTAGTCTTATAATTTATTTTTATTTAAAACAAAAGACGAAATTTACATTACAATAGAAGGTAGGCGGGCAACAAGCTGCGCCGCCACCCCTTTCTGAATTGCAAACCCTAGCCTACTAAAGACAAATCCTTGCCCTCCTGGAGATGAACTATTGCTGTGGACGACCCGTTGGACCCTGGTCAAGAAAGGAATAGCTTCTGGCGCTAGGGAGCCAAAGGTATCAAAGGCCAAAGGGATAAAAGCATGTTGGTTCTCTTCACAAGCTTTAGCATGCTTATCTACTTTCATCGATTCCGCCTTTCTCGATGCTTGCCCAGCTACAAACCCTGTTTCCCTTAACCCAACCAAAGGAGATACACTTGTGAGTTCCACGCAAGCATGTTTCCCTTCTCCCAACCAAAGACCAGCAGATCTACAGGTCGCAAGGTGGATTTCCCTTCTGCAGGGTCGGTGAGAAAATTTACAGGGGCCTCCTTTTTGGCAGAAATCCCAGCTCTTCTCAAGATGTCTCACAAAACGTCCCTCACCCAGTCATGCCGGTATTTAAACCCAGGGAGTTCTTTGCAATGAATTGCGTGCTCCTCATATTTATCCATGTAAGCTTTACGGCAGATGGGGCATGTTTCATCTTCTGGATACATAGGGATCATCAACCGGTACTTGAGTATAGCCCTGTACTCCACTGCAGACATGCATTGACCCAAACCCTCAATCGGGATAACGGTCAAAAAAATCCTGAGCATAAGGACCCTTTGGGCATTCAATCACCACCTTCTGGCGGGAGGACAACTCAAAAACTTATCCCAGCCTCTGAGCAGTTTTGCTAAACAGAGCATTTGCCAAAGTTTTTTGTGGCTTTGAGGGGGCGGTGTCCTTATTAGAAAAACCGCCAATATCAAAGTCCGGGAGATAGGCGTTTAAGCGTTTGAGCGCCTGTTGATAGTCCGGTCCAGCCCGATGACCCCACTGTTTCGAAGGATATGATCATGAAGTTCTCAAGGCTGAGCTCTAGACGTCACAAATGCATAAACCCCAACATCCCGAGCTGAAAGAAGGCCCAAACCGCCTAAACGCATAGGCAAGAATGCCAAGCGCCACTGGAGGTCCCCGAAGAAGGGGCCACCACCCACAACTATATCTTCAATAGCCTCCCGGAGGCCATAATCGAAAAGGGATACGGCATCAACCATCAAGTGGGGTTGACAAGTTCGCAACCCAAAAAGTAACTTAGCGACCCCATGCATGACCTGAGCAACAAGATTTCACTTTGGGGATCCCTAAGGCAGGGTAGGAGTTTCATAAGGTCGACCGCAACCGTAGCCCGCCGCCCTGCCAACTCCCCAATAAAGATAGGATCTCGGCTAACAGCCCCACCAAGGAGCTTAACCCCCATCTCTGGTCTACCAATCCCTCTCGGAAAAAGCCCGTTCTGAACTTTCAGCCCGTCACACGTCGGTCAAAAGACCTCTGTCTTCTTAATATTGAGAGGAAGCCCCATAGCTGGCCCTTGCACGTTGATCATGTCTAAAGCCTTAGCAACCTCACTTGCGTTGCCTATAATCGTCCCATCATCCAAATACCAAGCATGAAACGGGAGGTTACAGTGTTCCTGAACCCGCATGATAAGGGGGTGTAAGGCAAGAGCAAAGAGAAGGGGCCCCAACGGATCTCCTTGCTGCACTCCGGTGGTAGCCCCAATACAATCATTACCCACATACAGCCTAGCAGGCTGGGCATAAAGGAACTGGACCCACAGATAGATAGACGGGCACCGCTGGTGAACCTCTTGGAGAAAGGCTGTGCGGTCAACCATGTTGAAGGCATTGGAGAAGTCTACTGTAAGCATAGCCAGGGACCCATCCGCATGAAAAGAGTTGAGGAACCTGTTGGCACTATGAAGCACCGCCTCTGCCCCATTTGGAACCCCTACTCCAAATTGAAAGTCCCCCAGGTACTGGGCAATGTCTTTTCCAACCTTCTTCATTGTCACCTTAGAAACCAACCTTCGCCAAATGCCCCCCACAGCAATAGGCCGGATTCCATTATCGGGCTTCAATAAGGGGTGAGGGGGGCCGAGGCAACAAACTCAGCAAGTGTCCTAGGGCATGCCCCCCAAGCCATAAGTTGACGACTTTAGTAATGGCCGCGAGCAAACCCGAGGAAGTCACCGAGCCTTCGCCACCAATAGCATCCAATTGGTGTTGGGCCCGTATCCCGTCTCTGCCGCAAGACGTTCCTTTGGGGAAAGATCGGCTACATCTGAGCACCCAATCCCCATCTACAGATAGAGCAGGTTGGGTGATAGGGTTAGAAGGAAAGGATGGAGGAGGCACAACTGGGTGTTTTTTAATGAGGGCTTTCATGGTTGATTCACATAGCGAGGCAACCCCACTGGAGCACAAAACCTTAACCACCGCCGTGAAATGCCCATCCCTGAATTTTCGAAGACATTCCTTTATATTAGGTTCCCTTTCATTGTCTTCTTCCCTTCTGGCTTCTCCCTTAGGTACCACAACCTCCCCCCCGCGCTATCAAAGAGAGAAGAGACCAAGACCGGAAACCCAGACCCATCTTTCCATACTAGTTTTTAATTTAATTTTGCTAACACGTCAAAAGCAAGACCTAAATAACTCGAATGACCGGACTAATTTCGTATATACAACAATTTTACTTGCTTATTTTAAAAGTAAAACACGCCTTTCTAGTTCCCAGTTTATTTCTTTACTAAATACTATAAACAATAGGAAAAAAAAAATCGAAGGCACAAAACCACATTTATTTGAGATTTATTATTTTTCTCCCTATAGAATTATGTTTCCTCCTATGCAGTTTTCCATTTTCCCTCACATTAGCTACTTTATTATCAACAAAAATTATCACTTCTTAGACTATAAGACTATAGGGGGAAGAGGGGGGTAAAGCGTCATATGACACTTGTGGGACTCATGTGAGGGAGGGGGTATTGTGGGGAGTGGAAGGGGGGAAAAAGGGGGTGAAAGGAATAATATTATATTGTGTTAAAGTTAAAAAAAATCGGCCAATTAGAAGCTCCACGTGGCCCCACAACTCCCCCCACACCCTTGGTCTGCTCCCCGCCTCACCTCCCCCCCCCCCCATGAAGAGCTCTCCCGCCCCACTCCTTCTACTCTAAGGAATGGAGGGGGGAAAGAGGGGGATGAAGCGTCATGTGGCACGTGTGGGGTCTACGTGGGAAAGGTGAAAATTGTGGGGAGTGGAGGGGGGGGGGGAAGAGGGGTGAAGAGAATAATATTATATTGTGTTAAAGTTAAAAAAAAATCGGCCAATCACTCTTCTCCATGTGGCTTCCTCCTCCCCCACGCCCATGGATTCTTCCCCACCCAAAGGGCTCCCGCCCTCTTCCACGCCACCAAGGGCGATGTTCCCGCCCGTGAACCTCTTCCACGCCCGGTTTCCCCCACACTCCGTGTGCTCTTAAAACCACCACTAGGGCCTTTTGCAGCACCAGGTACTGTACCGCCACCACTAAATGAGCTAGAAGTTGAGTTCTAGAAAAAAAAAAACCAACGCAGAAGCTCTTTAAGTTGCACCATCACTTTTGATTCCCATTGCCCTGTTTTAACACCAAAAGTCAGTAAATAATACAGCTGGCAAAATTTGTGGTTCAGGTCATTTAATGGGTTAACTAGGCTAAGTAGGGTTAGCTAAACAAATCAAAACATATTAAGATCCAAACGGGCAACTTTGAAAACAGTCTTTGGTTGCTGGGCAACCTAGCTTCCAACCCAAAATAGCCCGAAGATTTTACAAAATAGGTCATTTTGGATCCTTTTAACGACTTTAGTCATCTATTTTTTTTTTTCTCTAATGCATTTAAGTTCAACACTTTAGCTTCGGTGCAAAGGGCAGCCAAATCAGCACCAATGCAACCAAGGTTTTGTTTAGACTTTAGATATCTTTACCAAATCAACCTAGGAAAAATGTATAATACCTTGCTAGTGATCAGTCAACTTAACATTTATAGTTTAAAACCGCAAGTCTTACTTACATCATCGGAAAGCTTCATGTTCTTTATATACGAAGAACCTCGACACGTCCAAACGTAATCTGGGAGATCAATACCCGCATGATACGACTGAAAAATTGTATAAATACATAATTCAAAAGTTCAACAACTGAATACATTACAAAGTTGTTCATACAATTTACAAAAATATATCAAGTCAGTATACAAAAATAGATGAAGTCAGTTAAAAAAAAAAATCGTTGCCAATAGATCATCGGTTAGTTTCAGTCATTGAAACTATGTTGCATCCTATCTTTTGTTGTCGGTCCAAAAACCATGATGTCATTAGACAGGCAAAAGAAGCCTTGTTTGCATTTTTTTTACATTGAAACGTCCGCAAATATATACTCTACAAACCTTCTCATTTCCTAAAAGTTTATAGTTTTAATGACATCAGGTTTTTGCTAGAAAATGGTCAACTCGTAGATTTTCGTACTTTATAAATAACTAATTGAGCAAATGAAAATAAAATGGCGTACAAAAGGAACATAAATCTATGAAGAAATCATTTTTTTTAAATGCAAAAAATGATATGAGTAAAGTAAATAACTAATTGGGCATATGAAATAAACGTATTATAAAATAAAATATTAACTTTTGTTGTAAAGTAGACATATTAATTAATTGATTAATTAATAAATCTAAGATAAGTTTTTGAACCAATTGTTTAACTATTCTAATTCACAACTTTAGCAATAAGCAGGTTCCTCTTAGAAAAACCGCCAATATCAAAGTCCGGGAGATAGGCGTTTAAGCGTTTGAGCGCCTGTTGATAGTCCGGGTCCAGCCCGATGACCCCACTGTTTCGAAGGATATGATCATGAAGTTCTCAAGGCTGAGCTCTAGACGTCACAAATGCATAAACCCCAACATCCCGAGCTGAAAGGAGGCCCAAACCGCCTAAACGCATAGGCAAGAATGCCAAGCGCCACTGGAGGTCCCCGAAGAAGGGGCCACCACCCACAACTATATCTTCAATAGCCTCCCGGAGGCCATAATCGAAAAGGGATACGGCATCAACCATCAAGTGGGGTTGACAAGTTCGCAACCCAAAAAGTAACTTAGCGACCCCATGCATGACCTGAGCAACAAGATTTCACTTTGGGGATCCCTAAGGCAGGGTAGGAGTTTCATAAGGTCGACCGCAACCGTAGCCCGCCGCCCTGCCAACTCCCCAATAAAGATAGGATCTCGGCTAACAGCCCCACCAAGGAGCTTAACCCCCATCTCTGGTCTACCAATCCCTCTCGGAAAAAGCCCGTTCTGAACTTTCAGCCCGTCACACGTCGGTCAAAAGACCTCTGTCTTCTTAATATTGAGAGGAAGCCCCATAGCTGGCCCTTGCACGTTGATCATGTCTAAAGCCTTAGCAACCTCACTTGCGTTGCCTATAATCGTCCCATCATCCAAATACCAAGCATGAAACGGGAGGTTACAGTGTTCCTGAACCCGCATGATAAGGGGGTGTAAGGCAAGAGCAAAGAGAAGGGGCCCCAACAGATCTCCTTGCTGCACTCCGGTGGTAGCCCCAATACAATCATTACCCACATACAGCCTAGCAGGCTGGGCATAAAGGAACTGGACCCACAGATAGATAGACGGGCACCGCTGGTGAACCTCTTGGAGAAAGGCTGTGCGGTCAACCATGTTGAAGGCATTGGAGAAGTCTACTGTAAGCATAGCCAAGGACCCATCCGCATGAAAAGAGTTGAGGAACCTGTTGGCACTATGAAGCACCGCCTCTGCCCCATTTGGAACCCCTACTCCAAATTGAAAGTCCCCCAGGTACTGGGCAATGTCTTTTCCAACCTTCTTCATTGTCACCTTAGAAACCAACCTTCGCCAAATGCCCCCCACAGCAATAGGCCGGATTCCATTATCGGGCTTCAATAAGGGGGTGAGGGGGCCGAGGCAACAAACTCAGCAAGTGTCCTAGGGCATGCCCCCCAAGCCATAAGTTGACGACTTTAGTAATGGCCGCGAGCAAACCCGAGGAAGTCACCGAGCCTTCGCCACCAATAGCATCCAATAGGTGTTGGGCCCGTATCCCGTCTCTGCCGCAAGACGTTCCTTTGGGGAAAGATCGGCTACATCTGAGCACCCAATCCCCATCTACAGATAGAGCAGGTTGGGTGATAGGGTTAGAAGGAAAGGATGGAGGAGGCACAACTGGGTGTTTTTTAATGAGGGCTTTCATGGTTGATTCACATAGCGAGGCAACCCCACTGGAGCACAAAACCTTAACCACCGCCGTGAAATGCCCATCCCTGACTTTTCGAAGACATTGCTTTATATTAGGTTCCCTTTCATTGTCTTCTTCCCTTCTGGCTTCTCCCTTAGGTACCACAACCTCCCCCCGCGCTATCAAAAAGAGAAGAGACCAAGACGGAAACCCAGACCCATCTTTCCATACTAGTTTTTAATTTAATTTTGCTAACACGTCAAAAGCAAGACCTAAATAACTCGAATGACCGGACTAATTTCGTATATACAACAATTTTACTTGCTTATTTTAAAAGTAAAACACGCCTTTCTAGTTCCCAGTTTATTTCTTTACTAAATACTATAAACAATAGGAAAAAAAAATCGAAGGCACAAAACCACATTTATTTGAGATTTATTATTTTTCTCCCTATAGAATTATGTTTCCTCCTATGCAGTTTTCCATTTTCCCTCACATTAGCTACTTTATTATCAACAAAAATTATCACTTCTTAGACTATAAGACTATAGGGGGAAGAGGGGGGTAAAGCGTCATATGACACTTGTGGGACTCATGTGAGGGAGGGGTTATTGTGGGGAGTGGAAGGGGGGAAAAAGGGGGTGAAAGGAATAATATTATATTGTGTTAAAGTTAAAAAAAAATCGGCCAATTAGAAGCTCCACGTGGCCCCACAACTCCCCCCACACCCTTGGTCTGCTCCCCGCCTCACCTCCCCCCCCCCCATGAAGAGCTCTCCCGCCCCACTCCTTCTACTCTAAGGAGTGGAGGGGGGAAAGAGGGGGATGAAGCGTCATGTGGCACGTGTGGGGTCTACGTGTGAAAGGTGAAAATTGTGGGGAGTGGAAGGGGGGGGGGAAGAGGGGTGAAGAGAATAATATTATATTGTGTTAAAGTTAAAAAAAAAATCGGCTAATCACTCTTCTCCATGTGGCTTCCTCCTCCCCCACGCCCATGGATTCTTCCCCACCCAAAGGGCTCCCGCCCTCTTCCACGCCACCAAGGGCGATGTTCCCGCCCGTGAACCTCTTCCACGCCCGGTTTCCCCCACACTCCGTGTGCTCTTAAAACCACCACTAGGGCCTTTTGCAGCACCAGGTACTGTACCGCCACCACTAAATGAGCTAGAAGTTGAGTTCTAGAAAAAAAAAACCAACGCAGAAGCTCTTTAAGTTGCACCATCACTTTTGATTCCCATTGCCCTGTTTTAACACCAAAAGTCAGTAAATAATACAGCTGGCAAAATTTGTGGTTCAGGTCATTTAATGGGTTAACTAGGCTAAGTAGGGTTAGCTAAACAAATCAAAACATATTAAGATCCAAACGGGCAACTTTGAAAACAGTCTTTGGTTGCTGGGCAACCTAGCTTCCAACCCAAAATAGCCCGAAGATTTTACAAAATAGGTCATTTTGGATCCTTTTAACGACTTTAGTCATCTATTTTTTTTTTCTCTAATGCATTTAAGTTCAACACTTTAGCTTCGGTGCAAAGGGCAGCCAAATCAGCACCAATGCAACCAAGGTTTTGTTTAGACTTTAGATATCTTTACCAAATCAACCTAGGAAAAATGTATAATACCTTGCTAGTGATCAGTCAACTTAACATTTATAGTTTAAAACCGCAAGTCTTACTTACATCATCGGAAAGCTTCATGTTCTTTATATACGAAGAACCTCGACACGTCCAAACGTAATCTGGGAGATCAATACCCGCATGATACGACTGAAAAATTGTATAAATACATAATTCAAAAGTTCAACAACTGAATACATTACAAAGTTGTTCATACAATTTACAAAAATATATCAAGTCAGTATACAAAAATAGATGAAGTTAGTTAAAAAAAAAAATCGTTGCCAATAGATCATCGGTTAGTTTCAGTCATTGAAACTATGTTGCATCCTATCTTTTGTTGTCGGTCCAAAAACCATGATGTCATCAGGCAGGCAAAAGAAGCCTTGTTTGCATTTTTTTTTACATTGAAACGTCCGCAAATATATACTCTACAAACCTTCTCATTTCCTAAAAGTTTATAGTTTTAATGACATCAGGTTTTTGCTAGAAAAAGGTCAACTCGTAGATTTTCGTACTTTATAAATAACTAATTGAGCAAATGAAAATAAAATGGCGTACAAAAGGAACATAAATCTATGAAGAAATCATTTTTTTTTTAAATGCAAAAAATGATATGAGTAAAGTAAATAACTAATTGGGCAAATGAAATAAACGTATTATAAAATAAAATATTAACTTTTGTTGTAAAGTAGACATATTAATTAATTGATTAATTAATAAATCTAAGATAAGTTTTTGAACCAATTGTTTAACTATTCTAATTCACAACTTTAGCAGTAAGCAGGTTCCTCTTAGAAAAACCGCCAATATCAAAGTCCGGGAGATAGGCGTTTAAGCGTTTGAGCGCCTGTTGATAGTCCGGGTCCAGCCCGATGACCCCACTGTTTCGAAGGATATGATCATGAAGTTCTCAAGGCTGAGCTCTAGACGTCACAAATGCATTAACCCCAACATCCCGAGCTGAAAGGAGGCCCAAACCGCCTAAACGCATAGGCAAGAATGCCAAGCGCCACTGGAGGTCCCCGAAGAAGGGGCCACCACCCACAACTATATCTTCAATAGCCTCTCGGAGGCCATAATCGAAAAGGGATACGGCATCAACCATCAAGTGGGGTTGACAAGTTCGCAACCCAAAAAGTAACTTAGCGACCCCATGCATGATCTGAGCAACAAGATTTCACTTTGGGGATCCCTAAGGCAGGGTAGGAGTTTCATAAGGTCGACCGCAACCGTAGCCCGCCGCCCTGCCAACTCCCCAATAAAGATAGGATCTCGGTTAACAGCCCCACCAAGGAGCTTAACCCCCATCTCTGGTCTACCAATCCCTCTCGGAAAAAGCCCGTTCTGAACTTTCAGCCCGTCACACGTCGGTCAAAAGACCTCTGTCTTCTTAATATTGAGAGGAAGCCCATAGCTGGCCCTTGCACGTTGATCATGTCTAAAGCCTTAGCAACCTCACTTGCGTTGCCTATAATCGTCCCATCATCCAAATACCAAGCATGAAACGGGAGGTTACAGTGTTCCTGAACCCGCATGATAAGGGGGTGTAAGGCAAGAGCAAAGAGAAGGGGCCCCAACGGATCTCCTTGCTGCACTCCGGTGGTAGCCCCAATACAATCATTACCCACATACAGCCTAGCAGGCTGGGCATAAAGGAACTGGACCCACAGATAGATAGACGGGCACCACTGGTGAACCTCTTGGAGAAAGGCTGTGCGGTCAACCATGTTAAAGGCATTGGAGAAGTCTACTGTAAGCATAGCCAAGGACCCATCCGCATGAAAAGAGTTGAGGAACCTGTTGGCACTATGAAGCACCGCCTCTGCCCCATTTGGAACCCCTACTCCTAATTGAAAGTCCCCCAGGTACTGGGCAATGTCTTTTCCAACCTTCTTCATTGCCACCTTAGAAACCAACCTTCGCCAAATGCCCCCACAGCAATAGGCCGGATTCCATTATCGGGCTTCAATAAGGGGGTGAGGGGGGCCGAGGCAACAAACTCAGCAAGTGTCCTAGGGCATGCCCCCAAGCCATAAGTTGACGATTTTAGTAATGGCCGCGAGCAAACCCGAGGAAGTCACCGAGCCTTCGCCACCAATAGCATCCAACAGGTGTTGGGCCCGTATCCCGTCTCTGCCGCAAGACGTTCCTTTGGGGAAAGATCGGCTACATCTGAGCACCCAATCCCCATCTACAGATAGAGCAGGTTGGGTGATAGGGTTAGAAGGAAAGGATGGAGGAGGCACCACTGGGTGTTTTTTAATGAGGGCTTTCATGGTTGATTCACATAGCGAGTCAACCCCACTGGAGCACAAAACCTTAACCACCGCCGTGAAATGCCCATCCCTGACTTTTCGAAGACATTGCTTTATATTAGGTTCCCTTTCATTGTCTTCTTCCCTTCTGGCTTCTCCCTTAGGTACCACAACCTCCCCCCGCGCTATCAAAGAGAGAAGAGACCAAGACCGGAAACCCAAACCCATCTTTCCATACTAGTTTTTAATTTAATTTTGCTAACACGTCAAAAGCAAGACCTAAATAACTCGAATGACCAGACTAATTTCGTATATACAACAATTTTACTTGTTTATTTTAAAAGTAAAACACGCCTTTCTAGTTCCCAGTTTATTTCTTTACTAAATACTATAAACAATAGGAAAAAAAAATCGAAGGCACAAAACCACATTTATTTGAGATTTATTATTTTTCTCCCTATAGAATTATGTTTCCTCCTATGCAGTGTCCCTTTTCCCTCACATTAGCTACTTTATTATCAACAAAAATTATCACTTCTTAGACTATAAGACTATAGGGGGAAGAGGGGGTAAAGCGTCATATGATACTTGTGGGACTCATGTGAGGGAGGGGGTATTGTGGGGAGTGGAAGGGGGAAAAAGGGGGTGAAAGGAATAATATTATATTGTGTTAAAGTTAAAAAAAATCGGCCAATTAGAAGCTCCACGTGGCCCCACAACTCCCCCCACACCCTTGGTCTGCTCCCCGCCTCACCTCCCCCCCCCCCCATGAAGAGCTCTCCCGCCCCACTCCTTCTACTCTAAGGAGTGGAGGGGGGAAAGAGGGGGATGAAGCGTCATGTGGCACGTGTGGGGTCTACGTGTGAAAGGTGAAAATTGTGGGGAGTGGAGGGGGGGGGGGGGGCGGAAGAGGGGTGAAGAGAATAATAATATATTGTGTTAAAGTTAAAAAAAAAAGAAAAAAAATCGGCCAATCACTCTTCTCCATGTGGCTTCCTCCTCCCCCACGCCCATGGATTCTTCCCCACCCAAAGGGCTCCCGCCCTCTTCCACTCCACCAAGGGCGATGTTCCCGCCCGTGAACCCCTTCCACGCCCGGTTTCCCCCACACTCCGTGTGCTCTTAAAACCACCACTAGGGCCTTTTGCAGCACCAGGTACTGTACCGCCACCACTAAATGAGCTAGAAATTGAGTTCTAGAAAAAAAAAACCAACGCAGAAGCTCTTTAAGTTGCACCATCACTTTTGATTCCCATTGCCCTGTTTTAACACCAAAAGTCAGTAAATAATACAGCTGGCAAAATTTGTGGTTTAGGTCATTTAATGGGTCAACTAGGCTAAGTAGGGTTAGCTAAACAAATCAAAACATATTAAGATCCAAACGGGCAACTTTGAAAACAGTCTTTGGTTGCTGGGCAACCTAGCTTCCAACCCAAAATAGCCCGAAGATTTTACAAAATGGGTCATTTTGGATCCTTTTAACGACTTTAGTCATCTATTTTTTTTCTCTAATGCATTTAAGTTCAACACTTTAGCTTCGGTGCAAAGGGCAGCCAAATCAGCACCAATGCAACCAAGGTTTTGTTTAGACTTTAGATATCTTTACCAAATCAACCTAGGAAAAATGTATAATACCTTGCTAGTGATCAGTCAACTTAACATTTATAGTTTAAAACCGTAAGTCTTACTTACATCATCGGAAAGCTTCATGTTCTTTATATACGAAGAACCTCGACACGTCCAAACGTAATCTGGGAGATCAATACCCGCATGATACGACTGAAAAATTGTATAAATACATAATTCAAAAGTTCAACAACTGAATACAAAGTTGTTCATACAATTTACAAAAATATATCAAGTCAGTATACAAAAATAGATGAAGTCAGGTAAAAAAAAAAAATCGTTGCCAATAGATCATCGGTTAGTTTCAGTCATTGAAACTATGTTGCATCCTATCTTTTGTTGTCGGTCCAAAAACCATGATGTCATCAGGCAGGCAAAAGAAGCCTTGTTTGCATTTTTTTTACATTGAAACGTCCGCAAATATATACTCTACAAACCTTCTCATTTCCTAAAAGTTTATAGTTTTAATGACATCAGGTTTTTGCTAGAAAATGGTCGACTCGTAGATTTTCGTACTTTATAAATAACTAATTGAGCAAATGAAAATAAAATGGCGTACAAAAGGAACATAAATCTATGAAGAAATCATTTTTTTTTAAATGCAAAAAATGATATGAGTAAAGTAAATAACTAATTGGGCAAATGAAATAAACGTATTATAAAATAAAATATTAACTTTTGTTGTAAAGTAGACATATTAATTAATTGATTAATTAATAAATCTAAGATAAGTTTTTGAACCAATTGTTTAACTATTCTAATTCACAACTTTAGCAATAAGCAGGTTCCTCTGAGAAATCTCATATGGATGATCTCACACAAGTTTGTTCAAATCCTATGGTCCTAATCAATGTTTATATAGTTTTTTTCTTTAATATTTCAATTGTTGCAGGCTGTAACTCTCACATAATAGCATTTATGATGAAGCAAATGTTTAGGTATCTAATTCACAGCTCTAGCAATACTGCAATAAGCCGGCTTGATGTCTTGGTTTGTTTATTTTGAATACTCTTTATGTTCATGTAAATTTACAGCAGCAAAGTGCTCCTATTTGCATTAATGAATAACATTAGCTTTTGAACAACATTATTATTATATTTATTAACGAGCGCTTTATGTTCATGTAAATCTACAGCAGCAAAGTGTTTTTTGTATGATTTCCATTGTGTTTTACGTTGTTCATTGTGTTTTACGCAAGTAGGTATTGACTATTGTGTTTATGGTATACATTGTGTTTTATTATTTTGTTCATTGTGTTTTAATATATTATTCATTGTGTTTTTAATACGTCGTCCATTGTGTTTTATTAGACTGTTCATTGTGTTTTATACCCTATTGTTCATTGCACATTTAATTGGAACTCATTGTGTTTTACGTTATCTCCATTGTGTCTTACGCAACTGGGTTTTCGACTTTTTTTTTTTTTTTCCAAAAGTATACATTGTGTACACAATTGGGTAGGGCTGTGCAACGGTTCAGAACCGGACCGGACCGAATCGAACCGGGAACCGTTTATACCAAAGTATGAGAACCGGAACCGGAACCAATAATTACTAATCGGTTCGGTTCAGAACCGGGTTAAACGGTTCTCATGTAACGGTTCTAGGCCGGAACCGGTTATCATTAATTAAAATCCTAAAATTAATAATTAAATTAAAAAACGAAAAAAACAATCAAACTGTAACACCCTAAACTCTCGTTTCGCCTAAATACGCCATTAGGCGTAATCGATAAAATAACAAGGCGAGTTTAATGGTGGATGTTTTTAACCACCGAATAAAAAACGAGGCTAAATCCTTTACCAGAGACTAATCTAGTTAAAGTAATAATCTAAAAGCAAACTCGAGACTAAACTTGAGAGGCCATAGTTACCAATATGTCAAAATGGGTTTTATTAATAAAATTAACTAAGAAAAACACACACTTGTGTGTGTTGATTGATCTCAACATCAACATCAGGAGATCTAGCTCCTTCACCAACCAAACCCTAAACACAAGAACATAAGTTTAGCGAGTCCCACGTCCCCACACGGCCACACACCGACCTGAATGGTGGACATCTTGTATTACTTGAGTGTCATTTGCATAATAATGTTAAACAGGTGGGCTAGATCAGTGGGCCGAATAAACAAAGTGCAGCCCACCTATCGATTAATATAAAAGAAGATCAGATCAACAAACACGCTGCATGCAGGTTACTTATTAGGGTTTGTTCCATCAAATATCTTCCTAAGGGTTAGATCGATCCATCTACTACCATGGGTGATAACAGGAAGAGGAAGAGGAGCAGCCGCAGCATATCCATGGATGGTCTTGATTTCTTACTAAAATTAGTGATTTTCCCCAGCAAGAGGACGATTCGGTACCACTTTTATACACATATGTATATTATTCGATCTTCATTCAATTAATATCATATGCGCCTTTCTTAATTTTTGTTATTATTGTTCATCTATCAGCGAGGCATCTTCGACGACCACATCTGAGGATGTAAGAATACTTACTTGTTATATATTTCATTATTATTATTATTATTATTATTATTATTATTATTATTATTCAGGATGTTCGATTTATTATTATTTTTTCAATAATTTTCAAGTTTTTTGTTATTATTATTTTTTAATTTTACTGGATTGACTTAGGTTTTTGAGCAGAAATTAATATGTTTGTGGATTAATTTAATAATAATGGATCAGTGACTCTGTTTATTATTCATAACTGAAACATTATATTCTCATAATTACATAAAACAATGGATGAGAACGAACAAGTAGATGAAACCAGCTCCCTGTATTATGTTTTCTTCATAAATATGTTTTTTGACTAATATATATATATATATATATATATATAATATATATATATATATATATATATATATATATATATATATATTTGCTCTCTAACTGTTTAGCTCGAGTTTATCGACGCGTTGAAACATGTATCTAAAGTGTCAAAGGAGCGGCTTGGTCGTATCGACGATGCTTTTCGCCTTTCATGGAGCAAGGTTATGAAAATTCAAAGCATGTTTAAATCAAACAGGTGGCCTACTCCTAAGGAATTTTTCGAGTGGGATCCGTATACCAAAGCCTTTTATCTTAAAATGCTTACTTGCTCTGAGAACAAACCACCTTTTCGCTACAGATCATTGAAGCCCAAGGTAATGTTGTATATCAAAAATTATATATAGTCACATTAACCTATTAGGAAATTATGTTTTTGATAACATATAGTGATTAGTTCTATAGCTATAGCAAAATATAGCCTTGTTTTTTGATCATTTAGAGGCCATTGGACTTTGTTTGCCGATCAGATGATTTATTTCTAATTTATTTGATGTGACTGTTTAGGTAGGGTCGATATCAGAAGAATCAAATTACGCACCATTTGATGAGGTATTGTTATATATCAAAATATTACTGTCACACATGGTTTTAAAAAAACGCTTGAGGCGTGCGCCTCGAGGCGCGCCTCAAGGCGATTTGGTCTGAAAACGCTTCTGAGGCGGCGCCTCAGGTGTTTGAACAATGGTATGCGCCTCACAGGACTGAGGCGCTATGAAAAGTTGCGCCTCAGATGCGCCTCAGGAGGTTTTCAGGTATATTTTTTATGTTTCTGACTTTTTGTGATATTTTATGTCTTTTTTATGTGTGTTTTTGATGTTTTTGATGAATTTGATGATGAAATTAGTTAGCATTTTATTTTTTGAAAGATATATAATTATTTATTTAGTTTTTTAATTCCGCCTCGGGCTTACGCCTCGGTTCGCCTCGAGGCTTACGCCTCGTGAGGCGAAGGGAAAACGCCTCGAGGCGCGTTTCCGTTCTTTTAAACTTTGCTGTCACATAAACCTTTTAGTACCGAAACAAGCCTCGTGGCGGAATCAAAAAATAATAAATATAAAAAGTTCTATCTTATAAAAAGTAAAATAGTTGACACATGAATCTGTCATCATTTATTGTATTGAGAGGCCATTGGACTTTGTCGAATGGTCAAAGCTAACAAATGTTATTATTCTAATCTATTATTTGCTCTGATTGTTTAGGGAGATGGCGATTCTTCACCAGATGATTCTTTCCCCAGGCCGTGTCTTGCGTTGCCAATCAAATTCGGTCATTATGCTCCCGACAAATCGCCTAATCGTATTCCTTATCATTTGTATCTGCTGGTTAAGAAAGCAGTTGATATCATGAAGCATGATGAGTGGCGCAGTAAAGATGAGCTGCAAACAGATTTGATAAGGGTTGAGGAAAAAATTTATTTTTTTTGCAACCACTTCCACGCTCATCTGCCAACTGGCTGGGAATAGTATGCCTTTTTCTTCTATAAACAATCTTCACTTATCATTTGAAGTTTTTATGCACATTTTTCTTTCCTTGTGCAGCAACCGGGAGGATGCCAGCACTGATATTGCCGGCTATGACCCCACGCATAAGCCTAAGTACGATATGTCTGGTTACACTCCTATCTCCTCTTTCACAGGCACGGATGTGAGCTATGAGTATGTTGAGGGGACCGGGCTCTCGCGACCAGAGATGCTTGCTATTATGTGTGTTATTCACTCACGGAAAACGCCTGCAATCTGGAAAATGTCCAATCACAAGATAGAATTCTATTGTAAGATATGTTCCTGCTTTGGTATCGATTACCTTTGTTTAGAGGCTGCTTCTGAGGATGACGTGTGTTTGATGAATGTGGGATTACACCCGTAGTTTCTAAGTGTTTCACCATGTTACTTAATGAAAAACTAGATCTTAGCCTGAGATGTTATTTGATGCACAGTTTCCTGTTACTCTGGTTTTTGATTGTTAAGCCAGAGCCCAAATGCCGACTATAATCATTGTGATACATTTTGTTTCTGGCCTCTTTAATTCTGGGAACATGTCATATCATATCACAATGTTTGTATTGCCTTTATTACTGATCTTATCACTTATGGCAACTAGAATATATAAACATCCTTTATGATGGCATGCATAATATCCAGAATGCTTTTTGCCTCAAAAGACTTGTTTTTATGCGCCTTGATCACATTCAACACATGTTGTATGGCTATATTTTGGATCAAATCGACCGTTCATCTAACATAGTGCTGATAGCTGATAATGCAGCCTCCACAACTTGAATATTGGTATGGTCAAAGCAAGTCAACCGCTTTTGCTTCAACCAGGGGCGAAGCTTGGTTCGTCAATCGGCGGGGGCCGAACTCAAATTTTTTCGATCGGTGGTGCAAATCGGCAGGGGCCGAACTCAACCCGGACTAAATTTGCCTACGAATATCGTAAATTTCCACTAATGCGCCAAAAAACAGGGGGGCCAGGGCCACCACTGGCCCTCATAATCCTTCGTCCCTGGCTTCAACCAAACAAAAGGTTTCTGTGAAGAACAAACTCCCTTAGGGCACATGGGGTAGTCACATTTTTATCACACCCAATCAGATTCTGTCACCTCATTTTATCACATTTTATCACATTTCATCACTAAACACAGGTGGTGGTGTGCACTTTTCATCACTAAACTTTTTTTTTAAAACATTACATTAAATAAAAAAAATACATTAACTAAAAAACATTACATTAAATAAAAAAAGAAACATAAAAAACATAAAAAACATAAAAAAAAAAACCCCTAAAAGTTACATGCCCAACCCCACTTGTGGCAAATTTCATGTTTTCGTTCGATGAGAATCGACTTGTATGGTTCTTCGACATCTTCGTGCAATTCCTTCAACACCTTCAAATCTTTATTTTTTTTTTCAATTTCGGACAAATGTTTCGTGTAGGTGTTCTCTCTTTGTATTTTCAAGTCCGTCAAATACTTACGCCTTTCCCGATTCTCATCAATTTCCACCATTTTTGCCGACTTGTATTTGGTCATCGCCTCCACCCAAGTTTCTTTCCCTTTGCCACTTGACGACTCGACACTTTTCCTTCGAGTCGTGCTTCATATTCATATTCATCTTCATCAGAATCTTAGACCGTATAGTTCTCCGGATCGCAAACCCCATAACGGTCGAACGTAGGTAGATCAATCGGATTGGGGGGTGCTTGGAACACTCTGGATGCGACTTGGGTTGGCATGTTGGGTTGAGAGTAGTGCACTTGATATTGGTTTGGAAGCGAGAATTATTGGGTTTGAAACATAAGATTTTGAAAACCTTGGTTTTGATAGGGTGGGGTGGGAATATGTTGGGTTTGAGATGCTTGGTGTGTAGGTTGTGGGGTTGGTGGTGTGTCTTGACGAAATCTAGCCGCTTCGCCTAAGTTAGGCCAAACCTTTGGTTTAAACTTTCATTTCGTAGCCGATTGTTTCTTGTTAGATCCTTCCATTTTTTTTAAGTTGAATGTATTGAAGTTGGGTGTATTGTTTGATTGAGTGTTGTTTTGATTTCGTATGAATATATATATAGTGTTAAACAAAAAAAAAAAACTTTTTTTTAATTTTAAACGGTCAACAGACCGTTGGTGGCCAGCCAACGGGCATAAAACGGCTAATTCGACTGTGATGTGTGTCACGAAAACAATCAATCGCGGGCATGATATTTTGGGCCAGTCGGTGTTTCACGGCATCACACCAATCACGTGGTGACCATCGCGGACCACTCCGTCCGCCCTTATGAACTGGGCATAGTGATGGTGGTGTGATTTCAAGAATTCTTTAGTCAAATGATAAAGAGTTTTTCCGATACATGTACCAACGCCGATGTTGTTATAACTACATCAGATGGAATGCGTGGACCCCATAAAAAATTACTTCACAATAATGAGCATTTTATTATCTTCAATTTGAGTATAGTATTGCAATTTTTTTTATTTTTAAAATCTTTACGTGCTACGTGATTAACAATATATAAGAGTGGGCAATAACTAAACCATTAACCGAAGCCAAACCAAAAAAACTGAACCAAAATCAATTGAAAACTAAATTAACCAACATCCGATTTAACTAGTTAACTTAAAATCGGTTATCGTTTTCTTTTTGTACCCATAGTTAACCAAAATTAATTAAACTGAAATGGACCCATTCATATATTCACAACAGCGTGTCCGCACGATGTAGTAGGGAACACAGACACTTCTAATAGTGCATGGTTGGGTTAGGTTCAGTTCGGTTATAAGCCTCAACTGAAACAAAAAACGTATTCACATCATCTGTGACACCCGACAAACTTAGGATAGTAACTTTTGTCAAACTAGTCTACCTTAGCGAGTCATGCATACAATATACTTAACTGGGTCATTTGAGTCGTTATGATAGTTTAGGGAATCATCGAGAGTTGTTACGATGGTCTAAGTGTCACACCCGACTTTCCCCTTGTCGGTTGTGACGTTTGGTAGCTTCGCCACGAAGCGGAAAGTTGCATCTAAGACTCTTATTTCCTGAATGCCATTGCTAACCCTCTAGGATCCCCAATCCCAATACGTCACCTACTCCAACCGTGCCGTTACCAAAGTTTAAACCTGAAAGACATACTTAAAAAGTCAACATATAATGCTGGTGAGTTCATGAGTTTTAGAAAAATGTTTCGTTAATCCTTTAAAGTGTTACTGTTACTGTTCTTGATATTGTTCATACTATGCTTGTGTGTACGCTAGCTAGGCGTCAAGTGTGTTACTCATACGGGCGAAACCATTGCTGACTGTGTGATACCCTTGTTTACATACTACCTCCTCTTCGGTAAGCCTAATGTGATTGAGACAATATGCACCCGTCGAGTGGGGTTTGTTAGGCCCAATAGCGCTATCCACATTTCCCGCTACATCCCCGTATTAGTGGTTTCTAAGGGACTTAGATGAACCGTATAGTAATAAAGTGTGAGCCATAGTATAACATGAAAACGTGTGTTTATAATGTATAACATGTAAATGTGTGATCAAAATGTATAAGCATGTTTCTTCTCCGAAAACAAAACTAGTAAAGTGTGGGGCCGTGAATTCACGCACCCCTTTCATTTTCCAAAACTTGTTTCATTTTAAATTCCTCAGGTTTTCATAAAAGAAGCATGTCTTCCACCCTGAAAACATTTATAAAACAGTAAAAAGTGGGGTCATGAACTCACCTTAATTTCCTTGCTTAGCTAGCGAACAAAGCCCGAAGCTTTAACCGACTTCCTCGTGCCCTATTACAACAAAGGACACCTTAAAAGTCTATCACATATAAGCCTAGCCTATTATCCGGCTAAAAGATAGTTTATCCAACTATCTAGACTCGTGTGTATTAACTCGAGTACTAATATGCTTTAACTCGATGAATCGATCGTGACTTATCTTACTTATGCGTTAACACACGACATAGTACCCAAGTTGCGCACTTGTCACTATTCGTGTGTGACACCCGGCATATTCAGGTTAATATTTTTCATACTTTACATACATACGTTTCGTACTCTACATCTATACGTTTCATACTTTGCATACATACGAGTCTACCTCAACTAAAACATTGAAAACAACTACTTAATATCATACTTGACCGGGTCGGTTGAGTCGTGTCGATGATTCGGCAATCATCGGGAGTCGTTACAATGGTCCGAGGGATCATTGGGTGTCGGTCCATAACCATGTGTACAAGGATTAGCGATTTGTAGAATCGCCGGGCTTATTGCACACACGCAAGTCTTGGGTCCCGGGAACTGGTGATCGGACGGGAACGTGTTAGTTATCATGCATTATATACTTATAATCATTATATGACTTGTTGGTATGTGAAAACGTGTTTAGATACGTTAAAATAGGGTTTAACGCGCCAAAAAACCGGTTACATAGGTTACAGGCGATTAGGCCACCTGGGGTAGCCTAATCGCCAGTAAAGGGGCGAGTAGGAGGGTTGTTAGGGGCGATTGGGGCTATTCGCTAGTAGCTATTGGCGATTAGAATTCCTAATCGCCTATAGCTGCTGTATACTTGCCTGATCTGCATGTGACGACTAAAAACGCCTATAAATACCACCCTTATGTTTTAAAACATCATTTGTGAAACCCTAATACACCCCAAAGCCACCCCACACCTTATCCGACCTCTGCAACACGTTTTTGAGCAAGAAATCACATTTCCAAGCTTTACACCTCATAATCTCACCATTTCAAGGTGTGTTCTTCATCCCAAACCCTTGTAATGATATTGTTTTGATCCCTAAAGGTCCAGACCTGATTTCTAAACGTTTGTGTCTTTGAAAACTCATTAAAATCAGTTTCTAAACAAACCCAAACCTCTATACTTGTTATATGTGATGTATTCATGCAAGATAGGATTTTTATCGTTTAAACATGATTGTTCTTGTATTATTATTGTGTTTCTGATCTAAATGAGTTAATATGATGATAACCTAGGAGTTTGAAGGTTCATAGATGTGTAATATTGATATTAGACATTTTGACCTGTTTGAATGATTATGGTGGATTGATGATGATATGTTGTGTTTTGTTGATTGTTTGAGGTTAGAGTTTACTCTATGATGATGCTAGAACAGTAGGACATTGTCGGACAACGTCATTATGTGATGAAATCTGGATATATACTATTTAGGGTAAGTTTTGCTTGAGGATGTGATGTTTACATGATAATATTGCTATTTTGGGAAAACACATGCATTCGGGACGACTAGGGTGATGATAAATTAGGGGTTTTTGCTATAAATAGTTGGGTTAATGTTTTGGGTTTGATATTGGGTGTTTCCACAATATGTGTTAATTGAGCGTTATGCTAGACTAGGTGAACTCTTGCGCGTATTGAGTGTTTATTTGCATATGTTGCATGATATCTTGCTTTCGGCTAACACGTGGGATGTAACATCGCAAAATTTTCCCCAAAATTTTAATACATAAAAAGCCCTTATATATATATATATTACACCTTTATCATTAATATTATACATATGTGCCTAAGTCTTTATTTATCCTAACTCACAACTTATATACATACATAAATGTATATAAATAATAATAATAATAATAATAATAATAATATGATTCTAAATTCTTTTTTTTTTTTCACATACAAGATTTTTTTTTTTTTTAATAAAGTCTTAGTCAAACAGTCAAAGTCTTAGTCAAATAGTCAATTCATCATAAAACCTTACTTTATGGTGTTGACCAATTTTAATGGCTAATTGAATCCAAAACTAGTATAAAAACCCACCTATGACCCATTATACTTTGCACCTCTAAATCGATTGTTTCAATCCGATTAAACTTTCCCTCATACCTTTCTTCTATAGTCTATTACTTCTACAATTGAAGCTTTGATTATAAGCTCTTGTAATTGGCAACTTTGGGGCTACACATATTCTATTTCTCGAGACTTAATACTTTGCTAAGGTGAGTTTACGTAACCATGTTTATGCAATTCTTCATACTTGCAACATTATACTTAAGCAATTCTACATGCATGTCTAGTTGTAAACTTTAATGCCTCATGAGTTAGACAACAACAACAGTTTCAACGAGTTTCAACATTACATAATCATTAGCTATGGCCAAGCCGGCGATACTCAATAATAGATCTATTGGATTGACAATCCCACCCGGATACGTGTACCTCCTACATAGGTAGCGTGGGTGATTGTTATCGTTCCAACATATTATTAAGGTGAACCGTGGATGACGGGATGGACCTAAACTAGTCGGAGGTTTGATTATGTCGATTCAACATATTATGCTTATTCATGTAGACTTAAACTTACGATAGACATATGAATTGCTAAACTTTTATACTTAAACTATTTGCTTGACATGGCTTATGTATTCTCACCATGGCTTATGTAGACTTAAACTTACGTTTAAACATCATTTCATATGTACACGGTTATGGTCTGGACTGTTGGGGGCTAGTCAACCACCTTATACGCTCGTCATGATAGGTCACTGGTATTGGTGCCGTCTATTGAGCAGGTTTACTTGTTTTAGAGTGGGAAGCAGCATCAGGTGAGTTTCACGGCCCCTCATTACGTTTTTACATTTTGGGGGAGACACATGCTTATACATATTTCATAAATTATCATGTTATACTAGTGTTAAATTCATTTGTGCTATATGATACGTAAAGTCCCGGGAAAACCATGAATATGCTGGATAGCATAACTGGGGAAATGTGGATAGATCTATTGGTACTGACAGACCCCACCCGTCGGCTGGGAGCCAGGCGGGTGCATATTGTCTCGGTCATAAGCATAATCGTTTCAGGCAAAATCATAAATCGTTGTATGTAATGGTTTTCCGGTCGTAGTATTATTATTCATGCGTCTAGCTAACGCTATCATTTCTAACATAGTGATAACATGATGACTTTTATTATTTAACGTTTAATATAAAACCTTTGAACTCACCGACATTATTTGCTGACGTTTTTAGCATGTTTGTCTCAGGTCGATGAGGTAGCAGCATATCATAGGCGCACGGAGTCTCACGGCGTCTAGGATTCATATGCATCTTATTTAGCTTTTTCAGACTTACGTACTTTTGCTTTCGTGTTGTAATAAAGTTTTACGCTTCCGCAGCGATGGATCATTTATGAAAACTTAATGGTTTGCTTATGTCATTTTTACGTATCATATAGTGTCGTTTATTGTGACCGTTGACTTAGATCCTGGTTTGTCACGCGCCTCGCGGTAAAACCCCGCACGTGGAATTTGAGGGTGTGACAGATTGGTATCAGAGCCAATGGTTATAGTGAACTAGGACTGCATGTTGAGTCAAGTCTATAGCCGAGTCGCACACACTAGACGGTCACATTCATATAAGTCATATCATATGGGGAATTGCCGGGGTGTTAGTATTATATTCGTTATTATCACTTATGCTTACATAATCTATCTATTACTCTTATTTCCTATCCTATTCTTCATCTTCGTGCTGAAGACGAGGAGGCTTACCATCCTTGCACGACAGTGGCGTACATTGGAGTGGCTTCGGCATCCTTCGGAGATTTATCCAAGATTCGGACATCTCCCCTTTCTATACTCCAATGGACACACTTGCTCGCACACATTATCGCACACACTCGTACTTGCTGTTTTATATCTTGGGTGCTTTATCACGTAGAAGTTCTTATCTATTCTAGAACATGGGCGCCTTGTGGTTTGAAAGTCAAGCTAGGATCACGCCTCGGGGACCATGTAGAGCGACTTATCATTTCGGGTGCACACGAAATAATAAGTTGAAATGCATGGAAATCCTGGTGGACTCTGTGTTTGATCCGATAATCATGATGGAATCCAGTTCTCTCGTTGACCTTGTTATTTATGATTTCTTGTTATCTGTTCTGGAATCTGATGTCTTGTCTTTGGCTTTGACAGAAGATGGCAGGACGTCGTAGTGGTCGCGTTGGTGGTCGGAATGGCGGTGGACGCAATGGGGGTCGTGGTAACATCAGCATGACCATGCTGAGCTGAATAATCTGATTCAGGAGCACGTGGCAGCTGCTATTGCTGCGCAGCAGGCCGCCCAGCAGAGCCATGGTGGTAATTTAATTACCCCTACCCTCATTCCTTATCTTTTGCCGTGTTGTGTTCGTTTTCTGGCCCGTGTTGCTTGTTGTAACAGGGAATGCTTTTCATCCTCCACCACCTCCACCTCATCCAGTCCACTGTACTTACAAGATGTTCCAGGACTACAAGCCCCATAACTTCAGTGGGACTGAGGGAGCTGTGGGACTACTTCGTTGGTTGGAGAAGGTTGACTCCGCTTTCTGCATGTGTAACCAGAGGAGTTTCGTGTGAAGTACGCTTCAGGGACATTCGAGGGACGTGCCTTGACTTGGTGGAATTTGACTGTGCAGACTATTGGTTTACTTGAGGCCCACGCATTGCCATGGACCGAGTTTGTGTTTCGTTTGAAGATGGAGTATTGTCCCAGGGATGAGATTAAGAGTTTGGAGCATGAGCTGTGGAATCATCAGATGGTGGGATCTGAGGATGAGGAGTATACCACGCGTTATCATGAGTTGGCACTTTTGTGCCCGGATTCTGTGACTCCTGAGTATAAGGCTATTGAGTTCTACATTAGTGGGTTAGTGCCTGTTTAACATTTATAATATCCTAATTAGCAAAGGGATGGTGTATTGGTAGGTTGTACCTAATGCTTTAAGGGTGTTTTATGCTCTAAGGAGTTGTAAGTTGTGCTTTAAGGGTGTTGTGTGCTTTATGTTTTTTCATCTCTTCACCTGGAACTCCAGCGCCATTGATGAAGGCTGTTAGTACATGATGTCCCTAGGCTAGTATATTAGTTGTTTGGATGTGTTTCGGGGTGTTTGGAGACGTTTGTACGCGTTTTGGAGGGTTCGGGATGCTATATGCGATTAGCAGTAGGTTACACACGATTAGGGCCCTAATCGTGGTACTGTTCATGCGATTGGGCTTGGTATTATTGGCGATTAGCCTTAATCGCCTAATATGGCACTGCTAATCGCGTATATGAAGTTGTTCGTTCCCGGGAGGTATAAATAGGCCCAATCATTGCCCTAATCATCAGTTCTTGCCTCACACACTCTCCAAACACCCTCCCATGGTCTGTAAGGTCTGATTTGATCTCTGTAAACACTCGAGCTCTGTTTTAGTGATTAATCTATAATCTTTTGACCCGTGTGTGTGTTGTGATTACTCGTTTGTCATTGTTTCATCTTTGTTTCTGTTATTAGAACATATTTAGAGGATTCCGCACTCTAAATATAGCCCTCGTGATTGTCGGGTGACACGCTAGTCGATCCTACAGTGTTAAGTGTTTATTGATTTGTTTGTTGGTTTAGCAGGTTTGTTTCGATTGCTTCATTTGTCTATTCTCCGTCGTAAAGGTTTGTATGTCGCGTTGTTATTGTCTTATAATTCTATTGTTTAACAAGTTCTTCGTCCGTATGTTTGGTTTTAAAAACTGAGTTTTAGACATTTGTGTGTTGTTATAAGCGTTGTGTGGGTGTGCTGCCGGTACCGTCCTCGCCTAAGTCGCCATGGTAGCCGCCAGGGTCAAGAGAGTGGAGAGACAGAGAGAGGTGTAGAAAGACTTTGTTTAAGAGATACACCATTCATTTTTGTTTACTTTAACTAAAAGGTATTTGCTTTTGCATGTTGTTATCGCAGCGGCGGTCGACATTGTTGATGGTTGTGGTTTACAACGGTGGTGGTGGTAGGAACGAACCTGGCAGAGGCGTGGTAGTACGTTTTGGCTTGGTGGCTCTTAAGTTTGCGCATAGAATCAGAAAAGGCTGCAATTATGGCCCTCCTTACGAGTAGCAAGCTTACAGGTGAGTATCATATCTTTTGTACATATTTATATAGTTCTTTCTTAAACTCAAGTAGTGACATTTTTGCTTTTTTGGTGAAACAGAACCGTGGGTGGCAGCCATGGAGTGCGTAAAGTTCACTATAATGGGAAGCAAGGAGATTACTACGATATGGTTTGATTAAAAGTGTTTTTTTCTCATCTAGAAAAAAGTTTTTTAACACAGTATTAATCATTTTCTTTTGTATTTCTTACATTCCAGGTCATGGATATGTTGGGGCATCTAAAGATTCATATTATTCATTTTTTTTCCAACAGGTAAGCTGACAACATATTGTCTTTACCGGGTCGGCATGAATCATATTGTCTTTATCGGGTCGGAATAAATCACCTTTCGAACTACTTCATTGTTAAGCCATATGTTTGCTACTTTGTCATCTTACAAATATAATTTAAAGCAATTTATGAGGTTGTAGTTACCAAAGCTTGAATATAGACAGGGCCGGTCCTGAAAATTCAGGTGCCCGGGCCGAGTTAAAAAAATTGTTCCCCTTAGTTTTAGTTTTAGGCCTTAACAAAATAAATAATGTAAACTATTTTTTTAAGCTACGATTGAAATAATATCAAATTGATTGATCAAATTTTATTTCTCACTTGGGGGAGGTTAGGAGTTCGAATCCCACAAAGTATGAAAATATAAACTACCCTTCACTTTGATTAATACTTGATTAACAATTTTAGGGCTCAAGCATACAAAAATCTATCAAAATAAGGAAATCACTGTTAAGAAAGCTTGAATTGTCGGAGGGTCAATGTGCCTCCGAGAAATTGGGCCCGGGCCGGGAGTCCTCTCCGCACCCCTTAAGGGCCGCCCTGAATATAGATATAGTCACTTTGTAACTGTTTGAGCTTTTCTATGTTAACATCGAATAAAGCATAAGTAAAATTACACAAACATTTTTGTATTTTGCTTTAACTGTAGATTTGTGGTATATATAAAAAAAAAAGACGCCCTAAACGAAGTTGCCAATTTCCCTTCTTCGGATGATTTTGTTTCTTCTGTTGTATGTAACTTTTTAGGTTTAGCTGCTTCTGATTTTGGGCTTGCATTTGTGGCTTTTCAGATTTGAACGTGGATTGTTTGATTGGGGCAGGTAACTATATCTATGTATGTGGTCTATGAGGGCTTTAGGTTTGATTTAAATATTTTGTTTATACTGTTGATGTAGAATCTTGAGGTTTTAAATTGGTTTAGTCATAGATCTGATCATAGCTTTTGGTCGCAACAGGTGCCTGGTAAATATTATCGAATGTGGACAGAAGGTTCGGCTGCAGTGCTGCTCTTTCACAAAGACCCCAAATTTTACACCGCATCCGCATATTTCATCACTGGTTTGCATCAAAGTGGAGTTAACGGGTTAAAAGTCAAACCAAAGGATAGAGATCTGCAACATCTTTCTAAGGTGATGTTCAAAACTTGCCTGCAGTGTAAAAGGTTCTTTCCAACATATACACAACATCAACACATTCTGGCTTTCATTTATGATTCAATACATCAAAGTTTAGTTTAAGGGCACACATATGAACCAATAAATTGCATATTTTCTTTGATAATTTGTATAATATATATACATGTTGGAGAGACTCACAGTTTGATTATGGAAAAACCTGGAACGACATAAACTTTTACTTAACGGCTGCAATCGGATATTTTCCTTACAGTCGTGAAGCCAATTTTTTAAAAGTTAGTTGAATATTTGTTTTCCGAACATATTTCACATATACAAGACATAAAAGAGATAAAATTAGGTAGTCTCGAGTCGGTTCGGCAAGGTTCATTTTTCAGTTCAATTTAGAGGTAGCAAGCTGGAAGGTTTGGGCAACGGATTTGGGTTTAAGAGGCTTGTTTTTGGTTCAGTGGCCTGTAAAAACATTTTTACCATTTGTATATAAGCACATAAAAGGCTTATTTTTGGTTCAGTGCCCAAATATTGGATCTTGATTGTGTTTTCCAGCTTCATGATGGTTGTTGGATCCGACATTAATCATGTAATCACCTACCAGGGTCTTGGAGATGGGCCGCCTAACAACATCGAGGATGTCGTTCTTGAGCTGTTTTCTAAGGTTTGTTAGTGATTTTTATTATTATGATTATACAATTATTTGGGTAAAACGAGTAGTGAACAAAAGGAATTATAGCTTTGAGACTAAAAAAGTGAATACCTTGCAGTGGAAAAATATCAAATAGGTAGGAGACTATCTACATCTGGATTGTTTGAATCAACCACAACATTACAAACATCATATGGCTAATTCCATGTCCCATGTTTATGATGAATTTAGGTAATCTGATTTGATTACAATGTGGCCATTATGTTTCAAAAGTTATTATTTATCCCAATTTACATTTGAATATGTTTGCAATTTCCACAAGTAAGCGATAACAATATTTATTAGTTATTTATATGTATAGTTGCATCATACGGATTTGCTAAAGTACACATTTCTACTAACTTACAAACAATTTCTATATTTGTTTTGGTGGCGCCAACCCATAACACACACACGAGACCGTACTATCACCAACGTTCCCCCGCCGCAACGCGCGGGGCATATTTGTCAATCGCGTCTGTAGCAGGCGCGATAGCGAATAGCGTCGCGTATCGGCCATTTACCGCTACACAGTACATATCGGCCCGCTATCAAGCAATTATCGAAGTCCGGCGAAGATTCCGGCGACGATTCCGGCGACGTCCTGTAATTCTTGCCGGAGAAGATGAAGAGAAGAGGAAGAGAAGATGACTGGCGGTTGAAAAGATCTGGGGTTGTGTGTTTTAGACATTTTAGGGTTATATAACTTTATACATTTTCATGTTTAACCCCTCTATCTTTCATTTGTTTACATATAATGCCAAAACTTCTAAATTTTTACATAGAAAGTATAAAATTAGTTTATTTATATACACATTTGGTCCTTATACTTGTAAATTTGTACATAAAAATATTTTAAATTTTTTTAATACCTTACCGCTATTTCATCGCTATCGCTACGTAGCATATCGGTAGCCCGTCACTATTTACCGCTATTCGCTATCGATAACTATGGCGCGGGGGACTACATCTAGTTATTACTTATTATGCAAACTAGTTTTTGAAATACTTTTCCCATGAAACAAGTCTATATCTATATCTCTACTGCATTATAAAGTAGGAGGCATGTACAAATATATCCAAATTGTTCAATGTTAAGATGCCACACCAAGAGTTTCTTTACAATGGGATAACAATATTTTGAACAAAGTTCATATAATGGCGATGAAAGATAATAATTTATGTTACCACAATGATTTATCTGAGTTTTAAAACTTTGCCATAATAATTTACGTTTCCACAAGAAAAGTAGAATTTATACCACACAAAACCACAAATGAAGGCTAACTTAAATTGGTTTATTTCATGAGAAAATCATAAAAATAACCATTTCCTTGGGTGTGTTATCCAGTTGTTCCTATCCAGCCATGTCACAAACAAAACATTCTTTATCCAAGAGTGTTATGTATCTACTTTATCCAAGAGTATACATTTGTTAGCTTTGTACATTCCATACAAATAACTAATTCCACTGTTTGTCTACATAACCCTAACGTATAATAATCCAAACACAAAGCAATTAACAAACAAAACAACATGATGAGATCGATCAAACATGGGAAACTTCGATAGACTAATTGAGCTCACTGTATTAAAAGATGAAAAAACACAAAAAAAAAAAAAAAGAGGTAATTTAACATCTCATAAACCTCCAATCGAACATAAACATTAAAAATGATTAAATATAGTTTACCAAATCATTAAAGTTAATAACAAATACAAATTTCATTGTTAAGACGTTTTAATGAACATTGATAAACCTTAAATAAAAAAAGAGGTAATTTAACATCTCATAAACCTCCAAATATTTCTTTGTACACAACATTTACCGTTTGGTTCGTAACGCTACCATCTTTATCCAATATTAGTATCTTATGTCCATCTAGACTATTGACTCTTGATAACGCAACATACAAATGTTAAGGACGACGACGTGGCAGCTCCCCAGCCAAAATATCTCTGAGATGAGACTTTCTCAACCACCACTTGCCTCAGCTTCTAGATAACGGATGATTACCCACTGCCCAGAAGTAGCCAACAGGCGGACGCCACGTGTCCGCCGTCCACTCAACGGACACTACGTATATTGTCAACATGACGGTAACATCCCCCCTTTCTCCTCTTTTTTTATCAAACCCACTTGCACCAATTGGGCATGAGGACTTGGGCCAGAAACCTAAAGACACCTCTACCTAGGCCGGCCCCACTAAGGGTAGAGGATGGGTTGAGGAAGTCGAAGATGTGATAAGAGTCATGGTTTTTAAAAGATACTTTTTGGTATAAGAAACCTTGATTTTGACAATGTTTTGGAAAGTATAAAACGTCACCAATGATACCAACATAAAAACATACCACGAGATGGGTGAACAATGTGTATGAGGAAAACATTGAACATAGATCTAACATGTTCATTCTATATAGGACGTGTAGATCTGTTTTCCTAGCACTCCGAGTTATATTCTTGCTAGCTTCCGCACGGACTTGAGGTGAGTTTCACGACCCATTTTTACTGTTTTACTATTTTGGGGAAAGACATGCATTGTTTACTTAGTTTCATAATGAATTCCTAGTAGACCGGTATACATGAGACAATATGTTTAGAGTACTCATAAAGCCCTCGTGGTGTTTTAAAGAGTAAGCCTTAGTGGCGAAGATTGTTGTCATTGTTCTCGTGACGCTTGAGTGCCTTAGTGGCGAAGATGATTGTCGTTGTCCTTGTGACGCGATGAGTGCCTTAGTGGCAAAGATGGTTGTCGTTGTCCTCGTGACGCGATGAGTGTCTTAGTGGCGAAGATGATTGTCGTTGTCGTTGTCCTTGTGACGCGATGAGTTCCTTAGTGGCGAAGATGATTTTCGTTGTCCTTGTGACACGATGGGTGCCTTAGTGGCAAAGAGGTGTGATCAGTCACTTTCTTATGCATTGACCAAATTGTGTGGTAGGTTCCCACCTTATGTGTTTTATTTGCATTCATATAGATAAATTGGTAGGTATGTGTTATGTTTTTAATAAAGATGATAATATAAAGTTTCTTGTAATGAATTGTACTTGGGGTGCCCAGTATAATTAAAAGGAGTATAGATGAACTAGTCGTGTGTAGCGACATTGTGTTGCAGAGGGAATAGTTGGACGCGTAAAAGAAGTTACGGAGTCATAGTTGTGGATCGGGATGGGTGATAAGTCAGTTATGGTTATGAGTGGTTTTGGGTGGGTGTTGGCAATAACATATTTATATAATTAATGATGATTATTAGGGCAATGAAGTTGGCTTTTAAAATAAAGTGTTTTTATGAGATATTTGAATTACATAAACTTAAACTATTAGAACTTACTCAGCGTAGCTGACTTTTGCATGTATATTAGATTGTTTTGTAGGTTTGTTTGAGTTGGTGATGCATCTTGGCTAGCGGGTGGATTACTCGTGGTAGCATGGATGACATTCATAGTTTTGAGATTTATTAACAAACTATTTTTGTTTCAATTAATTTTTCGCTGCGTGATTTTGTAAAATTGTTGATTTTTAAATGGTACACTGTAATGAGACCCAACAATAGGGTGCCCAGGTTTGGGGCCTTACATGCTCACCCCCTATATATTGTTAGTCACGTAAAACATCAAATTTTTAAAACTAAAAAATAGTAGTATATTACAAACCATGTACTCCACAAAGATTAATAGATTGTAACAATAAGTTTAATATCACCTCTATGCAAAGCTACCATGGCCACCAATCGATCGATTCTTCCAACCCCTGTATGTTAGTTCAAATTAATCCACAACAGTTCATTCTAGACGAACAACAGTAAAAATCAAAGTATATAAAAGCGTAAAGCATATTATATCTAATACCATTGATTTTTATCTTGATCTTGCCCAAACAACAACAAAAAACTTCGATAACTAAATACGTCATGTTTGTGTAGCATTGACAAAGAGAAAATGTGCAGGCGATAAAAAGTGTGTAGTGGAAATGGAGGTTGACGAAGAGAAAACAGTGGCGAAGGGTTGAGTTTTTTGTTAGGTTTAATTAGGTGATAAATTAATGAACGAGAATGCCCCTAGGTTTTGATTTTTAAAAACAAGAAGGTCATGTGATGTTATCCTCTCCACACATTTTGTTAATTTGTTATACATGCTCATAGAATTCTAAAACTTTAAATTTTATTAGTCTCTCTTTTTTTTTTTTTTTTGTAAATTACCATAATTATTTGTAAAGCTCTGTTTTTTTAGAATGATGTCTGAACAATGCAGCAAATAACACATGCACTTCTAAATGTGTGCATGATTTAGTTTAGTTAGATTATTAATCTCAACCGAAGCCATCAGCTGATTGATCCTATTAACCAATCGGTTAATTGATTTGGTTTTTTTTTATTGGATTCAATTTTCATTTCGGTTCTGTTAATTTTGGTTCATAACCAAACTTGGGCTAAAATATTTACTTACAAGTATATGAAATTGGCTCGTAAATACATGAAATGATAGTATGAAAGCTAAAAATATATGAATACAAGATATATTCGTTTTGATTTAGTTAATTTTGGTTTGGCTTCTTCTATTTCTTTTTTTAGCTTTGGTTAACGATTCAATTATTGTTCATCCATAAACATTGTTAATCACTTAACATATCATTTTTTAATTTAAAAGTAAAAGAAATACTATATTCAAATTAAAGAGAATAATGTTTGTTTTTGTGGTGTATTTTTTAGATAATATACAGGTACGAAAAAAGATTAAATTGTCTACAAAAATGAGCAGGTCGTCACGTTATTTTAAATGTTTTTAAAACATAACAATTTAAAAGTTATGATAGAATTAAATAAAAGAATAATTATTTTGAGTGAGGGGAAGTGTAACTACTAACTAAAATTGAGGGAATTAAACAACAACAACAACCATATCCAGTAAATCCCACAAATAGCAAGCTACAAGTAGGGTCTGGGAGGGTGGGATGTAGGCATACCCAGTAGTTCCCACAAATGAACATCATCTTTGCTGACATGACGTTCATTTAGGCTATCTACTCTCTTGGGTGTGTCACGTGACATTAGGTAAGGCTTAATAAAAAAATAAAAACTATTGACTGACACATGGCACTAGGCGAAGCTTCTTCCCCTTTATTATATTTCCAAAGAGTACCATAGTGTTATATAAAAACGAAAAAAAAAAACGATTTTTTTAGTGGATTTTTGTTCATACAGAGAAAAAAATACACAATGTGTTCAGGTAATTTATTAATATGTCTAGGCAATAGGGCTGTGCAACGGTTTAGAATCGGACCGAACCGGGAACCGTTTATACCAAAGCATGAGAACCGGAACCGACAATTACTAATCGGTTCGGTTCAGAACCGGGTTAAACGGTTCTCATGTAACGGTTTTAGGCTGAAACCGGTTATCATTAAAATCCTAAAATTAATAATTCTATTCTATATTACTACAAAAACTAACTTGACGGTAAACCAAACTTCCGTCATACTGCAGTTACATATCCCCTCTTTTTGCGTCCGTTCCAACCGTTACCTGGTCACTTGGGCCTTGGCACCGTATTTCACTGCTGCCACATACGGACGCCTGTATTCGTAACACCACCATCCATTCAGGCGGTTTCATATTTCCTCTGTTATTGACAGTAACGTTCGTCCAAGATTTGGCTACTTTGTTTTCAATTTTTGTTCCAGATTTTTTTTTTTTTAATAATAATAATAATAATTCATTCCAGGACAAAGAAAATTACATTAAGATAGCGGGCAGGCGGGCAACAAGCTGCGCCGCCACCCCTTTCTGGATAGCAAATCCTAATCTACTAAAAACATAACCATGTCCACCCGGAGCCGAGACACTACTGTGAATAACCCGCTGGACCCTGGTCAGGAAACGGGTAGCCTCCGGTGCCAATGAGCCAAAGGTATCAAAAGCCAAAGGTACAAAAACGTGTTGGTTCTCCTCGTAGGCTTTAGCATGTTTTTCTACCTTCTTTGCTTCTGCTTTCCGGACCGTTTGCCCTGCAACAAAGCCACTATCCCTCAACCCAACTAGGGGAGATACACCCGTCAGGTCAACACAAGCATGCTTCCCCCGGCCCACCCAAAGACAAGGAGATCTGCTGGTCGTAGGGTGGATCTCCCTTCTGCTGGATCTGAGAGGAAGTTTACAGGGGCCTCCTTCTTGGCTGAGATCCCAGCCCGTCTTAAAATGTCCCACAGAATGTCTCGAACCCAATCATGCCGATATTTAAAACCGGGCAACTCCTTACAATGAACCGCGTGTTCCCCGTATTCATCCAGGCAGGCCTTACGGCACATCGGACAGATGTCATCCTCCTGGTACATTGGGATCATCAGACGATATTTAAGAATGGCCCTGTATTCAATAGCGGACATGCTTTGGCCTAAACCTTCGATCGGGATAACAGTTAGGAAATCTTGGGCGTGGGGGGTTTGCAGGCATTCAATAACTGCCCTCTGACGGGGGACAGACCAAAAACTTCACCCAGGTTCTGAGCGATTTTGCCATAAAGGGCATTCGCCAAAGTTTTCTGAGGCTTTGGGGGGGCGGTGTCCTTGTTAGAAAAACCGCCAATATCAAAACCTGGGAGATAGTCATTTAGCTTTTCGAGGGCCTGCACGTAGTCCAAGTCTGCGCCGAAAACCCGCTATTTCGTAGGATGTGGTCTTGAAGGTTCCAGGACTGAGCTCGTGACGCCACAAACGCATACATGCCGACATCCTTCGCAGAGAGGAGCCCTAATCCTCCCACACGCATCGGCAAAGACGCCATCCGCCATTGTAGGTCACCAAAGAAAGGCCCCCCACATACCACTATGTCTTCAATGGCTTCCCGTAAACCCTTGTCAAAACATGATACTGCTTCATCCATCATGGAGGGTTGGAAGGTCCGTAACCCAAAAAGCAACTTAGCAACCCCCATACATGACCTGAGCAGGAGGAGTTCACTCTGGGGATCCCTAAGGCAGGGCAAGAGTTGCATGAGTTCAACAGCGCGCGATGCCCTCCGCCTTGCCAATCCGCGGATAAAATAAGGGTCACGGCTAACAGCCCCTCCGAGGAGCTTCACCCCTTTTCTGGCCTACCAATCCCGCTGGGAAAAAGCCCCTCCTGAAGTTTCACCCCATTACAAGACGGCCAAAAAACCTCTGTTTTCTTAATATTAAGCTGAAGCCCCAAGGATGGCCCCTCTAGCCGGATAATGTCTAAGGCTTTAGCAACTTCGGTGGCCTCACCAATAATCGTCCCATCGTCCAGGTACCACGCATGAAATGGGAGTTTACAAATTTCTTGTACCCGGAGAACCATAGGGTGTAAAGCAAGGGCGAAAAGGAGGGGACCTAAAGGGTCCCCTTGCTGAACCCCCGTGGTGGCCCATATACAGTCATTACCAACATACAACCTAGCTGGCTGGGCATATAGGAACTGGACCCATGAATAGATAGACGGGCAACGTTGATGGACCTCTCGAAGAAGGGCAGTGCGGTCGATCATATTAAAGGCGTTCGAAAAATCTACCGTGAGCATAGCCAAGGACCCGTCCGCATGGAAGGAGCTTAAGAACCTGTTCGCGCTGTGAAGCACCGCCTCCGCCCCATTGGGTGTTCCCACCCCAAATTGAAAGTCCCAAGGTACTTAGCCATTTCCTTCCCAACCTTCCTCATAGCCACTTTAGAAACTAATCTGCGCCAAATGACCCCTACGGCAATGGGTCGAATCCCGTTATCAGGTTTCAATAAAGGGGTGAGGGGGGCCGAAGAAATAAATTCAGCTAGAACCCTTGGGCACAAACCCCCTAGCCAAAGGTTGACGACTTCAGTAATAGCTGAGAGCAACCCCGTGGAAGTCACTGACCCTTCTCCAGTAAGAGCGTCTAGCAAATGTTGGGCCCTCAAACCGCCCCTCCCACAAGAAGTCCCTTTAGGGAAAGACCGGAGACATCCAAGCACACAATCCATATCCAAAATAAGGGCGGGCATGACGTCAGAGTTGGCGGGCAGGGACGGAGGAGGCATCACCGGATGTTTGTCAATAAGGGCGTTCATGGTAGATTCCCCAAAAGGAGCAACCCCACTGGAACACAACACCTTGACAGCAGCTGTGAAGTGACCATCCCTAACTTTTCTTAGGCATTGTTTGACATTAGGGCTCTCTTCAGAAGGCTTAATCCCCCTTACACCCTGGGTAAAGAAAACACCCTCCCCCGCACTATCAAAAAGGGAAGAAACCAAATCTGAAAACCCAGAACCGTCTTTCCACAAGGAAAGCGCTTGCAGGATGCTACTACATTGCAAGGATTTCCTATTCCCAGACCTCCACTCCTGCCTAGTGGACGGTTTGACCACCCGCAGAGTACACCTCGGCAATAAAAGCAATTTGACCCAACTTTCTACAGACCCTGGAGAGGCCACCACCTTTCGTAAGGCACCTGTCAAAACTTGGGCGAACGCCAATCGACAGCTTGGCGGAATGCTTTTGACAGTTTGAATGGGCAGAGAGAAAACCTTTTCAAGGAGGGATAAATCCCCGACAACCCCTCCAGATTTGGCTCCTTATTTTTCAATTCTCATATGTAGTTGCAATTTCGGTATGTTCTCTCCCATGGTTTTATGCTTTCATTGTTGTCTGATGTTTATGTGAATTTTTTGTTAGTAGATTACATAAAGATAACAGAAATAGAAGCAGATTAAGCACTCCAATCGTATAAAAAAAATCCCTAAAGAGGAAGACGGTTGGGTTTCTTCGCCGGAGTTGCAAGGCTGTTCATCGCGCCGATTGAAGACGGTTGCAGCGTTGGAGGATGGAAAGAAATCTGACTCTATATGAGTACCCAGAATAATTTAAGCAAATCGTAAACAGGATATCGTTACCGTTGATGTTGACGATCTATTTTCCGGTAACAATCGGTGTGAAAAAAGGTGAAGAGTTGCCTGCATCAGAATTAGAGAATGGTATACGAGTGGGTTTTAGACTTTGTTTCAGTTTTCAACTTTCTTTGTGCAAAAATATCCATAAGTTATTCTTAATATCAAGAAACTATTTAAAGTCAGGAATACATCATTTTTGCCTTCAAAAAATATGAAAGTTTAATATTGAATTTGTTTGGGGGAAATTGGATTTTAACACCCTAAACTATTAACAATTGGCCGCTGGCGCACTGAACTACAAAATTGAACAACACCGTACTGTACTTTTAACTTATTGGCCTGTATCACCCTCAGACTAACCATGGTTAAATTATGCTGATGTGGCATGGTGACGTGTCCATTTTTGCTGACGTGGCATGGGAATAAGCTGACGTGGGATGGACACATCACCTGCCACGTCATCAAAAATGGACACGTCACCATGCCACATCAGCATAATTTAACCATGGTTTGTCTGGGGGTGATACAGGCGAATAAGTTAAAAGTACAGTACGGTGTTCAATTTTGTAGTTCACCATGCCACGTCAGCAAAAATGGACACGTCACCATGCCACGTCAGCAAAAATTAACCATGGTTAGTCTGAGGGTGATACAGACCAATAAGTTAAAAGTACAGTGCGGTGTTGGTCAATTTTGTAGTTCAGTGCGTCAGCGGCCAATTGTCAATAGTTTAGGGTGTTAAAATCCAATTTCCCTTTGTTTGGGCGATGGATGAAGTTTGAATTTGAAATGATGCAATTTATAGAAACAATTCTTGAATTGCAAGTTAGTGGAACACGATTTCATAGCAAGGTTCAGTATAATTCGGTGTTTATTTATTTGTGAATACAACGGAATTCGGTGACACGGTAGAGATCGGAAAGACCAAAACGTATCAATTGATGTTGCCTATAATCAACATCTCGCCGCATCACGCGAGTTAACGTCAACTCGTTAAATAAATAAATGAAAAAAAAAAACAATCAAACCAACCAAAACATATCACAATTGCAACATTCAAAGTTCAAACCATCAAAACTGAAAGTAGCAACGATAAAATGTTTTAAACGATAGCAAAAACTGATCAAATTCTAATAGTTACAAATCAAGGAAACTGGTCAAATTATAATGGTTAAGAGACAATTTAATAATCAAACATACAATAATCGAATGTGCATCAGACAATTTTAATTAAAAAAAAAACAATATAGTTTCTATCTTTGACACAAAAGAGCAGTAACGGCTCATCAACTCATCGAGTGACATTAGTTTCTATCATGCGAACTTATTAAGAAACCTATATATAGTTTCTATCTTTGACGATGATGATAGTTAGGAAGCTAGTAAGAAAAATAATATCTTTCAAAAAAACAAATAAATAGGTCTTTAAATATTTATTTTAATTCAAACCGGTTCTAACGGTTCTTAACCGGACCTGTCGGTTTTAACCGGAACCGAACCGGGAACCGATTTTGCCAAATTATAAGAACCGGAACCAGAACCTATAACATTAATTTGGTTCGGTTCTAGCAGTTCGATGTCGGTTCCTCGGTTTTCGCGGTTCGGAACCGTTTATTGCTCAGCCTTACTAGGCAAGTCACTAATCATACTAAAACCAGTAAATATGAATTTAATTTTCATCTATAGTAGAATAGGTTAAAGCCACTACTTTCCAACAAAAGCCACACCTTCAAGAACACCAGCTCAATCACACCCTACAAAGACGAGCTTCAGCAGGTAAGTGAGGAGGGGAGAGAGTGTGTCATCCGTGAAGAGAATAAGAGAGTAGTTAATCGACGTGGAGGGCGGTGAAGGTTTTTAGTCCCCCGCTACGTTGAAGTCATCAAATGCATTTGGTCTACCACAAACACACCTACTTAATAACAATCGCTTACTATGAAACTAATTTCCAAAGTTACGTTTGTGCACACGCTCATAGTCCCTTAGAATATCATTAGTACCATGGTGAAACACTTAGAAACTAGGGGTACTGTAATCCCACATTCATCAAACACACGTCATCCTCAGAAGCAGCCTCTAAACGATGGTAATCAATACCAAAGCAAGAACATATCTTGCAGTAGAAAAGTGTCGCATGCTTGCCCATTTTCCAAATTGCAGGCGTTTCCCGTGAGTGAATAACACACATAACAGCAAGCATCTCTGATCGCGAGAGCTTGGTCTCCGCATCATACTCAAACGCCACATACGGGCCTCTAAAAGAGGAGATAGGGGAGTAACCACGCATATCGTACTTAGGCTTACGCGTGGGGTCATAGTCGGCAATAGCAGTGCTGGCATCCTCCCGCTTGCTGCACAAGGAAAAAAATGTGCATAAAAACTTCAACCGATAAGGGAAGATTGTTTAGAAAAAAAAAAAAAAAAAGGCATACTATTCCCAGCCAATTGGCAGATGAGAGTGGAAGTAGTTACAAAAAAACCGAATTTTTTCCTCAACCCTTTTCAAATCTGTTTGCTGCTTATCTTTACTGCACCACTCATCATGCTTCATGATATCAACTGCTTCCTTAACCAGCAGATACAAATGATAAGGAATACGATCAGGCGAAGTCCTGTAATAACCGAATTTGAGTGGCTTCTTAAGCCTCAGCCTGGGGAAAGAATCACCCCCCTAAACAATCAGAGCAAATAATAGATTAGAATAATAACATTTGTTAGCTTTGACCATTCGACAAAGTCCAATGGCCTCTCAATACAATAAATGATGAGTAAAGATTCATGTGTCAGTTGTTTTATTTTTTATTTTTTATAAGATATAATTTTTATAGTTATTGTTTTTTTTATTCCCGAGGCTCGTTTCCGTACTAAAAGGTTTATGTGACTGTAATATTTTGACATATAACAATACCGTTCGTGATGATAAGTGGTCTGGTGGTACGTCTTCTGATAACGTCCCTTCCTAAACAATCACATAATATAAATTAGATATATATCATCTGATCGGTAAACAAAGTCCAATGGTCTCTAAGTGATCAAAAAACAAGGCTACAACACAGGCTATAGCTATAGAAATTAATCAACCAAATGTTATCAAAAACAAAATTTCCTAAAACCCTTGTATTATGAGCCCAATAGGTTAATGTAATTATATATAATTTTGGATATACAACATTACCTGTTGCTTCAATGATTCGTAGCGTAAAAATGGTTTGTTGTCAAAGCAAGTAAGCATTTTAAGAAAATAGGCTTTGGTATAGAGATCCCACTTGAAAAATTCCTCAGGAGTAGGCCACTTGTTTGATCTAAACATGCAAAAAATATCAAAAACCTCCCTCCATGAAAGGTGAAAAGCATCATCAATACGACCAAGCTGCTCCTTTGACACTTTAGATACACGTTTCATCGACTCGATCTAAACCATTAGAGAGAGCAAATATATATATATATTAGTCATTGGTTTGTTTCAAGTCAATATATAGCCTCTGAGTTGTATTCTTACGTCCTCAGAGCAAATCGAACATTCTGAATAATAATAATAATGAAATATAATAACAAGTAAGTATTCTTACATCCTCAGATGTCGTCGTCGAAGATGCCTCGCTGATAGATGAACAATAATAACAAAAAATAAGAAAGACGCATATGATATTAATTGAATGAAGATCGACTAATATATATATATGTATAAAAGTGGTACCGAATCGTCCTCTTGCTGGGGAAAAACAGTGAAATTAGAAACCAATCGAGACCATCCATGGATATGCTGCTGCGGCTGCTCCTCTTTCTCTTCTTATTATCACCCATGGTAGTAGATGGATCGATCTATAAGCCTTAGGAAGATATTTGATGGAACAAACCCTAATAAGTAACCTGCATGCAGCGTGTTTGTTGATCTGACCTTCTTTTTATTAATCGATAAGTGGGCTGCACTTTGTCTACTTCTTTTGTTTATTCGGCCCACCGATAGCCCAGCTGATTAACATTATTATGCAAATTACACTCAAGTAATACAAGATGTCCACCATTCAGATCGGTGTGGGGACGTGAGACTCGCTAAACTTACCATTTATTTCAAAATTATCTATTTTAAACCGACCATTTTTTCCACCATTCTTCGCATTTTCTCACTCATTCTTCTTATATTCATCCATCTTTATTTCAAATTCAACTTATTTTCATTCAAAAAACATCTCTTAATCATGATGCATTGGACGGAAGAAGAGGGAGTCGTTCTCGTAACCAATGGCCTCTACATGATAAAAAAATGAGGTTATCCATTATGTTATCAAAACATAATTTCCTAAAACCCTTGTATTATCAACATAATAGGTTTATATTAAAGAAGCCACTAGAAAGTGACATGTGTTTAAAGGATTAAACAAGTGGTAAGAGTAATTTTGTTATGCAAGTCACATGTCATTTCAACCTTCATTTTTAAACGTCCGTAACTTTTTTTATACGTCATCTTTTTTAAAAAAAAAATTACCATAAAATTGAGCGTCTTTTTTATATTTAATATGAGTACCATGTTATACTTTTGAAAAAAATCGTAAACTCAGTTGCGTAAGACACAATAGAAATAACGTAAAACACAATGAGTACCAATTAAATATGCAATAAACAATATGGTATAAAAACACAATAAACAGTATAATAAAACACAATGGACGACATACTAAAGACACAATGAACACAATGAACAATATAATAGTAGACTTAAACACAATAAACAATATAATATAATAAAATACAATGTACACCATAAATACAAAACCCATTTGCGTAAAACACAATGGAAAGCATATGACATGTGTACACCCTTTTAAAACATATACTTTTGAAAAAACCCAATTGTAGGGTTGAGCAATAAACGGTTCCGAACCGCGAAAACCGAGGAACCGACATCGAATTGCTAGAACGGAACCGAATTAATGTTATAGGTTCTGGTTCCGGTTCTCATAATTTGGCAAAATCGGTTCCCGGTTCGGTTCCGGTTAAAACCGACGGGTCCGGTTAAGAACCGTTAGAACCGGTTTGAATTAAAATAAATATTTAAAGACCTATTTATTTGTTTTTCGAAAGATATTATTTTTCTTACTAGCTTCCTAACTATCATCATCGTCAAATATAGAAACTATATATAGGTTTCTTAATAAGTTCGCATGATAGAAACTAATGTCACTCGATGAGTCAATGAGCCGTTACTGCTCTTTTGTGTCAAAGATGGAAACTATATTGTTTTTTTTTTCAATTAAAATTTCATTGTTGGGATACGGAAACCATGTCAAGCGTTAGACGACGCAAACCCACGTCATCAAACCGGGATGGTTGGGGATGTTGCCCTCCTCGAGCGTGTTTTTTCCCTCCCTATTCAAACTGTTAAAAGCATTCCCCCCAATTGTCGTCTGACGTTTGCTCAAGTGTTAACAAGTGCCTTACGCAAAGTGGTGGCGTCGCCGGGCTAGGTTGAAAATTGGGTCCAATTGCTATTGCTCCCGCGGTTAACCTTGAGGGTGGTCAGACCGTCCTCCAGGCAAGAGCGAAGATCTGGGAACAGGAAATCTCTGCAGTGTAGTAGCATAGTGCAAGCGCTTGCAGTATGGAAAGATGGGGCTGGGTTTGCGGTCTTGGTCTCTTCCCTCTTGGATAGCGTGGGGGATGTGGTGGTATCTAGAGGAGAAGTCAGAAGGGAAGAGGACAATGAAACGGAACCGAATATAAAGCAATGTCTTCGAAAAGTCAGGGATGGGCATTTCACGGCGGCAGTTAAGGTTTTGTGCTCCAGTGGAGTTGCCCCTCTATGTGAATCGACCATAAAAGCCCTCATTGATAAACACCCAGTGGTGCCGCCTTCATCTTTTCCATCTAACCCTATCGCCCAACCCGCTCTATCTGTAGATGGGGATTGTGTGCTCAAATGTATCCGATCTTTCCCTAAAGGGACGTCTTGCGGTAGGGACGGGATACGGGCCCAACACCTGTTGGATGCTATGGGTGACGAAGGCTCGGTGACTTCCTCGGGTTTGCTCGCGGCCATTACTGAAGTTGTCAACTTATGGCTTGGGGGGGCCTGCTCTAAGACACTTGCTGAGTTTGTTGCCTCGGCCCCCCTCACCCCCTTATTGAAGCCCGATAATGGAATTTGGCCTATTGCTGTGGGGGGCATTTGGCGAAGGTTGGTTTCTAAGGTGGCAATGAAGAAGGTTCGGAAAGACATTGCCCAGTACCTAGGAGATTTTCAATTTGGAGTAGGGGTACCAAATGGGGCAGAGGCAGTGCTTCACAGTGCCAACAGGTTCCTCAATTCTTTTCATGCGGATGGGTCCTTGGCTCTGCTTACAGTAGACTTTTCCAATGCCTTCAACATGGTCGACCGCACAGCCTTTCTTCGAGAGGTTCACCAGCAATGCCCGTCTATCTATCCGTGGGTCCAGTTCCTTTACATCCAGCCTGCTAGGCTGTATGTGGGTAATGATTGTATTGGGGCTACCACCGGAGTGCAGCAAGGAGATCCTTTGGGGCCCCTTCTCTTTGTTCTTGCCTTACATCCTCTCATCATGCGGGTTCAGGAACACTGTAATCTCCCGTTCCATGCTTGGTATTTGGATGATGGGACGATTATAGGCAACGCAGCTGCGGTTGCTAAGGCTTTAGACATTATCAACGTGCATGGGGCTTCATCTTAATATTAAGAAAACTGAGGTCTTTTGGCCGACGTGTGACGGGTTAAAAGGTCAGGACGGGCTTTTCCCTAAAGGGATTGGCAGACCAGAGAAGAGGGTTAAGCTCCTTGGTGGGGCTGTTAGCCGAGATCCTACCTTTATTGGGGAGTTGGCAGGGCGGCGGGTCACCGGTGCGGTTGCCCTTATGAAACTCCTGCCCCGCCTTAGTGACCCCCAAAGTGAACTCCTGCTACTCAGGTCATGCATGGGGTTGCTAAGTTACTTTTTGGGTTGCGAACTTGTCAACCCCACTTAATGGTGGATGCGGTATCCCTTTTCGATGATGGCCTCCGGGAGGCTATTGAAGATATAGTTGTGTGTGGTGGCCCCTTCTTTGGGGACCTCCAGTGGCGCTTGGCATCCTTGCCGATGCGCTTAGGTGGTTTGGGACTCCTTTCAGCTCGAGATGTTGGGGTTTATGCCTTTGTGGCATCTAGAGCTCAGTCTTGGGAACTTCAGGATCATATCCTTTGAAACAGTGGGGTCATCGGGCTAGACCCGGACTATCAACAGGCGCTTGAACGCTTAAATGTCTTTCTCCCGGACTTTGATATTGGCGGTTTTTCTAATAAGGACACCGCCCCCTCAAAGCCTCAAAAAACTTTGGCGAATGCTCTGTTTAGCAAAACTGCTCAGAGCCTGGGAGAAGTTTTTGAGTTGTCCTCCCGCCAGAAGGCGGTGATTGAATGCCTAAAGGGCCTTCATGCTCAGGATTTTTTGACCGTTATCCCAATTGAGGGGTTGGGTCAATGCATGTCTGTAGTGGAATACAGGGCTATACTCAAGTACCGGTTGATGATCCCTATGTATCCGGAAGACGAAACATGCCCTATCTGCCGTAAAGCTTGCATGGATTAATACGGGGAGCACGCAATTCATTGCAAAGAGCTCCCTGGATTCAAATACCGGCATGACTGGGTGAGGGACGTTTTGTGGGACATCCTGAGAAGAGCTGGGATTTCTGCCAAAAAGGAGGCCCCTGTAAATTTTCTCACAGACCCTGCGGAAGAGAGATCCACCCTGTGACCTGCAGATCTGCTTGTCTTTGGTTGGGAAAGGGGGAAACATGCTTGCGTGGACCTCACAGGGGTATCTCCTTTGGTCGAGTTAAGGGAAACAGGGTTTGTAGCTGGGCAAGCATCGAGAAAGGAGGAATCGAAAAAAGTAGATAAGCATGCTAAAGCTTGTGCAGAGAACCAACATGTCTTTATCCCTTTGGCCTTTGATACCTTTGGCTCCCTAGCGCCAGAAGCTATTCGTTTCTTGACCAGGGTCCAACGGGTTGTCCACAGCAATAGTTCATCTTCAGAGGGGCAAGGATTTGTCTTTGGCAGACTAGGGTTCGCAATTCAGAAAGGGGTGGCGGCGCAGCTTGTTGCCCGTCTACCTTCTATTGTGATGTAAGTTTCGTATTTGGTTTTAATGATATAAAACAGAAAAAAATTATTAAGGTAAAAAAAAAATTAAAATTGTCTGATACACATTCGATTATTGTATGTTTGATTATTAAATTGTCTCTTAACCATTAGAATTTGACCAGATTCCTTGATTTGTAACTATTAGAATTTGATCAGTTTTTGCTATCGTTTAAAACATTTTATCGTTGCTACTTTTAGTTTTGATGGTTTGAACTTTGAATGTTGCAATTGTGATATGTTTTGGTTGGTTTGATTGTTTTTTTTTTTTCGTTTTTTATTTAATTATTAATTCTAGGCTCTGGGGCCTGCTGTGGCTGCTGAGTTTGCTTACCTTCAGGACTCGCTTGTATGTCCAGTTATGGACTCTGTTTCAGATAGATGGGTATAAGACGTGGGGGATGGGTTGGGATCTGCTTTTTCGGTTAAGGAAATAGAGGGGTGGCTACAAGATGGAATCTTGGTTTGGAGGGCAGGGTTGGGGCGGCTTCCAACTAGGGCTGCGTTACGAAGAAGAAACATCTACGTTCAATCTGAATTGTGTCCGTTGTGTGGCGAATATGAGGAAACCGTGGAGCATTTGTTCATTTCTTGTGGTTTTGCTCAGTAGGTATGGCAATTGGTTTCACAATGGTGCAAGATAGGAAACTTCTATGCGTTCGAGTTCCGGGACATCCTAGCCTTACATCGATTCGTGGGTGGTTCAAGCGATATGTTTTTCAACAATTTGGTGTTTATGGAATTCAAGAAATGATGCAGTTTTTAATAACAAGCAATGCTCTATCCACAAGATAATAGGGGACATTAAAGTCTTAAGTTTATTATGGGTCAAAGCAAGAGCGAAGCAACCAGATCTGGACTGGGAGAAGTGGCGCGGATTCAACCTTAGTAGCATTCCGTGGTAACACTTTTTGAGGTCTAAAGCTGCAAGTTTTTTTGGGTGGTTGTCGTGTCTGTTTTGGGCTGGGTGGTAACAATATGTGGTCATAATCTAGGGGGTATGCAGCTGCAAGTTTTGGTGGTCATATTTGTTTGTTCTGAGCTGAATTTTGGCCTGTTTGTATATAGTCTACTAGGGCGATTGTAACGGGTGGTTTTTTGCTAGTTCCCCGCTAGCGCTTGGTGGTTAATAAAATACATCTTTGCAATTTTCTCTCCCCTCGTCCTTATCATCAAAAGATGTAAGCTTTCACCAAAATAGTAGGGGATGGTGGTTGGATTTTGGGTATGTTTGGTAAGGAGCTTTTAAGAGCTTTTAGGAGCTTCAAGCTTCAAGCTTTTAAGAAAAAGCTCCTACTTAATAAAAAGCCTTGTTTGGTTGAAGGGGCTGGAAGCTTTTAGGTTAGAGAAAAAGCTCTACAGTGAAAAGCTACTAGTAGTAGCTTTTAAGAAAAAACTCTACTAGCTACAAGCTTTTAGTTAGTAAATGACACAAATACTCATTCTATTTTGTAAATAAAATAAAAACCTTCTTTACAATGTTTTAATTATGACCATTTTGGTCATTTTATACATTTTATTAAAAGCTCCAGCTATCCTGCCAAACACCAAAATATATTTAAAAAGCTTCCAGCTAATAGCTTCCAGCTTCCAGCTACCAGCCTCCAGCTAGTTTTGCCAAACATACCCATTATCTGGGTGTGCATGCAGTAAATAAACTTCTAACTTAACAAAATGTATCACATTGATTATAGTCGGCATTTGGGCTCCGGCTTAACAATCAGCAACCAGAGTAACAGGAAACTGTGCATAAAATAACATCTCTGGATAAGATCTAGTTTTTCATTAAGTACCATAAATACGCTCATAGTCCCTTAGAATAATAAATATCATTAGTAACATGGTGAAGCACTAGGGTTGTACTCTAATCCCACATTCATCAAACACACGTCATCCTCAGAAGCAGTCTCTAAGCGATGGTAATCAATACCAAAGCAGGAACATATCTTACAATAGAATAGTATCTCGTCAACGGTCATTTCCAAAATTAGAGGCGTTTCCCGTGAGTGAATAATACACATAATAGCAAGCATCTCTCGTCGCGAGAGCCCGGTCTCCTCATCATACTCAAAGCTCACACCCATGCCTGTGAAAGAGGAGATAGGAGTGTAACCAGACATATCGTACTTAGGCTTACGCGTGGGGTCATAGCCGGCAATATCAGTGCTGGCATCCTCCCGGTTGCTGCACAAGGAAAGAAAAATGTGCATAAAAACTTAAAATGATAAGGGAAGATTGTTTATAGAAGAAAAGGCATACTATTCCCAGCCAGTTGGCAGATGAGCGTGGAAGTAGTTACAAAAAAACCGAATTTTTCCCTCAACCATTATCAAATCTGTTTGCAGCTTATCGTTACTGCTCCACTCATCATGCTTCATGATATCAACTGCTTTCTTAACCAGCAGATACAAATGATAAGGAATACGATTAGGCGATTTCTCAGGATCATAACGACCGAATTTGATTGGCAACTTAAGACTCAGCCTGGGGAAAGAATCATCTGGCGAAGAAGGATCATCTTCCTAAACAATCAGAGCAAATAATAGATTAGAATAATAACATTTGTTAGCTTTGACCATTCGACAAAGTCCAATGGCCTCTCAATACAATAAATGATGAGTACAGATTCATGCGTCAACTAATTTACTTCTTATAAGATAGAACTTTTTATATTTATTTTTTGATTCCGCCACGAGACTTGTTTCGGTACTAAAAGGTTTATGTGACAGTAATATTTTGATATATAACAATACCTCATCAAATGGTGCGTAATTTGATTCTTCTGATATCGACCCTACCTAAACAGTCACATCAAATAAATTACAAATAAATCATCTGATCGGCAAACAAAGTCCAATGGCCTCTAAATGATCAAAAAACAAGGCTAAAACACAGGCTACAGCTATAGAACTAATCACTATATATTATCAAAAACATAATTTCCTAATAGGTTAATGTGACTATGTATAATTTTTGATATACAACATTACCTTGGGCTTCAATGATCTGTAGCGAAAAGGTGGTTTGTTCTCAGAGCAAGTAAGCATTTTAAGATAAAAGGCTTTGGTATACGGATCCCACTTGAAAAATTCCTTAGGAGTAGGCCACCTGTTTGTTTCCACCATGGATTGAATTTCAAAAACCTGGTCACATGAAAGGTGAAAAGCATCGTCGAGACGACCAAGCAGCTCCTTGAAAACTTTAGATACACGTTTCAACGACTCGAGCTAAACAATTAGAGAGAGCAAATACATATATTAGTCATTGGTTTGTTTCAAGTCAATATATAGCCTCTGAGTTGTAATTCAATTTTTTATGTATGTATAATTAGTCAAAAAATATATTTATGAAGAAAACATAATACAGGGAGCTGGTTTCATCTACTTGTTCGTTCTCATCCATTGTTTTATGTAATTATGAGAGTATAATTTTTCAGTTAATAATAAACCGAGTCACTGATCCATTATTAAATTAATCCACAAACATATTAATTTCTGCTCAAAAACCAAAGTCAATCCAGTAAAATTAAAAAAAAAATAATAATAAATCGAACATCCTGAATAATAATAATAATAGTAATAATAATAATAATAATAATAATAATAATAATAATAATAATAATAATAATAATAATAATAATAATGAAATATATAACAAGTAAGTATTCTTACATCCTCAGATGTCGTCGTCGAAGATGCCTCGCTGATAGATGAACAATATTAACAAAAATTAAGAAAGGCGCATATGATATTAATTGAATGAAGATCGAATAATATACATATGTGTATAAAAGTGGTACCGAATCGTCCTCTTGCTGGGGAAAAACACTAATTTTAGTAAGAAATCATCCATGGATCTGCTGCGCCTGCTCCTCTTCCTCTTCTTGTTATCACCCATGGATATGCTGCGTGTGCTCCTCTTGCTGGGGAAAAACACTGATTTTAGTAAGAAATCAAGACCATCCATGGATCTGCTGCACCTGCTCCTCTTCCTCTTCCTGTTATCACCCATGGTAGTAGATGGCTCGATCTAAGCCTTAGGAAGATATTTGATGAAATGAAACAAACCCTAATAAAGAAACCTGCATGCAGCGTGTTTGTTGATCTGATCTTCTTTTTATTAATCGCTAGGTGGGCTGCACTTTGTCTACTTCTTTTGTTTATTCGGCCCACTGATGTTTAAGCCCAGCTGTTTTTTTTTTTTTTTTTTTTTTTTGAGGGTGACTGATCCGTTACAGAATATTAGAGAGATGGAGAAGAAATTAGACTCAAATAATACAAAGCAATCCAAACAAACACACAACCACATCCATCTAATCTAGAGAAAAAGAGAACTGTAGATAGGGAGAAACCGGAAGAGAGAGAAGGAAATAAAGGATTGGAGAAAGCTATTGTATCTTTTGTATATAAATTGTTAAATCCCTTAATTTGGAATTTGAAATGTAACAACGCTACGTCATTACTTAATTATTTTCTAAATGAGATTGACGCCGCCGTAACGCGCGGCTGGATAAAAACCTAGTTATATTTATAGTTATAGTTATTTGCCTAATCAACCCAATGATAACCTAACACTAAGAGGGTGTTTGGGATTGAGTTTCAAAACAACTTATTGACTTATTAGCTTTTCTAAGAAGCCAATAAGTCAATAAGTTGTTTGTGTAACCTAAAATCACTTTCTGTTTTGACTTTTGGCTTTTAAGGGTGGAAAAATTGTTTTAGAAAAGTTAGAAATCCTGGCTTTTGGCTTTTTGACTTTTGGAAAAAGAATTACAAATTTACAACCCATTCAACCGATATTCACAATAAGTTAAGCGAAACACTTAAAAAACAATCTATTGACTTTTTGACGTTTGTCATCTCAAAAACTAATCCAAACACTTTTTTTAAAAACTACTTTTCAAAAAGTCATAAGCCAATAAATATTTCTGACCAAAAACACTTTTACATATCCAAACCCAATCCCAAACACCCTCTAAGTTTAATTGTAAAACCGTAAGTCGTGAAAAAACATGCTTGACTTCTTATTCCCATTTGTTGTCCACTATCAATTATCTCCCGTTATCAACCTACGTCACAACGCGACAATCATTCTCTGTAGTATGCTCATCACCTCACTGGCCTCAACTAGAGCCTCATTCTTGAATGGTCGAACCTCAGTCATCACTAGGCAGCGAGAATATTAAATGAAACATCCCAAATTTATGTTTGTCCGAAAACACTCGCCGCTCGCTCGAAAAAATGTGCGCTCGAACAATACTTGTTCGATTTCCGGTTCGATTGTAAACGAGCCGATCGGGTCGGTTCGGTTTATAAATGAACCAAGCACGAGCAAAGCTCCACTCGGTTCGGCTCGGTTCATGAACAACCCTGGTATGGGGGCGTGGGACTTGCTAAACTTACCATTTTTTTTCAAAATTTACCTATTTAAACTTACCATTTTTTTTCCACCATACTTCACATTGTCTCACTCATTCTTCATATATTCATTCATCTTTCTTTCAAAATTCAACTTATTTTCATCCAAAAAAACATCTCTTAATCATGACGCATTGGACGGAAGAAGAGGGAGTCGCTCTCATAACCAATGGCCTCTACATGATCAAAAAATGAGGTTATCCATTATGTTATCAAAACATAATTTCCTAAAACCCTTGTATTATCAACATAATAGGTTTATGTTATAGAAGCCACTAAAAAATGACATGTTTCCAAAGGATTAAACAAGTGGTAAGGGTAATTTTGTCAAAAGACTATGCACATGCAAATCACATGCCATTTCCACTTTCATTTTTAGACATCCGTAACTTTTTTATACATCATCTTTTTTTAAAAAAAAATTATACCATAAAATTGAGCGATTTTCTATCTTTAACATGAGTATCATGTTACTTTGAAAAAAAAAAATCCAGGTTCGTAAGACACAATGGAGATAACGTAAAACACAATGAGTACCAATTAAATATGAAATGAACAATAGGGTATAAAACACAATAAACAGTCTAATAAAACACAATGGACGACATACTAAAGACAAAATGAATAGAAGATCAAAACACAATGAATAGTAGACTTAAACACAATGAACAACATAATAAAACACAATGTGCACCATAAATACAAAACCCATTTGCGTAAAATACAATGGAAAGCATATGACATGTGTACACCATTTTAAAACATATACTTATGAAAAAACCCATTTGTGTACACAATGTATACTTTTGGGGAAAAAAGGTCAAAAACACAGTTGCATAAGACACAATGGAGATAACGTAAAACATAATAAGTACCAATTAAATGTGCAATGAACAATATGGTATAAAACACAATGAACAGTCTAATAAAACACAATGGACGACGTATTAAAAACGCAATGAACAATATATTAAAACACAATGGATAGTAGACTAAAACACAATGAACAACATAATAAAACACAATGTATACCATAAACACAATACCCACTTGCGTAAAACAAAATGAACAACGTAAAACACAATGGAAATCATATAAAAAAACACAATAGACAAAGTTAAATCATGTATAGTATAAAAAAACACAATAAACATATTTAAAACATATAGTTACATACTATAACACAATGGACGAGCATAAGACACAATGAAGTAAGAAAACCCGGATAATACGTATTTTTTTTTCAATTTCAATATAGCAATGAGGTACTCATATTAAGGATAAAAAACGCCCGTTAATATGGTGAAAGTTTTTTTAAAAAAAATATCGTATGAAAACGTTATAGTTGCTTTAAGATGATGGGTGATTTAAATTTCTAAGACTATGGGGCTCTGTGATTTAAGATTGAGTTTGGAAATGCACAAGTACTTTTAGTCAGAAGTGCTTATTGGCTTATGACTTTTTGAAAATAAATTTTAAAAAAAGTTTTTGGATTAGTTTTTGAGATAAGGAACGTAAAAAAGTCAATAAATTGTTTTTTAAGTGTTTCGGTTAACTTATTGTGAATATTGGTTGTATGGGTGGTAAATTTGTATTTTTTTTTTAAAGGCAAAAGCAAAAAGCCAGGATTTCTAACTTCTCAAAAACAACTTTTCCACCCTTAAAAGCCAAAAACCAAAAGTCATAAGTTAAAACAGAAAATGCTTTTAAGTTACATAAACAGCTTATTGACTTATTGGCTTGTTGGAAAAGCCAATAAGTCAATAAATTGTTTTGAAACTCAATCACAAACACCCTCTAAAAATGTCTATAATTTCATAAATCTTATCACATGAACTTTCAATTCAATTAGAATGAACTAAATTTAATTTAACTAAATATTATGTCATAGAAGTTCATGTGATCATGTGTAATAAAACGTATTAAGGTAACAAATTATATAACAATACAAATGATAATATCTATCTATAACACGCTATCAAACACTAAAATATATACAAAACAAACATATTAATATGGCGTGTTTCACAACACATCATTATCCACAACAATAATTCATGGGTTGTGATGAGTTTGTGAATACCAAAAAAAAATGGTTGCCAATCTAGCCATGGCGTGGCAGGGATGGATGGCGGTCGATGTTTACCCGCAACCTCCTTGCAACTATTGCGTGGTAACGGATTGTCTACCTCTGAGCCTAATAACTGATTATATTACATCTTTGGGTATTGATGTCTAAGATGATGAGCCGATGCCTTCTAGCGAGGATCCGCTTATGTGAGCCTTGATTTCATTTTGTTGTTGAGTATCCACTATTGTACAATTTTCCTTTAAGGGCTAGGATGATGTGGACGAGAAAAAAACCCTCATATGTTGACTAATCTGTTATCTGTGTTGTTGCCGTAACCAAACGATCTGTGGTTTTGCTATGTTATCAACTAAATAAATCGTAATTCGCGCAATGCACGTCATTTACGGTGACAAGGCAACAAGGATTCCAAATTTGATGATATGGAACATATAATATGCAAGAAATTGGTATAGGAGATTGGTCCTCTGTTTATCTAATATGATATCATCGGCAAGAAGGGTACAGCCTTTACATATCCTTGAGTGACAGTTGAATAACATTTATTTTGTGTATACTATTGGTTGTTGTAGCTTTCAGTTGATACATTAAGGTGTTCAATGTCTAGAAGAGACCTTGGTAATCTAAAAAATCTTCAAATAAATACTATTTGTTTCTTTTATTTGATATTGGTTAGTAATAAGGCCGTCTTATTAATTAGTGCAGGACAACGATACTTATGTCATTTCTCAAGACTAAATTGAAAGCTGGCTTTTTGTAGCCAGTCCTGATAAAGAATAACGGAGTAAGCACAAACATATCATTTTGTACTTGCATCCACTAATGATCAATAAACTGATTCAGGTTGCGTATCTGAGCCATCAGAAATTTTATTTCTTATACACCTTATTTCTTTGAAGTAGCAGCTATTTTGTTATACCCACCGACAAACGCAACTATGTTTGTATATCTTTTGTTACTGTATGATTACTTCAGATAGTTTAGGATGGTTACATCATTGTTGCTTCTGTGTTGAAACATTGTGTAGACTAATTACATATGCTTAATTGTTCTGGCGGCCACAATCATCCTCAACAGCATCATGACTGCCACCGCCGCCGTCACTTCCGGTTCCTACACACACCCCACATTCACTCCTGCAAGCACCTGTAACATCTTATGTTTTGTGTATTGATGAGAGTTATTAGGTAAAAGTTGACTTTCCCTGTTAAATACATGTATATAGAAACATATGTACTTTAATTTAGTTTTACTCATGTATTCGCCTTATACTTGGCAGTTTTACCCATTTATGGTTCTCACTGATTTTAGTTAGGCTAATGAGTAGGTGGTTCACACCAACTTTTATGATTTACACTATATTGTTTGGTTTCTACTAGGGGTGCAAACGAGCCGAGCAGCTCGCGAGCTACTTGAGCTCGGCTCGGCAAAAAGCTCGAAACGAGCCGAGCTTTATCGAGCTTGAGCCAAGCTTGAGCCTAAAACAAAGCTCGTTTATTTATTGAGCTCGAGCTCGAGTCTGGCATGTGAAGCTCGTTAGGCTCGTCGAGCCTTATCGAGCCTAGTATAATATTAGTTTTTTTAACATTTAATAATATTTACCATTCATTTATAGTTGTTTAGTAAACAAGCCCCGAGCTCGAGCTTCACTTATCGAGCTTACGAGCCTAAATGAACTATTATTTATATTATTTTTATTTAACATATTAACTAAGAAATATTAAATGAGCCGAGCCCGAGCCGAGCTCGAGCTTGAGAAATTACAAACGAGCCGAGCTCGAGCTTTGAAAATAAAGCTCAAATCAAGCCGAGCTCGAGCTCTTATAACTTAATCGAGCTCGAGTTCGAGCATGGTCGAGCTCGGGCTTGGCTCGGCTCGTTTCTACAACACCTTTTGTTTGTTGTGAATCAAGCTATGCACACTTACTTTGTTTTTTAATGAAATGACTTTGTTGTTGACGGTTTTCGGTGCCGATTGTTGCAATGTTTGCTTGCTTCGATAACGTGGGGCTTTTTGTTCACTTTATTTATGGCCTGTGATGAGTTTGTGAATACCACAAAAATTGGTTGCCAGTCTAACCATGGCGTGGCAGGGATGGATGGCGGTCGGTGTTTACCCGCAACCTCCTTGCAGCTATTGCGTGGTAACTGATTGTGTACCTCTGAGCCTAATAACGGATTATATACGCCGCATCTTTTGGGCATTCACATGACTGAATTTTAAACGGCTGTTGGTAGCATTGTTGGTGTACATAACATTGGAAAAATTACCAACTTCACCACCATGACTCTTACATGTTGAACATTAAAATTGTGTGCTTATCAACGGGTCAGTGGTTGAATGAATCATCTATCAGGTAGCGGTTCAGCAAAAAGAAGAGGTCTATGTTGACCGAGTTTATTGGGTAAATGGAGTGGAGCTAAACGTTGAGGTTTGTTTCAGATTTTATGAGATGTTGACTGCGTTTTTTTGCATGTGATTTTTATACGCTTATTATAAATAGGTGTGTCTAAGTTCATGAAGAGCAGTACCCTTTTGATTCAATTAAATTAATATAACACAATTGGTGCTAATGAATAAATCTTCAAGCATGTATGGCCTGTACATAATAGAACAAATCAGGGACTGATCTTATTGATGCGAGTGCTTATCACTTATGTTGTTTGTTTCTTATGTAACTGTTTTTCTTTGTTCCATTGCAGTTCAGAACGACAACGCACTTAAAAACGTACACCGCGGCTGCTATCAAGGCCATAATCGTAGCCCACGTGGTTATGTCCATTCCGCAGAATTTTTTATCGATCAATGAGCAGCATTGCATTGCAGATGCTTTGACTAAATTTTGTGTCCAACTTTAACCAAGACTAAATCATATTTGTTTAGAAGTGTGTTCTCGGATTGAAAACTACTAGCTTAGTCAAGACTTGTAGTGCTCTCACAACATTGATGTTCTATCGATTTCGATCAAACAAAAACGAAGGCGTTGAATCTTTTTTACAGATGCTCGCACTCAAGTCTTCATCAACCCGTTTCCAGGCGTTTTGAAAAGACATAATATGATGATATATGTATGAAATTTGTATCTAACATGTTTGTGTGAGATGTCGTTCTTAAATTCTAATATGAAAATTAATAATTACTTGGTTGATAATAGCTTTTTGGTGTTTTAATCACACTAGTTCAAATTTACATGAGCCCAAAGTTGTTATCTGAGCTAAAACTCACATGTTGGATGGTCCAAATCCAAGTTTTGTTTCAAAATGATTTCCTTTAACATATGTTGTGTGGATATATAATATAATTTTGTTTCAACATGATTTCCTCTAACATACGCTCGTGACAAAATGTCATGTGCGAGCCATAGATATTTTACTATTATAGGCCTTTGGGCTGTGGGTTTCCCCGAAACTGAGGACGGGCCATGCCACCAGCGTTTGTTTACGATCTTAGGCATAACTGGCCTTTTGCTTATGGGTATACCTAGATAGTCAAGCTTTTTTAGACGTTAAAAAATATTAATTTAAATTTGTTTATATCACAAGCTTATTAAAATATGTTATAAAACTATAGGATGAGAGAAAGAAAACCCTAGTGTTTTTTTTTTTTTTTTTTTTTTTTTTTTTTGCTTTTCAATAAATTTATTACATGTTAACATTTGATCAAACTACCAAGTTATTAAATAGTTAGTAATGTAAAACGATATTTTGAGATAAGATATATATGACTCAAGCGGTGAAATGAGATAAACGATAAAAAATATCGAGCTCACATAATTGTGATACGTGACGTCATTAGTTATTTATTATTAGGTATAGATTTACATACGTCTAAAGATATTAATGTTAGGGTGGAGGGTATGGATATCGGGTATGAGCTACTTGATCGGCTACGCTATCCCGCCCCCTTTGGGTAGTTGCTCACGGGTAGTGTTCTCGGTGAGCAAACGATATCAGCTCCCTCATCTTCTCTAATTACATATATCAGTTATCACTGCATAATTGCCACCAAGTCTTGATTCAACATTACTAATTCAAATAACATATTTAAGTATTTACCTATTTTATTATTTATATCATTCGTAGAAGTTAACTGTTTTTAAATTTAATCGATTCACCGTCGTGGAAGCATTCTCGTGAGTCGTGACAGAAAATCATACTCTTTCCACAAATTCATGTTCCGTAAATATAGGATTGACTTATGCTTTTAGCATGTTTTTTTTTCTCGAAAGATATTAAAAAAGGTCAAGATACATGCACATGATGGGTATGATTCTCATTTCATAAACAATAGGTTATAGGTTATTTTGTTTACTTGCATCTGAAGTCTTGAACACCGTCAGATGAACACCGACGGGTTGAATTCATTGTAAAAATTAACTTCGTATTTGGGTTATAGCTACTTTAAAATTCAACAAAAGTTAATACAAAAACATGACATACTATCCGTTTTTCTTGTTAAAGTTCCTTAACAATTTTTGGACGTGAAAAACCAATATACTTTTCTATTTTTCTTATAAAAGCCACTTACCCGCACATCAAAATCAAGTTTTTTTTTTAAATTATCATAAAAGTCCCTGGAGTATAGGGGGGGGCCCGAATTTCGCTCAGAAGTTCCGATTATATAGTATTCGTATAGAAATTTTTTTGTATATACGGTTTCGACCCCCGAAACTGTTTTTTGACCTCCCGAAACTAGTGATTTCTGACACCCCGATGACTTCCGACCCCCCGATTGGGCATGGAAGGAGGGGGGGGTTCAACCTTCGCCACTGGCTACACCGCCCCGGTTGGGCATGGAAGGGAGGGGGGTTGAAGGTGAGTTGGCATTTTTTGATAGGCCTTTTTTTTTTAAACCTTAACACACAAACTAAATAATGTAATATTATTCCCATCACCCCCACCCCCACCCCCCCCCCCCCCTTTTTCCCCCTCCACTCCTCATAATTTTCACCTTTCAAACACGAGTCTCACAAGTATCACATGACACTTCATGCTCATCTCCCCCCTCCACTCCTTATAGTCTAACATGTTTGGTTTGAAGAAACAATCTCTTAGTTATGATAGGTTTGAAGAAACAATCGCTTAGTCATATTTATGATCGGATATAATTATGAAAATACTATTTGAAAGTTTCCATTAGAGAGAACTATACAATTAGTCCTTATGGTTTACTATTAGTTTCATCTTTGAATATTAAGGTTTAAAAGTTTAATGTTAAGGTGTTAAGTTTAGTTTTTGTAACATAATAGAGTATTAGCACTAACGGGGTTAATATTTAACTGAATTTACCCTCATATGACAAATGGTAAACCACAAGGACAAAAGGTGAAACTTAAGTGGCCCTACCACCAACCTCAAAGGTGAAACTAATGGTAAACCCCAAGGACTAATTGTGTAGTTCTCTCTAGCATTTAAAAAACTTTAGTGGGACCCACCACCCACCTCCTTCCTCACCTTCACCCATCACCATCTTAACCTTTCACTACCACAATTAACCACCATCTCCTTCACCTTTCACCAAACCCAACCTGTCACCTGCTCATCACCATCCGCCAACCCATCTTGAGAGAATTTCTCCTTTGGTTATATGAAACTATGACTACTACCATGTTGACTCCTCCAACCTTATTGAAACCAGAAGCCGGCGCTGCAAATTCGACGACTAGTAAAATGGTATGTTTAGATTTCCGTTTCACTTGTAATTGTCTTTTGCAAAACCCTAGAATCACTAGTTGTTGCTGTCATGGAGGACGCTCTTAATCCAATTTGCTAGCGAAATCAGTCTCTTTCTAGGTATCAGTCAGTGGATCTGATGAATTTAGTAATTACAATTCAAATGAATATAGTTAGAATCTCGGAATTTATAAACCGATTGTTTGATCTGTTATTGTGTGACCATGATAAAGATTTGGGGGGCATGAAAGAAACCGACGGTCATCATTATTATCTTATGTTGGAAAACTTTGGAGAAAAATTTATGTTCATTGTCAATGATGAATTTCATACAAGAACAAACTTCAATCACAACTCAAGCATGCATTTTTCCAAGTTTGTTATCAGAAACATATGCAATGAGATCAATCTTGGTAGATAGCAAAACAGAACTGCAAAGCCTATATAAATTTGTAGAGAATCCAAATCACTTTATCATATATCTCTCTAGAAGGTAACTTTTTTTTTTTTTTTTTTGTTATGGAGGCTAGGTGACAGGTTAGTTGTGGTGAAAGGTGGGGGAGATGGTGGTGATTGCGGTGGTAAAAGGTGAAGGAGGTAGGTGGTGGAATACACTAAAGTTTTTAAATATTAAAGAGAACTACACAATTAGTCCTTATACTTTTACTATCAGTTTCACCTTTAAGGTTGGTGGTGGGCCCCACTTAAGTTTCACCTAAGGTTCTTGTGGTTTACCATTTGTCACATGAGGGTAAACTCAGTTAAATATTACCCCTGTTAATGTTAATACCCTATTATGTTACAAAAACTACATTTAACACCTTAATATGAAACTTTTAAACCTTAATACTTAAAGATAAAACTAATATTAAATCACAAGGACTAATTGTGTATTTCTCTCTTTCCATTATATTAGAAAAAAACAATTGTTTTTAATTTAATATCGATTTTAAGCTTACACATGCCATTTTATATTTTTATTTCTTTTGAGTTACGTTAGTGACGCTCGTGTATTTTTACTACATTTTTAAGATTATTTATTATTATAAACTTGTTGACGAGCACTAAGCAAACTTTGTCTTACCATGTGTCTAATTTAAAATATTAATTCGTCTCAATTCTTTTCTAATATATTATTTACAAAAGCTAATAAAATTTATAATTTTATTCAAATTTAACATATAGAGAAGAGACTTTAATGTGTAAAAAATTGTTAATGAACTTTTTAAGACTATTTATATGTGTGTTTTATGATATTTCCCTTTTAAAATTAGTGTGTGTTTTATGATATTCCCTTAACAAAGCTATAAAGTAAAAAACATAAACTCGGATAACCGATTTTACTCTCGTCTCTCTATGTTCAGAAATTAGTATTAGTATTAGTATATATATTAAACGTTGACTGTCGGCGCAACAGCCGCGTCTCTACTTTCCAGCTTTCTTCCACAAAAGTTTTATCTTTCCGGTTCGGCCACAGTTACAAACTAACAAATCATATTCAGCCGCATGTTAGTACTTCGTTGGACCATATATTGCAACGGAAATGGTAGCCTACTGTCTCTACCGTGCGCCGCCTTCGTATCAATAACCGCCCAAAGCCAGCCTAAAACCGTTGTCTCTCTCTCTTCTCTGTTCGTCTTTTCTCCGGCTGGTTTCGTGTCGTTCGTGGTTCCGTTCACCGGGTGTCGGACGTTTGTATCCGTTGTTGTTGCCGGTTGGTTTCACGCCATATATATGCCGGCGGCGGTTCGGTTTATCCGGTTACCGATGCCTTTCGATCGACAGAGAGGGGGTGGTAGATGGACCTACAGCCACCATCTTTATTTTAGTCAACAACCATTGTCGCCACATCACCGGAATCGTCTACTCTCTATCTCTGTCATTGATTTCTCACTCTACCGGATTCTTTCTCTAGAATTTGGTCTCTTTCATCTTAGGTATATATGTTGGTGGAGTTTTGTGTGTTTGATAAAAAAAAAAAAAAAAAGGAAAAGATGGGGTTGGTGCACAGGAGGAGGAAAAGAGAAGGGAAAGTGGGTGGCGTTTGCTCTTTAGGATGTCTAGGGATTAGTCAGGGGTGTTTGGAACGGGTGATAAAAAATGGTAAAAAATTGGTCTTTGGTTAATCATAAGCTTGGGGTATTACTTGGTTTATTGGTAAGTACTTAAGTTAAACATTAGTAGTTAGACTTATTGATGTGATAGTGAACCAACCCATATCGATCAAATTCCCGCCGTAACGCACATGGATATAGCAGGCATTGGTATTATTTCGATGTCACAATGAATCGAATCGATGTCGATATAATTCCCGCGCATCGCGCGGGTGTATTTTACTAGTTAGTATTCAATTTTGAAACTCATTACACCGATCATTGGTGCTTGTTATTGTCAGACTAGCCTAGATGAGGTGTGAGGTCTTTAATTTATCCCCAAATTAATTATAATTGATTTACGAGTGAATCGGATGTAATAACATCCGTCACTAAAAAAAGTCAGTGATGCTTTATTTGGATGACCAATAAAAAGTTAAATTAACTTGTTTAGTCTTTCATGTATAAAATTTGTGAATATTCTTTCATTTTCAAACTCATAACATCAACGATGCTTTATACACTAGTTAGTTCGTCGATTTGGTGATATGGTGTTTATAGAGACGTGGTGACATGTGAATATGAAGGAAAGACATTGTTCAATAGTTTAAGCGTAAGTGAGAGAGAGAACTGAAATGATAAGAACAAGTTGTCGACATGAGAAGGAATTTGAATTTTATGTTTTTTTTATATGGAATCGATACACCCCAGAACTAATTAAAGTACCATTTTTCTCTCATGTGCAATGCCCGTGACAAGCCTTTAATGAGCCTTTTGAATAATAATTTTAATAAAGTGCTAAACAATGATAATGTTTTTAAAGTAATGACTCTCCGTATAAATCTTAGGCTATGGGGTGTGAAGACATGAGAAAGATCATGTCTCCATTCCACATAGGATGCCACCTAGGCAAGGTCATGTTTCCATATGCTTGAGACATGGGTGGGGTGTGGAGACATGAGAAACCCATGTCTCAAGCATTAAATACTATTATTTTTTTATAAAAATTAATTTTAACTACTTTTATAAAACTAACAAATAAACAAAATAAAATTCAAATAAATAGTAGATTTAAAATAAAAATTACAAACCATCCTAAAAATTAAAAAAATTACAAATCATCCTAAAAATTAAAAAAAAATAACAAACCATCCTAAAATTAAGTAGTAAAATACTAATAGTCGATTCCGTTGTTCCATATATATTCGATCAAGTCGGCTTGTAGATGATGATGGATGTGTTCGTTACGTAATGCGAAATCGTTTAACTCTTGTTGCGCTTCGTCATCCGAAATAGTATTCTCCTCCACCGCATTTTCATCGAACTCACAAATAGCTCGGCCTTCGTCTTCGATGATCATGTTATGCAACAAGATACAAGCGTACATACAATAACGAAGTTTTTTTGGTGTGAAGGCACGTGCCGGGTTTGCGATGATGTGTCATTTCGCTTGTAGAACCCCATAAGTTCGTTCGATATCCTTTCGCGCCGCTTCTTGAAACTTTGCAAATTTCTTTCTTTTTTCGTCGTGAGGGTGCTTAATACTTTTAACAATTGTAGAATAGGTTGGGTATATTAGATCCGCAAGATAATACCCATGCTTGTACTCCACCCCCGAAACTGTGAATTTTGTATCAGGACCGGTTCCCTTTCTCACATCATCAAACACCAATGATTGGTTAAGAACATTAAGGTCGTTATTGGAACCGGGAACACCAAAAAAGGCATGCCAAATCCACAAGTCTTGTGACGCGGCAGCCTCTAAGATAATAGTCGGGTGACCCTGATCGCCTCGATAAAACATGCCACGCCACGCATTAGGGCAATTTTTCCACGGCCAATGCATGCAATCGATGCTTCCAAGCATCCCTGGAAAACCATGCCTTTCGTGATGGAACTGATACAATTTCTGGATATCGTTCGAGTTTGGTTTTTTCAAATATTTTTTGCTGTAGATCTTGACAACGCGCTTGGAAAACTTATACAAGCACTCACGTGCCGTTCTTTCGGACATCCGTAAATACTCATCCCACGAGTCGGCTGCCGTCCCGTAAGCTAGTTGCCGCAATGCCGCCGTGCATTTTTGATAAGTTGTGAACCCTCGCTTGCCTCTAGCATCGTGCCGTAATGTAAAATACGGGTCACAACTCGCCAAATCATCGGCAATACGTACGAACAATCGACGGCTCATCCGGAACCGCCGCCTAAACATCTCGTCCGTATACACCGGTTGGTCAGCAAAGTAATCACTGACTAATCGCTCGTGTGCACCTACATATATATTTGAAGAAAAATTATACTTTCTAAAAAATAAAGTATCTAAATATATATATTAGAAGAAAATTAACACTTTCTAAAAAATATAGTATGAAATATATATATTTGAAGATAAAATATAAACTTACTCTCCCGGTCTCTGTTTATGGCCGCTTGCCTCTGTCGCGGTTGCGAGCTCACCTCGTCTTCCTCCGCCACGATTAGTTGTGCCGATTCCCAAACCGCGTTCACAAAAACCCGGTTTTCTTCGCTCGACGAAGACGACGAATCAAACAATGGTAGGTATGACATTGTTGTGTATTTTTTTAAAGAAAAGTATAAGAGTTTTAAGTTGGTTTTGGTTGTTTATGTGGGTTTAAAAAGAATGGTGGTGTTTATATATTTGGTTTTGGGGTAAAAAAATTAAAAAAAAAAACTAGCCGTTATATTACCGTTAGAATTTAAAAAAAAAAAAAAGAAGAAAAAATTTGATTGGCCCATCCTTTATGTTCTCTGAGGGACGTGGGAGACGGGGGAGGGGAGAACGGGGCAAGGAGGCGGTGTGCTGGGGGAGGACGGGGCAAAAAGTGAGGACAGGGGGGGGGGTGGGGGCGTCTCCACACCCTTCAGCCTTAGTTAATCAAAATACCACAAATTATGAAGTTTACTCAAAGCTATATTACAAAATATTTAAAAAAAATCCAAATTCAAATGATCAAATTATTCCTTAAAACAACTAGAACAATAAATGTACTATTTTTGGATGAAAGTAACCGTTTATTTGTTCAAAATAGAAAAAAAAAGAAAAAGAAAAGAAAAACCGTAGTTGTACTTGTAGTCGGCCACACCAATTAAAAAAAAAAAAAAAAAAAAAAAAAAAAAAAAAAAAACCCAACATGGATGTGGTCGCCCATGAAGCACTCATTCAATTATTAAAAAAAGAAACCACCGTTACATTTCCCTCATGATATTCTCCTTTACAACTGTCTTCTTCTTCTCTAACTCAATACAAACTAACGCGCACAAACACCTACACCAAGTCAAATACAAATTCATCCTTCTTCTTCTTCTCTCAATATATAATTATTTCTTCAACTTTCTACAATATATTAAAACAAACCTGTGTCTTTCTTTAAAAAAAATCTAACTCATCTGCTTCTTTAATATTTGTTTTGTCATACAATGGCCGGCACCGGTTCTATTGAGTCTCTCATCTCTTTGGTCGGAGACATTGGTAAGATCTCTGGTAATGGATTCTCCGGAGACTTTAAGAAAGATTGTACAGACATGTCGAGAAGGGTGGTCTTATTATCGTATTTGGTCGAGGAAATAAGGGATTTTAATGGTGATCATTTAAAGTTGTTTAGTTCGTCGTCTTGTTTGTCTGACTTAATGGCTGCTCTTCAAGCTGTGAGAAAACTACTCATAAGTTCAGCTAATTTTGATCATAAGTTATCACCGGTGAGGTTTTTTTTTTTTTTATTATTATTTTTTTTAAATTTGTGTTCTTATTTGATTGCATTTGTTCATTGTTTGTGTTGGTTGATCAAGTTTCGTTACATAACACTAAATTATTGTGAAAACAAAGCCATAAAACCAAATTATTTATCCCCTTAGCCTTTGATACGTTTGGCTCCCTAGCGCCAGAACATTTTCGTTTCTTGACCATGGTCCAACGGGTTATTCAATGCAATAATTCATCTCCAGCAAGGTAGGGGTTTGTATTTGGTATATTGGGGTTTGCAATTCAAAAACGAACGGCAGTGTAGCTTTTTGCCTGTCTACATTCTATTCTAATCAATTTCTGATGTGATTTCACAAGTTTTAAGGAATGAAATGAAAGTTTCTATTAAAAGAAAATTTCATTTTACTTTATTAATGGTTTATTCTTCTCACAGTTTGTATTTGTTACGTGTAAATGTGTAAGCTTATAATAAAACCCATCAAACTAACTTCTTTGTATATTTTTGTATTTTTAACTGTTTATCCACAAGGTTATCTATGTGTACAAAGTAAAATTTTGTTCATGAGACAATAAACATTTCATTATTATCATTTTCTTTTATTTGAAAAACTTTCTAAGATAACAAACTTAAATACTTTTTTTGTTATGTTTGTACCCTTAATATTCAGTGTTCTGCATAGATCATCCCGTACTTGATTATCAGCGTAAATAATATTGTATCATTGCTTCAAACATTTAAAAAATTGTCTGCATAATTCTAAATTTACTTGGTTGATTTTAATAAAGGATGGATCAGCAAAGAAAATATCATTTCAATTCCAATCAGTTACATGGAAATTGGAGAAAGCATTAGCAAACTTACCATATGATCATTTTAACATCTCAGAAGAAGTTAAAGAACAAGTAAGAACACACTTACCTTATGATATTTTTTTGTTGCCCGTCTGCCCGCTATCTTCATGTAATTTTTCACGGTTATGTGTTAATAAAAATTACTAGTTGTTAAACAAAAAAAAAAATTATTCTAATTTGATCTTATATATATTCTTGTTTCTTAGGTTGATTTAGTGCGAGATCAGATGCGACGAGCAAGAGAAAGATACGGTAAATCCCTAAATTCGGCTGCAGATAAAGATCTTCTTCATTCTGTAGAAACAACCATTAACATTATTCATCAAGATTCAGAAACAAAAGCGGAAAGTGCATCGAAAGAGCCTGTTTCAAACGCGTATAACCAAAGCGAAGCGGTTTATCAGTTGGAAGCTTCAAAAAGTTCATCTGAAACATCATGTTTATTAGATGAAAATAAGAAATTAGATGCTCCTGCTATTCCAGTTGATTTCCTTTGCCCGATTTCTCTAGAGTTAATGCGCGATCCTGTAATCGTTTCCACAGGACAGGTAGATTATATTCATTAGCTATAAAAAGTTTTTTTTTTTTTTTCTATCTTTTATGATTTGTCTAATGATGCTATGATATTTTGCAGACTTATGAGAGATCATACATACAAAGATGGATCGATTGCGGGAACACAACATGCCCAAAAACGCAACAGAAGCTCCAAAACATTATTCTGACGCCTAACTATGTTTTAAGAAGCTTAATCACGCAATGGTGCGTTAACCACAACATCGAGCAACCAAATTCACTAACAAACAGGAGATTAAAACGAGGTGACGGGACATTTATTGATGTAAGCAAAGATATTGAAGCAATTGAACTTCTCATTCGAAACATATCAAGCGCGTCAATCCAAGAACGAAGGTCAGCACTGACCGAAATCCGATCTTTATCAAAAAGAAGTACAGATAACCGGATACTGTTAGCTGAAGCGGGAGCAATCCCGGTTATTGTTAGTTTATTAACATCTGAAGATAATTTCACACAAGAAAATGCGGTCACTTCGTTACTAAACCTTTCCATATACGAAAACAATAAAGAGCTTATAATGCTAGCGAATGCAGTCCCTTCAGTTGTACATCTGTTAAGGACAGGAACAATGGAAACTAGAGAAAATGCAGCCGCGACCCTTTTCAGTCTATCACTTGCAACCGAGAATAAGATAATCATCGGTGCATCTGGAGCGATCCCTGAGCTTGTAAGTCTTTTAGGAAATGGAAGTAACCGAGGGAAGAAAGATGCTGCAACGGCTTTGTTTAATCTCTGCGTTTATTATGGAAATAAAGGGAGAGCTGTGAGGGCAGGAATCATTCCTGTTTTACTTAAGATGTTGAGTGATTCGAGTATGATTGACGAGGCTTTAACTATACTTTCGATACTTGCTAGCTATAAAGAAGCTAAAACCGCGATTGTTAAAGCTAGCACAATACCGGTTTTAATAGATCTTACTAGGACCGGGCCTCCAAGAAGTAAAGAAAATGCTACATCGGTCTTGCTTTCGTTGTGCAGACGAGATAAAGATAATCTTGAATGTATTAGTAGGCTTGGTGCAGTAATCCCGTTAACTGAATTGGTTAAGAATGGGTCGGAGAGGGCTAAACGAAAGGCGAAATCGTTGTTGGAGCATCTTCAAAGGTCTCAACAAGTTCAGCATTAAGTAGAGACCAAATAACTTGCTAATTGTGTTCATTCATTTATTTATTTGTTTATTTAATCTAATTTTTGTTATTGATTGAGAATAACTTGTGTAAAGTGTACTTGTAACGATTTATTTATTTATTTATTCATTTGGAATTGATTGGCAATTGAATCTTGTGTTTTATAATATTGGATTTACAAATAGTGGATTTATGGTTTATAAGCTCTAGTAATTGAGTAATATGCATAATTCTTATTTTTTTTTATCGGCTAAACTCCCACAATTCGAGCCCTCCCCCCCCCCAGTACTTGGGCAAATTTCTGCACAAAGCAGGACTCGAACTTGCAACCCCAGGGCAGGAAACAGACAAAGCCTTAAAACCTCCCACCTCTACCACTCCGCTGTGGCTTCATTGGCATGCATAATTCTCATAAGCAGACCAGGCCAGTGGACTTGAACTGTCTTTTTTACCGGTCTACTGGTAAAACAGACAGTTCATTGACCAGTCTGGTTATTAAAAAACATTTATAGTATGTAACTAATCGAGAAAGGTCGTTGTGAGCATAGAGCCCACTTCTGGATGTCACAGTAGTGCTTAAGGATCAAGAATGGGTCTTGATGTGATTTGAAAGTAGTTTGGGACCATGCAAGTATCAAGTATGCATGTATTTATGTGTACATGCACAAAACCTGTTTGGGGGTCAAATCGGAAAAGTTTAAATTAAAACTGGTTGGGACCGAGTCAATGGAAGTCAAAACCGTGTTGGACCAAACTGGATTCTAAAGGAAAACCATACTAGATCGGATGGGTTTAAAACCGGTTTCAGTTATGGTTTAATTGGTGGTTCCATCTCCCAAACCGAATTGAAAGGGTATATACTCAAACCTATTTTAATCAACAGATTAGCTCAGATCCGAACCAGTTACACCCAAACCAAGTTCAAAATTGAAATTTGATAGGTTTGAAAACTGGTTTCAACGTATTATTTAAGTAGTGGTTTTTTGAAATCGGTTTCAAGATATATATACTCAACGTAACAAGAGGATCGGATCTTAAGACTAGTTTTACACTTTTAAGTTTTAACCAAACCGGTTCCAAAATTGGATTCGGATCAAGTTAGCATTCCAGTTTGGTTATGCACCTCTAGTGAGAATTATAAAGTAATCATACTAAAGATTTTTGGATTTTCCTACACGTATGTATGCAATTACGCACATAGCGATCATTTCGAAATTCTGTAAGCAATGCAAAACAAGAAAGTAGAAACAAATTTTGGTTTTTTAATACCCATCAAATCAATTCAAACACGACCCATTTAGCTAAGCGTATTCGCCTATTCAACTATGTCACGAAACATGGATATAACATCAAAACATAGAAATACTTGTAAATCAACCCAAAGAAGTGTTTACACCCAAGATCTATACAATCCAAAAACATAAAACAACTCTCAAAACACTCTAGCACTATGTTCTAGAGTTTCATTTAGAAGGGGAAGAGAAAGAAATTGGAAGGAATGAAGGAAAAAATGTGTTCCAGAGTTTTTGTATAGAGAGAAAGGAAGGGAAGAGGAGGAAAATAGTAGGGTTTTTAGGCATAAATCTAGTCTTTCCAATTTGGAAGGAACACGAGAGAAAGGAAGGAGAGTGAGATAAGGATAGATTACAAAACAACTTTAATGATCAAACACCGCCTTTTGATAATAAGCCCAATCTTCCATCTGTTTATAACGAGCCCAATAACACTTGGCCCAAAGCTCAGCAACCTTCACAGCAACTCACCTTCAGCCTAGTCTCCAGCAAGCCTAAATTGTTCCATGAGCCGAATCTACATCTACACTTCTACACTATATAATAAAAGAAAACACATGAGGGACACGTGGCACTCCCTCATGAATTCTCTCATTTTATTATTTAATTAATACAATAAATTCAAATTTAATTATAATAATTGGTTAATAATCATAGTTGTAACTTATCAACATCTAAATCTACATCTACACTTCTACATCTACACTTCTACAGTCTATATAATAAAAGAAAACACATGAGGGACACATGGCACTCCCTCATGAATTTTCTCATTTTATTATTTAATTTAATTATAATAATTGATTAATAATCATAGTTGTAACTTATCTACATCTACACTTCTACATCTACACTATATAATAAAAGAAAACACATGAGGGACACATGACACTCCCTCATGAATTCTCTCATTTTATTATTTATTTAATTAATACAATAAATTCAAATTTAATTATAACAATTGATTAATAATCATAGTTGTAACTTATCAACATCAACACTTCAACACTAAATAATAAAAAAAAATACATGAGAGACACATGACACTCCCTCATGAATTCTCTCATTTTATTATTTAATTAATACAATAAATTCAAATCTAATTATAATAATTGATTAATAATGATAGTTGTAACTTATATATATCATTAATAAAAGAAAACACGAGGGACACATGGCACTCCCTCATGAATTCTCTCATTTTATTATTTAATACAATAAATTCAAATTTAAATATAATAATTGATTTGCAAAAGCATATTATAAATTTATTAAATTGAATTTTATTCATTACATTAATAATCATAGTTGTAACTGAAATCATTAATAAAAGAAAACACATGATTTTTTTTTACAATATTTGATTTGTTATTCTAAGTTTAAAATTAATTGTGTAACAATATTTAACAAATGATTATTAAGTTTTTTTTATTTTGGTCAATGTTTTAGAAGTTAAACTACGCTCAACAAATACATATTAATTTTAATACTTAAAATTCAAAAGTGAAATAAACAAATTAAGAATAACACAATGCAATTAGTCAAGCTTTTTTGTGAGACTTTCATGTTGTACAAAACAAATAAATAAAATAAATCAATCAACATTAATCGATTTCTATCTATATTAATAAAAGACAGCACATGGAGTACATAGAACTCCATCACAAAGCCTCCCATTTTATTATTTTAAACAATACATTTATTTTAATTTGTTTCTTTATTTAATAATTATTACTTATTCAGTTTTTATTTGTTACAACTATAATTATTAGTATAATTACTGGAATTCAGTTTAATATATATTCTATGTTTTTTGTAAATCAATTAATGTAATACAAAATTAGAAATAAATTATTAGACATAATTTGAAAATGTTTATGAACTAACAAAAGTAATCTTTATTAAAAATTCCAAATGAACAATACTCGATTGGGATGGTTTAACGGATGGGGAGGTGCTTTTAAATTAATTTCATTTTTTTATATCCTAGCCTAAACAGATTTACCTTTATTAGTTTTTTGATTTTTTTTGTTTTGTTGTACCTGCAGTCTTATAAGTTAATAGCCACGGTATGGAAGATACATTTTGGAATGTTTGAAAAAAGTTTTATGTGAATAAAAATGTTTTTTACAATAAATCATTTAGGGACCAATGAATATTTAATATTTTTTCGGTTGTAAAGACAACTTTTTTTATTTTAAATAAAATATTAATCTAATTTTTCTTAATTATATTTATAATATATATAATTTAAATTGTTCAACCCGTGTATCACACGGGTACATAACCTAGTACAAAATATAAAAAAGAAATTATAAGTAAAGTGTAAAGTATTAAACTGTAAATGAAAATAACCTTATGTTATTTTAGCAAACTTGAGACTAACTGAACCTATTTGAACTAAGAATCAAGCCGGAAATTTCATGTTAGGTCTATGTAGTATAAAAAATTTACACCTAACGTTACAAAAAGACCATATGCATTATCAAATTTGCGTTCACATAGTGAATCCAAGTCCTTCTAGGTTATTTATCAATGATATAAAACACTTTTAACCGGTTTATTGCCATGCTTTGACTAATTGATGACCAAACCAATGGAATAGGTCAATGTTATTTTTTTCCCAATTTTTCACACATTTTTTTAATGTAATGTTGTACCATTTTTTTTTGGAAAAGGCGTGTAATGTGGTACCTGCTATATCTATTAACCAAAAGGAGGATATTAATCATGTTATTACTTTTTTTGAAAAGATAATAATGTTATTACTTAGAGAGAATTACACAAATTGTCCTTTAGTTATTACTCAAATTGCATCCTCTGTCCTTTGTAGAAATTTTTCACTCCTTATGTCCTTGGTTTTATACATTTGTTACACCCCCTGTCCTTTAGACCAAACCCAGTTAAAAATCTTGGTTAACTTGGTCACGTGCCCCTCACGTGAGGGGCAAATCTGTCTTTTCACCCTTTATGTCTTCTCCCCTGATTCCACCATATAGAGTTCAGAAAGAATTAGGGCTTCATTCTTGAAAAAAATTAAGGCTTTTAATATCCCACCCTCTATAACCCTCCATAACAAACCTCACCATCCATCTTCCATACCCTCATCCTCCTACACCTCCGTGCTGACGTCATCGTCTTCATCATCAGCAGCAGCAACAGCATAATATGAGTTAATATCGTATAAGTAGAAAATCATGAGACTCCTCTGTTTCACCCTAAGTCAAGTTCTTTTGATCAACCAATGACTCAATCAACTACACCCACCAAATATACCAATAAATTAATCCAAGAAAACACTGACCCGGATCACAAAATCGTAAATTTAAACATGTGGAAACGATTACCTGTTGGAAACTAATATTTTCTTGAATCCACCATTAACATGTGGATTAATATTCAAGAAACAGGGTCTCTTAATCTTGGGTAGTAAATGGTGGAGAAGAAGTGGTTAAAGGTAGATTGGTGAGTTGCAGAGAGTAACGAGATGGAGATGGAGAGTTATGAGATAGCGGCTGAGGGAAACCAGTTGTCTTCTTTGGTCCCGACCACCAACGCCGACCACCCTCCAATGACCATCTGCTTCATGGCTGATGAATCTGACCATCTGCTGAATCTGTTTCAAAACATTTGCGTTGTTCATCTTTAGATCTTAATTTGGAAGAAACAAACAAAGAGATTGTATGAGATAGGTTAATGATAATATCATTGGGCGGATGGTATATTGAAGGAGCGGTGATGTGATAAGATGAGATTGTTCATAAATAATAATCTAGAGAGAGAAAAAGATGACAGAGAGATGAATGAATCTAACATTTTGGTTTTATGATTTTTCTGCAAATAATGGTTTGGGATTTCTGGAAACCGGGTGAATTGACATATTTGCCCCTCATGTGAGGGGCATGTGACCAACTTAACCAATATTTTTAACTGGGTTTGGTATAAAGGATAGAGGGTGTAACAAACGTATAAAAATAAGGACATAATGAGTGAAAAATTTCTATAAAGGACAAATGATGCAATTTGAGTAATAACTAAAGGACAATTTGTGTAATTCTCTCTATTACTTATTAGTATAAGTTGATTTAGAAAATAACCTTACGTTATTTTAACAAACTAGAGACTAACATGAACCTATTTGAACTAAGAATCAAGTCGGAAATTTCATGTTAGGTCTATGTACTATAAAAAATTTACAACTAATGTTAAAAAAAGACCATATGCATTATCAAATTTGCGCTCACATAGTGAATCCAAGACCTTCTAGGTTATTTGTCAATGATATAAAACACTTTTAATCGGTTAATTGCTATGTTTTGACTAATTGATGACGAAACCAATGGAATAGGTCAATATAAATGTTTTTTTCCCGGATTTTTCACACGTTTTTTAATGTAATGTGGTACCTTTTTTTTGGAACGGCAGGGTACCTGTTATATATATTTACTAAAACAAGGATATTAATCATGCTATTATTTATTTAGTATTAGTTGATTTATTATCCAAAATAGTTCGGGATTTTACATATCAATAAATTAGATTATAGTCATCGTTTTTTTCTCATAATATTCTCATAATATGAATCTAAGAAAAGTATATATTTTCAACAGTATTCTTTGCTGAAGAAATTTGACGAGCAACAGAAGTGATGAAAGTGTCCAATGATTTTAGATAATTATCCATTTTATATCTAATATATTTAATTGTTAAAATAAACTATAAAAACGGTCGTCCAGTGTCCTTTTACACATATTTTTTATAGTCGTTTTACAGTTGATTTTTTTATATTTTTTGAACGACTAAATATTACTTTTCTTACAATTGATTTTTGTATGACTGACTATTTTTATTTGAGAAAAAAGTATTGCCAACGTTTTCGGGGCGGGAATCTTAACAACTGTGACCGGATTATTTTTTTGTACATTTTAAATCCTTTTGGATGCATTTCGACCATTATGTGACTTTTTAAATTTGTTATTTTAATGGCAAATCCTAGATTATGGAATAAATACACTATTACATGCATGTTTGGGCGTTTGGCTCTCAAACTAACTTATCTCCTTAATCAAAAAGTCACAATTTGTAAGTTATAACTTATCTTCTTTCGAAGACATATAAAAAAGTGTTTTGGTAAACACCTTTTTTCTCCTTATTAACTTTTTGATCTTAAGGACTTTTTAATTTTGTATGCCGCTTATTTTATAACTTCTAAACATTAGCGGTTACTTTTGTGACCAACTTTTCTTTTCTTATTCTAATAGCGGCTCTTTTTACAACCCAATTTATTTTCTGTTGCTAGTTTCATGGTCATTTGGTTTTGATACGTAGTTGTTGAAATCGCTAATTTTCTGACCGTTTCTGTAAGTCGTAAAATTCAATCGTTTTACCCCGTATTTTAGTAGTCATACGTACGCCCGAGAATGTGGTTTCCTAGCTATTTCTAAAATAAAAGTTGAAGTTGATGCAGAAAAGCTAGGTAGGAGATATATTGGATTAATGTTAGATAAAGATAAGCATCAATAATAACTCTTCCAAAACGATGGCGGACCAATCATATAAGACACATTTGAAGTCGTCTACTTGCTTGAGATTCCAGTCAAGATTTACATATAAGTTAGGTCATTTTGGGCTAATGTTCTAGCACATGTATACTTATGACCATGCATAAATATAGTCATCCCGATATTATAAATTATTTATGTTAATATTTATTCGAATTAACATACATAATTATTAACTATTCAGACGAATATCATAAACCTCAATGAAATCATTGTTTGAACTTATTAAATTGTATTCTCATGTGTTGTAGAAGTGTCTCCCTACATATCACAAAATCTTATATGACATGAAAATACAAAAGATAAGGTTGTGTTTTGTTTGTGGATTTTTTAAGAAATCAAAATTTGAAGAAATTTGATTTGAAACTCGAATTTGTCAAAAGAAATTTGAATTTACAATAAATTTAGTTAACAAAAATAATAATAAGGAATTAGTATCTTTCATTATGGTCACCACGAGATGGTTGTCAAGGGATGCGAGGTGGCGGCTGCGGTCGAGGAATGCGAGGCAGCAACGATTGAGGGATGCAGGGTGGCAGCGGTGGTCAGATTAGTGGTGGCGGCTATTGGGATGGTTATGGTGGAGGGGGCGGGGGCGAGGGCAACAATAGCGAGTAATCGCAGATTCCATTTAATCCGATTGAGTTACATTACAATAGTTGGTAGCTCCATCCAAAATGTTTTTTTTTTTCCAACTTTCAGGTTGGGGGTGGTTATAGGCTGTTCAAATCGCTCGTCGCTCGTGGATCGCTCGTGGATCGCTCGCCCAGAAAATGCTCGAAAAATGCTCGCTCGATCTTCCGCTCGGGTGACGGGTGTAAATGAGCCGATCGGCTCGGTTCGGTTTGTAAATGAGCCAAGAACGAGCAAAGGTACGCTCGGCTCGGTTCGGCTCGAATAAATTTTTATTTATATATTATATATTTATTTATAAATATACACACAATTTACAGATAAATTTATGACTTTATATATAACATTCTATTGGATTTAACTTAGTATACGCAAACAAAATATAACTAGCCTCTTCGCTCGATTCTTGCTCGGCGCTCGCTCGGAAAATTTGCGCTTGAAGAATGCTCGTTCGGTTTTCGGCTCGATTGTAAACGAGCCGCTCCGCTCAGTTCGGTTTGTAAACGAGCCAACCATGAGCAAAGCTCCGCTCGAATCGGCTCGGCTCGTGAACAGCCCTAGGTGGTTATGATGGAGGGGGGCGAGAGTGGCGGATGCAACAATAGTGAGTGATTGGAGATTCCGATTAATTCTATTGAATTACTTTACAATAGTTGCCAATTCCATCTAAAATGTTGTCGTATTTTGCAACTGAAACTTAAGGTATGATATTAATTTCTTGCCATTATCATGGAATGTGCTAACCCGTTGTTAATGTCAACTCAGGGATAATTTAGACCTTTTACCTATATGTTTTTGTGTGTTTTTTAACATTTTGAATGGAACTTGCGATCAAAAACTTCCAGAAAAAAAATGGCAATCTACTTTATATCTATAATATGTATAAGTCATGATAATATAATAATTATATACTTACATATACATATTGTAAGAGAGAAAAAAAATCAAATAATTAAACTATAAACCATTGCAAGACCAGGGTTAATGAAAAACTAAAATTAAATTTAAAAATTATTTATGTATATGAATTGGGTATATGCTTCAGTTAAACATGTATATGTTCTCAGGTATTCGGGTGTGATATCACCTAATTTTATACTCGTCTCATACCCGCAAACATTTTAAATATTAATCACATACCCGGTTGTGGCTGTGAAAGATGAGTTTAACAAAACCAATCTTCACCTTCAATTATTTATCATTTAAAAAAAAAATCTTGTTTGTTTATCTAATCAAACTACAACATCTTTATGTTGCAACAATCATTAAAGTACGAAACAATTTTGAACTTAGTTAGGCTTATTCAGATCCAATTATTAAGGTTGTATCATTATTAATATGTTAATGTCAAACAAAAGTAAATTGTGAACACATCATTAGGAGTTCACTAAGGCCCCTATAATGTATATTAATTAGTGATGATGAACCTATGAACTGAGCAGCCAGGCCAATAATCTGCTAGATCTAGAAAATACGCTAAAGGAGCCATAATCACACGAATATAAAAACATGAATTTTAGTAACATATAAAAGTAGAAAATTTTCAAAGTACAAAAATGCGGAATTTAACTGTAAACTCTAGTGAATAAACATATATCAATCTAAACATTTGTAAAAATCCACACTTCAAGAAAAACATAAAATTAGAAACCCCATGTCACGTAAATCAAAAAATAGACAGAAAAAACACGACATACATCATAATAAAAAAACCACATATAATAGTAAAAGGCAGAGACAAACAAAGCATTGCATTTTAAATATATATTATAATGTTACTAATATTTTGAATCTACTAAATGAAGAATGGAAAAACGTATATTAAAGGTTTCAAAATGATTACCTCACAGAGGATGTGAAACAAAAAATTGCCATGGCAATTGACCCTACAAACAATTTATAAGTCTTACAAGGAAGCATCTTCTTTCCAAACCGCCAACAGATAAAGTCAACAAAACCTGCAACATGGACAATGTTTGAAAGTCATCGGTTAAGAGTATTTCTTGATTATAAAAAGCGCAAAAGGGAACGAGGCAATAAGGTGCCTGAGCTGAGGCGTGAAGCAACAAGCGAAGGCGCAAGCGAGGTACAAGGTTGTCACACCCTCAAATTACCACTTGCGGGGTTTTACCGCGAGGCGCATGACAAACCAGGATCCAAGTCAACGATCACAATAAACAACTCTATATGAAAAACGTAAACAGACATAACCATTAATTTAACAAGCGGAAGCGTTTCAGTAGCATTTAATCAACTATGCTATCATATCAAGGTTGTTCAAAATACTTTTATTACAAAACGTGCGCTAAGTCTAGACGCCAATGCAGACCCGTGTGCCTAGTTCCGTTCATTGCTACCTTAGCGACCTGAGAAAAACATGCCAAAAAGATGTCAACATATAATGCTGGTGAGTTCACAGGTTTGTTCAAAATGTTACCAAAACATTACCATGTCCATACTATATCAATGTTACCAAGTACGCTAGCTAGGCGTATGTTTCATTACTACTACGATTGGAAACCATTACTAGACACGTTTAGCAATGTTCAGCATGTTTAAGCAGCCCGTATGTTCAGCATGATACCAATGTACCTGTTCGAGACAATATGCACCCGCCCGGCCCTCCAAGCCGACGAGTGGGGCAGGTCACGCCCAATAGATCTATCCACATTTCCCCCGTTGTGCAACCCCGCACATTCATGGTTTCCCCCGGGACTTTCCAAAAGATCGTATAGCAATATAAAGTTAAAACCATAGTATGACATATGTTACCAAAACCGTTTAGCGCATGTTTTCTCCCCCAAAAGTTAAAGCAGTAAAAGTGGGGCCGTGAACTCACCTTAAGTAGCGTTCCTCAAATACAAGTAAAGATGTTTAGCCCTTGATAATCCCTCTACCGGAGATCTATCAAAATGTTCACATAAGTGTTCTGACTAATAACCATAAGGTTATCTAGTCCCCGATTGTCCAGATCGTAACTAAGTATGTTTTAAAACGTGTTTAAATGTTTAACCGACACACTAGACCGACCCGACATCCCGTTGGTGACCCATTACCCTAACTAATCAAGTACACATAGATTACACACAAGGTTCAAGCATAAAACACTTAGTTTGTATCAAAAATCTCATTTCTGCATCAGAACGGTCGAACCAGTCAGTTTTAAGTCTCCTTCGCACCTTTTAGTCTCCTTCGCCCGTTTTACCTCTCGTTCGACCGTTTGATGCTTCCTTCGCCCGTTTTGTCACATTCGCCCAATAAAAACCCAGGTTCGACCCTGGATTCCTCCTTCGCACCTTCGATTGGTCGAAGGAGGCCAGGTTCGCCCCTGTTGTGTGATTTTTCCTAAAAACGCTTCAAACACATTCAAAACGACTCGAAACATCATCAAACACAGCAGTCAAGCATAGATAACTTATCCCTACAAAACCCCATCGATTTTCCCCGATAATACGTCCGTTTCGTCCCTTTCCCAAAATGGTAAAGATTATGGAAACATCACTTTCATGCATGAATAATTTACCCAATTTGGAAACTTTTGAAATCGATTCATGTTTAGCTTAAAATAGTCAGTTTGTCGATTATCCGATCTTTCTTATTCATTCTATTGATCATAAATATTCATGCATCAAGTATTAATCCAATAAAACCCCCAAATATCAATATATCCAATCCTAACCCTAGACAACAATATTCCAATCATTAACAACAATCCTATATCATGTTTCTATCATAGATATAACAGCAAATCATTGAACAACACATATCACCACATAATACACAATTTACATATGTTATTCATTATGAAAACCTATGTTAAATGATCATGTTTTGATTTAGAAAGATGTTTAAAAGGTTTTTAATCATAAAAACACCCTTAGAACAGATCCGGACAATTAGGGTTAGATGAAAACGAATTAAAATGCTTTTAAAAGATTTAGGATTATGAACACACCTTGGATTCTTGTTTAGATGTTGTAGATGGGTTAGATTATGAAAAAGAAGAGCAAAAACTCCTTCCTTAGTGTTTAAGATCGTTTGAGAGCGTTTTGGGACGGTTAGGGTTTGTGAAATGATGAAAAATGACAAAGGTTGGTATTTATACTAATCATCCTTTGCCCCAATTCATTGGTCGAAGGTGGTCTCCTTCGCCCTTTTCCCAGGGTCGAATGAGTCCTGTTTGGTCGAAGGGAATTCCTCAAATTCCACTTCCCTGGTTCGCCCACTTACATGGGTCGAACCAGACACTTTTCTTCTCCTTCGACCACTCGAAGTGGTCGAACCAGAACCCCTTTTTAACTAGTTTTCCAGTTTGTCCTGTTTAACGCATTCTAACACATCTTAACACGTAAGCATGCATCCTTAGTCTATATTTAACACATTTAAGCACATATAATCATTTACACATCATTTAAACACATCTATGTATATAATCCACCACACGACCCATAATCTACACATATACTTAATTAGTTCATGTAATGTCACCAACAACGGAACCCGGTACTAGTGTATTACCAAAATGACTCCCAATGATCCTCCAGATCATTGTACCCTGGACAATCCTAACTTGACCCGACTCAACTAACCCAGTTAAGTTTGTTTATAAACGTTTCTTTCTAAGGTAGACTTAGATGTTGCTATTATGTTTAAGCCGAACATGCCGGGTGTCACAAAGGTATTTATATGATAATTTATCCTTATTTCTCACACTCGCAGCCTTCTATAATCACTTAATGAAACTTTAGATATAACTATCATCTATATGTGATTGAATATATAACTAAACCTTTATACAACCTCTGGATGCATAAAATCTAAGTGTTGGGTCTGCTGACCTGGAGAAGAACAGATGATTAGAAAGCCAAAACATGCTATCAGTTTGATCCTTGAATAAACAGTCTTTACAACTTGCTTCTCCCAAAAGACTGCTGACCCTAACTACTGTTCTATCCAAACAACTGCTCAACAACTGCTGATATAAAGAACTGCTGAGGAAACAACTGATGAAGAACAACTGCTGACCAAAGGTCTGATGAAGAGCAACTGCTGATACAAGTACTGAAGACCAAAGCACTGCTGGAACCAACAACACTTAGGCTCCAGCAGTGGATACAAGACCATCAGAGTTTATCTTCAACAGCTGTTTAATATCAGTGCTTTCAATGTAACAGTAGTTTGTAATAAGCAGATGTTTATGTTTGTTATTCTGTTAGAGGTCACTGTCTTAGGTGACGTCAGCCTAGGTCATCAGTGCTTTGAGTCTGTCTATAAATAGAACAGTGCTTGTACTGTTCTATCGTATCACACACAAAACATTCTCTCTGACAAACACTGTGTGATCAGGCTGAGGGGGAGTAATGTCACACCCTCAATTTCCACTTGCGGGGTTTTACCGCGAGGCGCATGACAAACCAGGATTCAAGTCAACGGTCACAATAAACAACACTATATGCATAACACAAAACCCAAAAGATATAATTATAAAAGCATAACTGTAGCGGAAGCTTTAAATGTTTACAACCCAAAAGACATAGTTCAAATGTTTAATGAAGACCATGCTCTAAACCCTAGACGCCCGTGCCGACTCGTGCGCCTAGATCCAGTTGTTGCTACCTTAGCGACCTGAGAAAAACATGCCAAAAGACGTCAACATATAATGCTGGTGAGTTCACAGGTTTGTTCAAAAAGAGTTACCAAGTGTTACCATGTCCATACTATATCAATGCTACCAAGTACGCTAGCTAGGCGTATATTTTATTACTACTACGATTGGAAACCATTACTGGACACGTTTAGCAATGTTTAGCATGTTTAGCAGCCCGTAATGTTCAGCACGATAATGTTCCTGTTCGAGACAATATGCACCCGCCCGGCCCTCCAAGCCGACGAGTGGGGCAGGTCACGCCCAATAGATCTATCCACATTTCCCCCGTTGTGCAAACCCGCACATTCATGGTTTCCCCCGGGACTTTCCAAAAGATCGTATAGCAATATAAAGTTAAAACCATAGTATGACATATGTTACCAAAACAGTTTAGCGCATGTTTTCTCCCCCAAAAGTTAAAGCACTAAAAGTGGGGCCGTGAACTCACCTTAGATAGCGTTCTTCAATTATAAGTAAAGATGTTTAGCCCTTGATAATCCCTCTACCGGAGATCTATCAAAATGTTCACATAAGTGTTCCGACTAATAACCATAAGGTTATCTAGCCCCCGATTGTCCAGATCATAACCAAGTATGTTTTAAAACGTGTTTAAATGTTCAACCGACACACTAGACCGATCCGCCATCCCGTTGGTGACCCATTACCCTAACTAATCAAGTACACATAGATTACACGCAAGGTTCAAGCATAAAACACTTAGTTTGTATCAAAAATCTCATTTCTGCATCAGAACGGTCGAACCAGTCAGTTTAAGGCCTCCTTCGCACCTTTTTACTCTCCTTCGCCCGTTTTACCTCTCGTTCGACCGTTTGATGCTTCCTTCGCACGTTTTGCCACGTTCGCCCACTGAAAAGCCTGGTTCGACCCTGGGATTCCTCCTTCGCACCTTCGACTGGTCGAAGGAGGCCAGGTTCGCCCCTGTTGTTCTATTTTGCCTAAAAACGCTTAAAACACATTCAAAACGACTCGAAACATCACCAATCACAGCAGTCAAACATGATTATGTTATCCTAACAAAACCCCACTGATTTTGCCCCAAACCATATCCGTTTCAGCCCTTTCCCAAAATGGCAAAAATTATGGAAACGTCACTTTCATGCATGAAATCTTTACCCAATTTGGAAACTTTTGAAATCGACTCATGTTCGATTTAAAATACTCAGTTTATCGATCATCCGACCATCCCTATGGGTTCTATTGATTATAAACACCACATGTTACGTCTAGATTCGTCAAAATCCCCAATTTACACATAATATCATCATCCAATCGATTCTAACCCTAAACAACAATCAATCCGCATTAAAAGCAATCCTACATCATGTCTCTAACATAGATAAAGCAGCAAAGCATTGAATAACACATTACACCACATAATACTCAATTAACACATGTTATTTATTATGAAAACTCATGTTAAATGATAGGGTTTTGTTTTAGAAAGATGTTTAAAAGGTTTTTAATCATAAAAACACCCTTAGAACAGATCTGGACAATTAAGGTTAGATGAAAACGAATTAAAATGCTTTTAAAAGATTTAGGATTATGAACACACCTTGGATTCTTGTTTAGATGTTGTAGATAGGTTAGATTATGAAAAAGAAGAGCAAAAACTCCTTCCTTAGTGTTTAAGATCGTTTGAGAGCGTTTTGGGACGGTTAGGGTTTGTGAAATGATGAAAAATGACTAAGGTTGGTATTTATACTGATCCTCCTTCGCACCAATTGATTGGTCGAAGGTGGTCTCCTTCGCCCCTTTCACAGGGTCGAATGAGACTTGTCCAGGTCGAAGGGAATTCTTCAACTCCACTTCCCTGGTTCGCCCACTTGCATGGGTCGAACCAGACAATTTTCCTCTCCTTCGACCACTCGAAGTGGTCGAACCAGAGCCCCTTCTTAACTAGTTTTCCAGTTTGTCGTGTTTAACGCATTCTAACACATCTTAACACATAAGCATGCATCCTTAGTCTATATTTAACACATTAAAGCACAGATAATCATTTACACATCATTTAAACACGTCTTTGTATATAAACCACCACACAACCCATAATCTACACATATACTTAATTAGTTCATGTAATGTCACCAACAACGGAACCCGGTACTAGTGTATTACCAAAACGACTCCCAATGATCCTCCAGATCATTGTGCCCTGGACAATCCTAACTTGACCCAACTCAACTAACCCGGTTAAGTTTGTTTATAAACGTTTCTCGCTAAGGTAGACTTAGATGTTACTAATATGTTTAAGCCGAACATGCCGGGTGTCACATCATCCCCACGTTGAAAGAATTTTCGTCCCGAAAATTGCACGAAGCCCAAAAATAAAAAAAAGACGAAAAGGAAGAAAACGAAAAGAAAGGTTACCGGTTGTCACATCATCCCCACGTTGAAAGGGAATCTCGCCCCGAGATTCACTCTGCTTCAGCAGTAACATGCCTGGACTCGAACGCGCGCTTCGGAAAGAGATGAGGGTACTTAGCCTTCATCTGGTCCTCTCGTTCCCACGTGAACTCCGGTCCACGATCCGAGTTCCAACGAACTTTAACGATGCGGATTTTACTCCGCCGAAGGCTACGAATCTTGTAATCCAGAATCTCGACAGGTTCCTCCACAATGCGAAGACGATCATCCACCTTGATCTCTTCCAGTGGTACAATGAGAGATTCATCAGCCAAACACTTCTTCAAGTTAGACACATGGAAGACGTTGTGCACACTACCGAGCTCTGCCGGTAAGTTAAGTCTATATGCCACCGGCCCAATCCGATCCAGGATTGCGAACGGTCCGACGTAACGAGGGTTAAGCTTGCCACGCTTTCCAAAGCGTATGACGCCCTTCCATGGTGAAACTTTCAGAAGCACCTTGTCCCCAACCTGGAACTCTAGCGGTTTGCGACGGCGATCGGCATAGCTCTTCTGACGATCCCGTGCAGCAGCCAAACGTTGACGGATCTGTACGATTTTCTCCGAAGTTTCGTACACGAGTTCCGGACCAGTGAGCTGGCTCTCGCCCACCTCGGCCCAACAAAGTGGTGATCGGCATTTCCGTCCGTAAAGAGCCTCGAACGGAGCTGCCTTGATGCTAGAGTGATAGCTGTTGTTGTAGGAGAATTCCACCAACGGCAGGTGAATCTCCCAACTTTTGCCAAAATCGATGACACATGCCCGCAGCATGTCCTCCAGTGTTTGTATCGTCCGCTCACTCTGCCCGTCAGTTTGCGGATGATAAGCCGTACTCATATCCAGCTGAGTACCCAAGGCCTTATGAAGAGCCTTCCAGAAACGCGAAGCAAAGCGGGAATCACGATCAGAAATGATAGAAACAGGCACCCCGTGCCGAGAAACCACCTCCTTAAGGTAAAGCCGAGCCAACCGCTCGAGTCCATCCGTTTCCTTAATAGGTATGAAGTGTGCCGATTTCGTCAACCGGTCGACGATCACCCAAATCATGTCGCAGCCACTTGGTGATCTCGGTAGTTTGGTGACGAAATCCATCGTGATCCGCTCCCACTTCCATTCTGGAATCTCAGGTTGCTGTAGGAGACCAGACGGCTTCTGATACTCCACCTTGACCTTAGCACAGGTCAAGCATTTGCTCACATAGGAGGCTATATCAGCCTTCATGTTCGGCCACCAATAAAGTATCTTCAGATCCTGATACATCTTATCGGAGCCTGGATGAATAGAATACCGGGATTTGTGAGCCTCGTCCAAGACAAGCTCCCGTAATCCCCCGAGTAAAGGAACCCAAACACGCCCAGCGAAGTAGTGTAGGCCATCAGACCTAAGCTCAAGGTGTTTGTCCGCACTGTGCATCGTTTCGGCCTTAAGATTTTCCTCCTTCAAGGCATCCACCTGAGCCGAACGGATCCGGTCAGGTAAGGAGGAATGAATGGTAAGCTGCAAGGCTCGGACACGCCGAGGCTTCGCCGACTCTTTCCTGCTCAAGGCATCCGCCACAACGTTTGCCTTGCCAGGATGGTACTTAATCGCACAGTCGTAGTCGTTCAAGAGTTCAACCCAACGACGCTGCCGCATGTTTAACACCTTCTGGTCGAAAATATGCTGGAGACTCTTGTGATCGGTGTAAACTTCACACTTGGTACCGTACAAGTAATGTCTCCAGATTTTCAACGCAAAGACCACTGCACCCAGTTCTAAGTCATGAGTAGTGTAATTCTTCTCATGAACTTTGAGTTGACGAGAAGCATAAGCAATGACCTTCCCGCGCTGCATCAACACGCAACCAAGACCCCGTATGGAAGCATCACAGTACACAACGAAATCATCCGTACCCTCAGGAAGGGATAAGATAGGTGCAGAACAAAGTTTAAGCTTCAGCATCTGAAATGCTGATTCCTGTGGTTCGTCCCAGTCGAACTTTCGGTCCTTCTGGGTGAGAGCAGTGAGGGGTTGAGCGATCTTCGAAAATCCCTCGATGAAACGACGATAGTAACCCGCAAGACCTAGGAATTGCCGCACCTCAGATGGCGTCTTTGGTGCTTCCCAGTCTTTAATAGCTTCGATCTTAGCCGGATCGACATGAATTCCCAGTTCATTCACCACATGTCCTAGGAATTGAACTTCACGCAACCAAAAATCACACTTTGAGAACTTAGCATACAACTGCTCTTGTCTCAAAAGTTCCAAGACCAACCGCAGGTGTTCCTCGTGATCCGCCTTGTTCTTGGAATAGATCAGAATGTCGTCAATAAACACGATGACGAACTTATCAAGGTAAGGCTTGCAAACGCGGTTCATCAAATCCATGAACACCGCAGGTGCGTTAGTGAGACCAAAAGGCATGACCAAGAACTCAAAATGGCCATAACGAGTGCGAAAGGCAGTCTTCTGAATGTCAGCTTCCCTGACGCGCAACTGGTGATAACCGGACCGCAAATCAATCTTCGAATAATAGCTGGAGCCCTGAAGCTGGTCGAAGAGATCATCAATGCGAGGAAGAGGATATCGATTCTTGATGGTCACTTTGTTCAGCTCACGGTAATCAATACACATACGAAGGCTCCCGTCCTTCTTCTTCACGAACAAAATAGGAGCTCCCCACGGGGACGAGCTCGGTCGAATGAAACCCTTTTCCAAGAGTTCCTGTAACTGGCTGGATAACTCCTGCATCTCGGGAGGTGCAAGACGATACGGAGCTCGGGCAATAGGAGCTGCGCCCGGAGCAAGATCAATACCAAACTCAACCTGACGATGGGGAGGAAGACCAGGCAAATCATCAGGGAACACATCATGAAAGTCACGAACCACCGGGATATCCTCGATCTTCTTCTCATCGTCAGTAGAAACGTTAACAAGTGCCAGAATGGCCGAACAGCCCTTCCGAAGATACTTACGGGCTTTCATGCTGGAAATGATACTCAGCGGGGCACCGCTTTTCTCGCCATGAACCGAAAGAATCTCTCCATCGGGGAGAGGGATCCGAATAACCTTGTCAAAGCAAACAATCTCTGCACGATACAACGATAACCAATCCATGCCCACAACGACATCGAAACTACCCAAAGGTACAGGCATAAGGTCAATGGGGAATGACAGACCCAACAGTTCCAAGTGACACTCCCTAAGGATATGAGTCGCCTCGATGTTCTTACCATTAGCCAATTCTATCAAGTACTTAGCCTCTAAAGGTGTGGGTACTATATCTAGCAATTGACTAACATCCACAGATACGAAGCTCTTATCGGCACCAGAATCAAATAAAACAGAAACATAGCGATTGTTGAGAAGGAACGTACCGGTAACTGTGTCTGGATCCTGCCTAGCCTCCGCAGACCCAATGACGAAAGCACGCGCAGTCCTGCCTCCGCCGCCATTCCCGTTACCGCTACCGTTTCCGCCCCTCCCATTATCGCCCTGCTTCAGCTTGGGACAATCACGCTTGAAGTGTCCCGTGTCACCACAGTTGTAACACCCCTGCCTCCCCTGAGTCCCCTGAGCAGCAGGAGCAGGAGTAGCCGCAGGAGTCTGAGTTGGGGTGAGCGCCACCTTGCAATCCTTAGCATGGTGTCCCAACTGATGGCACCGATGACAACGAGCTCGATCACAATTCCCCGAATGGTGAAAGCCACACTTGTTACACTTGGGATGCTTTCCGACATACCCACCCGTCTTCGCCCCAGAAGAAGACCCAGACGTATCAAACTTCTTTGCCGGCTGGGCTGGCACCACACTCTTCCCCACACTCTCCCACTTCCTCTTGTTCCCCTCAGTAGTCTTCACAGTAGTACCCTTGGGTGGCAAAACGCCTTCCGCCACCTTCAGGTTAGTCATCCGATGAGCTGATCGGACAACTTCAGCAATAGTGGGAAGATTCCCAGCAGCCACCAACCCAGCAATCTCGGGCACTAGTCCAGACACATAGTGCTCGATCCTCCTGTACTCGGGTGTGTGTAAGTCAGGACACAACACCGCCAGCTCGTTCCTCCTCACAGTATACTCCTCAATCTCCGACCCAACCATCTTGTAACTCCAGACCTCATGCTCCAACTTCTGTATCTCCTCCCTCGGACAGTACTCACCTCTCAAAAGCTGCACAACTCCGCCCAAGGCATAGCAATAGCCTCTCCCAGTCCCATATTCTGAGTAGTAGCATTCCACCACGACAATGCAGGCCCCTCAAATGTCGCAGTAGCATACTTCACTCGGTCCCCAGCAGGACAGTTGCACATAACAAACACAGATTCAACCTTCTCCAACCATCGGAGCAGTCCCACTGCCCCTTCAGTTCCAGCGAAGTTATGGGGCTGACAGTCCCTAAACTTCTTATAAGAGCACTGAGGTGGGGGTGGATTGGCACCAACACCTGAAACACGGTACACGAGTAAAACACAAACGAAAGGACACGAAACCCAAAAAAAATGAGGCAAGGTCGACAGAAATCAACTCACCACCCATGGCATTAATCCCGGCCTGGAAATTAGCCATAGCCATGTTCACTTGCTGCTGGAGCAAGTTGTTCAGCTCAGCTTGGGTCATGTTGATGTTCCCACGACCACCGCCTCCGGCACGACCACCGCCGCCAGCACGGCCACCGCCGCCACGACCACCACCACGACGTCCACCACCACGAGCACCAGACATGATCTAACAAACCAAGAAATCGAGAGATTCAGATTCACTTCCAGTGTCAACCACTACAAATTTTTCAAGAGTTAACCTAGGGACAAATTCAGGACTATACATCCAAACTCGAAGTCCATCGGGATTTTCATGCATCCCAGTTTATTATTTCGTGTGCACCCGAAATGATAAACTGCTCTACATGGTCCTCCAGATGTACCCCTAATTTAGACCCCAGTCACCGAACATTGTCGCCTATGTGGCAATAGGTGCAAGTGTAAGAAGGCATGTGTGTGCAAGAACCAACAAATCAACCCCTCCTCCTTCAATCCAGAAGAAGAAGACAAGAGTAGGTAAGAACCCAAATAAAACGGATGATGTAACAGAGAAGTGTGATGATAATGTAACGACACCCCGACAAAGTTAGTACATGTTCCAAACCGACACAAGTATGTGACCGTCTAGTGTGTGCGACTCGGCTATAGACTAGACTCTAAATGCAGTCCTAGTTCACTATAACCATTGGCTCTGATACCAATCTGTCACACCCTCAATTTCCACTTGCGGGGTTTTACCGCGAGGCGCATGACAAACCAGGATTCAAGTCAACGGTCACAATAAACAACACTATATGCATAACACAAAACCCAAAAGATATAATTATAAAAGCATAACTGTAGCGGAAGCTTTAAATGTTTACAACCCAAAAGACATAGTTCAAATGTTTAATGAAGACCATGCTCTAAACCCTAGACGCCCGTGCCGACTCGTGCGCCTAGATCCAGTTGTTGCTACCTTAGCGACCTGAGAAAAACATGCCAAAAGACGTCAACATATAATGCTGGTGAGTTCACAGGTTTGTTCAAAAAGAGTTACCAAGTGTTACCATGTCCATACTATATCAATGCTACCAAGTACGCTAGCTAGGCGTATATTTTATTACTACTACGATTGGAAACCATTACTGGACACGTTTAGCAATGTTTAGCATGTTTAGCAGCCCGTAATGTTCAGCACGATAATGTTCCTGTTCGAGACAATATGCACCCGCCCGGCCCTCCAAGCCGACGAGTGGGGCAGGTCACGCCCAATAGATCTATCCACATTTCCCCGTTGTGCAAACCCGCACATTCATGGTTTCCCCCGGGACTTTCCAAAAGATCGTATAGCAATATAAAGTTAAAACCATAGTATGACATATGTTACCAAAACAGTTTAGCGCATGTTTTCTCCCCCAAAAGTTAAAGCACTAAAAGTGGGGCCGTGAACTCACCTTAGATAGCGTTCTTCAATTATAAGTAAAGATGTTTAGCCCTTGATAATCCCTCTACCGGAGATCTATCAAAATGTTCACATAAGTGTTCCGACTAATAACCATAAGGTTATCTAGCCCCCGATTGTCCAGATCATAACCAAGTATGTTTTAAAACGTGTTTAAATGTTCAACCGACACACTAGACCGATCCGCCATCCCGTTGGTGACCCATTACCCTAACTAATCAAGTACACATAGATTACACGCAAGGTTCAAGCATAAAACACTTAGTTTGTATCAAAAATCTCATTTCTGCATCAGAACGGTCGAACCAGTCAGTTTAAGGCCTCCTTCGCACCTTTTTACTCTCCTTCGCCCGTTTTACCTCTCGTTCGACCGTTTGATGCTTCCTTCGCACGTTTTGCCACGTTCGCCCACTGAAAAGCCTGGTTCGACCCTGGGATTCCTCCTTCGCACCTTCGACTGGTCGAAGGAGGCCAGGTTCGCCCCTGTTGTTCTATTTTGCCTAAAAACGCTTAAAACACATTCAAAACGACTCGAAACATCACCAATCACAGCAGTCAAACATGATTATGTTATCCTAACAAAACCCCACTGATTTTGCCCCAAACCATATCCGTTTCAGCCCTTTCCCAAAATGGCAAAAATTATGGAAACGTCACTTTCATGCATGAAATCTTTACCCAATTTGGAAACTTTTGAAATCGACTCATGTTCGATTTAAAATACTCAGTTTATCGATCATCCGACCATCCCTATGGGTTCTATTGATTATAAACACCACATGTTACGTCTAGATTCGTCAAAATCCCCAATTTACACATAATATCATCATCCAATCGATTCTAACCCTAAACAACAATCAATCCGCATTAAAAGCAATCCTACATCATGTCTCTAACATAGATAAAGCAGCAAAGCATTGAATAACACATTACACCACATAATACTCAATTAACACATGTTATTTATTATGAAAACTCATGTTAAATGATAGGGTTTTGTTTTAGAAAGATGTTTAAAAGGTTTTTAATCATAAAAACACCCTTAGAACAGATCTGGACAATTAAGGTTAGATGAAAACGAATTAAAATGCTTTTAAAAGATTTAGGATTATGAACACACCTTGGATTCTTGTTTAGATGTTGTAGATAGGTTAGATTATGAAAAAGAAGAGCAAAAACTCCTTCCTTAGTGTTTAAGATCGTTTGAGAGCGTTTTGGGACGGTTAGGGTTTGTGAAATGATGAAAAATGACTAAGGTTGGTATTTATACTGATCCTCCTTCGCACCAATTGATTGGTCGAAGGTGGTCTCCTTCGCCCCTTTCACAGGGTCGAATGAGACTTGTCCAGGTCGAAGGGAATTCTTCAACTCCACTTCCCTGGTTCGCCCACTTGCATGGGTCGAACCAGACAATTTTCCTCTCCTTCGACCACTCGAAGTGGTCGAACCAGAGCCCCTTCTTAACTAGTTTTCCAGTTTGTCGTGTTTAACGCATTCTAACACATCTTAACACATAAGCATGCATCCTTAGTCTATATTTAACACATTAAAGCACAGATAATCATTTACACATCATTTAAACACGTCTTTGTATATAAACCACCACACAACCCATAATCTACACATATACTTAATTAGTTCATGTAATGTCACCAACAACGGAACCCGGTACTAGTGTATTACCAAAACGACTCCCAATGATCCTCCAGATCATTGTGCCCTGGACAATCCTAACTTGACCCAACTCAACTAACCCGGTTAAGTTTGTTTATAAACGTTTCTCGCTAAGGTAGACTTAGATGTTACTAATATGTTTAAGCCGAACATGCCGGGTGTCACAAGTAATTGTACGATTGTAATCTTTGAGTTAATGAAAGCATTCGATCTAAAAACATTTACTCTTTTGTTGCCAACTATGGGGAGATGAGGTCTGTTTCCAGGTGGTCTGAGTTAAGGCTGGTTGAAACCTACAAAAGTCTGGAAGAAAATAGAAAGAAGGATCCCAGCCTTCCAAGAAAACCAATTTACACTGATGAGCCAATGATGAAGAGACCCCAACAGACTTTTAATCTGGACAGCTTACTTGAAACCTCTGATCTCACAGCTGCTGCAAGTAGACAGTTCAAGAAGCAGAAGGAGATGTCAGAGGAAGATCAAAGAAAGTTTGCTGATACATTCATCAAGGAAGGGCTCTTCAATCAAATACATTATTTCTCTGATCCTACAACAGAGAAACTCAGAGAACTCATTGGAAGACCTCCTTCACCCAACTCATCAAGAATAAAAGTTCATCTCAGCAAATCCACTGACTCAAAAATTCTAAAGTGGAAGGTCAACAAAGACAACCACGAATTGACATTGCTCAGGTCAGATGGAAGGGTTCAGAAGATCAGCATGGATGATGCTTACAGCCTATGTGCAGAAGATCACCAAGCATTGCTAAATCTGGATCTAGAAAGAGATGAAGAAGACTTATTTGCTCTGAACTTTGAACTACAATTCAAAGGTCAAATCAGAGAAAGTCTGATGAGGAATAAAGATCAATAAATAAAGCTGAGTTTTGGCATCATCTGTTCTAGGGGGAGATTGTTGGGTCTGCTGACCTGGAGAAGAACAGATGATTAGAAAGCCAAAACATGCTATCAGTTTGATCCTTGAATAAACAGTCTTTACAACTTGCTTCTCCCAAAAGACTGCTGACCCTAACTACTATTCTATCCAAACAACTGCTCAACAACTGCTGATATAAAGAACTGCTGAGGAAACAACTGATGAAGAACAACTGCTGACCAAAGGTCTGATGAAGAGCAACTGCTGATACAAGTACTGAAGACCAAAGCACTGCTGGAACCAACAGCACTTAGGCTCCAGCAGTGGATACAAGACCATCAGAGTTTATCTTCAACAGCTGTGTTAATATCAGTGCTTTCAATGTAACAGTAGTTTGTAATAAGCAGATGTTTATGTTTGTTATTCTGTTAGAGGTCACTGTCTTAGGTGACGTCAGCCTAGGTCATCAGTGCTTTGAGTCTGTCTATAAATAGAACAGTGCTTGTACTGTTCTATCGTATCACACACAAAACATTCTCTCTGACAAACACTGTGTGATCAGGCTGAGGGGGAGTAATTGTACGATTGTAATCTTTGAGTTAATGAAAGCATTCGATCTAAAAACATTTACTCTCTTGTTTTGATTTACAGTTTATTATTCCGCTGCACTTTCATTCTATTTTCATTTCATTATTTCCATCATTTAGTTAAACAATCAAAACAAACAAACTCAGATCCTAACACTAAGCATTTACTCGCACCTCACACAACTATGGTATGTGTCTCATCTACATGTTTCACCTCAAGCAGGTGGAAGCCTAGGTGTACTTTTTAAAACCGTATGTCATCTTTTAAAAAAATGATGGTTAAATAGACCGTCTTTTCTTGTTTTTTCCCTTACCATCTCCTGCACAAAGATTGCAAATTGCGGCAATGACAATCGGGGATGTCCTCTGGTAGTCATGCAACAAAAAGTGAATGTAGACGCGTAGTACAACAGATCCTTAACAAGTTCCTTGGTATATTCTGTTGGAATTTTTAATATTTTGAATGGATATTTAATTAACAAAATTTATTAATTAATGTATTCATAATGTGAATTGAAGGAAAACTCTTGAGTAGAGTTTTTGATTTCACTTGATTAACTTTTATTAGAGTAATTAAGTCTCTAATTAAAGAGAAAGACTCTTCACTCATCCTCAACTCTTGTATAAATACTAGGCTATGTGTCTTATTTGATACTAGAGAAAATAACATACTTGAATACATGAAGGGCTCTTGATATGTTGAGTACATAGAGATGAATACTTTCTACCAAATTCCATAAGTTCTAACACTACAATTTACCTGGTGTAACCTCGGGCGCGTAGCCTTCTCCGGTAGTACAGACTGCTTCGGCTGTTATACCATGGGAGACAGACGCGTTGTCATTAGTAGAGGCATGAAATCTGTTTTAAGGGAAGCGTGTTGAACACGTGCCTCAGCCACAACCGTCAACATTAGTTTGCTTATTCTTGCAGCCAAGAAGGATCATACAAAAGGACGCGGTTCAAGTCCTTGTTAAAGACGAAGCAGAAATCACATAAGAAGACGCGGTTGAAGCTCTTGATGAAAACTTCGGTTTGACTCATTTTATGTTGTATTTGATATTATTTTCATTTGAATTTGTATACGGTATGTGTACTACGATTTCCCAAAATTGTATAAAGAGAGTATCTTTATTATTTTATTAATGTTATTTTAATAAAATTGTGACCCTTGTTGCTACAATCTTAAAACAGATTTCGTGAGATTGTTGCTACAATCTTAAAACCTTTTTCATAAGGATTTTGGGTTCACGAAATGGTTTAAATAAAAAAATATTTTAGAGATTTTTGTATAATCTTGTGAATATTTTTTTTTGGGAAATATGTATGTAGTACAATTTGTTGGGTTTGGATTTATAGAGATTGTGGTATAATATTAAATCCTACACCGTGATACAAAACAATTGGTTTTGATTCAACCATTTGGTTTTAAACGATCTTAATAGTGATTTTTATAACATGTGTGTTATACCGAGTTTATTGGTGTAAACCATACGTTTTTTTTTTTTTGTAAACGTTAAATTCCACAACGTTCGCGTAGGACTTGGTTTAATTTATAAACAATACGTTTTTTGTAAACGTTTCATTTTCTAACATGTGTGTTAGAAATGATTATATTAGAAAAAATATATTGATTTGAGAAGTTTGTCTAAGCGTCTCGTTTCTTATAATGGGTGTTGGAAATAGTTTATTTTGATAAACTAAAAAGCCTTATAATGATTTTTGTAATCATTTATTTCTAACGAGCATGTTAGAACCGGTTTGTTTTATGCAAACCGATAAGTGTTATAACGATTTTTGTAATCGATAATGTCTAACGAGCATGTTAGAATACTTCATTAGAAGTTATTGTGGAAATTCACAAGTGTGAAATTTAACATATGGAAGAAATATATGTTAATACAAATCTCTAATGAATCGGGCAAGATTTGTTCCAAAAGTACCATTAGAAATGGAGGACATGTTAATATGTCTACCACCTTCAAGTTGTTGGAAGTATGTAAAGGTTTTAACCTTTAAATTGGGAGAGTGTCCTAAATATACATAGCTTTCAAAGAAAACGACAAGGCATGTCACTTAAAGACACAATTTTGAAGTTGGTTTGTTGAGAGTGAATCTAAGTGATTTCATATCAACATAAAAGTGATTGTACACTTATACTATTTATACCTTTTGTGGGTGATGAATGTGTTCACCAAAGTTACTCGAGATAAAACTTATAGTCAAGTACTTATAAGTTAATGGTGAAGCCTTTGACATCAAAGGCAAAAATGTTATATTCTTAGACTGAATAATGGAAAATGCATGTTTATGTAACATACATATGTGACTATATGATCTCATGGTCAGGTCTAAAATAAGAATGAATGTTTCTAAGAGATAATGAGTTAATTTATATGCTCTATGGAGATTAAATTAACTTTAAACATTCAAATTATAAGATGTCATGAGATTGAATTTGGTGTATAACAAAGTCTAAAAGTATAAATTCATTCAATCTATTGGAATATCTCGAGAAAAACCGATTAACTATATCAGATAATGAATCAATTCGGTTTTATAAGTGTAGTGAGGAGAACTCATACACACGTAAGTGTTGGCATCTCACGCTAAGGCATATTTCGTCTTGTTTAGATTTAAAAACTCTTGTGCCCAAGTGGAGTATGAGGTGTAAAGTATACTTGAACGACTTAATTGGCACAAAGATATAGATATTTGTTATCTAATCAAGGTGTCCAGTAGTCATCGTGAGTAGTATTACTTAAACTTGATCAAAGTGCAAGTAATGTGGGGGAGAGATTCATTTAAGAAACAACCATAGCTTTGTATAAATGGTGTTTGAGGAGTCTCTCAATCCATATAAAAATATGACATTTCTTTACCTTTATCTTGTGTTGGATTGTTTCAATCTAATAACGCTTAAATGTGGGGGGTAACTTGCATTTGATAATATGAAATCAATAAAGGTTATGGTTATAACGAGTCATCTGGTTGTTTAGACTCAAATGTCATAATGGTCATAAGGAGTTAATCTGGTTGATTAGACTCATATGCCAACTTGATAAGGAGTCAATCTAATTGATTAGACTCAGATGCCAACCGGTTGATATTAATGCCTGATGATTGAGCATACCAGCCATATGCATAATGAATATGTGTTCATATTGAAATAAGATTTTTTTTTAGTTTAAAAAGAAGACGTTATAACTAGATCAAAGTTTAGATCATGAGTTATAGTCTTACGAGTTGACAATAAGGCATGAATGACTTGCGAGTCGATAACACGTTAGTACAACTGATCTCAATTGCAAAATTATCAGTAGTGACTTGACGAAGTCAAAGATAGTCTTATGGATCCAACAACCTGAGGGTTGATGAGAGATCAAGTTGTGGAATGAGACTAAAGCCCATTGAAGAAGGTGTGTGAAGGAAACCTAACTTAGATGACTGGAGATCCCAAGATCTAAGTTCAATAGGACAACTAATTCATACGCCTAAGGGTGGTCACTGTGGGGGCATGGCTAATATGTGTAAGCCATTATATATGGTTATATATACCCCCTAAACTATAAAAGGGTGTTTAAATATGTCCTTGTCCATTCCTATAACATTCAGTGACAAATTGTGAGGATAAGCATAATATATGGTAAACGATGTGGGTAAATCATGGTAACCATAATGCTTTTAATGATTTGAGAAAAATCACCTATGTTAGAGAGAAGTGGGGTCGCTTCAAATGGAATTGGGGGCACAATTCCTAGAGCTCTCGCAGAACCAGGAAAGTGTTCCAGGACCATTATTGGACACGAAAGTGAGGGGATGGCCCGGATAAGGAGAGTATTGTGTGAAGTGTATTGTCGTCTACACAAACGGGGGTTTGTTCAAGGACATCGCGTCTACAAACTGCTAGGAGGCTAAGTATGCTTCACAAAGGAAGGTTCAAAGCTAATACCTACCTATCCTTCAATACTTAACTGTCGAGGTTGCATTGGAAATCTTGTGTGTTTTGATCAATCTCCATTCATGTGGGGGATTGTTGGAATTTTTAATATTTTGAATGGATATTTAATTAACAAAATTTATTAATTAATGTATTCATAATGTGAATTGAAGGAAAACTCTTGAGTAGAGTTTTTGATTTCACTTGATTAACTTTTATTAGAGTAATTAAGTCTCTAATTAAAGAGAAAGACTCTTCACTCATCCTCAACTCTTGTATAAATAATAGGCTATGTGTCTTATTTGATACTAGAGAAAATAACATACTTGAATACATGAAGGGCTCTTGATGTGTTGAGTACATAGAGATGAATACTTTCTACCAAATTCCATAAGTTCTAACACTACAATTTACCTGGTGTAACCTCGGGCGTGTAGCCTTCTCCGGCAGTACAGACTGCTTCGGCTGTTGTACCCTGGGAGACAGACGCGTTGTCTTTAGTAGAGGCGTGAAATCTGTTTTAAGGGAAGCGTGTTGAACACGTGCCTCAGCCACAACCGTCAACATTAGTTTGCTTATTCTTGCAGCCAAGAAGGATCATACAAAAGGACGCGGTTCAAGTCCTTGTTAAAGACGAAGCAGAAATCACATAAGAAGACGCGGTTGAAGCTCTTGATGAAAACTTCGGTTTGACTCATTTTATGTTGTATTTAAAATTATTTTCATTTGAATTTGTATACGGTATGTGTACTACGATTTCCCAAAATTGTATAAAGAGAGTATCTTTATTATTTTATTAATGTTATTTTAATAAAATTGTGACCCTTGTTGCTAGATATTCCATAAATTACAACAGGATCTTGCATCACATAATCCAACTTGCAAATAAAATTGGTTAATTTGGGTTGTTTTCATTTTAAATTGGTTAAACTCAATTAACTTAGCTAAAAGAGTGTTATTGTAATAATATTGGTACAAACAAATATAAATACAGAATGAGTAGAGACAAATGTCTCTTTCCCTCTTTCTTACAACTAAACAAGTTTCCATTTGATTAAGCAACAATCACTTCCGTGTTACTGTAATAATATTGGTACCCCTGAATATGTGCCTAAAACGGCATTCACTTCCGTGTAAATCCTTAGTCAGCAGTTCCTAGGTTTGTGGTTGCTTAGACATGTCCTGCCAAAAAAGAACAAGAAAACACCGATCACTAACACTACAAATTAGGGGTTATAAGAAGAAAAACTGAATAACTGAACCATAACCCAAATAAACAAAAACATTTAGTTGAAATATGAACTGCCTAAGATTCCAATGGTTCGGTAACAAGTTGTTGGTGCAAGTTTGTGATAGATACTCAAACGGATAAACAAACGCTCGGGATTATTGACAGAAGACTTTATATTGTTCGTGTCGTTAGAAGAACTTGTCTAAGTTAGTTCTAGAATATGTAATTAAGCTAGTCTTGTAAAAGCCCAACACAAACCCAGTTAAAAGCCCATGAGGATGCATGTATATAAGCAAATGATGCATGGGGTTTTAGGGGTTGGTTGGTTGGTCAATTGTTTTGTCATAGAGAGTTTGAGAGAGAGCTAGCTAGGATTACAAGTTCGGTGTAGTTTTTATTAATTGTTATCTGTGATTCGATTAATAAGAAAAGCATTAAAAAGTAATCTTGTGTTCTTTGTGTGATATCCACGGATCAAAGATATTCTGCGTCTAGGATTCGTGTTTGGTTTGATTGCAGAGAAGATCTCAAGGGAAAGGGACCTACAAGTGGTATCAGAGCTGATGGCGAATTGGATCTTGTAGCATATACAGATTCAGACTACGGAGGATGTAACCAGAATCGGAAGTCTACTACTAGTGGATGTTAATTTTTAGGAGGAAGACTCGTTTCCTGGCAGTGCAAAAAGCAGACTTCGGTGGCTGTTTCCACGTGTGAAGCAGAATACGTTGCTGTTGGTAGCTGTTGTTCGCAGGTTTTATGGATACAACAACAAATGCGGGATTACGGTTTGAATTTCACTCATACTCCTATACTTATTGATAATCAGGCCACCATTTCAATCATAGAAAATCCCAAAACAAAACATATAGACATAAGGCATCATTTCATAAGGGGTTGTTTTGAGAAAAAGATGATTTATTTGAAAAAGGTTGATACTTTGGATAACCCAGCTAATTTGTTCACAAAAGCTTTCGATAGAGCTCGGTTTGAACTGTTAGTGCAGCTGAACGGGATGAGAAACCCGGAATAACTTTTCGTTTTCTCATAAGTGCTGAAGCTTTTAGTTTTTAAGTTTTTAGTTAGTTTTTACTTTGTTTTTATTTGCTTCTGCTTGGTTTCGCAAAAAAAAAAAAAAAAAAACTATAGCAAATCTGGTACCTAATTGGAAATGATAGCACATTAGCTGTTGATTTTGTTATACTTAATAAAATTGAGTAGAAAAATTAAAGCTAAGTGTGGCTGCATCTTCATTATATGATGTACTGGTAGGCAATTATCACACGAATCCGGTTTGTTAATTGAAATAGAAATCTTAATTAATGTTGATTCTGTGGGACACAAGTCATTGGCGTATGATTTTATAGTCTTAAATCTTGCGTTGATAGCGTGTTACAAAATTCTGAGGTTTCAGGTTTTTAAATTGTTAAATTTATCCAAGGATGATCTGACTGGTCTTTTGCTGCATCCAGATACATGCTGACCTAGACTTTGTCAGAACATCTTAAAAGAGCATACGAAAAATGCCAAAACCCTCAAAGGCTAAAAGGCAATCACTCAAAAATGTCTAAAGAAGAAAATTCGTACCGCATAAAATGGTATTTGTGTTAACCCTGGTTGAGTACACGTTTGGTCACTTTGTTGCATCCAGAAATATGTAGACCTGTACACCATCGTGTCTCGTGCCTTGTAAACAACATGGATAATGGCAATTTACTCACCTGTTACGATGAACCTTTGTGCATGACTTGATCGCGGGGGTATGTGATGTCGTGGGTAACATAGATGATTCAGTTTAATACACTTAAATGTTAATATAGATTTGGAATCGTTAAGTGTTACATTGTTTATGTGGATACATAATACTGGTAATCGTCTTGGAATGCAGTCTTACACATTAAGAAGTTATTAAGAACATTAACTCAGTGTGACATCTCAATCTAGCTGATATGATCCTTTTAACCAGTGTCTGCTATAACAAAAAATAGAGTGTTTTTATGTTTGTACATAGTTTACTTAAATTGTCTTTACGTTCATTTATTTTACTTGTCAAAAAAATCCAAAAAGATTTTATTTTGCTTGAGGATTTGACGCACGAGAAACGGTTGTTCTGTGGTGGATCTGACTGTTTAGAAAATTTTGAAAGTTGTTTTTCTAAAACACTTAGAAAATTTTGCAAAACAACATATCTTTTGAAAGCTTATGAATTTTAACCGCAAAACAATTTTTGTCACATGTGGTTTATAGACTTTGTAAGTTTATATGTGTGATGATGGTTTACTCACAAGTTTGTTGAGTGTGACAGGTATTTTGATAATAATGATGGACGTGATGAGGTCTGAACCTCCTTTTGGACAAATTCATGTGATTCAAGAAATTTTTTGAAGAAACAGAGACAAGAAGACGACAAGACGCTGAAGTTCTAAACAACAGTTGCTGATTTTAGAAGACTTAGCAGCTCAGGGGGAGAAATATAGATCAGGAAGAAATATTCTATGTTTCAAGGGGAGTAAAAAGACTTCAGATCGAGTAATGCATTCGTGTAGACCTTAAGTGGAAGTTTTTACAATCCAAGCTTATTCTCATGGGGAGTTACTTAATTCTCAAGAGATGCTGAACATAAGAGAGTTGTTAAAGACTCAAGATCACAAGTTGAAGAAAAGAAGAGAAGTGATCTGCCAAGTTCTTCTAAATTACTTTGGTAGATAATCTCAAGATCAAGCTGTTGAAGACTAAAGACTTCAAGTGGAAGTCAATTAAAGATACTTTGAGATTTGAAAAATAATCTTAAAGAGCATCTGTCAAGGGGGAGTTTGTTGGTGCAAGTTTGTGACAGATACTCAAACGGATAAACAAACACTCGGGATTATTGACAGAAGACTTTATATTGTTCGTGTCGTTAGAAGAACTTGTCTAAGTTAGTTCTAGAATATGTAATTAAGCTAGTCTTGTAAAAGCCCAACACAAGCCCAGTTAAAAGCCCATGAGGATGCATGTATATAAGCAAATGATGCATGGGGTTTTAGGGGTTGGTTGGTTGGTCAATTGTTTTTTCATAGAGAGTTTGAGAGAGAGCTAGCTAGGATTACAAGTTCGGTGTAGTTCTTATTAATTGTTATCTGTGATTCGATTAATAAGAAAAGCATTAAAAAGTAATCTTGTGTTCTTTGTGTGATATCCACGGATCAAAGATATTCCGCTTCTAGGATTCGTGTTTGGTTTGATTGCAGAGAAGATCTCAAGGGAAAGGGGCCTGCACAAGTTTCTTGAAAATTAATATATATGGTTTGTTGATAAATAAGTGAACCAAACCAACAGTAAAAGCTGCCATTATATTTGTATTTTTTTTTATAAATGATAGGTTATGTCAAAATAATTTCTTTTATAACAATAATATTAGTTATTGTTTTTCTCTCCTTTATAAATAAAAAGTTTTGCTAATAACTTTGCTGAAATCATCTTAAATTCACTCATATACAAAGCCAATGATTAACTGATGGTCAACCAAACCATTTTTTATAATAACAAAAGTAACCAAACCATATATAACTAAAACTGATTGGTTCTGAAAAACTAAAACCGAAACATCCATTATAAATTCAGTTTTAGCATAGCCGAACCAACCCAACCCATGGATGGGTTTGAAAAACTAAAACCGAAAGACAATCCTCTCAAATAAGCTACTAACCAGTGGATGAAGGCATTCATCAGCATGTCCTCTCACAACCAAAAACCCACCATGTGTATTGGTATATGAAGCACATGAAACTGTGAATCATGTTGTGGCGCAGATTACTTTGTAAATGCGGTTTCATCTTGTTGTCAAACCAAAAATCAAAAACAAAAAAAGACGGTAAGTCGATGAATACTTCTGTTATAATCAAAACATCATTAACCTATTAAGTTCCATATACGAAAAGTTTGAGATTACCTTTCGAATTGATAGTAATTTTTGTGGTACTCTAAGGTAGTGCTTCGATTATCATCCCTCGTTATTTCTGCATCATCCTCTTCATACAAAGGTGGGGTTGGAACATACATAACTTGTTCATGGCATATAGTCTCTTGATAATTTTTTGAAGTATAGAAGATTCTTTCCGTTGCTTCTGTCAAAATATAATGAAATTCAAAGATCAAACTCACATTTATTAACACAAAAAAGATATAATTTAAGTGTGAATTAGAGGTAACATGAAAATATGAAGGTGAAGCAGTAAATAAAGTAGTCTACATTATAAAATTTGGTGAGTATTTCAATTGGGTTTTTCAATGGAATTGTAACTAAAGGGTCTTGTAACTTATGTAGCCTTGATTGGGTGATTATGGTTGGGTATTTATGAAGGGGTTAGAGTAATGTATATGGTGTATTAGATACATATACAATTGGCATTAGAAGTTGTACATGAGGGGCATAAATAGAAGAAAGTGATCAAATGTTAAAGACTTGTGAAGGGTCCTTTGAACTCCCATCTTAAAAGTTTGGTGAAATTACCTTATTGGACATCTTTGGTCCTTAATAAGGTAATAATAGAGATAATAATCACCCAATGGACACGTTAGTTTATATATGATCATTATCTTGAGTTTGTTAGCATTATAACAAGCTTTCATTGTATTATGTTTACATTACTACAATAATGAGACCATATGTACTTGGGAATATGTATAAACTGTGAATATATAGCATCTGGGATCGAGTTTATACGTTGCTCGTGATATTGGGGACTAAATGTTAGTCTCCAAAGTTCTTGTAAAGACCTTATTAAACACTATTAATTAATCTTAGGAGCTTGTTTGTAGATGGAGATTATGGATAAGTGTTTTTTTTTTTTTTTTTGTGTGTGTGTGTAATGCTTGCACTGAAAATACATTATTCGGAAAATCCAATTTACAATCGGTGAATATCTTCGACCAATTTTAGCAACCAATCACTATGTATTGCATAAAAACGTTATTCATACTTGTCGTCTTGTTTCTCTCTTTTCAATATCCATCCTCTCATCTACAATTAATGTGTTCAAAATGTGTTAATGATATACGCTACATTATACATGTTCTTTATGCATAACTAACGGGATTATATTGCAAATTATATGAGATTATGGTACTTATTCATTCATATTGTGAGTTTGCAGGTTTATATGGTATTCGGTATTCGTGAAGAGTTTGAATGAAAACCCGAAGAAAAGAGGCAAATTTGAGAAAAATAGTGCGGCACGAATAATGTGGACCTCAAAATGTCATATCTTGGGCTAGAAAATGAGTTATGAGTCCCACAATATATGAATCTGGATTGTTTCGACAATAGGGATCCAAATATTGGGTTTTGGGGCTTAATAAGGGTACATGCCATACTCCCTTAAGTGGCGTACGACCCGTACTCGACCTAAGCGATCCTATAAGCATAAAAACCCTAGATTTCACATATTTAAGCCACCATGACCTGGCCATAAAATGCTAAATTCGAACAGGGAAAATTACTAAACATTCAAGGAGTTATTTTCGAGGATCTTGGAGCATAAAGGAAGTTATCTTGAAGCCCGGATCGAGATCTATTACCCGATTAACGTGATTCGCATTAATCCACTTGGTTTATCATTTATCTTCATTTTGTATTCATTCTAGAGATGTTTGGTATTGATTTTATACTGTCCTTGATTATGTTTGGCTAAACTCTTGTAATCATTTATTGTAACACCCCTAAAAATTAACATAATTATGAACATAATTAACTTAATAATAATCTTAATACTAACTGGCCCAACCCTTTCGTAGCCCAAACTCTTGACTAGAAAGCCCAATAAGGAGATATTATGTAACCGGCCCAATGATAATATCCTAAATACCCAAATTGCGCCACTTGAGTGAAGCCCACTTATGTATAAAATGGAGAGTCGGCCCAAAGCCCCATTCGGTTGTATTACCCCTCGTCGCCAATCCTCTCCCTCATCCACATGTCCTCTCCTTTCACACTCAACTCTCCACGATTACCCTCACCTATCAAACCTAATCTATGTCTAATCATTATGCATGAACACACACTCCATCTAGTTTGTATATATAAGTGTGTGTAAACCGGTTGCCTCATCATCTTCCTTTCACTATCTCACCCTTAATACCCACACCGGAACCTACTCCGGTTAATCAGCGGCAATCAGAGAAGCTTCTAACAATCGGACCTAGTAAGTTCTAACCCAAAACCCACGTAGTATGAGTGCCTTTAGTTTAGTTTATTTATGCCTAAGCTGTAACGGCTATCTTTAGTTAGGATTCATAACATGAAAACAATGTTTGAACTTCTAACAGGAAATCAACAACACTCAAACCAATTAGCGACCTCTAAAAACAACCGGTGATCTTGAATTAGTGAGTGTATGTCTCCCCCGTTTTCATATTAACCTTTGTGGGGTGAATGCATGCTTGTCTCGTATCTAAATCTCCATTATTATGAATCGGATTCTATGCATGAGTGTGTATGTGTTCGCGGGTATCATATAATGTGTCATTCAACATTAGAAACTATTATGGGTGGATCCACTAGGATATTAATTCGTATAATTCTTGGCTCGAAGATGGGTTAAGAACCAACATTCTATCACTGATAAAGTGATACCATGAGTTGTATTATGATATTTGAATGACCGGTTGCATGTTGTTTATGAGTCGGCATCACTCACTAGTTGGATAAACTAACGTATCTTAAGCATGCGTTTCAGGAACTAAGTGATCACGGGGATGGGAACCTTGCAACTTCGTGTGTTACCATGGAAGAATGAACCGGAATCAATGTTTTGTTTATAAATAAATGTTGTTAAAAGTTGAACTATGAAAACTCCTATGTAATCATTTTTGGAAGTGTAATGGTTAAATGAAGTTTTATGTTATGAACTTGCATAATTGTGCTTCTAATGATGTATCAATCGGTAATGGCACGGATTAGAAAACCGGGTCGTTACATCTATGTATAGATGAATCTTGATTCGATTTGACTTTATCGTTTGACTTTATGTGTGATTTTAACTTTTAAGTAAAGATTTGTTATTATGAACTTATGATGTGTATAATTTGTAACACCCCAACCGATGGCGGAAACATCGAGGTGTCACGTAATGACGATTGTTTAAAAGCTCATGGTACTAAAGTGTAAATATTATTTAAATTCATGATTAAAGTCATACATCAAAGTCAAACCAATACATCAAGTTTCAAAGAAAAATGACACAACAAGCTTGTTTATTATGCCTAAGTGACAATCATCAACCGTGCCCTGAAACATGTACAAAAATAAAACGTCAACAATAATGCTGGTGAGTATACTTAGTTTGTGTACATATAATATAGGTATAAAAATGTTTTACAATTCAAGTGTCATGTTTCATTCAAGGCAATATGGTAAACACGTAAGCACACAATGCAAATCAAAATCTAACCTCTAGGATAACAAAGATTAAGAATAACCTAGGACTTCCCACACGCATAGGTACTTTCCTTCTCACACGCATATGTACTTTCCACTAGGTGGGACCTAGGACTTCCCTCTCACATTAGTACTTACCTTTCCCACATGCTTAGGTACTTTCCACTAGGTTCCTAAATGTATATGAATATGTTTATGTTTATGAATATGTTTATGTATATGTAATGATCACAAGTATACTATGTCTATGTCTAAGTATAAAACACACGAATTCAAAGCATAACACGTATATGAATTGTAAGAAATAAATGTTTATGATTATGTGCAAGTGTAAGTTTTATAGGTGTACATGTTTCACCCCAAAAGTGTAAAAAACCCAAAAGGGGGATAAGGTAATATGAATATTACCAATTGAATATTTAATTAAAAATAATATTAAGCTCGAATATCCAAAATAATATTTTAAAATATGATTAAGGTCTATGAACATGATTAGGTAATATGAATATTGCCAATTGAATATTTAATTAAAAAATATTTCAAAATAATTTATACAAAAGAAATTAGTTAATTACTTTAACTATAATTGTAAATAATTACAATTATTATAACTAATTGAAGAAATAATTATAAGTTTCACAAAAGAGTCAAACAAATCATGATTATGACTTTAAATTACGAATGTATTTATGTTTGATAAATCATTAAATTTATAAAACAGATGTTAAGTATTATGAATTAGTAAATGAGTTGTAATATTTAAATAAGTATAAATATAACTAAAATACAAGATATGGTTCAAAATGATATTTTTGTGAAAAATAAATAAAAATGCTGATGAAAAATGATCAAAATAACTTTTCCACAATTTTTCTTATTTTATCTGTATTTAAAATTGATTTATTGAATTTAAAATGTATTTAAATGATTAAAAATAAGAAAATACATTGAAGCTAAAAATTTCTAGTCCAATAAATTAGGATTGAGTATCTGATGTACAATAATAAGTCTACAAAAAGTTTGGTATTAAAATCATGTAAAATGATTTTTTATCAATTATTTATGATTAAAATGATTTAAATTAATAAAAATATGAAAATAAATTATTTTTTAGAAACTAAAAATATGGAAATTAAGTTTATGGTGTCAAGATGCTAAACCTAAATTTTTATAATTTTTGGACAAAAAATGAATTTATTATGAATATTCTAAGTTTATAATTATTATAAATGTTTATAATATGATTTTAAAAAATAGAATCCAAAAAGAAATGGGGGCCACCCAGGTTCGAACCTGGGTGGTCTTGTTTCAACACAAACATACAAACCACTAGACTAAGGGGTTGTTTGGCAACTTCTGAATGGGTAAGTGATGACACAGTAAGAGGTCTAAATGGTTAAGAGGTTCTGAATGGTTAAGTGCTGACACAGTAAGAGGTCTAAATGGTTAAGAGGTTCTGAATGGTTAAGTGCTGACTCAGTATGTGATGTTTGGTTGGACATCTGAATGTTTAATAAAAAAATTAACAATTTATTACACACACAACCCCTATTTCTCATTAACTCACGCAAACACACACACACACACACCTACACCTCTACTCTCTCCCCTGTTACTTTTCTTTCCTTTTCTTTAACCCATACAAACACACACACACACACACACCTCACCTCTGCTCTCTCCATGTTTCATTTTCTTTTCTTTTTTTTCTTAAACACACACAAACACACTTGGGTGGCGGCGGTTGTCGGAGCAGACGGAGAGGAGGGACTGATGAGGGTTGAGGAGGGTGGGTGGGGAGGAGCGGCGGCGGGTGAAGCAAGAAGGAGGAAGGAGGAGCAAGGTTGTTCATGTCTGAATCCAATCAGACTCGCCTCCAACGCTGGCCCGTTTAGAGCTTCAGTCAGACCATTTTTCGTTCAGAGCCAACCCAACCAAACAACCCCTCTTTTTCTCCTCTAATCGAATCAGACAATCTGTGTCTGACCGGGGGCATTCAGACCCAACCAAACAGCCCCTAAGTCCCATGTTTGATGATTTCATTGAAATGGAACTATATCTATATATTATATCTAAACTCATCTTCTTCCCCAAATAACTAGTCAAGAACCCTAACCCTAACCTCAAATTAATAAACCTGATACAAACAAGATTAAGCCATGAAACAATAGGGCTTTCAAAGAGAAATATATAAAGACTAAAACGCATCAAAAGATCGAACTTACAAAGTGTATAAGAGTCGAAAATGAAGGTGTTAAACCGTAAGAAAGATAGGCCGATTGGAAGTTGTCTTGACACGTTTATGATGTGTTTTTTGTGGGTTTGTGACGTAAAGGAGTGCAGAAACGATTTGGGACAATCACTTATATACAGATAACACCAAAAACGAAGCTTTGATTATTGACTTAATATCCGGTCGTTACCACCATAAAAACCTGATTGAACTCACCTTAATACACAGTTAATATTCGTTTTTATGATTGGAAATAGATAGTAACAAGTGGAGAAACGTTTTGGGATCATAAACGATTGAAATGAATCGTTTGAAAGTCGTTATGAAGTTCGCCGAAATTTTGGCCGGATCCGGTGAGGATCCTGGCCGGAAAAACGTTTTGGAGGGTTGTGGAAGTTTCAAAGTTTTAACTATCCAGCTTTGGCACAAAATGGTCCCTCCTTGACTAACTTATTTAGTTTTAATTTTTTTTTGTTTAACTTTTACCTTATAAAAACTAACTATCGTAACCATGTTTATCTTTAAATGTTTTTTAAACTTTTAGAAAGAACTTAAACCTTTTAAAACCTTATATTATTATACGTTCTAGTTGAGTCCAGAATACACATAAGATAAAAATACAATCATTTTCAAAAAAAAAAAAAAAAGTATAATGGTCAAAGTAACTCAAAATTTTATCAAGTTCGAAAACAATGGAAAGTACAAGGACTAGAATTGACAACTTGCTAAAAGATGAGGGGACGGATGTCACATAATTACATGTTAAGTACTGATTTTAAGATTATGTTCTGTGGTTGAATCGATCTTTCAATAAGGTATACTAGTTAGATTCGATTTCTCATATCCCTATATTTTATTAGTGTTCGCTAATCTAAAGCTTGAAACCTTGATCGGTAATAGACAACTTGGTAATATAATTGATAAAATATGTGAGCTACCTAAGGAAAGGATCTGGAAACTACTTATAGTTTTCTACATGGTTGATCTTGGTTAGTTCATAAGTGATAATGTTCGTTGGTCAGTCTCAAACCTAACCTAAAAGCCCTAATATAAGTGATCATAACATAAACTTGTTACTTTATTGTGGATTGTCTGTGTGTTTATAGCATAGCTATTTGAATTTTTGTGATTATCCTGGTGGGGCCTTAATCTATTTAGCATTTCACACAACTGCATAAAGTCACTATGGGTTGTCAATTCGGTCAAGAGGATTTAATACGTGTGTAGTTGTTTTCTCCATATGAGTTTCTTAAACTTTTCTGGCTGTTCTTAATTCTTTTATAGTTGTACTTTAATTTCTTACGTGCAATTCTTAGTTTCTTACGAACCATTTTGTTTACATCAATTAGATATTTACATGTGATTTATTAACCACTGTGTCCTCGGGATCGATACTTGGTTCTTGATATATATTTTATACGATAGCTACACTTGCCTTTTTTATGAATTTAAAACTTGTGTAATTGATTTATATTATTATACTAGGTTAGAGTCCCATGTGTACACGCGGTACATGTCCATGTCAAATGAAAAAAATTCTATAAAGATTGTAGTATGCAAATTTTATTTATTGAAAGTTACGTAATACAATTTGTATGATTTTTGGTTGATTGTAAATTATCATAAAAAAAGTTTAATGTTACCCAATCACAGATATATGAATCAACAAATGTTTGATTTGACGTGATTTAAAAACAAATAATGAAATGAATAAACATATATTTATTGTAACGACATGCAAATGAAGATTAAATTCAAAGTAAATAAATGTAGTTTAACAAATCATACAACCAAAAAATTATAAAAAAATTAAACGATTTATGCAAAATATGATCGCATACTTATTTACAAACTTCAAAATATTTTTTTATAGACAACATTTGCTATTTATTATTAACGTTGTCATCTTTATTCAATATTAGTATCTTTAGGTCATCTCTACTCTTGTCACTTGGCAGCGACATACAACTGCCCATGTGTAAAAACAGGATCTTTCAAATACAGACCTACCCTAAATAGGGTTTGTCCTTGACTCTTATTTATTGTCATTGCGAAACATAAAGTAAGAGGGAATTGTCTTCTGTTAAATCTGAAAGGAATCTTCTTATCAGATGGGGACAACCTAATTCTTTGGATAAAAGTTCGCATTCCAATGTTACTCCCTGAAATTATTTTAGTTTCTATTACACGGTTTGATATGGCAAGACGATTTGGAACTTGTGGCTTTGAAAAGAATTTATGTCTACTTATAGGATCCCTGAACCATTATAATAACAAAACAGTAAAATTTGTCAAAAAAAAAAAAAAAAAAACTCTGGTGAGGAAAAGAAAGACATTTGGCATTGTAACTGTATTATCATCAAGAATTTAAGGTAAATATATCCAGAAGACCCTGAACTATTTTGACGGTTTCACTCATAACCAATGACCTAAAAATCAAGCTAATTAACCACGGTAAAAAATCAATACTAAACCCATATGAGAAACTCGTTAGGAGTAAAGATAGCAACGTGGATGGGTTGAATAATATGTCAAAATGGAAGGCTTTTTATAGGGCAACCTTTTTTTCCATTTGACATGTTTCAATGCTTCCACAATCGGAATATTGTGTCTCGAACAATTCTGATCGAATAAGTCGGATTTATTTTATATAGTTGAATTATAAAAATGGAAGGATTGGTAATTTACGAGATTTGGTCAACGACGCTTAAAATTAGCACAATTATTGCAATCATGATGATGGTTAGCGTTTCATGACAATTAATTAAAGGACAATTCTTTGTAAACATAATATGATAACGTTAATCTGTCAAAGATATGATTGAAATTTATTTTATTAATATACAAATGCATGATTGATTTATTTTATTAATAGTAATAAAAACGTAATTTAAATATATTTAACAATAATAAAGAAGTAATTTATTTTATTAATTAGTGACAAAATTTATTTTATTAATATACAATTGAATGATTGATTGAATTTATTAATAGTAATAAAGACGTATTCTAAATCTATTTAACAATAATAATGACGTAAATTAATAATAGTAATAAAGACGTAATATTATTAATATGATTGAAAATTATTTTGAATATAGTATATATTTTAGGATACTGTTAATTACTAACAAAATTTATTTTATTAATATACAATTGAATGATTAAGGAATTTTAGGAATTTATCATTATTTACAAATGAATTTCAAGTAAATGCTAATTAATGTTTATAATTTTCGTAGTAATTATATGATATACATTTATCTCTGACAATAAAGTCTAATCATAATTTAAAAATTCTTATTAATGTCAATAAATAACATTAAAACTCTTAATAAACAACATTAAAACTGCTACAATCTCAATAAAACTTATTAATTGCAATAAAGTCCAATCAGAATTTAAAAATTCTTATTAATGTCAACAAATAACATTAAAACACTTAATAAATAATATTAAAACTGCTACAATCTCAATAATGAATCATTCAAATCAATGACATTAAAAAATCCGCGTTTCAAATTGACTTACACATCTTTAGTTATCATTATTAATTGTGATTGAAGTAATATAATTCTTTAACAAAAAAGTAAAATTTTGAAAATTTATATTATCATTTAATTTTGTTGTTAAAATACGTTCAAAATTGTCATTTGTAAGAAAAAAAATAGGTTCAAAATTGTCGTTTGATTAAGTATCAAAAATAAAGTCGGTCAACAATATTAAAACTAAATTCGTAATATTAGTAATATCAATAAATAAGATTAAAAGTCTTAATAAATAACATCAAAATCATAAACAATCATTTAAATCAATGACATTAAAATCATCCGCCTCTCAAACTATATTGATCACGGGCACCGTAACAAACCTATCTCAAGTATCATAACGAATAGATTTTTGTTCAAAATAGCGTGTTTTATGTGTCATAAATTATACTAATTAACAGTACCATACTGGTGATGAAATGAAATGAATCGATTGATGTTAGTACCGATGGTATTATCATAACTGGTATCGACATTCATTTTTATGGTTTTAATCGATGTAACACATATTGTATACTTATTTTTATATATGTTTATTTAAAAACGAAATGTCATAATTTAAATTAAAAATAATATGGGAGTCTTCTAACGTCGTTAAAGGGTGCAAAGAAATAGTTAGGAAGCAAAGAAAGTAGGAACCGGTCAATATCAATTAAAAAAAAAGACACCTCTGATGTAAATTCAAAGGGACTATTTCTGTATATATCTGTAAGTTCTAGGTAGCAAATGAAGAAAAACTAAAGTCAAAGAGCAGATATACGATGAAGAGAATCTATTACAGTTTTGTCAATTTCACACCGTGATTACCGTTTCACCCTCAATATCCCTCTCCACCTATCACGGGTGACGTCATTAGTACTACTGTTAATACTGTTATTTAAGAATTAAATTTTTGTTGCATTGTTCAGGTTGTTAGGGATTAAGGCCCCATCCCATTAAATCAATTTTGAAGGTAGTTGAATGTTCATATCATCTATTATCTATTAATATATATAAAAGAATTGAATATTGCTGACGTGGCGTGCAATGGTGCCTTCAACCTCTCCATGAAACTGCCACGTGGCATCATAATTGAAATATTTTAGTATTTTTTAATTATTTCCTTTTTTAATTAAATTGAGTTATTTTAGGAAAAAATAATTTAAAAATAAATTTAAAATTTTTTCTCTCATGTATCCTCCCATAATTTTTAAACGTTTATATCTTTTATATACGAGATTTTTTAAAGAAAAAAATTACACCAAATTAACGAGCGTTTTATTATCTTTCCAATGAGTACCATAGTGCTATATAAAAACGGAGAAAAAATCGACTATTTTTTGTGGGGTTTCGTTCATACAGGAAAAAAACACACAAAGTGTTCATGTTATTCATTAATCATGTTTTTTCTTTTAAACCAGGTTCTTATCTACGATGTTGAAAATCAACCCAATCGCCATGTTATCATTGGAATTTTACTAGGTATACTTCATCAAGAGAGGCTAGGAGAAAGAATTGCGCAACACGGCAACACATGGTGTCACCTTATAGCAAGGTTATTTTTTTATTTATTTAATTACAAGAGTAATAATTATTACTATTAGTATTAGTATTATTAGAATGGTTATATTTTTCAACCCCGTGACGCTCTCGGGATGACTTGATAGTTGCTGACGTGGCGTTCAATGGTGGTCTCAACCATCTCTTGATTATGCCACGTGGCATAATGAGATGCAATTGTTACAACTTCCAAATTAAGTGTTTGTTTAGTTGATTAGGTTAGGAATTATAAGAGTCATTAGAATGTGAGAAATTAAAGAGATGTGATGAGTTTTTGAATAGTTGTAGATTACATAAGTGATTCTTTAGATGATTACTGATTAGGTTTTAGATTAAGGAATATGAGTTATTACTGATTAGAATACTATGAACATGCAATGATTGAGAGATTTTGGGGTTAGTTAACTTGAGCCATTTGCAATAGGTTATCACGTAAAATAAGATTTTTCAACCCCGGGACCCTCCCGGGGTAATCAGCTAGTAACAATAATATAATAATTACAATCTTAACAGCTTAATCAATTATCTAATTGTGGTTTGTCGGGTATAATTTACACACTCTAAGCTTGAAATTTGAGTTTTACATAAAAAAATGTTTGTATTTGCTATTTATACTAATTTATAAAAAATAATTGTATATGCTCTAGCCACTCGCAAGTCTATTTCAAAGTTAAATATGATCTTTTCTACTTAAGAAAAGGTTTTAGGGATATGTTATGCCAGAGATAGGCAGCTATCCGGAGTGGGGGCGGGAAGGGGGGGGGGGGGGAACACCACCGCCGGTATGGCGTGGGGGGGGGGCAATTGCTTGGCGTGGGGCAAAGTGTGGGTGTACATGTGGCAATATTTGAGTGGTTGTGGGCTTGTGACCGTTTAAAAAAAAAAATTGACCGTTGGAGTATAGGTAACGGCTAGAATCAAAAAAAAATTTTATTATATATTGAAGAAACAAATAACCTCGTCACCGATTAGGGATGATAAGGTTATCAGCCGCTATAGAGTTGATCCTTCACTAACAGCTACGGCTTGGAGATACCTGCAAATAAGAGTGAAAGTATGGGTGTGGAGACGACTACTCGAAGTAGTTGTTTATGACAAAAACGGGGTGAATGGGGATACTATCTAGTGTGATAGCTCTCCAGGTCAGTAGAAAGTGTCCTCTCCCATTCGGGATGTGATCCCTTTTATAGGAGAGTCCGTATGCCACCATTACCCAAGTCCTAACCGTGGTTAGGTTGTCTCCATCACCCTTAATTAAGTCAATAAGGTGATATATGGAAAGCTAGATTGAAGGGAATAGTGGAATCGAGTACCGCCTTAACTGGCATGGTTACGTGATTCATGCATGGCTATTGACCATGCATGATATTCGCCTTGACCGGTCCTTGACTGTTGACTGTGCATTTAATTAGCTTTGACCAAATCCTGCGCATGTCTTTCTTCCGCGCGCTAGTATTGTTCCGGGTTTGGGTATGCGGAATGGTCTATTTAGTACCCAATCCCATCAAGTCCCCCCAGTCCAGTGTGTCTCTCATCTTAGATGTGAGGGATGCTGGACTAATCTCTAGTGGTTTATTGTCTTTGGTCTTTTTCCTGCGTATTCAATTTGCGTTTGTCGTGAGTATAATGCGGAGAACGGGTTTGAATTTTACGTCATTTGTCCGCATTGGTGGGACACGTCAGTTTTGCATGTGTGGACAGGTGTCATTTCCCCCTTGTGTTTGAAAATTTGTGGACCTTATGGCGAGTGGTGTTGACATGACCTCTGTCTACTGGGACGTGTGCAGAGACGTGTGACCGGCGGTTGTCAGGCGAGTGGGCGCGTGAGGCGCGTGTGACGCCTGTTTGTTTTCCAGTCCACACGTGTCTATCAAGCGTGGAGTTATTCCTGCACCCTTTCAATGGATGGTGCTTGGTTTGAGAGAGAAAATTGCTGAGTTCCCCCCCATGGTGGGTTATAAGGATCAAGATTGGTACAAAACACTGTGTGATCATGCTATTCCACTTATGATGGATGAATGTCCTGAGAGTGTTTTGAACTTGTTGGGGATTAGCCTTATTATTCCTGAGGGTCAAGACCCGAATCCTTCAAAAGGTATCTGGGTTATATTTGTATTTTGTCTCACGCGTATGCTTTTGCGTTATTCCTCATATGTTTCCTTGTGTATCTAGATGTCTCGTTGTTTCAATTGTTCGCTAAGCGTGGTGCAGCGGACGTGCCGTATACTCCGGTTGTTGCCGGTGTTCCCCCCTTGTCTGAGAGGATTAGTGGGAACTTTTTGCATCCCAATTTTATAGATCCCCCCAAGCAGTATGTTCGAACAGGTATGTCGCTTTTCTTTTTTTTTTCTGTCCTTTTTGGTGTTCATTTTATGCCTTATGTATGCGAAGGAAGCGCACTTGGTACGCGGTCTGCGTACTGATTCAGCGCGTTCTTCGTGTTAGGTGCGGGTATACAACTCCGCAGGAAAGTTCATGACGATGTTGAGGAAGTTACTTCGGAGCGCAAGGAGTCCCTTGGTTAGTCCTCATAAATTTTTAACTTGTTTCTTACGTATATGTTAACTTGATACAGATGTGGTTACCGCGCCAGGCACAAGCACTACTACTAGGAAGCGTGCTGTGGCTAGTAAGAGAACCAAGCCACCTGCCGCGCCCATCATTGTGGAGGAGGTCGATGAAGACCTGACTGAGTCTGATACGGAAATTGAGCACAAGCGCCCCAGGCGGTCTTCTCCAACCCGAGAATCAAGTGGTGTTGCTGAGGATCTATATCAGCAGAGGATTACTGAGTTGAATCAGAAGCAAGTGCAAGTTCCGCAATCCTCTATTGCGGGTTTGGATGTTACTTCACCTGGGCCTATTTCTGCGGTGCCGGTGAATGTATTCAAACCGTTGGCGTGGCCGTCTACGGACAAGTTGGATATCCCGGTGAAGCCTCCGCCTGTGCGCGAGAACTTGCCAATGAAGACTCTAAGGCATTTGTCTGGTACACATGCTTTTCTTACCCTTTTACTGCGCTTGTGATAAATGTGTTGAAGTGTTGTGAGCAGCATTTTATGTAGGGCAACATCCTTTTGCAGAATCACGGAAGAAGCATTCATCCCTATTGAAGGAAGTGTCTACCTCTATTCCACCAAGTGATGTGACCGAGCCAGAGATGCCGGTTATTGTTGAGACAACCGGTGGTGAGAAGTCTTGTTCTCAAACCACTCTTGTCCCGGAGGACTTAGGTGTGCAAGTGGAGAAAGAAGTGGTGCAGCAAGAAGGGCTTGTTCAAGCTGAAATAGTGACTGATGCTGAGAATGATGCTAGCAAGCTGGTGAATGAGTCTGTAACACCTAATTTGGAGACTGGTCATCTTGATTTGACGGAACCTACACATGAGCCAAGTTCGTCTCAAGGATTTGAAGCAGCGCTTGAGACTCAGAAGGTTGATGAGCTTGTAGCTGAGAATCCGTCCAACTTCCATCGCACAGTGGTTGATTCTACCATTGTTTACACCGACGTCTCCTCCGGTGGTGGTAGTAGCTCTGGTCATAGGCGAAGAGCGTTTTCCTCTCGTCCTTCTGAATCATCAAGGCCGTATCAGCCCCGCTGGGATATCATGGACACAACTCGCTTTACGAATGCGCTTGATGCGCAGGAGTTTGTTATGATGTCTGTTCCTCCCGCGGAGCGTGACTATCAGGATAGCGTTGACCGTCGCTCTTTATTCATTGATATGGCTATGAATCTCTCTCTTGGTGTCAGCGGTCTAGGATCCCTTATCAGACGTGAAAATGAGTTCCAAAGAGATTACCAGAATTTAAAAGATTCTGAAGCTGCGCTTTTGGGTCGGGAAGAGGAGTTCCAGCGTGCTCGTCATGACGTGCGCGCTGAGATTGAGCATCACCAGAAAGTTGCTCGTGATGCCCTTCAAGAGTTGGAGAGATTAAAGAAGGAGAAGGCTGACGCGTCTCATGCTTGGTCAGTTGCTTGCAAAAGGACAAACATTGAAACTGAACAGCTGCGGTCTTCCATTAAAGATTTAAAACTTGAGAATTCTAACTTGAGGAAGGAGATGGAGCAAACTCAAGCAGCATTCGAAGGAAAACAAACTGAGCTTGCTGATGTTATTAAAAAATACAATTCTCAACATGATGATCTTATTCGCGCAACTGCCTCCTTATCTGATGCGGAGGCCAAGATGGAGAAATTGACTTTGGAGAATGCCCAGATCCAGGAAGAGAAGGCCTTAGCGGAGTCTTCATGTACGCAGGCTAAAGTGGAGTTAGACAAAGTGCAGGTTTTGTTTCATGACGCCACTGATCTAGCCGTGGCTGCGAACGAGAGGATTGCCTGGCTGATGGGTGATGGAGTTGCTGGGGTACGTTAAAACTTTTGTAGCTTCTCTATCTTGAAATGTGTTTTATATGCTCATTATTATTTTGCGCAGGTATTCAAACGTGTCTGGAATGATCCTGCGCTGACGGAAGTGATTGCGCGTATATCAAGTTCATCTGTGAAGCAGGGCATTAAGGTTGGTTTCTCTGAAGGCTTCGATCATTGCGCTGAAGGCAAAGGAAGGGAATCTGGTCCCTATGAGAATGAAGTATATGATGATGAGTTGCTCAAAGCCTACGACGATTATGAGCACTTGAAGTTTGAAGTCTTTGACCTGTTAGAGGCATGCGCGAAGACTGATGACCCTGCTGGAGAGTTGCGCAACTATTTCATCAAATCTGATCGTCTTGGTGCGGAGCTTGCTGAGAAGGCGCAGACGGAAGGTAAAGGTAAGGCTGTGGCTACTGATGCGGGAGCTGGAACATCCTCCACTGCTGAAGGAAAGCGCGCAGAGGGCGCTGGGAATGACGACATCTCCCAATATTTGAACCTTTAGTTTGATTTGTTTATGAACAATTTTGATGTATTGTGGTTTGCATGTCTTTGTTTGAACTCTTTGATTATCGTGTATGTTAAACAGTGCACCTCCCTATGATTTTATGTTCCACGTGTGCATGGTGATCATTAGGTGATGTCATCTGATGTGCTTCTGACGCAGGTGACTGTCAGTCTGCCCTTTGAAGTGACTGTTAGGAAGGCGGTGACAGGCCGCCTGTCAGTCTTCCCTAGGTACTCGAGTGGATTACCATTAATGGTAATTAATGATGGTAATCTCTCTCCTCTATATATAGTAAGCATGATCATCAGAATAATTTATACCTTTATAGAATTTTCACCACTTTCTCTGAAAAAATGGCCTTCATAGTTTCTAGCAGTATTCTGAATGTCAAAGAGATTTTGGCAGTGCAGGGTATTACCCTCTTGTCTTCTTATCCCGATCGTCATTGTACTTCTACTGAAGCCCTTGATCGTTTAGCAGACCACTGTTCATACTTGTTGTCCCAGGAGGACATGCGTCCAGATCATCTGGATGATCAAGGTACTGTTGATGGAAAACCCTTGAAGATGAAGAAGTTATCTGAACTAGGAGATGTGAAGAAGAAGAAAAAGAAGAGGTCTTCCAAGAAGGCTACATGTTAAGATGTGAATATCCTATGTGGGAGTCTTCAAGTGAAGCTGTGTTTATCCTTCCTTTTTTTTTTTTTTTTTTTTTTTTTTTTGAGTGATTGTGATCACTGTGTCATGGGGTTTTAGTATTTGGGTCCCCTCTTGTTTTAGTGAATATCGTCTGTGATTTTTGGGATGTAATCTGCATATGCTAGCCACCAGTTTGTATAAAAATGCTTTTATTGCAAATGTGAATTAACTTTTTGGAAATCAATTCCTTATTACATGCTCATTGTAGTTTGTTACATGTAACATATACGTAACTGGGCTGCATTCCAGGTGCGGGGAATTGGTGAACCGTCTAGTCGTTCCAAAGCGTATGCCCCTTTTCCCAGTACTTCTTGAACCTTGTAAGGCCCCTCCCAAGTTGGGGCCAGCTTTCCTGGTTTTTCTGCATTTGAGGCTTCATTACTGCGGAAAACGAAATCACCCACGCGGAAAGTTTGTTCCCTGACTCGCGCATTATAATATTTCTCCAACTGTCTCTTGTATGCGGCTTCCCGTACATGAGCTGAGTCTCTTCGTTCGTCCAAGAAATCTAGATTCATACGCAGTTCCTTGTCATTATCGATTGACTCCGCAAGCAAGACTCTTGGGGAAGGATTTGTAACTTCTGTTGGGATGACTGCTTCAGTTCCGTAAGTTAGGCTGAATGGTGTTTCCCCATTACTTGTTTTGGGGAGTGTGCGGTGGGCCCAAAGGACATGTGGTAGTTCATCAACCCAACCGCTGCGCTTTGTTCCCAAGCGCGTTTTGATCCCCTCTACAATGCTTCTGTTTGCCCTTTCAACCTGTCCGTTTCCTTGGGGGTGTGCCACAGAAGTGAAGATTTGCTTGATTTTCATAGAATGAAGCCATTCTTGTAAGTGCTGGTCCGTGAATTGCGTTCCGTTGTCACTCACAATCTCCATGGGTAGTCCAAATCTGCAAATTATGAACTCCCATATGAATTTCTTGATATTGCGCCCGTCGATCGTGGCCAACGTCTTTGCTTCTACCCACTTGGTGAAGTAGTCAATAGCGACCAATAGGTATTTTACATTGCCAGGCGCAGTGGGAAAAGGTCCCACTAAATCTATGGCCCATTTTTGAAATGGCCATGCTGCAGTGACCGGCACCAGATTATTCTTTGGCCTGAGTGTTCCTGGTGCATGTCTTTGACATGCGTCACATTTCCGCAACTCTTTGACTGCGTCAAGGTGCATTCCAGGCCAAAAGTACCCAGCGTTCATAAGTTTCGCAACGACCATGCGAGGTCCTGCATGTAGTCCGCATGTACCCTCATGAATGTCTCGAATCAGGTATGTTGCTTCTGCGGAATCAACGCATCTGAGCAATGGCCCAAGGTAGGATCGCCGATACAGGATGCCATTATTCACCTCGTAGTGCAAAGACTTGTGTTGCAATTTCCTTGCTTCCGCTTTGTCTTCTGGGAGAACTCCCTTGGTTATGAAAGCCATTATCGGAGTAATCCAGGATTCTTTACCAGTTTGGATTACATTCACCTGTTTTGACGGAACGGATGGTTTGGCCAGCTTTTCAACTCGGATGTCTTTTGCCATGTGGTCGAATGCGGTTGACGCCATTTTACTCAATGCGTCGGCTGGTTTGTTTTGACTTCTGCGGACATGGATGACTTTGCAGTAATGGAAGTCTTTCATTAATTCCTTGGTATGCTGCAAGTACAGGACCATGGTTGGTTCCCTTGCTTCATACGTGCCATCGATGTGATTGGCTACTAACATTGAATCCACGTGTGCTTCAATGTGTTGTGCGCCCATCTTTTTCGCAATCCGCAATCCGGCAAGCAGAGCTTCGTACTCTGCTTCATTGTTTGTTGTTTGGAACTCAAGCCGTATTGCGTATGTGTATTCTTTTCCCTCTGGTGTTATTAGGCGGAGGCCTGCGCCCGCGCCTTCATCGTTACAGGCTCCGTCGGTATACAACTTCCATACCTGTGTTCCATCGGGTGTGACGGAATTGGATGCTGCCTCTTTGGTGCATTCCTCGATTTTATCTTCTGGGACTTCTGTTAGGAAGTCTGCGAGGACCTGTCCCTTGAAGGAGGGTCTTGTCTTGTACGAAATTGAGTGTTCCCCCAGCTCTATTGCCCATTTTGCCAAGCGTCCGGAGAGTTCTGGTTTCCGCAAGATGTCATTGATCCGGAAGTCTGTGAGGACGTTGATTGGATGTCCTTGAAAATACCTCCGCAGTCTTCTTGACGCGTAGACTAGTGCCAAGACCAATTTTTCCATTGTCGAGTATCGTGTTTCAGCATCTAGAAGCATGCGGCTAACATAGTAGATTGGGGTTTGGACCCCTTTCCGATCAACCATGAGAACTGCCCCGATAGCCTTGTCTGTTACGGACAAATACAAGGTGAGTGGTTCCTTTGGTAATGGAGCTGTGAGTGTCGGCAGGTTGCCCAGGCACGTCTTCATTTCTTGGAATGCATTTTCTGCTTCCTTCGTCCAGTTGAAATTGGACTTCTTTAAACAATTCTTCAGCGTGTCTACGAAAGGAAAAGACTTGGACGCATAGTTTGACAGGAACCTGTTCAAAGCTACCAGCCGTCCCATTAACGTCTGCACTTCCTTGATTGAGGATGGTGAAGGCATCCGTTCGATTGCTTGAACCTTCTCTGGATTTGGACGAAATCCATCTTTTGTTACCAGCACGCCGAGAAACTTTCCTTCCTCCATTCCGAAGGAACATTTCCCCGGATTAAGCTTCATCCGCACACTTCGTAGCTGATCAAATGTTTTCTGTATGTCTAGTAACATTTGATCTTCCTCCCTGCTCTTGATCACCAAGTCGTCGACATATACCTCTAAGTTTACACCAATTTGTTTGACGAAAGCGGTGTCCATTAGTCTTTGGTATGTTGCCCCTGCATTTTTTAGCCCAAACGGCATTTTGGTGTAGCAGAAGGTACCCATGTCTGTGCGGAAAGCAGTTTTATCCTCGTCTTCTTTGGCCATTTGTATTTGATGATAGCCCTTGTAAGCATCGAGGAAGCATTTGAATCTGTACGGCGCCAGAGAATCGACTTTTAGGTCGATTTCAGGCAGTGGGTAACAGTCCTTTGGGCATGCCTTGTTTAAATCTTTATAGTCGACGCACATGCGCCATGTGCCATTAGACTTCCCTACCATAACCGGGTTTGCTACCCACGTTTGGTATTTGCTTTTGCGCAGTATGCCGGCCTTCAAGAGTTCTTCTACTTGATCGTTCATCGCCTTTGTTTTTTCTGGCCCCATGCTTCGTTTCTTCTGAACAACAGGCTCTGCGTTCTTGTAAACATTAAGCCTGTGCTCCGCGACGTGTCGTGGGACACCGACCATGTCTGATGGTTTGAACGCGAAGATGTCCATGTTTTTTGTCAGCAGCTGTTTCAAATGAGTGCGGATGGGGTCAGAAATTGCATGGCCGATGACAACTGTTTGTTCCGGGAATAGAGGGTTAATAACCCATTTTTCCGGTTCGGTCCGAACAGTTGATTTTGCTTGCTTTGAAGGCCTGGATGTTTCTGTTGCGTGACACGTTTTATTTCCCCTGATGAACGCGACTCCTGTTCGCGTTGGGAAACCCATCATCTGGTGAGGTGTAGAAGCATTGCAGTTGAACTTTGCCAATCCCTCTCGACCTAGGAGGATGTCGTGTGAAGAATTGACTGGAAGTATGGTGAAGTCGCACGTTTCGGTGCGTGAATGTTTCCCGTCAGAGAGTGTTACCGGGAAAGTCAGCGTGCCCAATGGGTAAATGGATTCATGAATGAAACCGGATATCGGTTCCGTTGTTGGGACTACCCTCTTTTTGTCTTCATCATCCAGCTGGTCAAAACACTGTTGGTACATGATATCGGTGCTGCTGCCATTATCTAGAAACATGTATCGTGTTCGATAATGGCCAACAACACCTGTTATGATTAATGGAGCTGTAGAGCATGCTCCGCCTCTTACCCTTGGCATAATCACCTGTTCTTCCTTCCAAGAATCGTTTTTTGCTTCGATGAAGGTACGCTTATGGCTTGCGCTCCTATGTATCATGTTGCATGCGTTGCGGGAGCCGCTGTAGACGTGATGTGCATTGAGATTGCGTATCTTCTTTTGGGAGGGTTCTCCTGCCTCTGTGTTGTCCCTCTGCTTTCTTCTCATGTTTTTAACAAGATGTGTCAATTGACCAGACTTGATTGCATTTTCGATTTCCATTTTTAAGCTATAACAATTATCCGTCATGTGACCGTGATCTTCGTGGTATTCACAGTACTTTGACCTGTCCACGTTTTTCCTGTCGCTGCGAAGCTCTTGTGGTTTTGGAAATTGAATTTGTTCTGTTTTCAACACCTCAGATGGTGTTTTGGACAGTGGTGTCCAATCAAAGTTCTTCTTTGAATGTCCTTTGTTGTCACGGGGTCCTCTGGAGCTCAGCATGTTTCTTGCGTCTTGTGAGGAAGAATATTTTCCCTCCTCAGCTGCGCCTGAGATTCTTGACCAAACGGACTGCTTGCTTTTTCCTCTATTATTTGATGGTCCGTGATGACTATTGCCCTGCTGTGTGTTTTTGTTGCGCTGGAAAGAGCGCTCTGAAGATGCGTAGACTTTGGCAGCTTCGATTACTTCATCCCAGGCTTCTGATACGCCGTCTTTGCCGGTTAAGCATCTCATTAGATCATCATTTTTTACCCCGTGTATGAAGGCTGCGCGGGTAAGTTCTTCTCCGCATCCCAGTTGGAGTGCCTCTTTGTTGTATCTGACTATATAGTCTTCCAAAGACTCATTGTCGTTGCGCGAACACAAAAGGATATGGGCTTTGTCCTTCTTGTGCTTGCGCAAATGAGAGAAATGGTTTTTGAACTTCCTTATTAAGTCATCGAAGTCAACGAGACTCCCGACTGGCAAACTTTCGTACCAAATTCTAGCTGCCCCGGTTAAAGTTTGGACGAACAAGTGACACCAGGCTTGCACTGGCCATAATTTGGAGCTGCCAGCACAATCGAATGCGTGCAGGTGATCATCAGGATCACGCAGGCCATCAAATCTTCCGATGGTACTTGGTAATTTACATTCTTGTGGCATCGGTGCCTCTGCGATTCTTGCGCAGAACTTCGAACGTTCTGCGAAGGTTTTTGGTCTGTACGGCTTGTACAGATCATCATCTTTGGGAGCCAGACTGCTGGCAGCAGTTTTGGAATGTTGTCTCTTGTTCGTGTCATGATACACTTCGTCCTCGGATTCGTAGCCGTCTGGTTCACCGTTCAGGTTGACGGGGTCCTGGCCGTGAGTACTTCTACCACGGCCTCCACCACGTACCGCCTGACGGTGTCCCTTTATGTGACGGCCACTGTTGTTCTTCTGTGGGGATTCTGAATCATCCCCGCTTAGGTCGAAACTCAACGCCTTTTGAGTCTTAAGTTTTGCTTGCTTCATTACCATCTTCTGGTATTCAGCAATCGTTTTTGAGTTTTGTTGGGCCAACCATTCGTCCGGGTCAACCGAAGAAAGGTTGTCCTGTGCCTTTTTCCCTCCACTTGTTCCTCCCTTTGTTGGGTGGAATTGGAATGTGGAAGTTTGTTGCCTCAGGGCCACATTCTTGGTGATTGTGTTTGGTGTTACGTCTTGAATTTCTTCGTTGACTGTGGCCTCGGCATCAATGTTGTTGTTCCCATCCTTTGAGAAAGCCATTGTGCTAGTTTGAAAGATTGGTGTAACCGTAACGGATGGCGCCAATGAAGAAACAAATAACCTCGTCACCGATTAGGGATGATAAGGTTATCAGCCGCTATAGAGTTGATCCTTCACTAACAGCTACGGCTTGGAGATACCTGCAAATAAGAGTGAAAGTATGGGTGTGGAGACGACTACTCGAAGTAGTTGTTTATGACAAAAACGGGGTGAATGGGGATACTATCTAGTGTGATAGCTCTCCAGGTCAGTAGAAAGTGTCCTCTCCCATTCGGGATGTGATCCCTTTTATAGGAGAGTCCGTATGCCACCATTACCCAAGTCCTAACCGTGGTTAGGTTGTCTCCATCACCCTTAATTAAGTCAATAAGGTGATATATGGAAAGCTAGATTGAAGGGAATAGTGGAATCGAGTACCGCCTTAACTGGCATGGTTACGTGATTCATGCATGGCTATTGACCATGCATGATATTCGCCTTGACCGGTCCTTGACTGTTGACTGTGCATTTAATTAGCTTTGACCAAATCCTGCGCATGTCTTTCTTCCGCGCGCTAGTATTGTTCCGGGTTTGGGTATGCGGAATGGTCTATTTAGTACCCAATCCCATCATATATATATATATATAACAATACCCTCTTCTACACAAACACACCCTCTTTTTTTCATAAAATCCTCTCCAAACTATCATATTTTTTTAAAAAAAAATTGCAAGATGCCGGGAGACTCTTCGAGTTCAGACGATATGTTTGATCAACTCGCTTTGGATGACTTGGGCGAAGGTGCCGCAGAGTTGTTAATGGCGAGCGTTCAGAAAGTCGTTAAAGCTATAGCGGACGACGAAGAGACCTCCGAACCACCCAAGCGTAGAAAGTATATAGTTCGTGAACGACAAACCGCAAATGAGTCATTGGTACGTGATTACTTCTCACCCGAATCAACATACGATGAAAAAAGTTTTAGGCGGCGTTTTCGTATGAGTCGTAATTTATTTTTAAGAATAACAAATGATTTAGAAAATAATTATGAATATTTCAAACAAAGGCCCGATGCACGTGGTCAGTTGGGATTTACCGCGATGCAAAAGGTCACAGCCGCGCTTAGATCATTGGCTTACGGAACCAGTTCCGACATAATGGATGACTATCTAAGGATGGTCGAGCGAACGGCTAGAGAAAGTACTCAGTTTTTTTTGTGCGGGCGTCATTGAATTATATTTAAAAAGATATTTGAGAAAACCTACATTTAGTGACGTCCACCAACTTTTAGAGTTTCACGAAGAAAAACATGGTTTTCCCGGTATGCTCGGGAGTTTAGATTGTATGAAATGGGAGTGGGAAGTTTTTCCAACTGAGTGGCAAGGCCAACACGCTAGCGGTTTTCATAAAAAGCCGTGTATGATGCTTGAAGCAGTTGCGTCACAAGATCTTTGGATTTGGCATGCGTTTTTTGGTGTGCCCGGTTCGTTGAACGATAGGACTGTTCTTAATCAATCCCCAATCTTCAACGATCTTATAAACGATGTTGCACCAAAAGGAACTTTTTTTTAAATGGGGTAGAATATAGGTACGGGTATCTTCTAGCAGATGGAATTTACCCTGATTGGGCTGTGTTCGTAAAATCGTTTACACGTAGGACTACGTTAGACCCTAAGAGAAAAAAGTTTAACAAAGCTCAAATGGCTGCACGGAAAGATGTTGAGCGTGCTTTTGGTGTGTTGAAAAAAAGATGGCGCATTTTGGCCCAACCCTGCCGACTGTGGGAAAAAACGCATATACGAAAGGTGATGTACGCATGCATTATTTTACATAACATGATTTTGGAGGATGAAGGACGTGCAATATGCGAGTACTTTGGTGAGGAAACGCAACAAAGTCAAGAAAACATTACTGATGAAGAAAGAAACGTCAACAACTCTGAAATCAAGAATAGCCAAACACATCACAACCTTCGAGCGGATCTGGTTGATCATATTTGGAGTATACCAAGAGATTAACCATCTGATGATAACGATAGCGATATCTGAAGTGCCTTTATGTTTTTAAAATTTCATGTATTTTTTGTTTGTTAGTGTTTTTTTTTTATTTACTTTGTAGTTTATTAGATGAATTTATATTATGTTTTTTTTTAAAATTGTGTTTTTTTATTTATTAAAAAAGAAAATTAAAAACAAAAAAAAAAAAGAAAAAAGAAATGCTACATGTCACTTCCCCCCCTTCCACTCTCCACAATTATTCCCCCTCCCCTCCCACAAGGGTCCCACAAGTGTCACATAGCGCTTCATCCCCCTCTTTCCCCCCACCACTCCGGATAGTCTAAAGAATCACGTATCATATCGTTTTTGTCACGTCATGATACTATTTGTTTAAACATTTAGGATCGTGTGATTTACGTCAGTGTAAAAAAACACATGATGAGATGTAGAATATGATGCCGTTCAAAAGTAAAATCATGTCGTGATTTCTATTTGAAGTTATGTGATTCACTTTATAGGAGTAACGTTCAAATTGTTATTTAGGTATTTAATCACTTTAATTATTATGAGCATTAATCTATATGGCAACAATAATTACTTGAAAGTACAACTTCCGTATAGAAAAAGATGCAAATAAACAACACTCTACATTTTGACTTTAAATAGAAATAGAGCGTAAAAATAATATGAAGTGGGATTTATGATTGGTGGTTGAAATTTAACCCAAAATCATATCATGCTTCCATAACTAATTTGCACCGAAAGATCAACTTACCATCTATCTCCCCCAACCTTCAACTCGAATATATCTTTGTTCACATTGACAAACTAAGTTGCCAACTCTAATTTAAAGAAAGACTATTAATTAATTTAACTAGGTGTATTAATACGCGCGTTGCGCGTTTTTCACATGACGCGTTAATGCGGATTTTTCAAACTCAATATTTAAACAAACTTACTCAATGCCCAACATGTTATCATTCAATTCCGTAACAAATATGTTAATTCAAAATTCAACCAATATGGGAATAATTAGAAGAATGTGTTTTTAATACACATGACATGCCAAAGGTATTATAGCCCAGCGGCATCTTGGTGGTGGGATAAGACTCAGGGGCTAATAGGTCCTGGGTTCGAATCTCACAAGGGGGTTTTTCTCATAATTATGAGTTTCCTCCTGAATTGGTGACTTGGTGGTGGAATATGATCGCGTGGTAACATTGGTGGCACGATGATACTCCAGTGATCCGTGAGTGATTCCAATTGGCCGTTCAAAATAAATACACATGACATGTACACTATACATCCTAGTTCTTAACTTTTATTGTGTTGTTCTTAAATATTTTAAACCTTGGAAGACGCAAAAGTGTTAGGCTATGTTTTACTTTTGTTATATATTATAAAAAAATGCAAGCAAAAAAAAAAAAGCAAAAAAAGGGATGGTTGCAAGAATTGAACCCAAGTATTCACCATATAAACCAACCAACACAACCACCACACAAATAGCAAACATGTTAAAAGTATGTGAAAATATAAGTGTTTAACATGATAAAAAGAATAAAATAATAATAAAACACTATTCAAATAGAGTTGTCTATTAATAAAGTATAATTAACTGATCATTATTTTTGTTTAAATGGCAAGAAACGACGTGTTAACCACCATGACATCGGACGATGTGGCCAGGGTTGACTACTCGACCACCGCCAGCCCCTTGGCTCTCCAAGATGCGCGAAAACCCGACCTTCACCCGCTCGAAGGCAAGACAGTGGAATACTCGGTAAAACCTCGTCTCCCGTCCAAATCGAACCGGTGCCATCTGCATCCTCTTGTCACATGGATGCCACAAAAAATAATGGGGAGAGTGAGAATTGAACTTGGGTCATAAGGAACACCAAATCTTTCTCCAACCATTCCACCATTACCTCATTGGCGATTAATTGATCAGCATTAAACAAATCTATTTAGTAAAGGAATAATGAAAATAAATAATAACTATTGACTATTGGCCAATAACAGTCCCAACTACGAAAATTACCAATAATGGTCCCAACTTTTGACATATTGAAATATAATGGACCCAAACTAACGGAGGTATAACTCCGTTAGTGTGATGCTTACGTGGCATCCCAGGTGGCAAAATGATCCTACGTGGCATTCGACGTGACATCCTACGTGGCATGCCACATCAGCACCACACTAACGGAGTTAGACCTCCGTTAGTTTAGGTCCATTATATTCCAATATGTCGAAAGTTGGGACCACTATTGGTAATTTTCGTAGTTGGGACTGTTATTTGCCAATAGTCAATAGTTAGGATTATTTATTTCCATTATTCCTTTGGAAAAACACTTTATAACGAGAGGTTAAATTCATCAATAAATTTGTTGAATAAAATTTAGAGATATAGGTCATATTCTTTATATAGACCATGTGTAATGGTCATTATATAGACATGATCAATAATTATGATAATGCCCTCAACATCATCTTCTAAGGCATTACATGGGCATTAAGAGGGTGAGACATTTCTAGTATAATGTTCAAATAGGATAAAAAATGTGAAAAGTAATAATTAAAAAGGGGATTAAGTAGCTTTATACATTAAACATTTTTTTTTGAGAGACTTTATGATAATGATGTGAAGGAAAATGCCCTTAAAGAACATCAACCATTAGTTTTGGTCCAAGGGGATGTGATATTGATAAAGTAACTTTTGTTGTTTTCCTTGTTGATAGGAACTATTCATTAGGAAGTGATCATGACTGTATACAATTAAATTAAAAAAAAACAATAGCGCCAACACACGTATTATTCAAATCATCTTATCTATTAATAGTAAGGTAAATTAAAGTTATCGTGTAAATTATTCACGTAAAAGCTTGGCTCGTTTTCTAGCTAACTTTGTCTCTAAAGTTATTCGTGTGTATAACTAGGTTAAAATATGGTTATTACATAAATTGAATAAAAATATTAAATATTTCTTATTAATATGAGTTATCAAACGATATTTTAAGATTAAATATAATCAAAAATTACTTTAAAGAAAATAGTTACTAATAAAGTTTTTAAAAATATTATGTTTTACTATTGTTTTTTTAACTAAAAATGAAATAGGAGAAGCAAAAAAGTAATAACTAAAATTGTATTCGCATAGTTACGATATGTGGCACAATCAGTCAATAGAGGAGGGTTCAATCAAAAACCTTTTGTTATGAAGAGAACTTGAGAACTCTATATTACACATACGTAATATATAAAATATATCATATGTGACACATATACAATATACTCAATATATCATATAATGCACATACGTAATATATAATATATTACACATGTGCAATAGATATTACATATGTGTAATATATACTACACATATGTAATATATATATATATATATATATATATTGCATACATGTAATATAAAGTTCTTGAATTTGAGCTCTCAAATGAGTTTTTTTATGAACCATCCATAAGTCAATATATGTGAAGTATATATATATAGTTCTTATTTAGTACGTATAGTTTTTTTTAATATAGTTACACATAACTATACGTCTATACCGGTAATATTTATCATGTTATCTATATAAATATTATTTTATTCATATATGCATGTTTTATCGTTACCCTAGCCGCTATGTGAATGGGCATAGTCAAGTTTTAATACCCTTCAAATTGTTTAAAGTATAATAATATAGATAGACAACAATAAATTAAAGGTTTGCACTCTTTATTTGACCTTATCAAAAAAGTTAAACTATATATTCACCAATTCCCTCTCCTACCCACCATTCTCCTTTTTGTTCTTTCTTATCGTTTCAAACTCTAAACAAAAAACAACCTTCCTAAATCTCATTTCCAATATTTTTATTAAAAATATATATATATTAGTAGATTAAAAAAAAATGGGAAATAGTTTTGGATTTAAAAGCAAGACTACAAAAATCATGAAAATAAACGGTGATGTGGTCCGGTTTAGAACTCCTGTTAATGCTGGTGATGTGATCAAAGACTACCCGGGTCTTGTATTATTGGACTCGGAGACAGTGAAGCATTATGGAGCCCGAGCCAAGCCGTTGGAGCCGCAAGAACCGCTGAAGGCTAAGCGGGTTTACTTCTTGGTTGAGATGCCTAAGCTGGCTGAAGATAAGCTGCCAACAAGGAGGGTGCGGTCAGGTATTAATATGGGAGCCAAGGAACGGCTTGAGAGCTTGAAGCTGGCTCGTAGGTCGGCTTCGGATTTGACGTTCACGAAATCACCGGGGATTATGGTGGAGAATGGTGGTGGTGGCGGTGGTGTTGATCCGTTGAGGGTGAAGTTAAGGTTGCCAAAGGCGGAGGTGGAGCGGTTGATGAAGGAGAGTAAAGATGAGGCGGAGGCCGCGGAGAAGATTATGAAGCTTTGCATGGAGCAGAGCGGTGGTGGTGGTGGCGGCGCTGATGGTGTACCGACAAATAAAGGACGGAGGGTATGTTTCTTTTTAACTTTTTGTTATTTACGTAAACGGTAAACACACACCTTCTAAAATTTACTCTTAAAAATAAAAACCGTCTATTGTGAACTATACGATACTTAAATTATTTGATAGGAATAAACACCTGATGTCGTTAGGCCAACAGGTGTGGAAATCTTTATTTATTTAGTGGTAAAAATTTTGGTATTAAAAATTAGACTTGATGATAAACATGGATGACCCAATCCGAGTAAGCATAATTTGTTTCCATTTTAAGTTTGTCTTACTCAGAGGTATTATGTTCATACCTCAATGGCCAACCTCATTTTATACCATAAAATATTAAAAACACAATAGTTATTAATAATGTCCACAAATACACAAATAGAATCTATACTAACTAGAGGTGTAGATACCGCGCGTTGTTACGAGACGCGATTTGAACTTAGTACATATCGAAAGAAAAAGTTTGACGAAAAAGTTTAACGCTCCTGAATAAATAATTTATTGCTAATATAACTTAAGTTTTAATTGATTTTGTACTGTCATGTTGAGAAAACTGTTTTCTAAAACGATATTTGTACCAATATTAAAACAGTATTTGTTCAGTTTTACACAACAAAGAAAAATATCACTATAGAGTATACTGGTACCGAAAATACCAGTTCAGTACAAATGTCTGGTAGTCCAGTACTAAATGCTCGTCCCTTAATTGAAAAAAAAATGTACTTGGTACCAAATAAAATGGGGTTTTACAAAAAGGGGTTTTTTAAATATTGGTGCATATTACTAAGATAGGGAGGACGCACGTTAGCAGAGAAGGATGGGTGGCCGTTAACACACCGAAAATATTAAAGTGGCTGATACACGTTAGAAAACAAGGGTGGTGCAAGATAACACATTCACACTAGTAAACCGTCAATACTTTAATATTATATTATTATATTATTTATATATATAGTTTTATTTTAATATATGAAGTCGTTAATTACTTAAGTAGTTCCTTTTAGTTTCAAAATTATAAGAACGTAATTAAATAAAAAGCAACATGAAATAGAAAATTTTAGATTGCCACATAGTGTGACATAGACACTTGTCGGCAGCATGGAGTGAGAGAGAAAAATGGTGACGATTAAAAACCATCTTATTGCATCTAAATCAATACTCAATAGGTATTAATAAGTGCCAATGTGGTTATTGGTTATTATAATTATTGATTCAAGTTGCGCATATTGAACATGCATGAAATATACATGGATCAAATATTGTTTGTTCTAATTGTATTTGTATTTGCATTCCATGGTTTCTATTTCCGCATAAACATCATGTTTTAATTTTTGATATAGAGAGAACTGCACAATTAGTCCTTGTGGTTTATCATTAGTTTCATCTTTCACCTTTAAGTATTAAGATTTAAAAGTTTCATGTTAAGGGGTTAAGTTTAGTTTTTGTAACATAATATGGTATTAGCACTAACGGTGGTTAATATTTAACTGAGTTTACCATCACGTAACAAATGGTAAACCACAAGGACCAACTAAAATTTTTAAATATTATAGAGAACTACACAATTAGTCCTTGTGGTTTACCATTAATTTCACCTTTGAGGTTGGTGGTGGGCCCCACTTAAGTTTCACCTTTGGTCCTTGTGGTTTACCATTTGTCACATGAGGATAAACTCAGTTAAATATTAACCCTCGTTAATGCTAATACCCTATTATGTTACAAAAACTAAACTTAACACCTTAATATGCAACTTTTAAACTTTAATACTCAAAAGTGAACTAATGGTAAACCACAAGGACTAATTATGTAGTTCTCTCTTTGATATATTAATAGAGAGAACTCAAAAGATTTAATTGGATTTGTATGGACCAGATCGAAAGATTCCATCGTTGGCGAGTCGGCTAAATAGATTGAACAAATGATCACGATAATGTAACGTAACATAAATTTGACAAAAAAAATTATCTAACGTTTTTATTTTCTTTTTTAATTGTCTTGCATGTAATTCAAGTACAAAGTCGTGTAGTAACATGGCCATAATTGGTGTCCTGTCAAACAGCTCCAGAACGTTTCGTTTTACTTTTATTTTTTCAAACTTAACTTGTCAAACTATTATTAAATTCACATGTTTTCTTCATGATTTTCTTTAATTCATCCACTATTTTGACTTTTACAACGTCATATAAGTTATTTTGATTCTAATTTTATACTAAAAAATAAAATATTTTCCAATGTTTAACCGATCAAACTAAAGTACGAATTCTAGCATTTTACATTTTACTTTTGCATGCGTGTACCCAATAAATGTAAATTAGAAACGTATATTATGTAATAAAATACTACAGACTGTTAATACTATATATATAGTTAAATGTTTAGGATTTATAGTCTAAGATTTACGTACTTTAAGTGGTCAAAATATTCTTGCTCTTTATATTATTGCAAAATTTTGAAAAGTTTGAATAAAGTGCATATATACACTTGGTCAACAAAACAAAAGGACACGTCTTATTAAATTGATTTAATAGCATTAATATCTATTTATTATTTGTGGAAAATTTCAACCAAGCACTATCACCGATTCACCGTACGTCGTTGTCCAGGGAACACGCTAATTGGTTGCAAATTATTATTTTTTATAATATATATTTTTAGAAGCATATAGAAATATATTATAAAAAAAAAAATCATTAATTAATTAATAATTGTTTGGTTTGCAGAAAAGAGTGGGATTTAGCGAGGAACTCACTGTGCTCGAACACAAATGGACGTAAAATTAGCCAGCAAACGACACATCAACAAAGCAGAGCGTTTTGGCCTCTCTATCCTCCTGTATATTATTCACACTATTTTTTAGAACAAATTAATATTTAGTCGACTTTCAAAAAAAAAAATATTTAGTCATTATATTTGTAATTTCATCCTAACATATGTTTGTACTAGCTAGCGATTCTATCTATTTTTCTTTATTATAAGGCTGTGTTGTGTAATATAATCTTGTAAATTATGTTATGCGATACAATCTTATAATACAGATTAAATCAATATAAGATGAAAAGTATACTAAGAGAACTACTCATTTGGATACATACAATTGTTGGTTGAGAATGAAATTATAAATATAAAGAAGTTTTTCTTTTTTTTTTCTTTTTCAAAGTGGAATTAATTTTTGTAATTTCATTCTGATCAGTATTTTTTTCTGGTGATAGTTTTCATGTCAAATTGCCTGAGATTAATTTATTATTTTGGGTGTTTATTTATTAAATAGCAATGCATGTAATTTTGTACATATACAAGTAAAAACATTTGTTTTGGCTCGAGTTTAAAAAATGCTTCTTTTGATATATTTTTTGTTTAAAAAAAATATTATCGTAAGGAAAAATTATGACCGTTTAAAAATCATGAGTATAGCAAGTTTTTTTATAAAGAGGGATAAAGTCTAATTACTAATTAATTAACTAGAATTTTGTTAGAATCCATAGTTTATCTCATAAAATTAATAAACCCCCCCTAAGAAAACCTTTTGAATTTGATCATCACAACCTTTATCCTCATCCAATCCAAATACAAACTCACAAACACCACTCTCTTTAGACCATGTGTAATGGTGTCCAGATCTGGGCGTTTTGGGGCAAAAAAACGCCCCCACCCAATTTGCACACCGCCCCTCCACTCGATTTAGGGCATTTTCAAGCCCTCCCCCAAAAAATCCACGGCGTTTTCTTTTTTGTTTGGGCCAATTATATTCAAACTAGCTTTCTTTATTATTTGTTTTTATTTTAAAAAAAAATAAATAATTAATATTAAATGATTGGACGCTCCATTAAAATTTTCATCTTACCACTACACCCCCATCCTAATTTGAATCCCTTAATGGTCCCACATGCCACATGTCGATTAATGCCCCATGGTCCATGAAAAAATCACCTTCCCATTACACATGGTCTTAGATGAATCTCAGTCGTCCAATCTCCATAACCCTCAACAACACCAACTGCCGGTCTACGACGTTAGCAAAAGCGACTTCCGTTACGTTGTTCAAAAACTCACTTGTTCACCGGCTCACGAACAAACCATTATTAACCCGGTACTGCCGGTCAAACCCCAAATCTCTCGGTGATGAGAGAGAGAAAGAGAGGTGGGGTGGGTGTTAGTGGGTTGAGAAGTTATATATGTATATTATTTTATTTTTAAAGATAAAAAAAGTTTTTAAACAAATCAAAAAAGAAAAACTAATAGTTAAAAAGTCTAAAATACCCCTAACTTAATGATGAATATAGACAGAGTTAGCAAAACGAATGGAAATGGCACTAAAATCCAAACGTCAAGTGTCCAGCTGCACAAAAAAAAAAAAAAAAAAAAAAAAAAAAAAAAAAAAAAAAAAAAAAAAAACTTTTTTGAATGGGATAAGCAAAACTGACAAAACCTTAGGAACGAAAATGATTGTTAAATTGCCCTCAAATGTATAATAATATGGAATAATGGAAATAAATAAAAATAAATAATCCCAACTATTCACTATTGGCCAATAACACTCACAACTACGAAAATCACCAATATTGGTCCCAACTTTCGACATATTGGAAACCAACGGACTCAAACTAACGGAGGCTAACTTCGTTAGTGTGATGCTGACGTGGGATGCCACGTAGGATCATTTTGCCACGTGGCATACCACGTAGGATGTCACATAGGATTATTTTGCCACGTGGCATGCCACGTAGGATCATCTTGCCACCTAGGCATGCCACGTTAGCATCACACTAACGGAGTCAGCCTCCGTTAGTTTGGGTCCGTTGGTTTCCAATATGTCGAAAGTTGGGACCAATATTGGTGATTTTCGTAGTTGGGACTGTTATTGGCCAATAGTGAATAGTTAGGATTATTTATTTCCATTTTCCTTATAATATAGTGTATGTGTTTGTATTAAAAAGGAAATATATATACCTTATTAAACAGTTATGCCCATTTATTCATTTTATTTATTTTAAGCACAGTAAACACTAAAACCCCTTTTAAATTAAGCCTGTTACTCTTTTATTCATCAACATATCTATACTACATTATAAAGGAGTGGGCATTGGTAAATATGTTCAAATTGTCCAAAGTTAAGATGTCATACCAAAGGTTTCTTTACAATTCTCTAAATTTTACCACTTTTCTTTCCTAAATATTCCTACAATATAATCAACTTTTATATAAAAATGAAACTCACCCAAATTAAATAAACACACGAGATAACAATTTTTTTGAACGAATTTCCTATAATGGCGATGAAAGATAATAATTTATGTTATCACAATGAATAATCTTATCTCTGCTAAACTTGTATGAGTTTAAAACGTTAAAACATTGTGACTGAAGTCTTCCTAGAGTTAAAGTCAAGCTAACCAGAGCACCATTTTTTATATCATTCAACGCAATCATTTTGTTTTTAATTTTAATCATGATAATTACGTGAAATTAGGCTCTATAGCTTTTATTAGTTGATTAATTTTTAGGCGTTTTATGATAGATTGATGATATGATATACGTGTCGTTCATTAGGTATTGGTTAAATGATTGCCTGTTTGTTTAGAAAATATAAGGTTGGTGTAGTCTTTTATTGATCTGCTTTGGTAGGAAAATTCCACTGTTTGAAAATTATTATTTCAAATATATCCAAGTCCAGTCTTTGTTCTTGATGATTCAGTCTATGTGAATAATTCATCTTCACCAGTGAAACGTACTCCAATTACCATAAAAAAAAATGCTTAATCGATAATTGTTTTGGATTACAAACTTGTAGATGATAATTAGTTTGAAAATAGTAAAAAAAATAAAATAAAATAAAAAAAAAACCTCAAAAGTGCATTTTTAATGAACAAAAGTACAAAACTACATATACTACACCAATTATTAACAAAAATGTTTCTAATCTACTTGACCGACCAATTTCAACCTGTACACTAACATCTTTTGGCCTGTTAACATCTCTTAAAGATGTTATAAGGATGCCAACTCCCCTACAAACTTACAAATCACAACTTTTAGTTTCTAAATAGACACTGACCTTCGTATGATAGTGTATAAAATATCATATTATTACTACATGCTTTTGTCATGTAAATGAACTTTATCATTTAATAAGGTATCTTCAATGACACGTTAATGTAGATATGCAATGACCGGACAACTTACACAAGAGTGATGTTTATGTTCATATTGGTCTGTTACAGTAACATACCTTTGCTTTATTAAGATTTGTTCAATAATGAGTACATGGCTTTTGTGATGAACTGCAATCAGTTGTAAGTGGCGGTACACATTTCTTTTCTTTTCTTTCTACGAATACTTGTTAAAACATAGTGTGCACATTTCTATTATTTTTGCTTAACTTGCGGCAAAAAACGTAACTATCATAATGTTGTACTGCAACCCATTTGTGGATCCCGCTGCAACGCGCTGGTAAACCCACTATATTAGTAAAGTTTAAACTCATTTTGAAATTGGGTCAATAAGGGCCCTTTTTTTTGGCATTATCGAGGACGACATTTGCTTAGTTTAACTTGCGCTTTTAGTAAAACAATCTTGAGTACCTCATGAGTGAATTGAGTCGTTCACACTGTTTTTTTTTCTTTCCATATGAGGTTATCCCCCCCCCCCCCCCCACCCCCCACTCGGAGTTAAAGTTACTGAAAGTCATCGATCTAGATAATGTTGTGACAATGTTGATAAAGACCTTCTCTAGTAGTTGCAACACTCCCAACATACCTTTTGAAACTACGCGATGTGTACGTAACATCAAGCCACTAAAGAAGACCACCCAAATGTGAGAGAAAAAGGTCCCTTATCATTATTGTTGCCAACATGCAATGCAAAATAAGTATAACATGTTATTAAGAAGGTCGTGAAAGTCAAAGTTGTGCCTACTTTTCAAATGGTAGGATCATGTTTATTTTTTGGTTGAATAGGAACTAATATTTGTGTTAAAAATTAATTATATACAGCACAAAAGTTAAAAAGTCATGAAATGCAAAAATAAGTATAACATGTTATATAGATAGTTTTGAGAGTCCATGTATTAAAAAGGGAAGCATTTACAATTTACGTTAAGAAACCAGCCCAAAAATCAAGAATTATGACAGTCACAGAGGCACAAAAATAAGATAATTATACCATCTGCTCAAGTTCTTTACTGTTGAGAAGAGAAGGCAATATATAATCTTTTCCAAGGTAACAATATTTTAAGCCAATTCTATGATTTTATCTCTTTTTATACGGTTTTCATGATAGGTTGCAACATTTTGAATCTCATCGCGTTAAATTATTTTAACAGATTTAATCAGCTGGGTTTTGCCTTCGAGACTATGCAGGGTGATTAATCAATGATTACGATGCCGAGCCATAATCGGCCTAGGGGTGTTCAAGGGCAATGAGAGGGAAAGAGAGACGGGTTAAGTTCTTGTTCGTTTGACCTCCAATCTCAATTCCAGGCCGGTAAACCTTGTTTTGTTTTATCGCATTGTGGGTTTTAATTCATTTGTGCATTCACATGGGTGTGGTTGCATGGTCGGTCGAGGTGGCGGTCTTCACTTTGAAGAAGTAGTGCGGTCCGAAGTTGAAAGTCATCCTAAATTGAAAGCATGAAATAACCGCCAATTATTGTTGGCCTTCTAATTTTAATATTTGCTTTTTTATTTTACTTTTCGTACTTGTTTTCTTATTTGAATTTTCGTTTTTTCTCGTTTGAATTAAGGTATCTTTTAATTTATTTTAATGAATGCTTACTTTAAGGTTTAACTAGTGGGAGTGTCAGCGCTTTGCTGCATGTGCGTTCGTTTATTGCCACGTAGTTGTTGCTGGGTTTGTGGTGTGTATGTGTGCACGTGCGTGTCTGTGACGTCTATGGATGATTCGTTATGGTGACATGATGTAACTCGTTTCCATGATGTACTAGAAATGGTGGTTTGACTGGAATAGTGATGCTTTGACAACCGTTGTTGAAACAATAAGCCAATATGTAATCAGAAAATTATCTAATAAATCATCGTAAAGCTACTAAGTAAAAAATGCACATGCGACAACTCCACACATTGTGTTTAAAATTTTAAATTTCTTTCAATGTGTGCTATAAAACATGTTCATCGTAAAGAGGAACACACAAAACATCACAAAAAAAGAAAAGATGTTGCAATTAACAAATGTGAAGCAAGACCATGATGCTGTAGTGATACACCAAAAATTATTTTCCTGGAAATAGCAATTGTTTTTTTTGAACGGCTAACAAAATTCACCAAGAACTCCTTTGGGAGTCCCTACTCAGTCAAATCAGGACCCCTTTAAAAGGACTCTTTATGTTTCACAATTTTCTTCAAAAGTTATTAGCGTGCGACATAACTATAACATATATAGTTGATGACAAAATGCACCAGGCAAATGACAATATAACCTGTGAAAATCATGGCGCAAAATCTTTTTTTATGATGAAATGCACATCCAAAAATAAGTAAATGAATAAAAAAAATAAATGAAAAAATAATTATCAAAGCACCAATTAAGGAGGCTTGCATGTCAAATTGTCAATGACCCTAAATCTATCATGCCCTTAAAGGGAGATAGCACAACCCTGTCCCAAAAAAAAAAAAAAAAAAAAAAAAAAAAAAAAAAAAAAAAAAAAAAAAAAAAAAAAACCAACAAAATGTCAAGCATACAAGCAGAATTTGCTCACATAGTGACCATGACCAATGTGAGGTGCACCACCTTGCTGCGGCCTACGAATTGGGGCATCCACACTGCATCCCTAGTTGAGAGCCATACCCCGTAGGCGGCATCCCCTTTGGACGTCCACCAAGTCCCAAAATGCATAAACTAAGTATATTTAAAACACAAAAGGAAGAAAAATATAAAAGAAACATATTGATAAAGATATCAAAGTATTTACATAACAAATGTATTTATTTCCTGATTAAACCAACCATCTTCAAGATGTAATCCTAGTGGATATGGACAAGATGGAGTAATGGTGATTCACTATATTTCCTTAGATTCCCTGCACCAACCAATTTTTATACATTGAAAAATATAATCCTGGTTAACTAAACCAGTTTTAAAAACAAAAACAAAAAAGATGTGATTATAACTTTTTATACCTTTAGAGGCTCAATAATTCAGCATAGATGTTATTACATTTACTGATGTCGGAGGAGAATACACCTGTCAGGGGAGACGGTTACTATTGAATAATAATTTGTTATTTCATCTTTTATAAAATTGATAAAAGAAAAATGCTAGTAGAGAAATAGAGAAAGAAACAAAATTAAACCCCAAAAATGGCTTATCAAAGGCTTGAAATAGAATACACTGCCAAATAATTAAACCACACATGTCACAAGACCAACCTTATTATTACATCACAAGACCAACAGAAAAACCTTATAACAAAAAAAAAAACAATTTCCTTTATACACTTGTTGAACAGTAGACATACAAAAATATATACCCACCTTATCTATATTATTATTATTATCTTATTAATTATCTTATTAAGGAGGAGTGATAACTAACATAGTCATTTTCATTTTCATACAACTTAAGAAGCAATATGTACAACATATTTAAGCAACAAATTTAAGGGTATTATAGGTATATTGGTGACAATTAAGACACTTAATGGGGTAATATAGACATTTTACACACCTTATTCTTTAGAAGATGAATTTTTTTCCCCATCTTGCCCTCCTCCCCTTTCAACTTCTCCTTAATTTAATTCACAATTCATTACACCATACCAACCTAGGTATAATGGTGAAACATCAACATCCATTACCATTCTCATCCATTACCGTCATTTCCATCAACCAAAAGTTGTTATGTGTTTTTTGCGTAATCATTTGAATCATTTGTTTTCATTGGCCTCCACTTTATTGTTTGGTAACAACATGCCAATTTCAGTATTCTTTTATAAAGATTTGATTTCAATTTAGAAATGAAGGGTTATTACGATGATTGAAGACATGAATTGAAGACCAGAGCAATGGTTTTGTGTAGCCGCTGGTATATGGATAGGGCTAAGTATCATATTTATTAACTATTTATTTTGTGTTGCAATTTTGTACTAGCCAGCAAGATAAGAATTTGTTTTTTTTTTTCTTATTGTAATGCAAAGCACTACGAGTGATCAGTACCATATAGATACAAAATGCTATCAAACATGTACATACGATTTAGAAACTCGTACTATTATTATGATAAATCATTGTTTTGGACATTTTATTTGCAATGACCTATTGATATTAGCTTCTTTATTTCAATCACAGCAAATAAGATATGCCAAAGTCTTATTTCTATGTTATTACGGCCTATTGTAACCGTCATAATTTTATTTTGCTCTGTAAAAAGTGAATGTGAGTTTTAAACTGGCTTTTGCATTTTAATGCTACAATGATTGAGTGTTTGGCTTAAAAGTGATTAAGATTATGATTTTTTAATCTGAATTTTGGAATTTGGTATTTTGTTGATCGATCTATAGGAAGAATAAGAAGCCGGCATATAACAGGATGAGAAATGCAATTAAGAATACAATTTGATTTTTTTTTTTGTTTTAATTAATCCATCTATACGTTAATTATTTGTTTATGGTTTCAAGGTGAGGAGGTTCAATGGTGAGTTAATGACAAGCCTTTTCATCTTTCATGGAAGATGCTCAGTGAAACTAAAAGTAGTGTTCGCTCACACAAGACGCCGACCCTAAGACGTATAGGCACTGAGAAAAGTATGCCATTTCATTCTATCTTAAAATATGTACACACCCATTCGTGTTGGTTATAAGCATTTAGAGGCCACTCTTGACCCTTTAGAACATGTACTATTTTAGTATATTAGTGACATAAACCTGTTAATTAATTGGTTCGGTTGATAATAAAGTTATGAAACAGGGATGATGTGTTTTTTATAACATTTGTTGAGTAGTTATAGCTAGACTCAATTTTTAATCATTTATATGCCATTTAACTTTGTGGTTTGATAGGGAGACCCAAACCTTGGCAGAAGGGATTAACATGGGTACTGTTACATATCAAAGTTGATAACACATAAACCTATTATTAATTAAGTAATTAATCAATTTTGTTAAAAGTAATCCATATGAAACAAGGGTTTTAATGAAATTATGTTTTTGATAACATTTTGTGAGTAATGATAGTAATGAAGTCATAAAAAAATTGCGATGACATGATATTATCATTTGACGTAGGTTCGTGATGAAGGCAAATTTATTTGGTTAACGCTTTTCGATCATGCACATCATAATTTAGGCAATGCCTATTGATCACTAAAGTACCAATATTTGATTTAAGTCAATGTACTTATTTATAGAAATATATTTACTATGTATTTATCATATAATATCATAGCATGCATCTATCCATCCTTAGTAATTCCACCCCATACTTAATTTACTCAGGCTACCGGTTATATGTTATATTGTTTCTTACGAATCTTCAAAGATTATATTTTATGTTTGATGGTAATATAGAATAGATATACATAAATTAATTTATATTGAATGGAGGCCGAGTGAGTTTGGTAACATTATCCCACTGTCCTCTTACATGCGTTTGGACACCTGCTGCAACGCGCGGGCTTTACAACTAGTTATTACATCTGCTTTGGCTTGTACTAAGAGTACAGGGAGTGGAGGGGGTGAAGCGCCATGTGTCACTTGTGGGTGACACACCATGTGTTGCAGTGTTGCGCGATTCTTTCTCATAGCTTATCTTGATGAAGTATACCTATCCATCTTTATAAGAGTAAAATTCCAATGATAGCATGGCGATTGGGCTAAATTTCAACATTGTATATAAGAACCTGGTTTAAAAGAAAAAACATGATTAATGAATAACCTGAACACTTTGTGTTTTTTTCCCATATGAACGAAACCCCATAAAAAATAGTCGTTTTTTTCTCCGTTTTTTATATAGCACTATGGTACTAGTTGGAAAGATAATAAAACGCTCGTTATTTTGGTGTAATTTTTTTCTTTAAAAAATCTCGTATATAAAAGATATTAACGTTTAAAAATGATGAGAGAAAACATTAAAGAGAAAAATCTAAATTTATTTTTAAATTGTTAAAAATATTAGGGTTAGATAAGTGTCATGTTGAGAATTCAATTGCAAGCTGGGAATATATTTCGTTGATAGTCACTGCCACAATTGTCAAAATAATAATATGATTATTGATTAGTATGTTGTGGTTTTTTTTTTTTTTTTTTTTTTCTTTGATAGCATAACTGTTCCGCTAAGGAGATATATACATTGGTGATTGGATGATGGGCCATTAATTAATTAAGTTGAAAGAGTTGGTCTTGGGCCTAGTTCTACATTAGCGATCGAGCAAACTAGCAAAGGAACAAGAGATGGGCCATAAAACAAAGGGAGAACCCAACAAAGGAAGAAGGGCGGACGCATAACGACAGTTGACAGGAGGATTATTGGATTGACGGCTGATAGGAGGGCACGAAAGGAGTTTCGACAGACGGCAGCCTTTTGGCTGTGGAAGTAGATTTGCACAACAGAAGAAAACTAAGACCATGTGTAATGGTGGGTTAAAACCATTAAATTTGTAGGTGAAATGGGCATTAAAGGGGCATTTTATGACATGTGGCATGTGGAGCCAATTTGGTGAGTGAAAGGGGCATTAAAGGGGCAATGGGTGTAATGGTGGGTGAAATTTGGTGTGGGACATTTTTTGACATGTGGCATGTGGGCCACATGCCAATTTATATATATTTTTTTAAATTTAAATAAACAAACTAGTATATAATTTAAATATTTAACTAAAATAAACATTAAAAAATTACATTAATTCACTAAATTACCTAAAAAATTAAAAAATACGAAACATAAAAAAAATACGAAACATAACACTAAAAATTAATAATTAAACAATAAAACGACGAATCATTTGCAATGATCAAACATTGGTGATGGCGAAGCCGATTCCGTACTGCTCCCGATAACTGTCATTTGTGAGTTGAATTCCCATTTGTTGGCTAATGCAAGGTTCGCCTCAATCGTTGCTTCATAGAGGGTGTTCCATCTCGTACAGTTATTGCGTACGAGAGACCACCTATGGGCGATCTCATCAATGTTGCGATTGTTTGTTTGGCTTATTCGATTATATTCATCCAACACATTGCGCCAAAAACCCGACCTATTGTTTGACGGATTCGCGTTGACAGTGATCCAGGCCGTCACCAACTGGATCTGCTCGTTGTTAGTCCACGGTGCCATTAACCCGACCTAGTGTTTTATTGGTGAATATGGGTTGTGAAGGTTTTTTGAAGCGGAATATGAAGAATATGGGTTGTGAAGGTTAATATGGTTTGGTTTATATAGTGGGGTATAATAATTTTAAAAAAAATCAAATTGCTATAATTTCAAAAAAAACGAACGTTGGAATTTTTTTTAATTTAAACCCTGCCACGTGGCAGGATCCTATTGGCCAGCAGAAAATTTCACCCACGCGAAAATATTCACGCAGGAAGGCTTCACGCCCATTTCGTTAGCCATTACGGGTGGTCTAAGGATTGAAGCTTGGCTCTTGAAGATGAGTATCTAAATCTTTCATTGTAGCTTTTCCCCTGATGAATCTTTGTATTGATTTTGTATTCTAAACTCATTTTGATTATGTATGAACTAGTATTTTTACTACTTGTGTTTGATTGAATAAACGTTTGCTCATATTTGATATCACTTGTTCTGTTGACGTGAGTAGTATCACTAGGAGGGTGATTGGTATTTGTATAAGGATAGCTAGGCGTACGATTTAAGTTGAAAACATGTCCCTGGTTATCATTTATCATTTCAATCTAAATAGTTATGGTGACAAGATAGGATAACTAGATTATTGTGTTATAATAGCTTAACTAGGTTGTTCGGTTACGCTTGAAAATCGTCCTTAGTTATCGTGACAGGATAATTAGGTTGTTCGGTTACCCTTGAAAATCATCCCTAGTTAATAGGTTGTTTGGTTACTTTTGAAAATCGTCTTTAGTTAAAGTTACAAACCAATAATCCCAAGGCTATGTCTATGTGGTGTTCTTAGGGTTAAATTAAATAGGTTGCAAGATTATATGAATAGGATCCCGAGTGGAAGTTACATTTATCTTTATTATTTATTTAAATTATTTTGTTATCATTCCGACATTTATAAAACAAACAAAAAGATAAAACTAGCAAGCTTCATAATTATAACAACCTTCATAATTGTATTTTGTATATTTATTTTGGTAACTAGCTTAGACAAATAAACAACCATTGTGAGGCTAACCACATGCTCCTTGTGAATTCGATATTCCCTACTTACCCTGGCTATCTAGGTTATTTAGGTTTTGTATGAACCCAACAACAGGTCATCAACCGTTTTAATTAATTTATATTATAACTATGTCAGTTTAGTTAAATAAAGTATAAAATCAAATACAAATGGGCTTAATGTACTAAACATGAGAAGTGAATGGGGTATTTTTTTTTTCTCTGCTTAAACATGCTTTCTAGATTAATAATATAAAAAAAAAATATTTTTTTAGGGTAATTACGTCATTAGATTAATTACAGTAGTTTACAGTGGAATAATTACGTAATTACTCTACACTATTTTTTTTTAGATATCAGTACTAGAATACATGTTTAACAATTTTGGAAAAAAAATTAATTTTTATTAATAAAATATACCCTCATTCATTTCTCACGTTAAGAACTATTTGTAGGATAATAACCATTTGTACAAAAACCTTCATCTAGTTAAATAAATGCAATCTACTTTTGCTACGTTTGCTAAGACCATGCGTAAATGAGCATTATAGAGGCATCAATAAACTTGATAACGCATCCAATACTGTCCCCTGGGCGTTATAGGGGCATGAAGAGGGAGGGACATTTCTAGTAAATGTCCAAAGAAGAGAAAAAAATACATGAAAATTAATGATTTAAAAGGCATTAACAGACGTTAATCATTACAGATTTTTTAAAGGGGCGTTATGATGTTGATATGGCGAAAAATGCTCCTTAACCATTACAAATGTCATAACTTTACTCTTTAGACAATGATTCTAAAATTACGTTTCTTGTATTCCAAAATTAACCTATATGAAATTAAACCTAACATTGAAGAATCAAATATAAAACACTTTCTCATATTCAAAAATTACCCTATGTGAAATTCAGCCTAACATTGAAGAATCAAAAGCAAAACATTTTCTTCAATTCCTAGATCACCCTACGATAATATTATAGTTGGTTTGTTTAGGATTTCAAGGATTGCCTAGCTTGCCTTGGTGTATGAAGCTTGGGCTTAATCTTAAGCAATTAAGCTTGAACTTTAGCTTGTTTAAACTCAGTTTCATTCGGGTTTTTAGCGAACCGGTCTCAAGTTTTTCATGTGTGACTCGTTTGGTTATATGATAATATAATTTCTTTTATCTATACGTGTGGCTGCCCGTTGTCTATCATCATCAAATTCAACTCACCACTTATTAACTTTATTTTAAAGTCAAGTAAAATCAGCACTTTTATACGCACATTAAGTCAATATTGTTTTTCAACACTTGAACATATAGTGTGTCCAAATTCAACCACCCTAAGATAGTCCAAACCGTCTCTATATATAGACAACCACCCACACAAACCAAACACGAAATAATATCATTTATACCCATAACCGATCGGATATCAAAGAAGCAAAGTGTTGGAAATGGAGTTAAGGCGCCGCGTGTTCTTCCTTGCTTTGGTGATCGCGATCATGTCATTAGTGACCGGTATGAATGCAACAAGGGTACCAAAGGGAGATCTAGCGGGTTTCGGTAAAGAAGGATTTTGGAATGGTAAATTACCAAGAGGGCCAGTGCCACCTTCTGCTCCATCTCTATGTCACAACATGCTTGGTCCTTATAAACAAAAGCAATTTGTTTCTCCTCAAGATCAAACAATTGTTTGTCCATGAAATCATGAATAATACTTTCAGGATTTAGTTATTTCTTTTTGTTATTTCTTCATAAGTGTAAGGTAATATACATTATACACAAAGAAATCGACAATGTGATCGAGTTCTTTAATTGTAATTTAATTGGGGACCATATATATAGTTATATGGAAATCGATCACATGCTGCATTCATGTGCACGAGTATTGTTTTACACTATAAAGTCGAGGACTATTACGACAGAAGAATCCATCGATGAAAGTCTGTCAAGACCGAGAGAGATTGTATTACTACCATAGATAAGTTTTTATAGGTAAAAGTCAGTATTATCTATCCTATGTTTAAATGCTAGTCTATGTTGTTAGTTATGATTTGAAATACAAATAAATATTTGATAGTAGTTTAATTATATGTGTACATCATTCAAAGTAAGCATGCTGCCTTTGACAGGCTCAAATTTTGTATGCCCTATCATGTTTCAACTGACCAAATATTTGTCATTAAGTATAATTAAATGTGTTAGTTTCTCACTTGTACAATGTATGTTTATTTTGGGTGATGAATAATAGTAATTTGCCGTTAAAAAAAAAAGTATAATTAAATGTGAAAGATGCATATAAAGACTTATATATTATCGAACAATGACACCCATATGTCTAAGTGATCATTACCGCTTAACATTATTAGAGTATGTGTAGTGGTAGAGGGTTATGTTGGGGTTATAGGATTAAAATATTAAAAAGTAATAGAAAAGGTGTTATGTTGGGGTTATGGAAAAAGAGGGTGTAGTGGGAAGGAGGGTTATGTTGGGGTTATAAATGATTGGGTAATCATTGCTTTTTATGTATTTTTATTATTATTATTATTATTATTTTTATTATTATTATTATTATTATTATTATTATTATTATTATTATTATTATTATAAATAATATCCACCCACTCACACAACATTCAATAAAACACAACACACATTTCTTCTTCCTCTCACCTCCCAAACGCAGCATCACCCAACCACCCACCATCACCCAACAGCACCATCACCCACCATCACCCAACAGCACCACCACCCACCATCCTATGTCTTCATCTTCTTCTTCTTAATAATAATAATAATAATAATAATAATAATAATAATAAAGAATAACATACCACACAACGCTCGTTATGGAGAAAACCAATTCAGCTGAAAACGCTCCATAGCGCCGGAGGGGGCGGTGTTCCCGGCGCTATGGAGCCCTAAAACGCCACATAACTTTGCCCACTACACATGCCCTTAGTAAGTATTTGTTGATCAATTGTTACTCACTCGTGTTGCTTGACATGTATTGCGCGTCATAAAAGAGTGTTTATGACACACAAAAAAGTGTTAAGAGAGAACATATCATTAAATTTTTATGACATGCAAGCGCGTGTCATCTTTTAATGATACACATTAATGACAAACATTTATGACACTCTTTCATGACACACTTTTTTTTGACACTCTTTTATTAGTTGTGCCAAAATGTATATTTGTTTCCCATGAAGCTTGTATTTTGCATTTCTTTAATAAGTTTGATTATTATAAGCATTTTACTAATAATTTATATTTGTGATGTTGCAATTAAGATTTTGATCGTTTAAGATTTTATATGTTTATTAGTCTTAAAGATTTATTTCGTTAGTTATAGTTTAAAGATGTTTGAATGTTGAAATTTTGAGTATATTTTAAGCTCAATTTTTTTTATTACTTTGGGCCGAATAGAATTAACATGAATTCGAAATGAACTTAATTTTTTTAATTTGCATCCATTTTTAATATGTTTCGGATTTGAGTCGAATTCAATCCAACATAGAATTTTAGAATTTGATTAACTCGAGGAACCTGGTATTCAATTCAATGAACACCCCTAGTTTAGATGAGAATGAAAACATATATTTTTTTTTTAAAACATACCTTTTTTTTATAATTCTTGACTTACAATCAAGAATCATGCTATAATCGACAATCATTTCAAGCAGCTTTGTGTCGATCGTCTCCTAATAAGTTCCAAACCTCACATTAATCACGTGCTTTTGTTTGACCGATATTAGGTAAATCTTTATAATGAAAGTTATATTTGTGTCGCACATTCAAATATTAAACAAATGAGTTAAAACCAGATTTGTTGAAAACAAAATTATGTCCCAATCCCGCACATGATTCGTATCAATAATCACAAAACGCCATACCTATCGCCGTCACCAACTACCATTAACATCTACAACACAAACACATATATGTACATTTGGTTGAGACCACACGAAACTCAAGTCGTTTTGTAAAATTTAAAAACATGAAGAATTAGTATCACTATTTAAATATCTAAGGTTGCTAAATAAACGTATTTATTGAATTAGGGTAATTTACATGTACTAGTAGGGCTGACATAACAGGTTACACAAACATGTTAAGACACGAACACGAAACCTGTAAATACGAACATGACACGAAATCTAATCGTGTCATTTTTTTCAAACACGAACACGAACCTGTGTATAACAGGTTAACACGATAAGACACTATAAGGAATAGTATTCTCCTCTACCGCGTTTTCATCGTCTCACAAATAGCTTGGCCTTCGTCTTCGATGATCATGTTATGCAGCAAGATACAAGCATACATACAATAACATAGTTTTTTGGGTGTGAAAGCATGGGCCGGGTTTGCAATGATGTGTCATCTTGCTTGTAGAACCCCAAATGTTCATTCAATGTCCTTTAGCGCCGCTTCTAGATACCTATCAAATTTCTTTCTTTTTTCGTCGGGAGGGTGCCTAACAGTTTTAAAGAGTGTAGAGTAGGTTGGTATATTCCATTAGCAAGATAATACCTGTGCCTGTACTCAACCCCCGAAACTGTAAATCTTGTATCCGGACCGGTTCCTTTTGCAACATCCTCAAAAACCAATGATTGGTTAATGACATTAATGTCATTATTCGATCCGGGAACACCAAAAAATGGATGCCAAATCCATAAGTTTTGTGACACAGTAGCCTCTAAGATTATTGTTGGATGGCCATGATCGCCTCGATAAAACTGGCCACGCCATGCATTAGGGCAATTCTCCTACGGCCAATGCATGCAATCGATGCTTCCGAGCATCCCTGGGAAACCATGCCTTTCGTGGTGGACCTCATACAATTTCTGGACCTCATTGTACTTTGGTTTTCGCAAATATTTTTTGCCGCAGATCTTAACAACACGTTTGCAAAACTTATACAAGCAGTCACGTGTCGTTCTTTCGGACATCTGTAAATACTCAGCCCATGAGTCAGCTGCTGTCCCGTAAGCTAGTTGGCGCAATGTTGCTGTGCATTTTTGTAAAGTTGTGAACCCCCGTTTGCCTCTAACATCGTACCGTAATGTCAAATGCGGGCCACAACTGACCAAATCATCGGCAATACGTACCAACAATCGATGGCTCATTCGGAACCGGCGCCTAAACATCTCATCCGTGTACACCGGTTGATCGACAAAGTAATCTGCTACTAATCGCTCGTGGGCACCTACATGTATGCTGTAAATAAATATAAAATATTTGGATATAAAATTCTAAAAAAAAAGTAGTTGCTATATATATTCCAACAAAAATTATACACTCTCTCGGTCTTTGTTTATGCAAGATTGCCTAGTTTGTGGTTGCGAGCTCACTTCTTCGTCTTCCTCCGCCACAATTAATTGTGCCGCTTCCCAAACCGCGTTTACAAAAATTTGGTTTTCTTCTCTCAACGAAGTAGACGAATCAGCTAATGGTAGAGAAGACATTGTTTGGGTTTTTTTTTTTTAAAGAATATGAGTGTTTAAAAAAAGTAGAGAGGATTTTGGTAAGAATGAGATGATTTTGGTTGTTTTTTGTTGATATTTGGTTTATATATATAAAAAACTTTATTTAATATTAATTTTTTTAAATTGACCGTTACCCCCCATTTCTTACCGTTATGCAATGTTCGAAACAAAAAAAAGAAAAAAAAAGAAAAATAGTGATTGGTCCATCCTTGGCGTTAAGGAGGAAACGGGGGAGACGAGGACGGGGGGGTATAGAGACGAAGGAAATAGCCAAAAGTGGTGGGACCGGGGGGGCGTCTGTGCACCGTGCAGCCTTACCATTTTATAATTTCTTCATTTAATTCTCACTTTAAGTTTCTTCTCATTTCATCTTTCACCTATAAATATAAGTTAATATCTCTACTACATTACAAAGAGAGAGCAATGAGTAAAGATGTCTAACTTGGCAAAGTTAAGATGGGAGATTAAAAGCCACATACTTTAAACCTTAAATGTCATATAAACATTTCCCAAATTACCCTTATGCTTTGGTTGTTGTACATACAGTGCCTCACTCTCAGAACTCGCCCCATATGTATGCTAACTTTGAGACTTACCCGTAAAAAACATTGCTGCTACTACCACTAATTATTACCACGTAACGCACTAAATGTCACCCACTACCCAATACATACTTTTAGAACAACGCCTTCATCCTAACAAAACAAAGTTTGATAATGTTACAAATTTAATTACTCTCTTTACATTTTGCATATACAACTATAAATCTAACGCATTACACTACACCATGACCCATAAACAAAAATTACCATTAACATAAACTTTTATCGTTGCCTTAACGCATTTGATGGATTACAACCTTAGTTTGCATCAAAGGCGTTTTTTTAAAACTTTGTTTTGAGGAAAAAAAAAGTGTAACAAACTAATATGACGTTGCATAGGTATGCAAAAAACACAAGCAAATATATTGAGGTTTATTTTGTAATTTCAATATCACACAAGTAAGCCTAATAAAACATTTTTGGTTATTTCATATACATCGTTTCGCATTCAAAGACAATATGTTTTTACGCTTTTCCTATAAGTTGGTGGGCTAACACGGCTACACTTGTGCATTGTTCAAAAAAAATATATTTATTTTAACCGTTCCGCAGTAACACGCGGGTTTCCCACTAGTATTTATACAAAAGGTACATAATTATCATTATCCATTTTAATGAGGGTAAATTGATTGGAAAAGTAGTATTTAATTTCAAGTAAACGAATTGGTAACTTCAAAAGAAAACATTAAATTGTAAGTTAATTTAATAATTATTTTTTCTAACACTTTAAACAGATTATAAAACTATTATAACACCAAACGGCAAACGCTATTAAAACTTAGAGTAAACTGCCATTTTCGTCCTTGAGGTTTGGCACTTTTTGCCAGTTTCATCCAAAAGATTTTTTTTTCTCAACTGGCTCCACTAGTTTTCAAATTCTTGCTGGTTTCTTCCAAATGCCTAACTCCGTTAGTCAATCTCAGTTAACTGAGGGGTAAAGTTGTCAATTCAAATATTATCTGTATTATAATAATAATAATAATAATAATAATAAAACCCGACAACCAAAACCCGTCGGACAGACAAAAGCCACACCATCGGCCGATCAAGCACCGGTCAGACCACTCAAGACAATCCACCTCACGGGCCTGTGATCAGCCCACGAACCACCACCTCTGGACCATCACCTATCCATAACCACCCCCCATCTCGAACCAAACAACCACCACCTGGACTCTCACCGCCGTAACCCGACCCAAACCACCGTCACCTATAAGATCTGGGAGCAAAGCACCAAAATGCAGCTCCACTCCTCATCCCCACCACCTGGAACAAACCGCTAATACCTTCGAACCGGCTCCAATCCACAGCCTGAATCAACAAAACCGGCCACCATTGAACTCCAGTGAACCACCGCAGCCGACCACCATCTCAACCCGAACTATAAACCTCAACCAAAACATCTACCGGCTGTCACCCTTTAACAACTGAACCATCCACCACCATCTTCGTCAACATCATCAAATAGCACCACCACCACCAGAACTGCTACCTACCCAACCGAAACAAACCCCAATCGGCTGTCACCATCATCAGTCGTCCTCCTCTGTTTACCAACACCATCCTCGACCCTCATCAACTACAACCCGACCCCATTAGTACCAAACACAACCACCGCACCATCCTTACCCACCCCCACACACCTTCGTTCGGCCGTGATAATCAATGTCGCCTTTACAGCCCTCTTTTTGGCCGTGATAATCAATGTGCCGCCACCACCAAGCTTGGTGGTGGTCGACCGTTCTTGAGACAGAGGAGGCAGGGATCGGGAGTGAGGGAGGAGAGAGAGAACGATGAGAGAGAGTAGGGTTTTGGGGGTGTGGCTGCAGGAAATGGATAAGGAAGAGGAGAAAGTGGGTATTTATACTTAGGGTTTGGCTACAATAAAATGACAAAACTGCCCCTCAGTTAACTGAGATTGACTAACGGAGTTAGGCATTTGGACGAAACCAGCAAGAATTTGAAAACTAGTGGAGCCAGTTGAGAAAAATTTTTTTGGATGAAACTGGCAAAAAGTGCCAAACCTCAAGGACGAAAATGGCAGTTTACTCTAAAACTTAAGTGTTTTAATAAAACAATGATTAATTTTAATATTTTTTCTTATATGATAGAAATTGGGCTAGAAATAATAAATTAGTCAGAATAATTAGTAGCAGTGTAGCCCATCAGAAAGCCCACACCTTTTTACATTTCGTGGGTTCGAACAACTGGCCCGTTACTAACTATTTGGTTTTTCACCGTGTGACACGAGGTTATAATCCAGAAAAAGAATAATAAAATCATAGATTTTATGCTTGACGGGGGCAGGCAATAATATTGTGCGTTATATAGATCCTTATTCAGTTGTTTTTTTTGTTTTTTTTTTTATGTTTGTAAACTAGTAATATGCCCGTGCATTGCGACGGGATTATTTTTATTATTGGTTTGATTCAATAAAGTAACGGCATAGCAAAGGAAATATATACACTTTAATTAGTATAATACTTTAATTTGGAATATAGCTATAAATGAGATGTGAAATCACGCACTAGAACCAAGTGGACATGGGGGGTTTTCTTTTGGGGAGGGTCCGATGAGAAAGCAAAACTTAACTGGGTTGCTTGGCGTAAGGTCATCGCTCCGACTGAATATGGGGGGGTTGGGTTTCGGGTCTCTGAGGGATGCGGATTCGGCTATGTTAGCAAAGTGGTGGTGGCGTTTTAAAGTTGACGAGAATGGTTTATGGTGAAAGGTTGTGTGGGCGCTGCATCATAACTCTCGACATTGGAATTTTATTCCGGTTAAGTTGTCATACTCGGGTATTTGGAAACAGATTAATCGGGCAGTTCTGGATATTCGGATGCAGGGGTTTGACGTGGCTACGGCTATCAGGGGGTTGTTGGGTCTGGGTCCTCAGTCAGGTTTTGGCTTGATTGCTGGATATCGGAGGTGCCACTGTATCAGTTATATCCTATCCTTTTCGAGCTGGAGAGGGTCAAGGAGGCGTTTGTTGCTAGTAGGGTGGGTATGGGTCGTTTTGGTTTTGGGTGGGATTGGAAGAGGGCTTTGCAAAGTGGGTTGGAATTAGATGAACTGGGCCGTCTGGAACTTCCGGTTGGGGGGCAACGCTTCAACGGGGCTGGGGATTCTTGGGTGTGGAATTCGGGTGGGTTGGGCGGCTTTACAGTGAGGAGCATCAAAGCAATTCTGAACGACTTTAGGTATGATAATATTCAGCGACCTTTCGATTGGTGTAGCTAGGTACCGAAGAAGGTTTCTATAGTTTCTTGGCGCGCGGAGATGAATAGACTCTCTACTCTAAAGGCGTTGGAGAGACGAGGTATTCAAACGGGTGGGTGCATATGTCCGGTATGTGGAGAAGCCGAGGAAACCATCGAACACTTGTTCGTTTCTTGCCGTTTCGCATAAGATGTCTGGCAGATTGTGTCGCAGTGGTGTGGGCTCCATTCCTTTTTTGCTTTCGGCTTCATTGATCTCGTGGATATGCATAGATATGTTGGTCATTCGGAGAAGTTTAGAAAGGCTGTTCATGCAATTTTCTTGACATCCATATGGTGTTTATGGAAATACAGGAACGACATTGTGTTTGCACAAAAGAGAGAGTCCTTAGCAAGTGTGGTGGGAGAGATTAAATCAAGAAGTTTCTTGTGGGTCAAAACTAGAGCAAAGTGCACGAATCTGGATTGGACCACTTGGAGGGGTTTTAGTTTGTATAACATAGGCTGGTGATCGTTTTGTTGTAATCTTTGTGTTCGTGGTTGTATGCGGTATTGCTAGTATCCCGCTAGCATTTCGTGGTTAATAAAATGGATTATGTTGGCCGTTCAAAAAAAGAACCAAGTGGACATAGTATAAGCAATTAGTTCTATTTGTTACAGTACCAGTAGCATACATCTTTTTAACATTGATTAAAAGAAGCAGTTACACGTTTGTATTCTTATTTAATAATACTAGGTTATTTGCCCGTGTAACACACGGGTATAATAAATATATTATATTTATATAAAATTTAAATATATAGTAACTAAGATTACATATTAATGTAAATTATTGAAAATTTTTAATATATAATATAATTCCTAAAAAAACATAAAAAAAATCACAAATCTCTAAATATCTCTTTGTATACAACATTGGTTGTTTTATTTGTTAAAATTGCTATATCTATCTAATATTAATAATTTAACACTGACTTTGCTTTTTACTCTTTATAACGTGATGCACAATTGGCCATAAGCGAAAACATGGTATTTCAAATACAAAGCAATTCTAGATAGCGATTGTCTTTGTCTTTTGCTTATCGTCATCGTGAGTCATACAGATAAATTTTTTTTTTTTAAATTGTAACATAATTTTCTTATTAAAGTTAAACAAAAAATAAGACATTCAGTTAAAAAATTATTGTTTTCGAAAGTGATAATAAAATGCGGTAAATAACCAAAACAATTATTTATGCTCGCTTACCCATTATCCAGATGTAACTTGGTTTTTATCAAAAAGTTATATAAAAAGGAAAAAAATAACCTAAACATAAATAATTGTTTGAAAATTATAACATAACTAAGAAATAAGTCAAATTTGAAAACATTTTATTATTGTGTCAGTAATCAACAAAGAAGTAAATTGTTACAAACTAACCCTCTGTAAGTCTGTAACACATATAACAACATAAAAATATCGTAACTTAAAGTTGAGAGGGATATAAAAAATCTAAACTTAATTGAAAATATCTTAAATTTTTTAGCAATTATTAAATCACAAATGTAAAGAGTTTAGTATTCTGAAATTTAAAACAATAACTTTTAAATCACAAGAATGTTAAAAATTAATCAAGCTAATTAAGAGCATGTTAGGCTCTCCATTTTCTTTTCTCCTTTCTCCTTCTTCTACTTCCTTTTCTCCTTAATCCCAAAAGTAACAATTTCTATCTTATGGCTTTTCTCGTCCTTTCTCCTTTTCAAAGCACAAAATCTCCCAAAAGTTCATTTTCAAACAATTACCCAAACACTTTTTTTAACTTTTGACTTCCTGAAGAAGTTATAAGTCAAAAGGAGGTGAGAAATGGAGAGCCAAACATGCTCTAAGTATTCAACTATATACAAATTAAATTTATATTTTTAAATTGTTATCCCAAAGTTTCTGATTTATTTCGTAGTTAAAATATTTAATTTTGAACAGTCATATTTTGATTAGATGAATTGATGGAGGTAATTTGAACTATTTAAATTTGGTTTGACTTTAAAGTTTGAAAATTTAATTTTGTAATTTTAAAGTACGATAAATATTTTTTGGTTTATAATTATAAATAGTTTTTAGAAATGATTAACTATATTTGATGAGATTGAATATGTAAAAAATGTTTGTCTTCTAATATTTTTATATTGATTAATAAAAACAATTATGAAAATAATTTAAATACTAATTGAATGGCATTTATTGTTTTGAATAATTAATGTAAGACTTCATGAGGGAGTGACATGTGTCCCTCATATGTTTTCTTTTATTAGATAGTGTAGATGTAGATGTAGATTTCTTTGTAAATTAAGTATGCATCGGAGTTAAAACAAACAATGAAAAAAAAAGTAACTACATTTGTACTTATGTAAAGTTGAAATATTAAAAAATGGTTTTTCCCTTACAACCTCTTATGAGTAAAATTGGGTTTCACTTTCTCTGTTATTGTTTCATCACCACCACCGCCTCAATGCCCAACTCATTTCGAAAACTTGCATCTTTTCTCCTCTAGTATATAACCTAAAACACAAACAGAAAGTCCTGAGGGTACCTCAATAAGCGGGCAAAGCCCTTCACCCAATGACAGCCAGGGAGATTCAAATGCTTGAGATTGATTAGTCGGAAACTACAACACAAAGCAAACTATGTACAACATCACAATGCACAAAAAACTACTCATAAAGCATTATGTACAACACAAAGCAACCTATGGGGAAGTAGATTTTACTATGAAAGTTCGCAATCGGATTGATAATAAAGGAACATGTGACTAGGGGTGTAAATGAGCCGAGCAGCTCGCGAGCTACTCGAGATCGACTCGATAAAAAAGCTCAAACGAGCCAAGCCTTATCAAGCTCAAGTCAAGCTTGAGCTTAAGCCTAAAAAAAGCTTGTTTACTTATCGAGCCTCACATATGAAGCTTGCCAGGTTCGTCATGCCTTATCGAGCCTTAGAATAATATTAGTTTTATTAATATTTTATATTATTTACCTCACATTTAAAGTTTTTTAATAAACAAGCCGAGCTTTTGACTTATCGAGCCTAACGAGCCTATTATTTTTATTTAATATATTACCTAATAAACACTAAACGAGCCGACCTCAAGCCTTAAAAACAAAGATTGAACCGATCCGAGCACTTATAAGTTAATCTAGCTTGAGCTCGAGCCTGATCGAGCTCAGGCTCGGCTCGTTTGCACCCTTACATGTAACAATGAATATAATGTATGGCAAAGTTCTAGAGTTCTAAAACATATTTCGTAGAAGAAACAGTAGGATAATCTTCATAAGTCAAAATATGAACATATAAGTTAGGGGAAATGGAATTAAATAATCCTAACTTTCAGGGGTTGGAAGAGAATAATCCTAACTTGAAACTTGTAATATAACAGTCCCAACTTGTCAATGTTTTTATTTTGTAGGTCCCAAACTAACCACCGTTAACTTATTCAGTTAAATGCCTACGTGGCATCACATGTGGCATCCTAGGTGACCTAAAGTGATAAGCTATAAAAAAAAGTGTGGCCCACCTTATCCACATGTGTAAATGTAATTAAAATAAATGCTTTATTAATGTTTTAAAAAAATGAGGCCCACAAACATTTATCTTATATCCATTCCATGATCCATCTACAATCATCAAACGTAAACCCAACCTCCAAAGAACCCTAAATCGATGAACCCTAATTTTCAGCCCTAAACAATAGCTCTAATCCACACTAAAATCTTTAAAATCGACACTAAACATGAGCACGTGTTCATCCTCAACAATCAAAACACCTAAAATATTTAAGATCGATTTGGATGGCCAGGTCTATTGTAATCATGATATGGTTGCAATCATACGAGTGGTTAGACGAAACAACCCACGAATTGGCAAGGATTTTATGGGTGTCGGTTATGGCCAGTAAGTAACTTATATTTGGTTTGTTTCAATAACATTGGTATGTTTTGATTGGACAGTTTTGTTGTAGAAAGAAGATTGCAAATCCTTCTTATGGAAAAATGATTTTGAGAAGATGCTTAATGAACAGGTTAGATGCCCTATAGGTAAATATGAAGAATTGAAGATTGAAAACCTACAACTACAAAAGAGAATCTTGAAGGATGAAAACAAGCTTCTCAAAGGCCAGCTGCTTAAATCTTGTTCATGGAATTCATGATATGCATTAGGATTAGTTGTTGTGGTTCTTGCAATGTGGGTGTGTTTCATTGTTTGAATATGTAATGATTCATGATATTGTAGTTTGTTATGTAAGTTTTGTTTCAATGAAATGAAATGGGTTTGTTTTGAAGTTGAATGTGTATGCTGAGTTCATTGTATGATATACTTGCTAATGGGTCAGTTTAGTTAATGGGTCAAAACAAAAAGACATTTGAATGTGTCAAAACAGTTGAAGGTGTATGATGGGTCAAAAGAGTTGAATGTGTAAGATGTGAAACTTGCTAAACAGATGGGTCATAAGAGTTGAATATGTATAATGGGTCAAAACAGATTAATGGAACTTGGTACTTGGGTCAAAACAGAAAGTGAATGTGTCAAAACAGTTGAAGGTGCATGATGGGTCAAAAGAGTTGAATGTGTGTGATGGGAAACTTGCTAAACAGATGGGTCAAAAGAGTTGAATATGTATAGGAATAATGGAAATAAATAATCCCAACTATTGACTATTGGCCAATAACAGTCCCAAATATAAAAAATTACCAATAGTGGTCCCAACTTTTGACATATTGGAATATAATAGACCCAAACTAATAGAGGTCTATCTCCTCTCATTCAATATTATAGCAATATGTAGAATAAAAACAAGATCTCCTAGTGTTAAAAGGAGATATTATCTATACAATTAATTACAATGACACTTTTTACACCTAAATCTAGGTTCTATAAAAAAAATTAAGGCCCTTGAGCTTTTTACACTATCAATATCTATATCTATATTATCTTATTAAAGAACCTCGATGGATAGATATGTAATTTTACATCAACTTTAAGATGACATACCAAGAGCCATACTGTAATTCTCTATTTTTTTACTAAATTCTTCTCTTTATACCTTTGTTGTATAACTTTTAAGGCCAATAGTATAAACCATTAATGCAATAGGAAAATTAACCCAACCCTTTTCTCAAGATGTAACCCACATAGATAAAACACATTGGACCCAATTTAATTTCAATACTAAGTACTTGATCCTAAATGACTTTTATTGATCCATTAATTACTCATTTATACTCACTTCCTTCTTGTCTTCTAAACACCTGAAGATCAAACGATAAGAATGAATGCTCCCAATTGGTTACAAAACTAGGGTTTATTTATAATGATGAAGCATCCGCATCAAATACGCTTCCCATCCATACACAAGTACGTGTTTTAAGTTTGGTATGAATATGAATATTCTGTTGATCAGATAAATATTTTTATCATTTGTTTTAACAACTGTATCCTTGGTGGCTTTGTTATGTTTTTATAAGACATAAACATCTTATAGTTACATTCTTTAAGTTCTTAAGAATGCAGTTAATATCTCATAGTATAAAATCATTGGTTAAAACCTGAGATTATGTCCGCTTATCAATGTTTTCAGGACCGGATCAGACAACGAATCGGACGCCATACTGTTCACTGGTTGGACCAGTCGAACCGGTCCGACTGGATTTATAAACCGGATGACATATTAAATAATATATGTTTAAAAATATAATAAAACCTAAATAAATATAAAATACCAACGTAACCAATCTACTTGGTATCTAAAAAATAAGTATATGGTAGTAATTTCTTACACCTTTTCATATAAAATAATAATTCTTTCCATCTCCTCTATCTATTTTATTCATCCTCACTCTCCCCCCTCTCTAAAATCTCTAACCCAACCCTAAAAGATTATACCACCATAACAACCCAAACATAAAACAACCGCCACCACCATATTGCACCACCAACGGCCACCACCACAGAAGCTGAAGGTATACACTGATAAGAAATCAGATGCGTCTAATTGAACAAGATAAGCCGAGAAATCATCAAATCTAACTATGAATTGAATATAAACCGAATCCAAAGTGCGGCAGAGAGTATCATACAAGAGAAAATGGGTGAAGGTAGAGATTATTTTGATGTTATCAGACAATAGCAAATGGAGTTTATGAACCTACCGGTCCGACCTACCGGTTTATCGAACCACCGAACCGTCAAAAACTACGAACCAGCTGATTTCTTGCAAAGTTATCCATCTTCTGTGACCGGACCGGTGACCTTGGCGATTCCCGGTTTGACCGGTTGGACCGGCTGGTCCGATCCGGTCTCCAAAACCTTGCCGCTTACCAAGGGAGGTAGTCACCATAGTTTCCCTATATTTCATCGTGTGTTACATATGTATCATATCAGGGGTTTTTTTTTCTCATTTTCCCCAGTTTTCCTTAGAATGCACGTTGTTGTCTCAATTTTCACCAAAACAGATTAAATTAATCTTGACAACTTTTCCCCACTCTCTAGCTCCATCCCTAATTATCGGTGCTAGTTCTCTAGTTTTTCCGTGAAAATTCCTTCTTATTTTCTCTCCCTCTCACACATACGTACACACACTCTCTCTCGTTTTTAGGGGGTGTTGTAAGACCCTTACCCCAATCATGGATTAGTGTTTAACAAAAATCCATACCCGAACATCACAAACATTCAACACCTAGTTAAGACATGGTCCTAGTTACATCAAGTTAGATTTTAGGTTTAAAGACACAACGAAAGATCCAAAAAGTTCGACTATAGTAGCCAAATCCAAATGAGAACATTCAATTTCCAAAAGGCCGCACATGGCTTGACTTGTTCGGTTAGTTCGGCTGCTTGATCATTCCTCTAAAAGTCCCATAACATACTTCAACCTAACATGGAAACAACACACAAGAATGAGTAGTTAAAACATAGTTAAATCGAAAGACGAAATCAAAATATTGATTTTGGCCTCGCCCTCCATAAGCTACGGTGGCCAGACCATAGCTTACGGCTGGCTACAACTGATGTCTTTCTTCCAGCCAGCCGTAGCTTACGGCTAGTGCTTTCTAACCGGATTTAGGTATTTGGTCGTAGATGACGATTGTAAGTCGTAGGCTATGGTAGGGAGCTGCTGTTTGACAGCCAAACCCATGCCTTGGCCGTATTTTTCCATCCACAAGTGCGGGCTTTGCTATCTTAAAACATGGAGTGACGAATATGTCCGTTTTCTCAACATTCGAGCCTCCTAAAATGAAGTTTCGTTTTATTTATCAAGTACTTTTTAACCTTCATGATCCATTGTTCGATTTGGGATATTCCATCCAAATCGACCCGCTAGGCTTATGATTTGCTTATTTCTCATGTATCCATATTTTCTAACAACTTAGACTTAAATCAATCTAAGCAATTGTTACCAACAAGTGCCTTGCACCTGTTAATGATTTTTCCATTAGTCATATCGGCTACTGTAGAATCCTTCAAGAATCCGGACAACGATTTGCCGAGATCCTTAAAGTTGATGTCAACCAATACATGGTTCATGATTGTATTGCATTGATCGTTCAAGACTTAGTCAAGAACGATGCTATTATAGGAATGCCTCGGACTCTACAATTTGCGTGGGAATTGCCTATACCTTGGTCTTACTTGCCAATTGCTCGATTGAGCATGAATTCCCCATTTGACCCATTACAAGATCAAAATGATGGCTACTATACCCATGACCATGGTTCTACTAAATTCGCCATAGCACACGACCATAGCATGATTTCTTAAATGATACTTTTGCCCTATAGCCTCTAGGACTACTTAGGCTTTGATTTATTCGTTCCATCTACATACGTCTAAATCACTATCTTATGATTTCTAGCGTTGTAGCTAATTCCTATACAATATTCAAGTTTCTCCAATCACAACAAAACTATGATAAGAACATTAGCGAATATAAGCATACAAATTCACAATATAATGTACCTTAGAGCTTCTCCTTTTGGCGAGTTTCTTGCACGCTTTTGACTTCCTTAGTACCACTTGATCCGCCTAATCAAGCAAACCATGATATCGTTAGAATTTTATAGTTTTCTTCCCGATACATTCAATTCAAACCCACAATTATCACATGTGGTATCCATCCAATGACTTATGAGTTTATGACTATTTTCAGTTCACTTAGGCAATGTATCAAACACTTAGACTTAAAAAGTTCATTAACAAGCATTATAATCAATTCATGACACAATCTCCTAGGGATTCCACCATAGGGTTGAAACCCACCTCCCCATCATAACATTTTCTATACACTAAAATCAATTGTTATGAATTTCACCAGGTTAAGGGCAATTAATCGTGTCTATATACATATAAACCTAGATTGCATCACATATCTAGGGCTGGCAAATCGTGTATACCCGACCTGTTAAGACACGAACCTGTTAAGACACGAACACGAAACATGTATACCCGAACACGACACGATAACTTATCATGTACTTTTTTCTAAACCTGAACACGAACCTGTTTATACCTGGTTTACCCGATAGGACACGATAAGACACGATAATACCAGTTTATACCAAGTTAACACGATAATACCTGTTTATACTAGGTTAATACGATAATACACGAACATGTTTTCCAAATCCGACACATTAAATGGGTATCATCAAGAATTAAAAGGGTAGAATTCCATTTATAAAAACTTATAACTCCAATATTCCACCCTCACAACCTATATTTTTTTTTAAAAAATCCTTAACATGTCTTAACGGGTACTAAACAGGTAAACAAGTATTTAACCTGTTTAGACACGAAAATTAACAGGTATATTTCGTGTCTACCTGTTTAGGACACGAAACCTGTTAAGGTCATACCTGTACCTGTTAAAATCGTGTAGGTTCGTGTCGGGTATTCGTGTTCGTGTCTGAAATTGCCAGCCCAACACATATCAATGATTTTCCCTTTTTGATGACTATTCACAAGAAACCCATTTTCAAGAATCATCACCAAATCAAAAATTATAACATACCTTAGACCATGTGTAGTGGGGGCTTTATTTATAAAGCCCCCTTCCTGATTGGTCCACGTGACAGCTGAGTCAGCATGGAGAGAGAAAGTGAAAAAGGGGTGTAGTACATAAAGCCCCTGTTTCTGATTGGTTGTTTATTTTATTATTTTTTAATCTTTTAACTTAAAATAATTAAAATAAAACACAAATGAATATAAAAAAATTACAAATAATATTAAAACACACAACTAATATTAAAAAAATTACAACTAATATAAAAAAAATTACAACTAATATTAATTTAAACACTAGATAATCCTAAATTACTTATTTAAACATTAAATAATTAATCCTAATTTTCTCCCTTATGGAGAGTAATTGTCCCAGTCCATGAGTGTGTAGTATGGCGGGGACACGGTACGATCGCTATCGCGACCGTCGGACCTCGCATCCGAGGGGATGCAACAGTACTCGTGAGGAGGGGAAAAATTGTTTCGCTCCTCTTATATCGCATCCCTTAAAGCTTCCAGGTCCTCCTCGGTTGGCTCCCGGTCAAGAGGGTTGGGGTGGGGTTCGGTTGGGTCTCCACAAACTGTAGATGCCCCAATCATCTCTCGGCCATAACGTAATCTACGGCCCACACAATCTCCTCTGCAGTGAAATCAGCATTAGGGTGTGTGGGAGTGTATCCAGGGAGTGGAGGAATGACGGGGACGAGGTTGGAAACACGTGGAGGAGGAGGAGGAGGAGAAAAAAACTATTGTTGGGGAGGAGGAGAAAAAAACTGTTGTTGGGGAGGAGGTGGAGAAAAAACACTTGTTGAGGAGGAGGATGAGGAGAAGAAAACACCGGTGCACGACGTCTCCGGCGAGCGTATCGCAAGAGATTCGACGGCTCGGCAAGATCATTAGAAAATCCTCCACCCATAGCTGGTTTGTAGTGTGTTTGTGTAGTTTGTGTAGTGTGGTTTTTAGTTATTTTGTGGTTGTGTTGTGTTGTATGTGTATTGTGTGTGTGTATATATAAACTTCAAAAAAAATCAAAGTATACCGTTCAAAAAATAAAAAGCCAACGGTCAAAATATTTTGACCGTTTCAACCTGCCAAACGCCACGTGTCTTCGTTTAATTGGGCCAAGCAATTAATATCCATCGTTATTTAAATAACGCTTCCCCCTATTTTTGAAAAATAGCGCCGGTATGTACCGGTGTGCCGGGCGCTATTTTTCAAAAATTTGCACAAACAACGCCCCACTACGGGGGGGTTTATAATCAGATTTTTATAGGGATTTGTTTTTCATGGGCATGCACTGATTTAGCTTGAAATCCACTTCCCAATTGATGGTTTTTGGACAGATTGTTGGTGAAGGTGAAGTGTGTGTGTTGGTGTGTGTTTTGGTCGATCAGTATATTTGGCCAACACACCCATTTTTTATTATTAATATATTAAATTTGACTTTGCCATTTTAATACATTTAGTCCTTGAGGTTTGTCCATCTATAATATAGACACAACCAACCTAACCTAGTTAAGTTTTGTGATCAACATCAAGACTATTTTAGCCCTTCTTAACGAGTTAACCACGTTTATTATTAAATTTAGATTTTCAGGTGTTACAGGAGAGGTTCCCAGCCGACACTTCACCGGTTCTCCCCGACTCCCACTCAACAACGTTTTATTTTGGTAATTCCCACATTGTAAAATTATAAGACTATTTGGTGTGGATTAGGGGAAGGAAATCGGGGTGATGACATGGCCCTTTCCCCGATCGAAAAACAACCCCCCCCCCCCCCGCGACCGAGATTCGGTGAAAAGGGGGAGAAGTTATCATTTGCACCATAGCCTCTGATTGGTCCTTCAATTTGAACGTTGGTCTTTTAAAAAAAAAAAACAAAAATTCAAACCTTATATAAATAAATCACCACACCCCACTATAAACCACAAAAATTTTTAACCATCCAACCAATTTTTATAAAAACTTCTCCAATCTTCACACAAAAAAATATTAATGGATCCAAGGCGTTCAAACCCGCAACCCCTTTTCCCGAACACCCCCGCTACTCCTTCGACCCAAGCACCAAACTTTCCCTACCCCACTATACCGCTCGATCCTAGCACATACGCGTTTGCCAGTTTTAGTCAACCACAAAATCCTTGGCAAATGCAAATGCATCAAAAACAACAATTTCATATGCAAATGCAACGCCCGAATCAAATGCCAATCTTCCCCGCGAGACCTCAATCACAATCCGAACCCGAACACGATTTCATATCCTTAGCGTCGATGACGAAGTTATACCCGAAACTCAACCAACCTCAAAAAAAGATACCAAAGGGAAAAAACGTGCCATTGAAGGAAAGGCTAGTAGTAAGGTGGATAGTGTTCCTTGGACTCAAGTCGAGCTCGAGGCCCTAGCACGTGCATAGGTGAATATGTCTACGGACCGATAAGAAGTAAGATTTTATCTTTATTTTTTAGTCTTTACAATATTTTTTTTTTAAATTTGTTAACCGTTTTTTATTTTTTTTTATGGCCGTAGGTTTTTTAAATTTATTTATGAAATATAAATTACATACTTAATTTAATTTATCACGTGTAGGTACAAATCGAACACGGGATAGCTTTTGGAACGCTATTTGCGAACAGTTTTTCAAGTAAATGCAACGCGAGCCTTATCGAACCGGTCATTCCGTTAGTACGAAGTTTAGGGAAATGAACGCCAAATGCCAAGAATTTGCGGGTGTTTATCAACAATGTTGGAACAATCGAAAGACGGGTGAAAGTGACGAGAATGTGTTGAAGAAGGCGCTTGGGAAGTTTAGCGCAAAGAAGAAAGGGGGGGTGCTTTCAACAATGTTGGAACAATCGAAAGACGGGTGAAAGTGAGGAGAATGTGCTGAAGAAGGCGCTTGAGAACGTACATTAGGTCGTATGAGATTTTGAGCCAATGTGACAAATGAAAGTTGGTGCCAAACGAAGTGGCACAAGCAAAAAGAACGAAGACGAGCACCTCGGGAAGTTATAGTGAGGGGAGGGGGGGTCAATGCTCATTGTACTATAAATATAAACGATGACCCGGAGTTTGAAGATGATGCTCCAACGCCCGAATCGGAGCGGCCAATTGAAAGGGACCGCGCGAAAAAAGCCGCCTCGAGCTCAAAAGGAAAGGAATCCGGTTCGAAACTAAAAGTGGCCGAAAAAATAGATGCCTTGATTCAAAACTTTAACGATTTTAAGGCGGAGCAAAGAGAAAGGTGGAATGCAAGAAAGAGGGAGAAGGAAGAAGCCACAAGTCTAGAGAGGGAGAAGCTTGAATTGGAGAGGGCACGTCTCGCGTACAATATTTCGCAAGACGAAAAGGCGGAGTTTGCCATGATGGAGAAAAGTCTCGACGGCCTTCCCGAGCAAGAAAGAGCGGTGATGTCGACGATCAAAGACAAGATCGTAAACAAGTGGCTTGGAAAACGAATGCTTTAGATGTTTTTTTATATATTTTTCTTGTTATTTTCTAAATTTCTATGCATTGTAGGTTGTAATTTTTTTAATTTAATGAAGTTTATCTTTATTTTATTTTTTACTATTTTTTTTTATTTTTTACGGTTTTATTTTATTTTTTATTGTTTTTTTTATTTTTTACGGGTTTTTACATTTTAAAAAATAATAATTGTGAAATATAAAATATATAATTAAATAAAAAGGAAAAAGGAATTAAAAAAAGGAAGGGGAAACGGAGGAGTTGGGGGAAACCATTTCCAAACTTTGAAGGAGAAAATTGGGGAAATGATGTGGCGCTGATTAGGGAGTTGGTCTCCACACCATATAGTCTAAAAGTAATTGTATAGAAATGAGGTTGAGATTATTTTGAGCTCCAAAATAGGGTACCACACTCGTATATGCTTTGTCACTGTCCTAGAAAAAACTGAGCCACCAACACCACGAGTTAGTCAAATACTCAATGCTCGTTAATGAGCGTAATTTTTCTGTTTCTTAGCCTCATTATATTATCATTTTTAAATGAAGTAGTTGTTACTCTTTATAATTGAACTCTAGTTTATAGATTTAAACTAAAAATCATAAGTGAACGTTTTAAAAAAATAAAGTTATGTGTTTTACAAGTGGAATAATAAAATACAAGTACATATGATGCCCTTCGGCAAGTACCTACCACGATTCATGACGACAAGATTGAAAATCAATTATTTCTAAAAGTAGTGTTAGTCACTCTCTATTTATATAAAATCAATTAATGCGCTTTTAACAAAAGTTAAAGAGGGTACACAATTTTTAAAGCAGCCAATGCGCAAGAAGGTAGATTATATGGTCTAAATTCAACTAAATATATTCAACTTAAATGTTTGAAATTTGAAACGGGCAGCGTAGCGGCAAACACTTAAATCCTCCTAGCATAGGTTTCGTATTCGAATTTATCTTCAACTTATTGTTTTCTTTAACCCTTGGCCTTCCACTCGGTAAATCGTGTGTTTTATTTGATAGAGAGTGTGTCCATCAAATTATATGGGTGGGTGTAAGTGGTTGTGAGTGAAGGGAGAGAAAATATAATGAAAAAATATTATTATTTTAAAAATGAGAGAGAAAATTTTAGGGTGAAATAGTGATTTTTAGTGCAATTTGATGGAGGAAATTTGGTGGAGGAGATGTGAATGCTCTTAGCAAGATAGTGGCCGGTGAGATCTTGGTTCTTATTTGTATAAAAATTATCTTTGTAGTGATCACTTGTTGCATGGGCCTAAACTGTAGTTATACCCAAAATCGATTAATCCTTTTAATTAAAAAGGAACTTATTGAAAAAACTATAGAAGATATGTGAATGAACAGCTTTGAATTAGGAAATTACTAAAGAGAAATTGGAAAAAGAGATAATAAATTGTGTATCCAGCCATAATCCATAGTGGTGGTTTAAACAAAGATTTTTCAAAACAAAGATAACAAGGTGGCGGATGTTGTAGCCGAGGTGAAATCAAAGGCATTTTTATGGCTTAAGTATAGGTCGAATTATAAAGATATTGTTTGGAAGGATTGGGTCTCCTATCCTTTATATTTTTGTACATAGTTTGGCAGTTCTCGTTTTTGAGTGCTAGCCGTTTTTAATGAAAGTTAATGTTTCAAAAAAAAAAAAATCCATAGTGGTGGAGTGGCATTTATTCATTTTATGTGATCAAGAGTTTGATCCAATTTTCATCATATATCGTTGAATATTTGTCAAGTGATGGTTGCGCCTACTTTCTTCGGAGGGGTCATGTTCGATTTGATGGCCCTCCGGTTTTCTACTAGCGTGCATTTACTCCAGAGAGGCTTGCCTCTTTGTGAAGGGTGCAACATCTGTCAGGTGACAGGTGGAGAAGAATTTTCTGGGTGGAAGCCTTAGTGCCCCTTATGTGCAGGCGCGCAGCCTGGACTCGCTTGTGGGCCGGTCACTCTCGCATCAGCATGGACCCAGTTAAGACAACATAGTCTGACCATTATAGAGTGATTAGAGAATTCCCTTCTAAAGTGTTGTGATAATCTACCCCAATATAGAAAATCAACTTCCAAAAAAAAAGGGATATTGGATTTTATTAATCCGAACTTTGACAAATTAACCAATATTAATCCCAACTTTAAAAATTGCCTGTGTCGGTCCCAACTTGTAAAATATTTTCCTTCACTGGTCCTTTACAAATGGTGGTCTTGATCGTCTGTTTTTCAACATAATGAGCTTCATTTTGTTGCTGGTCAACTGATCAAGATCACCATTAGTAAAGGACCAGTGAAGAAAAATATTTTACAAGTTGGGATCGGCACAGACAATTTTTAAAGTTGGGATTAATATTGACCAATTTGCCAAAGTTTAGATTAATAAAATCCAATATCTCAAAAAAAAAAAAAAAATTGTGTGGCACGTGAATGAGTATGGAAAGTGGAAATTAGATTATTAAAAGGTTAAGTAGTGGTCAAGTTGGCATTGGGTGTAGGTGAGTACTTTCTATGGATGTAAACCAACCTTCACAGCATCACACGATGCAAGCTACCTAACTCTCTTTTATTCTAAACAAAATTATTTAGTATTTTACAAAAAAATGGATCCGTTTCAAATCTTTTTATCTCATGTAAAAAAAAATATATATATGTTTGAGAAGGGGTACATTGAAAGTGAAAAGTCAATGCTAAATGTTTTTTTGTTGTTTTTTTTATTGAACATATAAAATAGCATTTACTAGTAGTTTAGTCCGGCATGTTACGGGCGTCGTTTGTTGTAACAGGTTAAGAGGGTATTTGGGATTGAGTTTGGAAATGTAAAAGTGCTTTTGGTCAAAAGTGTTTATTGGCTTATAAATTTTTTAAAAGGGGTTTTAAAAAAAAAGTGTTTTGGTTAGCTTTCGGGATGAGAAACGTCAAAAAGTCCATAGATTGTCTTTTTTTTTAAGTGTTTCGCTTAACTTATTGTGAATATTGGTTGTATGGGTGGTAAATTTGTATTTTTTTTTTTCAAAAGTCAAAAGCCAAAAACCAGGATTTATAACCTTTCAAAAACAGTTTTTCCACCCGTAAAAGTCAAAAGCTAAAATTCAAAACAGAAAATACTTTTGGGTTGCACAAACAGCTTATTGACTTATTGGCTTTTTAGAAAAGCCAATAAGTCAATAATTTGTTTTGAAACTCAATCCCAAACAACCTCTAAATAACACCTTCAAAACTTTTTTAAAGAAAATAAGGAAGCTAAACCGTTAAATGAAAAGGAAAACTAAAAGAATTTAATCAACAAAATGCGTCCAAAGGGGATCTACAGCTAATGATGTTCGATTTGCTAAAAACATTTCAACAAAATGTACTATTAACTTTTTTTTGGTCATTGGGTTTGTGGCCCATTGGTAACTAACGAAATGCTACTTTGGTGAGACAGGTTCTATTCTTGGTTTGAGCATATACATGGGATAAAAATTTGTTGTTAAAAAACATGGTTAGTTTAATTTAGTATTTAAATTGGTTTGTTTTTCACGGGTAGCTCAGTTGGTGAATGATCAGAGATTTTTCTTGAGGGTCCTGGATTTAATTCCCACGAGGGACATATTAAGAAATGATGGATGACTCCCAACCTTTGGTCACGAGTTCGAGTTCGAGTTCTGATCTCGCCCGGGTTTTACCAATTCTTCACCGTCGTGACTACGGGTGGATGAGGGGTTGGATTTTCCCCGGTTTCGGGAACTGCATGGACGGACCTGACTACGCCAGCCGCCCCGAGGTACGTATGGGCCCTCCATTGGGTTGGTCGTGGGGGTCTGTCCATAATGTGAGGACTCCCCTGAATAATCGGGCAGAATGTTTATTAGCCGTTAAAAAAAAACTCTTTTTACCAAAATTCAAATACGCTTGTTTTACTAAACTAAACTAATCAATAATACAATACTTCTTTTATCATAGATTTATTTTCCTAAAGTAAACAAACAAAGAATTAGTTTCCTTTTCTAATTTGTTGGTCCACATCGTGTCCATTCCTTAGATTTTGATCGAAACATGATGACATCATCGTTATCTTTCAGCACCACCACCACCATTCTCTTTCCCTCACAAACTCGAAGAACTTTCTGTCGTCCGGCGATCCCCCACACCGTCGAATCACGTGCAAACAAACCCACATCCTTCCTCCGAGCCACCAATTCCAAGCCCATAAACTAATCGTGACCATTCAAAGTAAAACAATTGAATGATGGTTTTCTTGTAATAAAATTCAAAGGGTGGGTTTGTTATGTACTCTCTAGCAGTAAGACCCCCGTAGTGGGGCGTTTTTTATCAAAAATTTTCAAAAATAGCGCCCCCCTTCTCTAGCAGTAAGACCCCCGTAGTGGGGCGTTTTTTATCAAAATTTTTCAAAAATAGCGCCCCCCACACCGCTACAGGGGGCGCTATATACCAATTTTTTGCAATGGTGTGATATAAATAACGCTGCTTCTTAAATCGATGGTCCAATCAGGAAAAGGCACGTGGTGGTGCAACGGTAATATTACCGTTAATTATTATGAACGGCTATTTTTTTGTATATATATACCCACAACACATATATATAACTAATAAAACACACAAAAAGCATATTTTTCAAACACAAAAATCATTTTAAAAAAACATTATAAAAGAATGGGTTCCCCCGCGTCATCATCCATTGCGAGAGAATATTACAGAGAGTTTCTAGGCGACGGGGGTTATTCGACAGACGAAGAGTTGGAGCAAGATGCGATTACGAGTGCGCTAGCGCTTTCGGCGCGGTATCTCGAAGAAACTAGTACGCCTACACGTCCAAAACAAAGTAGTCAGTATTACGAACGAGATCGTGTATCGGCAAATGCTCGATTGATGAAGGATTACTTTGATGAAAACCCGACTTACCCCGACCCAAAGATGTTTAGGCGTCGTTTCCGGATGAGCAAACGTTTATTTCTACGTATATCCGGAGATCTTGAAAACGCATTTCCTTACTTTAAACAAAAAGCGGATGCTAGGGGTTTGATGGGATTCACGTCTATTCAAAAGTGTACCTCGGCACTGCGTATACTCGCATACGGCAACCCGACGGATATCAACGACGAGTATTTAAAAATGGCCGAGAAAACAACACGCGATTCTTTGGAGTATTTTTGCCAAGGTACATCACTTTTTTAAAGTTAGATCATTTTTTTATATATGTTTGTATTTATTTTTTATATATGTTTGTATTTATTTTTTTTAGGAATAATAAAGTTGTACGGAGCCCGTTATCTTAGAAGGCCCACTTGGTACGACTTACAAAAAATTTACAAGGTGCATATTAATGAACATGGGTTACCAGGAATGCTGGGTAGCGTTGATTGTCGTCACTGGCGGTGGTATAATTGCCCAACTGCTTGGTGAGGTCAACACACGCGTGGTGACCAAAAAAGACCATCGATTATTCTTCAAGCGGTGGCTTCAGTCGATCTTTGGGTTGGTCGGCGTATTTTGGTGTTGCGGGGTCATGCAACGACTTAAACGTTTTTGAGCAGTCGCCTATTATTGAGGATTTCATTTCTGGCAGGGTAGCAAAGACGTGCTTTTATGCTAATGGAAACTACTACCCACACGGATACTATTTGGCTGACGGAATATATCCGAGGTATAGCATTATCGTTAAGACGTTTAGTAACCCGTACGATGAAAAAAGGGCACACTTTAAAAAGGTCCAAAAGGCGGCGCGAAAGGACATAGAGAGATGTTTTGGGGTTCTTCAACAGCGTTGGCATTACATAAGAAACCCTGCTCGTGCATGGACCACAGACAAGCTGTGAGATGCTATGTATGCATGTATAATCATGCATAATATGATATTAGAAGATGAAGGTAAAGCGATATGCCAAAATTATGTACCGGAAGCCGTTCAGGATATACCGCAAGCTAATATGCAAGAAAGCGTGCTCAACGCACATGAACTTCGCGACCATGAAGTACATGACACGTTAACGGCGGATTTGGTCCAACAAGCGTGGTCGGTTCGGTATATTCCAAACACAGGAGGAAACGAAGATGAAGAAGAAGGTGAAGATGAAGAAGAAGAAGAAGGTGACGAAGAAGAAGAAGAAGACGAAGACGAAGAATATGAAGAATCCGAAGATGAAAATTAATATTAGTTGTAACTTTTTTTAATATTACTTGTATTTTTTTTAATATTAGTTGTAATTTTTTTTAATATTATTTGTAATTTTTTTATATTTATTTGTATTTTATTTTAATTATTTTGAGTTAAAAGATTAAAAAAAATAATAAAAAATCAACCAATCAGAAACAGGGGCTTTATAAATAAAGCCCCACCACTATACCCCTTTTTTAGTTTCTCTCTCTACGCTGACTCAGCAGCCACGTTGACCAATCAGGAAGGGGGACTTTATATATAAAGCCCCCCACTACGCATGGTCTAAGTTGTTTTTTAATATCGTATTAGTGTACTATTATGCGGACATGCGGTGCTAGTACATTTGCAAACATTGAATGAATCAGTCCAATAGTTATGTAATGCGTCACCTGTCAAAATACATGATATCAAGAACAGCTAAATCTTATTAATATTAAAAACTAAACTGATAGTCTCAACAAAATACAAAAGAAATCAAAGACAACAAATCTCTCACACAGAAACAAAACAACTCTCTGATCAAACAAGATCACTATATTCTACTTGACACAGGATCAAAGACTAACAATAAACAAGAACAAGATGTTCATGATTAAAAACCCTAGAATATGAGAGATAATCGTACGAAAGCAAGAAAGAGATCAAAAAGTTATCTCTGAGTGAAAAAACGAGCTATTTATAGCTGAAAGACTTGTGTTTATTCAAGGGAATCAACGGCTCTTATTAATCAGATCAAATGGCTGTAAAGGCTTTGTGTTAGTTGTCACGGATCGCCACATCAGCATAAAACATTTAAACACTAAGTGGTCCAACGGCCACACTCATCCACCAGCCCAAACATTTAACTGATATTGGACTAAATATAAAACAAAACTTCTGGGCCTTGCTAAACTGGACGACTCCACAAGTATCAACCTGGACTTGACCCACGAACCATCTTCTTGTCAGCACTCTTCTTGTCAGGCTTTGTGACCACTTTTATTCAACATTCTTCAATCACCAAATCCTGCCAAACCACTTATGCAAAATATTCAAGTATCAAATATGATATATTTTAACAGCCCCCCCCCAATTTGATACCGTAAATGGGTCAAACATGTTTAGTTTTTTACACAACTCTTCATGTTGACTTACCCCAAGTCCTTTAGTCATTATGTCAGCAAGTTGTAACTCAGTAGGAATTTTTGAAGTTTTAATAAAACCTTTTGATATTAAATCTCTTAGAAAAAATATGTCCAATTCAAAATGCTTAGTCTTATCAAAGAACACTGGATTAGCTGCAATTGAAAGAGCTGCACTGTTATCACAATGCATTATAACAGGTAAATTAACATCAACATGTAACTCAGTTAACACATTAACCAACCATATGACTTCACAAGCAGTAGAGCACATTGCTCTGTATTCTGCTTCTAGTGAAGACCTGGATATAATTGATTGTTTTTTACCTTTACAGGAAACTAAAGAGTTCCCTAAAAAACAAAAACATGTTACAAATTTTCTAGTTTTTATACCAGCCTAATCAGAATTTGAATAGGCAATTAAATCAAAGGAAGAACTTTTTCTGAACCAACGACCTTTACCAAGGGCCTTTTTAAATATCTTAACAACCTAAATGCAATTCTTTTATGACCTTCACTAGGTTTGTGCATGTACTCGCTAAAGTAATGAACAACATATGATATATCAGGTCTAGTATGTGATAGATATATCAGTTTGCCTATTAACTGTTGATAGCCAGTTACATTTGCCAAAACCTTAGAATGATCATTGCAAATACTCCCTCCGTCCCTATTTAAATGTCGTGGGCCCAAAAACACACATTTTAAGAAATCTTTTGTTTGTATGTAGTAAAATGACAATAATATCCTCAAAAGTGGTGATTGTGTTTTCTCTTTTATGGCAAAACTGGAAATTGCATTTCTAATTTTGGAAATGAACATTTAATTTGGGACAACCAAAAATAGAAAGATGGACATTTAAATAGGGACGGAAGGAGTAGAAGTTAAAACATGATTAGGTTCAAGAGGACTATTGACTGGTTTGCAACCTATCATACTATACTGAGTTAACAGAGCCATACAATATTTTCTTTGGACAAACATATATTATCATCCTTAGAAATGACTTCTAACCTAAGAAAATATTTAAGTTCTCCTAAGTCTTTTTTGATTTTTTTTGCCAAAACTAATAAAATTGAATATAAAAGCTATACTGAAAAAATCAGGAAAAAATGTTTTTACATAGGGTTACATAGGGTTTTCACGGTTTTCTCAACTCAAGAGAGTTTTCACAGGATACTTAGCATATATATATATGTAGAGGATCTTGTAAGAAAATTAGTTTGCGTAGGAAAGAGTTATAGCCTTTGGATCAAATTTTTAGAATAGGGGCATTATAGACTTTATGTACCTTTTGAAATATGCTAATCCCACTTTTTTTTTTTAGCAAAAAGCATCTCACTAATTATGAAGATCTTCAACCCCAAATAACTTTATATTCATTGTTTTTTGTAAATTCACACATTTTCTTCTATTTTCATTCCATACAATCATCAACAAATTATTGAAATCCACGAATCAGCAGTATTTTTAAACTGGTGCGAATCCGTAGTGTTTATTAACATATACGAATAAGTGGTGCTTTATATAAAATAGCAAACATTTTCACACAAGGATAACAACATGAGTGTTTTTTAACAGATGTGAGTCAGTTATGTTATTAAACATATGCGAAGCAGTAGTGTTTTTAAACAGACACGAGTCACTAGTGTTTTTAATCATATGCGACTCAGTAGTGTTTTAAAACACTACTAGTATGAGGTTTAAAACACGCGCAGAAGTCGGATTGAAGATGACTATAGAAGATGAATACAAACTGACGCAAAAGATATTGTGGATGCAGTTGTTTTTTCTTTTGGAAGATGAATTGGGTTTGAATGTAGAAGAGAGAGAGAGCCATGAATATTAATTATTTATAATAATATTTAGATGAGAGAGAGAGAGAGAGAGAGAGAGAGAGAGAGAGCCATTAATGTAGGAGCATTAAAACAATTTCTAAAACACTTTGATCCAAATGACTTAATACCCTCAATAAAAACACATATTGATGATCTTACCCTTAATTCCTATAATATATTAATTAGATTTTAAACGCATCCCATCTTTTAATCTCCACCATCCATCTTTAAATCTAATGGTTGACAACACTTCCTACACAAAACCATTTTCCTACAAGAACCATACCCTATATATAAGCACTTTATTTTGTTTAAAACTCAGTTTTCAATAAATTTTATATCAAAACGCAGAAAAAAGTAAGAAAACCGACCCTTATGTAATTAACAAGTGTGCATGAGATATACTTGGAAAAAAAGGATTTTGGGGCGGTCCCGATAGGGGGGGGGAGTGTTTTCGCGTTTTTGATATCGTTTCTGTCTTTCTGATATGATCCTCTCAATCCCGTTATCCTCTCCTGCTATTCACATGTTTTTAGCTCCCTTGGTGACTACTTCTGGCTTCTCCTTGGATGAAATAAACTAAAATCAACAGCTATTATTAATCATCCACACATTTTACATACATTTCATCAAGCTTCATTCATGTGAATGATTGTTAAAAGCAGGTTTTGTTATTAATTTTGTAAACATGTTTATTACAATTTATAGGTTTGACTTCCTTTTGATGATGAGAGAGTCAAGAGAGTTGGACTCTGCTAAGAAATGTCTAAATAGAATTCAAAGTGAATGGGATTTTATTCTTTGAAGTAAATAAAAAGGAAAAATTATGTGAAAATTCCACATGGATAATCCAAAATGAAATATGTCTATAATCTGCTTCATAATTCTCATACTCCTTTTAATTTTGATCTCTAATTTTTTTATTGCAAATCTGTAATGTGATCTTCTGGTGTTACAACATGTACCACAATAATGTTGTTCATAGATTAAATTATTTTGTGGATTGGATTTCACTTAACCGTCTACGGTTTTATTGCGTGTGCTCGGAATAAAAGTTTTGTATATTTGTATCGCCATGCTATTAAGTATTTTGATTTAAGTTCTTTTTTTTAAGAAGTGGAATAGAATAACCCGGTTTAAGTGTAATGATCATACGTTTTTATGCATTGTTTGTCCCATAATGAGTTTCATTCTTCTAATATTTCCTCGAAGTAGATGACTATTCATCGCGATTACATTGACACCAAAAAAAAAATTGACCCAATACTTTATTTATGTGTAGTTGATCATCATTCAACATTAAGACTATAAGGAGTGGGGGGGGAAGAGGGGGATGAAGCGCCATGTGGCACTTGTGGGACCATTGAGGGGGGGGGGGGGGAAATAATTGTGGTGAGTGGAAGGGGGGGGGGGGGGGAAGTGACATGTGGAATTTATTTTTCCTTTTTTTTTAATTTTCTTTTTTAATAAATATAAAACACAATTTTAAAAAAACATAATATTAATTCATCTAATAAACTACAAAGTAAATAAAAAAAACACTAACAAACCAAAAATACATGAAATTTAAAAAAAAACATAAAAAAAATACACGTTAGTTATCGCTATCGTCTTCATCAGATGGGTAATCTCTTGGTATACTCCAAATATGATCAACCAGATCCGCTCGAAGGTTGTGATGTGTTTGGCTATTCTTGATTTCAAAGTTGTTGGCGTTTCTTTCTTCATCCGTAATGTTTTCTTGACTTTGATGCGTTTCCTCACCAAAGTACTCGCATATTGCACGTCCTTCATCCTCCAAAATCATGTTATGTAAAATTACGCATGCGTACATCACATTTCGTATATGCGTTTTTTCCCACAGTCGGCAGGGTTGGGCCAAAATGTGCCATCTTTTTTTTCAACACACCAAAAGCACGCTCAACATCTTTCCGTACAGCCATTTGAGCTTTGTTAAACTTTTTTCTCTTGGGGTCTAACGTAGTCCTCCGTGTAAACGATTTTACGAACACGGCCCAATCAGGGTAAATTCCATCTGCTAGAAGATACCCGTACTTGTATTCTGCCTCGTTTAAGAAAAAAGTTCCTTTTGGTGCAACATCGTTTATAAGATCGTTGAAGATTGGGGATTGATTAAGAACAGTCCTATCGTTCAACGAACCGGGCACACCAAAAAACGCATGCCAAATCCAAAGATCTTGTGACACAACCGCTTCAAGCATCATACACGGCGTTTTATGAAAACCGCTAGCGTGTTGGCCTTGCCACTCAGTTGGACAAAGTTGCCACTCTCATTTCATACAATCTATACTCCCGAGCATACCGGGAAAACCATGTTTTTCTTCGTGAAACTCTAAAAGTTGCTGGACGTCACTAAATGTTGGTTTTCTCAAATATCTTTTTAAATATAAATCAATGACGCCCGCACAAAAAAAACTGAGTACTTTCTCTAGCCGTTCGATCGGCCATCCTTAGATACTCATCCATTACGTCGGAACTGGTTCCGTAAGCCAATGATCTAAGCGCGGCTGTGACCTTTTGCATCGCGGTAAATCCCATCTGACCACGTGCATCGGCCCTTTGTTTGAAATATTTAAAATTATTTTCTAAATCATTTGTTATTCTTAAAAATAAATTACGACTCATACGAAAACGCCGCCTAAAACTTCTTTCATCGTATGTTGATTCGGGTGAGAAGTAATCACGTACCAATGACTCATTTCCGGTTTGTCGTTCACGAACTATATACTTTCTACGCTTGGGTGGTTCGGAGGTCCCTTCGTCGTCCGCTATAGCTTTAACGACGTTCTGAACGGTCGCCATTAACAACTCTGCGGCACCTTCGCCCAAGTCATCCAAAGCGAGCTGATCAAACAAATCGTCTGAACTCGAAGAGTCGCCCGACATCTTGCAATTTTTTTTGAAAATATATGATAGTTTGGAGAGGATTTTATGAAAAAAAAAGGAGTGTGTGTTTGTGTAGAAGATGGTATTGTTTATACATATATATATATATATATATATATATATATAATAAATTTTTTTTGTTAAATAGCCGTTGGTTAACGGTAATATTTTTTTTTAAACGGTAAATCATAATTAATGGCCCAATCACAGCTCTCAACGTGTCCCACTTTATCCCCCCACGCCGGTGAAGCCCCTCCCGCCCCTCTCCCTCTACCGGCAGCGATGTTCCCCCCTCTCCGCTTAGTCTAAAAGTATATTGATTTTTTCCGTGGTTGAAAGTCTATTTACTAGCTAGCGCTCTATACAATAGAATGAGCTAGATGTGCAACCTACCTACTACATAGTACATTGTATGAGGGATTGGGATTCATTTTTAAAATAAAAAATATCATGGGCATGTAAAAACTTATTTTCTGATCACGTGCGACCTTGTAGTAGGTACAGTCCAGACTCCAGATTGCATTGGGGTTTGCATGTTCACACGCTTGATAGATTTCTTCATCTATAAAAGGACTCTAGTCCCTGCACCTTAAATACTCAAAACATGCTACCTTTTCTTCATCTACCCATTGCCGGTACAACTAATTTAGTTATTTATTTCTTTCTGTTTTAACCGTTTTATTCTTTTATGTTTTATATTCCTAATTTTCTAACTGCATATATAATTGATTTCTATTGCAGATGATGAATCTTTCCATAGGGTGAGGGGCTTCTATGCGATTCGTGTCAAGTGAGCAGTCTTTTGCACTTCATCTCTCTTTCGTTGTCTGTTCGACCTTGATTATTTTTTAGGACAGTTAGGGTCTGTTTGGTAGCCTCTTAATGAGACTCTAAACCATTCAGCTCTGAATGGTTCTTCATACTGTTTGTTTCAACATAAAAAAAAAGGCTCTGAATGGAATGGTTAAGAGCTGAACCATTCAGACTTGGTACATAGCTGAACCATTCAGCACTTAATCATTCAGAGCCTCTTAATGATTTAGCACTAACTAAACAACCCCATAAACTCGCACCCATTAATCCTACTTCTAAAGTTACACCGAAAAAAATGGTTAAAACTAAGCAAATATGTGGTCCCTTCAAATAATATCTCTTGATATATATTCGATTTATAGATATGTTAGTTGCTCACATATTATTTACAACTACGCAACCAATCGACAATTAATTACATGTTTTTTTTTTTTGATAACATAGATCTGAACTCATGAACATGAAGTTATTATGACCCGAGTGACTTCGTCACATACAGGCATGCTTCATTTAATGTTTAGACTGGCAGCCTTTTAATATACAGTGACGCGGTCTTTTCAAAACAAACACCTACGTATTGTGATTATGTAACCATCTTACGTATCACATACAATCGTATTATGCTTTATGCTGTTCTCGTAATTCTCAACGTATTTCTTGATTCTAATTTGAGCGCTACCTTTGTTAGGGGGGACGGGGCGCCTATCGAATTGTTCACGGGTACTAAGTACCAGCACGGTATCACCGTCGCTATACACGCTGGTAGTGGTCCCGTGGACCGTTTTGCTGGTTCTCTTTACCGTGCTGGTACCGGCTGGGGTTTTGTTTTTTATAAATGTCAAGTTTTCATTTTACCCCCTATGTTTTAGTGTTTTTTTTATTTTAACCGTCTGTTTTATATGTATAACGTTTATTTAAAACCTTGCATTAATAAATACTAAAAAATACATTAAAAACAAAGAAAAACACTTAAAGTTTGCGCAACATTCGCCATGCCTCGACATGGTCGAAAGCGTTGCCGTATCGAACCTCATACTCATATTGAGCGAATTCAATAGTCAACTCCTCGTCAAGCTCCGGATCATCCATCACTTGTTGCTCGTATAGGGTGATCCACCTCTCACATTTGATGTTGAGGTCGCCCCACTTGAACTGGAGGTCGCGAACAGTCTTGGTTGTGTTGTGGCCAACGTGTTCAAAGAAGTTGCTAAACACTCGAGTCCAAAACCTCTCGGAAGGGGGGGGGGGGGAGGAGTTGAATTTCAGGGTCGTTCGACGCATCCTTGTGGCAAACCACAAGGGTCATTTCTTCTTCTTCGGTCCACGTCTTCATTTTTGTGTGTGTTTGGGTTTTTAAACCGTGGTAAATTGTGGCTTTTAACCCCACGGTTTGATCACTTTATATACAACGACGATGACACTGTTAAGAATTAATTCGCTGGCCGTTTAGGTGAGTTAATTCAATTTACTCGACGGTTTTCCAAGATAAAAACTTAAATTTGGCTGACCGTTTAGTGGAACGGTTGAAATAGTAGAATTAAATGTTAAAACCGTGTAAAAATGTAAAAAAAAATAAAAAAGTTTGGATATGTAAATGAAAATAAATAAAAGAATAAGTGGAGTGCTGCATACAAAAACGTGTTTCAGTGAAGTAAATCAGTGAAGTGATGTGGCAAAGCAGGATTGGTTAGAATCACTTAACTAGGAAAAAAACACTAAAAGCACCTCTTGAGTCCCTATGTATAGCGAAAAAAAGCCATATAGAGCAATTAAGGTGGTGATAATATACACATATACACATATGCCTCTTGAGTCGCTATGTAGTTACGCATTAGTCATTAGTGTAGTAAGACCATGTGCATCCCACCCGATCGACCACGGGCGCACAACCATTCCTATAGAGACAAAGTTCTTAGGGGGACGACACCTCTCAGCAAGGGATCGTCAGTTAATGTTGTCGTGTGACAACACCGCCGCCAACTCTTTGTGAATACGGTAAAAATCGTTCCCATTCGGTAAAGGTAAAAATTGGCAGAGGGGGATTAAATGAGGCTCGGAAAAGTTGTTGAGAGCGCCCCGCGCCCCCTCTTATGGTCTCCCGTCGCCCCATCTCCCCACCCATCTCTCTTCCACATTATACTTCATTTCCTTGGTTTCTCTTGATTGCCCAGCTATTTTATCTATTTATCTCTCTGTTAATAATAGTCTCGTTTAGACTGATCGACATAGTAAAAAACATTTATTAAACAAGATTTATTCTTCCGCTCAAGCTTGTTTAAAAATTTAGACAACTCACGTTTGTGGCGAGCCCATCTTGATTCCTTGTTTACAGCGTAGTAAGGGTGGAAGGGGTAGTCATCACATTATCACACTATCACACCCAATAATATTGTGTCACATCATTTCTATTACACTTTATCACTAAAACTATGTGGTGGAATGATACACATTACTAAACTTTTTTTAAATAAAATAAAAACATTACATTAAATAAAAAACATAAAAATAAGTGAGGAGAGATGAGAGAGAGAGAGAGAGGATGATGAGATTTAATGTTGGAGCCTGATGGCTGTCACGGTGTGAAGTTGTCACAGCCGTGATACAAATGGTAGGATGGTGATCTTGATGGTCAAGACTATCATGGGTGACGGACCTCCCGGCCACCCTAAGACCAACTGTAATGGTCAGTGAAAGGGGCGTGAAAGGGGATATTTGTCGCCCATTTCACCCACGCACACCGCCCCCCTCCATGTTAAAGAGGGCGCTAAAGGCCCTCACGCGAAATATTTCGCGCAACATCAACTCTTGCCCAGCCAATCACATCCTTCCATTTCAATTTTTTTTTCATTCAAATATAATATTCATTATATATTTGAATAAAAAGAATAACCAATTAGAAAAATGTTCCTTTCACCAACAAATTTCACTCACCATTATAGTCTTTGCCCATTTCAAGCCCCTTTTACCCACCAAAATAACCCTACATACCAAGTGTCAAAAATTACCTGTTCCACCCACTAAATTTCATGTACCGTTACACACCAAACTTTGCTCCACCTGCCCATGCACAGAAATGCACACATATCAATGAAAAAAGCTGTGATACTGACCGGTGAGCACCCCATATTTATGTAACATATGCCCTTTCCTTTTTAGCCCATATTTCATTTAATACATGTCTATTTTATTTAATATCTAACATATTTCTTGAATAAAATTAATATGTTTTATTTAAACTTTAAACAATTGTTAAAGGTCTGAAATAAAATATAAATTAAAATAACAAAAAGAGAATTGTGAAAAGTTGGTAACGAAATGTTGGGTCCACAAGTCTTGGATCTTCAGTTTTTAGTTGTGGCTTAGTTATGTCACCTACCACCACAAAAAGACGATTACAAAATGTTTCTTTATTTTTTGTATAAAGTTTATGGTCATATCACCTATAGTTATGTCACTATGGCCTATGTGGGTTGATCATCACCAACGATACCACCCACCAACATTAGAGTAGATCAATTAACGTTAGTATCGTATTTACTACAATAAAATTTCTAACAAAATTTAGTGGTCCCCGATCATGGTGCCAGGCCCCGTACGTATACGGCCAATGAAAAGTCTATACATAAGTAATTTTTATGGCCGACAACATAGAAATTCATTAGAAGCATAAATGTGACACATAGAAATAAAAAAAAAAAAAGTAATCATCATTTTACAATCTTCACAAATTTACGAACCGGTTCAATGGTCATTTGGTGTAGGTCTCTGGTTTGGTCCTGTTCTGTTGCATCGTTGATCTCCCCCTTTTATTTTGCCAGTGTGAGGTTAACTCACTTAGACTATGGAGAGTGAGGGGCTTGAACACATGTGGGGTCTATAAATCAATTGTTTAAAAGATAGGGAGAGATGGGAAGTGGATGGGCTTGGAAAGAGGGTCTGAGTTATAAATATTTAAAAATTACTTATTTTAAAAAAAAAATAACTAATCACATCGTGCCACCCAACCCACCCACCTGCCCCACGCCGGTGAAGAACACCCCGCCCAAAGGGCAACACTCAAACCACGCCAGGGGAGGGGTGGTGTATGAGGCTTGAGATGCCAAACCACGCGATAAATCCCGCCCCACTCTCACACTCTTATAGAGGTATATTCCTCTTCACTATAGAAGATGTTTATAGGTTCAAACCTCGGCATGAATAGTATTATATAATATTTTATGTAAATTGTAATAGAGTAACAATGTGGGGCTATCATAGTAGGTAGAGAGACATATATAGGTTCAAACTTTGGTATGGACAATATTTTACTATATTTGGTGTAATAAAGTAAATTTTCCAGTTAAAAAAAATAATCTGTTTGAACCTTTATTTTTCTACAGTTTATCGAATATTTTATTTTTGTTTAGTGGATTACTTTTTATTTTTGCTTCTTTATGCTGATTATTGTTGTATTAGAACTATAAACTTTTTACAAATGCTACAATTTACACAATTAAGCGTTACAATTTACAAATGCTAGCAACAACCACAAAGCCCAAAATTCCTATATGTAGTTTGCTTTTTTATAACTTAAGGGCCCTACGAAAGGGAAACGCCTAAAGCTCTTGCTTTATTTCGTTCCCTCGTACTACTGGACTTGGTCGGTAATTCCTTTGGTGTAACATATACAAACAAAAGTACCATTTTGCTAAATTATGTACTGTATTTTTTTCTATGGTAACTTTATTCACTAGATCTGCATCCATTATCAATGTTCATAGCCCCTTGCTTCCTTTTAACACACACACACAACCAAAAAGCACTACTGTATATGGACCATTATCAAGGTGGGACAGACAATGAATGTGAGGTTTTAACCAGCAAAAAGACTGGTTATTTGACAAGGGTTTGCATTGAAGCCGACACTGATGTGACCAGGAGGCCTGAAAAGCAATACTTGTGATGGAAAATGGCTCAGTGATCCATTTCTGAGTGTCTTGGCTTGATAGTTGGTGAGAGAAAATGGAAAGTGACACTGGTGGTGGATTCTTATTGTTATTGATTTTTGAGGTGTGTTACAAGTATGCACTTAACATATATATATATGAATGTAACTGAAAATGGAATTAATAAGAAGTTTATTTTATGGTTAATTAATAAAGAATTTAGCTACGAAAGGATTTTTTTTTTTTTTTAATTTACAACGAGGAGGACGCATTGTGCTTATTCATTGTTGGCCAATACTTTAAAAGTTGAGACTGTTGTGGGGAATTTTTTAAGTACAGATTATTGCCGGCTAATAAGACAAAATTTGAATTATTAAAATCCAATTCCTCTTAATTTTACATAATTCATATGAGATATCGAGGCCCTACAAATTCTAGAACCTATGTTCACGGGAGGTTTTTGTGTTTTGTTAGCTTTGCATGGACATTTAAACAAATAAAAGTATTTAAATACAATTAAGTAGTGAAGTTTTAACATGTCGCTATGTGGTTTGATGATCACCAAAAGACTCTGGAGCTTTCTCATTTTTTGTTTTTATTGACCTCAAATTACTCTATATTAGAGTATAATATAACAAAAAGAGGTAGATTCTTATCAGTAATGGATGTAAGCAAATTTGAGCGTTTTATAATATACTCCGTAACAAAAGAGGTTGATTCTTAACAACAGTTGATGTAAGCTAATTTGAGCTTGGCCATGTGTTCAGAATAGGAGTGGCAAGTTGGGTCTTTTTTTAGAGGGGACGGAGCATTCATCGGCAAGCATGCTCATTTATCGTTGCCGAAAACACTACCGCCACCCCCTTAATTGGTTTCAATATAAAACCTTGCAACTTGGTTACTCCTTGCCAAGCTGTAACGGATGATTTCAATTATTATTTTTGATCATTCTGTCATTTGACCGTGCATTAACGTTAAAAAAATAATTTTTTACTCAATTTTATATATAAATACTATCCAACCGTCTCCATTATTCACCCACCATACCTACCGAGATTCACCGTCACTTTCAATCTTCACTATTTTAACCCCTTAACATACCGTTCATATCACGATGGTTCGTCAGACTGAGGAGGAGGAGATCGCTTTAGTCACGGCCTACACCAAAGTGAAGGATGCACTCACACCATCGCAACCATCCCTTGGCCCTTGTGTCCTAGCACACTTCAAGAAGCTAGTGGGTGACACCAACCGCACGGTGGATTCACTTCAGCGGAAGTGAGACGACCTCTAAAAGATGTACAAGCACTTCAACACCCAATACCGAAGAACATTGGCGAAGGAGAGTGCGAACACGCACGAAGACGTGGCCATTGGGCGCACCCAAATTGAGTACCGATGTCGTTACAATTCGGAGTTTCCGCACACCTCCGTGTGGGAGTTGGTGAAGATCCGCTTGAATTAGTTTTTATATTTTTAGTTTAATTGTGTGTGTTTTTTTTAGTTTAATTTTATTTTTAGTTTAACTAGTTTTTTATTTTAATTATTTAATGTTTATGCTCAATAAATATTAGTGTGTTTTTATTAAATTATGTATATATATAGTTTAGTTATATATATATATATATATAGTAAGGATAATGTGGAAACTCACTGTAATATATATGATTTTAAGCATTTTGGTCCAAAAAAAATCAAAAAAGCGCCGAGCACTTTTTTTTTTAAAAAAATAAATAAAATTTCGACTAACACATGTTAAGCCAAACTAACACGTGTTACCCATTTTTTACCCGAATACGGTTTTTATTTTTATTTTTTTTTAAAAAAGGGCTCGGCGCTTTTTCGATTTTTTTGGCCCAAAATGCTTAAAATCATGTATGTTACATACCCTAACATTTTCATAAAAAAAAAAGTCGGGAAGTTAGAGTTTGATATAGTTTCCAAGGTTTTCACTATAACAATGGTTTCCAATATAACCTTATACTATATATATATATATATATATAATATATATATATATATATATATATATAGAGGAAGTATATAGAGAAAACCCCCCTAAATGGAAAAACCCCAAGAAACCCAACTCATGGTTTATATTGTGCCACATCATCCAAGCCAACCTCTCTTAATATTATATTAAAAAGGATATAATTGTCATTTTATCTTTCCCCCTTTTTTTTCAATTTTTGAATTATCCCACTCCATATATAAACAAACTCTCTCTCTCTTCTAAACCCAAGTTTCTCTTTCTCCTCTCTCTCTCTCTCTCTGTAATACTCCATCTACATTTCTTTTGTAACCCTCTCTTATCTTTTATCTCTTCTGTAACAACCTCTTCAATTTAAGAGATTCCATATGGCATACATTAATCCAAATGAACAGGATGATGAATAGACTCATTCAAAAAAACAGAGCACCATTACGATAACCTGGATCCACCTTCTATGATCTGTTTCGATCTGATACTGGTGGGTTTTTACTTTATTATTATTATTATTATTCGATGATGCGCCAGTCACCGGACCATCTCCGGCATGAAAGATCCATCAGCTTTGTACGGTCAGATAATAAATGTGTAGTTCCGCCAGATGCTCTGTTTCAGATCTCTGACTGTGCTCGGTTCAGATCTCCGACTGATGCTCGGTTCAGATATCGAAATGATGCTCTGTTCAGATCTCCGACTGATGCTCGGTTCAGATCTCTGACTGATGCTCGATGCTCTGTTCGCTGCTGGTATGAAAAGTTGCAATAGAATATAATCTTTTACATGGGGCATTACTTGACAATCTTACGTCATTTACTAAAACACAATTTGTCACTGTGTTATTTTAGAGATGAAAAAAATGATATAAATGGAGATAAGTTGACTCCATAAAAAAAAAAAAAAAGAATAAAGAAAGAGACAACGTACTTAGCAAAAATAATAGGTATTTCTTAAGCTATTTTTTTTTTTGGTTTTTACATAATATAATAGGTATTTCTCACACTATAGTCAGTGATTTGAATATCTTATAATTTGTATAGTTGTTATGTTTTGGGATTAGTGAAATAGGTTTTGGGTTTTGCTAAAATAATAATAATAACATTTTTTGGGGATAGTTTTTGGTTGCATACCAAGTGTTTGATCAAATGCTTGAATGAAAAAAAAAATTATGTTAACCTTTTTTATTTTTTTTTTCTTATTATTATTTTGTTTATGTTAGATTGTTATTGGATTGGGGACATGAGGTTAATATTGTTTTGGCATGTGAAAGTGTTATGAACTCGTCTAGGGTGCATGTCTATTTTTTGTGGTCCGAGTTTTGTATGCTCACACACGTTAGTGATGCTAACACATGCTAGTATATGCCCAACTAACAGGTGTTAGGGTCCATATGACATACATTAGCTTTAGTAAAACATATGCTTTAGAATATGCTAACACATGCTACTGATGTATTGTTGGATTTCAAACCATATTAATCGTATTTGAGTAGTTGTATTAACATAGTTGTAAAAATCGCGTTTAGTGTTGTTTATACACATGTTTGAGTATGATACACTTGGCACTTCAAATTGAGTACGATACACTTGGCATTGCAGATTTGGTATTATTTATACACATGTTAGTGATGCTAACACATGCTAGTATATGCCTAACAGGTGTTAGGGTTCATATGACATACGTTAGTATATACCCAACTAACATGTGTTAGGGTTCATATGACGTACGTTATTCCAGTGAAACATGTGTTTTAGAATACACTACACATGTTAGTGATGTCTCATTATGTGTTTTGGAGAGCCCAACTAACACGTGTTAGGGTTCATATGACATACGTTAGTATATGCCCAAATAACATGTGTTAGGGTTCATATGAAGTACGTTATTTCAGTAAAACATATGTTTTAGAATACACTACACATGTCAGTGATGTCTCATTATGTGTTTTGGAGTTCCCAACTAACACGTGTTATCTTTTTTTTTTTTTGTAGGTAAAGCGATGTTTTTGTGTTAAAGATGAAGATGGGTATCAAGAACGAAGCATAGCTAGATCTTTTTTTATGTCGTTATGATAGTTTTTTATCATTCACAAATAATTATGTATGTATGAAAAGGTTTTTGATACATTTTTAGTATTGATTGTAATGATTGTTTTTATCATTTCTTAAATAAATATACATTTTATGTGTTCTTTTATTTTTGTACTTTTTAGTATATGCCTGCTAACACATGTTAGCAATGTCTGACACGAGGTCAGAATTTTGTATCACAACACTAACGTACGTTAATATTTGGTGCTAGAAAAAGTGTCATAAAGTAGGAGAGAGGTGACTTGACAAGGGTCAAATCAACCTTTTTAAACCTAGGATTCAGAAAATTAAAGTGGCCCACTTGCTTATTTAAGATTACCATATTGCCCTTAATCCTATTTTATATTAGAGTGGCCCACTTGCTTTTGAATATTCTATAGAAATTAATTATGGACCATTGATCAAACTTGATCAATGGTCACCATAGGGTTTGCAAGGTTTTTTCATTAGATAGGGTTTCCATATTATCCACCCCCTATATATATATATATATAGGATCCGGATCAAATGAGAACTCTACTGAGTTTCAAGAACTTGAGAACTCCTCTGAACCAATCATCAAGTGACACATCATCACTTTTATAATATTTTGTATTTTCTTAATTAGGGGCAATAAAGTCTTTTGAACACACCACTTGTGGGCATTTTAGTAATATTAACACCCCACCCCACCCCACCCCTACCCCAACTAACACTTTAAATAAGAATAATAATAATAATCGGTCTTTATCTCTCAGCTCTCTCTCTCTAAAACACACACACACACACACTCTATCTCTCTCTAAAACAAAAGAAGAAACGTAAATCTGACAGTGGTTCGATGGTGATGGCGGTGGTGGCAGGGGTACGGCGGAGGACGGTGATGGTGGCAGGGGGGATGGCGGTGGTTTTTTTGGTGGTGGGTGTTTGAGGGTGGTCCAGAGGTGGTCGTTGAGGGTGTTTTGCAGAGGGGGCGGGGGCTGTGGTGTTGACGAAGGTGGGGGGTTTAGAGGTGGTTGAGGGGTGTTTTTGCAGAGGGTTTTTGAGGGTGGTTCGACAGAGGTTTTTGGGGTGGTTGTTGTGGGGGTTTGGGGTGGATCTGATGAGGGGTTTGAATGGTGGTTTGGGTGGATCTGAATGAGGGGTTAAGTGGTGGTTGATGGTTCGACGTTGGGGAGGTGGTGGTTGTCCCGGCGATGGTTTTTGATGATGGTGACTGTACAGGTAAATTATTATTATTATTATTATTGTTGTTGTTGTTGTTGTTATTATTATTTCTGTTTTTATTATTATTATAATTTGTGAAAAAGATAGAATTTTTTATGTTGGAGTTTTGGTTTTGTCAGGAAATAATGTTGTGAAGATGATGATGATGATGTTAAACACCAGTGTAATATATAGGATTTTTTATGTTGAAAATTTGTTTTTTTTTTGTTTTGTTTTTACACTGATGTAATACATTTTTGTTGATATTTTTGTGGGGGAATTTACAGTGGTGTAATACGATTTTTTGTAGATTTGTAGATGTTTGTTTGGTTTTTACACTGGTGTAATACGAATGTAGTAGTTTTGTGTATGGTAGATTTACACTGGTGTAAATAGTTTTGTGTAGGGGAGCCCAATCGCCTATAGGGGATGCGATTGGGCATCATCAGGGGCGATTGGCATGCTAATCGCATGCCTTAGGGGCGATTAGGCCCTAATTGCATGAAGTTTCATGCGATTAGGAGCCCTAATCGCGTATAGCTGCTGCACAATCGCGTGTTACGTACTGGACGACTAAAAACGACTATAAATACAATGCTTGACCTCCTAAACTTCATAATATCAACCCTAGTCGTCCCATAACCCGCCCCAACACACACACAACCTCTGGAACGTGATTTTGGATCAAAACACAAGGTTTCAAGCTTATTTCATCAATCTATCACAATCTAAGGTGTGATTTTCATCCATGCAATCTTTACTAACGTTTTTATTAAATCCCTAACGGTCCAGACCTGTTTTAAAACGAATAAGCTTTCTGAAAATCGTTAATAAGTATTGTTAATTGGATTTTAAATAGCATGCATGATGTATGTGGGTTTTCAATTAAAAGCTAGGGTTTTTGTGATTCAAGATGGATGATTAACATGTTATTAGGTTAGTTTCAGATTAATAATGATGGCATGATGATGGAATCTGAGTAATTGTTCATTAGGGTTATGGTTATGCATGTTAATGTAATGTTTCATGCTATGTGTATTGTGTTTGGATTACATGGTTGCATGCAGGGCTGATAGAACGAGGTTAAACGAAGGATTTGATTTAAACATGTGGAATAGTTGTTTGATTGATAATTGATGTTTACACACGTTCTGGATCTGATTTGGAGTGTTAAACGTGCGAAAAACCGGAACAGCTGGGCTATTGGCGATTAGCAACCCTAATCGCCTATGTTAGGGGCGATTAGGAGGCCAATCGCCTGAATAGACTCCCTAATCGCCTATGTTACATGCGATTGGGGGCTAAATGCCTCTATTGCATGTCTTATGACCTAATTGCTAGTAAATGCATGTCTTATGACCTAATTGCTAGTAAATGCATGTCTTATGACCTAATTGCTAGTTAAATGCATGTCTTATGACCTAATTGCTAGTTAAATGCATGTCTTATGACCTAATTGCCTATAGACTCCTGAAATGCATGTCTTATGACCTAATTGCCTATAGTATAGGCAATTAGCATTCCTAAATGCCTGTTGACTTTCATAATCGCTAGTTGACTTTTCCTAATCGCCTGAACTGCTGCTGTAAGTATATTTTGACATTCCGAGACCCGATTTGACACCTAGGAACATGCTAGGAACCTCGTAACATATCTAATAACTTGGTAACATGTGTTCGGACTTATTTATGTGATAATTGAACTACGTGCTATAACTTGTTGGACTGTAACGTATGTTAAGTGTGATTGCATGATTGTATGTTTGTGAATGCAAGTATAACACGGGGAGTCTCGGGTCACCAATGGGATGTCGAGTCTTGTACTTTGGGTTAATTTAACAGTCACGGTGTTTTCAAACGAACTTGGTTATGGTCTAGACATCTAGGGACTAACTAACCTACGGGGTTATTAGTCTAAGTACTTGTAACTGTCATATGTTAGGTCGCCGCTTTACGGGGCTAACATAGCTTGTTGATATTATTCGTATATCGAAGTAACGCAACCTAAGGTGAGTTTACGGCCCCTCTTTTAACTGGTTTCACTTTTCGGGGGAGAAAACATGTGTTAAAACTTATGTTTGGTAACTACTGTCATACTATGGGTTTCTATGGTTTACTACACGATCTTTGGAAGTCCCGGGGGGGGGGGGGAACCATGAATGTGCGGGTTAGCACAACGGGGAAATGTGAATAGCGCTATTGGGAGTGACCAACCCCGCTCGTCGGCTTGGAGGGCCGGGCGAGTGCATATTGTCTCAAACAGGAACAACAGGTTTACTATTCGGGCACGACATCTGGTTTGCGAGTTAGTAATGGTTTTCCAATCGTAGTAGTAACAAAACATACGCCTAGCTAGCGTACTTTGGTTTTCGATTTGTTATAGTATGGACAGGTTGAACTTGGTACTGTGATTACAAAACCTGTAAACTCACCAGCATTTTTGTGCTGACGTAAACTTTTACATGTTTTCTCAGGTCGCTAAGGTAGCACAATGGAACTAGGGCGCACGCGTCTGCACGGCGTCTAGTTAGGATTGCATGGTTTTCAAACATTAAATAATGTGGTTTACTTTTGGATTATGTTTTGAGAATAAGCTTCCGCTGTAACTGGAGATTTAAACTATGTTTTGAAATTGCATATGTTCATTTAGATTTGTTTATTGTGATCGTTGGTTTGGATCCTGGTTTGTCATGCGCCTCGCGGTAAAACTCCGCAAGTGGATTTTGAGGGTGTGACAGATTGGTATCAGAGCCAATGGTTATAGTGAACTAGGACTGCATGTAGAGTTTAGACTATAGCCGAGTCGCACACACTAGACGATCACATAGTACTAAACATTATGGTGGATTACGAATGGGCTTGTCGGGTGTCTCTAAATCATCTGACCTTACTATGTTACATCATCTGTCACACCCTCAAATTTCCACCTGCGGAGTTCTACCGCGAGGCGTGTGACACACCAGGATCCAAGTCAACGGTCACAATAAACGACGTCTAAATGTAAAAACGTACGTAAACAAAACCATGCATAAGTTTAAAACGAACATTCAACAGTGCGGAAGCATTTAAAGTTTACAAAAGACATGCATAAATAAAACATAAGTTCAAAAGTTCATGATTCCAAAACGTGCAGATGAGACCCTAGACGCGAGACGACTCCAGTGCGACCTCGTGCGCCTATCCGACAGCTGCTACCTTAGCGACCTGAGAAAACATGCTAAAAGAGTCAACATATAATGCTGGTGAGTTCACAGGTTTTAAATTAAACGTTTAAAGTGTTCCACCGAAAACTGTTACCATCATAGTTACTACTATGCTTATGAGAACGCCAACCCGGCGCAGAATGAGATACTCATACGGGTGAAACCATTACTGACTGAGCCGTGTGTTACCCTTAGTTCCTATGGGCTACCGTCATCGCCGGTAGACCTTGTTTTGTTAGAGACAATATGCACCCGCCCGGTCCAACCGTCGAGTGGGGTTTGTCAGTTCCCAATAGCGCTATCCATATTTCCCCGCCATACACCCATGTTAGTGGTTTCAAGGGATTTTCGATGAACCGTATAGTACGATAAGTGAGCCATAGTATAACGTGATAAAGAGTCATGAGCCATACGAGTTTAACAAGTCATAAGTCATAAAAGAGTTTTAAGCATGTTTCTCCCCCGAAAACATAAACAGTAAAATGTGGGGCCGTGAACTCACCTTAGGTTGCGTATTCCGTTTAAGAGTAAACCGTATGCGTGATATGAGTAAACCGTCTGTGAGATATGATAGCCCCAACTATTGGCGACCTATCATAAGATATGTGTCAAGTTAGACTAATAACCCATCGGGTTCATTAGTCCCTAAGTCCAGTCCATGACCATTATGTGTCCGAAAAGCATGTTTAACCGACAACCAGACAACGTAAGACAAGACTCGACATCCCATTGGTGACCCGACATTCCACGTGTTAGATAAATACAAGACAACATGCCACATATGCAATTAAACACTTAATACGCGCAACAGTTCACCTAGTCTAGCATAATGTCTGATTAACGCATAAACAGGTCCGAATACGTGTTACTAAGTCATTGGGTGAATCCCGGGGTTCCTATCATGTTCCTAGGCGTCAAATCGTGTTCCGGGATGTTAAAATATACATACAGCAGCATTACATGCGATTAGGAATCAAACTAGCATTTAGGAAAAGTCAACATGTGATTAGGGTTGGTCAACAGGCGATTACAAGGGCTAATCGCCTGTATACACACGAGTAGTCTTCTTATTCAGGCGATTATGCCCCTAATCGCCTATAGCATCATGCGATTAGGGTGCTAATCGCCTGCTGCAGCTGTACAATGCAATTTCGCGCGTTTAACGCTCCAATTCAGATCCGAAACATGTAAAAACATCCAATAATCATCCTAACACATTAACAAACATATTTCAAGCAAAACCCCTAAGTTTTCATCATTCTAACAGTCCCGAATGCGAGCGTTTTCCCAAAATAGCAACTTAGCATGTAAACATCACATCAACATGCAAGAACTTGCCCTAAATAGCAAATATTCAGATTAAATCACATAACCACGTTGTCCGATGGCATCCTACTGTTCTAGCATCATCCTAGAGCAAATCCTAACATCATCCAATCAACAACATACCTCATATCATCCTTAATCATTCAAAATCCTTCAAATGGGTCAAAATATCAAATATCAACAATACACAACCAAAACCATTCAAACTCCTAGGACATCATCATACCAACTTGTATCAGCAATAAACATCATAATAACACAAGAACAACCATGATTCAATCCTAAAAATCCTATCTTTAAACATATATAACACATATAACACATGTAAAGGTGTGGGTTTGTTTAAAAACGGTTTTAAATGGATTTTCAAAGATAAAAACAGTTATAAGTCAGGTCTGGACGTTTAGGGAGTAAAACATAATCAAATAAGGGTTTGGGTTTGAAGAACACACCTTGTAATCAAGAGGTGATGATGGAATAAGCTTGAAAATGGTGGTTTTGATGCAAAAACGAGTTCCAGAGGGTGTTTGTGTGTTGGGTTATGTTATGGGACGGCTAGGGTTGCACAAATGATGTTTTGGAGGTCAAGGGTGGTATTTATAGGCGTTTTTGGTCGTCCAGCGCGTATCATGCGAGTATGCAGTCTTACACGCGATTAGGGAGCCTAATCGCATGACTGTTCATGCGATTGGGGCCTAATCGCATGAACAGTTATGTGATTAGCCCCTACTCGCCAGTAATATCCCCCCACTCGCCCTTATTCATGCGATTAGGCTATCCCACAGAAGCCTAATCGCCTATAGCCCCTGTGTTCGTGTGTTTTGCGCGTTAAACCCCGTTTTAACACATGTTAGCACATATTCACATACCGACAAGTCACATAATGATTGTAAACATATAATGCATGATAAATAACACGTTCCCGCCCGATCACCAATTCCCGGGACCCGAGACTTGCGTATGTTAAAACCCTAATGATGTGCGATTCGACTCGACCGACCTTGTTATGTGTAACGTATGCGCGACTCGCTAAGGTAGACTTACTAAGTTTTCAAAAGTTAGTTACCGAAAGTTGGCGGGTGTCACATCATCCCCTGTTGAAAGAATTTTCGTCCCGAAAATTTCCCGAAGTCGAGGAGAGAAAACAAATAAGAAGAAAAATTTTCTGGGTCGTCACATCATCCCCCTGTTGAAAGGAATCTCGTCCCGAGATTCTTTCGGCTTCAACAGTAATGAGTGTCGACCTCTGCGCCCAAGTAACGTTTCCCCAAAATACAACAAGTGAAGGTCATAAACCAAACGTGCCAGTAACAACCGGGAAACCACTTTCCCCAAAATGTGAGTATGAGACAAGAGACCCCCGATGAAAGCCTACTGGAGCCTACTATGATCGGTATAACTAATCCACCGGTACCGTCCAAGTAGCATCCCCAAAGGACCCTCATCGACCCAAAGAATGAGAAACGGCGACCAAACCACAAAGAGAACACCCGAAACACGAACGCACAACAATGCGGATAAAAGTATAACCAAAGCGTAACAAGAGATAAGAGAGGATACGTACGGGTAACAGTGTCTGGGTCCACCTGGTTCTCCCTAGCACCGATAACATAAGCATGAGCACGAGTCCACCGGCCACCGCCTTCCTTGTCCCCATCCTTCCCTGCAGTCTCTGTGCCCCCTTGATTCAACTTGGGACAGCTTCGCTTGAAGTGCCCCGCTTCCCCACAATGGAAGCAACCCTGGTTCCCCTGTGGAGCAGGGGTAGTAATAGCAGTAGTCTGGGTCGTCCTGGAAAGGTTGACCCTGCAATCCTTGGCATGATGCCCCGGTTTCTGACAACGTTCACAGCGAAAACTCTCACAAGTACCATAGTGATGAAACCCACAACGTCCACACTTAGGGCTTTTCCCAGCATAGCCCCCTTGTTTCTGGTCCGATGCTGACCCAGAAGCTTCAGTCTTCTTTGCTGCCGGTTGTCGCTGAGTCCCCGATGAACCCTTATCCACGCTTTCCCACTTCCTCTTGTTCTCAGCCGGCGCCTTCACAGAAGAGCCCCTAGGAGGCAAGACACCCTCAGAAATCTTCAAGTTGGTCATCTTAGTAGCTGACCGCACAGCCTCTGACATAGTAGTAGGATCCCTAGCAGACACCAGTCCCGCAATCTCTGGCACCAAACCCGCAAGATACTGCTCTATCCTCCTATACTCTGGTGTAGACAAACCTGGACACATCACTGCTAGCTCGTTGTGCCTGATCGTGTACTCCTCAACCTCAGAACCAACCATCTTAAGATTCCCATATTCCTGTTCCAACCTCTTAATCTCCTCACGCGGGCAATACTCATCCTTCAACCTACGCACAAAATCCGCCCAAGGCATGGCGTTGGCCTCCCCAAGACCAAGTGTCTGTGTGACGCAGTTCCACCACGTCAAGGCGGCTCCTACAAAAGTCCCCGAAGCAAACTTCACCCAATCCACCGCTGGAGTCTCACATAAGGCAAACACCGACTCCGTCTTCTCCAACCACCTGAGTAACTCCACAGCTCCCTCCGTACCCTGGAAGCTGAGAGGCTGACAATCCTTAAACCGCTTATAGGCAACCCCTGCCTGAACCGGAGGAGCAGCAGCACCCATGAAAGTCTGCTGGGCCGCCTGAAAAGCAGCTAGTGCAACGCCCAACTGTTGCTGCATCATCTCATTGAGTTCCTCATGCGTCATAGTGATGTTACCACCACCTCTACCCCCACCACGGCGTCCACCTCCGCCACCACGGCGTCCACCTGCACGTCCACCAGCGCGACCAGACATGTTCTGCCAAAACATGAGACGAGACACTCAGTACCAAAACAAACCAAGCTACAAGTGACCAGACGAACTCAGAATACGGTTCCAGCATGACCGTTAGTCCGAACACAAAGTCCACCAAGATTTTCATGCATTTCGATTTATGATTTCGTGTGCACCCGAAATAACAAATCGCTCTACATGGTCCCCTAGGCGTGCTTCGAGCTAGAACTTCAAGTCACCCGATAACCACATCTCAGAATGATATAACTAACTCGAAAGATCGATAAGTAAGTCCCCTCGGCTGTAACCCAGAGATGAAAATAAAGTGAAGCTAAAAATAGCCAAGGATGAGATAAGTAATGTGACACTGTATGGTAAGGAGACCGACACCCCGACAAGGTTAGTATGTTTGCCCAAAAGACACGACTCAAATGTATGTGACCGTCTAGTGTGTGTGACTCGGCTATAGTCTAGACTCTACATGCAGTCCTAGTTCACTATAACCATTGGCTCTGATACCAATCTGTCACACCCTCAAATTTCCACCTGCGGAGTTCTACCGCGAGGCGTGTGACACACCAGGATCCAAGTCAACGGTCACAATAAACGACGTCTAAATGTAAAAACGTACGTAAACAAAACCATGCATAAGTTTAAAACGAACATTCAACAGTGCGGAAGCATTTAAAGTTTACAAAAGACATGCATAAATAAAACATAAGTTCAAAAGTTCATGATTCCAAAACGTGCAGATGAGACCCTAGACGCGAGACGACTCCAGTGCGACCTCGTGCGCCTATCCGACAGCTGCTACCTTAGCGACCTGAGAAAACATGCTAAAAGAGTCAACATATAATGCTGGTGAGTTCACAGGTTTTAAATTAAACGTTTAAAGTGTTCCACCGAAAACCGTTACCATCACAGTTACTACTATGCTTATGAGAACGCCAACCCGGCGCAGAATGAGATACTCATACGGGTGAAACCATTACTGACTGAGCCGTGTGTTACCCTTAGTTCCTATGGGCTACCGTCATCGCCGGTAGACCTTGTTTTGTTAGAGACAATATGCACCCGCCCGGTCCAACCGTCGAGTGGGGTTTGTCAGTTCCCAATAGCGCTATCCATATTTCCCCGCCATACACCCATGTTAGTGGTTTCAAGGGATTTTCGATGAACCGTATAGTACGATAAGTGAGCCATAGTATAACGTGATAAAGAGTCATGAGCCATACGAGTTTAACAAGTCATAAGTCATAAAAGAGTTTTAAGCATGTTTCTCCCCCAAAAACATAAACAGTAAAATGTGGGGCCGTGAACTCACCTTAGGTTGCATATTCCGTTTAAGAGTAAACCGTATGCGTGATATGAGTAAACCGTCTGTGAGATATGATAGCCCCAACTATTGGCGACCTATCATAAGATATGTGTCAAGTTAGACTAATAACCCATCGGGTTCATTAGTCCCTAAGTCCAGTCCATGACCATTATGTGTCCGAAAAGCATGTTTAACCGACAACCAGACAACGTAAGACAAGACTCGACATCCCATTGGTGACCCGACATTCCACGTGTTAGATAAATACAAGACAACATGCCACATATGCAATTAAACACTTAATAAGCGCAACAGTTCACCTAGTCTAGCATAATGTCTGATTAACGCATAAACAGGTCCGAATACGTGTTACTAAGTCATTGGGTGAATCCCGGGGTTCCTATCATGTTCCTAGGCGTCAAATCGTGTTCCGGGATGTTAAAATATACATACAGCAGCATTACATGCGATTAGGAATCAAACTAGCATTTAGGAAAAGTCAACATGTGATTAGGGTTGGTCAACAGGCGATTACAAGGGCTAATCGCCTGTATACACACGAGTAGGCTTCTTATTCAGGCGATTATGCCCCTAATCGCCTATAGCATCATGCGATTAGGGTGCTAATCGCCTGCTGCAGCTGTACAATGCAATTTCGCGCGTTTAACGCTCCAATTCAGATCCGAAACATGTAAAAACATCCAATAATCATCCTAACACATTAACAAACATATTTCAAGCAAAACCCCTAAGTTTTCATCATTCTAACAGTCCCGAATGCGAGCGTTTTCCCAAAATAGCAACTTAGCATGTAAACATCACATCAACATGCAAGAACTTGCCCTAAATAGCAAATATTCAGATTAAATCACATAACCACGTTGTCCGATGGCATCCTACTGTTCTAGCATCATCCTAGAGCAAATCCTAACATCATCCAATCAACAACATACCTCATATCATCCTTAATCATTCAAAATCCTTCAAATGGGTCAAAATATCAAATATCAACAATACACAACCAAAACCATTCAAACTCCTAGGACATCATCATACCAACTTGTATCAGCAATAAACATCATAATAACACAAGAACAACCATGATTCAATCCTAAAAATCCTATCTTTAAACATATATAACACATATAACACATGTAAAGGTGTGGGTTTGTTTAAAAACGGTTTTAAATGGATTTTCAAAGATAAAAACAGTTATAAGTCAGGTCTGGACGTTTAGGGAGTAAAACATAATCAAATAAGGGTTTGGGTTTGAAGAACACACCTTGTAATCAAGAGGTGATGATGGAATAAGCTTGAAAATGGTGGTTTTGATGCAAAAACGAGTTCCAGAGGGTGTTTGTGTGTTGGGTTATGTTATGGGACGGCTAGGGTTGCACAAATGATGTTTTGGAGGTCAAGGGTGGTATTTATAGGCGTTTTTGGTCGTCCAGCGCGTATCATGCGAGTATGCAGTCTTACACGCGATTAGGGAGCCTAATCGCATGACTGTTCATGCGATTGGGGCCTAATCGCATGAACAGTTATGTGATTAGCCCCTACTCGCCAGTAATATCCCCCCACTCGCCCTTATTCATGCGATTAGGCTATCCCACAGAAGCCTAATCGCCTATAGCCCCTGTGTTCGTGTGTTTTGCGCGTTAAACCCCGTTTTAACACATGTTAGCACATATTCACATACCGACAAGTCACATAATGATTGTAAACATATAATGCATGATAAATAACACGTTCCCGCCTGATCACCAATTCCCGGGACCCGAGACTTGCGTATGTTAAAACCCTAATGATGTGCGATTCGACTCGACCGACCTTGTTATGTGTAACGTATGCGCGACTCGCTAAGGTAGACTTACTAAGTTTTCAAAAGTTAGTTACCGAAAGTTGCCGGGTGTCACATTATCCGTTCTATCTTAGGTCGGGTTACTTACTTTCTAGGCAGTGTGGTATATTGGGGTAAATCGTGTACTCTTGAGATTTGTCCAAGGCTCGGACATCTCCCTTTCATACTCCAATAGAAACACTTGCCATAAACTACCGTAGCATTACGGTGTATAGCTAAGAGTCTATGTCTGGTGATTTGAACTTTGAACTAGGAGAACACTTGGAGGACCATGTAGAGAGGTTTATCATTTTGGGTGCACACAAAACCATAAACCGAAATGCATGGAAGCCCTGGTGAGCTCTGGGTTCGAATGGATAGTCTGGATTGGATCTAGCTTTGATCTTGTAAACGCTAGTGGTTATCATTAGCTGCGAAACTAAATTTTCTCGTTCTTTCTGTCAGAATCATGTCTGGAGTACGAGGAGGACGTGGAGGTGGTCGCAATGGTGGGCGTGGTGGTGGTCGCGGTGGTGCTGGTGGTCGTGGAGGCGTAAACCTATCACAGGAAGATCTGAACAACTTGCTACAAGCTGCCTTTCAGTTAGGGCACAATGGTGGTGGTAAGTTGATTTATCCATTTTTGCCTCATTACTGAACCTTGTTTACGTTCTTCGTGGTTTCTCATGCGTTTCATTTCAGGTGGTCCTGTTAACCCACCCCCACCCATGTGTACCTACAAGATGTTTCGGGACTGTAAGCCCCAGGAATTCTCTGGCACTGAGGGTGCGGTGAGCTTGCTCAGGTGGCTGGAAAAGGTGGAGTCAGTGTTTCTGATGTGCAACTGTCTCCCAGAGGACCGAGTCAAGTATGCTGCTGCGTTGTTCCATGATGTTGCTTTGACATGGTGGAACAATATCACCCAGAACATGGGTATTGGGGAGGCTTATGCTATGCCTTGGGAGAATTTTGTGCAACTGCTGAAGCGAGAGTACTGTCCAAGGGAGGAAGTTCAAAAGCTAGAGCACGAGGTGTGGAACCTCAAGATGACTGGGTCCGAGATTGAAAAGTATACGGTAAGGCGTAATGAGTTGGCAGTGCTGTGTCCTGATCTGCATGTACCAGAGTATAGGAGGATCGAACACTATATTTCGGGGCTAGTACCAGAGATCGCAGGGTTGGTGGCTGCGGGAAATCATCCTACATACTCAGAGGTGGTCGATCAGCTCACAGGATGACAAACTTGAAGGTGAATGAGGGTATCTTGCCTGCTAAGGGTTCGACTGTCAAGGCCCCGGAGAATAACAAGCGTAAATGGGATAATGAGGGGAAAGGATCTGTGCCAGCGCAGTAGGGTAAGAGATTCGATAGCGAGGGTTCTTCTTCTGGTAACAAACAGGGTGGTTATGCGGGGAAATTACCTAAACGCAACAAGTGTGGGCGTCATCATCAGGGGGACTGTGACCGTAATCGTTGCCATCGCTGTCAGCGATTTGGTCATTTTGCTAAATACTGTCGGGCGACACTTCCATCGACCCATGCTCCAACTGCTAACTTGGCTCCTACTACTCAAGGAACTACGGGAAGACAGGGATGTTACAACTGTGGGGAGACTGGGCATTACAAGAAGGATTGCCCGAAACTGAAGCAGGGCGGGAACAACGGTAACGGGAACAACGGGGGCGGTGGCAGGAATGCACGTGCCTTCGTCATTGGAGCCGCTGAGGCTAGACAGGATCCTGACACAGTTACCGGTACGTTCCTTCTCAATAATCGCTCTGTTAGTGTTTTATTTGATTCCGGTGCCGATAAAAGTTTTATATCCATGGAAGTTAGTCGACTGCTAGATATAGTACCCGTACCATTAGAGGCTAAGTATATAATTGAGTTGGCTGACGGTAAAAAGATTGAAGCTACTTGTATCCTTCGGGAGTGTCAACTAGAGTTGTCGGGTTTGTCGTTCCCCATCGACCTTATGCCGGTACCTTTGGGTAGTTTTGACGTTGTTGTAGGCATGGATTGGTTGTCTTTGTATCGCGCGGAGATTGTTTGTTACGACAAGATTATTCGAATTCCTCTCCCTGATGGAGAATTCCTTTCTGTGTACGGTATCAAGGGCGGTGTTCCGCTAAATCTCATCTCCAGCATGAAAGCCCTTAAGTATCTTCGAAAGGGTTACTCGGCCGTTTTGGCACTTTTATCTGTTTTCTCTACCGATGAGAAGAAGATCGACGATATTCCTGTTGTACGCGAGTTTCCTGATGTATTTCCTGATGATTTATTTGGTCTTCCTCCCCATCGTCAGGTTGAGTTCGGTATTGATCTTGTACCAGGGGCTGCTCCTATTGCTCGAGCCCCCTACCGTCTTGCACCTCCCGAGATGCAGGAATTGTCTAGTCAGTTACAGGGACTCTTGGACAAGGGTTTCATCAGACCAATTTCTTCCCCTTGGGGAGCCCCGATTCTGTTCGTTAAAAAGAAGGATGGAAGTTTTCGATTGTGTGTGGATTACAGAGAATTGAACAAAGTGACCATCAAGAACCGTTATCCTCTTCCACGTATTGATGATCTATTCGACCAACTCCAGGGTTCTAGCTACTACTCCAAGATTGATTTGAGGTCCGGTTATCACCAGTTGCGTGTAAGGGAAGCTAACGTTGCAAAGATTGCCTTTCGTACGCGCTATGGCCATTTCGAATTCTTGGTCATGCCTTTCGGTCTCACGAACGCACCGGCGGTTTTCATGGATTTGATGAACCGCGTTTGCAAACCATATCTTGACAAGTTCGTCATTGTGTTTATCGATGACATCCTGATTTACTCTAAGAACAAGACCGAACACGAGGAACACCTGCGTTTGGTTTTGGAACTCTTGCGACGGGAACAACTTTACGCAAAGTTCTCAAAGTGTGACTTTTGGTTACGCGAAGTTCAGTTCCTAGGACATGTGGTTAATGAACTGGGAATTCATGTCGATCCAGCTAAGATCGAAGCGATCAAGGACTGAGGAGCACCAAAGACGCCAACTGAGGTGCGGCAATTTCTAGGCCTTGCGGGCTACTATCGTCGTTTCATTATGGGGTTCTCGAAGATCGCTCAACCCTTGATCACTCTTACTCAGAAGGATAGAAAATTCGACTGGGGTGAACCACAAGAGTCGGCATTTCAAGAACTAAAGTCCAAACTTTGTTCTGCTCCTATTTTGTCCTTACCTGAAGGTCCTGATGATTTCGTTGTTTACTGTGATGCTTCTATTCATGGTCTCGGTTGCGTGTTGATGCAACGCGAGAAAGTGATTGCGTATGCTTCTCGTCAACTCAAGGTGCACGAGAAGAACTACACCACCCATGACTTAGAGTTGGGTGCAGTGGTTTTCGCGTTGAAAATTTGGAGACATTACTTGTACGGTACCAAATGCACCATCTACACCGATCACAAGAGTCTTCAACATATTTTCGACCAACAACATTTGAACATACGACAACGCCGTTGGATTGAACTTCTGAATGACTATGATTGCGCCATTAAGTACCATCCTGGCAAGGCGAATGTAGTAGCAGACGCCTTGAGCAGGAAGGAATCAATTAAACCCCGTCGCGTTCGGGCGTTGCAACTCACCATTCACTCCTCGCTACCTGACCAACTCCGTTCTGCCCAGTTAGAAGCTTTGAAGGAGGAAAACCTTAAAGCTGAGACTATGCACGGTGCCGACAAGCACCTCGAGCGAAGGCCTGATGGCCTGCACTACTTCGCAGAACGCATATGGGTTCCTTTATTCGGGGGACTTCGGGAGCTTGTTTTAGATGAGGCTCACAAGTCCCGGTATTCTATTCATCCTGGTTCGGATAAGATGTACCAAGATCTGAAGGTGCTTTACTGGTGGCCGAACATGAGGTCAGATATAGCCTCATACGTGAGCAAATGCTTGACCTGTGCTAAGGTCAAGGTGGAATACCAGAAACCGTCGGGTCTCTTGCAACAACCTGAAATTCCGGAGTGGAAATGGGAACGGATTACAATGGATTTTGTCACGCAACTTCCTAAGTCACCGAGCGGGAATGATAAGATATGGGTGATTGTTGACCGATTGACGAAATCAGCCCATTTTCTCGCTATTAAAGAGACCGACACCATGGATCGTTTGGCTCGTCTTTATCTGAAGGAAGTTGTTTCTAAGCACAGGGTGCCGGTTTCTATTATTTCGGATCGTGACTCCCACTTTACTTCTCACTTTTGGAAATCCTTGCACAAAGCTTTGGGTACCCAGCTGGACATGAGTACAGCTTATCACCCACAGACTGACGGTCAAAGTGAACGTACGATTCAAACTTTAGAAGACATGCTTCGGGCATGTGTGATCGATTTTGGCAAAGGTTGGGAAGCTCATCTACCGCTAGTAGAATTCTCTTACAACAACAGTTACCACATGAGCATCAAGGCAGCTCCGTTCGAGGCACTGTACGGGCGGAAATGCCGGTCTCCTCTTTGTTGGGCTGAGGTGGGTGAGAGTCAACTCACTGGGCCTGAGCTAGTGTACGAAACTTCGGAAAAGATCGTACAGATTCGTAACCGGTTGGCAGCGGCACGGGATCGGCAAAAGAGTTATGCTGATCAACGTCGCAAGCCATTGGAATTCCAAGTTGATGACAAGGTACTTCTGAAAGTTTCACCGTGGAAGGGCGTCATACGCTTTGGGAAGCGTGGCAAACTCAACCCTCGGTTTGTCGGTCCATTTACGATCCTGGAACGGATTGGACCGGTGGCATATCGTCTTGAATTACCGACGGAGCTCGGAAACGTACATAACGTCTTCCATGTGTCCAACTTAAAGAAGTGTCTGGCTGACGAGTCTCTTATTGTTCCACTGGAGGAGATCAAGGTTGATGATCGTCTTCGGATTGTGGAGGAACCTGTTGAGATTCTTGATTACAAGATTCGTAGCCTACGTCATAGCAAGATTCGTATTGTTAAGGTTCGCTGGAACTCGAACCGAGGACCAGAGTACACTTGGGAACGGGAGGATCAGATGAAGTCTAAGTATCCTCATCTCTTTCCTAAGGAAGCGTTCGAATCGAGATATGTCTCCACTGCTGCTGAATGAATCTCGGGGCGAGATTCCTTTTAATGTGGGGATGATGTGACAACTCGGGTAAATCTCTCTCTTGGTTTCTATCTTTTGTCTGTTTCTTTTGTTATTCCTTTTGGTGCTTGTGCAATTTTCGGGACGAAATTTCTTTTAACGTGGGGATGATGTGACACCCGGCAAATTCAGGTTAACAACGTTGTCTAAACTAAAGTCTACCTTAGCGAGTCACGCGTATATTATACTTAACTGGGTTAGTTAAGTCGTGTTATGGTTCGGGAACTATCAGTTTAGTATAGAGGACCATTGGATGTTAGTCTAGAGGTGCATTAGATGTCAGTCCTTAACCAAGTGTACAAGTGGTGACGATTCGTAGAATCGTCAGAGCATAGGGAACATACAAGTCTCGAGTCCCGGGAATTGGTGAACGAGTGTGAATATGTTTGTTTGCAAGTGTTATGTGTTTACAATCATTATGTGACTTGTCGGTATATGAAAATGTGTTAACATATGTTAAAACGGGGTTTTACGCGCAAAATACACGGAACCAACCCCTATAGGCGATTAGGGGAGCCCAATCGCCTATAGGGGATGCGATTGGGCATCATCAGGGGCGATTGGCATGCTAATCGCATGCCTTAGGGGCGATTAGGCCCTAATTGCATGAAGTTTCATGCGATTAGGAGCCCTAATCGCGTATAGCTGCTGCACAATCGCGTGTTACGTACTGGACGACTAAAAACGACTATAAATACAATGCTTGACCTCCTAAACTTCATAATATCAACCCTAGTCGTCCCATAACCCGCCCCAACACACACACAACCTCTGGAACGTGATTTTGGATCAAAACACAAGGTTTCAAGCTTATTTCATCAATCTATCACAATCTAAGGTGTGATTTTCATCCATGCAATCTTTACTAACGTTTTTATTAAATCCCTAACGGTCCAGACCTGTTTTAAAACGAATAAGCTTTCTGAGAATCGTTAATAAGTATTGTTAATTGGATTTTAAATAGCATGCATGATGTATGTGGGTTTTCAATTAAAAGTTAGGGTTTTTGTGATTCAAGATGGATGATTAACATGTTATTAGGTTAGTTTCAGATTAATAATGATGGCATGATGATGGAATCTGAGTAATTGTTCATTAGGGTTATGGTTATGCATGTTAATGTAATGTTTCATGCTATGTGTATTGTGTTTGGATTACATGGTTGCATGCAGGGCTGATAGAACGAGGTTAAACGAAGGATTTTGATTTAAACATGTGGAATAGTTGTTTGATTGATAATTGATGTTTACACACGTTCTGGATCTGATTTGGAGTGTTAAACGTGCGAAAAACCGAACAGCTGGGCTATTGGCGATTAGCAACCCTAATCGCCTATGTTAGGGGCGATTAGGAGGCCAATCGCCTGAATAGACTCCCTAATCGCCTATGTTACATGCGATTGGGGGCTAAATGCCTCTATTGCATGTCTTATGACCTAATTGCTAGTAAATGCATGTCTTATGACCTAATTGCTAGTAAATGCATGTCTTATGACCTAATTGCTAGTTAAATGCATGTCTTATGACCTAATTGCTAGTTAAATGCATGTCTTATGACCTAATTGCCTATAGACTCCTGAAATGCATGTCTTATGACCTAATTGCCTATAGTATAGGCAATTAGCATTCCTAAATGCCTGTTGACTTTCATAATCGCTAGTTGACTTTTCCTAATCGCCTGAACTGCTGCTGTAAGTATATTTTGACATTCCGAGACCCGATTTGACACCTAGGAACATGCTAGGAACCCCGTAACATATCTAAAAACTTGGTAACATGTGTTCGGACTTATTTATGTGATAATTGAACTACGTGCTATAACTTGTTGGACTGTAACGTATATTAAGTGTGATTGCATGATTGTATGTTTGTGAATGCAAGTATAACACGGGGAGTCTCGGGTCACCAATGGGATGTCGAGTCTTGTACTTTGGGTTAATTTAACAGTCACGGTGTTTTCAAACGAACTTGGTTATGGTCTAGACATCTAGGGACTAACTAACCTACGGGGTTATTAGTCTAAGTACTTGTAACTGTCATATGTTAGGTCGCCGCTTTACGGGGCTAACATAGCTTGTTGATATTATTCGTATATCGAAGTAACGCAACCTAAGGTGAGTTTACGGCCCCTCTTTTAACTGGTTTCACTTTTCGGGGGAGAAAACATGTGTTAAAACTTATGTTTGGTAACTACTGTCATACTATGGGTTTCTATGGTTTACTACACGATCTTTGGAAGTCCCGGGGGGGAACCATGAATGTGCGGGTTAGCACAACGGGGAAATGTGAATAGCGCTATTGGGAGTGACCAACCCCGCTCGTCGGCTTGGAGGGCCGGGCGAGTGCATATTGTCTCAAACAGGAACAACAGGTTTACTATTCGGGCACGACATATGGTTTGCGAGTTAGTAATGGTTTTCCAATCATAGTAGTAACAAAACATACGCCTAGCTAGCGTACTTTGGTTTTCGATTTGTTATAGTATGGACAGGTTGAACTTGGTACTGTGATTACAAAACCTGTAAACTCACCAGCATTTTTGTGCTGACGTAAACTTTTACATGTTTTCTCAGGTCGCTAAGGTAGCACAATGGAACTAGGGCGCACGCGTCTGCACGGCGTCTAGTTAGGATTGCATGGTTTTCAAACATTAAATAATGTGGTTTACTTTTGGATTATGTTTTGAGAATAAGCTTCCGCTGTAACTGGAGATTTAAACTATGTTTTGAAATTGCATATGTTCATTTAGATTTGTTTATTGTGATCGTTGGTTTGGATTCTGGTTTGTCATGCGCCTCGCGGTAAAACTCCGCAAGTGGATTTTGAGGGTGTGACAAACGCCGTCTTTTTCCAATTGTCTCTTAAATTCAGCTGACATCAAGGAATATTTATCCACACCTAATTGAACATCCGGATTATATAAATTGATATCCCTACGTAGGATCTTCGCAACATACTTCATCCTCAATTCATTATTTCCCGTTTCTGCCTCCCCAACAGGTTACCCTTCTCGCCGCACTCTTTTGACAGACCGCAATTCCAGTAATTTATTGGCAATCCCTTATAGCTCTCCTGTGCATCATAATCCTTTGGGCTCTGCCCATACATTTATCGATAACAAGCATTATTCACATGCATCGTTTAAGATTTCATTAAAAAATAACATCAAGGAGTGTTCTTTTAGCATATCTGTAGGTGAACAATTTATGACATTGAAACATCAGAAGTGTTTTTTAGCAGATCTGTAGGTGAACAATTCCAACGACGCATAGTGTTTTACATGATGCGATTAAGGTGTTTTATACGAACGTAGTTTCTAAAGAACAAGCATGTAAAACACACTTTGTATTAAGGTTTTTATACTGTTTTAGCAACTGACAACAACAATATACTTCAATAAGTTAGGTTCTAGAAATTTCAACAATAACAACAATTATTCTGGATTTCAAAAGTATGTAAAATACTATTTAAACCAAAATAAGCAACAACCACCAAATATCATACCAGCTGGTTCCGGATAAGTCACCGATGGTGGTGGCCCCCTGTAAAAAGATTCAGCTCCCAAGCCTGTAAATCCCTCAATTCCAACTCTTAAAAACACAGAAAATAACAAAAATGAACTTAATAACGCACAATAATCGCCCTGCATGCTTTTGACCGTCGAAGTTTATGAACACGTTAAGCTTACCGTTGAAAAATGTTGTTCCAACCTCTGAATCAGCCTTCAATCGATGATATATTCTCCATCGATGTCAGCCAATGTAGGTAAAACACTAATTTGTTTTCAGGGTGTTTGTTTTTTTTTTTATTATGATTCTTGTATTGTGGGATATTATCAGATGTGAGAGGAAAGAGAGAGAACCATGAATTTAGGGAGGAAAGAAAAAGTTTTATAAGAAAAACAAAAATTGACATTCATACCCTGAATTAAAACACTTAATAGACAATCTTACCCTCAATTATTATAATACATTAAATAGAATTTGAACACATCTATATTTTTAATCTTCACCATCCATCTCTAGATCTAATGGATGAAAATATTTCCTACACAAATCAATTTTCCTAGAGAGAGAGAGAGTTAGGAAAAGTATCATAGAATGCCGTCAGTGATTTGAAAGTTCTAGAGTATTTTGGCTTCAAAATGAGGTGGCACTTTAGAAATAGTCTAGACCAGAGTATATACCCTAGATTGCCCTTCCCCTTACGACCGATGCAAATGATTTATGATTGTGTCAAATGTCAAGTTCCATATTTTCGTTGTACATTAACTGTAAAGTTAATTACTTTTCTATCTACACAAGACACAACTATATATGTGTGCTTTATAAAGGAATATATTATTTGTATATATCATCCTTTTATATTTAAATGATTTCCATATAAACTGTTATGAAAAAAATAATAAGACTATCTTTAATGCTACGTACGTCTTTAAGCGCCCTTAGCTGACACGTTATCTGCCACCAGTGGCGGATCCAGGAACTTTTTTGACGGGGGGCACAAATTGGTTAGGTTGAGAAAAGACGGGTTATAACAAGTCGGGTCAAATGGGTCGGGAAAAATTATCTTTAACTTATCTATTCAAATGGTATTTGGTTAACAAATCAAGTCGTAATATTAATTAGCTAGCTAGATAACAAGTCAAGCTATACTATAAATACGTCATAAAATGGGTTGGGCAAAAGTCGTTAATCTGTACTTATTTATGTGCTCAACTTAATTAGTAATGTTAATATTTATTTAATATTTAATACTAAATGTTTAATTATAAGGTTTACAAAATTTAAATCTAACTATTTTTATTTATTCATATCTAATATTAGATCTTTAAGTTTAGGATGGTTTAAAATTTTAATAACTTACGGTAAAGGGTTAAATGTAAAAATAAAAAGTTAATATACAAAATAAATACACCATGTAAAGCAAGTTCCTTAAAGTTCTTTTTTAATAATTAAAATAAGTTCACCATCTACAAGAGTTTCTAAAAGTCAATTCCCAAAGTCTTTGAAGAAAACCTGCAACTTACATGAACTTCCATGGTAACTTTTTGGAAAACAAATTATTTTTTCTCTGTTTCTCTTCTTTGCCCCTCTCTCTTCCCTTCTATTTCGGTTTTTCAATCTTTAGAAGTGTCCTTTTTGATTTTATTGAAGGAGCACACAAATAATTGTTTGAATTTTGAACTGTTTTGACTAGAGAAAACATGAATCTGCCGCTGGATGGACGGTGGGCACATGCCCACCCCAAACATATAGTGAATCCGCCACTGTCTGCCACATCATATCCTTACAAATCTTTAAAAACCCTTATTTCATCTCCAACCCTATAAATATCCTTACCCTTCATAATTTCCACATCATCACCTAATAACTACACACAATATTCATATAAAACTTTTTTTTTTTATTTTGAGCCCACCACATTTGAAAAAACCAATAAAAACAAAGCCCTTGTGGAAGGGCATGGAGGCTAAGGGCACATGATAGACAAACTTCCCCAATGCTAAGGGCTTGCAAGGGCCTCCAAGGACATCACTCCTAAGGATGCATTGAAGGTAGTCTAACCGATAAATTATTGTTTTCTTCTTTTTGTTTGACTTTTGGAGAGAAGAAAAAGGTTCAAACTCTTTACATGTTTGGTGAAGTTTAAGAGTATGAGTAGAGAAAAATATAAGTTTGTAACTTCAAAAATGATGGTAACTTTATATTAAGTTATTCATGTTATGTATTAATGTGTATGTATCTAGATAACAATATTCAATAAAATTAAGATTAAGATTTGCAACATGCAGTTTAGAGGATACTTTTTTCAAAAAATTGATATTGCAGTAGGTTTTGTTTACTGTTTCAAAGGTATAAACATGTATATATAATTGTTTTTCGTAACAATATTTTTTCGTCGGCGATTTTTCACCGGATTTGAAATAGATATCAATCGAATTCCACTTGCTTCTCCGCAGCAACATGCAATGTGAAACATCTAGTTTACTATATATAGCATGAAAATTTGATCATAAAATTTACACAGAATAACATGGTTGGTCCCTGTGGTTTTCTAATATTGCAGTCTTGGTTTTGAGGCTTCACTATTTACACCGTTGGTATATGAGTTTAGCAAAATTGCACTTATGTGGTCCTTATCCCTAACTGCTGTTAATTTCCTCCGTTAAAAATAAAGTAAATTATACATTTGACCTTAATTATACAAATAAACAATTAAAAAACATAATAAAAAATATTAACCCCACCCCTTCTCATTCTTCCTCTCCAAACCACCACCATCTTTCCACCCACCTCACCACCACCACCATTGTCATCGACAACCCCTTAACTTTAAAATCAACATTAGATCACTCCATTTGAACTCATTTTGCATCTTGTCACCCCAAAATAGCAATTGAAATCCAAATGAGTTGACTTACAATAGCCCCAATTCAAATTGTTGAGTTCGGTACAAGTAGTCTGGAAAATCGTTGATGATTTGAATGGAAGATTCTGATACAAACAAACCTAAATTCATTTTCTGTATGATGACGTGTACCATTTGATTTTGTTTCCCGATAATGTTTTTTAGGCAGGGAAGTTGGGCGGTGGTCGTGAGCTTGGAAATGTTACTGGAGGCAGGTTATTTGCTTGGAAGGATTGCTGGACGCATGTGATGGTGGTTTGGGCAGGTAGTGGCGACGGTGGGAGGTGGCGGTGGCGGGAAGCAAGTGTGGTGGTTAACAGACGGTGATGGAGTGGGCTGTTAACAAGACGAAGGTGGAGGTGAATGATGTCAAGTTGCTGGTGGTGGTTGGGTGGGGAAGGTGAGAGAGATATAGTTGTATTGAAGAATATGAGTGGGTCGTGGGACCCATATGTCACTTCTTGTTTTAAGGGTAAAATGAATATTTTAAACTCATTTAACTTGAAAACTTAACAACTGTTAGGAACAGGACCAACACAATTATAAAATTAATACATTTGGACTATTTTAGTAAAAAGGTGTAAATCATTTGGATCAACTACCTAACTGGTGAGGCTTTATGACCAAGTACGCAAGATTGGTAAATCACATGGACCAACCAAGCAATTAACTCTTTCAGCTCTTTTTGTTAACGATAAGTAACAACGTGGTAACCACCGTGACACCGGGTGTTGTGGTCAAGTTCGACTACTTGACCGTCGCCAGCCCCTTGGCTCTCACAAATGCGCGGAAACCCAACTTCCACCCACCCGAAGGCACGACAGTGCAATAATCGGTGAAACCATTTTTGGGTTATTTTTTAAATGATCATTTGTCAATAAACTTATAATTGTATATAAATACAAATAGTAACTTAACGGTCCTTTACCAACTTAACAGCAGTAAGAATATGTTCACGGCATCACCGTTGCAACTCTGTACATTGGTGGTGAATAAAACCGTTAGAAGAGGATTGAAGCATCGCCAGATTCTGCCCATCAGTTCCCTTATACCCGCTACACAAACAAATCAAACTATTAACTGTCACAAAACCACGATGCAACCGTTGCATCCCTTCCGAACAGGCAATTAATATATAAACGTAAACTTTAAAAAATTGTCAAAAGTAGTTATATCATGATTTTTAGCAAGATCGGCAAATAATGCTTGAAAAAACAATCATATCCAGTAAATCTCACAAAAATAACAAAACTATTTGTAGAGTATGAAATTAAGGTTAGAGTTAATAGCCAAAATCGTCCCTGAGGTTTGGTGGTTTTTGCCACTTCTGCCCAAAAATGAAACGTGCTACAACTGGGTCCGTAGGCTTTTGTTTTTTTTGCCAATTTCGTCCTTAAAACTAACCCAGTTAATTTTAGACGTTAAGTCTAGGGGTAATTTTGTCTTTTTGGGTTCCACACTTTCAAAACCCCTTTAAATCAGACGAAGACTCTCCATAGTTAGTAAAAGAAGTATACCAATCTCGGATGAAGACGTCCATTTCTAAGAGGCGAACGCCCTATACCATTCGGCGTCTCCAAAGAACCCCGATCACCATTCTCCGTAGAAGCCGGCAACTTCTTCTTGGAGCTACCTCCTCCATCAGTTTTCCCTTTGGAAAGTTTACTAGCTCCAATCGAAACACCTTTAGCATCCCTATTAAACCCTAGAAAAGTGTCTTGAGGCAAGGGCCCGGATCTAGTCTTAATCCTATTCAATCCAAGTGAGGATGCCAAAGGAAGGCGGATGATGATGGGAGGCGGAGGAATTTGACTTCTTCTTATCGGATTTGATTGGGGAATTGGAATTGGAGTTGATGGATCGAGGGCTGTCGGAGCTTTCAGGGCTTGATGTGCCTGATGACTTCTTTGAAGAGAAGAATCTGCCTTTGAATACCATTGTGTTTCATGCTAGTACTACTTTAGGGTTTGGGTTTTAAGATCTACACTTCATTTCATTTGCTGCTGCTGCTGCTGCTGCAACTGTTGTTGTTTGGTTCATTGTATGATGATGATGATGACTATTATTTGAAGGATCGGCTGATCTAAGGGTATTTAAAAGGGGGCAAGCAAAAAGACAGAAATGCCCCTTCACTTAACGTCTAAAATTAACTGGGTTAGTTTTAAGGACGAAATTGGCAAAAAAACAAAAGCCTACGGACCCAGTTGTAGCACGTTTCATTTTTGGGCAGAAAGTGGCAAAAACCACCAAACCTCAGGGACGATTTTGGCTATTAACTCTTAAGGTTATGATATTGGCCAACCTTACCTATATCCTGGGCAGGGGGACCCCAACTCAAAATAGCATGTGAAAGAAAAAAATTAATAGTTCTAGCCCATTTGGTTATTTTCCTTTTCAGTTTTGGAATTAAAAATATGATGGGTAAATTAAAAACTTTCTCTTGATCGCATGTTTAGCTTATAGCTAGTGTCGCCCACGTGAAGAAATGTTCTAATTAAGTTACTATAATAACTTTAAAAGTTGCTACAAATTTACATAACTGTAGAAAAGTTGTATTGAATTGATCATTTGTCGTAATTGTGACCAGCAACAACTTACCCATCGCGGCAAGTAAGCTAGGTAAATAGTAACTAATCAGTGGCAACATGGTCATCAGTGGCAAGTTACAAGTGACAGGTAGCAACTTGGACTAAATTGTCATAATTGGTAACAAGATTATCATAGGTAATTGATTCAGTAGCTAGTTTTATGGGGATATAGTTATAACCTTAAACAATTAACTCTTCGCAAAGAGTTGTAACAATGCAATATAGCCTTTATTATGATTCAACCCGTGTATAAAGAAGGTTATTGGTATTATCAAGGTGTTGTTTTCATAATAGATCTATATATTCATTCTTGATTCTCTATGAATTGTTCGATTATCTCTACTACATTATAAAGAGGGAGCAATGGGCAAAGATGTCCAACTTGGCAAAGTTAAGATGGCATTCCAAAAGTCTCAAGTGTAATCTCTAAATTTTTACCTCATTTCTTCCATTTATACCCTTGTGTACAACCTTTAATGCCAATAGTATAATTGTCTTAGAGCATTCACAACCCAACCATCAAACCTTCCCCTATCTTTAAAATTTAAAAAATTATGCTAAAAACTCACTACATCCCATCCACCATTTGTTTACCCTACCCTTATATTTTAAAAAATCCATCATCAAGCTTTTCATATATGAAAAGCTACTATTCATCTCCATCAAATTATTGTGAGTGTATAAAATCAAGAAATATAATAAAATATATGTTTGTGAGTTAGATAAAGATAAAAATGGTGAATGGGATGTGAGAAGTTTTTTAAAATGAGAGATAAATTATAAAAAGTATGATTTTTAGTTAAATTATAGGGTGAAAAATGGTGGATGGGATGTGAATGCTCTTATACACAATTTCTACCCCTTTAAATATGTAAACTTCATTATAAAGACTTTTCATTCCCTCCTTTTAATTCTCAATCCCATACCTTTATATATTTAAAAGGTTTAAAGAGTATGCAATTTTTTTTTCCATTTTCCAGGGATATCTCATTTGGAGGCTGAAATTAAGGTAAGGGCGAAGAGTGAAAATGCAGGCATAGTCTTGAAGCCAAAACAATAAGTTATTACTAAATCGGCAGCTCAAATCATTCATGATAGAATGAAAATTAACTGGGTTCAATATACCAACTTAAATAATTAGAATCATAAATAGATTGTTAAACTAACATTTGGTTAGATAATAATGAATAATCTTAACAATTAATTTCAATAAACTATTGGATTTGATTGGTCATGTTGACTTGTAGTGACTTCAAGTTGTAATACCAACTTAAAGAGCACACCCAAGCACCTATATATGTTGTACGTATCAAAAATGTTTTTTTTTACTGTTTTAGTATAATTCCTTTTTTTTATACAACTTTTTCACATTTTGAAAGAGAATTTCTGCTTCCTCCGTTTAGTGTAAACTAAAGACCCATCCACATTTTTTTTATCAATATGTATATAGAACGTAACATGGTATCATGTAACTATCCTAATTAATGTTAGAAACTTCCCAGCCGTTAAGCGCGAGTGCTTTTATATATAAATATATAAAACTTACATATGATTTTTTTATCGTTTTAAGTTTTAAATTATGTTCCCGCCTTGTATTGTCAACCCCGCCGCAACGCGTGGGTTGCATACTAGTAATTTAAGAAGTATCATCAAATTATTTCAACCTTATATCTTATTGTCACCAGTGGTAAGGTACAAATGACAGGTAGCAACTTGCACTAATGATAAATTGTCATCATTGATAAGACCTTGTGTAGTGGGGGGAGCTTTATTTATAAAGTCCTCCTTCCTGATTGGTTCACGTGACAGCTGAGTCAGTATGGAAAGAGAAAGTGAAAAAGAGGTGTAGTGGTAGGGGCTTTATTTATAAAGCCCCTATTAATATTTTATTTTATGTAAAGTGTTGTTTATTGACTTTATTCACCACTTGCAGCCACATGTCTTGATTTCATTGAATGGTTCCAATTTAATTCAGCGTTATTTATATAAAGCCCCGGCCCATTTTTAAAAAATAGCGCCCTTATGTTTTGGTGTGGAAACGCTATTTTTCAAAAAAACCTTTAAATCACGCCCCACTACGGTGGGTCTAACAAGGTTATCATAGGTAATTGATTCAGTAGCTAGTTTCATGGGGATTTAGTTATAACCTTCAACAATTAACTCTTTCGCAAAGAGTTGCAACAATGCAATATAACCTTTGTGATGATTGAACCTATCAAAGTGTGTTGTTTTCATAAAAGATCTACATATTCATTCTTGATATAAGGTTGAAATAATTCGATGGTACTTATTAAATTATAATCGAACAATTCACATAACTACATATTCATTTTTGATTCTCTCTGAATTATCTGATTATAATTTAATAAGTATCATTAAATTATTTCAATCTTATGGTAAAGTATACCATAAGTAATATTAATGTCCTGTGAATTATTAACCTACATAAAGCAAAGGTTTTTCGTGTTTAGACTCGTTTGGAAATACGAATAAATAAAGGGAAAATCACAAGAATAGCCCTTTGACCGTGTGAATTACGAGAATAGCCCTCTCCCATCTCTTTGGAGAGACGGTACACGACTCCCAAGACATCTGAAACGTCTCCTAAGAGGTTTCCCGTAGAGACAAATACAAAACCAACACCTCATCACTCTCTCTCTCTCTCCTCACTTTCTCTCTCCTCTCTCCCCACACACACTCTCTCCCTTTTTCTCTCCTCTCTCTCTGAAACGTCTCCTGGCGTCTCTTTTCTTCCTAACCCACAATATACACAAACAAACTGTTGTAATTGAAAAGCTTCTCATCACCATCATCTATGTTCTTCTTCCTCTTCCATAACAAACTCACAATCACATATTCAACTAATTATTATTATTATTTGGCTTGGAAGACCAATTCTCCATCTGCGCTAAAATTCAGGGTTGCATCAAGCCCGGCCGGATAGTCTCTGTTAGCCGCCCAAACGACCTGAGGAGGGTGAGGCTCAGCGAACTGAAATTGAACAATGAAGATGGAGAAGAGGAAAGAGACGTTCCTGTACAATAAGATAGTCTCTTTTAGAGACGTCACCGGAAAACTACCGGAGACGTCACCAGAAAAAACACAGAGGGAAACGTCACCGGAGAACCACCGGAGACGTCTCGGCGTCGCTGAGACGTCACCGGAGACGTCTGGCAGGTGGGAGAGACACATGTTGTCACCTAACTTGTCCAAACCGGAAACGTCTCTGAAGACGCCTTGGGTGCCTCAAACTTGGTGACCCGTCTCTCAAAGAGACATGAGGGAGATATTCTCGTAATTCACGCGGTCAAAAGACTATTTTCATGATTTTCCCATAAATAAAAGTATTTAAATCAATGAAGTTTTAACATGTAGCCTACATGTGGTTTGATGACCACCACTTACACCAACAACCACATGCGTTTGGACCTTTCTCGTTTTTTGATTTTACCAACCTCAATTTCAATATACATATCGGGAAAACTTTATCATAAAGGTTACAGGCTTTCTATTTCTTTTTAGCAACGGTTCTAGACAAGATGGCTAACAACAAAATATAGGCAAGACGAATTTAATAATTCATATTTTGCCTTGTTGGCTGACCATAATCTATATTTAAGAAATTACTCACAATAATCCCAACTTTCAACGTTTTGGCCAACAATGAATTTTTTAACTCTCAAACTCTTTCATTTTTGAAAATGGGTTAGTTTTCAGTTAACAAAAGTTCATTGTCGGCCACTACTTTGAAAGTTAAAATTGTTGTGTAAAATTTCTTAAGTATAGATTATTGTCGACAACGAGACAAAATTTTGATTATTAAAATCCAATTCCACTCTAATTGACAATGTCTAAGTTCCTACAATTTTTTTAGTGGTTCATGAACTTAATTAAGGCTTTGGTTGGCAACCATTTTAAGGTTGTCTTTTGAAATGATTATCTATCAATTAACTTGTGATTATATTTAAATATATACTTTCATAGGGGAAGTTAATTTGAGAACACCTATATTTCGTGTGAACCGTGAGAACGCTATCTAAAATCATTCAAATTCAAAATTTATTTTTACACCTGTCTTTATTACTAAAATCCAATCTCAAAAACACAATTTACGGGTAAAAATTCAAACGTATACGGAAATAAATTGTTTTACACATGTGTAAATTTGCTGTTTATACATGTGTAAACTGTTTCATTTACACATGTGTAAAACGTTAATTTGAAACTGTTTTTGCAAGAAAAGATAAATTATTTGGAAAGAAAATTCATCTATTAATGTTGTATTTTGATTATAACGAGGTTTGTATTAAAAAATTATTTTAATTGATTTTTTTACTTTTCTTACGGTTCTCACGATATTTAGCGTTTTCAAGATAACCATCCCCCACTTTCGTAAGTAGTTAAAAGGATTGTTAACAAACTCGATCACGTGTTAACTTGTAGTAGGTACATAATACATCAAGTTTTGCAAGTTCACACGCTTGGTAGATCCATCTTCATCTATAAAAAGAGCTCTTCCCCCACCTTAATATAACTCAAAAGATGGTACCCCATCATCAACCTCTACCCAAAATTCCAAAGCACATCTTTTAGCTTATTACTTTTGGTCTTAACCAATTATTTTCCCTCCATAACTATATTATGTGGCAGATGAATTGATATCTGATCCTTCTGATGAATAAAGAAGATGCAAGAAACATATCTTTGGGTGAGGGGTTTCCACGCGATTCATGTCAAGTGAGCAGTTTTTTGCGGTTCACCTCTCTTTCGTTGTCTGTTCGACCTTGATTATTTTATTTACATATTTGAACCCTAGGTTAATTTTTTGTTTATTTTCTTGCTTACCTAACACAATTTTTTGGTCAATTTAATCATATCTCTAGATAGTTCATTTTGATTTATACGTTAATTGTTCACAAATTTTTTACAAGAATTGAACTCATGATCTTTAAGTTACCAACCCGAATGGGTGTTTTAAATACTTGGTTAGGAAATTGGCATGCAGAGAAGGGTTTATATATTAGAGTTGAGATATATCTTAAATCATGGAGATATAATAGCCTAACTAATATATATTTAAGTAGATATTGGTGGATGATCATGAGTTTGTTGAGTAACCCTAAAACAGAAAAAGGAAAATTAAGCCTATAAATTATATCTTGTATGTAACTAACTGAAACGGTGACATATCGGGATCGTTCTTGTATGTTCACTAGTTTGAATACAACACCAACCGTACCCAGGAAATCTCACAAATAGCAACGCTATTAGTAGGGTCTGGGGGTTCACTAGTTTGAATAACGAAAACAAAACCCAAACTCTCTGATCTAACAATTGATAACGAATTCTAGATACCGAACAAAGTTGCAATCTTAGAACATCATCTTTGTGGTTTGGTTAGATCTAGTTTAGCATAGTTATTATCTACCCTTAACTTTAGCTAGGTGATTACTAATATTAGAATCATAAATATTTATCACTTGGAGAAACTGATTAGGTACTTCTAAGAAGGGCACCCATACTTAGATTACTATAATCCAAAACACTTAACTGTAGAATTCTCATCTCATCCAAACACAGTTCATCAAAAAGATGTTGATTAGGTGTGTCATTTCTTATGATCTAGTATCTCTTCTAAAGACATAAAATGTAACATATAATAGAACGATTTCTGGTAAAGTGTTACAAGGTGATTTTCTTTGAACAGTCATAATATGTCACTATTTGAATTAGTGACATATTAGGATCGTTCTTGTAGGTTCACTAGTTTGAAAACATAAAAACAAAATCCAAACTCCATGATCTTAAAACAATCGATTGAATACCAGAGACACCGGACAAAGTTACACAAATATGTTTTAGAACATCATCCTTTTGGTTTGATCTAGTCAAGTTGGATCCCCCTTATTAGAAGCTATATCTAACACCACCATCGGTTACAGACACAAATAGAAGATAAAAACATTAGTCTTGGCATGGGTTCATGATCACCCAAAGTCCTATGTGGATTGTGGCTTGATCATCCCCGGCGCCCACCGCTTTCTACAAAATTACAAACCAACTTAACGGTCGTTGGTCATTCCTTTGGATTAATATATACATATAAGGTATCATATTGCTAATTTAATTTGATTTTATTATCATTGTTCGTAAATTTCCGTATCTTGACCTATATTGTTTATGCGTGCGTGTCTATACATATGTGTGTTCGTGTGTGTGAGAAATTTACATATACACACACAAATGAGTCTTAACAGAAGTGAAGAGGATTTTTTTTTTATTTTTTTTTTTAATTTTGTTTCTATGTGTTAAAGTATGTTTTCTAGATAAAAAAATATATTTATTTTTTTGTTGCATAATTACTCTTTTTTGTTATATATATAATTACTCTAATAGAGTAATTACAGTTATTACTTTAGAGTTTCTAGAGTAATTATACCAAAAACGTTTTTTTTTTAGATTTTAGGGCTAAAAACAGCTTAACAACATGAAAAAAAAAAAAAAAAAAAAACCTTCACCTTTCGTGGTAAGACCGATTTGCAGGTTAAAATCAATTTTTACAATACCGTTACCTATATATCAAGGTGGAACAGACAATGAATGTGAGGTAATAAGAAGCAAACAGACTGGTTATTTGACAAGAGTATGCATGGAAACCGACACTATTGTATCTGAGATTAGATAGTACTACGTACGTTGCAGGTTGCAGAGGATGGAAAGTGACAAGATACTGATATTAATTTTTAGATGATGGATTGTCGGTAACAGTTTGTTGGAAGCATGAAAACGAACAACTTAAGATGTATATATAATTTCTATAAAACTAAATAGTACGTCGACCATTGTTGCAGGTTTTGGAGGTGTATTACAGTTTCAATGCTACTTTGTGAAAATATGAAAACTAAACATATAGGTATGTATACTGTATATCTATTGTTTCTTGCTAGAGGTTCTTATATATATCTATACTATATTATAATACATGAGGGGTAGTTTAAGACATAGTTACCTAAATCGTGATTCGCAACAGTACAGGAACGCGGTACGAATACACAATTCGCTAGGCTGGACAAATTCGGTACGGAGAGGGTTAGACTCATTTCGGTACGAACCGGTACGGTGTAGCGATAAGGTAGTAGAAAAATAAAAAAAATAGATATTTATAATTTATATTATATATTAACTATATAGTAATATAATATCAATTTTATATTTTTTATGTATAAATTTATGAATATAAGAGCCAAATGTCATAGTGAAGATAGATAGGGTTAAATGTTTAAATTCACAACTAATTTTACACTTTTTATGTTAAAATTACAAGTTTGATGGACTAGGTGTAAACTATTAAAAGATAAAAGGGTTAAATGTATAAAATCATAAACTTATTAAACCGTACAAATTAAAAACATCTACAGCAGCGGTTCCCCTCTTCTCCTCTACATTCCTTTCTTCCTCATCCTAGTTTCCAGCCAAAGCCGCCCAGCATCGGCGTCTAAAGTCGTTTTCCGATTCAATCCTGGCATTCCTTTTCTTCTGCATCCTCGGTCCAGTAACACACCCAACAACGGTCGAATAGTTTGGAATTTCAAAAAGGGAGCACTGTACCGTCCGTTTTCCGTCGCGTACCAAAGGCGTTTTGTTGGATCAGTTTGCTCTTTTTGCTAAGTAAGAACTTGCTATCTTGACACTTAAGTGTTTAGCAAGTCCTTGTAAATCAGATTATAAGCACAGCGGAATGTTATAAGTTAAAGCAACACTTTTTATACAAAGGCAGAGTTATAACTCCCCCTAGATGTTTGAAACTAATAAATGACAAAGTATTTATTATGAATCTAAGTTGTAAATGAGAATTAGATACTTAGAGAGATTCACAATAAATACAGAAATGGAATATAACAATGAGAGTGTTTGAAGGATTTTTCTGTTGAAAATCAATGTCTAAAATAGAAGGTTGAAGCCTCCTATTTATAGACGATTACATGCATGTATCTTGCCTAAAAAGCAAGCACAGAAACTACAGTGACAAGTTGCACAAGTTGCAACATTGAAAGAAACAAATACAGCTAAAAGTAATATTAAACAACAAACTACTGATGCAAAAAGGCGGTGGGAAATATCTATTGCCAAGTGCTGATGAAGGACAACTACTGAAGAGTAGTTTTGTCTTCAGTACTTCTGAAGTGAACTTGTCTGGTTTGGACTTCAGAACTTCTGCAACTTCAGCACTTCTCATGTCTTCTAATCAGCAGTTTCTTGTCTTCTCTTCAGTATTTCTATACTTAGCCAAAATGACAGAAGTGAATTAGACTAAGGTTTACAAAAGTGGTTTCACCAATCCTCTTTGTCCTAACAATCTCCCCCTGGATTGATGAAGCCAAAACCTTACTAATTCCTTATGTGTTTCTTCTGTCTTGAACAATCTTCCATATCTCTTTGTACATGGTGTTCTTGAGCTGGTTGTACTGATCATCAGATAGAGATCCTCTCTGTGGTTCTAGATGTTGAATTGTGAGCAGGTCTTGTGTTGACAGTTTCTTCAGATCACTGATCTTCTTGTAAGCCATGCTTGAGAAGTCTCTTCTTGTCAACAGTACTGAGTTGTTATCAGTAAGTGACCATCTGATGATAGGGATCTTTGACTTGTTAAAGTCAGAAGAATAGGGAACCAGACTTGTCCCTTGGGTTGATGGTCCTGAGTGCTGGATGTCTTCAGTTTCAGATAGCCTCAGGTGGGATTCTCTTCCTTGTTTTTGTTGTTGCATATCAGGCATCTGAACAGTTGGGAGATGGTGTTCAGTCACTACTTTGGTATGCAGCTTTTCTTTGATTGTCTTTTGTATTTGATAAGCAAAAGTGGAAGGATCCCTGAACTGTGTTAACAGAGGTTTCTCCTCAATGTCAAAATCTGAATGGACTACTGAACTTCCTTCAAGTAGTACCATTTTAAAATCAGTTTTGACATTGTCCTCTGCCTTCTTCTTCTGAGTAGCAGATCTTCTAGATGCACCAGAAGTTCTAACTACTGATCTTGAAGGATCAGCAGTTTGAAACTTCTCAGGATTTGCAGCCTTGGCAGCCAAGTATTTTCTATAAGTATCCATCAGTCTTTCTTCTTTCCATCTGGATACTGAGGCTTTTGAACCATATCCTTCTGCTACTAACTCTTCTATTATCTGGGCTCTCTTGGCCTTTCCATCTTTGCTTGTGGCCACTTTGTCTGCAAGCAGTTGTGCTCTTCTTGTCAGCTCTTGCATAGAGAGTCCTTTGAGTGTAAAGGCTTTAGTCTTGCTGTTCTTGGTAATATAAGACACCAGTTGTTGTCTTTTATCCTGTTCAGCAATCTCATCAAGGCTAGCCTGCCTTTGTAGTTCAGCTGCATTAAGCCTGAAGTTTTTCTTCATGGCTTAAATCCAAATCATCCCTTTCTTCCAGAGATTTCCAAATCTGATCTTCTCTGGCCTTCTTGTTGGCTGCAATTAAGCTCTTCTCTAATAGTTCAGCTGATTGAGAGATGGGAGAAGGGTTTAATACAGTCATTGTTGTAACAGATGTAGACCTGATGGGATCAGATGTTGGTTGAATGGGAGCAGTGGTTCTGGAAGGTTCAGTTGTTTGAGGTTGGGAAGTGTTAACTTCTGATGTGCTGACAACTGCTGATGGTTTGTCAGCTACTGAAGGATTGTCTTCAGTACTTTCTGATTCTTCATCAGAAGTTTGGTCATCAGAAGTTTCTTCATTATGCCTTAGGGAATCTTCAGATGTTTGGGTCTCATCTTCTTTTTCTGCAGCTTCAATTTCTTCAATTGAGACACCAAACTGTTTGGCCAATTTTTCTTTCCTGGCCTGATCTTTCTGATCTCTTTCAAGGAGTGCCACTCTTGCCCTTATCCTGGCTTGGAATGACTCCTTAGGTTCCCTGATCTTCTCCCCCTTTTTGGATTCATCAATTTTAACCCTTGAAGCAGAGGGTTGGGAGAATTGTCCTTGAAGATGAGCAATCTGCTGGCTGTTGAAGTCTATTTTGTTGGACAGATCGTTCATCTTGGTCTTGATCACTCCAAATTGGTTCTTGATGGACAGCTCCAAGTCAGCTGTATATGTTTGGAAGTGATTTCTGATGAGTGTATTCATCATGTGGTACAGGGGACCCTCTGGGCTGCATAGCTGGTTCAGGTCTATGCTTGTTTGCCCAGGGAATTGGGTAGGCATTTGCTGTGAAGGGGGTGTTTTTGGGAGATCCTCATGTTGTACAGAGGATGCCACTCTAGGGGTTTTAGGGATTGAGTGGACTTTAACCTGTGCAGAGGTGACTGGCTTCTTGAGCCTGGATACCTTTGCAGCAGGACCTTCAGAAATTGCCGTCAATTCAGTAGTTTGAGTGTGTGAAACATCATCCAAACTAATGGAATCATCTGAATCCCTGATGTTGCCCTCAGTGAGGACTGTCTCAGTTAAATCATGAGCTGAGCCCAACTCAGTTCTCTCATGAACCTCTTTTTCTTGGTACTGAGGATTTCCTACTTCAGGCATTAAGCCTTCATCAGTAGTTGCCACATCTGAGGTCTTAGCTATGTTACTTCTGTCCTCAGATCCACCACTGGGTGGTAACTGAGTAGTAGCAACCTCAGATGCCCAAGAGTCTCTAAAATTGGGCTTAAAGACTCTGGTCCACCCTCATCTCTTGGGATAGGGCTAGTGATGTCCACATCCATGTCTGATGTAGTAGTTATGTCCCCTGTTTGTTGTGGTTGATGGGGACTGACATGATCAGATGGGACATTCTCTTTTAGCCCAGAGAGAATTTTGGCAATTTCTATTGCCTCTTGTTCAGAAATTTGTGGGGTTGGTTCAGTAGTTTGGGCAATAGGTTGTTGTTCAGCAGTTTCAAAAGAAGAGTGTGTTTGATATGTTTTTCTAAGTCTTTTTCTTTTGAATTGAACAGATATGGGTGCTCTTGGTGGGGTTTGAGATGGATGAGACTGAGAGGGTGTTTCAGTCTCATCTAATTGAAGAGCAGAATGCTCATGAGCATGTTCAGGCATCTCAACCTCCTGAACAGCTTTTCTTTTGGGTTGGTGGGGTGCAGTTTTCGTTGGCTTGGGCTTTTTGGCTTTTGGTGGTGTGAGTTTGGAAGATGTGGGCTTCAGGGGGACTTGTTGTTGTTCTCCTGATCATCTTCTGGCCAGGCAGCCGGTTTGTTAAGTCTTGAGTATGCTTGTGATGTTAAAGGGTTTAAAGTTGAAATTTTTCCCACAAGCACCTCATTACCCAGTTCCCCTATTATGCATTGCATAATGAACCTTGGGTACAACAAAAACTTTTTCTTGGTATTATTGTGATGTAACACCAACTCATTGAAAAATAGTTTTGATGCCCTGAATTTAGTTTCATTCACAATGGAATGAAATATTGGTTGAAAAGTGGAGGGCATCTGGTCATAAGACCTTGTTTTTGGACTCAAACACATAATAATATAATGAAACAAAAGTTTGTATTTTGGTTCAAAATATTTTTTGAATATTGTAGCATGGGAGAGAGTACCTTGATAACCACACTCAGTCATGGTTAGATGAATATCAGTGTTAGCAACATGGTCAGGGGCAGTTACATCATCCAGACCCAGTCTTGTTGCTAGTGTGGCCGGTGTGATGGTCAGTTGTTTCCCTTTTATCTTTGAGTTGAGGGAAATCACCTCACCACCCATTGTAACTGTCTCAGCATTTGCCCAGAACTCATTCAGAGTTTCAGTGTGAATTGGTGGGTTTATTGTGAGAGCAGTAAAGTATTGGGATTTGACGACAAGATCAATGATCTCATCGTATTGGGACCAGCCTTCTTGTTTTTCAAGAAAGGCTCTTTGATTGTGTCCCTGTTTTAGAACTAGAGCCATGTGGTTTGGGTTTTTGATCGAACAGTGGATTTTACAGGTATAGGTTGAGAGAGTTTTGAGAGAGAAGGAGGGATCTTTTTGAGTTTGAAAGGATAAGTGTGTAGAAAAGGTATTTATTAGAAGTTTTAACCGCTTGAATCTTCTTTATTAGAAGTTTTAAAACCGCCTTTGGTTAAAAATCTCTTTATCAGAGGTTTTAAACTGATTAGGTCAAACCTCTGATGATGGGAAAAGTCAATTTTGCCCTTTTGACTTAAACTGCTGATGAAGGATTACTTCATCAGTAGTTCCCATTTTCTCTTCAGCAGTTTTAACATCTGATGAGAAATGTTTTTATAAATACTTTATTCATAACTTCTGAAGGTTATTTTATCAGAAGTTACACACTTTTTCAGAAAGTTATCCCCATACTGATGATTTTTGTTCATCAGTAGTTTCTCTCATACTGATTTTTGTTTAATCAGTAGTTTGTTTTTCAGAAGTTTTGTTGCAGACTTTTGTCATTTGTAAGTGGAAACCAGAAAAAAGATGGAAAAGGTTAACTTGAAATCCACCAAGGTAAACAGGATGGAATCAAGGATGGAAAAAGGAAAAAGAAAATTTGATGTTTTATGCATAACAGTAGTGATTGATGTAGAAGTTTGATGTAGAGTTGGGTAGAGTCAAGTGTTAACTTGGATTCTATCTGATATGCATAAAAATAAAAATAAAAATAAAAATAAAAATAAAAATAAAGTAAACACTTACAAATTTAGCATTCCAAGCATGGATACTAACTTCTGAAATGTTGATGTGTCAAGGGGCTTAGTGAAGATGTCAGCTATTTGATTAGCTGTTGCTACATGCTTCACCTCAATCTTGCCTTTTTCATAGCAATCTCTTATGAAATGGTACCTGATCTCAATATGTTTGGTTTTTGAGAACTGTACCGGATTTTGAATGATGCTAATGGCAGATTTGCTGTCTACAAACAAAGGTGTCTTGGTCTCTTTGATTCCATAATCAAGAAGTTGATATTGGAGCCATTGTATCTGTGATGTACAACTTGCAGCTGCAATGTATTCAGCTTCAGCAGTTGAAGTTGCAACAGATGTTTGCTTCTTTGATTGCCATGACACTAGACAGTTACCCAGGAATTGACAACCACCAGATGTTGACTTCCTTGTCATCTTACACCCTGCATAGTCACTATCTGAAAAAGCTGATAACTTGGTATTGCTTGAAGCAGGATACCAAATTCCCAGTGTTGGTGTTCCTTTAAGATATCTAAAAATTCTTTTGACTGCTATAAGGTGTGATTCCCTTGGTGCTGATTGATATCTAGCACAGACACATGTTGAAAACATAATATCTGGTCTAGAAGCAGTTAAGTATAAAAGGGAACCTATCATGCATCTGTACATGGTTTGATCAACCTGTTTTCCTTGATCATCAGGTTCAACTTGTGTGATTGGTGTCATGGGAGTGGAACATGATTTACAGTCTTTAAAGAAAATTTGTTCAATAATTCTTTAACATATTTTGATTGATGTATAAAAGTTCCATTTGTTTGTTGTTTGATCTGCAGTCCTAGAAAGTACTGCAGTTCTCCCATGGTACTCATCTCAAATTTTGATTGCATGAGTTTCTTAAAATCATCACACAGTTTTGTGTTTGTTGAACCAAAGATGATATCATCAACATAAATTTGAACAAGTAAGACATGATTTCCAACATGTTTAATGAAAAGTGTTTTATCAATGGCACCTCTTGTGAAGTTATTTTTGAGTAAAAAGGTGGAGAGTGTATCATACCAGGCTCTTGGAGCCTGTTTGAGCCCATAAAGAGCTTTGTCCAGTCTGTACACCCACTCAGGATGAGAAGGATCCTCAAACCCAGGTGGCTGACAGACATACACCTCCTCTTTGATTTTTCCATACAAAAATGCACTTTTTACATCCATTTGATAAACTTTAATTTTGTTGGAAATGGCATAGGCCAGAAATAACTGATGGCCTCAAGCCTTGCAACTGGAGCAAAGGTTTCATCATAGTCAATTCCCTCTTCTTGAGAGTACCCTTGAACTACCAGTCTTGCCTTGTTCTTGATTATCATACCAGCTTCATCTTGTTTGTTCCTGAAAACCCATCTTGTACCAATTGGTTGCTTGTTTTGAGGTAAGGGACAGATTTCCCAGACCTGTTGCTTGTTGAACTGAAGTAGTTCATCTTGCATAGCTTGCACCCAATTATTGTCTTTGAGGGCTTCCTGGTACTTCTTTGGTTCCAACTGTGAAATAAAGGCTGAAAATAGGCAAAAGTTGGAGAGCTGGTTTCTGGTCAGAACACCTGTAGCTATATCACCCATGATTTGATCAAGTGGATGATCTCTGTGTTCAATCAGTTGTTGTAAACCACTGACAGGTGTAGGTGGCTCTTGTTCTTCAACAAACTACTGAGGTCTATAATATCTGGTTCAGCAGTTTGAGCTTCTTCAGTAGTTGCAGGTGCTGAAGCAGATGTTTGAGTTTGACCTTCAGTATTTGTTTGATCAGAAGTTTGAAAAACTTCTGATGGTGTTGTAGTTGACTTAATGACTGTTTGAGGAGTCCATGGTGCAGGATCCTCATCTTCAAACTTTGATCACCATAATAAGTAGGTTTGGAAGAAGTAACAGTCTTTTCAGGTCCAAAGTGAAAGTTGTCAAGGTCAAAGAGTTCAGCATGATGTGCTGGAATAAGAGTGTGTTTTGACTCATTGAACTTGACATTCAATGTTTCTTCTACTATCCTGGTGTGAGAATTAAAAACTTGTAGGCTTTTCTAGTTGAAGAGTAACCAAGAAAGTAACCTGAGTCAACTTTGGCAGCAAAACTTTGAATTAGATTCCTTGATGTTCAAGATGAAACATTGACACCCAAAAGCCCTGAAAAAGGAGATAAGGGGCTTCATGCCATGAAGAACTTCATAGGCAGTTTTGGAATGTCTCTTGACCACAAGAACTCTATTCTGAACATAACATGCTGTGTTAACTGCTTCTGCCCAAAAGTACAATGGCAGTCCAGAATCAGCTAACATTGTTCTTGCTCCTTCTATCAATGTTCTGTTCTTCCTTTCTACTACACCATTTTGTTCAGGAGTTCTGGGAACACTGTATTGTCTAATAATCCCTTTAGACAAACAGAATTCATCCAGAGTTTTGTTCCTGAACTCTGTCCCATTGTCACTTCTAATGGTTTTGACAGATAGAGAATATTGTTTCTCTACTTGTAGAATGAAGAACTTGATGATTTCAGCAGCCTCATCCTTGGAAAATAGGAAGAATACCCATGTGAATCTTGAGTAGTCATCAATGATGACTAAGCAGTACTTCTTTTTACAAGGCTCATAATCTTGACAGGTCCAAATAAGTCCATGTGGAGTAGTTGAAGACATGCAGTTGTTTTTGATTCTTCAATAGACTTATAGGAGGACTTATGCTGTTTTCCCTTTAAACAGGATACACAGTGTTCTTGACACTGGTATACTTTCAAAGGTAGACCTCTGACCAAGCCCATTTTTGTGACTTTATTTATGGTTTTAAAGTTCACATGGCCAAGTCTCCTGTGCCAGAGATCTGTTTCTGAAGTTGATGCCCTTGAGAAGAAACAGGCAGTGTTGTTCAATACTTTGTCTTTTCAATGTCCACTGCATAGACATTGCCACATCTTTTGGCAATCAGCAAAGTATGATCTTCTATAATCTTCTCAATCAACTTCTGGCCTTCTGGTGAGATGATCTTGCAAGCTGTCTTTGTGAAAAAGGAAGAATATCCTTTATCACACATTTGTGACACACTCAGCAAGTTGTATTCAAGGTTTTCCACACAGATTGACCTTGTCAAACTGTATTTTGCCAGAGGAGACATTGCCATGTCCTAGCACATATCCCTTAGCATTGTTCCCAAAGGATACAGATCCTTCTCTTTGGCTGATAAAGTTGTTTATCAGGTATCTGCATCCAGTCATGTGCATAGAGCCTCCACTATCAACATACCAAATGTTGTTTTAAGCCCCTGGAAACTCTCTGCACATAAAAGCAAATTAGTTAGATTTGGAAACCCAAGCCTGTTTGGCTTTGGGTTTGCTCTTGAGAACAGTTACAGTTTGTTCTTGACCAGGTTGAGAATCCATGTCTTTTTGGTAATGGATTTTTCATTAAGAACCATGGTGGTATCCTTTTTAGGGACCACCATCAACCTTGGTCATCAGTAGTTCTACCATGTTCTTTAGATTTTGAATCTCAGCAGCTTGTGAAACTGCTGATGATTCTGGTCTAACTACTGATAAGGAATTTTGAGAAAAAGATTTTGGTTGAGATTTTATCTTTTTCTGAGAAAAGGTGTTTTCAGGTTGTTGTTTCTTAGGTTTAAAGATTTTTTCATAATCATTTCTGATTTGATTTCCCACAACCTGTTGTTTAAATTTTTGATTGAACTGAATTCCTTTTCTGTATCTACAAAATTCAGTTTTGTGGTTGAACAGGCCACAAATTTCACATTCTTTTGCCTTTTGTTTTTGATCTAAAGGCAAATTTCTGACAGTTGTGAAAAGATTTTGCTCATCAGTGTTTTCAGGGTCTCAACTCCTGAAGTAGATGAAACTACTGATGGCTTGTTGTCAGTTTTTGTAAATACTTCTGAAGTACTTTCTTTAAAAATGCCAGGATTTCTGTTTAGAAAGTTTTCATGGAAAGATGTGCATTCTTTCCCTTCAGAAGTTTCATTTGAAACAATTCTTTTCCCATCTTCAGTAGTTTTGGGGAGAAAATCTGTTGGTGTTTCAACATGATGGTATCCTATGCCAAACTTAACATTTGAAGCACTTTGTTTGTTTAGCAATAGTTGATTCCCCCTACAAGATTCCACCCATTTTTCACAAGTGATCCTGGTGTCAGCAAGCTCTTGTCTGACATCTCCAGGTCATTTAGCATCATTTTGATTTGTGCTTGGGTTTCAATAGCAGAGTCAGTTAATTTAGAAACCTCTTTTGTTTTAGCACACAGTTTTCTTTCTAAATCACATTTTATCTGTGTGTATTTTCTTTCTAAATCATTGGCTTTGCCTTGTAGGTGCACGTTTGTCTCTCTTATGAGAGCAAAAGTTTCTTTGCAAGAGTTTGAGCAAAGTTTTGTCAAAGATTCTTTTGATACCTGAGACAATGCAGATTTTGAGGTACAACTTCAAATGCCATTAAGGCAAAGTTCTTTCTGCCATTGTCTGGTTCTCCCAGTTGATGTCAAACACTTTGTTGTCTGCATCAGGATTGCACTCTGTGGTGTCATAAGGAAGACTGCTCCAGTCAACATACCCCGAGGTAAAGAGACTTTGTTGAGGGGGTTGTTGAGGCTGTGGAGGAAGTTGAGCAGCTGGAAAGGAGGGATTGATTGTTGGCTCTGCATCTGTTGAGCAGCACTTGAACATATTGTACTTGAGGCATATATTGCTGTTGAGGAGCTTGTGCCTGTACAAAATGAGCACTCCCTTGAGTTCCATTGTTCCTATTATAATTGGGGTTATAGTTATTTCCAGATGTGATTGGTTAAAGCTAGAGCTTCTACATTCTCTAGCAAAGTGTCCCAACTTCTGACACTTGTGACATCTTAGTTTAGATTTGTCAAAACCAATTTTTGTATTACTGGTCAATCCTGGAAATTTCCTTCCTGACCTTTTATAAACTTGTTAGTTTTAATGCTTAGCATGGCCAGTTGGTGTAATATGTCCATTTCCTCTAAGTCATCACTGCTAAAATTTTTCAAATCATCCATGATAAAACATAGATTATCAGCAGTTTGACTTTGGTCATCATTGTCATAACCTGGGAAAGATCTTTCTGATGAGATCCCAGTGGTTATGTCAATATTGTCATAAGATCCATAGGAACAAGTTGGTGAATCTTGTCCCAAAAGTGTTGTACTACCTGGTAGGTAGTCATCAGCAGTTTTACCAGAAGTTTGTTAATTTCTTCTTTTGATCGATTTCTCTCTCAAAAGTAAGTAATCTCCCATGGAGTTTTGTAAGAGTGAGGGAGCTAAAATCTGGTGAGGATCTTAAGACAATGGAGCTAAGTTTCCCATTTGTCAGGTAGAGACCTTAAAATCTGTGTAACATAGATACTGTTGTATAGGTCTGACCATTTAACTTTAGCTCAGAGATTAATGAGGAGAATCTTTCAAATTGTTGTGTCAAAGTCTCCCCATTAATATAAGCAAATGTTTCATATTGTTGAGCCAAAATTTCTTGGTGTTGGCAATCACCTCTTCAGTTCCTCAAAACTGTTCTTTAAGACAGTCCCAAAGTTCTTTGGCACTTTCACAATGTAAAAGGCCAGAGTATATTTCATTTGGGAGAGCATTTGCCAACATAGAGAATGCCTTAGCATCTAGCTCAAGTTTTAGGAAATCCTCATCTGTATAGTCTTTGGGATCCTTTGGAATCCCTTCTTTGTTTCAAGATTATGTTTACTGGTTTGTGTGGGACCATATATCACAGATCTCCAACAACCTGTGTTGGTTTGTGACAAGGTATGTGCCATTCTCTTTTGCCATATATTGTACTCATTTCTCACAAGCATGGCAGGTTTGGTGGCAGAACCAGTATTATGTGGATCCATTTTTAAAGAGTATAGATTTGTCAGATGACTCTTTTAAGTGATGGATATTGATAAAAAGTGAACTTTTGATCTTTTATTGAATATCAATAAGAGCTTTGTGTCTGATTCTCAATTTGTTAGATTGATATGTGATCAGATAAAACAATGCTCTGATACCAATTGTTGGATCAGTTTGCTCTTTTTGCTAAGTAAGAACTTGCTATCTGACACTTAAGTGTTTAGCAAGTCCTTGTTAATCAGATTATAAGCACAGCGGAATGTTATAAGTTAAAGCAACACTTTTTATACAAAGCAGAGTTATAACTCCCCTAGATGTTTGAAACTAATAAATGACAAAAGTATTTATTATGAATCTAAGTTGTAATGAGAATTAGATACCTTAGAGAGATTCACAATAAATACAGAAATGGAATATAACAATGAGAGTGTTTTGAAGGATTTTTCTGTTGAAATCAATGTCTAAATTAGAAGGTTGAAGCTCCTATTTATAGACGATTACATGCATGTATCTTGCCTAAAAAGCAAGCACAGAAACTACAGTGACAAGTTGCACAAGTTGCAACATTGAAAGAACAAATACAGCTAAAAGTAATATTAAACAACAAACTACTGATGCAAAAAGGCGGTGGGAAATATCTATTGCCAAGTGCTGATGAAGGACAACTACTGAAGAGTAGTTTTGTCTTCAGTACTTCTGAAGTGAACTTGTCTGGTTTGGACTTCAGAACTTCTGCAACTTCAGCACTTCTCATATCTTCTAATCAGCAGTTTCTTGTCTTCTCCTTCAGTATTTCTATACTTAGCCAAAATGACAGAAGTGAATTAGACTAAGGTTTACAAAAGTGGTTTCACCAATCCTCTTTGTCCCTACAAGTTTGGGTACGACAACGAATTCCGATTGGGTACAACGCGATCCAATACGAAATTCGCGTCTGTTTGAGCAATTTTGGTAACTATGGTTTAAGATCCCAAAAGTTAATAA